>OY986060.1:4998548-6278285 GCA_963920205.1 Stenodema calcarata | reverse complement strand
GGGAGCTTTACGCTTCTTTCAATGCTGTTGGCGGGAGCTTTTTGCCAGATGAACAAGCCTGAATTGAAGCATTACTTCATTACAGTTGTACCACCGCTGATTACTCGTGACCACCAGTAATACTTATGTTAGCTTGTTCATCTGGCAAAAAGCTCCCGCCAACAGCATTGAAAGAAGCGTAAAGCTCCCTGCTGGTGTAACAGAGGAAACATATTAGGTGAAACCGAGGGTGACTAAGGGTGAGAGGGGGTTGTGGGAAGGTGACAGGGAACAGGAAAACATTGACGGTGGAGGTTAGGGGTAGGAGGATCAGGTTTCTATATGCACACTCAACAGCGAGGTGCGAAGCACTGAGCATCCTATATATGTGGCTGGCGGGCAAAATGGATATCATTCCTTTTTGCGGCTGAGGTTTTTTGGCGGGCCAGTTTTTACAACGGAGTTGTTTTTGGGGGGATCATATTTACGAGTTCATCAGAGAGAATAGTTGTACAACATAGAGAATAATGAATAACAACATTTAAAAAAAAATCCACACTCATGCAGCATGGCTATAAGAGCAAATTTTCCGGTTTTGGCGCCGGCGTAGTCAACTCAATGTAAAAATAAGCATAATATAGGTATAATATAGGTTTGTAAAGTTAAATAATAATATAACATTAAAAAAAGTTTTTCCGGAAATTAATTCCCCATATGGGCACTAGCCTGTGGCTCGATTCAGTTTTTAAAAAAAATTTTAAAATATTTAATACTATTATTTACAATCTTCAAATTGATCATTGCCTAATATATCTATATTCACATTGCCCATTAAGAGCTGCTCAATGTGTGAATAAAGTCCGTACATTTAACAAAATAAAGAAAAAAGTGATACTGTTATAAACACAATAAACACAGTTACTTCAATAGTCGTAACGCTCCAAGGGCCATCAAAGTTGAAATTTTTTATTTTTTGTTGTTACAATTGGCGACAAATATGAAAATTTCTAAATTATGGTGTAAAGTAGAAGAACCAAAATTTGTTTCTAATTTTGAAAAAAAATTTTGATTTATTCAAAACCTCTTTATTGTCATGGCTGGGCGTCATTACAATGCATGGGGCCCACATTGTAATGGGCCCTCATTGTAATAATATATAAATATATTTCATTAATTAAATTAAATGTGAAAGAAAAAAAAAGAGAAATTTCCCTTGCACTGGGTGCAGCTAACAAGGTACATGTACAAACTAGATCGCAATCGATTAGCTAAATTAAATGTGGGTTTTTATATAATGAAATTTATCTAATAGAAAATGCTAGTTCCACCAATGAAACACCCGTCTGATAAGAACATTTAGGTAGGTAGGTATATGAATTTTCCACAAAAATCATACCTACCTCAAAACCCGCATCTTCAAGCAACCGAAGTTTGAATTTTCTTTTGGACAGATATGCTAAAAAGAACAAACATACCATTTTTGTCTCCCCGTTACTTTTCCCTGACATCAAGTCATATAATAAATGTTCGTAGCTCAATCGCTTGAATCCACTGTACCTCAGCCTAACATTCCTAAATTCTGAACATTCACAGAAATGTGATACAAAGACTCTTATAGTAGATGAGTTGGTACGGTATATCGAAAATTCGTATTTTATTTCATACTGCATGACTGGAACGTTGATTTGACGTTTGTTTTATGTCGGGTGAATTCTTGAAAAACTTGAAGTCTTTCTACTTGAAGGAATCACGTTTAAAACCCTTTTCTTCGGGGCCTTTGATCATATTCCGAATATTTTTAAAAGCCTACGAGTTTCTTCTTTTTTCGTGGCCAATTTATCCAATTTGTCTTCCTTCCCGTTGTAGCGACGACATCAAGGTCGAGGGCAAATCCGAACCCTTCTCACAATAAACTCCGTGGAAGGGAAAAAAATAAATGAAAATAAAATTCGTATGACTGGAAGAATAACGGAGAGGGATTTTTATCAAAAGGGTCCGGTCATTTACTTTCACCCAAGTCGACGCGTTATTTTTAAAAGGCGGACAGCAAGACACGCCCCGGAGTGGGAGACGTATAAAAAATCGCCGGTTGTCCGTCGCATCTCGTTCGGGTGACTTCAGGTTTTAACGACCTTATTCGACAGTCTCGAGGAAGTTCAAACTCCTACGATCCACGAAATCAGTTTTAGTCGGAATCGATCTCCCGGAAAGTTACGTAGTACGGAGATGAGAAGTTCTCATTATAAGGCGACGATATATGTAGCTTGAAAGATAGGTAAATCTGATACATAGTTATTAAGATAGTTGAAAGTGATTAATAAAATTCCTTGAGGAAAACAAACAAGAACGTCTACTGAGCGTTTACGATATTCTCGTTCAGTTGGACCAGAAAGTAAATGAGTTCATTCAGTCTCAGCCTGGCACATATTCTATGTCGTATGAAGAAAAATAAGTAACCACAATGAAGTAACCATAACCCGCCAAAAACCTCAGCAGCCGCAAAAAGGAATGATCATTCCTTTTTATGATCATATCGATATAGGATGCTCGGCGCTTCACACCGCGCTGTTGAGTGTGCGTATAGAAACCTGATCCTCCTACCCCTAACCTCCACCGTCAATGTCTTCCTGTTCCCTGTCTTCTTCCCACAACCCCCCTTTCGCCCTCCTCTGTTTCCTCTGTGCAGGGAGCTTTTCGCTTCTTTCAATGCTGTTGGCGTGAGCTTTTCGAAAGGCTTACGAGAATTAGATGATACATGTAGTGGTGGTGATGAGTACTTAGTGGTGGTACAACAGTAAAGTAATGAGCCTTTCAGGCTGGCTGACATCGCAAAAGCAAGGCGTCTAAGAATTATAAAAGTACTACTGGTGGTCACGAGTAATCAGTGGTGGTACAAGTAGGTACAGTGAAGTAATGCTTCAATTCAGGCTTATTCTTCTGGCAAAACTAGGACTTGTAGTTCTAGTGACCAAAAACTGATGTTTGATTCGCACAAATTTTGATGAATGATTCAAATTCTTCTTGAGACACGTAAGAAATTCATCTGCGTTTGCAATTTTTTTTCTCCGCCATAAAAACAGGTTTTGTTCAGTTATCACCATCTTAATGGATTCTTTGTCTGTTATGCTGGTTGGGCGAAATTTGGCACACCTCAAGAAGTGACTCCGGTTGAAGACTTGTAGTGACTGAAAACTCATGTGCGATTTTCACAAATTTTGATGAAAGATTCAAGTTCTACGTGAGAAACGTAAGATGAATTTCGTTTGAAAATGTTGTCTTAGCCATAAAGAGGTTTTGTTCATTTATCCACTGGGAGGCGGTGACGTCACTGTTTTCTTAATGGATTCTTCGTCTGTTTTGTTGGTTGGGCAACATTTGAAACATCTCAAGAAGATACTCCGGTTGAAGACTTTCGACGTTTTATAGTTCTTTTATAGTTTATAGTGACTGAAAACTGATGGTCGATTTCCACATCGTTTCTTAATGATTTATTCGCGTGACTTTCTTATCTAGATACAGAAAACTACCCCGATCATGAAAAGAGGGAAATGATACTCGGAAGAGCGAAAAAAGAAGAACTTTGTTCATCGCGTATAGAAAAAACGGCTTTTTCGCTCAACGTGAATTTTACGGTAGTTTCAAAATAACGTTCAAAGAATAAAACGAGTGGAGGAGCGCGGGGAGAGCGTTCTCTAGCCCTAATCCCACTTATAGCGCCAACTCGATGAAGTCGAGTATCTTTCAGTTCGCCTTCTCTCCGACAGGGAGCCCTGAAAGTTTTAAGGAGCAAACTTTTCAACCTACGAACTCTTGGCCCCCTCCACCTCCTCGTAAGGCCCACATCAGTTCCTTTCCTCGTGAAGGGGTTAACTTATAAGAACCGACTGGCACGACAGTAACTTACAAGTAATCCTCGGAGAACGAGGGTTTTCCAAAGGGGAACACTAAAGTCCATCGAAGCACCTGCCTATAATCTTTCGGGCGGCGGAAAGGGAGAGAAGGAAAACTTCTCAAAGCGAAATGCTCTGGAAAGAGGGAGTTGGAGAGTTCAAATTCAAGCTATTATGAGTTTTCTGTTCGCTTTATTTCTGATCCTCTTCACGGTCAGCGGGTTTTCCTGTCGGTTGAGCGCTCCATTACAAACCAAATAGAAGCAACAACAATCCAACTAGAGAACCACTTACTTATAATCAAGACGATATTCATTTCGAATGAAAGTACCCATTTTTGAAGCTTAACATTGTCTACATTGTTCTATAATATTTCATATACACTTCTTATGGTTAAATATCTTCGTTAATGAACCGTTGGAATCAAAGAAGATAACAGAATTAGCCCTCCCCTCAAAGTTAGGAGTTTAAGTTGGTACGTGAGGGTTGCTACCTCCTTTTAGCGAATTTTCGAGTGAAAGGAAGCTACTGTTCACGTTCCAAAATTTATAAAACTCAAATTTTTTTCACACCAAAATCCGTTTTTGATCATCCTGATTTCACTGCCAAAGACACAGAAAATCATGTATAATATTATGATGTTGTAGGTCAAAATCAATTTTTGGAGGCAGCTAACCGATTTCGTCCTATATTGATATATATTGATATTTTTATGTATGTGTCATTCCAGACGATAACTCTCGATAGAATTGAGATGAAAAGTTCAAAATTTGTACAGAGAATCTGTCTGTCTAGGTATCGAGTTTCCTTGACTTGAGTAATAGATGGGTAATCAAAGTTTCCCCACATCTACTGCTCAGGTGGCAGGTGATATTTCCCAAGTTCGGGATCCACGAGTTTTGCCAGGCGAACGCCATAAAGTTGGTTTAACCCTGCAAAAGCGGCAAAAGAAGATTGAGCAACTACTCCTGCGCAAAATGCCAAAGAGGCATTTGCCTGACCCACGCAAACTTACTCTGTGGAGGCTGCTATTCAGCATGTGAATGTGAACCATCAATGCACATGAATGTAGACGAATCCGACTAACATTGTGTATATTGATCCTAAACTAAATATTATTACGGTTTCAAGTTTTAACACCCATTTCTCCCAAATTTTGAAATATCTAAGGCTTAATTTCGGTTTTTTTTTACCTTACTTTGGTTTTTTATTATATCGGCAATAAAACAATTATTAAAATTTTGTGAATTTTTTTTTTCTACTCCTTATATCTGTAGAAATGAGATTCATACTTGGAAATTGCTAAAAATAGTGACCCATGGTTGCGTGAGCCGTTTTTGTCACGTGAGCTTGTCAGGCTCATGGCGACCAAGATTTTCTCTCGCCAGGCCGCGGCCCACGCAGGGTTAAAAAAAATTCAAGTTAGATACGTCTAAAGCGTTCCGTGAAAATACGAGTAATCGAGAAAAGTACGAAAGTACGAGAAAAGTACGAAAAATCGTACAACGAAACTAATTAATGCTCGGGTACGACTCTACTGACACCGTTGGCATAAAATTCGTAAAATTGAAACATAGTTATGAATAGAAAAACCGCGGAGGCGGTACCGACCCGACGAGGGGCCGAACAGAATCGTAACAAACAACGATTATTTCATGCTAATCTCGGCAAACGAAGCGGAAGGTGGCGGAAGTCGTAAAAAGGGAATGTGCGACAGGGACGCTTTCCCAACCCCGTGCGGCGTGTCCAATGAACTATGTCACCCTGTCGCGATACAAAGTTCCATTCAGCCCTTCAACAATAAGTCCCCGAAAAGGGATAGGGTTCGAGGGCGAGGGCATAGTTTGAAACGGCAAGCTTTTATTATTTCCTTCGTTCCGTTGTCGCTAGAACAATCCCCGAACCCTGTTCCCGCTTCTGATTCATTGTTCTGGCCATTAAATTGAGTTGTCGCGGCTCATAATAACGACGAAGGGATGGTAGCGTAGTTTATGGGAGGAACTCGGCAACGAGGTAAAAAGGGACCGGCGAGATGACGCATTAGTCATTTTAGCGCCTCTTGTGACGTTACTTCCGCTGTCACCCTCCGCGAAACCTTCAAAGGACCATAAAGTAGTAAAATTTTGAATTTATGAGGGGAAATTTTTTTAGTGCCTTATACACCTTATTTGGACCCAAATGAAGTTATTTTAGAGGTAAAAAAATTCTTTGCTGGAAAATTCCATGATCAGGAGAATAAGGGTTAATTCACCTCATCCACGGGCCTCTCAGATAATATGACGTCGCAACACAAGTGAACAACTACGTCAAAGTATATGACGTCAAACCGGTGCCGCCAAGAACACCTCACAGGATATGACTTACGTGGACCGGCAGGGGGTGGATGACGTCAGACAAGTGGATGGTAAGAACACCTCACAGGATATGACGTACGTGGACCGGCAGGGGGGGGGGGGGTGGATGACGTCAGACAAGTGGCCGGCAAGAACACCTCATAGGATATGACGTACGTGGCCCGGCAGGGGGTGGATGACGTCAGACAAGTGGCCGGCAAGAACACCTCACAGGATATGACGTACGTGGACCGGCATGGGGTGGATGACGTCAGACAAGTGGCCGGCAAGAACACCTCACAGGATATGATGACGTACGTGGACCGGCAGGGGGTGGATGACGTCAGACAAGTGGCCGGCAATAACACCTCACAGGATATGACGTACGTACCGGCAGGGGGTGGATGACGTCAGACAAGTGGCCGGCAAGAACACTTCACAGGATATGACGTACGTGGACCGGCAGGGGGGTGGATGACGTCAGACAAGTGGCCGGCAAGAACACCTCACAGGATATGACGTACGTGGACCAGCAGGGGGTGGATGACGTCAGACAAGTGGCTGGTAAGAACACCTCACAGGATATGATGACGTACGTGGACCGGCAGGGGGTGGATGACGTCAGATAAGTGGCCGGCAAGAACACCTCAGAGGATATGACGTACGTGGACCGGCAGGGGGTGTATTGACATCCACCACTAACGACCATCAACAGTACTTCACCAACCACACGCTGAGCTACCGCTCGTGGCGTAGAAAAGAACCAGAACCCACTTCATCGGAGTGAAGCTGATTATTCAGGAGTGACTTTCGCAAATTTTGAAGCGGCTCCCACCCCAAAGGAGCAAAAAGAATGACGAAAAAACCCAACAGAATCCTTGAAGACCTTGAGACTCCTGAGTGGAGAATGCTGTATTGAAGATTTTCCAAGAGTCGTTGCGACGTCTTCAGTTGTTCCCTCCACGTTCCTTATTTATGATGAAAAGTACTTCTGGACTCGGGACGTGCTCCAGCCGTCCCGAGTGCCTTTGTAAAGGGATAGGTATAATGAAACAAAAGGGAGAAAAGTGAGGAAGGAGCAATGGAGAGACTACGGAATACTTCTCAATGGGGCCAATAGCCTCCGGAGATGCATAATTGTCTACGATCTTTCCCTTGGATAGAAAAACATCTCACGTTCCTTCATGCCCTTCTGGTGTTATACGATTTGGCATACATATCGTCTTCTAGTTATTATAAAAATAAATAATGAACCATCGGGACCAGGATTTGCGTGATATTATTCGAACCTTATACCCTACCTTCATGTGCCTAGAATCCTACAATTCCTGCCAGTATTGGGTTTAGATGGAAATTACCTCACGTAATTTTTCATGTATGTCGTACATACATTTCCGCGTTGTTTGAAGAATAAATAATGTTCACAGACCGATAATTGCTTATCAGGATCACGTGCGCTTTCGAATGAGTTGTTCTCCAAAGGTGACCCAGAATGCGTTACAAGCCTTGTTTGTCACTGAGTGTTTCACTGCATCAAATGTCGATGAGGTGATAAGCCAACATCAAAGACTGATAGCTCAAAGGCAACATGAAGGCCCTGAGGTCTCAATTCAACTGAACGACAGTGATAACACGCTCAATGCCGGTCCCCTGCGGCCCTTTTACGTCACCCCTAGCGGCCTAGTGAAGTGTTCGGTACAGTTTTCCGCATTCCGTAGGTTGAAAACAAAAGTAAATCAACGAATTGAATGAATCATTTCGCTTCTAATTAAATCAGTTGTTTCAGAAACCCGACGCGTACAGAAAAATCGTTTTGGACAATCGGATGCAACAAATTCTAGTGATGAAGCATCACCTCATGAGCGAATTCTCGAACTAACCTGCGAAAGAATGTCTGCCTGGCCAAAGATACAGCTCAAAATGCTCTGTAAAATGTCACTAGTTGTGAAATACAGAAAGGCACCAGGGATCCGTCATCATTAGCTGCATTCAACTTTGCTATTGACGACAGATTCACCTTCTAATATAAATTATAATTTAAATAATTATAAATGTGTGTGATTTAGTTTGACCGTCAGTAAGAATGATGTTGAGGGACCGACCCTCGACATCCCTCAACATCATTATAATTATAAAGAATAATTATTCTTAAAAAGCGTACGCGTATTAATAAACGATATTAAAAACTCTACTATTGATACCAGTCACGAAGGTGTATTCCGGGTCCTTAAGGGATATATCGTGTGGTAAAAAATACTTTAAATGGTAGAAACCTGGTCGGGTCATTAGGGGAAATGAGATGACGACCAACAATTTTTTTAAATCATGAGATAAAGCCTTGATGAAGAGTCAGCCCTCCACGTATTGTCCTTAATTAAGGGTCAGATCAAGCCCCCAAGTGACCACAATAACTTTGTCCCATTAATCGATTCATCGCAATAATCGATTAAATCCTCAAATAATAAGTGTATTTTTAATCGGAGCTTGCTACGTTCGATTAATCTGGTCATCGAGGCGTTATTCACGATTATTTAAATTTTTCTTATTTTTTTCTTACGTGAGGGTTGGGACTAATTTGTCAATTATGTATACACAAATTTTTGAATTTTCCACAATTAATTCTATATTGCAACACAACTTTTCAGTTATCAGTTATCTGTCACCCTGGCTCTATGAACATATAACTTAGCGGAACATATAACCTGCTTCAGTCTTTTACGTTTACTACCTTAACCATAGTGCATAGTTCGATTTGTTTGTTCGTTTGTTGTTGTCTCCAAAACGTGTGCCAAAATGCGTCCAAAAAGCGCGGTCTGGAAGAATTGAATGCTCCCAGAATTTTGAAAAAAAAAACCTCCTCGAAATTCCGCCAATTGGAAATACCAAGAATTTGAAGGATCATCTGGAGCACAAGCATCCAATGCTCAACGTAAGGAGACCAGCTCAGAGCGTCTCTGATTTAAAAATCACTTCAAACAATCTTAATCATGCGACACCGCTAGTAGGTAGTATCCCTCTACGAGCAACGAAATTGCCGACGAAATTCGTTAAATTTTTTTTTCTTCTCACAAAGTCGGCAATTATTCGTTGTATCGATTAATCGATTTCTTTGACGTCGATTAATTTGTGTATCAATTAATTGGTCACAATATTAATCGACGCCAGTAATCTATGTTTTGTAGTTCGATACCCATCCATCCCTATTCCCTGAGGTTCGACGCTCTTGAAACTTTAATTTCATCAGTGGATTTTTCAGTACGAAATTCAGCAGGTTAAATCATCAATCAGGTGCTACCGGCTATCGCCTGAGTTGTTCCACAATCTATCAGCTTGACATAATCTGAAAATGACTGAAGCCTCCTCTGAAGATGACAAAAATAAACGGTACATGACTCGCCGAAACTGAAAACGTCTTGATTCAACAGATCTGATTCCTTTCAGTTTCCATGCGCAATCTATCGGTCAGGTAATGTTTTCAATGAAGTTTACAACGCATTTAGCAGTTAAACGAGAGTTAATTATATCGGCGGTTTAGTTATTCACCCGTTCGACTTGCTAATTGATAAATCGACCCTTCGGTTGCCTAATTTAATCTGAACGTAATTAGCCGTATTTCGGCTACCCGTAGTCTCAGAGGAACCGTAATCTCACTGTGTTCTTTTCACAACACCACCGTTCCGATTAGGTGTTTGCGCTCCCCTCAGGAGCCCAACGAAGTCAGACATTTACAGGTGCATCAATGTCTTATGAAACGGAGTATTCTATACTGGAGGATATAACAATGATATTTTGTGTATTCACTAGCCGATACCGGTGCTTTGCACGGATCCGCATGCAGTATCGCTCTCTCAGCTGATGCGACTTAATCCCAATAACTTCCCAAGAGGATGTGTATCGAAATTGAGCGGTATCGCTCACGAAGCAGATCTTACATCTTCCCAATCACTGTCCCTTGGTCTCATGTGGCTGTGTACCAAATTTCAGCGCCCTAGGGTGAACAGGAGGGAATTCAGCTGTAACCGTTCACAAAGTTCATCTTGCCTCATCCAAATCACTCCTTCGTCGTCCCACGAGGCTGTGTATTAAATTTCAGCACTCTAAGATGAACAGAATGGAAGTTAGAACCGGCGTGATGTTTAGAACCCTGGTCAACTTTGCTTGACAGTGGCTCGTTTCGCTTGCGTGAGAGATCCCTGTAGATAGGTAGACGAAAATCATAATAATTATCATTACTAGGTACCATCGCGTCGGAATGCTTGACAACGGAGAGAATTTATCTTCATCACTAAGGAAACCCTCTTTCACGATGTAGGAAGCGGGTACATGAAATCTAATATTGACCGTAACCATCCCTGCAAGTTGCTGATCACAATGGCGAAATCCCTATCAAAATCGGTTCAGCCGTTTTTACGAGTATATTTTTGGAGGAGTTTTTACGAGGAGTCCAAAATGCGCTAAACGTCTACCGCCTTCAATACTAGTATAACCCGAGAAACGACCTTCGGTGTATTTTTTCATTTCCCGCCAATTAGAAAAAAAAACGATTTGTTTAACCCGAAAACCTAGGGCACGCGCCTCAATACGCCGGCACGTGCCAACGCGGGAGCAACACTCCCAAGTTTTTTCAGTTTGAGTCTGCAAGACGTGAACGATTGGCCCGCAAGACGCTCGAAAATAGGTTTTGACGGACGTTCCATGTCAGGAAGTCGAGGGGGTTGACGAGGAACCTCACACTTCAGTTGTCGCTCAACGGCCGATATTTTGCCGCAGATGCGCGGTGATAATGATGTACCAGACGAACTCTGAAGGGAAACCGTTTAGCGAAAGTTCATTAAAACGTGCAGATCGTACGATATTCGCGGTTCGAGCGAGAGCTGAATTTTAGAGAAAAAAAAAACGGTTGGTCAAGCGGACGGGGAGAAATATAGGGGCAAATCAACGACATAAACCTTCAGCACTACATTCGTAAAACCGTAGTAGGTATTGGGACAAGGAATCTCTCAAGACATACGTCTTCAGCACTAGTTTTGCAAAACCGTAGCATTGGGACAAGGAATCTCTCAAGGTACGTCTTCAGCACAACTTTCGCAAAACTGTAGCATTGGGACAAGGAATCTCTCAAGATATGTCTTCAGCACAACTTTCGCAAAACCGTAGCATTAGGACAAGAAATCTCTCAAGACATACGTCTTAAGCACAACTTTCGCAAAACCGTAGCATTGAGACAAGGAATCCCTCAAGATACGTCTTCAGCACTACTTTAGCAAAGCCGTAGAATTGGACAAAGAATCTCTCAAAACTCTAACCAATTCAATTCTCTTCAATAATTGGTGTGTACATGGAGATCTTGAAGTACGAATCTGTCGTTTACAATTTTAACATTATGTACCCTACACGTAACTATTTCCCTCCAACGACCCATAGCCCCACTAGAATCCCTAGTGAAAGGATCTATGATGCCTCAACTGAGTCACCGATCGTTTTCAACACGTGCCCATACAACCCAAGCAATCATGCAATATTGACACAAAGTAGAAATCCACCCTTAGATTTCGTCCAAATTCTATATTTCCGCCAAAAACCTTTAAGGATCAAATTTGAGTTTGCTTGTGTTAAAAATATTCAAATTGGTGAATTCACAAGATTTAGACGTTCGAGTTTTGGGATCTTCAAATATCTTTGGTGCATCGAAGGAGCCAGGAACTACTCAATGGTAACGCCTGGCCAAATTACAAAATCGTCGTTTTTCACGAATTTCGAAATACAAAATCGACCTTCAAACTCCAGAATATAATTCGCCGACATCGAATTTCGTGCTACGTCTCGTCGAGTTGTGTCGGTCAGATGTACACACTCGCAAAACAAAAAATTGTCCACGGAATTTCCAGCACCTCGCCTTAGCGAAAGCGACTCGTGGGAACAATCAAGAGGAAACCCAGTAATTAAAATCCACCGCAAAACCAGAGTAGCAAGTGTTGACTAAGGTCTCGAGAGACAGAGTTTTCAACGAGGTTTTATTTTTTTGTTGAACCTCCGCCAGACCTTTCTCTACCTTCCCAACTATCAACCCTACGTTAATTAGACTGAAACCCTTTTAATCTTCGAGGAATCATATTCTCCAACAGACCACTCAGCATACTATCTGAGCGGTAGCTGCGGTTAGCCCTCATGGCCATAACGAACGTAATAAATGCAGGAGACAGATGTTTTTGGTATGTGGGAGGAGATAAAAACGTGAAAAAACTATACATTTCGCTACAACACTGGCTCTAAAAATAATTGCAATACCGACGAAAGGTCACACGAAAACCATTTCACACTTACAGTCTACCAGATCCCCGAAGTGTACAAATGTCTATAACATTGGGTTGTTTTCAAAAAATTGGTACCGATTCATCACGAAATTTATTCGTGAGCAAATATTCAAATACAGTATTTTCTCCAATTATTACGAGTATAAAACTCGTGCCTTCCACCCAAACCCCATATTCGAACGAATTCGACCTCTGCAGGATTTCAAGTTTTCAAATTCGTAAAACCAAAATTTTAAATTTTAAAAATTTATGAAACGATGGCAAAGCGTTTGATACTACCTAATGCGGAAAAATCATGGTCTGCATACAATAACAGAAGTAAATTATTTACTTATACGCCGTCATGATACATTATCGTATTTATAGAGCGTGGTCGCGAGTGGTAAAAGACACCTCTCCTACGTGTTCTACATTTCGTTCATTGGCTGCAGTAGTGCAACATCTCCAAATTTGATGCTTCGGGGTAACCTAACTTTTAAACCATTTCAACTTTGATTTATTCCGCTACGAATTTCACGGAGCGAGTTTTAAAGTATTTTTAATGTATATTAAAGTACTCTAATTTCTGAGTTTTAAAAACTGGCTTCGTGAAATTCGTAGCGGAATATTTGAAAGTTGAAATGGTTTTCAAAGTTCGATTACCCCGAAGCATCCAATTTGGAGATATGACACTATTGCAGCCAATGAGCGATTTAATTTCCGACCAAAAGTGTCTCGTTGACTTTTTTTCAAAAATCCACTCTAAATCCAACTTTTTCCACGTTAAATTTTTTTTCGTGTTTTTGATCTAACTTCACCCAAATTGCAAGGTTGCAAAAATCAATAAGATTATTGCAACAGGTGATTTTGAGATTTTCACTCCTCAGTTCCACCTAGAGAAACGGTTTTGTCAGACATCAAAGAGGCGGGAAATTTACTGTTCTTTCCAAAGGTATCCTCAAAATTGATATTTTGTGCATATTAAGGGAGTTATGGGCAATTTTAGTGAAGTAAGGAAGAAGATACGAAAAAATCGGAAAAAAGTCGGATTTTGAGTGGATTGTTAAAAAAAGTCTAGGAGACATTTTGGGTCGGGAACTGAATGTAGATACCGTAGAAGAGGTGTCGGTCACCACTCGCGTTACACCCTGTACAATAACATGTCGACGAACTAAAAATCCACCTTTCTGACACTAAAAGTAATGTTCACACAGCTATTTTATCGGATCCCAAGATTGTTGTATAGTAAGGAATGAAAATCACTATAAATTTTATGATTATGAATTACCTACAACGTGAAATTGAGTAGCGTTGACAGTGAAACGTTTGGGTTGTAACGTGAAGTTTGAATATTGAATGTTAGTTCTCATTTTCAATACGAATTTCATCGACACTGGATATCGTTTATAAGTACGTCCAGTGGTTCAATATTTGGCAATAATTTCCGGTATACCGATACATCAGTTTCGATAAAAAGAATAGATACCAACCACCGAAAGAGAAGACATACAAAGACAAATAAAATCTAATTATGGAAACGAAGAAAGTTAAAGAACTCAACCAAAATCTAATAGTAAGAAACAATAAGAGATAATAAATCAAAAACACATACGGGTAAGGATTTTGGTTTATGAACAAAATTCCCCTGAAACGTCGTTTTATAGGCGTCGACCGAAGCAACATTTAGGACCACCATGGCGCATCTAAAACAGAATTTAGTAATCTCAAATATGAGGGTGCTGAGGAAGAGACGATAAAATTTGGAATGAAAATAACAATAAATAGGAGTACAAAAACTGAGAATTTCCAACTCGAAATCCGAATTTTCATCGAGTTTTGAATGGTCGATGAGAACCATACAGAATATGCATTGTATGGTACAATACAGAATATTTACAGTATAAATATGTTATTTTAGATTAACTACGAATGCGTGGAATAATAATTTTGTTTGATGCATTGTAAAGTACGATACAAAGAATATTTGGAGGCCACTTAAAAATGTACAGATGCGTATGAGTAGGATGAATGTGAGTCTTTTCAACATAATATGATATCATGTTTCGTAAAGAGAGGTGTGAAGGGTGTTGTATGAGGTATGTGTGCTGATCCATGTGATATGTCTAGTAACCGTGAGAGCGTCAAATTTGAGTTCAAACGTTTTTAAAAATGACGGAAAAAACAGTTTTTGGTGATTCTGGAGGAAACGTCTCAAGGGACAGTCTCGGGACTTCAAATATTGAGGGTCTACTCATAGGAAATGTGCCAGCAGTACGCGGTATAAGACCACATACAATCACCGATAACTATAATTATTAAATTATGGGGATTAAATTATGGGGTATTATTACTACTAGTCTTTACGACTTTGACTCGTACTTTGACAACTGTACAAATTCCTATCAATTTCGTGACATTGATGGCGTCCTACGGTGCCGCTGTTGGCTCCACCGACATATGTGTTTTGTGTAGTTCTTAATGAATTTTGATATACTAAAGCGATTCGTTACCGTACTACACGTACTAAAACTGCCAAGACAGGTGGTAGTAATAGCACCGAACAACAATACGCTGGTATCGTCATTTACCTTTAAATGTCATAAAATAAGTTGAAGCGGTTTTTAATGTAACCACGCATAGTGTTTAAATTTGATTTTCATTTTTGTGGAATGTGGAAAATATAAGCGAGCACGTTGCTTCAAAATGTCACTCATTAATGTTACTGCGGGATCCACCACAGAGTGATCCATTCGATCCATCGCATTCTTTACATGTATCGAAGACGTTCTATTGTAAGAGTAGGTACATTAAGCAATGAGGCAGTTTGTGCTGTTGAAATGTGGCTCAACACCTTAGTTGTGTAAATTTATATTCCCTGGGTCTAAACATAGATATGTCGCAGCAACAGCATCGCCCCACGACTATGTCCGACATGCTGGCCAAACGTCAACAATAAAGAAGGAAGATGAAGTGAAGGGTAGCATCCAACAAGGTGGATACTAGAAGATATGAGTTGATGGGAAGCGTGCGTCAAGAGATGAGTTGGTGGGAAGCGTGCGTCAAGAGATGAGTTGGTGGGACGCGTGCGTCAAGAGATGAGTTGGTGGGACGCGTGCGTCAAGAGATGAGTTGGTGGGACGCGTGCGTCAAGAGAGGAGCTGTTTCTGAATTGTTTATAATGTCGCTATAGTCTACAAAATACTGTGCATATATATGAGCCTATCCTTTATAATATAGTGTGTTATGTCTAACGGGGCACACGTATTTTATAGACTATAGCGACATTATAAACAATTCAGAAACAGCTCCTCTCTTGACGCACGCGTCCCACCAACTCATCTCTTGACGCACGCGCCCCTTCAACTCATCTCTTTTAGTATCCACCTTGCTATGATACAAAGATATTTTGAGGTCCCTGGACTGTAGCATAACACCATTTCACGATCACAAAACTTTTTTTTTTGAAAAGTGTTTTTATTTGAAAATATTATATTTATTTTTCTATATTACAAATAATATTATTATGAGTGTTAATTTTTTCTCGAAACAAGCGGTTATGGCCCATTCAGGGACCCTACATATGTCGAATATTCGCAGTACTATGGATTTTCTTGTAGGACCTTAATGTATCTTTGTTTCGTTTGGGCTCACCTTGTTAGGTGTGTGGTACATCTATACTGGTATATGTATGCCCTGTAGGCGTCAGATGGTGGAATACTCAGAGCACTTTGTCGTACCGCCGTTGGTTTCTTCAAAAGCGGAACAAAGAAATGTGAAGAAAGACTCTAGAAAATCCGTTCGAAGACCACCCGCCAAGATCATTAGCATGTGAGTGTCTCTTCTCTAGGGGATTAAAAACTGCTAGGGGTCGCTGGGATGGGGGTTTGAAGGTGCTAATGGTGTGTGCACTTCTGTGTCCTTCAAGAGGCCTGGCCTTACGCCCTTTTTTCGCACAAGTGTCATGATTGTTCCCATCCCTTCACACCTCGGATCCGCGGAGGTCTCGAAAGGGTGCCGGCCATTATAAAAATACGCAAAAAAAAAGAGGGCGGTTCTGAGTGAGCGGGAGAGGGAAAAAGAATTATTGAACGCGTCAACGCCTTTTCAACCTCGCCGCAGGGTGCCCTGAGAGGCCCTTTGAATATCGTTGGAGTTATGTGCCAATAACGTGGCATTCACGCCAATTGCAGCAACGCAGACCGCAGTTATGGGAACGTCGATTGTCGTCCGTCTTAGGTCAGAGAGAATCAGATGAATCCACCGGATATCCGTATGAATTCAACTAATTGCAAAAAACGTAGGACAAGACGAAATGATTATCTCAATGATGAACTAATACCAACGTTCACGAAATGTTCATTTCAGTTTTGATCGGTTGAGGACAGATCGAGTCTGCAAGGGGTGCAGGATTAAGGTGGAGGGAGGGGTAGGGGTGCCACTACTGCTGCTGAACATTGAAGTCCTCCTGGAAGTCCTGCTGCATGTCGTTTGCAAAGATGAAGAACCCCTTCAGATTCGATTACAAAGCGCAGGATTTGGGAGTAATTGTGGACTCTGGAATATCCACGGGTTTCACCTGATGGACTAGTAGGATGTAGCGTCCTTGTTAAGCTCAATATTGGAGTTTTCGAGTCTAACTTGAAAGCTATCAAGCTAGCTTATCAAGACCATCAAAAAGGTTTAAGAGAATGTTTCGTCGGTTTTCAAATTTGTCTGGATAACGTGATCTCACGATGGAAATACTCGAGTTTAAAACCTTTGCAAGGAGAAGAAGAGTAACGGACATGAGTTTTGTCCGAAGGTGTTGTACGGTTGGATTCCGTTAACAATAATACTTCAAGGAGGGAAATCATTCATTTACAACATTCATGATCATTACAATGATACTTACAACTATGTAATTCGTGGTATAAATATGGAAAACTTGTAACTGGGCCAGTCAATTGAATAGCCAGATTAATCCAACTGATTCTGAACTGAAGCCTCGATTTTATCGAGTAATAAAAATTATTATGCTTTGAATGCTAACTTCTAATAATTTATTGGATAGTTACCCATCAGGTTTTGTGGTGCCTCAAATCGACCTGATACATTTTGGAAAGCAGAGTGTGGCGTCAAGTCGGGAGTGCGAAGATACCAACTTGGTTAGAAAACGCCTGCATTCTCCGGAAAGATACAGTTTCTGTCAACGGGATACGAACTGCAGATACCTTTCCCTTTCGAAACCGGTCGTAAAATCGATCCGAATGACAGCTGAGAAACCAGAGGAAATGAAGTCGACGGAGAGAGAGAAAACCCAGGGCCCAAGTGATTCAATAACATCCCAGCGGCCTCTCGACATCTACCAAATGGCCTCGTCGCATTAAAACCTCACTCCCTCGACCATCGCAAAACCCTATGGCCGGGCTTCATCGATCGGTTCGAGAACTATTGAGTCAGCTCGGTATAGGAATAGACAAGACTAAACAGAGTGGAAGCAGATGCACCTTGCTTCGAACATCTGGCAGCTCCGTGGCCTTATTCGCTGACGGTGATAAACTGCTCGGTGTTACGATGCAACCACTCGCGTACCGCGAGGGTTTCCCATCGAGAGTTATCGGATGGAGTACACGTGGCGTCTCGATAATGCTGATACCATTTTCAGGTCTAGACAAAATAACCGCTATTACTTCCAATCGGTCGGTAATGCAGTTTTGTGTTAAGAGGAGTTACCGCGCCATCTGTTCGGAGTTGCACAAATCACAGGATATGACGCCTCCTCAAGATCGAATGGCTAAAAGTGAATATGATATGTTCACACAAGCCCTGACCGTTAGCCTGTATCTCGAGTTTTGGTCTGGGTTATGGTCATACCTTACCATTGAACCAAAGCTGATGCGATCCATGGAGACCTAGTTGACTACAGAAATGGTGTTTTCTGTCCATGATCTTTTCTCATGAGGCTGGCTTCTGTAAGTGACGTGAACACTGTACTCTAGTCGGCGGGAGGGGGGGGGGCACCGATAAATAGAAGGAAAAAGATTTGTGAGCGTGAAAACCTTAATAATTATTATTAACAGACCATCTATGTTATTACACTAGACATCAAAGGGCCTTATATTATGGACCTAACATTATTTTAGACTACCTATATAATTTTCATTTAAAACCTATATCAATAAAAAAAGTTAAAGTTAATTACTACAACTGCTTTCTATAATATTTTCCTATTATGAAACTTGACGTTAGATGCGTACTTTTGAAGATATTGCACAAGATAAACGACCATTTCGACAGCATTTAAATCTTGGAACATTAGGCCTGTTTTTGAACAGTTGATCTCGATAAATTTATCGATTATTTAAAATGGTCGTACTGAGCTCGCTCTGGCCTCAAAATGTAGCAAAATTTGCTGTAGTCAATTTAATGTAGTCCAGAACAAGAGTGTACATAGTAGATCAGTAAACTTAACAAAAGATCAGCAAACCCAGAAAAGAAGTTTTTCTGGATATAACTGCTTTTTTGGTGTCTCACTATTCATTTGGGCCCCAAAAACAGATGAAAAATTCATAATGACCGGGCCTTTTGCATACACGGATGTAAACCTTGACTGGACTATAAGGAGAGTGAGAGAATTCTGGTTATCAAAATTCGGTAGGTTGAAATAACCATGAGACGTACGCATGGTACCGCCAATCGCCCTTTAACATGAGTGGTTTTTTCTTCCAATCTGCTGAATTAGTTACAAGTAATTTGCTATTTAATAGCGTTATTTAAAGTCAATATTAATATCTCGGTCCAAAATGTTTACCTACAACTTGAACTTCCGAAAATGTTTTACCAAAATCCTTTTCAGACCATCCTGAATTCACTGCCAAAAGACACCAAAAATCATGACATGACATTGTGTATAGAAGTTTATATATATTTTTATGTCTGTGTCATTTCAGACGATAACTCTCAATAGAGTTGAGATGAAAAGTTCAAATTCGCATAAATAATTATTTATAATCTGTCTTGGCAATCAAAAGACTAAGTTCGTAGATGAGCAGAATCGGACCACTTTAAGGGAGGTTTTAGGGTGTTTTAGAAGGGCATTACTCATAAATTCTATAAATGAATCAGTCTGACATGACTGGTCACTTAGTGACACCTCAATTTAAAGGTATTTTTACACTGGACACGATGGTGAAGTCAGAATGGCGATATCGTATTCCGTTCTCAAACTGGAGAACTGGAGATAATCTTCACGGTTCATGTACTCTAATCTGATAGCGGGATAAGTACCGCAATTCCGTCTTCATCATCAAGTTCAATGAAGATGATAGCGAGTGAAGATGCTGTTCATCAATAGACTACCACAAAAGTCCCACTAGTTTAGTGGTAGATTGCAATCGGCCATTACCTCCTAAATCTCCGATTAGGCAGTGCTCATCTCAGTACTGTCCTATATGACATGACATGTCGATATAAGACAGTACATTGTACATTATACTCTTAATGCAGTCCCTTGATACACCTCAGCCCTTTCCAACGTAACCGTCTAATTTACCGGTCCACAACAATGTTGTTGTTTCCAACTTTCTTCCTCGAATAGCCTCCATTTCATTATAGATAATAGATAAGAGATCTCTTAGTGATCCAGTGGAAGTACACAAATGGAAATCGTCACTAATCTCGTCCTCGGTAACGTTATCCGTTGTTTTCGTTTTCCCGAAACTAATGAGAAGAGCTCGAGCCCAAACAAACAGTCCCGACTTGATATTTCAACGTCCTACTACAAAATTTAATGATGTTTTCAGTCTGTTTGCGGGTACATGCTGTTTCGGGAGTGGAAATCCTCCTCTTAATTTAGGCGCGTATAGGAGTCTCACCTCTGGTGGAGGACGCTATTCATAACTATAATACAATAATATTGTACATATTATTATATTATATCAGACGAGGGGTTGTTCCATGATTAAAACTCCGAAGTACCTACGTGTAGAATATTGTTACTTGTAGGAAATAATATTAATGAATATTCTAAAGGTTCATTTTGTAAAAATGATCTTCGTTGCTGTACAAATTCCGGAATTTAAGAGTACTTTTGCCCCAACTAAATATAGAGCAAACCAGTTTTGCGAGAACGGAAAATAAATAGAGTAGAAAAAATGTAAGGGCGATGAAATGGTAGACATGAACGAGTCAAGGTTGGCACACCGTAAAAAAATGTACGGGTGGAATGTTAGATCGCGTCGGTCGATTCGAAAGCCCTAAGAACGTTGCTACGCCCCAAGTAAATAGCAGGAAAGTTAACAATGTTTTTTAACCACCTGTTCCCCCCTCGCAGTAAGGTTACCAACTTCAATTTCCTTCAAAGTTTGATAGGGGGCGAAAAATGAGAGCGAAAACTGTTTTATAGACACGGGAACTTTGCTCGAGAGTTAAGTGGCAATACATTTTTTCCGTGAAGAAGATACGGAGCTACGAACTCTAGTGTAAATTTCATTAGTTAAGAAGTTTCTTCATTACCCCCTTCAAGTTTTCGAAGAATTTCAGATTTTATATCTAGTTCGGACGTTAAAAGAATATGTTTGACGACCCTTATAGACGCGTTATGTCTCGTAAAATCTGGGAGTCCGCGCGTGAATATAAGTCAATCTGAACTTTATTGCATAAACCATGTTACAATAAAGTTTGTAAAGTGGGTACCTGCTCTCTATTACCACACCTTGGATTCCACTCAAATTCACTCCAGTAATAAAGTTTACAATATTCAATAGGTGACCCAATGCATCATTCGGTACCTGACAATGTGATGATTGATGTGATGATACACACGTAGGAGTCAAAACTTGAGAATTAACGATGAAACCAATTCTCAAAAATTCAAAAGCTATTGTCCCATCCAAAAACAACATCATTTCTCGTGTACGTTCTTTTCTCACGAATTTCCAACGTTTCGCCCCATTTGAGATATCTCACCTTAATAAATGGAAAAGATAACAACCATTAGTTCTTGTTATGACGTCAGTCATATAACGATTTACGTAACGAATTGTTTTCGTAGGATTCCACAGTGAATTATACTGCAAGCTAATAGGTTCCTTTCCGCATCCACTTTGTGACATAATTGCGAATTTCGGCCTCTGTTCTGATTTGGGCAAAATCCTTTATGAACGTCTTGAAATTTAAATTTTACTCGGAATTCTTGGGGTTTACTTTTTTTTCCAAGATGCGTTGAGACAGGGAATAAGACTTATTCTTAGTACTGTATAATGACTATCAGTAAGGTTCTACACTGTGTCTGTCAAAAGTCAGAGCCAGAAATTTAACACGGAACAAAGCATGTTAATAATAATAATAACAACCATTTATTGTACATTGGCCTATTTGTTACAAAAGAGTTTAACAGCGGGGTGAAATGAGCACTCACAGATTCAATGACGTCGTTAAGTACGAGGAGTGACCGTTTACCTATTTCGTGCGCCCGTTTAAGTACATGGTGCAAAGGTGCATTTATATCCAATTGTGGATCCAGGAGGTTCCAAAAATATATCTGAAATTGTACCTAGACAGTTTTCTACAATTTTTCCAAAACAAAATTTGTGTGAACTGTGAAATTTCAAGTACCTGCAGTATTGGATTATTTCCCTTAAGCAAACTGATTTTCTGTTCAATAAAGAATTTACCACTCGTAAATTCAAACCTACCGAAGCTCGAGTTTGCCTAAGGGAAATAATCCAGTACTGTACTTGATATTGCACTCTGCCACCATAAGAACCCATGCACTATGCACGTTGAACAGTACGAATTTCAAATTATTGACCCAGAAATTAAGTTTTGGAACAATGTAGTTGCACTCAACTGGAAAAAACCGACTCGAAGTTGAAACCTTTGCACCATATAATTAATTTACCGCGAGGCAGTTATTAAGTCGGGTAATTAAAAACGCAGTTCTCGTGACTTGGTCGCATGTTATGGGTCCTCCGCGGACATAGTATAATACGCGGCGTTTGTTAAGTGTGGCCGCACGCGAAACAACTGTTACTCTTTAAGGCATGAGGAAGATATATGAAATATAAAAATTGAGATGGCAGAATGAGATGTGTTGGAGGGAAACGGGCGTTGACGATTGATGGATATTTTTTAGCGTTTGGTTCGAGTGGTCGTGTATCATCTGACATACGAAATAGGTATAAAAATTCAAAATATGCAGTTATGGACGAAATGTGGAACTAAAGGTCGCTATATGCAATTAACAATGTAGTAAAATTTTATTAAATACAAAAGCGAGATAAGAATAAAAATTCAAAGTCGCTTAAGAGCGCTTCATGTCCGTAAGATTTTCGAAGAAATAACAGTTTTCTGTAAAATGTCTCCATTTTACTGGTTGTATAACAAAATTTAATGTTGTCTCCTTTTTGTGAGTGACACCTCAGTTTATGGGTTCTTCAACACTGAACACGATGGTGAAATCAGAATTGCGATATTTCATTCCGTTATCACAATAGAGCAGTTGAACCGTGAAGAACGTCTCAAGTAACAACCACGTTTCTTCATTTTCAAACTGCTCCAGTTTGAGGACGGAATAGAATATCACATTTCTGACTTCACCATCGTGTTCCACGTTGAAAAAATGCTAAAATGAGGTGTCACTTGTTAGACTGTTTCATTTTTGGAATTTATGGGTAATTTCCCCCCTCTGATGGCCCCTTATAGTGGCCCGATTGTACTGGTTTCTGGTCTGGTTTCTTTCTCGGAAATTCGAGTTTTAAAAATTTCCTTTTCTTCGAAAATATGCTAAAAATGTAAAATTTATCGGAAAATATCACTTCATTTACAACACCTTCATAAAATAAATTATTGACTCATAGCAAATCATTGCACAATAGGTAAGCTCCAGTTTACCAGCAAAATAACCGAGTTGATTTAGAACCACCAAAACAACGAACTATGACGTAATCCCTAAACTGAAGGTAAATCCAAATAATTTGGAAACTCGATCACCAAACAGTAACAAACTTTTGTTTGGGGTAGTTGTTGAAACCTCACTAACTATTACATGCGTGGATGTACCTAATGCATGGAGGTGGACGGGGAAGTTTGTCCGACTTGGGCGCTGCCTGCCGACATTCAGTAGTAAGTAGCGCTAGCTACCTACCTAACGGAGATCATTTTTACGAAATTTAATTAACAAACATTTTCTCACTTTTATTTTATCATTATTTTTATTACATGCATGCATTTTTCTATGAAATGTGAAAACCCTAACTAACCCTAAAAAATGTATTTATGCATCAGAATCAGATGTGAAACGGATACGTGCCTTTAAATATTTCAAAAATACCCTTTCAATGACAAAAAGGTTTAAACACACAGATTACAATGCTGTAGAGCCCACATATTTCAGATGGAAACAACTCATAGCGCGCCAAAGTGTGACAAATGGCGTCCTTATGCTCATTAAAGATTATTGTACCCAGTATATTCCACCAAAATCGATGAGTGGAACAGGATTTATGTGAGTGGTTTTCAAGTTTTGTCCAGCGGTAACGATGGGATTTTTATGATATTTTAAACACTCCAGTCGTATTAGTCTGAGGCAGGCCCGGTAATCCGATGGGAGGGAAAGTTTTGATTTTGGAACGAGTCCAATGCGGTCAGTATTTGTGAACAGGGGAAAAAGACGACCACAACGACACATTATTCCCTATTTTTGGTTTTTTATCATTTTCCAATGTATGAGTCTTTTTTCTGGGCATAACACTAGCAATACCGTGCCGATGCAATAGAAAGTAAGCTGGGATTATAATGATACCAAAACCAGGAAAGCCTAGTGCTAAAGGGAAATTATATCGACGGATATCTCTCTTTGCCAGTCATATCCAAGCTATTTGAAAAGTGACTCCTCAAAAGACAGAAACCTATTACCGAAGGAAAATACCTCATTTCATCAAATCGACCCACACTCCACAATAAGCCAGGTAGAAAGAATTTCGAGTCTGATTCAATGCTCGTTAGAAGAAAAGAAAATGAAGAGTACAGGGGAAGAATGATATAATATATCATTCTTCATATTATGTCCATAAAAGCCGATCTCGAGAAAAACCATTATTAAGGTATAAAAATGTTAACATTTTGAGGCAAGGGAATGATCAAGATTAAAAAAGACTTCAGATGTTTGCACATATTTTTATTTTTTTAAATCTTGATCATTCTCTTGCCTCAAAACGATTTTAAACCTTAATAATGGTTTTTCTCGAGATCAGCTTTAGTCATGTATCATTCTTCCCCTGAACTCTTCAAATATGATCTGCGGTCATTCTAGATGTCTAGCAAGCATTTGATAAAGTATGGCACCAAGGATTACTCACAAAACTGCAAAGGGATCTTCCGATCCAATGCTTCAAAATTCTGAAGTCATTCTTCGCAGATAGATTATTCAGAGTGAAATACGATGATGAGAATTCTCAACTAAGGAAATCAAATAAGGACCCCGAATAAGGACCCGCCACGGTGCTAATTGTTGTACCTACACAACTAATATCATAAGCAGGTTTGGCTGATGGAATTGGCTGTACTGCTAATGTATTTATCGCATGACAGCATTCTATAGCTAGCAACCTTCATGTCGGTGCTTAGTTCTGTAGCTGCCTTCCTAAAACATCGTTGCTACTTTTTTTTAGTCACTCTTGCAACGATATCCATATCCTGCCATTTTTTTAGCAGCGGTAATTAAAACTTAGCAACAGCAGCTAATTATTTTTCTCCGTTTAGCTGAATAAAACCTTGAAATACGAGTATTTTGCTGACAATTTTTGTTTTCGACGATTTACGAATAAGAATGTTATGATTTGATGGTTTTTTACGAAAATATGGTATGATATATTGGGTTAGTGTAGTTGTTTAACTCACGTGACTGTTGTGGCATGCCTGGGGGCGGCGGGGAGGCGGGCTAGGCTCCAGAGCCGGTCGTATGGGGCGGCTGTCGTGGCCAAGCTAGACGGTACATGGCCTGATACCGCCCCCGTCGCGACCGAAGCGGGTCCCCTCACTTTCAAGGGCATGTGCCGCTACCATCACACACCCGACCCACACTGAAACATAATTAAAGGCCGAATCATTATAGGAACATGCATCGTACTATAATTGATAAGGTCAAAAACCGCAAGTTCACAACTCCTCAAAAACTGGCCTTGGAGGCGGCCAGGGGCGTAGTGTCAGGGAAAGCGCAGGAAGAGGCGCTTCCCACGATAAATGAAGAATGTAGGAAGTTGTTGAATGATGAAAATAAATTAATTTCATTTATTAAGAATAACAAAATATTTAATCAACAGTAAACCATTCAATTGAAAATGTTGAATCGCCCACTAGGTATCTTTGATGGTTGCTTTCAATCACGAATTGAAAACGAATCTCGGATCCAATGACTATGACTGGCATGGCCGAAGCCATGTCATCTAAGAATCACAAATCTCTACAGTGATTACCTACACCAAGTTGAAGGCCACAAGGGGCCCGTGACGTCACCCAACAGCGTTAATCTGGTTATTCGGGGGCCCGTGTGTATGTCTCGTGACTCGGTTAACATAGGCCGGGCCAACGCAGTTGGCTAGCGCTTCCAGTTGTAATGCGCAGGCGCGGCTTTCGTTTGATAGAACACGAGAAGGCGGAGGATCGATAATATCAATCGCCTTTATGTTGATCCACTTTCAGAACCCCAACTTGTCATCCAACGTTTGGACACTCGTTTGTTTTGGATTGTTGCGAGTACACTCGACTTTTGGTTTATTATCTTCGATCAAAGATCGCCCAAAGAAAAAAATTTTTAATGTTGAAAATGCAATAGTACACACTACAATGGTAGTTCAAGAAACCTTTTACTATTTTGTTTTCCTCTGAAAAAAGGTCATGATGTAGTGGGTTTTCTAGTATTGCACAGTCTTAAGCTGCTCAAAAACACCAGTGTAGCAATTATCACATAGTTTCCTCTTTATCTGTTGCTTTATTAAAATTCAGGAAGAGCCCTCGTATTAATATTTTGTTGGATGTACAACAAACTGCGCAAATCTTCCTTCAAAATAATATCATACAATTCCGTTGAACATATAGCTTGCTAAGAACTACTTCACTCCTGGAGCGGCCTATACGCCCGAACGGTCAACCGAAGATGAAAACCAAAATTGAAGTGGGTCTCCATTCAGGCGTCGAAGAACAAATTTGGCGCTCTGAGCAAACTTCAGAGTAAGAATTTTTTGAAGAGAAAGAAGCTGTTGCACCCACGAGAAAAGAAATTAAAAAACTCTGCAAATTCTTGACACAACGGTTCATTATCTTCTTTGTACAGATCACCCTTCTGTCTAGATCACTAGGTCTAAATGTCTAGATCCTAAATGTTAGATTAATTATTATTATCAATTATCACTAATTATTAACAATTTTATCAAGTACCTAGTGAAAATTATTATAATTTATTGTTAGGTATTAATAATTTGTATTTATTATTAATAATATTTATTATTGATTATGATTAATTAATACGATATAATTCTGGGGTTTTTAATACTACGTCGGTAATAATAATTATTATTATTACGTACTTCTTTTATAGAAAAATTATTTTTCTATAAAAGAAGTACCTACCAACAAACATTCGAAATTACCTTCATTTCCGTAGCACGAAACGCACCTCAGAACAACCAACTCGACATCACTTAAGCCATATGATGTGCCAAAGATCTTGTTAGTATGAAAATGGACCTGTATTTCAACAGTTTGATTCACGATCGGGTTGTGAGGCACAATCTTTGAGCCCTCATTGTGAACGAACGGCTGGTCGTACAAAGTTGCGGATGGTCTTAAAAAATTCTACGGAACAAACTCTATCGAAATATGAAATAAAAAACATAGGTACCATTCTATATGAATTTTTCGAGATATGGAATTTTCAAAATTTCAAAATTCGTTTTGATCCCCTTCCCCTTGACCTAGGGTTATGAAAAGTTTCGAGGACCATTGTGGGGTTGGTCGAAACCTATAAAAAAAATTTCGTAATTTTAACTCAACGCTAACTGGGCAAAGTGGCGCGGACGGCGTACGGCGGACGGACGGATTATTTTTTATTCGATTTTCTGAATCTACGTATCTTGAAACGTAAACCAACAAATTTTGAGGGGGGGTTAAAAATTTTTTTTCTTTGGGCGATTCCAATGGTTCATTATCGAAAATAATAAACCAAAAGTCCCATAATTTCCGTACTGATTTCTTTGACATCCCCACGAATGATGTATACACGTGAAGAAAGCAGAGCTTTCATTTTATTTTATGTTTTCTTGATATCAATATTTTACGTTGCAAAATCGATGTTTTGTGTCCGATATATCGATGTAGATATCCCAATCCTAGTCTGGGCATGCAACAACTTGGAATCTCTGCTACGTTAGCGGATCCAATGTTGTGGGCTTCATTTGTGAATTCCGGCAGAATCGGAGCATTACGAACCATATCGACTGGGCAATCACCTGAAGGGCAAGAGGTCCCTGTCTTGCGTCTGTTCCGAATTAATTGGCACATAAATAGTTCCACATTCCAGTCTCCGCAATTGTCCAGTTGGGTCAATACTTACAAAGAAATGTACTTGAACATATTGATTTTGAACAGACTGACCTCAGTCAGTCCTGCTTCATAGAGTTCTGTTGACATTCTGCGTCTTTAGGTCTCAATGAGGGTAAACAAATGCACCTTGATGCAATATTTTGGAGCGTTTGAATGAGTTCCGTATGGGTCTTCTTCGTGCAACCCCACAGTTGGCGTCCATAAGTCCAATCTGGCTTCATCACTTGCCACTAGAGCACTTATTGGCAGGTGGTAGCTCAAAGGGTATACTTAACAAATTGTACATGTTTTCGAATCTCAGCTTGGAATCAAGAGTCACTCCGAGGTCTTTGACTTCGTTATTTGAGTATTTAGGCGAATCTTGTTCAGAATAGTGAAATTTGTATGGGTAGATCGTTTCATACAACTTCACCACAGCGCTTCGTCCAGTTGAAGGCATTGGTGGCAGTGGTATGCACCTTATCAGTGGCTTTTCAACCGTCAGATTGGTGGTATAATCTGCAAACACACCGTTCGGGGTACAGGACCATAAGCACACGTGTTTACTTCTCGGGTATGTACAACTATCTACGCCCGTGAACCGGTGGGTGAGGAATCCACGCTGCGGTATGAGAGTTTAACTCGGGAACTGGTCCCGAAAGGATAAGTTTCAAGGAGACCGCCCACGCCCGATTCGAACTCGGGACTTCAACGGGTTTTTTTCTTAAATTCTCTGGACTCTCTCCCTCGGACTCAGTGACCTTTGCCCCTCCATCGCCCAGGCGGTCAATGGACCATCAAAGACGATTGTAGGTGGCGTGTGACGTATCACCCCCTCTACATAGAACGCCCTGTTTTTAGTATCGAAACCACAAGCCACAGAATAGAATGTACACGCAACATACAAACTGCATCAATTACTGATTCTCGTTTGCAGCTCCGGTGTTCCTGAACCATTTCAATCGATAGCCATCCAATTAGGGTTTGATTCGAAGAAGAGTTGAACGCTCATTTTCATATTATTATTATGATCTGACTACCACAACGATCATTTTCCAAATCCATTAAGACACAAACGCTGCAAATGATCATTTCTTGAAAGGGTGGGTGGTAACGTGAACCAATTACAACCAATTACAAATTATGTTTTTGGTATTAATAATGCCTACGACAAATTATTAGTGGAAACATTCGAATGAAGGTTGATTGATTGATTTGTTTATTTACAAAACCAGGGAAGGCCATGAGGCCCTCTCTTCCACCATCCCCGGACACAGATATTCACAAATTCCTCTTACAGTCGTGTATGTAAATATTAGAAGTAATAGTAAAAATGATAATTCTTCTAATACATAAAATTATCAGATTTAGTGTCGAAAAAACGAAAGTTCTCATATGTCTTTACAATTTTCACGCACTACCACGTTACCTAAGATTCCACCTTTTAGCATGACGAAAAAATAAAATTTACAATCTACCATTAAGATTATTTGAAAAAAGTCGCTTCACCATGATATACTTCAGCTTACAATACATCAGCAATCAATATGCATCTAGAAGGGTCTTACTGAGTTCACCTCTTATCGCATCAGTCTTTTTGCCAATATAAAACACAACGGCGTATTCATTGTATATTTTGGTGCATTGCACAGCAAACGATGCATCGGGATTTGCATGGATCGATCTCTGTTTCTAGTGTCCCTTTCATGCACCTGGGATATCCATGTGAACTTGTTGTATACGTACTGGGGTCTTTTGAATTTCAGAATTTTGAATAATGAGACTGCAATATGTAACTTCTTCCTCTCGGGGTTTTTAAGCCAACCTGTCTTGTAGTGTGGTGTCACATGTTCATCAGTTTTCTTCATTTTTGCAAAGAATCTCACGACATTCTGCGCTTTTTGTAAGTGTGTGATGTTCTCGCTTTTTAAATCACAAAGTGCTACGGATGCGTAGACGAAGATGGGGAGTATCAATGATTCAGTTAATTGCTTTCTAACATTTAACGTGAAATTAATGGCAACTCTTCGAAGCTGGTATAAGCTATTGAAAACAGCGTTGCAAGATGTCCAATAAGTGAAGCGTGTACTCCTTGTACCATATTATGTGTGTTGTCGTATCATTATATTATTATAGGTATTTGAAATCAGTGAGCAATTCAAAAACATATGGAAAATAATAGGTATATTATACTAGAAGAAAGCATGTTTACGCATACATGCTATAAAAGGCGAATAATTTCTGTTTATTAACACTGCAAAATATTGCGAGAGTGCTCTTGACCTCAATTTAATAAGTACAAATTACGTACTCACAACACATCGTGATTGAGGCATAATATCACCTGATATTGCCAATTATGAAGGTCTTATGGGTACACTGAAATTTCAATTCTTGGAACCGATTCGGAGGGTCTCTTTGTGTGGAGACATTTTATTTTGACGTAATATTTTGAAGCGAGTCAGAATGGATCAAAGTTGGTACACATCCAATTAGGGACATCATAACTTGATTAAACCGTACGTCAGGAATAATTCAACTAGCAGACGAAACGGGCGTTCCAGGAAGAGACAGATTTCTGAGTATCGTTCGCGAGCAATTAACATTGATGGCGTTTCTCCGTATATTTGGTCAAAACAACCCGCGCCTGATTTATATAGAGAAAGGTAACTTTAATTTATACAGAGAAAATCGAGTATTGGCGTTTTGTTGTGAGTTTCAACTGTCAATGGTGAATTGCCAAGTGCTGATTGTAAAATGTTTAATTAAAAAGGGGGATTTCTGAAAATGTATTAATGAAGAAAATTGAAGATAAGAAACGGCGAATTCAGGTGAACGCAGTCCACAGCCTGTAGCGATAACGGCCGTTCCATGGAACTCACCTCCACTGAAGACCAGGTGAATTTCTTTCTACTTTTATAATGAGAGTTCCTGAGAACGCGCCTCCACTCGGGAGTTATCAGTCCGAATAAATTCTCTGTCTCCCTCGAAAAACTCGTTTCCCAGCCATTTCATCAGCGCAGGGGAAAGAAGAAAAGCGCCCTATGAGCTGTCGCGGAAATTAAAAACTTCAAAGGCCGAGTTTTCCCTTCGGACAAAGTGACGTCCAGGTTGTTGTTCCGTTTGACAACGACAATTGATTAGGTGGGAAGCGAGGTCGGCCGCTTGGTGGACGGGACCGGCCCTGGGAGCCGCCATGGTGGGCCAAAGCGTCGTTCGTTGTCAATAATTCCATCGAAAAGTGACCACCAAGTGTTTCCGACTAAGGGAAGATTAAGCTTCAAGTTAGTATGCACAGTAATAACCGGATGTAAAAACAGACGACAATTTCAACGAGAACGAGAAAGAATTTATTAACCCTTTCTAGAATTTATTAAATTTTCTAGATCTCAAATATTCTAGACGTCAAAAACATAAGATAAGTCTAAAGTGAACATGACAACCACTTCGTGTAGTCACAGGAGGCTGCACCGAGTACCGTTGGAAAGAGCGTTAAATTTCCTATCTCTTTGATACAAAATCCGATTTTTTTCGTCTGGCCCAACAGGTAAAAAAATGGCGAAATTTAAAAGATTTTCTTAAAATCACCGTTTTTTCTCTAGTTGTTCGCTTTGTTATTACGGAGATCATTCGGCGGGCACTCCTTAGGAAAAACTTGCCCAGAATCTGAGTTTTCCTACGGTATAATTATTTTTATATTTTTTAGGGGGAACGTTTTTGAGAAAATTGAGTTTGTAAGCGGAAAAACTTATATTGTTAGTTATATTTCAGTTACATTTTCTCGCTGAATCGAACGGTGACGTACCCAGATATCCCTAGCAACGAATTAAATGGGTTTTCAGTCGCAATATCTCCATTTCAGGGTGAAGAAAGTGTCAATTCAACGGCATTACTTAGGAAATTTATTTATTTTATTCTTCATAAAATAAAATTACTTGAACTGTTCAAAATGTCCCTCGTTCTCGGGGATCTGATTCGCTGATTCGCCAGAACCATCGAGACCTTCATTGTGCGGTCCACTCCATTCAATTCGTTGCTAGGGAGATCAGGGTACGTCACTATTTGAGCCATCGTGAAAATGTGCATGAAATATGCCTGAAAATACACGTTTTTCGCATACAAACTCAATTGTCTCAAACAAGCTCCCCTTAAAAACAACTGAAGAAAAAATGGTGATTTTAAGGAAATCTTCAAATTTTTGAATTTCGCCAAGTATTTACCAGCTGGGCCAGACTAAAAAAAAACGAATACAGTATCAAAGAGATAGGAAATTTAACGGTTTTTTTGCAACGGTATCCCTACATAATAATTCAAGGGAGTTAGGTGCGTAATACGGAGACTAGGTCGAGAAGACGAAAAAATCTTAAAAGTTAGAAAAGTCGGATTTTTAGTTGAGTAAGAAAAAAACTCTAGCATGCATTTTTTCATGCAAATGACTTGTAAAATCCTTTCTTTGAGTTTATTACATAGGTAGTTACACTAGACACCCTGTATATGAGTACATATGTATGTGGTTGCTCTTCTCTCAGTTCCCTTCGGACTTGAATCAAAACCACAAGGGCGTCCTAATGCTACTGCAGGACGTCTCAAACATGAAGCGCGATATTTGCAGTTATTTACCATCTGAATCTGACACTTGACGAGTGAACGAAGGTGAACCGTGTGTGTTTGGGTGCACCACGAAGGAAGAGCGGTCGTGAGGGTCGTTGACCCGCCCGTTCCCTCTTTACGGCCCTGGACGGACCACAAGCTCAGGGTCCGGAATCAGGTCCTACGCAAATGAGTCCGGAGCAACGCCAGGAGCGGACCCGGTGACTGGAGTGGGGGAGACTGTGATGTCTGAAGGCAGAAGTGCACCTTGGAAGAAGAAGTGGGGAGTTGCTTTCAATCGGACAAAGTTTTGCTCACACATAGTCTGTTCAGAGAATCTCATACTGCAGACTTTTATAAGACATATAAGTTGACTTTACAACACCTGCATTTCATCATTTCATTGTCGTGGAAGACTTTAAATAACTGCTTTGCGCCACTGGTAATAATACACAATATCCGTACTCCAAAGTTCCATATTACAACATTTTAATAGCTCAAGGTTTAGCACATGATGGAATCGCAAAATTTGTGCTAGAAAGATATTGAAGAAACTCAGTACTCATCAGACACTGTGAGAAAGTCTCTGCAAAATCTATCCAAAATGTCACCCTACAGAACATCGCTCACAATAAATCAGCCTCTGTCCGAGTAGTAGAAATTCATAGAAAAGTAAAATTTCATGTTGAAGTTCTCCATTTTACTGGTTTTATAACAAATTTTGTCTACATTTTTTGCCGCGTAATAACTCAGTGTATAGATTTTTCAACGCTGAACACGATGGTCCAAGAACACTAGCTTCCTTTTCGTCAAAAATTCGCTCACTGAAGAGAAAAGAATTTGAAATTCGAAAATTAATACGGTCGAAGTATCCTTGTAAGTGTACATTCAGATCATATTTTGCATGGTACACATTTTTGGTCGTTTTAGAACGGCTTTATGAGAGAAAAAACGTACTTGAGATTTCGATACCACAGAGGTACTATGTCCAAAATGGTCATTTTGAGATAAATGCAAGTGGAATAAAAAAAGTTGGAATGAAAATTGTTGACGACACTTTAACCCTCCATTTTCTTCAAGCCAAAACCCTCAAGAAGGCACCACAATAATTATTTTATTGACTCATCGTTTCGGTGGAATGAAACAAGATGAAATAGGCAGATAGAAAGGACATGTGTCCTTTGAGACGATACAATAAAGGACATAGCCCAGCTGAGCAAGTAGGGTAGTGGACATGACTCTAATGGGCAATTGATATATAATTCAAAGTGAACAAAGCTTTCTTCCATCTTTTATTAATTGTATAATTATTGAACATTAAGACAGCTTGAAATTGAGCGGTAAGGAACACAATATTTATTGATCACAGAAAGATTCGTACATACGAGATCTATGGGCAAGGACGAAAATAATTCTACTCTTTTCTGTCACTCTTTTGTTTTCAACTAAAAGACAATTCTTATTCGTCGTTTATTCAAATAATAAAATACTTTCTTGATGTTTTGAAAATTCTAGTCTAATACGAACTTGAAGAGTTAAACGATTACTAAGTACTATTATAGTAATAATCACAGAACTGAATCAGTCTAGAACCAGTTAATTCTTTTTTTGAATAATCCTCCCACTGAACAGGCTGGACATAGAACCATTGAGGCTGAGCAAGTTGCCGGGACATAGAACCAATAGCCATCAAACTTTTTCGGTTGTGGACATATTCCAACAACAGATTTTCCTCTTTTTGACATTTTCATGTCTTTCATATGGCACATAGAAAAAAAAACTCTGCAAATTCTTGACACAACGGTTCATTATCTTCTTTGTACAGATCACCCTTCTGTCTAGATCACTAGGTCTAAATGTCTAGATCCTAAATGTTAGATTAATTATTATTATCAATTATCACTAATTATTAACAATTTTATCGAATATCTAGTGAAAATTATTATAATTTATTGTTAGGTATTAATAATTTGTATTTATTATTAATAATTATTATTATTAATTATGATTAATTAATACGATATAATTCTGGGGTTTTTAATACTACGTCGGTAATTATTTTTCTATAAAAGAAGTACCTACCAACAAACATTCGAAATTACCTTCATTTCCGTAGCACGAAACGCACCTCAGAACAACAAACTCGACATCATTTAAGCCATATGATGTTCCAAAGAGCTTGTTAGTATGAAAATGGACCTGTATTTCAACAGTTTGATTCACGATCCTGTAGTGAGGCACAATCTTTGAGCCGTCATTGTGAACGAACGGCTGGTCGTACAAAGCTGCGGATGGTCTTAAAAAATTCTACGGAACAAACTCTATCTAAATATGAAATAAAAAACATACCGTTCCATTTGAATTTTTCGAGATATGAGATTTTCAAAATTTCAAAATTCGTTTTGAACCCCTTCCCCTTGACCTAGGGTTATGAAAAGTTTCGAGGATCATTGTGGGGCTGGTCCAAACCCAGAAACCAAATTTCGTAATTTTAGCTCAACGTTAACTGGGCAAAGTGGCGCGGACGGCGTACGGCGGACGGAAGGATTTTGGTTTATTATCTTCGATAATGAACCATTGGAATCGCCCAAAGAAAAAAAAAATTTAACCCCCCCTCAAAATTTGTTGGTTTACGTTTCAAGATACGTAGATTCAGAAAATCGAATAAAAATAAATCCGTCCGTCCGCCGTACGCCGTCCGCCGTCCGCGCCACTTTGCCCAGTTAGCGTTGAGTTAAAATTACGAAATTTTTTTTATGGGTTTCGACCAACCCCACAATGGTCCTCGAAACTTTTCATAACCCTAGGTCAAGGGGAAGGGGTTCAAAACGAATTTTGAAAATTTAAAAATCTCATATCTCGAAAATTTCATACAGAACGGTATGTTTTTTATTTCATATTTAGATAGAGTTTGTTCCGTAGAATTTTTTAAGACCATCCGCAGCTTTGTACGACCAGCCGTTCGTTCACAATGACGGCTCAAAGGTTGAGCCTGTCGACGCGATCTTGAATCAAACGGTTGAAATACAGGTCGATTAAATACAGGTCGACTCGATTTTCATACTAACTAGCTGTTTAGAACATCATATGGTTTTAGTGATGTCGAGTTTGTTGTTCTGAGGTACGTTTCGTGCTACGGAAATGAAGGTAATTTCGAATGTTTGTTGGTAGGTAGGTACTTCTTTTATAGAAAAATTTAAAAGTATTAAAAACCCTAGAATTATATCGTATTAATTAAATACAAATTATTTATATTTAACAATAAATTATAATAATTTTTACTAGGTATCTACTTGATAAACTTAATAATAATTAGTGGAAATTCATAATAATAATTAATCTAACATTTAGACACAACGGTTCATTATCTTCTTTGTACAGATCACCCTTCTGTCTAGATCACTAGGTCTAAATGTCTAGATCCTAAATGTCTAGATCCTAAATTATTATCAACTATTTCTCATTGCAAACCTGTTCATTGTGTACCCAAGATCCTTCCCTAAAAGACCTGGCAGCGGGAAATATTATTCAACATGGTTTGAAAAGGGAAAAACAAGTTTTGTAACAAATCCCAATGCTCTAGGTAGTAGTCGATACCAGTGACCAACATTTTCTTCAGTAGTCGACATGGTTTTGCACTAGTAGTCTACATACATGTGTTAGAAGTCGACAGTATCACTTGAGTCAGTAGTCGACAGGTTTCGTCATTCCATCGTTTTCGAATTTTACGACATCTAAATAAAATACATTCAACTGTGAATCGGAACTTGAAAATAGATTAATAAGATGTAATAAAGTAGTTATCAGACTTTTTATTTGCAAACAGCTCATTATCAGTCTCAAATTGCAATAAGTACTTAAGTAAAAAGGTATGAAAACTATAGTCGAAAACTCATTGTCAGAAAATTGACATTACAGTTGGGCTTAGGTACCTATTTACATATTTTTTTGACATTTTCATGTCTTTGCTTTGGCACATAAACTGAAACGGGAAAAATTTGTTCCCTTGATTCACCCTTTCCCTCAGATCACGTCAGAACACAAGCGACCGGCGGGCCATTACGTCAGAGCCTATGACGCACGAGCGTATGACGTAAGACGGCTGGCAGGAGGCTAACTAGTACGTCAGAGCCTATGACACACGAGCGTATGACGTAAGACGGCTGGCAGGATGCCAACAAGTACGTCAGAGCCTATGACGCACGAGCGTATGACGTAAGATGGCTGGCAGGAGGCCAACAAGTACGTCAGAGCCTATGACGCACGAGCATATGACGTAAGACGGCTGGAAAAGGGCAACAAGTACGTCAGAGCCTATGACGCACGATCGTATGACGTAAGACGGCTGGCAGGAGGCCAACAAGTGCGTCAGAGCGTATGACGTAAGACGGCTGGCAGGTGGCCAACAAGTACGTCAGAGCCTATGACGCACGAGCGTATGACGTAAGACGGCTGACAGGAGACCAACCCCACAATGGTCCTCGAAACTTTTCATAACCCTAGGTCAAGGGGAAGGGGTTCAAAACGAATTTTGGTACGACATGGTATGGTATATTATTGTATGTATGATTTAGTATAGTACAGTACGGTATGATAGGAAAGAAATGGTATGAGTACGGTGAGAATATGGTATGGTGCCGATTTGCAACACAGTCTGGTATAGACAGAAGGGTAATCTGCACAAGGAAGATAATAAACCGTTGTGTCAAGAATTTGCAGAGTTTTTTTATTCGATTTTCTGAATCTACGTATCTTGAAACGTAAACCAAAAAATTTTGAGGGGGGGCTAAAAAAATTTCTTCTTTGGGCGATTCCAATGGTTCATTATCGAAGATAATAAACCAAAATCGTCACGAAATTTGCTCACGAAATTAAATTGTGGCGACTTGGGACAAATTTTGTCCCAAGTCGCCACAATGATGATTATGACCATCAGAAGTGAAGTTGTTCGTTATTGGAATTAGGTAGGTACTTTACAGTTTGATATTACTTCCCAGTTTCGGCCCTGATCATCCTAGAAAGCTGATACTCGGTATACAAACTCTTGAGGGAACTCTAAATTCCAATTATGATACGCAAATCACCTGAGTGGCTCCTGAAGCCAGTTTCGGCCGTGATCGTCCTAGCATGAAAATGTTTCAATGTGTTGCAGACTCGTATGCAAGCGTTTACTTTGAATTTCAGTCCTTCATGTCGGAGAAGTAAGTTTTTGTCATGTTCTCTCGTTTGGATGAATACGAGTCTTGATACAATCGAAAGAGCGTAAAAATACAATTCTTTTGATACCAATATCTCCAAATCGATATTTTTGGACGTAGTACAGGTAGTACGTCTACTCTGTGCTTTAAGGTATAGATTTTTTGGATTTAAACCAATTGGATGTTTGTGATAGATTACATGAGGGTTTTGCATTTTAACAAGGATCAACTTCGCATTAATCTCGTTCATATTACGGCTATATCGAGTAAAACTGACCGCACTCAACGGGTCAAGTATTTCCCAGGCGTACCTAATTTATGGCGGCCCTCAATCACACATTTCCACTCTCAGGACCACAACAGCGGTCCGGCGTTATGTGCGTCACGTGCGGCAGAGCTCAAATGATTTTCCCTCCCACATTTGGGATTCACCGAGAGTTTCGGGGGCGTCGACGGAATTATAATAAATTGACGATAAACTTTTCATCCGAATCGCAAAACCGGTTTTCGCGAGGAACACAGGGCAAAAACGCTGTCGGGAAATTGGATATTGCGGTGGGATTTCCGCCTTGTGGAAATCACTTTCGAGTGGTCGGTAGCGGTGGAAGTGGAGTTTTTGGAGGAAATTATTGTTGTATCGAAAATCCTCTAATATGAGGTTGGAGATAGGAAAAGTGTTATTGATTTGATACGACAATTTCTGAGTGAATGTGTTTTATAATAACTAAGTAGCCAACCATTGCTGTTCCTTGCAGCCCTGAAGAAGTCTTAGTAGTAGAGTTTTTTCATTCAACAAATCGAACCTGTAGAATAAAAATCCACAATCATGCAGCATGAATATAAGAGCGAATGTTCGAAGAAATAACTGGTTTTAAGTACCTACGTAAAATGTCTCAATTTTACTGGTTTTGTTGTTGTCTCCTTTTTTGCCAAGTAACACCTCAGTTTAAAGATTGGTGAAGTACGAATTCTTGGCAGTCGAAAGGCCCAAAAAGGTCCATGTTAGGTACTCAGCAGCATAAAATGGAGACAAAATTTGTCATAAAACCAGTAAAATGGAGACATTTGACATAAAACCAATTATTTCTTCGAAAATTCGCTGTCATGGCCATGCTACATAACTGAGGTTTTTTTCTGTGTGACCCCCCCCCCCCCCCATTCTGAAACTTCCCGAAACCCCCCTTCGAGCGGCCAGATTCTGCCCATCTACGAACTTAGCCTTTCGATTGCCAAGACGGATTTTTTGTCCAAATTTGAACTTCTCAATTCTATCGAGAGTTATCGTCTGGAACGACACATAACAGTGAATTTAGGATGGTATCGAATGGATTTTAGTATGACATTTTTTAAACAATTCGAGTTTTAAAAATGTTGGACCCAAGACAATAAATTCCTTTTCGTCGAAAATTCGCTAATAACCACAATTTATACTGAGTGGTCGAGAACATTAAGGTACAGAACTAGAAAATCTGAACTCTGTTCGTGTTTATCATAAAATATGAAAAATAAATAGGTTTTTGTTAAGGTGTATATTATATCCATTATGAGTTTTTGGTTTTTTGTGAGATCAGTTGTTGGATGAAGTGGCTTTCACGCAGTGGGCGTCACTCAATATTCATCCTGGTTTTGAGGAGAGAGAAATATGACCGTTGAAATTCAACTTTTACGGTACTTTTCAGTGATTGATTGAATCATCTGGTCCACATTTTCGCACGCAAAAATCATTGGATTGGCAATTGCGGTTCTAGGGCTGTTTCCCACGGAACATGACCGCTTCAGTTATTCGGGTATAGAAAGCGCTCTCCGGACCTCCGGCTCGGGGGTAAATCTCGTCGGAAAAGAGCCCTCGAGATAAATGTTGGGAGCGAACATTAATCTTCCAGGGGTAGAGGACGGGGGTATACGTTATACTCCATAAATCGACCTCCGAGGTTCTTCGAATTCTCGCCTTCCTCCGCGGAAAGGGAACCTCTGGAAGACGGGAATCGGGAGTGTATTGATGGTCTTCAGCGTCTGGGACGGGTTGGCCAGGGCGTTCACCCCGAACGAGCATCATCTGTGAGAGGATCGGATGCCGGCTGCATCTCCCGGAGCTCTGGCGACGTAAAATCGACTCGATCGTCTCTTTTTCGAAAGCCTTCAATACACCGACTGACTGGCAGAGACTACTTCTTTTGCAATAATTCGAAATCCGTGAGACGACCAAAAAATCTGTATTCAATTCATGCAGTTGGGATTTGGCACGCGATGGTTCTTTTGGATATGGATATGTCTGAAGCGTGGGGGTCTATCTGTGAAAACGTAACACGAATGCAACATTTCTATTTCGGTCGATGTTCACGTACAATTTACCCGCTGGTAGGGAAATGTAACTTCTGCAATTTTCGTCCCGCAGAAATAATTTGCCACACGACCAAAAGACGCTGTTAAAACACGACCGAATGACTAGGAAAATGTCCTAGTTTCAACATTCGGTCGTATTTGAAACCTAGTTTAATATGAAACCGAGTAAAAATTTTATTATTGTCATTTCTTACTCAGTTTCAATATAGTTCCTTAGAGAGTGATCGAGTTCGATTCGGATTCATTAGTGATCGAGTTCAATATTGTTCATTAGAGAGTGATCGAATTCGATTGGAAGTCTCAGCCGAGTAACAGAATCTCCATAACCAGAATGAACTAATCAGAGTTGGGTTTATTCGAATAAAAATTTAGTTGAACTAAAGTTGAAACTAAAAACTAATTCGTTTTTAGTTCCGAAATTGAAAATAAAAACTAATTTAGTTTCATCTTTTATTCGTAGTTTCGGAACTAAAAATGAAACTTTTGAAACGTTTCTAGCGAATTTTCGAGGAAAATTATTGTTCTCGGTCCAAAATTTTGAAAACCTCGAATTTTCGAAAAAGTTTCATACCAAAATCCGTTTCAGACCATCCTGAATCCACTGCCAAAAATTATACCTACCTAATATGTGTCATTCCAATTGCAATTCTGACTTCACCGTCGTGTTTAGAGTTGAAATGTCCAAAAGCTGTGGAGGGGGGGGGGGGGGGATCCAAAAAATGAAATTCTGACAAGTGACACCTCATTTTAAAGGTTTTTACACGATAGTATACGATAGTGAAGTCAGAATTGCGATATAACTTATTTCTTTATCAAACTTGAGTAGGCACTTTGAAGATGAAGAATACGTTCTTCATGTTAAGTCTAGTCTAATCTGATAACGGAAAGAGATATCGCAATTCTGACTAGAATTGACATACTATCCAGGATTATCGTCTGGAATGACACATACTTACATAAAAATATAATATATTAGGTATATATATTATATGGATGCGTTGAATGACCAAATACTAGTCGTTTGTTTGAAGGTTTTTATTCCACGACGTTTCTGCCCAGAAACTGGGCCCTATTCATGCGGATATCTACAAGAGGAAGTAGAAATAATATTATTATGAACAGCAATGTACTATAGAGATGGAATTCTTATCATGTATGTTAATACTAATGACATTCTTTGTGCTAGGTAGGTACTTGCATTATAAGATGATGAAAACCTCAACTTTGTAACCTTATATCCCTTAACCTTCTGTTATTACCGTGTGCTATCCCCTGTTCGAAACCCCAATGTGATATTTACATCATCTTATAATGTAAGTACCTACCTAGCACAAAGAATGTCATTAGTATTAACTAACATACATGATAAGAATTCCATCTCTATAATACATTGCTGTTCATAATAATATTATTTCTACTTCCTCTTGTAGATATCCGCATGAATAGGGCCCAGTTCCTGGGCAGAAACGTCGTGGAATAAAAACCTTCAAACAAACGACTAGTTTTGGTCATTCAACGCATCCATATACTTCCACTAGTCATCAAGATCATAATAAAAATATATATACACATATGATTTTTGGTGTCCTCTGGCAGTAAATTCAGGATGGTCAGCAACGGATTTTGGTATACAATTGAGAAAATTGGAGTTTTAAAAATTTTGAACCGAAAACAATAGCTTCCTTTTCTTCGAAACACTTTCAGGTAAGCAGGTGGTTTTTCAACCATGTTATAACAAGGATATAGGCTCTATTGGTCGATTACCCTTCGTTGCACAAGAAAGAATTTCTGTTATGAGGCACAACATACCTGTTTATTCCATGCTTTATCGTAAGGACGTAGATATAACTCACAGAAATAGTATCTATTCAAGCATCCGCTACTATTTCACGCTCAAAACTCAGAAAACCCATTAAGAAGTGCGTTGGCGTCGCGAAATAGAGTGACTCGAGGTGAGGCGAGGAAGTTTCTCGTCTCTTTTCAATGTTCTTCGCCCTCTTTTGCATTATTCCGAATGTTTACGCCGCTGTTTGAAAGCCCCGATTCGCGACGTGGCCCAAACAAATTCTTTCGGTTTGTTTATGGTAACAAAACTGGTCAAGAGTGAAAAAAAAGAAGCTTTTGGGCGGAATCCGTTGGGTTACTTTACGGAATTAGCTTCGGGTTTCCTTCCATAGAATTGGGAATTATTTACAGGGGAGTACGAATGGGGATCAGTCGAAAAAAAATGGCCGGCAGTCAAAGACCTAAACTGCTATAATAAATTCGCTGAAATATCCATGAACAGAACCGTCCGGGGTAGTAATTATGGGCGAACCTCTGGGACCATCAAGGTGTCAATCACGTTATTCTCACTAACGTCCACCCATTAGCCAGCTGATCCAACCTGAACGAAATGGCCACAAATTAACGCTCATTAATGTCAGTGAGATTATAGATTAAGCTATTACCGCTATCAATATTATGATTTCAGCGTGTTTATCGTGGCGAATAATTACACCGAATTCATCACGCATTTCACCTGTTGTTTCACTATTACGGGTAGTATGAATACGATTTCTCAAACAATCAGCTCTGATCAGTGAATTATTTTGTTTTATTAATAAACATGAATGTAGCAGCACTGCGCAGGAATGGATGTGAAATTAAGCGGATACGAGTCGTAATGCAACAACAGAACTGGTATATCGTCGCTTAAGAACATAAATGGCCTATCTCATAAATAGGTTTTGATCTAAACGTGTATTCGATACTGTTATTTCATTCCCAGGCGTTGCTATCCCTGAAATTTGTCTCGCGTTGCTCCAAAATGTCCAAATCACCAGTTTTATGACAATACCCTATCTAGTTTGATTTGTTTTATTACTGATTGTGGCCTACCTCACCACTCTTCTGCTGCTCACTAATTCCTTTAAGTTGTGTTGCAAAAACACTAATCAATAGGTAATGTTGAAGTTATACCTAGGACTTTACTTCTACTTGTGGGGACCATTAAAATAGTGAAAAGTATCTGTTGGTTTATTTTAATTTATTTCATTCATGTTTTTCCAATGGGTAGTTAAGATGGGCCATAATAGCATAGTATTTTTCTCAAGAAAAAGGCCTTAGTAATTCAATAATGGCCTACCTCACCACGCAATCTAACATTACTAAGGCCTAACTCTACAATTTTTTCAGGAAGAGCCAACCAAATTAACTTCTCCATATTATGGAGAAGTTAATTTTGTTGGCTATTCCTGGAAAGTATGAATTTAACAAGACACATGGAGAGAGAACCCCGTTTTTTGTTGTTCCAGAAAAGTGATGGATTTTGAGATAGGCCATTGATGTTCGACTATCATCTAGTGACTGAATTATTGTTGCTGCTTGTACTCGGGGAATTACTGTGTGTTTTACGTACATTGGTATAATATTAAGTCGAATATGGTACATTTCGGATTAAAATTGACAAAACTAGATTGTGACTTGTAGCACGTGCAATGTAATGGTGGGGAAAATCGATTTCGGTTGTTTTTCATAATTTACCTAGGTACTATTTTTCAAGAGCCATAGTGACTTCAAACGATAATTTACTCGTAGGTTTGGACGAATTTAATTTGGGAAAATCACTTATAGAAATAGTGTTGAATGGAGTAAATCGGATGAAAAATTGAATTGAACAGGATCTGTGAGACATAGACGATTAATATTGTGGGATTCCTACCATGATGAGGTATTGTACGAGGAGGGTGATTGATGTAAATTGTGATTCAGGCTGACTTTGGGAACTTGTAGGGACCGAACCATTTCCAAATTGACCGTGACCACCACTTGAGAAACAAGAGTCAAAATCACTCGATAACAATCAAAATAAGTTCAAAAACTTGTACAAATTAATAAAGTGCGAAAAACTCGAATCTTTGATGGTGTAACGTCTTGACGAGAGAGCGAAAAACTGGAGGAACTGTAAGAGTCGTATCAATGATTGTTCTCACTGATTATTAGTGACGTTTGGCGTGTCGTTCAGAAATTGAATTCTATGGAAGAAAACCTTCTATACGGTGGGAAATCGAGTTATTTCGCGTTCTCTCTCGAATACTATAGATACAGTTTTCAGAGTAACAATTTTCAGCGAGTTCAGAGCCCAAAACATTGGTGACATACAGATAGTGATACCTAATAACCAGAGCCACGACGTCCTCTATACGAAATACCCCAGACGCCTGAAAACTCGTTATACTCAAAGTGAAACAATTAAAAGGCCGTAAAGACGTGGTTCCTTAATTCTGCAGATTTTATGCATTTTTTGTTTATTTCCTAAACTAAGTAGTTAATTGCCAACAAAATTGTTTTACCTACTTGAAACAACAGTCCTGAAATCCTAGTAACTACTCGTGTTCGTATTCAAATAATATTTGAATAGTATTTTCCTATAATATTTGAATAGAAACATAATATCTTGATCACTTTTTTTACAAAATGAGGTTTTTGCTTACCTACACACTCCAGTAGACACTCCTACCTATATTATGTATAGCTGGAAATAATAAAATTATTTTATAAAGTTTTTTCAATGCAATTTCATCAACTTCGTGATATTCATCAACTGCAGGGCTTTGAATAAGGTGTTTCAGGTGACATGAAACTATCCAATAAATGTTTATTGATATTTTGGTGGCTGCTACTTAGGGAACACCATAAAATAGCCGTAGACCTAAAAATTATCATTTATTAGCTCTAATTTAGTTTTAAAAAAGATGAGTTTATACAAGGAATAAATGGTAATTTGACTAATTTTACCTGAATGGAAATAGTGATGATTCGAACATGATCATTATGTCATAATTTCCATCCTGGTAAAAGTAGTCAAATTACAATCTTCATTAAAAACCTGAAAAATGTCAGTTACGTGGCATTTTATCCCCTACATCGTTTTTATTAAGATAATATCTTATATCTTATATTATGTTATTTCAGAGTTCAATAGGTACATGACAAACATGTGAGTTTGAACAAATATTAGGTTAGCAATCCACACTTCCCTACTAACTAGTCAAGTCGAAAACTTTTGCTGGCTCTACTGTAATATGTAACATGATCACTTTTACCTCCAACCCGACGATATTATGATGTTTGTACTCAATTTCCACACACTTTAATAGTAAGTTCATGATGTTTTGTGGAAAATGGATTTCATGATATTGTTCAAAAAATGCAAAATAAATTTTAATAGGAATAGTAAAATAAAAAAAAAATAATAATTGAAAGGGAAATGGGAGATAATCAAACGACTGATCAATGAAATCAACAGTTGGAGCAACCGAATTCACCAAAAATACTTTTTCCGTCTGCGAATCAGAGTAAACAACGAGGAGGTTGCATTATCTCGGGTATAACCTGAGCGAAACGACAGTCGTAATGATTTGGCTTCTTCGAACGAAGAGGCCATTCGAGAAATAGATACGCGTATATTTATATATAATACATATATTATGTGTATATATAATATATAAGTGTATAAAGGGCGGATTTGATTCACATTTGGTCATCTAGGGGATTCTCAAATAGTTCGCATTATACATCAACCTATTTTCAACTACAGGGGGCGCCGAAAATAGCGAGGCTCCGTGATAGAGGTAAACACAGTGGTCGCTCCCAGTCGTCATTTGCGCTTTTCAAACCGTTCGTGCAATCCAAGTCCGAAACCGGTACGCAATCCGAAAGACGACGAAGAAAACGAAAAATCGACGTAGAGAAAAACGTCCACGTTTACAATAACCAAAATACGTTTAAAAAAAATACTGGAAAGAAACCAAAAATACACAAAATGAGGACATTGTGGACGGACGGTTCATTTCAACTGATAACAGCTTCATATCATTTTTCTACCACATCTCCATGTTACTAGGAAAAATGTATATAAATATACAGTTTTTTTTCAAACTCTTCTTTTCTAACTGTGTCGCCAAAGACAGAAATACACTCAGCGTCAGGAGCGAGAGGTTGCTTTTTATATCTCAGCGTTTGAGGTGCGAACCGTCCCCTCAAAGGGGCAGAAAAAAAAAACTTGGAAAAAAATGAACAAAATTACGAATAGTGCGTATTTGTCACGTGAATTATGAACAATTTCGTCGATTATCGTCTTACCTTTGCAGCCGTGATCCACTTTTTGTCCCCGCGATGCGTCGAACGAATGACGTACTACTCCCAGGTTTTCAACGAGGAAATGAAAATAAAAAAAGGAATTTTGAACGAACGGTGGATTTGGAGCGTTCCAAAACGAAGCACAGACTCGATTGTTCGAAAAATTTCAAATTGGTTTTCCGAGAAACGACACCATTTTTAAGAGTCAACGGAGTGGACCACTTTTTAGTGTGTGAAACTCGTTACAGGTGATTTTTTTTTACATCGGAGGTGAATGGTGGAAAATGAAAGTGGATAAACAAAACTGGATGTTTAAACTGAATATTCAAGGCACATGATCACAGTTGACACGAAAACACTATGAAAGGGTCGTAGGAACCACAGCGGGACGAAATTCAGTCTGGTTTTTGTGGTGTGGGGAGTTTCGGCCTCCGGGCTGTTTGAGGCGATTGAATTTGATGAACCAGAAACCGCGGAGGGTTGATCAAATTCAGTTATGGAGGTTTGCAACGGGGTAACGCAAGTGACTGAATCGGTTTGAAGGCTCCGTCTGGCGCTGGGGTCCCCCACTCCGGAATGGGGGATTTGGTTTTTTTTTTTGTTTTTTTGGTTTCCCCTCCCGCGAGACCGCCCCCCACCACTGAGGGGAAAACGGCGGGTTGAAGCGAGTCTGCGTGGTGGGGGTAAACTGAGCTGCCAACACAACCACGTGCAACTGGTCGCTGCCTCGCGGGTTCAATACCCTTTAAGCCCTTTTTGCCCTCAGTCAAATTTTTCGCTCGACGAAAAGTTCGAAATCCTCGTACACGAGCCCCGTTTTGATCTTGAAACCAGTGGTAAAACAAAGGGAGGGAGGGAGGGGGGATCCAGACTCTTTAAGCACGTATTTTAAAAATCTTCTCGACAATTCTTGTAATTTTGGTTTACTATCTTCGATAATGAACCATTGGAATCGCCCAAAGAAAAAAATTTTCACTCGGTTTGTATGACATGGTATACTATTGTATGTATGATTTGGTATAGTACGGTAGGTATGATATGAAAGAAATTCGTATGGTATTTTAAATTTAATTTGGATGATGAGCTAGAGTTTCATCTAACAGTTCGTGAATTGGATTAGGGTGATCTGCTCAGAGAAGATAATAAACCGTTGTGTCAAGAATTTGCAGAGTTTTTTAGCAAGTTTTCGAAGAAAAGGAAAATTTTAACCCTAGATTACTACCCTTGGATATTAATCGCCCAGTACAACCTACACGTCTGACAGACAAACCCGAACAATACCCGAAAAACGGCATTAACGAAATCGCCACTAATCAAAACGAATGGAATTTGAGAAAACAATTAAACAATGTCATTTGAAAGCATAAAAACTTTATTTTAAATAAACTCTTTGAACAATTTTTTCCTTCAAATTTGTCAAATTACCACAAAAATATGGCTCGTCTCTATACCTTTTTCTTCTACTAAATCACAAAGGTTACAAAATTAGTTGTTTTTATCACATTCAGATGGTAATGCTTGATCGTAATGCTTTATCACATTCAGATGGTAAACCACGACGGAATTTATGTGTGTGCTCGCCACAAATAAATTTGAAGCAATCAATTCTCTCAGGTTCAAAGTCATCAGCCCAAAAACCGTCTTCACCTTCTGACGGTTAATACTCTGGATCAGCATCAGAGTCGTCCTTCCAATAGGGCAGGAGTCGGCAACCTTTTTTCCGTACTCAAAAATCATAAAATTTCATTAAAAGCCTTTTTTTTCAAAATTTCATTTGGCTTCTTTGAATAAAAAAAGGGGAAATCTTCCAGTCATGCTGCATGATCGTATGAGCGAATTTTCGAAGCACTACTAAATCAAACGAACACACCTTGTGAAGTTCGATTGTAGTTATGATAGTGTCCGGCCCTCATATAACAGAATACATGGTAGCTGTAGATCTCAGATAAACACCTGAACAAATTCGTAATTCCCTCTCAATTCACGCACGCAGTCTGTTGGCGGACGGCTGAACTATCTTATCATTCTTATCATCCGTTTGTACTTCTTTTTGATATATCAGCGTTCTACCTATTAATAAAATTATACAGTCCACTAAATCACTTCTTATACGTTCACAAACCCCAGTTATCTGTTGCAATTCCAATCTAAAACACAGTACACTCATTGTTGGTCAAATTCGAGCCGGATAATCATGGAAATCGGAAACCAAAGTGGTGTAGCGAAGACAGTTAGTCGTGAAATCGCCAAAGCCCGTCGCATTCTGGAACAACTTGCCGAAGACATCCAGGCGGCCAGTGTCACCGGAGCAGCCAATATTGGCGATGAAGCAGCATCTGAGACGGAGCAGTTAGAGTTCCTCGGGATGATGGAGGCCCTGGATAAGAACTATGCGGACTACAAAGAAGTGTACGACAACGCTATTGACATTGCTGAGGATCGTCAAGCTGACTTCCCATCAGAGAACGACACCGAACTACTTAAAACTGTCAAATCTCATTATTTTCAAGCACTAGGCTATAATAAGGTAAGAAAATCTCGCCAATCAATACCTTTACTGAACCTTTCAACTGCTAGTACGTCAGTAGCATCTGGTAGCCGTACAATTCTACCGAAGATTCGGATCAAAACATTCTCGGGAGACTTCGCAGATTGGACACAGTTCAGTCAGTTATTTACGGCCCTCATTATCAATGATAGAAACCTCTCAGATGCTGAGCGTTTTCACTATTTGATTTCTTTTCTTGATGGTCGAGCTCTTGATACAATTAAACATATCAAGGTAGTTGATAAAAACTTCACTCAAGCCTGGGATGCACTCACCAGAGCTTTCGATGATAAACGTAGGCTGGCCAATTCATATCTAGACAATTTATTGAATTATAAATCACCAACGGGACGTCCCTCTGCCGACACGTTACAAGCCTACTTATCAATAGTCTCGGAAAGTATTACCTCTCTCCGAAACTTAGATATACTTAATCTAGCAGAGTATGTTCTTTGCGAACTAGCTTTAAAGGCTCTGGACACAACTACCCGTGAAGCCTTTGAGTTACAGTGGGTTCAGGTGGAAACCGCATTTCCCGACTTCAATTCATTAAAACAGTTTGTTGAAAACCGATGTCATGTCTTACAAATGACAAAGGAATCAGTATATTCCAAGTCTGAATCACACAAAGTATTTACTAATACCAAGGTCCCTAAATCTCCCAACCATTTCATTTCCAAGAGCGGACAAGCGCTCCTTACCCAAGGGAATCATATCAAAGGGACCAAAAGACCACACCTCGATAACCATACCTCAAACACACGCTTTAATGGAAAATTTGAATGTTTTGTTTGTAAGGAGCAGCATAAAATATCTGAATGTCGCCGATTTGAGAAGATGAGCCCTGTTGAACGTCTGGAAGCCTTGAAATCATACACTGGCTGCAGGAATTGTTTACATCCATCACATCAATCATCGTCTTGTCCATCAGAGTTCACTTGTAAGTACTGCAGCAAAAAACATAATTCCAGCCTCCACATATTCTTACCTACTGAGACATCGAGTCAACCATCCACGCTTGCACATCCGTCAGTTTCCTCTAATGGAAACAACACTTTCTGTGGATCTAGCACCTCGTCTCAAAGGTCTGGTGTTTTGTTGGCAACTGTAATTTGTTGTATTCAGGATTCGTTTGGCAACTATCATTCCCGTCGTGGAGTCATTGACCCTGGCAGCCAGTTTAGCTTTCTAAATGCCCAGACTTGTAAGGATCTGAAACTAAAGACTAAGGCATTTGGTGGTTCCATATCGGGTGTCAACCAGTCCAATCTTCAAAATATCCAAGGATTAGTGGAGTTAGTTATCAAAACTCCGGTAGGTTATCGTAACCTAGAAACCGAAGCTGTAATCGTTCCTTCAATCACACCTCCGTTGCCTCAAGTCCAATTGGATGCCACTATGTGGGACGATTACAAATCATACCAGCTCAGTGACCCTCAATTTACTGAACCTGGTCCGATTCATTTTCTAATAGGAGCCGATCTTTATCCTGATATTGTCACAGGAACTCCGATTGTGATTCGTTCTGACGGACCTCGTTTAATGCAAACCATCTTTGGATTTGCAGTGATCGGTAGGTACTCTTCTGAAAGTTTCAACTCGCAAAATTCAATTTCTTTGCTTGTTCATGCAGATGCCATGTTTGAGATGGAACGTTTTTGGGAATCGGAGGAACCAGCTGCCACGTCCAAGATCTCTCCTGAGGATGAGTTATGTGAAAAATACTTTCGTGAAACTCATTATCGATCTCCAACTGGAAGGTATGTTGTTTCACTTCCTTTTAAGCTACCTGAACCAAACATCGTACCTAACATAGCTGGGGCTCTAAACAGACTTTTTTCTCTTGAAGCTAAATTTACCAAAAATGAAGATTTGCGGATTGAATACCATAAATTCATGCGCGAGTATGAGGAATTAGGTCACATGCAAGTAGCAACTATGGAGCCTAAGTTCGTCATACCTCATCATCCTGTTTTCAGAGTGAATGGAAACGATAAAAAACTCCGCGTTGTGTTTGACGGCAGCTTCAGATCAAAAACTGGTTCACTGAATGACCACTTGCACATTGGGCCCAAACTCCAGGCAGATGTATCACAAATTCTCTTGAATATGAGGCGTTTCAAGTACGCACTATCCTGTGATATCGTCAAATGTTTCAGGCAAGTAGAAATACGACCCGAAGAGAGGTGCTACCAGCAAATTGCTTGGAGATATAACCCAGATACTCCTGTGGTGTTCTACGAATTGAACACAGTAACCTATGGTACCCGACCCGCACCATGGTTGAGCATGAGAGCCATTCAAGCTCTCGTGGATGATGAAGGAACCCCTTATGCTCACGCCTCTAACGCACTACGGAATTCCATCTATGTCGATGACATCATTGATGGAAGAGACACCGCTGAAGACCTCTATCTACTCAAAACGGAACTCAACGATTTGCTATCTAAAGGTGGGTTTACTCTCAGCAAGTGGGCATCCAACTATTTCCCCATTCTTCATGGAAACGAATCGTGTGGTTCCGTATCTCTCTGTAAAGATGAGCATCTCATCACAAAGGTTCTTGGCATGCACTGGGATCCCAGCAGCGATAATTTTTCGTATGTTGCCTCTTCAATTACTGATGGTAGCTCCAAACGCATTATCTTGTCGACAATAGCTCGTTTGTTTGACCCCTTAGGCTATTTGGCACCCATTATATTCCACGTTAAGTGTATCATGCAAGAAACGTGGAAACATAAACTGGAGTGGGACGACGAAGTTCCCGATTATATCAAAAAGGAATGGGGAAACTTTACCAGTGAAATTAATGCTATATCTAACATTTTGATACCAAGGATGCTACCTAAATCTGACAGCTCTTGTCAATTAATATGTTTTTCCGACGCATCGGAAAGAGGATATTGTGGAGTGGTATACCTTCGCTCTACTCTGAACTCCAACTCATCTTTAACCATTCTGAAGGCGAAAACTAGGTTAGCCCCTCTAAAAACTATAACCATACCCCGCCTGGAACTTTGCGGCGCTCTCCTGTTATCGGAACTATTGGATTCGCTTGTTCCTATTCGAGAAAACATGAGTATATCGGAAATCTATTGTTTCACAGACTCTACTATTGTACTGGCCTGGTTAAGAACAGCAACGCATCTGTTTCAACCCTACGTCTCACGGAGGGTTCAGAGGATTCTCGAATCTACAAATGTTGATTGGTGGCACCATGTGAAGGGTTCTGAGAACCCAGCTGACGTCGGGTCCAGAGGTTGTACTCCATCATCTCTTGTTCATCATCCTTTGTGGTGGTCCGGTCCCGCATGGTGCTATGAGCCGGTTGAAGATTGGTCTCTGTCAGGTGAAATTCAATGTTCGAACCTACCCGAGTTGAAACCTATCAAATTATCTCTATTAACAGTTGAAAGGCATCCAGAATTCCTCAAGTATCTAGAACGTCATTCATCCTGGATTCGCCTAGTCCGAGTTATTGCCTGGATCAAGAGATTCGTCTCAAACATCAAAATACCTAAATCTGATCGAACAACCAAAACACTCACTGTTGAAGAAATTAGGGAAAGCAACTTCCACATCATCAGACTTCTGCAACACATATATTACCCAGAGATTTATGAAAGGCAGTTTAATGATCTTTCTTTGGAACTTCGTCGCCTTAACGTGTTCATTGATTCAAATGGACTAATTAGAGTTGGTGGTCGTTTAGCTCTAGCACCTCTTGCTGATGACCACAAACATCCTGTATTGTTGCCTTCTCGATGCCACTTTACCTATATTTGGGTGAGATATCAACACCAGAAAAATAATCATGTCGGTCCATCAACGCTACTTGCAATCCTAAGGCAGCAATATTGGATACCAAATGCACGAAATCTGGTGAAGAAAATAATCTTGTCTTGTGTTGTTTGTGCAAGATACTCTCGTCAACGAGTTGTTCCATTCATGGGTAACCTACCTAGCTCCCGATTTTCTGCCATTCGTCCATTCTTGGTATGTGGAGTTGACTTTGCCGGTTATTTTCTGTGTAAAGAGTCAGCACGGCGAAATGCCCGTACATTCAAAGCGTACCTCAGCATATTTGTTTGTATGTCTTCCAGGGCTTATCATTTGGAGTTGGTATCGAGTTTGAACGTTGAGGCCTTCCTAGATGCTTTCACCCGGTTCACTTCGAGGAGAGGCGTACCTGCGCAGATGATGTCCGACCAGGGCACCAATTTCAAAGGCACTTTCAGATATTTGAAGGGTGTTCAAGAATGGTTATGTAACGAGGACACCCAAACAGCAATTGTTAACAGCACCTCACACCTTGGAGTGAGCTGGAGATTCAACCCTCCTGCGTCTCCTCATTTTGGTGGGAGTTGGGAAACGGGAGTCAAGGCTGTGAAGAACCTTCTATTCAAAACCTTCAACAATATCTCATACACACAAGAAGAATTGACAACCACCTTCGTCAAAATAGAAGGAATCCTGAATTCCAGACCACTTCAACCTCTATCAGCCTCAACAGATGATCCTGAAGTGCTCACTCCGGCTCATTTTCTGATCGGACAACCTCTCACAAGTCTACCTGAAATGAACTTCAACACAGTTCCTACCAACCGTTTAAGCCATTGGCAACTCATCCAAGAGAGGATACAGCACTTCTGGCACAGATGGAGATCAGAATATATAAGCAGTCTTCAGCATCGAGAAAAATGGACCAAGAAAACTCCCAATGTTCAAGTGGGTGATGTCGTACTTCTGACTGACTCCAATACTCCACCCATGCATTGGCCCCTAGCCAGGATATTGGAAACTCACCCTGGTGAAGATCACATTGTCAGAGTGGTAACATTAAAAACCAATAAGGGCACATACAAGCGCCCGGCTGTGAAGTTGGTGGCACTCCCTGTGAAATGAGTTCTAAAAACTATCAAATACTTATCTAACAAATCAAACCATCAAACTATCAAATCTAACTTATCAAATAACTATCTAATACTTATCTGTAATCAATATCTGTAATATATCTAATCTCACACAGCAATGTAACCTTGAAATCCCTGTGTACAATGTATCTTTGAGCGTGAATTGGGGGGGGAGAATGAACAAATTCGTAATTCCCTCTCAATTCACGCACGCAGTCTGTTGGCGGACGGCTGAACTATCTTATCATTCTTATCATCCGTTTGTACTTCTTTTTGATATATCAGCGTTCTACCTATTAATAAAATTATACAGTCCACTAAATCACTTCTTATACGTTCACAAACCCCAGTTATCTGTTGCAATTCCAATCTAAAACACAGTACACTCAACACCATTTCCAAGACCGAATTGCTGTGGAAGATAACGTTAACAATTATTTCCGTGCCTAGGATCATGACACAATCATCCAATTCACCGTGGTCATAAAATTTATGTAACAGCGTTTGTCAACGTTGAACGAACATAATTTATTATATTTGAAAGCAGTGTAGAAAGTAGCAAAATGTCAGTTGACCAAAAATACGAGAAACACCAGTCTTCCATAATGGCATCAATAGACCCGTCAGTGGTCTATCATAGTACTTCGTGAACGTAGCGGTGGATGCACTCCAATTGGTTAACCGGCTGTTTTTAATATGAGGTCCATTGATACGCCCTTCCGCTTTGCTGCAGAAGTAGTAGCATTCCGGACGGACGGCAGGATGTCAGCGACAAGCAGGATGTCTTTCACCCAGCGACTAAGTGTTGATTTGGCGCTGCCTTGTAAGGCTTGTGGGTAATGAAAAAATGGTGTCAAAATTTTGTGGTCGAAGTTCACTTGTCATAGATTGTAATTATGATAGTGGCCAGCCCTCATATATATAAGGTATATACCTATACCCTTATACTTTTATTATCTCTACCCTAAAAATCACCTCTGGTGAAAAACCCCACTATTCGTAGGCTTATCTATCGATGGAGGCTAGCAGTAGGCATGGTTAATAAGGTTATTTCTTGGTAATAGGTTATCGAGTAACAGCGACCGTCTGGTAATAGGTTATGGTATAAGGTTATTTTGTTAACAGGTTCTCGGTAGCTGTTATTCGAAACTAACTCAATACTCACTCAAATAACTTGTCGACGGTGATGATCGCACACCTTTCACGCAGTCATTTTCCGAAGGTAACACATTACTTGGTATTACCTGTAATAGTACCTATTATCACGGAATCCCGAATGGCTGGCGACAAGGAGGCCTTCAAAGGCCTTTACGCCAAGTTCTCAAAACAGTTCTTCCAGTATTAGGGTATTTCTGGTGATAGGATATCTGGTATTAGGTTACTGGTCAGTATTAGGTTATTTGAAGCGGTTGCGTTAAATATTCCCCACCCCTAGCCAGCAGCAGGTACCTGGTACTTGAGTTTTTCCCATTTCCAGGTCGACTTTTCCCCGTTTACGGGGACGGTATCCGCCGGGAGCCTCTTCCAACCTTCCCCGGGTCCGACCCCAGAAATAAATTGGGTCAAGCTCTATCGAAGGCACGAGATTTGCGGGCCCGGTTGCCGGTGGGCGCCGATAGAATGCAGCACTTCCACCGTGACAGGAGGGAAAAAAAACATCGGGATCAGGTGGTGGTGGCGGAGCGGGGGGTTCCTCCTCGGAAATAATATTAAGTATACTCTTGTGAATATTTTTATTTTTTTTTTCGCCCTTTCGGCTCAGGTTCAAAAATGATTCGTTACTTTTAGTGCAAAATGTCGTCATTTCAATGCCAATTAGGGATCTTCAGCCATAACAAGATTTATAATTGATTGAGTGGCCGGAACAACGTTGTATGTCCCAAACACTAACTTTTCAGCATGCAATAAATAATTTATTATTATGTCTCTGTTGGTCAATTTTGGTGTCTTATGTTTTTCCAGTTATTTAGCATTAAACTTGCAGTAAAAACTACTGACCTCTCAAATTCTTCACATTTTGGATATACAACGTTGTTCCGGCCACCCATTCAATTATTATAATTGACCGCTGGGCTGAATCTACTCATATATACTAAGGTCTTTTAATCGATGGAAATGAAGGATCTAGTGACGCGGGAGCGTCCCGCCAGTCAAGAAAATCGACGGTACAAGTTGGGGGTTTCTCCACCCCCTCCCGTAGCTCGGTCCCCTGAGTGTCTCGGGAGTTGATTTTTGGTTTATTATCTTCGATAATGAACCATTGGAATCGCCCAAAGAAAAAAATTTTTTAACCCCCCCTCAAAATTTGTTGGTTTACGTTTCAAGATACGTAGATTCAGAAAATCGAATAAAAAAAAATCCGTCCGTCCGCCGTACGCCGTCCGCGCCACTTTGCCCAGTTAACGTTGAGCTAAAATTACGAAATTTGGTTTCTGGGTTTGGACCAGCCCCACAATGATCCTCGAAACTTTTCATAACCCTAGGTCAAGGGGAAGGGGTTCAAAACGAATTTTGAAATTTTGAAAATTTCATATCTCGAAAAATTCATATGGAACGGTATGTTTTTTATTTCATATTTAGATAGAGTTTGTTTCGTAGAATTTTTTAAGACCATCCGCAGCTTGGTACGACCAGCCGTTCGTTCACAATGACGGCTCAAAGATTGTGCCTCACAACACGATCATGAATCAAGCTCTTGAAATACAGGTCCATTTTGCTCTTTGGAACATCATATGGCTTAAGTGATGTCGAGTTTGTTGTTCTGAGGTGCGTTTCGTGCTACGGAAATGAAGGTAATTTCGAAGGTTTGTTGGTAGGTACTTCTTTTATAGAAAAATTATTACCGACGTAGTATTAAAAACCCCAGAATTATATCGTATTAATTAATCATAATTAATAATAATTATTATTAATAATAAATACAAATTATTAATACCTAACAATAAATTATAATAATTTTCACTAGGTACTTGATAAAATTGTTAATAATTAGTGATAATTGATAATAATAATTAATCTAACATTTAGGATCTAGACATTTAGACCTAGTGATCTAGACACAAGGGTGATCTGTACAAAGAAGATAATGAACCGTTGTGTCAAGAATTTGCAGAGTTTTTGTACACCAACTCTCCAGGTGCACGTGGGGACGTAAACCAAATTTCAACTCTCGCGACCATCAGGTGCTACGCTACCAACGCTATTTTTCACGTTTTTCGTGTTCTTGTTGTTTTTGTTGACGTTCTTGTTCATTGACGGGCCTACAGCCCAGCAGACGAAACGGATCGAGCTGAATTTTTGCACACGCGTTGTTATGCTCCAAGGGAGTGCTTCTTGTACATTTTGACCCCTTCCCCCCATTTCGCCCCCAATTAGGGGGAAAAGAGTAATTTTTAGGAATTTCAAATGGTCATAACTTCAAAATTTTTCAAAACTTCTTCAAAATCGGAGTTATTTCAGATTTTCTTTTTTAGTTTTATTTAACTAACTGAACTCTTTAATTTGAAATGAAAATGAGCTTCCTAAAAAGAAGAAAAAAACAAAGGAGTTACGATGGTTTTCCAATTTTCAACGATAACTGCCTTAAAAATTAATCGATAGTGGTGCGGTCGGTCCTAAAATGTCCGTTAGGATGTCTAGTATTATACTAATTATACTCGTACTAATTATAATAATATACTAGACATCCTAACGGACATTTTAGGGCCGATTTATGCTCAATAATTTTGAATTAAATCTCAATTGATTTTGCTAATCCACAGCAAAAAATACGTGAATAATTCCATATCTACTAATTTCCGAAAACATGAAAGGATCGATAGGAAATTTAATGGACTTTCGATTGAGTGCAACACACTTTGTCACTTTTCCCAACGGTTCACGAGTTATTCGCGATTTCGGTCAAAAATCGTGGGTTTTACGTTCTGCAACTTTAAGTCTCTTCCACACCAATTATAATGATTCTCAACAACAAAAATTTGCATAATTCTCAAGGAAAAATTCAACAAAAAAATTCAAATTTTTGTCAAATTTATATTGAACCACCATCATATAAAGAAAGTACCTATCACAGTACCAATGCAAAAAGATGTGATATTCCCCCAAAAGCAACTCGGTTTGCCTGGTGTCAAGACCATATTGATTTCAGCAGTCTTCATTTATTAGTTGTAACAGTTTTCATAAGTTTATTTCAAGAAATCCTTCGATCACAAGACCTGTAATATGGCCAAATTCTGGCGATTTGCTCATTTTCAACTCAAGCTTTATAAAGCTAAGTACATAAATAAATATATAAATACATCCAACAACTTTCTGGCAATAGTAACTATTTAATAGCACTACTGTAGTCCTTGTCCAGGATTATAGCGTAAATGTTACCCTATTATCCTGGACAAGGACTGCTGTACCAGTTTGCTGCTTCGAATGGGAGAAGGTCTGAGAGTTGGTTCTTACAGCGAATAATCCGTGCTTGGATGAGCTGTTAGACCTTGAATATTTCCAGCGAATGTTTCAAGGTAACAGATAAAAGTTTAATTTAATATGGTGATAAACTCCCTCGTGAAACTAAATGGGCAATAACCGTGCAGTACGGCCCTCATCCGGTACATGATTCCGATCATCGACTAGCAACGTGTACGAATTGACAAACTTCTGCTCCTAAACCCGACCAGGTGGTCTTCCTAAACTGTTTCCCTAAAACTCCGTTATTACGTGACACTTTTCATTGTGCGACGGTAAAACTATGTAGAATTTAGTGTCTGTGTAGAGTTTTTTCCTTCTAATTGAAATGAATAAATGAATGATTAAAATAGTATTTTTTTTCTCCCGGAAACTGAATAAAAAAATGACTTCTTTAAAGAGCGAAGGAAAACAGAAAAAACTGCTTTTTTCCACCTCGCTTTGCATTTTATTTACTTTTTTTTGTCCAGCGCGCAATTTCTATTCTTCCCAGTTTTCTAACCCTTTCGACAAAGGAATACATTTAGCTGGGGAGCGAATCATAAGCGCGGACTCGAAAAAGTTTCTAATTCAATTGAGTGCAAGTCTCGCGTTTCACCTCAGCAACACAGGTTGGGAGGGTAATGTATTCCACCCATTATTATTCATTTGTTCATTTCTTATTCCCTTGTTTGGGGTTGAGGGAAAATGACAACTCGGACAGCAATCGGAGGATGAAGTTTGGAGAGCGAGAACAAGTGGATTCTTCGGGGTTGACGACAGGTTGGCAGCATTGAATGGATAAATTATCCCGAGCTGTGACAATAGTGCAAATTGCGTGCTGAGCGGAAAGAACGAGTGAGTTCCGAATTGAAACGAAGAGTTATGAATTATAAAAACACCAATTTAGCGCCTGAGGTTTGGGACATTCGGATTCAGAAAACAGGGATGTGACATGTAGACAGGGGGAGAAAATTCTGTGACACCGAAAGCTGTCAGGGTTTTTGCGGCATTGGCTGCTTGCGGGTACAGTTATATGACGTACTGCAGGTATTTCACAGGCGAAAAATTCACAATTAATGAAAGTGATGACCGGTGACACCTAACAGAATGTCAATAATTGTGTTCATCAGACATTCAGGTCTCCTATTTAGGGCAACTCTGTTCCTAACTACAAAAGTAATGGATACAATTCATATTCTGACATATCTTGAGCAGATACTGCCAAAACTACATTGCGCAGTTGGGATGACCATCGATAGTCAATAGTATCAAAATATCGATATCTCCACTAAGGCATCATATTTATTGATTATATACCTCAGGGGATACAAAATTATGTATCCCGAACCTCCGGCAGACGGTTGACAAAACCATGCCGTAATGTTTATGAGAATGTTCCTTTCGAATTGTAAAAAATTCATTGTATGTTTAAATAAACGTATTTATTCTTCTTCTTCTATACCTCAGGGGGAGACCACTAACGCAACAAGGTAGTGTAAGCCATAAAAAAATTGAGGAGAGCTATCCAAAATAAAAGGAGGGGTCTGTGAACATGAGGAGTCTTCCTGCTGCACGGCAACGCCAGACTACACACGGCCAATGCCACGAAACAATTGTTGGACTCATTTGGATGGGTTTTTGAACCACCCTCCGTATTCCCCCGACCTGGCTTCTTCAGATTACCATTAAATGAACAAATTTTGTTCACTTCCCTCAAGAAGCACATGGGTGGAAAATATTTTAAACCGACGAGGAAGTGACGGCAGATTTCTACGTGGCAGCCATTAAAAAAACTAATCTTCCGCCTCACAACCTGCATTGAAAGAGAGGATGACTATGTAGAAAAATAGTACACAAATGTATTAATGTAACCACGTAATTTTTTTTTTAAATAAATTTTTTGAGGCCTTCTAAAATTGAGTACCTACACTTACTTTCTGGACACGCCTCGTAAATCATTCTTTGTCTAAAGTCAAGCTGATAATCACATTATTTTCTCAAATTTGCTGATCAAAAATTATTTGTAATGAGAAAATAAAATAATGGTAATTGTACTGAGTTCTTCACAAATATGATTCAATTCTTCACTTTTCCACCATAAGGGCGTCTTGACGAAATGCACTCGTTCGTTCAAAAGCGAGTTTCAAGGGTCGGGGTTGGTACTAGTACATGAAATACGACGTAAAGGTCAACAAGGCGACAACCGAAATAGCCGAGCTAAATGGACAATGTTCAGTACACTCAAATGAATGTTGAAAGGACGGCTTGCGGAACTGAAAGCGCTCTTACCGTGTTCGGTTCGGTGAATGACACAATGCACGTCACAAGGAAATCCATCGGTTTGGCTCAATTTAAATTTTATGAGCATCGGCGGCAATGTCCTCTTTTATTGTTGGAGTTGAAAAGTTGGGAAGCGGGACGAGAGGCGACCTAACGGAGGGATTCTGTTGACACATAATTCATCGTCAATGCTGTTTTCCATTACAATGTACATATTTTCGAAGTGCAAAAAGTTACGTACATGAATAGATTCTTGATGACAGCTACGCGTTCCGTCACAATGGTTTATTGCGCTTTACTCACCGTGAGGATGTTGTAACTTTCAATAACAGTGTACAACAATTAAAGCCCTGTGATGATGGTGAGTCCTGAGTTCAAGGACCTGTTCTGTGAGCGGGATGACTTGCCGTCTCTAGATGTGGAGAAATTCAATCCATGTCGCAATTGTATTTGAACTGCAGATGCAGATCGTGAGAATTTTGGGTGGTCATTCAATGTCAAATACTTGGTAATTAGATGATCTCTCGCATTGGTGTTGTAATCAAGAGTGTTGCCCACAAGAACGGTAGTCACTACAGCGTCAATTGGATCCTTATAAGATCATGTTGTATTATGTACCCCACATCTGGATCTTCGGGTGGTAAGCTGCCACGATCCAGATCCAGATTTGTAGCACTTGCTATTATCACTCCCTGCGATGTGTCCAATTTCAGTCTCAGACCAAAGAATAACACAGGAAACCTTCTTTCAAAACGCCATATGGATACTAGCGTTCCACAGGATTTTGTGTCCTTCTTACTTTTAACGAAAATAATATGGAAAAAAAAAAAATACAGAAATAATCAACAACGAATCGAGATCACCGCACAATCACAACTTTCAAGATGGCTGACTTATAACTGAGCAGTTCCTACGTAACGGAGTCCCGAAGTCTCGGCTAAGGAGAGTCGGCGATTAGGGATAACTGAGCAGTTAAAGTGCTAGTCAGAGATTAGACATTCGGGCTTGCAAATGGAGATTCTTACCATCTACCACTACCATCTCATGTTCCATAAACTTTGATCTTCAAGAATTCGCGGTTGTTTGCAGCAACCGAGCAATTTGCTGAGGGGAGCAGAGTCGCGTAGGGCCCTTAAAAGCCACTTTGGTGTTTTGGATGATGATCAAGCCCTCAGCAAACTGATCGGTTGCTGCGACAGCATTGTCGTGCAGGGCCCTTACAAGCCACTTCGGTGTTTTGGATGATGATCAAGCTGTCGTCGAGGGTTATTTTGGCCCTGATAGCTCAATTTGCTCGAGGTGACTGTGACTTTTAGTTCAAGCAGGATATGAGGGTTATTTTGAAGAAAATAATACATCATTATTGTGGATGCGACCGCTTCCTTTGAATGTTCGTAGTAAACAGTTTTGGGTGGTTCACTATGACCTCAATGTAGTAAATAATCGATACATATCTCGGTTATTACATTGGGTGGTATGTGATGTCACCGTCAGCGTAGACGAAGCTGAATTCCAAAATATCTGACGAGTCCGGTGACAAAAGGGGATTTTTTTTCACCCTCTGCAGGCCTGGAAATGTCTGTAGTGAGAGAATGAGGGGAAAAACTAAACTTTTCAGCGGCGGAGGGAGTAATTTTCCAACAGGAATCCCAACATTCTCCGCCGGAATGGAATAATTGTTCGGAGAGACAGAACTGAGATTAAAACGTGAACAATGCCGGCTGTAGGGCGGTATTGACAACGGAACGATACGAAGATGAACCGCACTGTGCGCTCCAGATTCGTCATCAACCCTGTGTTTTCAATACGGAATGCATACTAGTCAGGAATTTCACATATTAATTGTCACCGTGTCGTACCGGAAGTCTCTCAGAGCAGAGCCGATGGCCCTTTGCCTAGCAACGGAACGGGTATCAGCTTTTCAGCCGATGTCCATGAATATTGATACCAGAAACCAGTGGTCGGGAACAGGTCCGGTCACGTAGGTAATGTGCGAATTTCCGAGTATCCTACAGATGACGAGTATTACATCAGCTGACCAATAAGAGTTTGGTATCCAATCCCCAGTTAGGTTAGTGACAATAATAATTATTATTATCTGATAATTATTATCAGAGGGTTTTTATTGTTGTATACAATGTGTTTCTTGCCAAAGTTGTTATTATCAAAATTATTAAGATGTAAATGATATTCATTACCATAATAATCAAATGAATATTTCTTACCTCCACGCCACACCAGATGGTTACAGGAGGAATCCATTGAACACATCAGGTACTGTATCAGGCAAAGGTACATACAGTGTATAAATACGAAATGACTTTCGTATATTGAATGTCGCTTTCAGTGGATCCGCTGGGCTTTGGAACTTATTACACATGCCAAGCACTGAGACAGATACTGTGGAAGTGCCCAAAGTGATTTCGTTGTCAAAGTTCAGTATGAATGCAAACGAGATCAGCTTGCCTAGACCAGCTTAGCGAATCTACTGCAAACTATACTACTGCAGGAATTTATGACCCGTAGAAATTATGCGAATCCGTAGAAATGTGGATGTTGCCAAGAGTTTTGATTTGGCACGTTTGAATTTACTCTGTTTCTTTAGATAAGTTCCTGGGCAGAAATCAATCTGAAAGAAGTGGTCAATAATGAGTTATTATTACAAATGCCAAGGATTGGCAGGTACTGAAGGAGAAGTGCTCAATGTGAACACAAAGGAGATGAGTCCTGCTGACTATCATAGCGAATCTACGAAGGAACAAACTATAGAACTTGTTTGGTAGTTATGGCATTTTTGGGATTGGCGTTGACTGCTTGTTTGAGCACCTGATGAGCGTTAACAGACAATATTTGGCAACTGAACGATGTCAACTCTAAAGAAACACAACTGTACGATTATTAAACTGTGAACCCTCCACAAGCGATAAAGACAAACAAAGGGCATCTCAGGGTGGATATCATGCACAATGGTTTCTAGATAAAGCGTGAAAGTTTGCTCGTCAGAAAACAAGACAACATGAAACGTTTGGGTGCCACGACGAAGCTGCACAAGAAAAGTTCCTTCCTCGTCTAACCGTAGACGCTCGAAACTCGTTTGCTGTTAAGCTCGTTCATTAAAAGTGAAAAATGTCTTATCTACATCAGCAGGGAAGGAAAGGACCTTTAAAAGAGCAAAAGGTCTTGACTTTACTTTTCCACACAAAAAAATGCCCTTGAGAGAGAAGGATTTCTGAAAACTTTTCACAGTTTCAGACGGTTTCCAGTCAGAAGAAGAAGAAAAAAAATACGATTCAAAGCAAAAGTGGCAAAGAGCGAGTAGAAGGGCAAAAAGCTTTTGAAGGGTTTGAAACGATAAAACGGAGAAAATATTTTCGCCCCGTTTCTGGGACTCACTCCCGAGTAAATCTCGGAGCTAGATTAGCCCGGAGGAATCTGCATAGCGAAAAAAAATGCCAAGGACTGAGAACTTTTGACGGGGGCAGCGTCTCCTGATGGGAGATCCTACTAAGAGAGTCACTTGATTCAGGTAATGCCTGTGTGCCCCGCCATACTTGGATATACGAGAGTATATAAGGTAAGATAAGGCGGAGAGTAAAAAGGAAGAGAAATGAGTGCGAGACGGAATGACGTGAAAAGTTTTTCCCCCGTTCTGGCGCTAAGTCGTGATTTATCCAATCAAGATAAGGTGGTGGAGTAGAGAAAACCTTTGGTCGAAGGGTTTTTGAACCAATGGGAAATCTCGAGCGCTAGCCTGGCGAGAAATGACAAGTTAAGTTAAGTTTGATTATTTACCGCCATAAACAATAGAGTGAATAGAGCCCAACAATTATTTCAACTTTGTCGTTGTGTACCCATGTGGACCCCGTGGGCTCTAATGAGTTAAAATGACTAAGCGAAATATAAATACTCTACGCACTTCTGTCCATAAATCTTCTACCACCTCCCAAAACACCCAAATGTGGAGTTGGTACCACTGTAGGTGCCAATTGCAGCGTGCGAATATCCAATTATTATTGATACGTTCCTACTTGTGTTTAGCGAATTTTCGAAGGATTTTTTTGTTTGAAACTCAAAATTCCGAATTTTTTTTTTACCAAAATCCGATTCAGACCATCTTATATTATAGGTCTGAATTAGGTCGATTTGGAATGAACTGACCGGTTTGTTTCATACTCAGCGCTGCAGACGAGTGCTGCGCTTCAAGACGAGCGACGAGCGGAATTTTCAGCATAAACACAATGCTCTCCGTCGAAAATCGGCCAGTTGTCTCCAGATGCCCTGAATCTGAAGTGTTTTGAAGGAATGACTTATGAGCATCGTCGTGAAAAATTCCAACCATGCCCTGACTGAAATTCTAATTAACGTACATCTTTGATGTGGATGTAAGCTGTGTGCAGGCTATTTCCCAAAATATTCAATCTTGAGATGTTCAAAATATTTGATTCGGTATCGGGAAGCGGGAAGATGGACAGACACGATCAAGAGCAGCTGACTATAGTAATTGGGCGGAGCGATGGCGTGAACAAGCCTTATTGTTGCCGTTTCAGCGCAAATGTTCGCGTCATTGGTAAAATTGGCTTCCTGAGGTGCCTCTTATCGTGATTTTCATGGCACCTGGACATGACTTAAGCGCCGGAAATTGCATAATCCCCTTCAACCAGAGACCGCAATGCACTTGTTAGGAGAGGGTAAAAAAAGTCAATGATTGCGACCACGCCCCTTCTCCTGCGAAGAAGGAAATCGATGCAATCATGATGCAATCGTGCGAAGGGGTCAAGTCTCTTGGTCTTTGAATTATAAGCGATGTGCATTTGTGCTGCACGACTTGCATACGTGATGCGGTGCCGGCTAATGAGGCCTCTGAAGGAGCTGTTCATTTATTCAGAAGTCATTGAATCCATAACGCTTGGAACGACTGGAAATGACAAGCCAGCAGTTCGCCTCTCTTTCATATCGTTGTTCTTCCCCCAAACAGGGTATTTCAGACGATAGAAGGAGACGATGTTGATTAATTTGCTATCGGATCGGCTGTTTTTGTTGTGTGGGTTTGCTTTCTGGGCTTTCAGACCTGACTTATGCCTCGTGTCTTCAGAAATCGCCATTTATAAAGTTCTTCATGTCCATTCGGTGTCTTAGTAGATCCTGCACAATTCTGCCCTGTTAATGAAAACCGCCTTAAGTCCAAAATTGTCGAAAATGGGATCGTTAAGTTCTATTAAACAGTTTATTTTTTCCGTATGGGTAACCGTAGAGCCGATGAAGCGACCCAGGATCCCTGTTCGAATCCTGGTGCCCCATCGTTCCAACACAGAGCGGCGAGGCGAGGCAATACGAGGCGAAGCGAGTCATTTCTTATCCTCGTTCAGTATGGTGACATTCGTGCAATTTTCATACACCTAAATGGCAATGGAGGTATTTATAGCGCAATTTGGCAAAATCGAGTCGATCCCATTTAGACCACCACCAATTCGTCTTTTCCGCGAATGAGCCGGTGTTTGTTGAAAACCGTGTTTTCCAGTTATATTTCGCCAATCCTATACGGACCCGCTCACGAGACCCCTATTTTGCCCGCCCTACGCACCCATTGGCTCCCCCAAACCGTCGTCCGTATAAGAGAAATTGGAATCGCTTTCCGCCAGATAACGTTCAAAACCAACCGCAGAAACCTCCCTACACCAAGCAGAGTCCGTTCCTAAATCAAATCCGGAGGATACGGAGAGACTGCCGTGAATGTAGTAATATTTGTTATAGTTATAGGGTTTCTAGGTTTATCAGAAGCGATTTATCATTTTCCACCCTTTCCCTCACCTCCCAGCCTCGCTCCAATCCATAAATAGCGATTACGGCAGGGGCCGCCGAGATATCGTGGAACTCATACGTACAGATACCGAAGGCAGACTGGAGGTCCCCCAATATCGGGTCGGGAAGGACCAATCGGCGGAGTCAATAGTGTTTATTGCGCTAAGCTCTGTAGGAAGTCGGCCAAGCAGTTTCCGTTCGAGTTGAACCCGATTAAAATCATACGTCAATCGAATCGATGGCATAAACTGCAATATGAGAAGAAACTTAGGTACTCGATCTGTCTTCATAAGAACGTTTGTATTTCTACTAAGGGCGAATACGGTTTCAAGTTTTGTTTGACTTTCAACTTTTGTATGTAATACAACTTTTGTATGCTCCCTACAAGTCTGCATTCATCGTGCTTCGAATGCTGAAGTGGTTGTCCCGAAGTCCAGCAGCCATGATGAGCACTCCAAGTAGACAATTTAGTTGTGGAAACTTAGATCTTACAAACCTGGGCTGGTCTGCGTCTTGTAGTTGGGCCGTTCATTATGGATCCCTTCGTTGGTATGAGTTGTCATCAAATCAATCAAGTTGGTCTAAAAAAGAGAGGCCAAACATTATTTTGGAGTGCTACAAGCTGCAGCGTTATCTCTGCTGCCTGACCTCACGCAGATTGTCCTCACGTAGATTCTTACTAGGAACTTCACAAGATTCCGACGGCAGAGGTTTGTTCCAAGCATATTCATTTTCACCTGTGTGTTCAGGAGTAACCAATTTTAAGATTTGGGTTTCAACTGAGCGAGAGCGGTTCTCCATACTTACGATTTGGTTGAGACCCATTTCCTTGTTTTTTCTTTATAATTCTAATGTAGAATGAGCGGTCGTTACTACCTGTAGGCAAAAAATATCCACACAGAATGATCGCTCAATACCAACTATAGGTCAAAAAGACCTACACAGATTGATTACCACCTGGAGGTCGATTAGACCTCATATGTAATGGGAAATCAACCATTACTCATTTGGAATATGAACGGCGCAATCTTCTTCCTCAGCAGCACAAGCACGACTAACTGAAGAGTACATAACTCGGTGCCCAAGCCCCAGGAGCGCTCCTTACGGTTATTTCTGAAGGCTTGAAAATGTTTACAGGTCGAATCGACGAAGGGTAGGTAATCCAGGGTTAAACATTTCCCAAAATTATCAATTTCCCAAAGTTTCAAATGTTCATTTCCTCCCTTAAATTTCGATGCAAGTCTGTTTCCCATATTTTTTTATATTTATTTAGGTATCGGCTGCCGTTTTGACTCACTTTTAAGGGTGTTATTCGTGAAGCTTCAAACCGCAGAACAACATTCAGATTCATCCTTTTACCTGAAATTGTTGAAGCCCTGCACCGTGTGAATTTTTCATCTCGAAGGCGCCTCTCAAAAACGCTGAGTATATGAAAACCGATATAAACCCACTCCCGCTGCAAAAAAGGGTTTGAAGTCTCGAGGGAGTCCCCCCAGTTCCGCTAAAAACCATCAAATATGCAACAACGGTATTTTCCCCTGCACTCACTGCAACTCCGCTTCCGCTCTTCGTGTCCGGCGCTGTTAGTTTTTGAATTATATAAAGGAAGACGGAAAGGACTGAGAAGGCTCTCAATATTTCAGCGAGTTCCGGCGGGATATCGGCGACATAGGTACATAAAAGGAGTAATTATCTTATGCGACGGTCTCCCGGTTGCATATTTCACGGTCAGTGTCATCGTTTATTGATCAGAGTTTATTCTGAAGACTTTTCTATCTACGTACTTTTTCCACGCTTGAAAAATCTACTGCACTGCGACACATTTGATCCGTTATAATTCAACAAAGAGAGGTGTCGATACGGTCGATAAAATGTGTGCTGCTTACTCAACTGCACGGCCAACAAGAAGATGACCACTAAGGATTTGTTTTCAGTTTTGGTTTATTATCTTCGATAATGAACCATTGGAATCGCCCAAAGAAAAAAAATTTTTAACCCCCCCTCAAAATTTGTTGGTTTACGTTTCAAGATACATAATAATATTATGTATCTTGAAACGTAAACGTAAATATGTACATAATACATATTATGTAGATTCAGAAAATCGAATAAAAAAAAATCCGTCCGTCCGCCGTACGCCGTCCGCCGTCCGCGCCACATTGCCCAGTTAGCGTTGAGTTAAAATTACGAAATTTGGTTTCTGGGTTTGGACCAGCCCCACAATGATCCTCGAAACTTTTCATAACCCTAAGTCAAGGAGAAGGGGTTCAAAACGAATTTTGAAATTTTGAAAATTCCATATCTCGAAAAACTCCCATCAAACGGTATGTTTTTTATTTCATATTTACATAGAGTTTGTTCCGTAGAATGTTTTAAGACCATCCGCAGCTTTGTACGACCAGCCTACGACGCACGAGCGTATGACGTAAGACGGCTGGCAAGAGGCCAACTAGTACGTCAGAACCTATGACGCACGAGCGTATGACGTAAGACGGCTGACAGAAGGCCAACAAGTACGTCAGAGCCTATGAAGCACGAGCGTATGACGTAAGACGGCTGGCAGGAGGCCAACAAGTACGTCAGAGCCTATGACGCACGAGCGTATGACGTAAGACGGCTGGCAGGAGGCCAACAAGTACGTCAGAGCCTATGACGCACGAGCGTATGACGAAAGACGCCTGGCAGGAGGCCAATAAGTACGTCAGAGCCTATGACGCACGAGCGTATGACGTAAGACGGCTGGCAGGAGGCCAACAAGTACGTCAGAGCCTATGACGCACGAGCGTATGACGTAAGACGCCTGGCAGGAGGCCAATAAGTACGTCAGAGCCTATGACGCACGAGCGTATGACGTAAGACGGCTGGCAGGAGGCCAACAAGTACGTCAGAGCCTATGACGCACGAGCGTATGACGTAAGACGGCTGGCAGGAGGCCAACAAGTACGTCAGAGCCTATGACGCACGAGCGTAAGACGTAAGACGGCTGGCAGGAGGCCAACGAGTGCGTAAGAGCCTATGACGCACGAGCGTATGACGTAAGACGGCTGGCAGAAGGCTAACTAGTACGTCAGAGCCTATGACGCACGAGCATATGACGTAAGACGGCTGGCAGGTGGCCATTAGTGCGTCAGAGCCTATGACGCACGAGCGTATGACGTAAGACCAACCCCACAATGGTCCTCGAAACTTTTCATAACCCTAGGTCAAGGGGAAGGGGTTCAAAACGAATTTTGAAAATTTGAAAATCTCATATCTCGAAAAATTCATATAGAACGGTATGTTTTTTATTTCATATTTAGACAGAGTTTGTTCCGTAGAATTTTTTAAGACCATCCGCAGCTATGTACGACCAGCCGTTCGTTCTCAATGACGGCTCAAAGATTGTGCCTCACAACACGATCGTGATCAAACTATTGAAATACAGGTCCATTTTCATACTAACAAGCTCTTTGGAACATCATATGGCTTAAGTGATGTCGAGTTTGTTGTTCTGAGGTGCGTTTCGTGCTACGGAAATGAAGGTAATTTCGAATGTTTGTTGGTAGGTACTTCTTTTATAGAAAATTCATTACCGACGTAGTATTAAAAACCCCAGAATTATATCGTATTAATTAATAATTATTATTATTAATAATAAATACGAATTATTAATACCTAACAATAAATTATAATAATTTTCACTAGGTACTTGATGAAATTGTTAATAATTAGTGATAATTGATAATAATAATTAATCTAACATTTAGGATCTAGACATTTAGACCTAGTGATCTAGACAGAAGGGTGATCTGTACAAAGAAGATAATGAACCGTTGTGTCAAGAATCTGCAGAGTTTTTTGGACTTGGCTGGCATCAACTCACAAGTGGTGTTTCTGCATAACATCCCCGAATTCACTTTAAGTACGTCGTCGTGAATTCCTCAGTGCTTTAGCGCTCGAACTTTTAGAGGCTCATTTGAAAATAAGAGCTCAGATTAGCTCACTTCCAAAAGACATCAAACTGTTTCTTGACAAATACCGGGAGTAACCCCAGCCATTGGGCTGCTCCAGAAACAGGAAAAAGAAACGGACCATGTCATCTCTGTGGAGGAAAAAAGTGCAATCGTACAACCATCACATGTAATAATAACAATTATTGTCAGCGATTTGTTTGCAAGAAACACTCAAGACATATTGCCACTTGTGAAGCTTGTGATGAAGACTGTGACAATCTCTCATGTTTTATAACTCTATTTTCAAGAGAGAACAGTCAAGTAACAACAAATTAAATCTGACCGCCATTTTTCTATACAACAGGTACCTACCTACAATAGCCTTAGCCAATATTTTGATTTTTATAATGTTAACATTTTGAGAACCTACCTAAGATTTTGGCTGACAGATTCTAGTTTTCTTTTATCATAAGTTTGATTTTCGATCTTGTGAAAATGGCTGTGTTACCAACGTTAAAGAAATATAATTTTGTTTCACTCGATTGCATTCGATATTTTTAAAGCTTATTGAGGAACAACTTCTAGTTTACAAATAAATGAAACCTATTGGAAGAGGGTTGTAACTGATGATCTTACCTGCTTTACCTCGAAAACTTGGTTGCTGCATGAGTGGAAAAGGCAATTTTATGGAGGCTGCACTCAGTGCTGCACGCGCCCGCTCGTGTGAGTTTCTAAGGCCCGCCCATCGACATAATAGTCAGTTTGGTATACGAATACCCGTACCTATTATCGAATTGCCTCAAGAAGTAAGAAATCCAAATAATCTCACGTTTTTACACAGAAACCGGGATTTTCGTCACGCTGAACGACTATCGAGTGATTGGAGGCGAGCCAGACGGAGGGGCTGATTGTATCCATGTGGGACTTACCACAATTCGACATGTGACTATACCAGTTCGTACATCCCACGCCAGGTTTTTTACGACCCCTATCAAATCACGATAACCTTTTTGACATTAAATGTATGTCATAAATGTATGTATGTAAATTTTTGTCTTTACTCTGGCACATAACTCGAAAAACGTTACACGAAATCGTCATGAAAATTTCTGATGATTTTCGCTTACAACCGATTCGTTGCTACGGAACTTTATCTTCGCCAGTTATCATCGTACAAAAATCATTCACCACTCGTTGGATAGCTCTCGATTTACCTAAAGCCGGCGTCACACGATGCTACCAACACCTTCCAATGTTGGACGCTTGGTGACTGGTAGCATCGTGTAGCCGACCTTCCAACGTCCAGCTTCCAATGGCCAGCGTCCAACGTTGGCGTTGGAGGGCGATCGGTCAGAGAGCGGTCTTTGCGCCCAAGTCAAAGGAAAAAGAAGGGTCCAACGTTGTCGAGAACCTTCGTTTCTTGGAAGCTCGTTTCTTCGAAGGCAGGAGGCTCGGCGTTCAGTTTGTAGCGCGTTCAGTTTGATTCCTTTTGCCACCAAGTATTCATCGACACAGGTAATTTATGATTGAAATAATTTCAATCATAAATTACCTGTGTCGATGAATACTTGGTGGCAAAAGGAATCAATGAATATAATGAAATTCAATACAATTCAACAATTATTGTTGAATTGTATTGAATTTCATAATATTTATTTGTCTTTAGTAATTTCTTTGTCTTTATTGTCATGCCTACAACTGTGTCATGGGTCTCCACTTCATTCGTTTTTCCATAATTTAAAACAAACAAACCTAAAAATCAGTAGGTACTTAGATAATAAAAAAAAATATGCAACCTATCAATTTTTGTCATTCTTTTTCAGTTCAACTCAGTTTGAGTTCTAGTTATGCCGAGCATAGCGGGATTATAGATAAATAGCGGTTGAGCTATATAAACCATTAAGGGCATCCCCAGCAATCGCTGCAACATCTTCATCATCCGTTTCCATGTTGAAACAACTCCCGACGGCTCGACCTTCAAACGGCTCGACCTGGATCGTACTGGATCAAACGTTTGCCACACCGTGTAGCTGGGGCTTTAGCTCGAGTCACTCGTCGAGTCGTCACTCGTCGAGTACGGTCAAACGTTTGGCCCAACATTCGACGCGTCGTGTAGCGCCGGCTTAACCATATTACGTTAACCACTGCGGAGTGCGTGGCCGACAAGCTGCGGTATGAGCGTGATTGTTTAAATAATTGTTTACGCACAGGTGATCATTCTCAATAATTTATATTGTCTATACGAATGCAAGCTTCATAATTTATGATGAACCCTACAATTAAGTATAACAACTACGCTACTGGGGTAGGTGATGTAGCATTGTTCGAAGGTTCTTGAATCACTTCTTTAAAGACATAAAATGTCCCAATGTGTTGCAGACTCGTATGCAAGCATTTAATTCTCGACTGTATCAACAACAGGATGGAGTTGACATTCTTTTGACATTTTCATGTCTTTGCTTTGGCACATAAACTGAAACGGGAAAAATTTGTTTCCTTGATTCACCCTTTCCCTCAGATCACGTCAGAACACAAGCGACAGGCGGCACACTACGTCAGACGCACCTATGACGCACGAGCGTATGACGTCAGACGGCTGGCAGGAGGGCAACTAGTACGTCATAGCCTATGACGCACGAGCGTATGACGTCAGACGGCTGGCCGGAGGCCAACTAGAACGTCACAGCCTATGCCGTAAGAGCCTATGACGTCAAACGGCTGGCCGGAGGCCAACTAGTACGTCAGAGCCTATGACGCACAAGCGTATGACGTCAGACGGCTGGCAGGAGGCTTAAGTTTCATAACATGAAATAATACCTAGTCCTGTTACAAGGGAAAATGCATGGAAACATAATGTTAATCTTTAAGCTCAAGTTTTTCCCTCGCTTCTTTCGCCTGTCGAGCTCTGCGTCGGGCTTTTCGAGGCCTTTTATCCCCGTTCAATTTTACGATTTTCGACGCGTTACGAGAGCGGGATCAAATGAGAATAAATTGACTCTAAATCGCAATTGGTTGTCGTTGTTCCTTACACGGAGCGGTGGTAACCGCCATATCAAATTATAGGACGCGGAAATAACACCGATTCAACGGGAACAAGATCAGAATATTCGATTGAAGTAGATTCGAATCGCTCGGATCCGAACCGAAGACCCGTGCGTCAACTAAAAAAAAAATCCAATTTCCGTCAAGTGTACATTAAATCCTCTACAACGCAGCTCAATACCGGAGTCCAAACTTGACGTCATCACGGCATACCAACTCGTTTCTAGACACCGAATAACGACCGATTCCAAATTATAAATTTATAAATTTTCTCGAAGCCAATACTTTACTGAACTTCCCTCATAAATTCCACAGACTTTCATTTTTAACTCCCTCCACTATTTGAGCAGGGTGCCCGACGAATCTGCCTAGAGACGTTGAACAAAATCTTGTTCATTGCTTAAAAGCAAGAGCTCAGATGGGTTACCTTTGTGACAAAACAGAGCTGAAACAACGTGCAGGGTACCTAAAAGCTACCAACCTGACAACCGGATTTTTTAAATGGTGAAGGCAACAGGCATTTACGCATGAAGAAACCTGAACACCTGCGAAAAATCTCAGAAGCACTCAAAATACAAAGTATTCATCACACTCTGTGAGCAGTGTTTCCACTTTGAGGGAAATTTCCCTTTTCGAGGGGAAAAGACAGAACCGAGGGGAAGAGGGAAAAGCGAGGGTAGATCCTCGGACGCGAAATACAACTAAGTTTAAATAATTTTTGTTAAAAATATACCTACATGGTTCCAGAAAACAATTTTCTTCAAGATCCACAGGGACATTCATGGCTGGAACATCTTTTTAGCTCTTTAATATTCATTGAACGCCAAACAGAATTTTCCATCTCACAGACAGTGTTTCCACTTGAACAAAACTGATTTCTCTCACTTCCGAGCTAAATTTCTGTTCTTTTCCCTCACGCTCATGTCGCATTCCCTCACTGTTTTCGCTCTGTTGGGAAATTGATTTCCCCTTCCTTTCCCGCCGAAGAAAAAATATTTTTCCTAAAATATTTTTAAATAAAAATGGATTTTTAAGATTTTTCCGATGTTGGAACTAAGATCACAATCTATGATCTGAAAAGCGGATCTTTAGGTAGGTTTTACTTAATATTATTTTTCTCTTGTAGTTAAAAGTAGGTAGATAGGTACCTAGTGGAAATTGGGATCACTAGGTGGTAATAATTACTATCACTATAATTATTATAGTGATAGGAAATTCAGATCGACGTCTTCTTCTTCATCTTCATCAGTACCATGGAAGAAGTGGTTTCCATTGTCCACCTGCCTCCTCTGACTCTAAACTATAATCGCCACCCCTTCTTCTATTCATACAACTTATGGATATTTACTTTAAAGGAGTAGGGAACAGATCGTATCTTTCTTACACTTGTAGATTGGAAGTGGTGTGATCGGTCAAGAGGTCTTAAAAGTAGTGGGTCCTAATCAAACGACAAATTTGCGATCAAATTTGTTTGAATAAAAACAAATTTACCACAGTGAATACAGATAATAGTGAATACGTATCGGCGTCAGATCGGAGCAAAATGCATTAGGTAGACGTGAAATTAAATTTCCATCCACGATGCACTGGTAGAAGGAAATATCGCCGATGACGTGTCCCCGTATGATACACTTCTTGTCTCGCGGGTCCGGGAAAAAAGGGGTCGCTGTCGAGAGATTACTCTCCCGAGAATCGCATCTGTGGAAGACAACCTCCGCCGACTGGAAGTATCGAATAAGCAATGGAGATGGAGCTCGATATGAGGATGGAAGAAGAAAAAAAATATACAGAAATGGGAAAACGGGGATCAGGGCGGGAAAAGGATATTTCGGAATAAGGATATTAGAATTCTGAATACGGAATCCCAGATTATTCCTGACAGTTTGATTCGGAATCGAGGTATCTTGTCTTAGTTTGAGATTTCTCAGAGCCTCAACCGGAGTTTTCCCCGAAGGAAGCCTCCTTTTTCTCACGATCAACTTTCGACTCGAAAACGACGTCAAAATCCGATTTTTGACGTCGTTTTCGAGTCATTTAATGTTCTTTACTGACGACGGGTTTCATTTCGAAGAATTAACCTTCACCGCCCGCAACAGCGGCAGATTGCCGCATCATTGAAAAGCACAACCTAAATTATCTCCTGAGCGCACTGGTCGGCTCAAAACGGGCATGATTCTCTAGTTGGGGTTCGCTCAGCAAGATGACAGATGATGAGTAAGTTAAAAAACGGCGGCAAATTGCCGCACGCGAGCGGGAGTGTTACTTGTTTAGACTATCCGTCAGAGAACTGCAAGTAAAGTTTTAATATTTTCAGCATGTGTATCGTGGTATTCACTTGATATTATATTTGATTACCACCACTAAGTTTAGATACGTTTGTGGGGCACTCTCAGTAGTTTAGCGTCTTCTAAGTTTACATTTCTGGGTTTTTGTTTCGCTCTTCGAAGATTTGATCTGTCGCAGAACTAACCAAGATTTGTGATTTGATTTGCTTAGGGATTGATATATCAATTGATTTATGATATGTCATAATCCAGAGGATATCAATCGAATCCCTGGTGATTTGGAGAGATTGTACAAGAAGAAGAGGGGTACAAATAGCCTTAATAGCCCAAATAGGACGTTAACGATCCAGACTGCGAGCCTCAAACAAACTTTACTGCATGTTGACAAAGTGCAATGCATTATTTATCGATTAACAGACTGTCGAGAAATGTACTTTAATTACCCACGTAAACAGTTTTGTGCTCTGTAAACAGGAACTTGTCTATCTATTTGTGTTGAAGTTGGCCTAATTTATATTTGAATTGAAGGTCATTGTGTAGTTTTATATGTACAAGTAGATGGTCCAACCACCTCATTTCGTTACTATCGTGCTGGTGAATTGAATTAAATCAATTGAAAATAATAATTTAGGGATCTTCGGCAGTTTGCCGCAAGGCAAGCGGCAGTGTGACTTATAAAAGATGAAGGTTTAGATATTTGGCATCACAAAATACGTCGACATTCATCTGTTTTTATCGAGTTTCTTGTTCTGAAATCTATAATATAGATTCGCTTATATTATAACTGTCAGATAGATAGTCTGTTTTAGATACTCCTGAGTCAGGATCAGCGTCGATGTCATCTTCTATTCCATGAATTTCAACATTGTCTTCCTCTTCGTCAGAGACGCTGGAGCTTTCTTCAATTTCAATGTCAGATGAAAGGATTTTTTGAAACTGTTCGACAGAATTCCATCGGACAGGATTTTCCTCTTTCGCTCCACGTCTTGCTTGGAATAACATCTGCAACAGAACGAGAAAAATCGTGAAATATGAATAAATTCCGAATAGTTATTGAATTATCCAAATCGGATATAGCTGAACTAACATAGATGTACCATCTGATTCGAGTACGAACTTCTGTAAATTGAGTTTATTTCAAGTATTAATTCATTTCTGAAAGCAAGTCAGGAAAAATTGGAAACGTTCTTTATGCATGCGATTGCCTTAATAAAAGTAAGAAAATTAATCAATGAAATAAGCAACACGTCATAATGGTTCACTATCTTGGGGTAGTTACTGCTAATAAGACGTAAAAATGACGTAGACCAATCGATGTTCAGTACCTGAATGCTTATTGACAACTCCACTTCATCTCTAGGTTACAGACAGTGCTCCCTGAGGAGAGGAAGTCCGTTCCGCTTGCACCTCACTAACAACTAAAAATCCAGTCATGCAGTATGGCTACAAGAGCGAATTTTCGAAGAAATAACTGGTTTTTTATGTAGAATGTCTTCATTTTACTGGTTGTATAACAAATTTTGTCTCCTTTTTGCCGAGTAACGCCTCAGTTAATAGATTTTGCATAGATGAACACGAAGGTCAACTCAGAATTCCGATATCTCATTCCGTTATCAGATTTGAGCAGATGAACCTGAAGAGCATCTCAAGTAACAACCGATTCTTCATCGTCATAGTCCTCCAGTTTGAGAACGAACAAGATATCGCAATTCTGACCGAAATTACAGTACACCTTTCATAATATCCACACGCGTTTTTCAAGAATCATTCAACTGTTCAGCGGTACTTCAACCTCCATTGGCTTTTGGAAGCGACGTGGATCGCATAGCCCGATTTACGATGGTTACATCGTATGGAAATGAGAGGCTTTTTGACTCCGCGCGAAGCAACACTACGAACGCGTTAGAGGAAACGTGGATTTAAAAAAGAAATAGAACCCGCCTCGCTCAGATAAATCGAATGATTAGATTAAATGGGTTTGGAAAGGTCGGCAGAGGGACAAATTGATAACCGGCGTTTCGAGCGATCGATCCCGCAGTTCGACTAAGTTCACTTTACGTGAAAAACCATCGACGAACCCTTGAATATTTGCAGTGTCCCTCGCAGGGATTTCCATATTCGATATTCTGTCCGCCGTCTAGTCATTTTCAAGCGGTTCACACGGAGTGGGCGGTGGGCGATGACAAAAAAATTATATTGATATTATAGCAACTCCCCCCCCCCCCCGCACTCTCTGACAGGAGGTTAACGCCTCGTCACTTTTCCACAACATTACACCGACCAGCGAGTATAATATTTTTTCCGTTTTACCTCATAACTTATCGATCAGACTTAAAGGTGACTCTGGTGACTTCATTTTGGTTGGTTTATTATCTTCAATAGAAGAGAACCACTGGAATCGACTTAAGTTGGAAAATGCTGGCATTGCCCGACTCGTCCCCACGAATGGTCAATCAAAATCTTCAGAAGTCGTGTGTTTAAATTGGTATCAAACCGAACCCGCCTATTTCCTCAAAAACATACAATACACAACAAGGTTTCGGATGTTACACCTTCATCATAGGAACTTCTGTGATCAACTGTCACCACAGAATTTCTTCGTCGTTGTTGAGTCGAAAACCGATCGTGGGAAAGTACCATTAAATACTCAAGTGTCATTGAGATAAAGTACCGTTCATAAGTACCGATTGGAAAGAGTGCACAGGACGTTTCTGCGCTACGTGGCGTACAAATCGGGAATCCCCACGGAAGTCGTGAACTACGAGTATACTGCCCTCCTTCACAGATGCCACCTTGATACTCTGGAAAGAAGATGTTCTTCGGACCTCGTTCTGCCGTTCAAATTACTTAACAATCGTATAAATTTGCTAGGTATCTAAAATTAATTAATGCTGCATGACTGTGGATTTATTATTCCACGAATAAAACCCCTATTTTCACTTCCGATTTTTTAGAATTAGATTTTTCGATAACAGTTTTGATAATGAATCAATTTGAAGAAGTGATACTTTTTACCGGTTGCCCATTTCTAATCAACCGGCGAGCCGACAGTAGTGGTGTTGAACTATCGACAGGACTATCGATACTATCGATAGTTTCTGACTATCGAAAACTATCGATGGTCACCGGACGATCAATAGTACCTATCGGTACTATCGGAACCAACTGAAAACCCACATGTTCCCATAAGAAACAAGTACCTGCACGGACTGACGACAACTGACAATACAAACAGAGGCCAGATTTGATAAGACATTTGAAAAGAGACGAGTGTTTTTGGAAAAACCATCGATCGGAAACCGAAACTATCGATAGTTGAACGCCACTGGCGGACAGAGGCGCTAGCGTTTTCCCCGAAGGAAATCATCACGTCGCGAGGAGAAATTTGAGATTTTTCCCTTTGTAGAATTGAGAATAACAAACAACTATTTTTCGTTTTCACGAAGTATTTGAGTCGACAAAATTTAATGCTCTTCCTGAAGGTCCATTCGAACTCAAATAAACACGTCAACTCAAACATGAAGTCAACTTTTTTTAGTTTTCACGAAGTATTTGAGTCGACAAATGCTCTTCTTGAAGGTCCATTCGAACTCAAATAAACAAGTCGAGTCGATATGAAGTCAACTTTTTTTAGTTTTCACGAAGTATTTGAGTCGACAATTGCTCTTCTTTAAGGTCCATTCGAACTCAAATAAACACGTCGAGTCGATATGAAGTCAACTTTTTTTTGTCTTCACGAAGTATTTGAGTCGACAAATGCTCTTCTTGAAGGTCCATTCGAACTCAAATAAACACCTCGAGTCGATATGAAGTCAACTTTTTTTCGTTTTCACGAAGTATTTGAGTCGACAATCGCTCTTCTTGAAGGTCCATTTGAACTCAAATAAACGCCTCGAGTCGATATGAAGTCAACTTTTTTTAGTTTTCACGAAGTATTTGAGTCGACAAATGCTCTTCTTTAAGGTCCATTCGAACTCAAATAAACACGTCGAGTCGATATGGTCAACTTTTTTTCGTGTTCACGAAGTATTCGAGTCGACAAATGCTCTCTTCCTGAAGGTCCATTCGAACTCAAATAAACACGTCGAGTCGATATGAAGTCAACTTTTTTTCGTTTTCACGAAGTATTTGAGTCGACAAATGCTCTTCTTGAAGGTCCATTCGAACTCAAATAAACACCTCGAGTCGATATGAAGTCAACTTTTTTTCGTTTTCACGAAGTATTTGAGTCGACAATCGCTCTTCTTGAAGGTCCATTTGAACTCAAATAAACGCCTCGAGTCGATATGAAGTCAACTTTTTTTAGTTTTCACGAAGTATTTGAGTCGACAAATGCTCTTCTTTAAGGTCCATTCGAACTCAAATAAACACGTCGAGTCGATATGGTCAACTTTTTTTCGTGTTCACGAAGTATTCGAGTCGACAAATGCTCTCTTCCTGAAGGTCCATTCGAACTCAAATAAACACGTCGAGTCGATATGAAGTCAACTTTTTTTCGTTTTCACGAAGTATTTGAGTCGACAAATGCTCTTCTTGAAGGTCCATTCGAACTCAAATAAACACCTCGAGTCGATATGAAGTCAACTTTTTTTCGTTTTCACGAAGTATTTGAGTCGACAATCGCTCTTCTTGAAGGTCCATTCGAACTCAAATAAACGCCTCGAGTCGATATGAAGTCAACTTTTTTTCGTTTTCACGAAGTATTTGAGTCGACAATCGCTCTTCTTGAAGGTCCATTCGAACTCAAATAAACACCTCGAGTCGATATGAAGTCAACTTTTTTTCGTTTTCACGAAGTATTTGAGTCGACAATCGCTCTTCTTGAAGGTCCATTCGAACTCAAATAAACACCTCGAGTCGATATGAAGTCAACTTTTTTTCGTTTTCACGAAGTATTTGAGTCGACAAATGCTCTTCTTGAAGGTCCATTCGAACTCAAATAAACACGTCGAGTCGATATGAAGTCAACTTTTTTTCGTTTTCACGAAGTATTTGAGTCGACAATCGCTTTTCTTGAAGGTCCATTCGAACTCAAATAAACACGTCGAATCGATATGAAGTCAACTTTTTTCGTGTTCACGAAGTATTCGAGTCGACAAATGCTCTTCCTGAAGGTCCATTCGAACTCAAAAAAACACCTCGAGTCGATATGAAGCCAACTTTTTTTCGTTTTCACGAAGTATTTGAGTCGACAATCGCTCTTCTTGAAGGTCCATTCGAACTCAAATAAACGCCTCGAGTCGATATGAAGTCAACTTTTTTTCGTTTTCACGAAGTATTTGAGTCGACAAATGCTCTTCTTGAAGGTCCATTCGAACTCAAATAAACGCCTCGAGTCGATATGAAGTCAACTTTTTTTCGTTTTCACGAAGTATTTGAGTCGACAAATGCTCTTCTTGAAGGTCCATTCGAACTCAAATAAACACCTCGAGTCGATATGAAGTCAACTTTTTTTAGTTTTCATGAAGTATTTGAGTCGACAATCGCTCTTCTTGAAGGTCCATTCGAACTCAAATAAACGCCTCGAGTCGATATGAAGTCAACTTTTTTTCGTTTTCACGAAGTATTTGAGTAGACAAATGCTCTTCTTGAAGGTCCATTCGAACTCAAATAAACACCTCGAGTCGATATGAAGTCAACTTTTTTTCGTTTTCATGAAGTATTTGAGTCGACAATCGCTCTTCTTGAAGGTCCATTCGAACTCAAATAAACACGTCGAGTCGATATGAAGTCAACTTTTTTTCGTTTTCACGAAGTATTTGAGTCGACAATCGCTCTTCTTGAAGGTCCATTCGAACTCAAATAAACACGTCGAGTCGATATGAAGTCAACTTTTTTTCGTTTTCACGAAGTATTTGAGTCGACAATCGCTCTTCTTGAAGGTCCATTCGAACTCAAATAAACACGTCGAGTCGATATGAAGTCAACTTTTTTTCGTTTTCACGAAGTATTTGAGTCGACAATCGCTCTTCTTGAAGGTCCATTCGAACTCAAATAAACACGTCGAATCGATATGAAGTCAACTTTTTTCGTGTTCACGAAGTATTCGAGTCGACAAATGCTCTTCCTGAAGGTCCATTCGAACTCAACTAAACACCTCGAGTCGATATGAAGCCAACTTTTTTTCGTTTTCACGAAGTATTTGAGTCGACAATCGCTCTTCTTGAAGGTCCATTCGAACTCAAATAAACGCCTCGAGTCGATATGAAGTCAACTTTTTTTCGTTTTCACGAAGTATTTGAGTCGACAAATGCTCTTCTTGAAGGTCCATTCGAACTCAAATAAACGCCTCGAGTCGATATGAAGTCAACTTTTTTTCGTTTTCACGAAGTATTTGAGTCGACAAATGCTCTTCTTGAAGGTCCATTCGAACTCAAATAAACACCTCGAGTCGATATGAAGTCAACTTTTTTTAGTTTTCATGAAGTATTTGAGTCGACAATCGCTCTTCTTGAAGGTCCATTCGAACTCAAATAAACACGTCGAGTCGATATGAAGTCAACTTTTTTTCGTTTTCACGAAGTATTTGAGTCGACAATCGCTCTTCTTGAAGGTCCATTCGAACTCAAATAAACACGTCGAATCGATATGAAGTCAACTTTTTTCGTGTTCACGAAGTATTCGAGTCGACAAATGCTCTTCTTGAAGGTCCATTCGAACTCAAATAAACACCTCGAGTCGATATGAAGTCAACTTTTTTTAGTTTTCATGAAGTATTTGAGTCGACAATCGCTCTTCTTGAAGGTCCATTCGAACTCAAATAAACGCCTCGAGTCGATATGAAGTCAACTTTTTTTCGTTTTCACGAAGTATTTGAGTAGACAAATGCTCTTCTTGAAGGTCCATTCGAACTCAAATAAACACCTCGAGTCGATATGAAGTCAACTTTTTTTCGTTTTCATGAAGTATTTGAGTCGACAATCGCTCTTCTTGAAGGTCCATTCGAACTCAAATAAACACGTCGAGTCGATATGAAGTCAACTTTTTTTCGTTTTCACGAAGTATTTGAGTCGACAATCGCTCTTCTTGAAGGTCCATTCGAACTCAAATAAACACCTCGAGTCGATATGAAGTCAACTTTTTTTCGTTTTCACGAAGTATTTGAGTCGACAATCGCTCTTCTTGAAGGTCCATTCGAACTCAAATAAACACGTCGAGTCGATATGAAGTCAACTTTTTGTCGTTGTCACGAAGTATTTGAGTCGACAATCGCTCTTCTTGAAGGTCCATTCGAACTCAAATAAACACGTCGAGTCGATATGAAGTCAACTTTTTTTCGTTTTCACGAAGTATTTGAGTCGACAAATGCTCTTCTTGAAGGTCCATTCGAACTCAAATAAACACCTCGAGTCGATATGAAGTCAACTTTTTTTAGTTTTCACGAAGTATTTGAGTCGACAAATGCTCTTCTTTAAGGTCCATTCGAACTCAAATAAACACGTCGAGTCGATATGGTCAACTTTTTTTCGTGTTCACGAAGTATTCGAGTCGACAAATGCTCTTCCTGAAGGACCATTCCAACTCAAATAAACACCTCGAGTCGATATGAAGTCAACTTTTTTTCGTTTTCACGAAGTATTTGAGTCGACAATCGCAGACAAATGCTCTTCTTGAAGGTCCATTCGAACTCAAATAAACACCTCGAGTCTATATGAAGTCAACTTTTTTTCGTTTTCATGAAGTATTTGAGTCGACAATCGCTCTTCTTGAAGGTCCATTCGAACTCAAATAAACACGTCGAGTCGATATGAAGTCAACTTTTTTTCGTTTTCACGAAGTATTTGAGTCGACAATCGCTCTCCTTGAAGGTCCATTCGAACTCAAATAAACACCTCGAGTCGATATGAAGTCAACTTTTTTTCGTTTTCACGAAGTATTTGAGTCGACAATCGCTCTTCTTGAAGGTCCATTCGAACTCAAATAAACGCCTCGAGTCGATATGAAGTCAACTTTTTTTCGTTTTCACGAAGTATTTGAGTCGACAAATGCTCTTCTTGAAGGTCCATTCGAACTCAAATAAACGCCTCGAGTCGATATGAAGTCAACTTTTTTTCGTTTTCACGAAGTATTTGAGTCGACAAATGCTCTTCTTGAAGGTCCATTCGAACTCAAATAAACACCTCGAGTCGATATGAAGTCAACTTTTTTTAGTTTTCATGAAGTATTTGAGTCGACAATCGCTCTTCTTGAAGGTCCATTCGAACTCAAATAAACGCCTCGAGTCGATATGAAGTCAACTTTTTTTCGTTTTCACGAAGTATTTGAGTAGACAAATGCTCTTCTTGAAGGTCCATTCGAACTCAAATAAACACCTCGAGTCGATATGAAGTCAACTTTTTTTCGTTTTCATGAAGTATTTGAGTCGACAATCGCTCTTCTTGAAGGTCCATTCGAACTCAAATAAACACGTCGAGTCGATATGAAGTCAACTTTTTTTCGTTTTCACGAAGTATTTGAGTCGACAATCGCTCTTCTTGAAGGTCCATTCGAACTCAAATAAACACCTCGAGTCGATATGAAGTCAACTTTTTTTCGTTTTCACGAAGTATTTGAGTCGACAATCGCTCTTCTTGAAGGTCCATTCGAACTCAAATAAACACGTCGAGTCGATATGAAGTCAACTTTTTTTCGTTTTCACGAAGTATTTGAGTCGACAATCGCTCTTCTTGAAGGTCCATTCGAACTCAAATAAACACCTCGAGTCGATATGAAGTCAACTTTTTTTCGTTTTCACGAAGTATTTGAGTCGACAATCGCTCTTCTTGAAGGTCCATTCGAACTCAAATAAACGCCTCGAGTCGATATGAAGTCAACTTTTTTTCGTTTTCACGAAGTATTTGAGTCGACAAATGCTCTTCTTGAAGGTCCATTCGAACTCAAATAAACACCTCGAGTCGATATGAAGTCAACTTTTTTTAGTTTTCATGAAGTATTTGAGTCGACAATCGCTCTTCTTGAAGGTCCATTCGAACTCAAATGAACGCCTCGAGTCGATATGAAGTCAACTTTTTTTCGTTTTCACGAAGTATTTGAGTAGACAAATGCTCTTCTTGAAGGTCCATTCGAACTCAAATAAACACCTCGAGTCGATATGAAGTCAACTTTTTTTCGTTTTCATGAAGTATTTGAGTCGACAATCGCTCTTCTTGAAGGTCCATTCGAACTCAAATAAACACGTCGAGTCGATATGAAGTCAACTTTTTTTCGTTTTCACGAAGTATTTGAGTCGACAATCGCTCTTCTTGAAGGTCCATTCGAACTCAAATAAACACCTCGAGTCGATATGAAGTCAACTTTTTTTCGTTTTCACGAAGTATTTGAGTCGACAATCGCTCTTCTTGAAGGTCCATTCGAACTCAAATAAACACGTCGAGTCGATATGAAGTCAACTTTTTTTCGTTGTCACGAAGTATTTGAGTCGACAATCGCTCTTCTTGAAGGTCCATTCGAACTCAAATAAACACGTCGAGTCGATATGAAGTCAACTTTTTTTCGTTTTCACGAAGTATTTGAGTCGACAAATGCTCTTCTTGAAGGTCCATTCGAACTCAAATAAACACCTCGAGTCGATATGAAGTCAACTTTTTTTAGTTTTCACGAAGTATTTGAGTCGACAAATGCTCTTCTTTAAGGTCCATTCGAACTCAAATAAACACGTCGAGTCGATATGGTCAACTTTTTTTCGTGTTCACGAAGTATTCGAGTCGACAAATGCTCTTCCTGAAGGTCCATTCCAACTCAAATAAACACGTCGAGTCGATATGAAGTCAACTTTTTTTCGTTTTCACGAAGTATTTGAGTCGACAATCGCTCTTCTTGAAGGTCCATTCGAACTCAAATAAACACGTCGAGTCGATATGAAGTCAACTTTTTTTCGTTTTCACGAAGTATTTGAGTCGACAATCGCTCTTCTTGAAGGTCCATTCGAACTCAAATAAACACGTCGAGTCGATATGAAGTCAACTTTTTTTCGTTTTCACGAAGTATTTGAGTCGACAATCGCTCTTCTTGAAGGTCCATTCGAACTCAAATAAACACGTCGAGTCGATATGAAGCCAACTTTTTTTCGTTTTCACGAAGTATTTGAGTCGACAAATGCTCTTCTTGAAGGTCCATTCGAACTCAAATAAACACCTCGAGTCGATATGAAGTCAACTTTTTTTCGTTTTCATGAAGTATTTGAGTCGACAATCGCTCTTCTTGAAGGTCCATTCGAACTCAAATAAACACGTCGAGTCGATATGAAGTCATCTTTTTTCGTGTTCACGAAGTATTCGAGTCGACAAATGCTCTTCCTGAAGGTCCATTCGAACTCAAATAAACACGTCGAGTCGATATGAAGTCAACTTTTTTTCGTTTTCACGAAGTATTTGAGTCGACAAATGCTCTTCTTGAAGGTCCATTCGAACTCAAATAAACACCTCGAGTCGATATGAAGCCAACTTTTTTTCGTTTTCACGAAGTATTTGAGTCGACAAATGCTCTTCTTGAAGGTCCATTCGAACTCAAATAAACACGTCGAGTCGATATGAAGTCAACTTTTTTTCGTTTTCACGAAGTATTTGAGTCGACAATCGCTCTTCTTGAAGGTCCATTCGAACTCAAATAAACACCTCGAGTCGATATGAATTTCGTTTGAAGCCACCGACGTTATTTATTGCTCCGGATTATCAGATACGCCGCATCCTTTTTTCCTTACATCCGTCGTACTTTCAACAGTCGCCGATTTTTTTGTATTCACTTTTTCTCCGGTTTGTATGAGTTTTCTCAGTGCTTTCTTCACCGTTTGGTGTCTCTTTTGATGGTCGCTCGAGAGACAAAATAAACTCGTCGTAAAACTTGTTGAGCGGACCCGTCGGAGAAGGCGGTTAGACGTGGACTGGTGAGCTCGCACGCCTTTGTGCGCCCCGACAAGTGCGATTGTTATCGTTTCGTTCATTTACTAACCGGAGGTGCACGACCCGATTCGCTAAGTGTGAAGAAACGACTGATAAAATGCTCCAACAACGTTCTGTACAGACCGCCGCACAGTGGGCTGGAATGGACCAACTAGAAAACTAGACTGGACTAGAAAACAAACATTGTACACAGTTACTCGGAAAACCCACTATGATTGAAGCAGTATTACGAGTATGTTACATGCCAAGATTTTCCTTGTTCAACTTCTCGCAACCTTTTTGTGAATCAATTTTAAGAAGCTAGTAATCATCGTATACAGCCCGGCCGGGTGGGGATATTCTTCCTTTTGGAGGGGTTGTTTGGTTGCGTGGAAGGGGTAGCTCTAGGACCCGCGCCACTCCACTCTTCCTTCCTCCTGCTGCATGTTGTTCTTAGGTATCTTCATTTGGCACGGCCCAATTCCTAGGTTAGTTTTTGGGCCGTAACAACATACATTGAATTTGGGACCACAGCGTTTGCCCACAATAGGCGGATGCCCCCAGTAACCGGTGCCCTCTTTAAGGGGATTCGACTGTAGGTACCTATTTGAAAAGATCGAAATTATTAAGAGTGATAGGTTAGGCAAATCTTTGAATGGTGTAATCCCTTCAAGTTTAACTCCATTTTTGCGTCCATTTTTAAATTTTTCTGTAATAGCTTGACTCCTATGAGCCCCCCACCACTGCACACACCCCTTCACTTTTAACAGCCAATCAGAAGCTTTTTCCTATCAGTTGGGGGAAACCAATCCCAATAGACCTTTCACTTTGTAGCCTTTCCCCTTCACCACAGGAGCCAATAGGGGGACGGACGGAGTCGGCTGCCTGCTGTGGACGGAAGGGGGTGTGGGGCGGTGAGTTGGATCAATAACAACCCGTAGATCTCGCGTCACAAGGGCGCGATAATCGAAAGTAGTGGCAGGAAAAGGGGCAGTTGTGGCAATAGTGTGTGGGGGGAAGGGGTTTTCGCAAGAGCGGAATGGGGATGGCATTGGCGAGCGGTTGCGGGACTGATGAGTGGCGTGGTGGCGGAGGGAGGAGCGATGAATGAGGGGGAGGGGGGATTAAGGCTGTATATTTAGCTTCTTAGGGAGTGTGTGAGGGTGATAGGGAGGAGGAGTAAGAGTGGTGAGACAAACGGGGGGGGGGGGATGTGGTGAGAGGGAAAAGAGATCGTGAGGGGGTGAGAGCGTGAGGGAGTGATGGGATGGCGGTGAGAGCAAGAGAGAGAGAGACTGTATGCTGTGTGGCTTTTGCTCTGTTGTTCACTCCTCATCCCCCTCCCACCATTGCCACTCGCAATGCCACAACCGCCCCCTCGTCCGCCACAACCGCCCCCTCGTCCGCCACAACCGCCCCCTTTTCCTGCCACTACTTTGGATATCGCGCTCTTGTGCCACAAGATCTACGGAGAATAATTGATCCAACTCACCTCCCCACCCCCCTTCCACCAGCAGCAGGCTGTAACCTCCCCCTCACTATTGGCTCCTGTGGTGAAGGGGAGAGGCTAAAAAGTGAAAGGTCTATTGGGATTGGTTTCCCCCAAGTGATAGGAAAAAGCTTCTGATTGGCGGTTAGAAGTGCAGGGGTGTGTGCAGTGGTGGGGGGCTCATAGGAGTCAAGCTATTACAGAAAATTATAAAAATGGACGCAACAATGGAGAAAAACTTGAAGGAATTACATCATTCAAAGATTTGCCTAACCTATCACTCTTAATAATTTCGATCTTTTCAAGTACATCCAACGTGCTTCTTTTCTGGATCCAACATTTTTTCTTATACACCCAACATGCTTCCTTTCAAATACATAGGCTTCTGATGTCTCTGATTTCAAATATGACTTTCATTTATATATTTTGAGATTCCCAAAAGTAGGTGGTATGTTAGACCTACTAGTTACCTCTTAGTGACCATTTCCACCGATTTGGCCTTCGAATGACTTTAAGCCTGACCCAATGAAGGCCAATCGACCTCTGATTTAGAATCAGCGACCCCAAAAACATATTGCATAATGCTTGCATTAACTTTTTTTGTGAACCTGTGTAATTAATACAAGATTTGTATTAAAAGGGAATGCGAAGGAAGATACTGATTTTGAATGTCCATTTCTTGGTAAAAGTGACCAAGTGACCTTTTACAAATTTTGCAGGAGAGCCTTCCAAAGTTTCTATGTCTTTCTGAATCGAGAAATGGAAATTCAAAATCAGTATCTTCCTTCGCATTCCCTTTTATATGATCCAATGAAGCATTTAGTGCCTAACTAAATTTAGAAACTCTCCAAAATCCAGTTAATATTAAAATTATAGTGATTTTTCTGCAGAACTCGGGCATGTTCAGTTTTACCAGCTGAGCACTGAAACCCATGTTGCAGATAGTCAATATGCCAAATGTGTCCATCTGGCACATGGTCAATTTTACCATATAACTTCTGTTCCTTCTGTTTTTAGTGAATTAAAGAAGAACTTACCATTTGCCTCTTGATCTATTTTACATGGAAACGAAATGAGCGCATTCCCTTCATGGTCACTTTTACCAGCGGAATTCTGTCCAACCAGTGGAATTGATTGTACGGGTTAATGTGATCACGTGCCAGATGGTCATAACATGAAGGTCACAATATTATTTAATGGACAAAATTATTTTGCATTTTTTCTCCAAATTGAAGTAAAATATCATAATAAATCTCATTATATCATTATCATTATTAACCTCAGATTTGACCTAAATCATCAAATTCAGCACCATATTCACTCAAAAAATGTCACTTAGTTACATTTACCAATCACCCCACGACATATTGTAAAGTTATAACGGAATAACCCCACTTGTACCTATAACGGAATTGCAAAAAATTCAAATAGATTTGGATTCAAAATTCAAATGGATTTTGGATGTTCCAAAAAACGGAATGGAATTGTTAAATTTAAAAAAAAGTGGAACTTATTGCAATATTGTGTCTTCTTCGAAAAACCGGTGAAGGAAAAGCATGGAAATTGGTTGGAAATTGTAGCCGCCTCGTTCAAGCGCTAGCCGGGAGCGCTTGGTAAACTTAACACTGTCAATATTTGGTGCTATGGAGACGTGCTGGAATTAAAAATAAACAAGGGAAAAACTCTCAGCCCTCAACGGAATCCCTTGTTTTCTCAAGACGGTTCTCTCAAGAGGGGAAAATCTCGTCACGTGCCGCTTACCGTTCGCTACGTATGAAGTTTGCTCGGTTTTTTCTCTCAGCGGACTTCCTGCGCACGGATTCTACTGGTGTACACGGAACGAACGAAATCTAACCGACGACACGGTGTATACAAGGAGTTTTGAGTGAGATATGGGTAATTCTCACAGAAAAAGTCAATTTCGAGTTTGAGTTTTGAAAAAGTCGAAGTGTTTGAATGGAAAAAAAAATCTTAGATCCTCTCTATATCGTATGTATTGAAATTCAATGCCAATCCAAACAGTAGCGCCTTTGTTAATCAAGAAAATAAATTATTTAAAATGTTGGTGGACAGGTCGATGACACCAGGACAGGTGCGATGGTACGACCCCTCGATTCTTACCATTTGCATCATCGCCCAGTCCTGGATTCCCTTGAATTTGTAGATTTGGTATGCAGAAAAAACCTTTTTTTTTTTTTTTTGTAAAACGCTTCATTTAATGTAGGTTATCAAAATGTGAATTCATAGTTTTTAGTGAATAAACATCTCAGTCTTCAGTGTTGTCTGCATTTTTCAATACAATAATTATTGTTGTTTTCCTATGTGGAGGAACAATTATAATAGTTCCTTAAACAATTATGTTCAAACGGGATGCAGTATCAAAAAATATTGGTTAACTGAATTCAAATTTTATCTCAGCTTGAACAGTTTTTATATGTGGGTATTTAATAGACTAAAACATTAGATAATAATATTATAATCATATACTTGGAATCTGAAACTTCAATCCTATAAATGAGTTCAGTAATACAGCCTTGTTATGCATATATGCAGCCATATATGCAGTGCGTTCTTGTGAAATTCTTCGTTCTACTCAAAAAATCACCTAGGAAAAAAAAAAAAAATCCGCAATCATGCAGAAAGGCTAAAGTGCGAATTTTCTAAGAAATAACTCGTTTTATGTAAAAAGGCCCCACTTAACTGGTTTTATAACAAATTTACCCTCCTATGTGGCTGAGTAACACCTCAGTTTATAGGTAGAATGTTTAATGGTGTAAACGATGGTGAAGTCAGAATTGCGATATCTCATTCCGTTATCAGATTTGAGCAGTTGAACGGTGAAGAGCATCTTAAGTAACAACCACGTTTCTTCGTCTTCAAACTGCTCCAGTTTGAGAACGGAATAAGACGCAATTCTGACTTCACCATCGTGTTCATCGTTACAAAAGCACGTTTCACTTGTCATACTGTTCATATTTGGAATTTATGGATAATTTTCCCCTCCTGAAAATTCCGTGCTTGCAATAAAACCGGTCGTTCTGATTTTTTGATATGTTGTTCGGAGATCAATCAGTGGTAATAATCCGAATTTCCAACTTTCTAAGACCTTGGGAAATGGCCGTTATGACCGAAAAACAATGAAAATTGCACCCTTTTTTCGGTTTTCAGTCCCTATCGCCATGAAGAATTAGTCTGACGGGTATAGTCACTCCATCACCTTTATAAGAAGAATACATTTGCTACGATTTGGTACCAGAGCGAGCTTGTTACGATTCTTCGTTCTCAAGAAACATCCTTTCCAAAAAACGGGCATTCTTCTAAAAAGTGAAAAATTCTCGAAATTTCATGGTTTTTCGGCCATAACGGCCATTTTCCGAGGTCTTAGAAAGTTGGAAATTACTGGATTACTACTACTGGTTGACCTCCATACAACATATCAAAAAATCAGAACGACCGGTTTTCTTGCAAACACGTCCCCCTCATCATGTACATCTTGACTGGACTAAGGTCTACTAGGGTATACCATTAGAGTGGCCCTATTCTGCCCATCTACGAACTTAGCTTTACGATTGCCAAGACAGATATTTGTGCAAATTTTATAATGTTATCGAGAGTTATCGTCAGGAATGACACATGCATAAATACATATTTTTTTTTTTGTGGGTCTTTTGGCAGTGAATTTTGGATGGCCTGAAACGGATTTTGGTATAGGTAAACATTTTTCGGAAATTCGAGATTTACGAATTTTTGAGTAGCTTCCTTTTCTTCAAAAATTCGCTAAAAGAATGTTTTGAAACACGGTTTAAAGCATTTGTTTTAAAAATTGCCATTTCTGTGCCATATACAGTTATGGGGCGATTTAATCATTCGAGCTGCTTACTGAAGCATTGGAAACACGTCACGTTACGTATTCATTGACATCGACGGCTCCCCGGGGACTCGACTGGGACGACAAGGTGCGTAAATAAGATGCATAACAGTCGCCCAGGATGACATGGTAGATGCACTATCGATCCCGGGCGACGGGCCGGCAGGCAGGCGGGATGGCGGTACAGCTATGAAGGGATGATGATGGTGTTGGGAGAGGGAGGCGATAGATGGAAGCTGCGCCCTCTAGACGGCTTGACACACATCCTTCCACAGCTGTCCTCATCCACTCAACACCGATTTCACAAGTTCTTTACAAATCATGTGCATCAGGCGGTCGAATTTGACTGGAGACGAGAAAAAAGTTCCAGTCGTGCTGCATGATCGTATGAGCGAATTTTCGAAGCACTAGGTTTTCGAAGGAATAAGTAAAACAGGAGTGATTTTACGCAAAGTTTGCTTGCCTCAGCCGGTCCTTGTCAAGTTCATCAAATATGTCAAATAGCCGGAAATGGTCACTAAGAGGTTACTATAGGTCTGCCACAGAAACTTTGCATCCCTTTGGCGCCTTGTTCTGGAGAACATAGAACTAATTATCTCTCATCATCAAGCAGATTATCTTTCGGGAATTTCTTCACTCGAAAGTGACATTTTCGATTCGAAACAATGAATGAATGAAAACATGCTTAATTTATAATCATAGGTAAAATAGATACCTTTAAATTAAATTAACAATGCAAGTAATCATGGTAATCATGGCAAGTAATCATGGTCAAAGCGAAAAAAAAATTTAAAAAAAATAAGTAACAAACAAAACAAGGTATAAAGTTCAACAATCACAAACAAGAGTAGAAACCATCTATAAACCTTGATATATGTAACGATAAACGATAACAATGATACTATACTCTACCTCTTTATGTCACAGCTTTAATTTATAGGCAATTTCATAATCTAAACATTGAAACCGTATTCAACTATGGTTTTGATTCTCAAATCCCATGCAACTGTACAATATTTCACCAGACTGACATTTACACCTTTAATCAACTCCAGATAGTCCTTCCAACCAAACTCGGACCTGCCCAAATACCTTCTTCTCACTTCACCTAAAGCCCTACACTTTCCTATAAAATGAAACGCATTTTCTAGTTCCCCACTACTGCACTATACATATTATGTCACACTTTTGGTTTCTAGCGTCATAAGGTCGAAATTTTAATGCCAGAATGTCACATCTCACCTTAAACAACCATCTACGAGATCGAAAATTCTCCACTTGATCCAAGGGTATCACACCACTTTCCGATCTCAGGGCCACATATTGAGGGTAGTTCTGGGAACTAAGGGCTTTTTGCGAAGACCGCGATTCGAAACAACACAAGAAGCCTTTTCGTTCACAGCACAGCCAATACATGTACATCGAAATTTCTCACCGCTCCAATCTTCGTGTGAAGGTTTCACCATGGAAGGTAGACTCCCCTCAGCAGGAATCAACTATTGCTGGACCCAGAGTTGCAGATTTTGTGGAGATATTTTCGAGGAATAAGACAAATAAATGCGGTAAAGCAGCTACTTTCAGCTCTGTCAAAGGTACCGGATCTCGTATCAAATCTCACACTTACAGTGAAGTATTGGCAGCTGGTGAGGTTTTCAATAGGCTCAAGGAAGTAGACGAAGCTAAGTCGGCCATGAAGAGGAAAATGGACCAAAACCGCCCTGGTACAAAATAAGGAAAACGGACCAAGAAGAAAACATGGATGAAGATAACTTCCATCAGCTTCCATCCAGCTCTTTTGGAGCTAAAGAAGGCAAAATCTGTATCCATAATCACCCCATTTTCCGGGGGGGGGGGGGGGATGTGAACATTGGGGTAAATTGTGAACAAGGAAATTTCACAGCAAAAACTCAAAATATTTTGGGAAATAGGATGGAATTTGAAAGAGGACAACAGCAAAAGTAAATACTCTAGGTTTCTTATTTTTAAACCGAGCAAAACCACGTTGAGGATCCAACTTTGTTGAAATGAATGAAATTCGTTCACAATTACCTCGCCTGACCCTACACATTTTTTTAGATTTTCCTGATCATTTCCTCCGATTTGAGCTTGAGATTTGTCAGACTGTTTCATTGATGGAGTTTATGGTTAATTTTCCCCCCAAAAAACTCCCCTAAACCCCCTTAGAGTGGCCCAATTCTGCCCATCCACGACCTCGGTTGACAAGATAGATTTTGTGTGCAAATTTGTAGTTTTTATCTCAATTCTATCGAGAGTTATCGTCTGGAATAACACATACATATACGAGTATATGTTAATATATAGGTATATAGTTTAGATTATAGACAGGGACTGAGGGTGGACTGAAATCCGCGCTTATTGGGCGGAATATACACACAAATATACATTATATGATTTTTTGTGTCTTTTGGCAGTGAATTCAGGATTTGTGTGAAACAGATTATGGCATACAATGTTTTTGGAAATTCAATTTTTAACAATTTTCGACCGAAAACAATAGCCTCCTTTTTCTTCCGAAATTCGCTCAAAGAAGGATTAGTCGCATTAACCCAGTTCAATTTCACATTGACTAAATACGACTCCGATATGAATTTCCAACTTTGCGTCGTGATGTTTCGCGACTCAGAAACCCTTGGAAGGACGAAACGGGAAGACGTGACGCCGAGTTTGAAACAATAACTTCATTTACATGGAGAATTCCGCCTCGGGTACAATGCGGCGTGGAAAACTGTCGCGACCGGAGTCCGTGCTGACAGATGACGAACCGTTTTTCTCCTTTCAACGCCCAGACAGTTATTATGAGCGGGTCAACAGTTCGCTTTACCGATACGTCTGAGTTTTCTCGCCAGAGACGTCCTGTGTGTCATTGTTAAGCTTCCACAACGCTCCATAAATTCAAGTTTTTGATTCCTTTTGTTTCGCTCCGGCTCCGCGAGCCGGTTTATTTGTGAGTTGTCGTCGTATGAACGTTGAGTCGTGTCAAGATGACATACGACCTCGAATATTAACTTCTTTGTTCAACCCGCCATAGTCTTGTCATCAGCTGTGTTTCGAAGGCGTCGTAAAACATTTTCGAGAAATTCTCTTGAACACCTTCATTTACTGCAACCATCATAGTATTATGCCTATATTGTAGGCCCAGAATGACAGCAAAGACAGGAACCTGTTTGTAAAGACACAAACATACTGGTGAACCCCAAGGCTCTGTCTTTTGAACAACTACACCGCACATGTCGGTGTTTGCAGACGACCGAGCGATTCACCCCACCCGCTCGTCACTCTCTTAAATCCTGCAACAGGCTCCAAAACGGAGCTCATCTTACCATAGCCCGATTCCAACAGAGGAAATCCAGTCAAGACAGAGGTTATAATCTTCACCTACAAACAGAACCCCCATCCCACAACCATCCATTTGTGCCCCATCCAGAACTCTGTAACATACCTCGGCCTCCACCTCTACAAACGATTCCCCTGGAATGAATACGTCAAACGAACCTATAAACTGGCCGCTTTTCCACCTATTCAAATTTCACTCTCTATCCAAAGATGTGAAACTCCTCATGCACAAAGCCCTAATTCGCTCACCCATCACCTTTGCTTCCCTTGCTATCTGTAGAACACTAACAGATTTACTGTAAATAGTGTGATCAACGTATAATATACGTTATATTCTGTAAAGATTTTATATATATATATATATATTATATATATGATATTCTGTAAATAATTCTTCCTCAGCGACCAACACTGTCAAGAGTTTAGATTATTCAATTTATTTTACAAATAACTTTATTGTACATTGTACAACACAGTTTTGCAAATTGACATAATATGTCATGACATAATTGACATAATATATTATGTATGTTGGAGTTCACGTGATTATCAGTACGATCTTCTAGCAAAGCACCCTGAACATCAGGAGTCTTTTCTCGTTTCTCCACCAGTAAGGTCAAGGGAGTCGACCAGGGAGTTTCGCTGTCCTGTGGTTATTGCCGTTTAGTTATTATTTGACCAGTACGTATCACAGTTATCATAATTATCAATACAGTTCTTTTCATAGTCAGTGCGTTTTAATTATGCAACAAGACCTCAAAGATGGAGAAGTGAACGACCAGTACAAGACAGTCAAGGTTATGGTTTTTCTTTCTCCTTCATGTATATACCAATTAATGTGAAACATGAACAGTGAATTCCACCAAATGGCAGGCCACAATGTAATAAATTAATAGAGAATTTAGGAACAAATTGAAACAATTTAGGCTTAGTTCCAAATAGTAACTATTGACTATTATTAATAACGGAGTAACGACGGACTATACATATTATGAACAGGGCGCTACATTATATTGTAATTTTAATTTCCTGCGAGGTCAGAGTGCAACTTTATTTTAAGTCTTCTTTCATTTCTCGGGGCGGGAGAGTTTTCAATGATTCGCTGAATGAGTTCGTTTGGGTGGGATTCCACTTTTTCCCGGTGTTTATCGAAGGAAACCTGGAGAACATGTGCGACCTTGGGCATGTTCACATCTTTATGAATGGTTGTATTGGTAACAAACCAATCAGCGTCATTGATCAGACGTAGGACCCGATTTTGAACCGTCTGTGTCTTCTTAACGTGTGAATCTGCTGCTGACGAACATATAACGCTTCCATATTGCCACACTGGTCTAATGAGTAGAAGGTACCTACATAAGCTTTTTCGAATGCAAAGGTACCTATTGTGGGATTAGTACACATTGTACAAAATGTACAAACGAGACAATCATTGATACAAATTATGGTGTGTCTTACCAGTTGAAAATAAAAATAAAAATAATTCCTCCCACTGAGAACTTATAATAAGCAGTCTCACTTCACATCAACCTGTTGGCCACTCGTCGCGAGTATTCGCTTGTTACAAGCACAGTACTGCTCTTCAAACGAAAGAAGCAAGGCGAGAATTGGAAGCAAAAACTTCAAGTGGGGATTAGACAGCATAGGGCATTGAAGAATAAAATGGAGGGCTGTATCGCTTACACCGCAGTTCCAGGGGGATGCAGACAAAAGGAAATCTATCTTGACGCCCGCAACCAGGATCCTTGGGGAGTGTTTGCCAAAAATCCGTAGCTGAGTCAGTGTGCAGAGGATGAACATTGGCCAATCCTGAGTCAGATAGATCTGGGGCTGGAGTGACGATTCCTGTAAGGCCATCAGACCATAGTCATGACGTTGTTGCCAGTTGCAGGTCAATGTTACGGCAGGGAAGTCAAAAGCCCATGTATTTTTCGTGAATCCAGTATTAGTCCAGCATCAGTCGGCAGGCTCACTGCAAAGGACTAAGGCACCCACAAGCTGTCTATACCAGGAGAAATCAAAAGTAGTGATATAGGACATGTTGGAAGTTCGTAATCATATTTTCTTCAGACCGATACCCTCCACCACCTCACCCAACACGGTGACGCCCCTGGTTACTATTCAACAATTGAGTTCGATCAAATTACAATAATAGACCTAGCAATAGCGTCGCAACTACACAAATATCCCTTGTCAAATCACCTCGACGTCGGCGATCAAAGCGGTCAAAGGGCCCCCTTGCCAATCAAGCAAATGTATTTGTAATTACGGAGTCAATTTGTGAATGGGGGATTTGCCAATGATGGATTGATGAGCCCTCCGCAAATCACCGGGTCCAGGTGAGGGGTCCCCAGGTTCTGTTCTGTTCCGTTCAGATTAACACCGTCCGCCTTGATAAGTCCGATACGCGAGGAGGGTCGTAAATTACGTATGTGCCTCACTCCCTCGCCCTCCATAACTGTATTCCCCTTATAATTTATTCCCCATCACATATCTACATAATCGTAGATATACGTGCTTTCGACTGTTCGGAGATGCCCTTGCAATTTTCAGCATACATTTTGTGAAACATATTCCATGCAAACCGGCCGTGGATTTCACTTGACCTACATTGTATGTGTTCATTTGCGCATAAAACCGTATGATCGGTCGTCCGTTATTGATAGAGACTGGAATTTGCATATGTCTTCAAAATGAGTATATCTTCCATGTTTTACGTTTTGAGGGTACCTCAAACGTTTAGCGTGGTTTAAATTGAAATTTAAATTGCACAGTTTGCATATTTTGGTTGATTTTGCATATTTTTGCATATAATTGTCATTCTTGCGTATCCTTGCATATTTATTTGAAATTCGGGAATTCCTCTGTTTTCAATTCAGTTTTCAATTATCCAGTTTCAGTATTAGTTTTTTCTAGGTACATAAATCAATTGACACGTTCTTCAACTCCAATGACTCCAATTGACAGTGGAGTTTTTCATCATTCCAGTTACATTTTTCACAAGTAAACCACTTCCAAAGTAGGAACGGCCTAATCCTCCAAGATTTATGATGAGCAGTGGTAGTGAAAAGCCATCACCATAATTCTTAGTTCATTTCTGCACATTACTCTTTGTTTGCTGGCTTTGGTTTGCTAATCCGTCGGCCTGTTGTGGCTAGGCATTATATTATCGTGTGTCCAGAACATCAAATATGCTCTTCAAGTCAGAAGCCTATTGGGGTATGTGAGTCATGCAGAGCCCTGCAATGCCTGGCACCCGGTAACCTCGTTCGGGTATGACAATTTCATTGGGGATACTGAATCCCCTAATCAGTTTTGGAAAATCTTCCACGGCGGAATCGGAAATTCAAAAGAACTTCTTCGTCCTCCATGGTCTCTAAATGGCCATGGATTGCACTTCTAAAACGAGGAACTCGTTTATTTTTGGCAAAGAACTGATGAACACTTCCAAAACGTCCCCCAACCCATAATTCGGTAATAATGAAGTTCCATGAACAAAACCACTTCCCTCATTTAGAATTAAAATGAAAAGAAGAACTGAAAATAATTTAATTAAAGAAATTATCGGTAAACAAACACGTCAAGCTTGTATAAACCGTTGTAACAGGTTGCGTGGAATTATAAATTAGAATCCATCATAGGTTCATGATGGTCGGGACACTTTAACGTCATTGTAAGATTTCTGATTTTCACGTGTTTACGAAAACGGTTCGAAACAAAAACCGGTTAAGAAGTTAGCATCTGCGCGTGCTCGCTCTAGCTGGTCGTTCACACGTATCCCTGAAAAGAAAAACGGGAAGTACAAAAACTCTCTAATAATTAAATCTTAATATGATAATTTTTAATTTGGCAATGGAGAAATAGGAAATTCACTGAATGAGCATCGAAAAATCACAACACACAGGTTTTACTCTTCCAAGGTATTTTTGAGGACGATCTCCGTAGTTTCGTGGTTATCCACGGATTAACAGCCGCCCGGAGTCTCGTCTTCCCCCGGACAAGCACCAATTTAAGGGACGTCTTGAAAAATCTAATAAAATGGAACCAAACTAAATATGGTTAGAGGTAACCGGAGTCACTTGAGGTAAACCCGAGTCACTTGATCTCCCTCTGGGTCTTTATTGTGCCCCCCCCCCCCTCCCTCCCACGTCCCCTTTGTGCTTCTCAAGTCATTAAGCGGAGTAATATTTCTTTTTGCTACCTCGTGGAACTCGAGGTTTTGCCCTCGTCTTGGACTATATTCTTGGTTTCACTCGACGCGTTTGCTTTATATTTGCAAACTTGGGTCATTATAAAACGTTTCTGGCGCCTCGCAGTTTCTTGGTTTGCAGCTAGACAATATAAATATTCAGGTGTACTTAAGGTTCTCAAGTACATTAAGAATCCCATTTGAGAATTACAGTACCCTTTTATCCCATTCGAGAACTTGGTTGTCCTATTTGTTTCGTATTTTCCTAATGTTCAAGTGATTCATTAGATGGAAATTCAGGACTAGATTGCAAAGTCTTGCAACAACACAATTTGTTCGTGCTTTTCTTCACTTTTATTCAATGATATAAAATTACAATAAATGAAACGCACATGTTCAATGAAAAGTTTAGGTGTTCGAAAACGTACCTTAGCTTCCGGATTTTGAAATCGGGTTTATTGTCATTCCTGAGAGACAAGAAGCTTCTGAACACAATGCCGTTTTCAGATTTTCGATAAGTATCTTTATCCGTTGAAAAGTTTTCATTTTTTGAACCTCTGAAATGCAAAAAGCTGTTTTGATGTAGTTTTCTCACTATTTCAACCTGGCTCTGATTTTTTTTCTTTTTTATTAGCACTAGTGCTATTCTTAGGAATTGATTAGAGTAAGTTTCTATCTAAAAGATGGATATTTTTTTTAGAATGGGACAATCGCAGAAATTTGTGTTAAAGGTCCCACAATCTACCAGGTTCCTGAAGGCCCAGCCTCAAAAATGCTGTCACAGTTTCTTCCGTGGCACCCCTGTTTGGATACATATCAAGACTGATCAAAAAAACAAACACAACAAAACGGTAAAACACTTCTTCTTCGACAGATGAGGTGATGACCCTGAGAAGCTAAGGTACATCATTCCGCGCGTTGGTTTTTGCGATGTATCGATGAGTAATCGATTCGTAAAACGGCTTGCAGATTCAGAAACTACATTAGATTTCCGATACGAATCGATAATAACCCGAAATGTCGATTTTTCGACCCTGACTTCTTTCTTTCGTTATGTTGCAATAGTTTGCAGGCATTGCTGAAGAATACTGTACAGATTGTAAGCGTTTAGGACGGCGTATGGGTGACACCTCATGCCAGCAATATGAAGGTGTGGTCAGCGAGCCACGAATAAATCATCGCAGGAGTAGAATTAAAGTAAAGTAAGGGTTTTTCAACATTATGAACACTATGAGGGACTGCTTGGAAATGTCTACTGACTCAATCTGCGAGGAGGAAGACGCTGAGAATGATTTTCAAGTCCACCAACTCGCCCGAGTTACTTCTCTCAGCTCAAATAAGTCATCTCGGTATCTCCACATCTTCCGCTGGGTCTTTACTACGGCTCATGCCCCACAACAACTTAGTATGCAGAGATGATGCTCGTAGTCAGTCCCTTAAAAACCTCTCGCCACCTGATTTATGCTATCAAGATGGCACAGGAAGACGCCGCGGGGGTTTGAACGAGGTACCTCATCCAAACCCGGTACCGTCGCCGTTACGGGCTCTTGGGCAGAGAAACGGTCCGTCAGTCCGTCAGTTCCAGGCGGCTCAATGAACGATAAATCCCGCGCAGATAACATTATGCGAGAGGTCACGCCGCCCTGAGTTTCCACGATGCAGAGGATGAGATTTCGCGAGCCACCAGCTTGGAAAAACGGCGGGTACTTGGGCCAGCCCGCGCCCGAGAAATATTGTCACGCCTGGTAACGCGCGTTCCACCGCATCTTCATTTGTTAGGCTTATTTGTTGTTATTTTACCAACTTCCTTTGCAGACCACCGGACGAAACACGGTGCAATCCATTTCAAAAGACGACTTGGGTGCTGGAGTGAATCCAAAAAATCTGACATTATGAACAAAATTTGCTTTCAACGTGGTGGTTGAATCCTCAATTTGATGGATCATGCATACTATTTACTTTAGCTGTGTGGTCTATTTGCAGCACTAATCGGTGGCCTGCAATCTCAAAAGATAATGAGATGAAAGTGGCAGAATGCTACGTCTGCACTATCAATCGTACCTCCAAAAAGGAGCCCCATATTCCAACCCCACCACCTGTGCTCCTGTGGTCTCAAGTAGGATTTCGACGGTGTCAGAGCAACACATTCTATCATCATTTTGGCCATTTTTCAGCAGAGCCAAAACTCTCGTTTTTGTGATGAAAGATCGATATTCACGACCCAATAAACAAGCTGTTCCTGCCGGAAAACACGGTATTTTCGTTGTGGATAGGGAGTATTGCCACCATCATGATGATAGGGTGTGTTATTTGAAGTGCCACTTGCGCGCCTGTTAAGGGTTTGCTAGAACCGTGAATTTCATTGAATCCGCCGTGCGAAGAGCTTTCCAACGATATGCATAACTCATTTTTGACCAAAACGACGGTAGGGTGTGTTGGTCTGTCATTTTCGATGTGAGCTGATGCAACTAGACAGATCTTCTTATTTGGTAATCCAAGATTATTTTCCGCAATTTTCGTTCATAGAAAAACTTAATTCAACAACCTGCTGTGATAGCAGTATGTCAACGTCTATTCAGCTAACACGGTGTCCCTCAAGTGGTTTGGGCTGACAACGGGCCACAATTCTGCGTACTGCATCCTCACGCACAAAGACATGCGAAGCAGCTTGCAGGTCAGCGTGGACAAAGATGTGGCTGTTGTCACTTGAAGATCACAACACTGGACTCATACTCTGGAGTTTGTCTCGGAGTTGTTGAATGAACATGTCCGCTGTTGCTGGATAACCTGTAGAGGCAGGAACAGGCGCAAAAAGTGCTTATTTAATATTGTATAGCGACTACAACACAAGTGGAGTCTGGTAGCCCATCGATCACCATCATAGAAGCTTAATATTATTCCAGTCCAGTTTTTGAATTAGAGCAGGGGCGGTGTTTATCTGGTTAAACTGTTACCCACACTACGCACGAAATCGCCCTGTAAATACAAGTGGAAGAGTCTTCATCAATTCGAGTCCATAATCGATTCAGTCTCTAACCACCTGCCGGTTGAATTAAACCCGGTCAATAATGTATGAGATTGTTCATTGGATTTCATGTGTGCTATACTGATTAAACCCGTTCGAAGGAAATTAATATGATAGCCAACTGTGGACCAGTACAACGCTGTTGTAGTTGGGTCACTCGGTCAGATCCGTAGAGTTGCAGGCAGTGTGTGTTTACCTACGAGCTCACATAGATACAGCAGAAATCACTATAGCGTTACGGAAATACTCCGGTTACTGAGTATAACTGTTTATATTGAACTACTGGCAACAGTGAACTGAATTAAGGTTCGAGTATGACTTGCACCGTTGACATGGATATGTCTTACTGCTGGGGATTATCCAACAATTTCGCTACACGGAAAATACCAATAAACAGCGACGAGCAATGATATACTCCTGAGTGAATACTCTATAAAGCTGTAATTTGGTATGTAGCCTTCTTAGGACTTACTTTTTGGTGTTTGTGATTTCTGTGGTTTCAAGTGCTTGGTTGAAATATCTAGTTCTGAAGATGAAACTACCGTCGAACAGTCTCAGGGCACCGCAGGCCATGCTCTGTTAGTGAGTTTGGTGCGGAGGCATCTGATCGTTCTGGGTAAATCGATGTTACCCAATGCGATTTCAAGCAAAGAAAAAGCTTGGCAAGAGATCCACAAACAATTCCTGAATTGTACGGGAAAACAAAAAAGTTGGAAAAACTTGAGAAGAACTTAGGAATGGGTAGGTAATTAAGGGTGTAGGTAAGTAGGTAATATGAAAACATCTATGAAGAGGAAATCAGATGATTTACAACAAGTAACAAGCAAATCAAGCTGAATCAATGGGAAAAATCATTCTTGGAATGTTTACAATCCGAGAAAAACCCAGTTTTCTCAAAAGTACCGGGGTGCTTGGCAGTAGGTGTATGTATTACCAAATTCGGATGAAGCAAATTTGAGTCAAAGCAAGGGTCTGATCTCTCAAATCAATCTTCATATTATTCAACCCGATTGCAAAACAGAGTCCGCCTCTGTTGACGATGATCAGGGGAGGAGTCGTTTTGTTGGAGGAATATTTAATATTCCTCCTCTTATTCAGGGGGAAACAGCATTTATTCGCATGAAACGCACGATATTCTACAAAGTAGATTGAATCCAAATTGATAGGTTTCTAACCAGCTGCAAGCTCGTGGAATGACAAGACGTCTCTTCTGGAGGAAAGCAATCAGTTGTCTTTATTCACCCGATATTTGATGAAATTACTTACGTTGTCAAGTAATCACTTGCTGTTCTAGCAATTGCTCGCAGAAAAAAGCAATTGCTCACTTCACCTAGTTGGTATAAGTAGGTTTAGGCAATTGCTTACGAGTTGGAGCAATTGCTCACGTTTAATCACTTCACCTAGCAGGTTTAATCACTTTACCCATATTATGGTTTCGTGATTGAAATTTTCGTTGATGATCTTACTTTTAGAACTTCTAGAACTAGCATATCACGTATATGCATGCGCAGACGCCGTGATGAGACCATCAACTGCCCAAATCGTAAACCTAATCCGTCGAAATGTCATAAAAATCGACTGACAGCAACGGAACCAAATCTGTTCGAGTAGCGAGTAATTTATTTACGTCCGCATGAAGATCCCGATCCGTCCGGAGTGCATACTGAGAATCCACCAATAAACTCGAGGCGAAAAATGAACTGTCCTCATCATCAACCGGTAGATTCTCACATTTCCGTATAATTTAGGACGGCAACACGCTGTTCAACGCTTCTGAATAATAACCTCAACGAGAAATAGCTTCCGAAGGGAATAAGACTACCGGAGACAAAACCCCTTCTGGAGCATCCATCAACATCTTCATGACTAATACGTTATGTAACACTAATTTCGGTACATTTGAGACTTTCGGGTTGTCTGGGGTTGGAAGGGTCCATTTATAGAAATCCAAAAAGGTTGTCTTTCACCCCACCAGCTACCATTCCGTGTTATAAATAGGCGAACATGATAAACTGAAACAGGTTGACCATTAATTCACTCTCATATTGTTACGTTCACTGGGACAACGTCTGGCTCTGATAACTTTCCAGACGGTACTTAATAATAATAATCTGAGGCCTCCTTTATGTGCTATTGGTGATCGCAACGTGTAATTTATATGGGTATCTGAATTTGCGTACGGTGTATTGGTGCCAGGGCTTACAATTCAGTAGTGATTTGACACCGTCTTGTTGACCTGCTGGATTGTATTTGTACTCGAAAGTATTCGGAGTCTCAACAAAATTCAATCTTTCATTCCAGAACGTTGTTAATTTTTCACTGCTTCTGAGAGGAAAACTGCATATTCTAGGACAATGGTTTATTATTATCTTCTGTCTGGATCACCCACCCTTCTGTCTGGATCACCGGTCTTTTTTATTTTAAATAATAATCAAATGAATTAATAATTATTATTATACCTAATTAATTACATTATTATCTATAAATTATTATTGCATAATTATTAATACGTAGTATTATCGATATCTCAAAGCCATGTGCTGTTCGAAACAGCTGGGCCAGTGTTAACATTGACCCGACAGGATGCCGCATGGTAGGGAACGCCGGTGTGTCAGAGAATAATTCTTTGATGGTCAAAAATCGAAAATAAAATTCTGGAAAACCTCTCCAGAAAAATAAGTACTTTCTTAAACATCTTTTTACCTGTCTTAATTATTCTGAAAATGAGTGAATCCCTATACTTCCGAATTTGCAGGACTTCAATTGTCAACTCGCTGGAAAGAAGATTTTCTCAAAGATTGATCTGGTTCCAGATTTCCACCACATTGCTTCCAATTGATCTACAATTTATCTTGTTAATTATGTGACACACTGAAATGAGAGAGCCATTGAGGTCTAATTGTAACAAGTTCCCAGTATAGATTAATATTATATTAATTGTTTTTGTTAACATTAATTTGGACTTTCCAATAGTTCAAATCGGTTGATTCATAGTTGGGAGCGCTCTGCACTATTTCTCCCATTGTAAAAGCAGTGAGTACCCGACGCGTCCGAAATCAGGTGATTTTCACCCGACAACGCTCTATAATAAACCGATTATGGCGATTCTCTCGCAAACCCCTCGCAAAGAATACTTTATTTTCAATACCACGCTCCAATACCACGGCTATATTATGAATTCCTGATGTTGAAGTCGACTGTCGATAAATCACTCCGAGAAAAACAACCCTCGTTGTATGAGAAAGGGAATCCGCGGATGAATAATAGGTCACTCCTGGAGGCTGAAATTAATACACATCAATTCCCCCATTTCCGCTAGGGTTTTCAACTATGACGAAAAACCGTTTTTCATTTCCCTCTTCCCTCCACTCCGTCTCGCGATTCTCCCAGAAGAAAACCGAGTGGGAGGGAAACATCGTCACTCCTCTCGTGGAAACTTCTTTCTTTTTCCGTTTTATTTTCTTTTTCTCTCTTCTTTTTTGATGAGTGGGGGTACACAAAATGCTCAACGAAAGGGAAACTTCGCCCTTGACGGCTAAAGGGTAAAATATGGCTTTTTTGACGGATGGTAACGTCTTACTTATCGTCCACTCTCCAGAGTAGAGGTTTGCTACCCTTTCTGAATATAATATATTTCACCCTTCTCCTTTCCAAGGGAAGCTCGGGTGGAATTTCAGTGGATATATTTTTTTCCTCTCATAATTTATCTGCAAATAGGATTCAAATCTTGGGGTTAACCGATAGTCCAGTCATTTGATGCTTAAACCCGCTTCTGCCAAAAGAATTTCGGGAAAATCTCTTGTTGTTTTCAGAATGTATTTCAACGTGTTTTGAGCTCCTGAACACGAATCTGATGCCATCACGAAACAGAGGAAAATGGAAAAAGTTGGACTTTTATCAAGATTTTTGCTAATAACGTCTAAAAGGTGCACCCAAGGAAAAACATATCACAGGGGCGTAGCCATGAGGTAGGTTTAGGAGGTCCGAACCCCCTTCTGGATTTTTCCTCATACCTCAGTATTCCATTCCTCTCACAGTAGGCTGTGACTCCCCCACCATCATCGAAATTCTGGGTATGTAACTGACTGGAGATATGTGGCTTGGGAGGGGTTGACGAGGCCTTGAGATGATCAGGAAAGGCTTGGAATCATCCAAACGTGGCGTAGGTGCGTATGGATACGTCACAAATTATCCACACATATCTTTGGGTAATTAAGGAGGGCTTGAGAAAGTTAAGGAAGGCTGGGGTTAGCTAGGGAGGTATAGGAAGGGCCGGGTTGTTCTATATTGTCTGGGGAGAGCTTGAAATGGTCCAGGACGGAAACGTTAAGATTGAATGGGTATGGTTAAGATGACTTGGAATGGTTGAGGATGACTGTGGCAGGGACATAGCCAGGACGTCCATGCATGTACATCTTACCTCTGGTCAGAGGAGATGGTTAAGATTGACTGGAGATGGATAAGATGAGTGGAGATGATTAAGATTGACTGCGGATGGTTAAGGATGACTGTGGCAGGGAGATAGCCAGGGGACCGAAACACGTATATCTTACCCCTGGTCAGCGAAGTCGGTTAAGATTGACTGGAGAGGGTTACGATGACTTGGAACAGTTGAGGAAGACTGTGGCAGGGACGTAGCCAGGGGGTCCAAACACGTAAATCTTACCCCTGGTCAGTGGAGTCACCGCGACTGAAGAATGCGAATAGGAAGTAAAGCGAATTCGAGAATTTATCCTCCGATCAATATATCGAATAATACGACCTATCAGCGGTAATTCTGCGACTATAACGCATCACCATACAATTTATTAGATATTTCCTTCACAAAAACAGCCGACCCCAACCCAATTGGAACGTTTTCAATTCAATCGCCACCGTGACGGCGTTTCATTGGATACCACGCGAATTTGAACTGTCAAGATATCGATTGTCATTCGGCCTTGAACGGCATCACGGGAGGTCGCCCTGTGACCGTCAATATTATGCCACGACCGCGTCTAGACGCTCGATCGAGGGAAAATCGCACAATGGCGAAACACATTTAAATACAACGGTCATTATAATAACCCTCCTACGGGCCTGTTAATCATTCTCCTCGTTATATTATAATGTGGAATTTTGACGGGGCTTATTGTGCGTGAGCTCGGAGTTGAAGGAATTTATCGGTCTACTTTCGCCCAGTCCCTTACAACCAGGAGGAGCAGAGGAACTCGGATTTACATATGTAAAGGTTAAGTAGGTGTTCAAGGCGCAATTCCATCCGTCCCTCGTGTTGGTACGTGAGAAATGAGGGACATCCGAGATTTACATCAGGATTGCATGCGATGAAGCTGTTAGAGGGTACACAAACCGCCAGTCTTCAATATTCTATTTTGGTTTATTAAGGGTAGCGGGCAGGGACATACTCGTGTGAACTAATATTGTCACTTTTTTTCTCTCTTCAAAAAAGTACAATATAACGAAATTAACGCTCCAGCATCTGAAAATATTGTCAATTTTTTCTCTCTCGAAAAAAAGTACAATATCGGTACCTTAATTCACAGTGGGGACATGTTCAAAAACGCCATTTCAAAATAAATCCAAGTGAAGTTCAGAAAATAGTTTAAAGTAGATAAGAAATCGTCAAACCGACCTGGACCTTCGTCGTTCTAACAACTCAACTCCTTAGAAAGGCTTACTAATTAGAAAATGTAAATAAGCGAAACTTTGATACTTAGACGGTCATATCCCCATAGAGCACGCAATAGGTTGGACATATTCCCTTTGAGAAAACCGGATCATGGACAATGGGTCTAGTGGGCAAATGAATTTTTTCGCAGCTCTTTGAAGAAAACAGACATAAATAAATAATTTTATTTCAGAAAGAATTATTTACATTATTCGTTATTGTAACGGTGTAAGGGTTCCCTTATAATAACCACAGCGTACGTCTCATCAGTCTATATTGACATAATCAAAATGGAATACCTAGTGCATTAAGAAAAATCATTTTGGTGAACGAGTACCTACAGCTGGACATATATAGACATATATACTTAGGTACCTAAATTAAATGTAGAGTTAGGAGAATTAGGTATCACAGGTTCATCATCATGTTGAGAAACCTCGGAAACATACATAGAAGAAAAAAATACCTAATATTAATAAGGTAACTGATAGGGTAACTTATTAATTTTCCTCGAACTCATTGTCAGTTTCCAAACAAGGTATAGATCATAGAGTAATCGATGTTTACGTACTGTGAAAATCGAATTCTCGTCCAAAGTCAAACTGGGTACATTTTACCGGCCTATGGACAACTAAAACGATCGGATACCAACCTGTTCGTCTGGACATAACACTTGTGTACACTATTTCCTGCGAATCTAGAACCATCTGACTGGACATAAACCACTGTGCACTAAGCTGTTGGACATAGCTCCAGAGTGCAATTGAAATTTAATTGTATTTGGACATATCCCTCATCAGTTTTTTCTGATTTTTAGTCCACTTCTCGATTAGATAGGGAAATGAGACCCAGGCACGAAGAATGCATCCATGATTTCATCTGTTACTCTGTGCAATTGTTGAGGTCAGGAGTGTGAGTTTTTTCGAACTCCGACAGCTTGAGGTGTTTCTATTCAAACTTACACAACTTGAGTTGTTTCTGCTTCATATCACCGATTTTCTCGAAATATCAATCGCAGTTTTCACCTTTTCCTAATTTGAATTGTCAAATTTCGATTTCAACTTTCGGAAAGAACGCGTCAAAATGGGGGGAAACAGCCTGAAAAACCCGGTTCGACAAATGCCTTCTGTCTGTCATTTCGTCACTCAAATGTATTTGAAATTGCGATGAGTAACGATACGGTCTGAAGGGCGACCGGTTTAGAGGGCTTGCGGTTTATTGCAAGTCGATTCGAAATAGCCTTCCCCGTCTGTATCAGGCGGCACTGACTTCACATGACATTGGGAATCGCGCAGACTTCATTTTGACTGGCAGAAAAACCCCTTTCTCCGGGATCTGAATCCATCCAGTCGGTCTAGACACTTACAAGATAACGCCGAGGTTTGCTCTTCTCGGAGTTGTTTATTTTCAATTCTAACGCCCCTTCGACCGTTTTTATTTTTTTGACGGAAAGAGAGGGAGTGAGTGGTGGAGGATTAAAGTCAAATATTGACCTCCTTCCCTTCTGCTTCTCGAAGTATATTGCGTTGTCACTCTGCTCCTGTATTTGGCTCCTCAACCGAGTCAAGTCGGCTTCCAGCATGGAAAAGTCTCCAGACGGCTCTGTAACGTGGTGTGAGTTCTTTCATTCGCCAACCCTGTCGGAATCGTAATTTTATCTTTGAATAACCTGAGACCTCGATATTTGGGGGACCTCAATACCAGGGAGAGCGAGACCTAATACTTGGCAAATCACAGGTAATATCGGCTGAACGAGTGACTCATTCCAATCAACTTTGATGGGGTAGGGGAGTAGTAGATATTACGCGACAGCATACAGAAGGTAACAGTTGGATTTTGACGAAAAGTAATGATTAAATATGGAACCTGTTCAAACGTTTCAAAACAAAATTCTGCGGTGTGTTTTTGAGGGACCTTGTTACATACGAACGACTGAACTCCATCCTGACCAACAGATAGAGACAGTTGGCAAAACCATAAGGAAACGAACATACAAACATTAAGGTATTGTTGAAGTATTGATGCTACTGGACAACAGAATCACTAAGTAATCACTAAGTAATTTTATCTGGATTTGGAGCTGTAAGAGGATTCAGGAGGGTTGAAACGCCTTTGGGAAAATGTTCCTTAAAATTCATAGATAGCGGTAAATGTATATTAAACTCTCAGGTATTTATAGAACTCTTAGTGGCGGTAGATAGAGCTCGTAGTTGGAATAATTTGTAACTAGCCCTTTTGGATTTGGAGTTTAAGGAGGATTTAGGCGGGTTGAAACTCCCTCGGGAAAATCGCCGTTTCGATTTAAACGTGGAAAACCGTTGACCGAGTCATGTGAGACATTACGGTGCCCCCTCCCGAATGTTCGGGGAAGCTCAACGTTATTTTAATAGCTCTGCTCCTCATCAAGCATCCGGAGTGAGGGTCTGAACCACAGCTATTCCGGAGGGCCCTCTCTCTAATGGTAATGGTCCGAGGGCTTTGGAAGAAAAGGGCCGAACAGGGCACTGCGAGCGGCGGAGAGTGCGGGTTTTAGGGAACGGTAACTGCGGACTATGATTCCAAAGTAAATGGTTGACCCGGGCGACCGCATATGTTTTTGCCGGTCGTTATCCGTGAATTTTCGAGCTAAAACCCTCCTTAATGGTAGGAACGGGGAAGGTGATTGATAAGAGAGTCGCCGTAAAGGGATCTAAGGGGATTTTCAGGATTCATTGGTTTTCAGGGTTTCTACCACTGACGTCACACAGTTGGAACTACAACAAATGGTTGCTTGTTTACAGGGTCCAAATGGATTTTTCGCGGTGAATCAACAAATCTCGAACAAACTTCGCGCAAACCTTTTCACTTATGTTTTTTCCACAATCTTGGTACTAATGTGTATTCAGAATTTAAATGCTCTTCTAATGGCTTGGATTTGTGGCTCTCAGGAAACATGAAATAGGTGGTGGTGCCACTCAAACAACGAATTTATGGATAAATTAATTATTTGAATTATTCAACCTGCTCGTAGGCATAGAATGACTAGTATTATTTACAAGTAAAACAAGATTAAAGGAGATTGTTCTGATTCACTCAATAAAACCCTAAAGATTTTCTGATCTTTGAAGAAAAGAGGGTTGTGAAGGTAGAGGAATGGATGACAACACTTTGTGAGTTGAACTCATAACTAGGAGAAAGAGGGTTCCGAACTGTTTGAATGTTGAGCAAGTAATGAGATTTTACCTGAGGGATCGGTTTTATATTACCCTCTCCTCTGCTCCCCTTTCTCCCGGTTAGAGTAGGGAGAGCGGTCCGATAGGGCCGCCTTGTTTGTGGAGTGGGGTGCTATTCCTACTTGTGCAGGATCCTCACATCCTCACCCTCTCATGCCTCATATTTATTTAGCGTATTCCTTATAACTAGGTTATAACTAGGATGGTGGGGCGTAACAGAGATCTTCACACGCAGTGGGTGGATTTTCTGGAAGCGAACTACTGAAGAGTGCTGTTTATGTTTGGAGAGGAGTTGATCTATCGTGATGTATCGTGCCAACATTACCTATTTAATTTTAATATGGAACATGTTTTAGCCTTCACAAAACTGCAAAGCAGATCGTCTATATCTATTTACGCTAATCTATTTCTATGATAATCACACTATCAAGCGGTAATTCGGTATGTAAGTAGCCTCTTTAGGACTTATACTTTGAGAAGAGTAGGGCCGAAATCAGTTGAGTAGCTCCTGAAGCTGATTTCTATGCTCTTCACACTATGGAGCTGTAATTTGCCCTGTAGCCTCCTTAGGAGTTACACTTCAAGCAGAATAGGGCCGTGATCAGCTGAGTGGCTCATACAGCTAATTGTTATGCTATTCACTCTATGAAGCTGTAATTTGGTATGTAATCTCCTTAGGACTTTAACTTGACGCTGCCCAGGCCCCTGATCAGCTGAGTGGCTGGAACATGTTCCATGCTTATAGAATGGCCCGCATGGGCGAGTAAATTTTCAAGTTGGACAGCTGAAATTTGCAGCGTTCTTCCCTCTGAAAATCCCTCTGAATTTCCAGCAGGGAGTCGAACAGGCATCTCTGGTCTGAGCCATTGGTTTGGAGCAGCGATTTTCTGTGAAAATTTCACAGCTTACAGATCAAATTTGGGGTCGCGTCTGTCTGTAGTTAAATCAAAGTCCCAAACGTGATTCTAAAACTATTGGACCAATTTTGATGATATTCTCTGTGATAATGCAGATTGAGTTCTGTATCGTTTTGCATGATTTTAATCTCTGTAGGAATAGTTCCCACAATTACGTCACGCGTGCAAAGAACAGGAAGTTTTCCTCCGGATCACGTTCGGATTTGTATGGTATTTGAGGGTCGCCGAGCGATTGGGGCAACAGTACAAACTGCGCATGCTCGTAAATCAAATTCTCCACGCTGCATCGTCTTCTTGAAACGAGCGATTGGATTCACTGAATGTTATGGAGCGGGTGCCGAGTCAATTACCGCCAACTGCCTCCAACTTCGCCATCTGAAACCTTCCGCCGTACGATCGTCCTGAAGGGATCCGGAGGCGGGCGGTAGAAACCACATCAGTTGCTCGATGCTCGTGATCATTAGCCTAAGTGGCATGCGGTTAAGGGCCTTGTTAAGCCAAGTGAAATGGAGGGGGTAATTAGTGGAAATCGGAGTGGGAAACTCGCGCCGTGTCCTCGAGGTCTCGAAAATTCGACAGAAGTCGTGAGCGGATGATCGAAATCAGGCGAATGACGCAGTTGTTAACGAGAGCTCGAGGTAATCATAACTAGAAATCGGACCGAAAATGTGCACTTGAAACTTGAAACGGTGCACTTATCACGAACTTATCGCTAATAGAAGTAAACTTACATTGGCAGCTACTCAGTTTGAAATCTGCCGGTAGAGGAAGTGTGAAGGTTGGGCTACAAAACCCGAATACGTACCCTAAAAATATCTGCTAATTTGATCATTTATTAAAGAGAAACCCATATTCACGTTTTAGCGAATTTTCGAAGAAAAGGCTTCTATTGTTCGCGGTCCAAAAATCTTAAATCTCTAATTCCCGAAAACATTTTATAGGTACCTAAATCCGTTTCAGACCATCCTGAATTCACAGCTAAAAGACACCAAAAATAACAAGTTCAAATTTTCACCAAAAATCTGTCTTGGCAATCGAAAGGCTACGGTCGTGATGGGCAGAATTGGGCCATACTAAGGGATTTTCGTGGGGGGGTATTAACCATAAATTACTAAAATGAAAAATACCTTGAAGTTGTGTACGAATTCATAATCGAAACTTTGCCCCGTTGCCACGTCTTTGGATCTAATAATACTTGAAATCAGCAAACGGGAATCAATTACGGTGATCAAAAGCTCGATAGATGATGTTAACTGACACCTCGTTTTAAAGGTTTCTTTTACGCTGAACACGATGGTGAAGTCAGAATTGCGTTATCTTATTCTGTTCTCACACTGGAGCACTTTGAAGATGAAGAAACGTGGTTGTTATTTGAGATATTCTTCATGATTAGTCTGCTCTAATCTGAATACGGAATAAGATATCGCAATTCTGATTTCACCATCGTGTTCCGCGTTGAAAAGTCTATAAACTGAGGTTTTACTCGGCATTAAATGAAAACTTGTTAAAAATCCAGTCATGCAGCATGGCTATAAGAGGCAATTTTCGACGAAAAACCTGGTTTTATGTAAAATGTCTCCATTTTACTGGTTTTATAACAAATATTACCGTGTAACATCCCAGTTTAAGATTTTCCAAAGCTGAACGCTGGCCATAATAATAATAATATGGTGTATCCTGACTGGTGAATATGGTGGATGAAACCAGGCGAAGTAGGTGAGTAGGTATCTCTGAGCAATCTGAACCACGACTTATTTGACGAAGCTGTTCATTTTCCCTCAAAATAATTGAAATGTCTCGGGAAATACAAATGAAAAATTCAGTCATGCAGTATGGCTAAAGGAGCGAATTTGCGAAGAAATAACTGGTTTTATGTAAACGTCTCAGTTTATAGATTTTTCAAGGCTGAACACGATTATGAAGCCAGAATTCCGGTATCTCACTCCGTTATAAGATTGGAGCAGATGAACCGTGAAGAACATCTCAAGTAACAACCACGTTTCTTCATCTTCAAAGTACTCCAGTCTGAGAACGGAATAAGATATAGCAATTCTGACTTCACCATCGTGTTCAGCGTAAAAGAAACCTTTAAAACGAGGTGTCAGTTAACTGTTTCATTTTTGGAATTTATGGGTAGTTTTTCCGACCTTCAACTCTTCAAAACTTTCCTTAGAGTGGTCCGATTCTGCCCATCCATGAACGAAAATTTTGGACCTAGAAAAATTGCTGGTTTTTCCTCGAAAATTAGCTAAAAACAAGTAAAATGGGGACATTTTACATGAAACCAATTATTTCTTCGAAAATTTGCTCTTATAGCCATGATGCATCAATTTCAGTTTTGTCTGAAACCTGAACAGAGGGCAACATTTGTTTTCGGGTGAAAATCTAATTTTGGTCGAGGTACTAGTGCATTAAATGCCCGGTGAAGTCGATTATCGAGATAATCAAATGTTGCGATTATATATCGATGATGTCAACATTCGATGGTAACAGTAGTGTAGCCTTCTGAACAGATTTCCATATATTATATATTATATTATTACCATCGAATGTTGACATCATCGATATATAACCGCAACATTCGATTATCTCGCAACATATTATGTCCAACTAATCTATATGGTACTAATCAGTTGTTTGGGGGATGTTTTTATTCCGCAACCCCGTCCACTTGATCTATGTGTCCAACTAATCTAGAATAAAAACATCCCCCAAACAACTGATTAGTACCATATAGATTAGTTGGACTATATGTCTATCTTGTTGATCTATTATTTTCTTTTTTACAATGCAAGATACCTACGACTTTAGATTGATCATAATAATATTATGATAATACTATCATATTATGATAGTAGGTATATTGCATTGTAAAAATGAAAATAATAAGTTTGGGAGAAACTGGGAGAAACAAGTGAAATCGATATACAATAGCAACATTCGATAATCGATAATAATACACTAGTACCTTGGTCGATATTAACGATTTTGAACGCGTTTCTTTGTAGTTGGATTTAGCAACTTCCTCACAACTGAGAGTGTTTGATAGGAAAACAGTGAAATGTATTAAATAATTATGTTAATCAACTGTAAATATATTTTCAACGCGTTTTGAGCGTCACAGCTGCATTTTTATAAACATGGGACATTTCTTGGGACAAAACTGTAAAAGAGAAATTGTTTTGAACTGTCTGAGAGGAGTCTAGACGGGGCCGGTGATGAGGAAGGTGACGAGGTGCGGAGGGGGGAGGGAGGAGGATGATGATGATGATGAAGGGCGGGGGAGGAGGGCAGACAGCAAACTCCCCCCTCCCCCCACCACCGACCACCACCGATCATCATTTCCCCTACGATCGCTCTGATCGTGATGGTTGGCGGTCGGGGGGGGGGGGGGGAGGTGCAGAGCGGACGCATGATCCACCCGCCGCCCCGTCACCGCCATCACTCAACCTCTTTTCAATCAGCCTTCGGGGACACCCGTCCCCCCTCACCCCCGCCATAACGCTCCGAAAGGGGGTGATCAATATTCATTGACCTCCCGACGGGCTGTGACAAGAGCGGTCGGGGGCGGGGGGGGGGATACCGGACAGGGGGCCGTCGGTGCATTAAACGACAGGAAACTCTTTGTACGACATAAGCGCAGCCGCTCTAACGGTACAGGCGTCGTAATAAACTGGAAATCGGAAGGAACGACGCGAAATGGTCCCTTCATCAATTAATTACATCAAATTCAACCTTACGCATGCGCAAACGGCAAAAAACATGCTGCAAAAACAATTTTGAACCGAATTTTTGAAGTCCAATCCCTCAAATTTAGTCACTGTACGTTTCAACGTCTCCGTACGCCGTTCATGCTTGTTTTGTCTGAAATTTTAAAATTTTGCTCGTTGGGTGGGTTTTAGTTGTAGGAGTATGGCGGAAAATGGGTTAACAAAATGTATATTTCAAAGGTTTTAAAATTCTAACTAATTCCCTGAGGAACATGCTGAGCAAAGATGAAAAAGCTCGTGTTGTGAAGTCAATTTCTGAAAGAGTACAGAAATTTTGAATCATGCTTAGAAGAAGACGAGAACAGCAAAATATGCTCTGGGAAGAAGGATTGCATAACAAAACGTCGCTTAAAAAAACAGAAATGAATGCTGACTGCTGATCTCAAATTCATAAACGCACAGTTTCTGGGATCTGTTCAGTACAATATCTCATATGCACCATTCTGTGCACTAAAACCCTTCTGGATAATTCCACCAATCGTTGCCAAGAGAGAAACTTGCCAATGCCAAAAGCACGATAACTTCAGATTATGTTTGAGAGAGTTGTACAACGCAAAAGTTATTGGATTCAGAAAGAAATAACGAGGGAAACGTGCTGCAATCCAGTGCCAGAGAAATCTGTTGCCAATCCAAGAATATTTTGTTCAATGCTTTAGATGGGACTGCATCCGTGAAATATCAGCAATAGCAGTCAACTGAAGTTTCTTCGAATATCGACCCAAGGACCAAAACTCAAAAAACGACGAATCGGATCATGTTTTAAAATGTTTAAATCTCGAATTTCAGCAACATTTTGATATCACTGATGATCTGACATAAACACGTCAGTCCATTGTTTGGGTATTTTCAGATTTCATGAACACCATATAAAGCTCTTGTCAACACAAATTTTGGCAAAAGTTTGACCTCAAAATATTAAAAATGGACTGAGATATGAGTGCTAGGTAAAGAGCAGGCAAGACAACGCAAGTCCACCTGTGGTCAGGGCAAAACAGCGACAGTCCAGCCACGATCAGAGCAAAACAGCGAAAGTCGAAAGCTGAGCAGACAAAACAACGTCCCTGGCACTGGTGGACTTGCGTTGTACATAAATAGACAAATCAAAAGCTACGTCGATATTAACGTTGTAGGAAATTGAATTCTGCGTCGTTATGAGCCGTTTTTGGTTCAGTCAGATGTGCAGATTTCAACAGACCTTTTGGGCGAAAGCTCTATTAAATCGGCGTTTGTCGAATGAAAACTAATTGGAAAATCAAATTTTGCATTGATTGGTCAAGTTTGTTGAAAAATTGGATGATTCGGAATTCATAAGCTTTCACCGTGACCGAAAACTGTGTGTTTTGGACAAAAAATCACAATAACAAATAGTCAAATCAAAAACCTCGTCGATTTTAACTTTGTGCAAAGTGTAATTCAGCGTGGTCATGAGCCGTTTTCGAATCGGTCAGGTGTGCAGATTTTCCGAATATTTGGGGGCGAATGTTATCATGAAAACTCCGTGGTAAATCAAATTTTGCGTCGATTGGTCCATTTGGTTGAAAAATTTGATGATTTGGAATTCATAAGTTTTCAAGGCCGAAAATTAAACCAATGTGACTAAAAACTGTGTGTTTTGGGCAAAAAATCACCATAAAAAATAGACGAAAACTACGTTGACATTAACGTTGTAGGAAATGTACCTAATTTTGCGTCGTCATGACCCGTTTTGGTTCGGTCAGATGTGCAGATTTTAAAAAATTGATTTGGGCCAAAAACTCGCTTAAATCGATGTTTTCCGAATTTAAGTGGGGGTAATGTTATCGTGAAAACTACGTGGAAAATCATATTTTGCGTCGATTGGTCAATTTGGTTGAAAAATTTGATGATTTTGAATTTATAAGTTTTCAAGGCCAAAAATAATCCAAATGTGACCAAAAACTGTGTGTTGCGGACTATAAAAAATAGACGAATCAAAAAGTACGTTGACATTAACGTTGTAGGAAACGTAATTTGGCGTCGTCATGAGCTGTTTTTGGATCGGTCAGATGTTGGGTGTTGAGCCACCCTTGAACTACCCTCGAGACCGTCCGCCCTCCTCACCCTTTCAGACGGAGGCCATAATGTAAACAGAGGTGAAAACGAAGGAGGGTGAAGAGGAAGAGGATGAAGAAGAAGAAGAAGAGGAGGGAGGGAGGAGGTGGAGGGTCGTGAGAGAGCGAGTGAGAGGGAGCGTGACGGGGAACGAAATAGCGTTTGTGTCGGAGGGCGTTGAACGAAGAGGGAGATATAACGAGGGGGATGAGTGGAGGGGGGTGGGGAGTGAGGGCACCTGTGCCTCCCCCGTCTGGTAACTGTCTAGACTCACGGTAGAAGGCGGCACGGTAGCGGGGTGGCCTACTTCTCTCAACCGCCTACCGAGAACTACACTACCGTGAAGGTCACTCGCCCTCCCCTCCACCCACCTCCCCCCACATCGCACCATAACGTCATTACTTCCCCTATCACGACCAACTTCCCCTCTTGATGTGGGGAAAAAAAATGGAAGACGGTCGTCGTGAGAGTGGTGAGGGGGAGGGAGGAGGCATCAGATCGATACGGATGTGAGATGACGCCGGGGGAGGGGGGAAGGCAAAAAACTGAGTGGCCCACGATAACAAGGTGAGTGTGGACCATGTGGACCAACACTGGAGTGGCCCATGAAGCGATCTACAGACACTTCACAGCTAAAATACACTGAAAGTTTCAGTCTTAAACACACTAGGTACTTTTTTCATTTTTTTGATTTTCCCAACATGATAATATCATATTATGATGTATCTAGCTAATATTGCAGAAATGTTTGTCTTACAATACGGTATTGTTTCAGTGTATTAATAATAATAATTACTAAATAATTGTAGTAATTGTGTAAATAATTACTAAATAATAATAATAATTACTAAATAATTGTCACTATTCTTGATTGAAACGTGTATCTTTTTAATTAATGGTATAAATATCCATTAGCATTGAGAAGCCACTCAATTTTAATTTATTTTGTTAAAGTTTTTTAGGAAACAAGCTCTATTTGTAAGTCGATGTTGAAGAAGTATTTTTAAAATGACTTATATACATTCTTGAAGTGAATTTGTATGATTTATATCCTGTAAAAAAGGTAGAGAGGACTGGAAGGTCCTATTTTATGCAGGTAAATAAACGTATTCAATCAATCAATCAACACAGGTATCTTTAGAGAAACTATCCAGCTACACGCTGGTCTCAAGAAGTGGGAGTTTGGCGATGAATTACGATCGTAGTGAAGAATCAGCAGAATTGTAAACATTGGGGTGATAACGGAATCTTCTTTAGGGTAATACCGTATGCCATTACCCCATGCAGTTTTTGCATGTATTTTCGTCGTTCCAGCTCAGACATTATTGCCTTTTTCAATTTTGGCACTTCGTAATCTCTCCATTTTCAACAATCAAACCTTTTATATATATTTTCAGATGCTCAGGCGAAGAGATATAACTGCGAATAAGGGGATACCTGACCATGGGCTGTGCGACCTCTGTTAGCGAATTTTCGAAGAAATCTTCTTCAGCATCTTCATGGTTATTCTGCTCTAATCTGATAACAGAATGAGATATCGCAATTCTGACTTCACCATAGTGTTCAGCGTTGAAATGTCCAAAAGCTGAGGGGGTTTTTGGGAATGTCGGAGGGGGAGGGGGGGGAGGCGTTGCACCAATAAATTCCAAAAATGAAACGGTCTGTCAAGTGACACCTCATTTTAAAGGTTTTTACACGCTGAATAAGATGGTCAAGTCAGAATTGCTATATCTTATTCTGTTCACTAACTGGAGCACTTTGAAGATGAAGAAACGTGGTTGTTACTTGAGATGTTCTTCATGGACATCATGTTCTTTAATGGAGACGTTTTACATAAAACCAATTATTTCTTCGACAATTCGCTCTTATAGTCAACCTGCATGACTGGGGATTTTTTAATTTGCTGTAGTTTGGACAAAGTATTTCAACTTTCAGTTCATTGTTAGCACTAGATCATCGAACTGCTTTAAAGGAGGTGGATTTATACCAAAGTGCCCTGTCAGAGTTAGGTATACACCATTCCCCCATGTACACCATTCCCCCATCCGTCCCTACTCATCAAGTACACGATTTGTGGAAAGCTTTGCATAGAGCATAATAATTAATCGAGTCTGAAGAGAATTTTGTTTGATCAATACAGTCAACACTCCACCGATAGAAACACATTTCATCATTTTAATTTTTCAAACTCTGATAACGGAACTGTACAAAAGCGACCGCCGCGCAGAATACGAACAACGGAAATGGAAATGGAAGAGTCACCGCATAGTTTCTAAGGAGTATCTCAAAGTGGATATGATTCATACTCTTCTGAGAGGAAATGTTTTCCCTTTACCAGTCACCGGAGGGAGCTCCCCTACAGTTTCCACCCTCGTTGACGACATTTGTTTCTTTCTGCGTGCTGAAGGGGCTTCAGAAACGCCGACTGAGAGGTTTTTCTTCGGACTGGATTCTGCAGTATTGAACGAGGGGTCCAGAGAATAGGGAGAAAAATAAGAGGGAGAAAGTAATGAAGATCAGTGCTCACGGAGAAAAGTGAGGGTGATGAGTCACTGTGTTTGTTCCGACGACGGAGCTTTTTGAACGCGTAATTCGTACGGTTCAGCTTCAGCAGCATGGGAACTTATATACCTATATAAGTTATACAGGGTGTTTCATTTCATGACGGTCACAGGATTCACGGTCACACGGATTCTAGAGCTGATTTCTGGCCAAAAATGTCCTGTTGCAATGTTTTTTACTCAGTTTTTTCAGTTTTAAGATTTTTTTTCGCGTTTTCGACTTTCTCACACTAAAATGGCCATAACTTCAAATCCGTTGGAAAGAACACAAAATTTCCTATCCCCCTAACGAAAAACACATTTTTTTTTTAATCGCAAAAACGGGTGAAAATAAACTTGAAAAGGAACATTTGTCGAACCGTCGAAATTTCCAGTTTTTTCCAAACGCTCATAGACCCTTTTAATTCGACACCAGAGAATTCGATAGAAAGCTTAGAATTTTCGCTTAAGAGGTACTTTGCTTCACGTTGTCCAATTGAGCTAACGGTTTTCCGGGCCTAAATAGAATGCGTCCAACTACCCATGAGATGTCTACCACTGTTTCTACAGCTCTTGCCAGCGAAATGATACAATCTATTCACGGTGGGAACAGAAAGATTATCCACGGAATGGAAAGCGATGGGGAAGAATGAAAAGCACGATAACGTTTACATTAGGGAATGATTTACGATGGGGACGTAGTATTTTATTTTTCATTCCACCCCACATACAGAAGAGACACAATGATGAATACGAACCCCAATAGTTTCTTTCATTTTAGCGAATTTTCGAAGAAAACGAAGATATTGTTCTCGGGCCAAAACTTTTATAACTCCGAAAACATTTTATACATATGTAAAAATCATATGGGTGTTTCCCCGAAAAGGAGTATTTTTCAAGGAACAAAATTTCTGAATTTAAAACGATAAAACTCACTTTTCTTTTTCCCTAGTTAACACTGTTAGCAGCAGCACAGGATAACAAGATCAACTATCATCATCTATTTTAGAAACATTTGATCTGCCAGATGAATAAAGACAAATCTAAATGAATGAATAACCGTTATTAATATTTTATTTTAGCGCATTTATTATAGCCCTTTGGTAACATTTTTTAAACGAAATCTCTATAACACTCTTAAACTTAAAACTCTTTTAATGAATATTATATGGCTAACTCTGTTTGATAAAATTATCAATTTCATCCCATCCAGCTAATTACAGGGGCTGTGAATTTGCAAAGGAGCTCCAAAAAATTAGAAACCAATCTACTCGTACCCCTCGTAGAAACCCAAATAAGACTACCCAACCGACCAAAAGTAGTAACACCAAGGCTCCCCAAATCAGGAGACCATCGGTGTCTTGTGCAAGTGTTGTGGCAGGGAAACAAGATGGAAACGTGAGGGAACTGAAAGTACCTCTTCTCAATAAGACTCCAACTGTAGAGGAAGCTCTTGGGAAATTACCTACTCAAATTCATGGAACGACAAAATGCCACGAATAATGCTATGCTGATGCGAATGGAAAAGCTAGAAAAAAGCTTATCTAAGCAGCGCAAACCTATGGTACGTTATGGAGCATCAAACCTTTTGAACCTTCTGTGCTGACAATGAGTGACGTGCAGTTCAAGTGCGGTAGAAGTTAATGAGCTCTCACCGCAAAAAGTGTTAAAAATTTGTGAACTAAATAGCTAGATAGTTACCTGATTTATCAATGTAACTAGTTGTTATATTATCTGAATGAACGCATGAAAAAAAAAAAAAAATTATCCAATTTTGGACTCTTAGTGTGGGAAAAGGGATCTTAGAATAATTCTAATTTCAATTATTGAAATGCACAGCTAAGTGAGTATGCGTGTATAATCATACAAGTATTTAATCTTGTGTACACCTAGGTAACATATATAGGCATCACAGTATTATAAGGAACTATGGCTAAAATCTATATGCCTCGTATTAGGCAATTCATAATGGTAATATTTCATGGTAGGCATCAAATTGTAATTGGTATCACAATAGGTAAATTAATAAAGAAGGAATCGATGCAAGAAAGGTACGAAAGAAGACTGGTTATCACGAAAACCCACAGTGCGGGAATCCCTAGGGACCGGGACGGGTATTCGTTCTCGAAATTGTTATTCCAGTAATAGGGGTTTTCTGGTAATATGTCATCTGGTATTAGGTACTGGACAATATTAGGTTATTTGAAGCGATTACGTTAAATATTCCCTACCCCTAGTTCTACTCCATTTGGTAACGGTGAAGGTGGTTCATGAGCTATTGATTAAGCGATTTAAGAAATGTCGTTTTGGGTTGGTGAATGTGCAGCTCTGAACTGAGACCTGTACTTGAAAGCGATTTGTTGGATGGACTGTGCTAGTGTCCCATTCAGAAGTTTCCTCAACTCGTAGAAGACCCAGTTTGTATTTCGAACAATGGGCAATTCCATTGGGTCCGAAAATTTACAATAGGACAGTATTTTTCGGTCAAGGGACGTGTGAAGATTACGAAAATAGCATGAGTTGATCAGTTTTTTCGTTAAGTTTGGTAGGAAATGCAATCAAACTAGTACTTGTTCGTACTACGCGCGCTCAAACCTTGACGTCATCGGACACCTCAAACGAGGATGGATAGTTAGTTTTAGTATCCACGATGTTTCAAGAAAAATGATCCATTCGCGTCACTCCATCTTTGCGTCACTCCAGCATTCTCTATTCTGCATTATCGCTTGATTATCGCCGTTCGCCATAACAAATTGATTTTCATCTCTTTCATCTCTTTTAAATGGCATCCAGCTCTAGTGTGAAAAAGCCGAGGCAAAATACTATCGAAGACGGATTTGAACCTGGTAACACAACCTTCGCTGGTAGGCGCTCTGGTAACAAGGATTGAACCTTCCGCACGCCACAGGAATCCGTGGATGCTTAATGCAGGGATTGCTTCATAATCTAGTATCCATAATGGTGAAGTTTTTGACGTCACACCCCGGTCACTCGCCCGCCTGTTTTTCAAACTACCAATTTTCTTTTATTTTCCTAAATTCTTGTGAACAATTTCTTGGCAAATGGACCCGATTTTCGCTAACATTAGACAAGGTACTTTGGAAAAAAAAATAAAAAAAATTGACTGGAATTGCCCATTGTAGCAGCTGAAGCTGCTCAGGCTGTTCATCTTGACAACTGTGTGGTCTCGTTGGGGGGAGTACACGGCCTGATGGACTTGCGTCGTTCTTGAAAAACTCTTGAGGGCTTTGCTTCGAGATATGGAGTTTTTCATTCGCAGAATGTAACTTCTTTGATAATCACATTTCTGCTGTGAGCTTGTAACTCATTAATCAATGATTCGAAAGAATCATATCTGCCATTTTCGGACGTGGCTTGTCAGCTTCAATCTACAAAATTAACTAATAATGTTAACCTATAAATAACAACTCAACAACAAGGTAATAAACTAACATTTATACAAATTGTTTATAATCTTTTCAATCATTCATTGGGCTTTTATTCATTCATCTGGCTCTCAAAAGTCACTAACAGCCAGATGAATCACTAACTCCCGGATCATCTGATCACCTTGTCATTATCACCTTTTCAGTTATGGACTCATCTTTTGCTAATATTATTCATCCAGATCCGTGCCTATTGATGTACAAATAAGTAAATACTTTAGTGCTTGTACAATGTTTAACTTACGATAATTACAATAATGAGATATTACTGTATGTATTACAGCTACAAGGAAAACGCCGAGGAGATGAGTAGATGACCTACCTTTAGGCCCTATGTGGTTACTGCACTCGCAGCGTTACATGGACCCATAAACGAAAATATCTCATACCGCATTGTATTTTACGATTCGAGAGAAAACCCCCGTTCTAACCACTGCAACACATGTCGACGATTTCACCACCATGTAACAGGATCTTGCTAACAGAAGCAGTTTCAACCGCTCACCATTTCATTTCCCTTCGACCGAAACCCGGTTATTTTTCCTCCGTTTCGATTCCCGCCGGGAACAACAAAATAAACGTCCGTATCGGAATGCGCACGGAATGAGTTCGAATTTGCATTTATCGGGTGACAACCGGAGGGCGAACCCGTGTAACGTTCCGGTTTCGAAATCAGTTTCGAACCTGGCGGGAGTCAACCCGGATATTAACTCGACGTGAGAAAACTGTATTGAAGCAATGAGGTTCTCTATTTGACGCAGTATGAATGAATAAATGAATGAAAATCAAGTTTATTTACATTAAAGCAGCAAAGAAATCAATATAGGTACTATTTATAAGGACGGAGACAAGATGGATCCTGGGAATTTCCGCCCTATTTCTATGTTGAGTTGTGTTGGAAGAATATTGGAAATCTGGGTGAAAGCATCTTTGACAATATTCCTTGAATCAAATGATTTGTTATGCAAGGAGCAATATGGGTTCCGATCGAGTAGCCCTGGGCGTTGACCAAGCGCTGTTTGAATTACAGGGGACTTGCATCAGCTCAGGGACTTCAAAAATATTTTATATAGTTACTTTTTTAATATGGCTCTACCAGTGCTAGAAATTCGTTTTACTCAAATATTATCAACATATAACAAAATATAAATAACCATATAAAAACGAAAAAGAAGGTTTGTTGGCTCTCAGGGAGCAAAGGAACCGGTTAACATCGGAGATGACCAATAAGCTGCTTTTCCTCAAGGATACTGATGATAGACTTTGGTGAATTGAATTGAAAAAAAATAGCGACAAGATGAAGGATTTTTCAACGTGAAGATGTAAATGAATGCAAAATGAAGGCGCGGAATTCCAGAGGCTTATTAAAACCCGATCACCTAGCCAGCCAGCCCTCTGACGTCATAGGCTCTTACGGCATAGGCTGTGACGTACTAGTTGGCATCCTGCCAGCCGTCTGACGTCATACGCTTGTGCGTCATAGGCTCTGACGTACTAGTTGGCCTCCGGCCAGCCGTCTGACGTCATAGGCTCTTACGGCATAGGCTTTGACGTACTAGTTAGCCTCCTGCCAGCCGTCTGACGTCATACGCTCGTGCGTCATAGGTGCGTCTGACGTAGTGGCCCGCCTGTCGCTTGTGTTCTGACGTGATCTGAGGGAAAGGGTGAATCAAGGAAACAAATTTTTCCCGTTTCAGTTTATGTGCCAAAGCAAAGACATGAAAATGTCAACTCCATCCTGTTGTTGATACAGTCGAGAATTAAATGCTTGCATACGAGTCTGCAACACATTGGGACATTTTATGTCTTTAAAGAAGTGATTCAAGAACCTTCGAACAATGCTGCATCACCTACCCCAGTAGCGTAGTTGTTATACTTAATTGTAGGGTTCAAGGCAAGATGTAGAAGGCAAGATGTATAGAGTGGATCGTTAATTGTTCGTTAACGGATTACACATCAGCGGAGGATTCAGACGAAGAAGAAGAAATTCTCGAAACATGATTAGAGGACCTTAGTGAAGTTCTACCGTTTCGCTATGGAGTAGACCTAATCCACGGATCTGTTCCGAAATCCCGAGCGTGGTGCGTCAGCGTTCTTCCTAACATCGATCAGGACAGATTTAGCATACTAAACTTAATTAAAGACGACCCCATTTTCCAGACAAAGCTCCAATTCTCTGTAGAAATGCAGCTGATGATCGTTTTATACCGCCTGGGCAGTTATGGTGAGGGCGCATCTATAGCTAAAATAGCGAATTTGTTCGGCGTAGGTGACGGGGGCAGCGTGGATATCGTGACCAAAAGAGTGTTTAGGGCTGTCCTCCGCTTAAAAAGTAGATTTTCGACTTGGATGAACGTGGAAGAGAATATGAAATACTCGTAGTTCATCGAAAACTGAGAAGTTGGTTATATGTTTTCTACTACGCTAGGAAAGTTTTCCAGCGCGACAACCTCAGTTTATTATACATGGGGCTGGTCCAACCGACCCGCTTCATCAGCAACAACGAGAAGCCCACAATATGTGGTTTATAACATAAATATTATATTATAGTCCATTATATTATATTATATAATATTATAGTCCATCCCCCTAAAATCCCCACTGCTGTGCTCTAGGAATGAGTACCTAGAAAAAAAATTGTAAATTGGCTTCTTAAAATTGGTACTGTGGTTGTAGAGAGTATAATTTAGGCTGTTAGAGGTTAGTTAGATAACCGGAGGGCTTTTGGTTTTTGTCTTTGAGTCATTGTAGTTGTTAAGTGATAGATGTATTTAATTAAGTACGTCAGTGTAATATTAATTTATGTTCAATGAGTAGCTTGGGACTTCTCTTGTGAGGCGCCACAGGCTTGTTGCCTATTGCCTCACAATAATTTTGTTTGAATAATTGTACTTAAGATAATTTCCTTATGTAAATAGTACCTACAACATACTAAATAAATAAATATGACACATGATTTTATGAGGATGTACTCAGCGGTTATTCGAAAATAATGAATGCAGTTGAGCAATCTGGTGTTTCGCTGATTTGAAGAGAAATCGATGAACTCATGGAAATACCTCTGTAATCACCCATAAATCCGCCACGGCATATTCCGCCCCGAGGTTCGCCAGAATCGGTCAGAATGCCGTGTGGATGATTGCAGTCCAGTCACGATACTCTTGTTCTGGGGGTGCAAGAATCGACGTTTTTCCCAATGGTGATTGGAAGTGGCGTTTGAGACAAAAGTGAGGGGCGGAGGACGTATTGTCTAGTTTTTCATCGGAACAATTCACAAGCCCGTCGCCGGGCGCTGGCTGACATTGCAGGGACGTTTCTGAGATTCGGGGGATTGATGGGATCTCGCGAAACGGCGCGAACGAAATATTCGTAGTCTGCCGGATATCGGACAATACGTCAACTCGTTCGGAGGTCTTTTATAAACGTCGGGCGAACAAATGAAAATGTCAGATCCGTTCGACGGTTGAAGATCGACGTTATTTATCCGAATTACGTTCATCATCGCAACCGATAGTGGGAAAACTAATCGGACAGGTACAGCCCCAGAAAAGGCCCCGAACTCCAGAAGACGCCAAACAGTTTTACAGATAACTCAACAGAAGGAAAGAAAGAAGTGCTTTTCGTGTACGATTTTGATCATAAGAGATAGAATCAGCGTACCGGACATTATCGTCAAAAACTAGTGTAGCTGCATAACAATGTTGCATATAGAACAAACAACAACTATTCTTAACTAACCTACTCTTAGTACTCCTGATACATCCTCTTTGCCTACAATTTAAAAGGAGGTGGAAAAAATGTCGCATACACCAACTGGGACCTTCACCTTAGTGGAGTTGAAGCTATACATAGCAGAAGTTATTGAAGAGAAGAAAGTCACGACAAAGGATGATTTTGGAAACCTAGCATCCAGTATTGGCAAGGAGATAGCAGCACTTAGAGAGGAGAATACACAGCTGAAAAAAGTTGTAGAACAGCTCGCTAGAGAGCAAAGGTAGAAAAAATAATCTTGTATTTGGCGGTCAAACGGTGACAAATACAAATTATATAGCCGCAATTGAAAATTTTCTGATCATTGTCCTGAAGATGGAAGAGAACCCCATAATCAGTAGGGCCTATCCAGTCGGAAGGCAGGATATGGCAAAGAGGATAATAGTTGCAGAATTTGTGAGGCAGGAGGACGTATTCCAGATACTGGGTAGAGCCAGAATACTGAAAGATACTGGGTTCTACGTAGCAAAGGGATCTCTCAAAGGCGGCAAGGGCTAGGGAAAACAAATGAGATGTACCCCCATGTGGAGACTTTTTGAAAGCGGACTGTGCTGCAGGTTGGAAATAGTTTAAACCACTGCAGATGACGGCGGGCTCACTACTAATGATGGACAGGACGGAAAGGAATGTCTGATGTAAGAGTACCAAGTAGAGCTACCTCCAGAAATCACTCCCGTGCGGGAGGAGTTGTCATCATGACGGCAGGTTAGTGGCATCTCCGGGGATCATACAGCGAAGACTCAGGAACGAAATATAGGGATCTTGTCATATAACATAATATGTTATAAACCACATACCTACTAGGTTGTTTACAAAGTAAAATCTATGCGGCAAATTCCAAGAGTTTGTTTACAAGTTGTGATGGTTTGCTGATTCTACTGTTCCCGATTTGTTTGATCGACCGCTCTGGGGATAGCCGGCTCTGTGAATGCAGACCGCGTATCCGTCAGGGTGGGCATATTGCCTACCCCCCCCCCCTCCCAAGATCAGGGATAACTCAGCAACCCATACATTAGAAAGTATGATTTGATGTTATTATATGAGACATTCATAGTAGGCATTAGTGTACGTAATATTGAAGAGTTCTTTGAGGACTATGTATTTTGTTGTGAACCTGCCATCAGGCATAAAAGCTAGGTAGACTCAGTGGTGGACATTTTATTGTGGTTTTTGGAAGAATACTAGGGGAGAAGGTTCTTGAAGTGAAGATCCAGTCGGAGCCTATCTTCCACCTAAATATTTAAATTGCAATCATTGGAAGATTTCGAAATTTTAAAAAGGAGTATTGGAAGGTAATTTGGACCTTTCTACAGGGGACTCAAATGCAAGGTTGGGTACTATTCAGATACTCCCAGGCAGGGTTCGGAGATCTCAATCAGGTGAGCCTGATCATGGTATCTGAGGACAATACAGTGGGCTCTAAGGGGAGGAGGTTGGTTAAGGTGTTAAGTAAGGTAAATTTCGGGGAGATGTAGAGGGTAACTGGACATACATGAACACACGGGGCCTAAGTTATAGATTTTGCGGTGGTTTCAGGAATATAGACGATTTTTTTCCAATACTCTTGTTTTTCTTTGTCTATTTGGAGGGTTGTAGGACGTGGTAAGAAAAGGAGAAGTTTTTCCGAGCTTTCGGCTTTAATCTTCAGGGCTGCAACATACGAGTATAATGACATCTGCTATAGGCTTGACCGTTGTCGGTATCATCAACTTACAATTCCAATTAATTTAATAGTAGGTACAGTTGTTGACTTACGTAGGTATTGTTTCCTCAACCCGGTCTCTTTCGTTCTGAATAAACTACATGTCAGGATAGCCGTACGGAGAGGTGTTGTTTGAATGTTAGTTGTGGAGGATGATCGAGGTTATGGAGGATGATCGAAGAGAGACGGGGTTGGGGATTACAGGTGAGCACTTGGTGGGTTGGGAATATTTTAGTTTTAGTTTAGAGAATATTTATTGTCTATATAGAGTCGGGGTTATAGAGGGTCTTTGTTATAAAATAATGGTATGAATTGTGTGCCAAGGTGATGAATGTCGTTTTTTATATTCATAGTATTAGGTTGCTGTAGGATATGGATATTTTAATAAATTTGGCGTTTAAATGTTGAGAATTCTCTAGTTATGTATTAGGTTGCTGTAGGATATGGATATTTTCATAAATTTGGCGTTTAAATGTTGAGGATTCTCTAGTTATGTATTAGGTTGCTGTAGGATATGGATATTTTCATAAATTTGGCGTTTAAATGTATTAGGTTGCTGTAGAATATGGATATTTTCATAAATTTGGCGTTTAAATGTTGAGGATTCTCTAGTTATGTATTAGGTTGCTGTAGGATATGGATATTTTCATAAATTTGGCGTTTAAATGTTGAGGATTCTCTAGTTATGTATTAGGTTGCTGTAGGATATGGATATTTTCATAAATTTGGCGTTTAAATGTATTAGGTTGCTGTAGGATATGGATATTTTTATAAATTTGGCGTTTAAATGTATTAGGTTGCTGTAGAATATGGATATTTTCATAAATTTGGCGTTTAAATGCGAAAATATCCATATCCTACAGCAACCTAATACATAACTAGGGAATCCTCAACATTTAAAAGTTGATGATACCGACAACGGTCAAGCCTATAGCAGATGTCATTATACGAGTATGTTGCAGCCCTGAAGATGGCTTATTAAAGCCGAAAGCTCGGAAAAACTTCTCCTTTTCTTACCACCTCCTACAACCCTCCAAATAGACAAAGGTTTTTCAACCAAGGAGGAAATGGACAATACAGCAAATCACTCTTGTTTTTCTGAACACGGGTTTCTACGATTTCGTTGCGACTGATTTAGTTCGTATAACATGATCTATTATTTATCCATAAAGAATAAATTATTTGTATTTATATTACTGGCGCAGTTGACCATCTCGAAATCACTCAAAACGACAAAAATCAATTCTTTGACCGTTGCGAGCTGAGGAGGCCGATGATGCGTTCGGGAATTCGGAGGGCGGAGCGGCAGACTGTAGGCAGGAAGCTCCGATGCATTCGATCGCAGGTGGGAGAAAACAAGAAAATAAAATAAATAAAAAAATAAAAATAAATAAACCAAAAAAGAAAACTCATTTCAGAATCCTACGGCAGTCGAACGATTTGCATATTTATCAGATCAAACTACTCTCCGCATGTTCAAGTGCAGTCCTGATTGTTTTACGTGGGTTTTAACTATGTTGTCCGGTTCGCTAATTTTTATTTTTTGTATTCTCTCTCCCAAACTCTTTTCCTTGTTGCTCTTCATGTTCCGCCGGTTTTTTGAACGTGTTTTTTTTCGTCGAACAATCTCAGCTCGCGGTGGGAGCCACCGATTCAATTATTCAGATGAACTTCAGGTTCAGGTCGGGGAGCGGTTGGGAAGGTCACAGTTTGAACGACGAGCGGACGCGGTTACGAGCAGCTCCACACAAGTCGGTCTGAGCTGAATACCGCCCTGACGACCCAGAGTTTTTGATTTTATCGTTTTGAAACAACAAACCATCGGAGTTTACTGCAAAAAAAAAATATATATATATATATATATAATACAAATATATATGAACTTGAATGAACGTACAGGAGGATGAAAATTATAGAAAACACTTACGTCAATTTGGAAAAAGATTCATTTTCCAATAAATCTACTTTGTTACGACCTATCTCAATATATATCGAGAGCGACGGGCGATGTGTGCATAATTTAGAGCTAAAATCAAACAATTAATTTAAATTAATGTACTATCAAATCCAAATTCAAATATATTTCCATGTTATATCCATTTATATTAAAAATGTAACCCATCTCTACTCTTATATTACTAAACCTTGACCTAACCTTATAGTCAAAAACTATTAAGAAAATAACCTTAAAAAGACATTCAATGATAGAGGTACCTATATAAGCAAAATAATAAAAGTAAAATTTATTGTGGATTATCAATTAAAGGACAGGTTCCTCTGAGAAGCTAAATTACCGCCAAATCCTTTAAATTTAAAGACCTTATCTATTAGTGGTTAGGTTTTTATTTTACAGTTAAAATAATAGGGTATCTAATCCTAGTTAAAAAAAAACTTTCATATATATAATAAAAAACTCTGCAAATTCTTGACAACGGTTTATTATCTTCCTTGTGCAGATCACCCTTTTGTCTATACCAGACTGTATTGCAAATCGGCACCATACCATATTTTCACCGTACTCATACCATACCATACGAATTTCTTTCCTATCATACCATACTGTATTATACCAAATCATACATACAATAATATACCATACCATACTCATACCATGTCATACAAACCGAGTGAATATTGAAATGTCATCCATTTCTGACCTATATTTAAAATTTCAAGTATCTAGCTCATCATCAAAATTTAATTTGTTTATCAAATAGGTATTATTTAAACAATTTTACAGACAAGAAACCGAGTGAATATTGCATTGTGATCCAGTTCTGACCTACTTTTAAAATTTCAAGTCAATAGCTCATCATCAAAATTTAATTTGTATTATTACAAAAAGGTATTATTTAAACAATTTTACAGATGAGAAACCGAGTGAATATTGCAATGTGGTCTATCCCCGACTCACGGTTAAAATTTCTAGACTGTAGTTTACCGGGAAGATGAAAAAAGGTAGTTTTATTCTGGGCGTCTGGGGGTTGGGTCACATAACGGCCGTTTTCGACGCGAAAGTTTAGTGTTTTTCCTAAACCTTTGCGCGGTCACTGTGAACGAACGGCTGGTCGCAAAAAAACCAATTGGTCTTAAAAGATTCGTAATTTTTCAGGTAATTCAAAAGTGAACTAAAAATTACACCGTTTCATGAGAATGTTTAGAGATATGACATTGTCGAAATTTCAAAGTTCGTTTTGAACCCCTTCCCCTTGACCTAGGGTTATGAAAAGTTTCGAGGATCATTGTGGGGCTGGTCCAAACCCAGAAACCAAATTTTGTAATTTTAGCTCAACGCTAACAGGGCAAAGTGGCACGGACGGCGGACGGCGTACGGCGTACTTGAAACGTAAACCAACAAATTTTGAGGGGGGGTTAAAATTTTTTTTTCTTTGGGCGATTCCAATGGTTCATTATCGAAGATAATAAACCAAAACATAGAAGATGACTTTTTCCAAATTTACGTAAGTGTTTTCTATAATTTTCATCCTCCTGTACGTTCATTCAAGTTCATATTTCACGCGAGTGTCTTTAGTTTCACCAATCCATCGAATGCTATATTATAGTATTGACACATTAAGTTAAACTTTTGAGAAATATATTTAAACTTTTGACAGATAAATTTTAACCTTCGACAAATAGATTTCAACTATTGACAGATAAATTTAATCTTTTGAGAAATGGATTTCAACTTTGGACAAATAGATTTCAACATCAAGCGGAACGAAGAAAGAAATAAGAAAATTAACCAAATCACAAAATTAACGAGTTCTGAAAACGAATTTCAATGAAGTGGACGTCTAGCTGCTGCGGATGGTAACGTTAAAAACATATCCATGACGTAATTGGAACAGTCATTTTGAGTTAAGGAGGCCACACTTTGCGACGGTATCCACTGGAAGGTCCTAAAACAGGTGAACTGAAAACAGAATCTGAATCACTCATCACGGCTGTTTTGTGATGAACACGTCACTATTCAAAAAATACGAACACAGTGCTTGAAAGTGCGATGATTAGAGATTATGCCACACATGCAGAAGAGATTCGAACCCCTCGCCCGCAGGCACAGCGAAGGTTTACCTATGCGACGAACGTAGCAAGAATGCAGCCCTGAAATCGCTAATATGTATAAATAGTTGAAGTCTATTTGTCCAAAGTTGAAGTCTATTTGTCAAAAGATTAAATTTATCTGTCAATAGTTGAAATCTATTTGTCGAATGTTGTAATCTATTTGTCGAAGGTTTAAATTTATCTGTCAAAAGTTTAAATATATTTCTAACTTAATGTGTCAATACTATGTATACCTACATAAGTATATACAAAATATTATCTAATACATGGAAGGATATATATTATTTTATTTTTTTTTTTAAATTTATTTATTTATCGGCACTTAACTAAGTTAACTAAGAACTTAACTAAGAAATCTTAACTTAACTAAGAAATCTGTCCAAATTAGTTATGTCATCCTCAGTAAATTTAAACTGAACCCATGGAAAGGTAAGTTCTTAATGAACTTGTGCTTTTCCGTAGAGTCTCATTAATTCAAAAATAATAAACTATTCCTGTCGGCAATGAAGATATGAATAAGGTACTCAAAGGGATCCTAATGATGCGAGTTAGTTAATATGTTTTGACGTGTCTTTTTAAGGCTAATACATCATTAAAATCACTCAGGCTAATATTATTTTCATAAAAAAGTTCAGAGCAACAACATAAGCGCATCTCTTATACAGTTCAACATTTATCATAGGTAGTCTTATATTAGACATTTCTACAGTTATCGTGACATGTGTGCCTGTACAGGTATTTACCACATCCACTCCCGTTTTATATACAAACGTACATGCCTGTCGTACAAATAAATCAGGGATGCTGATCCTGGCCCTATTCTGCTTTAAGTGCAAGTCCTAAGCCGCATACGAAACTACAGGTTCATAGAGTGAATAGCATAGAAATTAGATGTAGGAGCTACTCAGCACATCCTGGCCCTATTCTGCTTGAAGTGTAAGTCTTAACCTACATACCAAATTGCAGCTTAATAGAGTACTCACGTGAATAGCATAGAAATTAGATGTAAGAGCAACTCAGCACATCCTGGCCCTATTCTACTTGAAGTGTAAGCCCTAAGCTACATACCAAATTACAGCTTCATAGAGTGAATAGCATAGGAATTAGCTTCAGGGACCGTTCAGCTGATACTAGCTGACCTATTCTGCTTGAAGAGTAAGTCCTAAGTTACCGAAGTGCAGCTTCATAGAGTGAATAGCATAGAAATTAGCTGTAGGAGCTACTTAGCTCATCCTGGCCCTATTCTGCTTGAAGTCTAAGCCCTAAGCTACATACCAAATTACAGCTTCATAGAGTGGATAGCATATAAATAAGCTGTAGGAGCTACTCAGCACATCCTGGCCCTATTCTGCTTGAAGTGTAAGAACCTACATACCAAATTGCAGCTTCATAGAGTGAATAGCATAGAAATTAGCTGTAGGAGCTACTCAGCTCATCCTGGCCCTATTCTGCTTGAAGTGTAAGCCCTAAGCTACATACCAAATTACAGCTTCATAGAGTGAATAGCATAGAAATTAGCTTCAGGGACCGTTCAGCTGATACTAGACCTATTCTGCTTAAAGTGTAAGTCCTGAGGAGGCTACATACCAAATTACAGCATAGAAATTAGCTTTAGGGTCCACTCAGCTGATCTTGGACCTATTCTGCTAAGAGTTTAGAGTGCTAGTCCAAAGGAGTTTACATACCAAATTGCAGTGCCCGTACCTGTTTATTGGTATTGCGTTACATTTCTCCCCCATGTAGCAAAATGTTTTCATGACCCCGACCAACCCTAAGTCATATCCATGTTATAAAAATTTTCTTGTTGCTGTCGCCTTGAATCGCGTTTGTTTGTAGAGTATGGGACGGTGAAACAGTTCTGAAAACGGAGGGAAACTCAGGGCGAGAGATAGGAAGACCAAGCATCACCTATTGACTGGACGGCGAGAGATGTGCGATTATTGTGTGACGCGGTGACGTAACGCGGGTAACGTATCCCTCGCCTGCAGTAGAGAACCGCCGCGATAAAAATTCATCGGTTTGAAAGCTCACTGGAGCCGCAGACCGGTGATTACATCGCACATTCATGAGGCGACCGTCTCTTTCGTCTAGCGACAACTTTCCACTGCATTTTCCCCAACGAGTCGAATCCAAAAGGGGTCACCGACACTGAAATCGGTCGTCCGATTCCGACGAGAATTCTCTCCGTTCGTTCGTACGCTACTATCGGTCGCGAGTAGCTTTGACCCCGTGACAGGTTTTAATTCAAGTTGCGAACGTTCCGATGTCACTCCGGAGAAATATTTCACCGGCACCGTTTTGTGTACGAGTTGTAAAACTTTGCGGCGGGTCGTCGACACTGTCTGACCGTCCAGTTGTCGAGTCCGCCTTTATTCGAAACTCATCTGTGAATTTCCAAACGAACAGACCGAATCCTCACAGCTCAACTGACAAACGATATTATTCTGTTAAGAGGAGGAAAATCGGTTGAACGAACTTCATCAACAGCCAACCACACGAAATACAAACAACATCAAATCGGTTTTGGGATCAAAAGCCGTCAAAATATTGGATTCCCGATCCAAAACACGCTAGAATATTTCTGTAGAAAGATTGATTGATTGATTTGTTTATTAACGTGTACATTTTTGGACCTGAACGGTCCACTTTTACAAACATACACAAAAATAAATTACAAATTTTATGCGTCAGGCACAAAAGTAAAATTAAATGTTCTTCTTAATTAAAATACTTAAACTTGTCTGACTCGACTACTTACTGCCTAATTATTGATTTTTTAAAGGATTAGGATTGTGGGTGCAAAAATCAAACTATAAAAAACCAAATGGTTACTGTGAACCACAGTGTTGCTGTAAATGAAATCGGTGGGTACAGCTTTCGTACAAGTACGCAACCACGAGGGGCATTTTATGTCTTTGCGGCCCCCTCCTACATCCACACCACGTACCACGTACCTCGTACTTCAATAATGATTACACACAGGTATTTAAACAATCACGCTCATACCGCAGCTTGTCGGCCACGCACTCCGCAGTGGTTAACGTAATATGGTTAGGTAAATCGAGAGCTATCCAACGAGTGGTGAACGATTTTTGTACGATGATAACTGGCGAAGCAACGAATCGGTTGTACGTGAAAATCATTAGACATTTTTCATAACGCTTTCTTCGTCACACCGTCACAATGTCACACTTTTTGAGTTATGTGCCATAGTAAAGACATAAAATGTCAATAATAATTACATGTTGACCTTAAGTATATCAAATAAATTTCTCTTACTTCCTAAACAAATAAATCATAATAAATACTCTTTTATGACAATACTATCTCTATACATTATTTTAAAAATTGGTGATCGTTTTTGTATTTTTATACATTTGGAGGTGCTGATTATACAATCTAACACATGTTACAGCGAATGATTTGCTATAAGATTCCGTTCTATGCCTAGGGATCTCTAATTGATCAGTATCGGACCTCCAGAGAACGTGCTAATATTTATAATTATGTTTTTCAGACCTCTCTAAGTAATTTGGTTCCCTGTTATTTAATATTCTGAACATCAAGGTGGCGGCGTTGAGTTCAGCCAACCTAGCTGCTTATAATAAGGTGTCACATGGGCATCATAAGGCAGTTCGTAGATAAACCATATTGCAGCATTTAGGGCCTTCTGCAAGTCTCCTACTTGCTTTTCTTGCATGTCTGTATATAAACATGAACAATAAAGAAAATGTGGCATTATTAGAGCTTGGACAAGTCTTGCTTTGACATACTGTGGAAAATGCTGCCGATGTAAGTTAAAACCCCCTATCTCCATTTTTTTCATGTCGGGAAAAATGCAGTTAAGTGAGGAAGGGGGTCCCAGATCATCAAAATGGAGATAGGATAAAGTCTTTTTTCGAACCTTTCCAATGGAGATAGGAAATTCTACCTTGGCAGAAAAGACGCGCCACGTCGAGATCTACGCAGCCATGTGCCCAACTCCAAAACACCAAAATGGTCGATAGGGGACTTTATCTTAGCACGGCAGAATGGTAGGCGAATCTTTCCAGCTGGTGTAAGGCTTTAAAAGTATTGTTCCTTATTTTCGTAACCTGAGCATCCTTGATGAGAGAGGGAGAGAGAGAAAGCATGCTTTATTATATATAACAAAAGTTGTGATACAATGATATTATGAAGTCGAGGAGTCATGCATAATCATGGTCCGAAGACCGTCCACCACCACCAAGGCACCTAAAACGACTTAAGCGGAAACGACCACCGATTTCCTCAACTCTTGAAATTATAATAATAACTTTCAAACCAAAAACTTACCTATACTAAACTTAGAACTTAACTTATACTAAAAATTACACTAAACTTGTAACAGAAACTTCTAATATCTATTGTATTATTCTAAACGTGTCTTTGTGTTCCCATTGGAACCGTACTTATCCATTTTGCAAAAGTTGAATCTTGATCTAAATCTATGTTGTTTTTTTTCGACTATACTTATGTGCCTACATCATATACCTAATTAATACTGTCAATGAGTAATATCGTACACTGTTAAATAACTGCATACACTCACGGGGACTATCAATGGATAGTACCCCGAAAAAAGTGACACTAGGGGGTAACCCCTTAATTGTACGCTTCAGCAAATCAACGTCAGAATCCAGTCACCAAATAGACGATCCAAAAGTGCCAAAAGATCACCCGGCAATTTAAACAGCCATCTCGCCTCTGTAAGCCCGTTGCATTGTAGAACTGAAACGATTTCTCTCGAGTTCCTCCTCAGTTTCAGATACTGGAGATGATGCTCTAAAACGGAAGCACTTCTTTCAACATCCGCCCACATAAATTCTGATATATTTTTTAGGGACTCTTCAATCTGGGCATTCAGATCACGCGCGTCTCAACTTCTTTCCAACGTAATTCCATACTTGGCTGAGATCTCATTCCATTCTTTGGCAAAAAAACACATTTTGTTCCAAACATCTTTTAGCCAAAGAATTTTGGAGTCGTTGCTCTGGTAACTTCAATTAGGCGTGGACATTGGTAACCCAAACACAGATTTAGCAAAAAACGCAGTACGGACTCAACCTTATCACTATTTACAAAGCCCCAGACCTGAGCTCCATATGTTGGGGTCGATCTCACAGCTGCATCGAAATCCTTAACTTTATCGCCCCACATAATTGTTTGCTGTGACAAATATGGTTTCCACAAGCAGTATCAGCATATGGGAGACGATTCGGAAGTTTATTTCTGTAGGTATTGGACTCACTATCCGGTATGTAAAGTTAAAGTGTGTTGACTTTGCTTCGTTGAGTTTTATTCTCTATTTTTTGGTCCATTGGTGGATACTGTTCACGGATTCATGTACTTTTCTCGGGGCTTCCTCAACTGTGAGAGCAACTACCAGGATTGCTGTGTCATCTGCGAACGTCGCTGCCACAGCATCTGTTGGTTTTGGGAGATCCCTCGTGTATAGTAGGTAGAGTACTGACCCAAGGACGCTACCTTGAGGTACTCCTGCTTTTATGTCCCTCAATTGGGAGTTTTCTTCTTCGTGTTTTACCCTGAAAGGCCTACTACAATGCTGTGCAGGGAGATATCTTTGTACGCCCTAAAGATGCGAGAAAAGGCTGTTCTAGTTCGACGTTCTTTTGGGCCAATTGAAGGCCAAAGAAAGAAAACCTATAAGAAATCAACGTCAAAACCAGACTGGACTCCCTCAGAAACCGGAAGCCGCCATCAATCGGGAGAACTTGATTAACTTTTACCGCCAGCAAACTGCAACTAATAACTCACTGAACCTAAACCAACACAAGGGCGAAACCGAGGGTCGGAAAGAGCGTAAAGCGATCAAAGGAAACTCCTCGAACGCCGTTGGACCGCAAGTTAGTTCGGTTATATTGACAGACTGTTTGAGCCAACAGTGGGTTTGATGGTCGAGCGGCAAGCGCGGAGGGAGCGTTGGCCGTGAGATCCGAAGACATTTTCCAATTAATTCGGTTTCAAATTCCTCTGAGCGTAGAAACAGCTGGAGGGATCGCTTTGTGATACCGGAACTTTGTTAGGGCTCGACCCGAAGCCTTTGATCAATCGGAGAAGGTTGATACGTTTATTATAAACGGATCCGTGAATATCTCCCGTCACGCGGGGCGAATTGAGTCCCAATAACCGAGCGTTTGGGCTTCGTATCGACGAGGTTGAAGGATTGAAGATTGTCAATATAATATTGAAACTAATACAGTGGTCCCTCGATTTACCGAGCACGTTCTCTTCAGAGGGCGAAGATGATTTTGGCTGGAGCGACAAACTCTTTTTGAGAGAATTCCGATCTTGAAAAGATTGTTCATGCCAGAAACCAGGGGCGTAGCGTCAGGGTAGCGGTGCTTTCCCAAAAATAAATGAATAACCTAAGTAGAAATTGAATGATGAAAAAATTAATTAAGAATAACAGTAAAACTTTAAAAATTGAAAACAAAAAAATATTGAAAATTTAAATCGCCTGCTCATTATGCCACAGTTAACTACCCTTGACGGTTGCATTGAATCAAGAATCCAACGACTATGACCGGCATTGCCAAAGCCAAGTCATCTAAGAAGAGGAAGAAGAAGAAGATTCTCAACTTGGACCAAAAATTCTGACAAAGAAGTATAAACAGATCCCGCCTCTGAAAAATGGAACAGCCTGGCTGTCGCTACCTCAAAAGAAAGCTGATCACTTTGCGGATATATTGGAGGATAGATTCAGGACGTACCACGACATCAAACCCCAAAACAACAGTTCTTTTCCATCCCCTCACATCTTCTTCTCTCCCAAAGATGTGAAGAGGATTATCAAACAATCACCAACAAGGACTCCAGGCCTCGATCTAATTGTGCAGCCTCTGTTATTACGGGGGCCACGTAAACTCTTTGGATACCTAGCAAGAATTTACACGTCTACGGCACAGCTTGGTTATTTTCCCAAGAAGTGGAGACGTGCGACTGTGTGTATGATCCCAAAGCCGGGGAAACCTGAACATATTGCCTCTTCCTGCAGACCTACTAGTCTCTTGTCGATTTGGTCTAAGGTGATTGAACGGCTCGTGTTACCTTATTTTCTAAGGTACACCGAAAAAATTTATTCGTAACCATAAATTCGGGTTCAGATCGTCACATTCCTGTCCACTTCAGCTACAACGATTCACGGCATTCGTGAAGAACTCTTTTGGACCTTTGGATGTTCAATGTCATATAGCTACTTCATTTCAAACTTTAGAAATAAATCGATTAATTTATCTCATTTTACAGTGGACAATGAATTTATTACTATTTTTAATGTCTTTGAAATTGGCTCAAGTGAAGAATACAGGCAATTTCCGAAGGAAAATTGACTCTTCTGAAAATTTGGGAAAATGTGAGTTATCCCGTTTTTCCTCTGCAGTCTCCATTTAGAAAGTTGTACTATTTTGTTCGGTCTTAAATATACAACTTTTCGATTCGTGGAAAATTCGAGCGTTCTAACATTGTATTTGGTGAGTGGGGGATGATGGAGGACGGATATTTGACGTTTTAAACTGAAGGAATTTTCTGGGAATTCCCCAAAGCAAAAAGGAGGACGAGATGAGGTTTTCCACAGAAATTTGGAGAGTGAGGGAGGTGGAGACGTGACTGAGTTGATGATTTTGATGTGGTGGGGGAGTGTAACGATTGAGATGGAGTGTGTGGCCGTGGTGTGTGGTGAAGGTGGTGGGGGAGAGGGGGGTGATTATGATGCAGTGTGGAGGGACGTGAGTGGTTGAAAAAGAGGGTTGAGATGCGGTGTGAAGACGGTCGTGTGACGAGGTGCGAGGGAAAATTACGTTTGCCTCCTCCCTTTTCCAACCGACACCCTCCGACGGCCCTTTGCCCTTCAACCTTCCCTTTCCGTCCTTAACTCGCTCCCTCGCCGCCCACACACGTCACCCTTTCGTACCTTCTCGAGCCCTTCGCTTTCCCGCCACGTCCTCCCTTCGCCCCACACCCGGAGTTATGAAGGGCGGAAGAGTCTGGCGGTTGCGTCATCCACCCCGCCGCTACACTTCAGCGCCATCTCACACCCACAGCGCGGGGTGTTAGCCCTGAGGTGGCGGGTGAAAGGGGGAGGGAAAAGTCCTGCTCACTCTTACACAATCCCCCACCTCCACTTCCTCACGCGTTGACGTAATTTCCACTTTTCTCCCCGTTACCACCCCTCCCCTCCCTATACACCTCCCCGCCTGAGGTTGTCCTATTGGTAGCTACACGATCGGGCGCGTGCCGCATTTAGTGCACTGATATGTACGCGCTCTCAGAAGCTCACCTGGAACTAGGGATGGGTCGAGAACCGAGAAACTAGTTAGAAATAACTAGTTTGGAAAAAAAAAGTTATAACCGTTGCTCAATTTGAAAAAAAAATAATTCGAAAAAAAACGGCACAAGTACTTCTTTGAATTGAACTATCAAATAATCAACTGGGAACAACACAAATAACAAGAGGAAGAAGAATAATGTAGGTGGAATCGTGTTGATTGCAGTATAGTTGCGTCTTCCGTACCTTGCGAAAGGTTTTTTTTTTTTTCAAATCAGGCAATTTTATTAGGTACATTAAAAAGAACAAACCTCAGTTTCTCCAAAGTTGAAATGTTGTTATAAAACCAGATATTCATTCAAAAATTCGCTCTCATAGCCATGCTGCATGACTGTGGATTTTTTTTTTTTTTTTTTTTTTTTTTTTCATGATCCAATCACGAACCTATTTCAAATGTAGGTAGGTAACAATATTTTTCAGTACCTAACTGTTAATTCAAGATAGTGGAATTCAGTTACACAACTGACGAAATAGGTATTGCTTTTCTCCCCACTCCAGGACAATCGGATCACCTTTTCAAATGAATTTACAACACCTATTTTTCCTACATCTTACCTGTTTTTGCTCATCTACGAACGAAAATTTTGAAGAAAATTCGCTGAAAACCAGTAAAATGGAGACGATTTCAGTAAATCGAGTTATCTATTCGAAAATTCGCTCTTATAGCCATGCAGCATGGTTGAGGATTTTTGACGTTTCTGTTATTCAAACGGCGCAATTGGGAAAGTGAATGACTAAGGGCCGATTTCACCAAAAACTCACTAATCATGGTTGGGTAAATCACGGTTTGAGCAAACCGAAGATCGTACCTAACCGTGATTAACGTCGTTTGGATTTCACCATGCTTACCGTGATTCCCGCTAATCATGGTTACACTAATCACAATCTGCTTCACAAATCACGATTTAAGCCCAGCATGGATGCTAGTTGGACTGTAATAAGGTTACAACGCAAGAAGGTTTTTCAAGTTATATTCGTTCTTCGCCGGTTGTTGTGTGATTATTTCGTTATTTTTATTCATTATTTCGGAATTTTTCTTATATTCCGGCATTTTCCTTTTCTTTGATTCATAATGAGCGATATCGAGTCGGCTTTGCTGATTTGGTCGAACAAACATTAGTCAACCTATATCGCATTGCGAAATCGTCCTCGTCCAAATCAAGAAAATCTTCCTTCCATTGCTTTATCCATCTAGGACGGCGGATAGAGAACTCCTCTTCCTCAAATGCTAATGGGAAAGCAAGAGAAAAAACTCTGCAAATTCTTGACACAACGGTTTATTATCTTCCTTGTGCAGATCACCCTTCTGTCTATACCAGACTGTGTTGCAAATCGGCACCATACCATATTCTCACCGTACTCATACCATACCATACGAATTTCTTTCCTATCATACCATACTGTATTATACCAAATCATACATACAATAATATACCATACCATACTCATACCATGTCATACAAACCGAGTGAATAATGAAATGTCATCCATTTCAGACCTATATTTAAAATTTCAAGTATCTAGCTCATCATCAACATTTAATTTGTTTAAACAAATAGGTATTATTTAAACAATCTTCTTCTTTGTACAGATCACCCTTCTGTCTAGATCACTAGGTCTAAATGTCTAGATCCTAAATGTTAGATTAATTATTATTGTCAATTATCACTAATTATTAACAATTTTATCAAGTACCTACTGAAAATTATTATAATTTATTGTTAGGTATTGATAATTCGTATTTATTATTAATAATAATTATTATTAATTATGATTAATTAATACGATATAATTCTGGGGTTTTTAATACTACGTCGGTAATAATTTTTCTATAAAAGAAGTACCTACCAACAAACATTCGAAATTACCTTCATTTCCGTAGCACGAAACGCACCTCAGAACAACAAACTCGACATCACTTAAGCCATATGATGTTCCAAAGATCTTGTTAGTATGAAAATGGACCTGTATTTCAACAGTTTGATTCACGATCGGGTTGTGAGGCACAATCTTTGAGCCGTCATTGTGAACGAACGGCTGGTCGTACAAAGCTGGGGATGGTCTTAAAAAATTCTACGGAACAAACTCTATCTAAATATGAAATAAAAAACATACCGTTTGATGGGAATTTTTCGAGATATGGAATTTTCAAAATTTCAAAATTCGTTTTGAACCCCTTCCCCTTGACCTAGGGTTATGAAAAGTTTCGTGGATCATTGTGGGGCTGGTCCAAACCCAGAAACCAAATTTCGTAATTTTAACTCAACGCTAACTGGGCAAAGTGCCTCGGACGGCGGACGGCGTACGGCGGACGGCGGACGGCGTACGGCGTACGGCGGACGGACGGATTTTTTTTTATTCGATTTTCTGAATCTACGTATCTTGAAACGTAAACCAACAAATTTTGAGGGGGGGTTAAAATTTTTTTTTCTTTGGGCGATTCCAATGGTTCATTATCGAAGATAATAAACCAAAAAACGTAAGAGTCGTGAGAGTCTCGAACCTTGACATGAAAATGTCTTTGCTTGACACGTTAGTTTTTTGTGTAATTTTTCAAGTTTTCCGCTACTTCTTGTTACAACATTTTATAGCTTTGAGATAACTTGAACCGCTCGTAATTGTGTTGCTGACTTCATTGTTTACACTCATTTTTCATCCTGTACAGCAGATGGTACGTGCGTCTGATTAACATGAAACTATTCTATAAAATCTGACGATTCCAACGGGCGGTGAACGATTACTGTGGGATGCACACATACGGTGTTATGTGTGTACATGCAGGGACAACCTGATTAGTTGTACCTACGTGAAAATCAATCCGTACTAATCGTTACACAACATCACTGGGAGGCCAGAGCAAAGACAAGTGCATGTAAACAAGTATAAACAAAAGTACGAAAATAAGTACGGAACAGCACTAATGTTGTAGGTGAACGCTCGATGTAAGAAACGATGATGTAAACAAAGACAGAGTAATCATGATTAAGGACGCTAATCAGCCGAATTTGGCTGGTTAGTTCTAAATCACGGTTAATGCTTAACCGAATGTGGTGGAATCCAATAACATTTCGGATCATGATTCGGATCGTCTAACCGTGATTTAAAATGTCTGTGAAATCGCTCCTAAGTGGAAGATGAGGACGAAGTAATCCGACTATCAACTTGGGAGGAGCGTCATCCTCGTGAACCACACGAGACGACTATTAAAAATTTCCTCGTCACAATCGTATAGCGGTACAACCTGAAGGTGCTACAGCCTATTGGAGGGGCCCTGACAGAGAGCGAAATACGAACGGCTCGCGAGTGGAAGCGAGAGGGAAACAGCGGTTGTCGAAGACGTTGGTGGTGGGGGGTATTGGGTGCGTACTTCGAGATCAACGCACCCTGAGGGGTCACCCAGCGGTCAATGCATTCGCAAGTGCATCCTCCTTGCACCGGCGACTCTTCGAGGTGCAACGAGAACGACGGCAGAATCTGCGTTCGGGAATTGTTTCACTGGACTTGCGTGACATGACGCAATGAATGGAAAGTGTCAACGTGTGATTGGGTATATTTCTGATTGAACTCAAATCAGCAACTAATTTGACGTATAATTACGGTGACCATAATTTTGAAACAAAAAAGGAGGACCCTCAAACAAAAACGCAGATAAACCAAATTTGATCATCCCACTTTATTATTTATTGTAAAGTATTGTTCAAAATAGAAACGTTAGAAATTAAATAATAAAATATTATCAAACTCTCACAGCAAGATAGGTAGGAAACAATGATTAATTTTAACGTCCTCATTTTAACTTGAGACTTAGAAGAAGGAACTAAAAAAAGAGAATTGTCAAAAAGTTGATCGAAAATTGCGTTTCAAATTGAATCATTTTATGTACCTAATTAAACTCTGACAGGCACGTCACAGAAATTTATAGTAAGGAACAAAAACTAGGTGATTAGTCGTATCACTGTGATAAGCGATAACGATAACCCAAGTTCCGCTTCTTCTTCCACTTCACTCTCGTACAATGGAGCGCATGGAAGAAGAATGGGAGGACCCACAATCAAAAATATGGTCACCGTACGTATAATGGGTATCCAGTAGGGATTGGGTTTCGAGTTCTGGATGTTTTAAAACATTCGACGTTTCTCTGTAAACATCGATATTTTTCTTCCGATGTTTATCACACATTCGATGTTTTTCCTATGTCCCAAAATATCTATCATAATTATAGGTGCTTATTACAATAATGTGTAATTGCAGTATTTTGGTTTATTATCTTCGATAATGAACCATTGGAATCGACCAAAGAAATTTTTTTTAACCCCCCCTCAAAATTTGTTGGTTTACGTTTCAAGATACGTAGATTCAGAAAATCGAATTAGAAAAATCCGTCCGTCCGGCGTACGCGGCACTTTGCCCAGTTAGTGTTGTGCTAAAATTACAACATTTAGTTTACTGATTCGGACCAACCCCACAATGATCCTCGAAGCCTTTAGCTCAACATCGAAATTAAATTGGTTTAAACAAGTGGTATTGTTTAAACTATTTTACAGTCAGGAAACCGAGTGAATATTGCATTGTCATCCATCTGTGACCCATGTTTGAAATTTCACGTCTTTAGCTCAACATCGAACTAAATTTGTTAAAACAAATGGTACCTATTTTTCAAACAATTTCACAGTCAGGAAACCGAGTGAATATTGCATTTTCATCCATCTATGACCCATGTTTGAAATTTCACGTCTTTAGCTCAACATCGAAATTAAATTTGTTTAAACAAATGGTATTGTTTAATCAATTTTAGAGACAAGAAACTGATTGAATATTGAATTGACATCCAATTTCGACCTGCGTTTAAAATTTGAATTTTTTATTCGATTTTTGGAATCTACGTATCTTGAAACGTGAACCCTCAAATTTTGCCGTTTTTTTTTTTTTTTTTTTTGTCGATTACAAAGGTTCATTATTGAAGATAATAAACAAAAATCGTTGCCTGGTCGTAATCATTAAGGGAATTTAATACAACGGCAGTTCGAGTTTATCCAAGAAAAGAACGCACAGTTCTGACTTCACCATCGTGGTAGTGTTGAAAAAAATTTTATAACTGAGGAGTTACTCGGCAAACAATGGAGACAAAATTTGTTTTAAAACCAGTAAAATGGAGACATAAAACTAGTTATTTCTTCGAAAATTCGCTCTTATCACCATACTGCATGACTGGGGATTTTTTTTTTAAATCAGCAGCTTAACGACATAATATGTCGTTAAGCTGCTGACTTAAAAAAAAAAATTTTCGAAATTGCGGCCGGAACAACATAATATTATTATGTTGTTCCGGCCGCAATTTCGAAAATTTTACCAGTGAGCTCCGGTGAACTGACGGACAGTTCAAGGGTAGACCTCGGACAAATATCCGTCGGGTCTTGACCGTTCAACGGGTCAGCGGCACTTCGGGTATTCGACACGTGGACCATCAAAAAGAGATTACCGTCCCGAGTGTGCGTTGGGAGTCGTTAGCGAGACCGTAAGGAGTTTACTCGGGTAATCGGTTCATCTTCCACCTCCTTGTGAGCGGTAGAAAAGTAAAAAAAAAAAAAAAAAAACTTCAATCTTGAAAACTCGTGAAAAAAAGGAAGTACCTAATTGAGTTAGAAAACTCATTTTATTTCGGAAACGACATAGAAATCTTACATAATTTGTAAGACATTTAATGTCTTTCTGTGTCCTCCTTTATGTCTTCAAATTTTGATATTTTTGCCATATTTACAATAAGCTCTGTAATTAGTATTAGCGTCGCATGCAATCAAATCTGCAAATCCAAAGCGCAGATGGAATAACTTCGGACAATTTTGACAGTTTTTCGAATCTTAATTAGCAAAATACATTGGAAACATTAAAAATATATATATTCATGATCCATGACATTTCAGATATCGAATCCATTTCATTTCAATTTTCTCCGGGGCCACTAATAAGTATAATATACAAAAATTTTGTATATTTTGTATATATTATACCTATATTTTTGTAAATTTCTAGTGTCGGAAGCTACTCCGAGAAAGTAGGAAACTTACCTACGACCCATATGAACCGGTTCATGCAGAAAGGGACTTGAGTCCACTGACAGCTGTTTCGAGAAAAACGAAAAAACTACTGAATAACTTTCCGAGAAAACGGAATTACTGAATGAAACTTTCAGTAAATACTCAACTCTCTATCCCTTATCACAAACTGTAATAATTTCTCCAAAAAGTCCTTTTTTCGGTAAAAATCAAGAAAAGGTGCTGGACTTAGGTCCGTGTTTGCATGAAGCAGTGAAGAGGTGCCACAGAAAAAACAAAATTATTCAAAATGATTTATTAACGAATTGAAAATGCAGTAAACAATTATTGTAAACAATTATTGCTTACTGCGTGTTCAATTCGTTAATAAATTCGTTTTCTCACTCAGGTAGTGCCCTTAGAAGGTTCCTTTCTGCATAAAACGATGAAACGACCCCCATAAACCCCAAAACAAGCCATTTCAAATTTCGTCCAGGAATTGGACTTAAGTCCCTTTCTGCATGAACCGATTCATATATAAAATCCACAAAAATCGATGTTTTAACGCTGTAAAGTTATTTCGGACCTTTTCCTCGTTTTTAAAAAAGGTTAGGGAGCAAATATGTGAGATTTCGCAGGAAATAGAACGAATTGACGGTCAGAATACGACCACAAGTACTTTATTGTACAATCTTTTCATTCAAAGGCAGCAGAATAATAGTTGGTAGCGTAATAGTTGGTAACAATGCCTACGGGCAATACATTCAAAGGTAGTAAGTAACTAGATGTAGGTAGCTAGATGTACTACTTTTGAATCGATTGCCCGTTGGACCTAGTTATACCTATATCGCCACGGTGGATGGAGTGGACAACCCATATGACTATGTGGATGGCCATGATTCGCCGAAATACCCAGAGAGCTGAAACCTATATCGCCATGGCGGATGGCATAGAACCATCTGGACCATATGTGAGCCATGTGACCATATGATGTCCATGATACGCCGTAATGGGTGGCGTATAATTACGCTATACATACACGCCACAAGAGGCCAAGGGAGCGGGTGTAGTGGAAGAGGAACCCGCGGTCCATACAAATCCCATGGGAGGGATTGGGATCAAATCCCCAGTCACCAGATGTTTATCCGGCGGTCACGTTGATGAACCCTTCGATAATAATAAGAAAAGGGCGAAAGTCGTATAACCTGCCTGATTCCCAGAAACCCTCCCCCACCATCAGTCTCCAACGACCGTGCTCACCGCCTATGCGGACGGACGGTAACGGACGGACGGACAGGTTCCCGGACATAAGGGAGGCGTTCCAAACCGAATCACGCCCGTAATAACATGTTCCACGTTAAAACACAGTGAGTTCCGATAAATAAGAACAGTCTAACATCTGTTTCAATTTAAACGCCTTAGGACCTTCAAACCGGTCCATTACATCGCAGACGTTTTATTAGCCCGAGCTTTTCGCTATGGCAACGGGGCATTACCCTTCCCGTTGTTCACCCGAAAGAAATTCGAAAGGCCCCTTTTCTCTCCGGTCTTTTTCTCTTACTTTACGATGTAGCGTAAATTTGACGTTAAATAAAAGCGAAAGGAGGTCGGACAAAAGGAGTGAATAAAATGAAGACGGCGGGACAAAGGTAACTAGGGCTTGAAGGGGCGGAAACCGGCGTGAGAATAAAGGGAAAAATGAGAAACTCAAACATTTTCTGGAAAGGCACCTTTTTTTGTGTCAGCGGCTTAGTTTACAGGTTGAACGCGATCTTTGCGTTTTCAGGAGGTCGCAAATGTATGGGGCTTAAAACATTTTACGTTCGTTAAGGCCACTCGTACAAGAAGTACGAAAAAATCCGGAAAAGTGATTATAGATTTGCATATAGGGAGCAGTTCATTTGGGATGGAAAGGCTCGGCAAGACTAGATTCGACTAGAAAATGTCAGAAAAACTGCAATTTAACTGGCAAAATACAGACAGCTCGGGCCTACAGGCCTCGCTAGAATGGAACATGTTTTAGCCACGTATAGCGTAGAAATTAACTTTAGGAGCCACTTGTGATTCGGGGCATATATACTGCTGAAAAGATGATTAAGTCCTAAAGAGGCTACATACCAAATTACTGCTACATAGAGTGAATAGCATAGAAATTAGCTTTAGGCGCCACTCAGTTGATCCAAGGCCTATTCTGCTTAAAGTTTAAGTTCTAAGGAGGCTACATACCAAATTACAGCAACATAGAGTGGATAGCATAAAAATTAGCTTTAGGAGCCACTTATGATCCAGGGCATATGCTGCTCAAAGTGCGAGAGCTCATACACTCATACACTGAACTCAATTTATCCCATATCGCCCTGGCTGTCTCACAAGAAGACGTTAGTTCTTCATTGGTAGCATTCAGAGTACTCACCAGAATCAGCTGAGGAAGTGAGTCCTTAGTTTCAAACGCATCCTTATTGGAACCATCTGTAGCCAATGTCAACTCACCATTAACAACACCCAAAACCTTGTGATGTTTCAACAGTATTGTGGTTTGTCTTTTCCAACGGGACCAGTTGCTTTGATCCTCTAGTTTCTACACAGATGCCTGGAAATCGAATCCTGATGTCACAAACCAAAATTACCACACACCAGTTCACAGACCAACACGATTTCACTCTGAAACAACTTCACTGACTCAAGAGAACACAGTTCAGGTTAATCAGGGCCCATAACCTTTTGAGAATCTAAGTTGGAAGAAGAAACACTAAACAAGTCAAATGAGAACATATGTATTAGAAGAACATGTGAAAAAGAAAAAGAAACTGTAGACACAGACAAGCAAGTTTCATAAACTGTGTTAGTAACGTTGGAGTTACAAGAAAACAGTTGATAGGGATGATGATGTCACTGCATCTTGTGTTTGTCTTGTGTTAGCTATGAAGTTTCAACACTAAGGAGGCTACATGCCAAATTTCAAGTCTCTACCACCACGGGAATTGGCATCGGGTGAGAGGATGGCGCCAGCGTAAAAATGTTAAAAGTGGAAAAAGTGGCATTTAGAGTGGAATAAGAAATAAAATCTACGAGACACTTTTTGTTGCAAATTAGTTGTGGAGTTGATGCTTGAAGTCCTTCGGATTTTAGTTTTCTTCAGAACAAACAGAACGGTCGGCGTTGGAAGGTACTAGTATATAGTACTGAGAAATATTGTTGGGTGTGTTGTGGTCCGTAAATGATATGGAACGGGTCATCGATACAGAATATTAAACAGTTGTGGTAGAATTAGTAGGGTTTGTAATGATGCACTCGTACGATAAACCTTATGTCGACAAAGGCGTATGAACCTCGTTATTACCGCTCATGACGGAAGCCTGGGAGACGATCGCGTTTCCCGTCGACTTGAACGAGGCATTTGACCGCATCCGGCCGAGTCCCGCCATTGTCAGGACGCACGGGAGGGTGAAATGATATATTCGCGTGCAGAGCATTTTGTTTGCCCCGGTTTTAGGTTTACGGCGATGTTACGGCAGGAAATGATGATAGGTTTGAAATTGTCGAGAGAGGAAAAGACGGATGGAGAGACTGAACGGATACGGCCGAGGGCAGGTGGCAGGAGTGGTTGGCGTTTGTAATTTGCGGAGGTAAGAAGGGAAAATATTCTTGAATATTATTTCGTGAGAGATGAGTGTCTCTCAAAACGCACCTGTTGTGAGTTTGGAGCGTGAGTCAGGTCCTGCCGAGTCCTTGATGGTTAGTGAGAGCAGTGATGGATTCAACGAACTGTAAGTCCTTCATGCGCTGTTTGTGCGGAAGAACTTCAGTGAAGACTGATCTCAGTGCTGTCTCCATATGCCTATACTATTTCAGGCTTAAGCTCTGTGTTTGCTTTCCCCTCGTCAATTTGGGGTACACTCACGTCTGGTATGATACACAAGACGATAATGGGATTAGAAGCACAAAGCAGCAAATTTTGAACAGTTACACTACTTTAGTAGCGTATGAAGACTATGAAAGGCTGCTCTGCTCGACCTATAATCAATCATACTTAGCTACGATTGGTGGGTACTCCGTCTTCCAAGGTTACCTCAACTGGGATGTACCAATGGATGTGAAAAGACTTATCTGTCAATTGAGGCCAGGGAGTGAAAAAAAGTTGAGGATTTTTTTACAAAGGAAATGTTTGGGTCATTGATCACCAATCGATGTGTTTTTTGTGCAACCTTAAGGAGTAACAGAAGATGCACCATGTATTTGGAAAATGTCCTCAATTAAAAGAAGAAAGAATCAGATATTTTGGCTCGAGTATGCTTAGTGAGGAGTATTTGACAAATTGTCTTCTAATTGCACCCACAAGGGATCTAATATATTATATTAGATCCCTTGTGGGTGCAATTAGAAGACACAGAATAGAAATAGAATAGAAATAGAATAGAAAACATCTATATTATAGATGTTTTTATTTCACCATTGCCTACCCGAAAAGAAGGAAATTATTTGAGGATGTCCTCATTGATGTAGGACTCAGGTCTTGAAATATAGTTGCCTTAATTTGAGAGGATTTCCATTTTATTTTCGACTTACCTTGTATGTTGTATAAAGCATTATTTTTGTATATGCGAACCCTTTTTTGTTTAAGTCAGAGCAACCTAAAATGACAAATAAACAACATTATTGATTGATTGATTGGGTTTGCGTTCCCCGAGTCTATTTGCACCGCTCATCAATGATCTGCATGATTGTTCATATGACAGGATGTGAGTGGGTGGCAGTTAGACGCCTGTAATATGCAGACGATACCCTTGTAGGCTCAACGAAATATCGATAAATGGGAATCGCGAAGGGAAGTTGTAAAGAAATACAGAAACCAACTATCCCACACATTCACACTTCGATTACCGTCTGTTGTGTGTAATTTACATTCAAACTTCAGCGACTTGAAAGGAAAAAACATGTAAAATGCAGAAGGGAAAAATTCTCAGCCTTCATAAATATTGAAAAAAACGAGGAGAACAAAAGGAACCTCCAGACGAAATGGACGATTGCGAGAAGCGATTGTGAAATATGTAACTTTGTAAATGAGTGGATTGCTCAGTCTCGAGGACAAGGTCATTGACGACAGACGGGTCTCCCAGAACCTGGGAAAGGGAACAGTTGGGAATTTCCTTGCCACGAGTTGGGACATTTGGGAAATCCGTGATACAAGAAAAATATTGTTTTAAATGAATTAAAATTAAAATATTTGCAAAAATCCATCAAAGATTGAAATTTTTCTGACTTGGACAAATAGACTTAATATATCTTAAACTTACGTTTACTTTGATTGAACGTCTTAGGCTAAACACACCTTTTTTAAGAAATCAATTAGCGGTATATTTTGTTGGAATTTTGTTTGGGACAAATTTCGTTCCTTATTGGACGTATGTTGGCTACCCTGATCCTGTCCTGTGTTTATGATTCGTTTGCGAGAGCGAGACTTCGAGTTTGCACTTTTACAAGCGACGTAGCTCTTCGGTTGAACTATGTTGGTTAATAGTGTTTACAAGAAATTGAAGAATATTTTACACCTAAGTCACAATAACTATAGTTTATACCTTTCTTTAGTTGCAGTTGGTGCTTGGAGCTGGCTAACTGACAGGAGAACTGGCTAATAAGTAGATTGAAGTAACCGGTTGAAAATTGCGTAACTCGAAAAATTCAAGATAAACGGATAGTTTTCAGTTCACATTTCCATCGAGTTAACTTGTTTGAATTTTTTAAGACCAACCGCAGCTTTGTACGACCAATGGTTCGTTCACAATGAGGGTTCAAAGTTTTTCACCCCATAACTCTCAAATTCGCGTGGAAAAAACCGCGTTTTTCGACGGGGAAACGATATTTTCTCTCTTATTCCCCTATGTAATTTCAAATTTGAGGATACCGTTGGAAGGTTTGGCACTAACAGTACAAAAATTTCAAGTTGGAGTAGTAGGTTTTACAGGCGATTGAAAAACTGGAAATTTCCGGGATTTGACAAATTTGTTGTTTTCAGGCTGATTTTTTAACTGTGAAAAAATTCAATGAATAGGAGATTAAATGTATTGGTTCGTCGGTTGATGAATACAAAGTTCATGAAGAACTTTAAAAATAAGACTAATTGAAATAATATTTCAACTAGTCTTATTATGTTGGTTCCAGAAATTATTTTGGTGTGATACTCGTTTTTATACTTTGATTACCAGTTCTTGAAATAGTAAAATATTGTGTTGAAGCGTATGTCATCTATCATCCATTTGTAACCAATCTAGAACATTGAAATTCTAGAACATGAAATTGAAATTGCGTACGAAATAGTGAATAAAATATGAATAAATAAAACTGAAGGGTTTTCTCCGCTAGCGTGTACTAACGTTACTTTCCGCCTAGCGTGTCCCCGTCTTTATGGGTTGATGTCCCCGTCTTTATGGGACCCGATTCATACGGATCCCAGAGTTGGGGCAGCCGACAAATCAGGACGCTCAGATCAGACGCTCGCCGACAGATCACGACTATCAGTTGAGACGCTCGCCGACAGATCAGACGCTCCCCATCGGGAGGATGCGGTGACCCCACTACCCGCCTACAAGAGGGATTCGGGCCGTCAGTGTTTGGTGTTTGGAGGATTTGGTGTTCGACCCCTCCCGCCGCCTTCGGAGTTCATCCCCACCCCCCCGCCTTAGGAGTTCGCCCCTTCTCACCACCTTCGGAGTTCGTCCTTTCAGAAGGATTCTGCGTTTCCCCCTCCCTCCCGTTATCGGTATTTGACCCGTCAGAAGAATTCAGCGTTCCCCCCTCCACCCTGCCATCGGTTTTTGGCCCGTCAGAAGGATCTTGCGTTCCCCCCCTCCCCACTGGTGTCTATATTTGGCCCGTCAGAAGGATCCTGCGTTCCCCCTCTCCCCCCTGCTATCGGTATTAGGCCCGTCCAATAATTATCAGAAGACGTTGGAGTGCGGCCTGTTGAGCCCACTCCACTAGCGCTACCTCGTGGCCTGGAGGTCAACTTGTACCAACTCCTTTCTTCGCGGTTCGTTTCAAACCGTGCAATTGCAACCAATTAAAATGCCCAATGATGATCACACTTCTTCGGTGTGACCGAGGTACTAGTGCATTATACGCCCGGTAAACTCGATTATCGAGATAATCGAATGTTGCGATTATATATCGATTTCACTTGTTTCTCCCAGTTTCTCCCAAACTGACATAATATTAGGTATTTTCATTTTTACAATGCAATATACCTATGACTTTAGATTGATCTATATGTCCAAGTAATCTATATGGTACTAATCAGTTGTTTGGGGGATGTTTTTATTCTAGATTAGTTGGACATAGATCAAGTGGACGGGGATGCGGAACAAAAACATCCCCCAAACAACTGATAGGTACCATACAGATAAGTTGGACATAATATGTAACCCCGTCCACTTGATCTATAATATATTATAATATAATATTATGGAAATCTGTTCGGAAGGCTACACAACTGTTACCATCGAATGTTGACATCATCGATATATAATCGACTTCACCGGGCGTATGAGGAAAGCAAAACAGGATAGTAGAGATAACAGAGGTTGACGGCCAAGCCTCGAGGAAGCGCTAGTGGCGGGCTCAACAGGCCGCACTCCAACGTCTGCTATAATTATCCTTCTTGTCCTTCCAATTGCGTTTTTGGGTTTCGGGTTTTGCTAATAACTTGTAAAGCATAAAACGTCCTACGAAATTGATTCCATGACATTTTTCGTAGGAGCGACCGTTTCGGAGCTACAGGGCTGTAAAAACGGCTAAAAATCGCTAAATTGCGAAATTTCAACTTTCTATCCTCCTTTCACAGCAGTAGTACTACCAGTAACGTTGCCAGGAACTTAATTTGGGGGAGGGGTCCAAAAGCAGGGTAGTCCGTGGGTAACCCCCCCGGGAAAATGTTTTGACAAACAGGGTACTAAACAGAGGGTTTTAAATGATTTTATGACTTTTCATGATAAAAAAACTTCATTTTCCAAAGAAAATTTTTTTAAATTCGTGATTTTAGCGCATTTTTGGAGAACATGAAGGTCTCGAGAACATGAAGAACTTTGTTTTGTTCTCGGTCCAAAGTTTTTAAAACTCGAATTTCCGGAAACTTGTTATACCAAAATCCGTTTCAGACCATCCAGTATCCACTGCCACAAGACACCTCAAATTATAATATCGAGGGTCTCACGGCAACACCTCACATCGTCACTTTTGACCAAAAATGTGTTATAACACATTCATAAATGCATTTTCCAATGTTAATAAATCCAATGTTTCGAAATATGAGAAAGAGGCACCTTAAATAATTGTACAGAAAATACTGCAGCTAAAAACATCTACGGCCAATGTTGTGGGTATAGGGCGATCCGTTTGTTTTGTCCAACGCTACCTTCCTAGGGTTATCGTGACGTCACGCTTCTTCGGTCTATTGAGATGTTTTACCGTTATTTCGGCTTCAGATTACGGTTGAGGCAGTCAATCTAAATTTCCTAACAAAACATCCGTTTGATTGAGTTGTTTACGTTAAGGTAAACAGCCTCACGAGCAAGTTAACTTGAGGCATTTCACCTAAGCAAACAATCCCAAGACGGAAGCTGGAAATTTTAAAATCGCCTTAACTGATAATAATCGATTAATTTTTTGAGTTTTTTTCACCGTTGAAGTCATATCGATATCTCACCAATAAAATGGAGTTTTTATAATGAGTTGCAATCAACTTTCCAGTGGAAAAGTTTGAGGCGAATTTCTGCAATGTTTTGAATTTTGAATTGAGGCGTTTTACCTCAACAGGGCAGAATACAGGAAGGTGCAAATAAATTGGACGAGGTTGAAGGTAGTTTGAATGCGTGACTTTGAAAATTCGCCAGTTATGAAAACGCGTAGTCACTCGACTGGCACTCCTCAAAGTGGAAGCTGACCTTGCAAGACGAGACTTGTGTACGGGCCTGTACCTCCAAATATTCTTCTTCCTCTTCTTTTTGTACATTTTTTCTTTTTGTCCTTCTTTTTTCTCTCCTCGTCTTCTTACGCCTTTCGTGGTCATGAACCTCAGCGTCATCCTTCAGGCTGCAGTTCATTGCATAATGCGCTCCCTTCTTTTCACATCGTCATTGGCCTTGGCTTTGAGACGGACGGACATTCTCGTCAGTTAGTCGAAACTTGCCTCGAGCAAGGACCGCATGCCTTGATACGAAGTTTGTTTGCACACAACATTATGGTCGTTAGGTGTCCCAAATGAGCGTAAGAATAAAACAATTTTGTTTTTGTAAAAATAAAAAATTATAAAATTAAAAAAAAATAATAATTTTTATTTTATTTTTGTTTTCTGTGTTTATAAGAGTTTATAAAAATTTATATATTTATATATTGGAGACATGAAAATGTCTTCGATTGACAAACGGCGACATGTTCCTAGGGGGGGGGGGGGATGACATGAAAATGTCTCAATGTGTTGCAGCGTTTACATTGGCGTTTCATTATGTTTTTCAATAATTTTCTGAAATGTATTTTATTTCTCTGAATAAAAGTTGGCAACCCTAGATCTATCCAATAAAATCCGACGACGTCAAAGGCGGAAAAGCCGCTTTCCGGACAGAAACCAATAAACAACCTCTCAATCAGACCGCGATTTCTCCTCGAGACCGCCCTTTGATGACTCCTATGACTCATTCTCCGGCGAACTGTTCCGTCCTCTCAGAACAGGTCGAACGATATAACTTTTTCTACGGCGACTTTCTTCCTCTAGGCCTCCGGTCGAACAAGGTCGCCGGTCGTAATTGTACAATGAAGGCGGAGAAGTTTGTTGTGTCTAGACGCCTAGAGGAATCGCTTGGGTGTCCCCACTCTTCATCGACGTCTTTGAAAGCCGAGAGCGGTGTAAAGAGAAAAAAAAGAGAAGAAACAGTCAGGAGGGATACGCCTTGTGTCGAGGCTTCGTCCGCCGCCGACGCCGCCGTCCAATGAACTCTGTGGATGAAGAGTCATCTTGAGGTCGTGTCCTCGCACGCAGCCTCCACCTAATTCCCAAGGGGAAAAATAGTCGGTAGTGTTGGCGAATGTCGAGGATTTTCCTATCGAAACCGCCGCACAGTGCGCGAACACTGCGAATTTAGCTGGACAAAACCTCAAAATACCATTTCCTTATAAATACGAAACTCCTATAGAAAGTCAAAGTAATGGAAGAAGAAGAAGAAGCAGAAGAAAACATGTTTATTTGACCAAACGCACATGGAGGACAGAGAAAAACCATATTTTAATCATGAATAAACCAGACCAAAGTAGATGGTTCTCAGCTGCACGACAGACAAATTAAATATAGTTATTGTTATCAACTTCATGTTTCTAAACAGGTATCTAGAGCCTCCTAAACCTGGGGAAATATCCTACAGGGGTCAAATTTAGAAAATGAAGTGTTAAAATCAATTCAAACAGGTTTTTTTAAATTTTTTTTAGAGAGAATTACTATCCTAAGTATAGAAAAATAAGGTATATTCGTAATCGGCGCTAAATTTCTCATAAAAACGTGCCAACAATAATAAAAAATTGTCATAGGTATAACTTGTTGAAGTCCGCCCCTCCAATTACATAGACTTGTTGAGGAATTGAAATGTGTATATGTATTAATGCTGACTCTTCATTTTAATTACAAACGTTTCATTTATCCCCCCTTAGCCTGACTGCCCCTCGCTAGAACTATCACCTTGCTCGTGGCAGTCCGTCACCAGTCGTAGAACCAGTAACTTCATCATTTTTAATCGTTGTAACGTGTAATTTTAAGTGGAAATAATAAACAGTTGTTTTTAAAAACTCTTCGAGCAAGTCTCCGACTTTATTTGGCGCAGTCGGTAGGACAAGTTAAGTCGGAGACTTGCTCACGGCATAAAAACTGTCCTGAAGTGTCACGGTTTGTTTCAATATCCGAATCTTTTCCATTCGTTTAAACAAATCTTATGTTCTTTTTAAACTTTTCAAGTTGCAGCATTCAATAATTCACCCCCATGTTTTACTCTGATATTCGATTTTTCGTTGTTGTGTGGCACGCTATAATTATTATACTATGTTTGCATCTGTCAAGTAGTTGATTGCTGCGACGCAGTAGGTACATATTGAACCCACTCACCTGATTCCAACGTCTCATTCATTCAAGACCCAGTTTGACGAGTTCCCCCACGAGAAATCAACCAGAGTTCGGGCTAATTCGCTCTGTAAGTCAATTGAAACCTGTTGGGCGTAACCTCGCGCGCACCTCAGGAAAGTCCTGCAGGACTCGGAAAGGAGTTGAGATACTTCGTGTCCTCGGCAGTGGTTTCGGAATTGGCTTGGAAACTTCTCCGTCAACTCTCCTCGCCCTCCCGCCGAGAGGGAGGAATATTCATGAGAAATTCGGAAGAGACAAAAGTACATTAGGAAACTATGTTTGTGTGTATATTCGTCGACATCCCCGTCCGGAGAAATTTGACTTGTTAATGGGAAAACGAGTTGGTTGCGAATTCGGGGGCCTAAACAAGTAATTCGCTCCTGTTCAACTTTGGCCGGTACTTTCGGCGTTTTCGATCACTTTGTGATGCCTCGTGTCAGCAATAGAACCTAAAGTAAGCAGGATCCTAAAATTTCAGCATCCACGACCATCTCTGGACGATCATTAGTTTTCCCTCATATCACCCAAATAATTGTTTGTCTACAATAACGAGACGTCTAGTTCAAAGATAGGAGGAATTATTAAACACATAAAGTCGATCAAAATTTGAATTTTCATGTTTAAAAATATCCATAAATAACCGAACAAAGTTAGTTAGTTGTTTTGATGATTGCACTGGAAACGACCCAATATATGGGTATGGGGAAAATAAACCAAAATCAGTCCGTTCTTCATCTCTTTGACTAGTTAACGTTGTCCTAAAATTATTAAATTCGAAATACGGGTTCGGGCTAGCCCCAAGAAATGCTCCTTGAAACTTGTCATAACCCTAGGTCAATACATATCGATCAGTACTTGGTGGCTCTACTCAGAAAAGTCTGGTTTTAGAATTTCTTGAAATATAGATTTTGAAGAATTGGAAGACAGAATTAAGCAACTGGTCAACAGAACAAATGGATTTCCAATATGTAAGGGATAGTTGGATCTGAGAGATGTGCATCAGCAATATTGATTGGTCATTTTCGGGATTTATATTCTGCTAATCGCCTACCAAAACTCAAAAACAACCGTCAAACCAAATAAAGTTTCCAGACTTCGATTTCCATCGATTGCTATCGAAACCGGCTGATTCAATTTTGATGGCGTAGGCAATAAAATATGTCGAGAGAAAATGTTCAAGACATAATTTGTTCCTTCTTGGACGTCTTGTTCCTTACACGAGGGGCCGTATCAACTAATCACGTCCCTTGAAGGAAACTCCAACGCCACTCTCCCTATCTCCTTCCCCCAGAACCCAACCCCAGGACCTATCGAGCAATAAGGTTTTCCTCTCTTAAGAGTACACCAGTCAGGAAACAATGTCTAATTAAAAGTACGGAAAAGGTTATGACTCAACTTTTCTCATTCAAACTTGAAATAGGAGGAGGAGAGTTGAAATTTAGCTTTTGGTCGCGGGAGTCTCTCCCAGTCCTTATATTTACTTCCTCTCTTCCTCCTTGTAATGGATCAAAGTTTTCAGCGGGTTCCACAGGGAATGTACCACTAAAACTTCTCGTTCGTACGATCGTAACCGAACGATTTAAATGGAAAAGTTACGTTCTTCAGGGGACTCAGCTCGTTGAGAGTTTATGGTCCAGATGAACAGTTGAATGGGAAAACTTCGGAATCTTTGCAGCTTTTCAAGTGCAAATCAACCAGCTAAAGGGATACACGGCAGGTAAAAATTAATTTGTTTGTACTTGACTCTTCGTTGTAGTCCATCAAGGCCATCGTCTGGCGGTTAAAGGAAACGATTGTAACTTTTCAGCCAGTTTAATTAATTTGAAAATGTCCTACTTGCTCCTGCTTCGTCTATTGAGGTCCACTCACCGATTTGCTGGATGAGCATCGTTGCACTGAGTTTAGACTGTTCTAGGACTGAAACGGTAAATGACACATGTTTTCACCCGAAATATTACATGCAAATAAAATTTCAGCTATTACAAACTATGTTCCTTTACCTATTTATGTAGTCCTCCAAAAACATGATACCTCCAGGCAGAAGATTAGCCACTGGTTGATGATTTAGTACACATGTGGGATGTAACTAATATGGACCAAGGTCAATAGTGGGGTCAACAGCTTAATTAAGTTGTTAATCATTATTAATTTAGTTATAACGTCAGAAATGCGTGAGATAGTCAATTTGCCACGCTGTCATTTTTATTGCCTCTCTTCGTGTGTTCGACGGTTCGTTCGAGACAGCCTCATTTTTCCCACATTTTCAAGAGAGACATAATACTGTTTTATTTCAAAACTACCAGTAATTTCACTCCAAACCTACCAATTTTAAGCTTACTGTAGTCTACCAAAAACTACACTACCGGTATTTAAGATGAATTAATGCTACAATCGAAAACACTAGCGGGTTAAGTGATGTTGGCTTAAGAAATGGTGGGATTGGTGAAGTTGCTTCAGGAGTTTTATCTTCATTTAAAATCGTCTTGTTGAATTTATTCCGAAATCATTATGATTTTTAGATTTGCCCACCTGTACAAGTAGTCGAAACATTAATCAAGAAAATACTGCGAAATTATTACGATGATCAAACCCCGTCTCATGAATGAACGAGAAAAGAAAATTTTATTGAGAACAGTAAGTCATATTTACTTCACATTATAGTTGGGAACATTAAACATAGATTAGGAATTTAAATTGATGGAACAACGGTATCAAGGTTGATAAAGTGCATCAATGATGGCAAAATACTGATAGAATTTGAAGAAGGACTGTGTTGGAGAAAACTCGACATGTAGACGACTGAGGACATTCCAGATTAACTAATAGTATAAATGTCAAAAATCCACATCCCAGTTCAAATCTAAGTTGTGAAAATCTATGTGTGATGGAGAAAATCTGATTGAAGATTCGAATTCAGCAAGAAAAAATATGTTAGAGGCTCCAGTTAGATTTCAGACGTCGTTCAAAAGAAATTCAAATGCAACATTGTGTAAATCTTGTTGCGGGATCCATACTGAATTACCAACCACAAAATGAAGGACATCCAACTCGATTGCACTGCTGACGTTTCGGTACTTGAGGTAGATACACCGAGCTATCTAATTCGTTATAATGAGAATTATTTTTTACGATTCAAGAAATTACAGATCAAGTACATCCCGTGTTCATGGTATCGTTAGGGGAATTTGAGAACAATCAAGAACAAATTTCCTTGAACATTGCAGATTGAGAGAGAATAATTCTCCCTCAATTATTAATAATTTTCTCTCAATTATTCTAACTTAACATTATTTTTAGTTAGCAAAACGTAGTGTTGGAAAGAGATTTGGTTGCCTAGAAATTCTACCCTACTCGTAGTTTCGAGTAAAGTGTTTAATATTTTATTAGTGTTAAAAGAATATTTATGGATAAATTTAAAGTTGCATTCCATCTAGTGGGGGGCTCTTTAATAATAATGAGAAAAACGTCAATATTTATTGTCGATAGTATCTGTGATGGCTGTTGTGCCCCTGTTCTCGATATTTGGTTTAACCGCTCTGGGGGAGATAGGGGCGTATTGCCTAGCCTCCCTTGAACAGAGGTACTCAGCAGCCATCCATTACATATCAAACTTTCTTTTTCGTGAATGTTTGTAGAACATTTTGTTCTTTCGTGGCGAGTTGGCATATTCATCCTGGTTTTGGTTTTGGTGATTCTGTAACATTGTGATTTTGGTGTACAAGCGTTGATATTCAATTATTGACGGTTTGGTTGATTTTGAACCTGGTATCATTCAGTAAAACTCGGCTTTGATTGAGTTTCTTACGAGACTTGACGTCCAGACGCTCTCGCCTATGCGTTCGATTGCGCATGTCTCGAATGGAAAAACCTCCGTATTTACATCCCCAGACATGAACTCATAAATAAAATAAGAGGTCGAAAGTGTAAGGTGGAAAAATGGGTTTAGGGCGGAGATAGCAATCTTGATGGAGTGCACATCAATTGGACGGGAAACTTGCGCCTCTCGCGAGACGGACGCGAAAAAATAAAAGAGTTATCTTCTTTCCATCATTTCCTGCGTTGACACCTTTCCCGCATATTGTGAAAGCATACTTTGTATTATATGGCAACCCGAATGCCGGCGTTACTTCCGATCTCCCGTCGAGGAAGTTATTATTGCCTTTAACTTTCCCTTCACACATTTTATAGGACTTTCGACAGTATGGTACCTATTTACATAGATCCTTGAATTACAGTAGGTATCACCCATGCAGCCCTGATCATAGTAATACATGGGCTACTCATCACTATACGACGCCCACAACAACCCGGAAAGGTAGGTGAAACATGAGGATTCACTTTTGAATATTTAAAACAAAAATTCTACCAAGTCATTAACAGTAGGACACTAAATCTGTGATATCTTCTGAACAAATCAAATTTTTATCCGGAAATGTGAGAGAAATGCGTAATAAAAGGGTATGCAAAAATTGGTTGTACTGCTTTGTGACAGGCTTCCAGAGAGGTCCACAATTGTCCCACTGCTAAAAACGCAATATTTATTTGGAGGAAGAACAATTTAAGGTTTACTATAGGGGGCTAAATTAAACAAATCCATGGCTATAAGAGCGAATTTTCGAAGAAATAACTGGTTTTATGTAAAATGCTGAACACGAGGTTGAAGTCAGAATTGCGATATTTCATTCCGTTTTCAGATCAAAGCGGATAAATCGTGAAGAACATCTCAAGTAACAACCACGTTTCTTCATCTTCAAATTGCTCCAGTTTGAGAACGCAATAGAGATATCGCAATTCTTCACCGTCGTGTTCAACATAAAAATCACTCTCGAATGAGGTGTCACTTGACTGTATCATTTTTTGAATTTATGGGTAATACCCCCCTCCCCCTATAACTCCCCAAAGCCCCCTTAGAGTGGCCCAATTCCGTCCATCTACAAACTTAGCCTTTCGTTGGCCAAGACAGATTTTTAGTGCGAATTTGAAATTGGTATCTCAACTCCATCGTCTGGAATGACACATACATCAAATAAGTATGTAAATAAATATACATGTGATTTATGGTGTCTTTTGGCAGTGAATTCAAGGTGGTCTGAAACGGATTTGGGTATGGAAATTTGAGTTTCAAAAATTCGGGAATGAGAACAATTCGCTAAAAGAAGTATAAACGAGAAAATCTTCATTTTTTTGGCTCATTTTTAGTCTTTCAAGTCGCTTAAAAGATCTTGATAAAATTCATGTGTACGTTTCAATTTTCATGTAGTTGTTCTTACGAATTTGATCATAATTGTTCAATCCGTTTTGGAGGATAGCGGAAGAAGGGAGTACATTCAAGAAACTTCGAACTAGAGGGTTGTCCAGGGAACTGATCTGATTTTGTGGTTATAAAAAGGATGACGCATTGTTCTGCACCCTCGCACAAGTAACTTGCGTAGTAATAGCAATCACACAAGCTGAAGTAGATATCAGCTTACTGAAGGATAATCGAAGTCCCGGCAAAGATAACGTACCAGCTAAACTCTTGAAGCCTCAGGAGTTTCATATAACTTCCTCAAATCACGAACCTTATCAGCAGGATGTGGTCTGAAGAACGAGTGCGATAAGAAACGAGATCAGGTTTTATCTTTTCTATCTTCAAGAAGGGCGACAAGTCCGTGGTCTTGGTAGGATCATAATGGTGGAATCATAAGGGGCGTTACTTGTGACAGTCTATTACAAAATCCTACCAAACGTTCTGCGCAGAAGGTTAATAAAAATAGTTTGAGGATGTTCTGCAAAGGTTTCAACGTGGTTCTTTGCATTTCAAAGGGGAAACTGGATCGGATGTTTGTACTTGTGCAGGTGCACGAGAAATGTTATGAGCTGAAGACATACCAATAAAACCCGCCGGGTAGATGTTCCAAGAGACCCACGGAAAGGTGGTTGTCGGCAATGGTGAATCTTCAAGGTGAAAATTGGACTGAGACAGAGTGATGCCGTTCAAGTTATTCAATTGGACTTTCTCAATACTTCAATTTTGCACATTCATGGTTTTGGCACGAAAGGGACGATACGAGTTCTGTTTAGTTTCATGTCGACATCCTCCATCGCGCTCTGACCTCCGCGGATTCCGCCAAAGCCGGTCGGCAAGCGTTTGTGGTCTGCGGCGAGGCCGACGAAGGGAGACGACCTTGAAAACTGCACACCTGCATTCGGCAACATGCAGCCGCCGTATCTTTATCAAGGGAACGGGTTTTGCGATAGACAGATGTCCGATTGCCCTTCGACGGAGATGGACAAACAGAGTAATATCGTCAGTGAAACAGCAACACGCTATAAGTACCTAACTCATTTTCCCAAATTTTTCAGGAGAGACAAAAAACTGTTTACGAAATTTACGCCGTCTTACATGCTGAGTCGTTTCATCGCCAAAACTGCACCGTAAAACAACTGACTTATAGCATGTTGGTTTTCAAACTGAATTATAGCCTGTTGGCAACATTGTTAATAACTTCCCAGGGAGTCTTTTTTTTTACGAAACTGACTTCTCTAGTCGATCGGGCGTGAAAATTTGAATAAGGAATGGTGCCTAACTTATTTGGGTGAAAAATTGACTTATAGCATGTTGCCGTTACACCGACGATATATTTCATATAATAATCGAAGGAGCTAATATTTATACTAGGGTTGGGTACGGCAAATATCGATGTTTAAAAAACATCGTATAAAACAACCTCGATGTTTTTTTCCGAAACTGCCTTACCTACATTGGCGTACCTAAGTATAAATGCCTAACTACCTGACGATTTTTTGTAATTTTTGTTTTATTCTCATTTCGAAAAATTAAACATGAAAAATGTAGGTACTTACCTACTAATTTACGTCAAAAACACATAAAACACATTTACTTTATTCCGAATATTTATTGTTGGCCTCATGCAAAACAGGCAGTTTTGCGGCCATATCTTCGGAGAGGCGATTCCAAAGTGGGTTCAAAATCAAACTCGCTTGAGAAAAATCCTCTCTGCGGGAACGCAGGAAGAGATTGCAGGTGCACATTAACATACATCATAAAAGTTAGGATATCGTCGATCAAGAAGCAACACAGCAATTTGGTCAAAATGAATTTAAAACACTTTCTTATTCCAAATTCCTCGCTGGATAGCGTAGTGTCGTCCGAATTTCGAAAATTGGCCGCCAACAGCACGAAAATCACAAAAATGTGTGATTTTTTGGTGAGGCGTGGTTCCGAATCAGCAGGATTATACCTCAAAGACCTATACAATTGACTGTGATGCTAGTTTACCAAGTTTAGTCTAACTTTTACCTAGGAGTTTGGCTCAGCATATCCTGACGGAAACGCTCGCCCATTTGTTCCCACATAAAACGACCTGCGAGTATAACGAACATCCAATCAATCGACTCCCCTGAACTTTAGTGACGGTGCTAGTAAATAGGTACATGTTTGGTGTTGTTGGACACACTATTGGGTTTTTATCTTCCGTTGAGGGAACGTTCCAATGAAATAGTTTCTGTACTCGTAGTTGGGCGGTTAATTCGGAAATTTGTTCATTGGAACTATTAAATATCCCAGTTGAGGAATTTAATATACCTACCTAGTGAGACCGTTGTTTCAATGACCTCTTAAGCGGAATATACTCGGATACTCTCAAAGCAATTGAAGCTAAGGAGTTGGTGAACTGAAGAAGTTGGTCGATGAAGGTTAGTAGTGTGACGGTGAGGGGCATTGGGAAGGGGTAGGAATTGAAACAGACGACTAGCAAAAGAGAGAACAATTGTAAATTGCATTCCCCTCTCTTTCCATTTCCCTCCGAGAGACCTATCATTACAACCAATCGAGCGCTTTACTCAGAACGGTCTCTTTGTTCTGAATACACGGAAAATACAACTACAGTCGGCTTCCCACTTCGAACGGCCCGCGCCAATCTCCAATAGACTCGGGGACTCTCCTCAAATGACCCGTCATTACCGTTTGGAGCGGCCTTTCTGTACAATTTGAACCAGTTCGTTTTTCCAACGCCGATCGTGACGTCAAAACGACCGTCTGTGGCACTTGGGGCGATCACGAGCAACGCTCCGTTCAACTGACGGTGACGCTGTGGTGTTTTGATAGGAATAAACCTCAACACAACATTGGAAGTTGAACATTGATTCAACATTGGAAGTTGAATTGCGACATATAACCTGCAGCAACTGGTAGGTACGAGGGAAGTCTAGAAAGTAAGGTTACAAGAGCTGTGTAGGACGAAGGGAATGGTGTATTTCAGAGTTGTCACTACTGGTAGGTATACAGTTTCGTAACGGTCAAATAAGATATAAAATATTAAATTTTTGGTGTCCTTGGCAGTGAATTCAGGATGGTCTGGAACAGATTTTAGTATGAAAATGTTTCGGAAATTCGAGTTTAAAAAAATTTGGACCCAGGACCATACCTAGCTTTCTTATCTACGAAAATTTGCTAAAAATCATGAATAATCTTGGAAATATTTCTCGCTTCATAAATTGACTGACTATTTTAGTCATACATGATTTCAGTCATATATAGTCATATAATCATATAATGACTATATATGACTGTAATCATGTATGACTAAAATAGTCAGTCAATTTATGAAGCGAGAAATATTTCCAAGGAGGAACTATGGAGGAATCTATGGAGGAATTTGGAGGAACTACGGAGGAATCTGTCTATCTACCTATAATGACTAGTGGAGATAACTATGGAATTTCTCATTTCACGCATTGAATACAACATAAATATAAAGAAAATTGAGTTGAGGCCAATCCGACTTAAAATAGTTCCAAAAGCTGTCACCACGTGGCGCTTCAAAATGAGAAAAACTTACATTAAAAACTACAGTCGCAATACTCGGTCGATTTTAGATTTGAAAACGGCAATGCGCTCTTTGAGAACGTAAAATTAATGATACATTCGAGTTCTAAATTTAAATTCAAATTTTTTCCAATTAAATTTTTTAATTCATTCTTAAATACGTACCTATACCTTTGAAGAAAAAGCCCGCTTGTAGCACCCTTTGAAAAACCTTCGGGAATACATAAGACTTTTCCAATTTCGAATCGGATGAACAGATTGATCGTAAGGAGGAGAATGTGACGTAAATTTGTGGGGCGTGAGACGCCGCCGAGCCTAATAACCTCCCCCAACAATAACAACACCTCCTGTAACTGCTAGTTTCTAGGATTTCTGAATTCGTCTCTCATGTTTCAATCACAAAAGTAGTAAGTACACAATTATTTTCTAAATTCAGATTATATTGTTCGTTATGTACCGGGCAGTCGGTACAAGTCGATATTAACTCAGTATTTACGAATTGTGAGGTGAACTTGACAGTTGTCTGGACGATTCCAATTGTCCATTATCGAAATATCAAACCATAATACTCTTTCATAAAATGCATAATAATGACAATTTGATTTAAGAGTGAGGTGCGAGGACTAAACATTTTTATGCCGATTCAACATCGTATTCTGCCCGATCATTCGCCGGAGAGGACAATGTACTCGTACATACAACATTAAAAAATAAAAATAAATCTGATAACACAACTATACTGTTACGACTCGATAAGGACACCGTCGGACATCCTCCTCGAGACTGTAAGTACCGCCCTGAAGTCTAGTATATAATATATCAAGAGAACGAAACCGCCACCGCCACTATATCAGATAACACTGAACAAAGATCTAAAAGCTGGTTCAGCTTAAGTTTTAAATTATTAGCGCCATCGGAGAAGCCCCAATAACCGCAACGGCTTTGGCTCGACGCTTTGCCAACTATACTGGGCGTAATACCTTTTACGATGAATAGGGCGGTCGTCGGTGAGATGGAGAAGGAGCGGCAGGAGGTTGTCTAGGTAAATATTGATCTCCATGCTAATGTCGTTCCTTTAAAATAGGTTACCACCTTCCTCCTAAGAGAGGAGATAGTTTTTAAAAAAAATTCTCTTCCTCCATTATATACGGTATTATCGTCGGAATAGATGAGTTCACGAGAGGCAGGCTGGCATAAGTGGTGGTATAAGTGGATTTCGTTGTCAGCCAAATATGTACCCTGAGTTCAGGCAAGAATAACGAATACTATACTGGAATTATAACGATAAAAGTGAATTAAATGCAATCCGGGGTAGTTGAACAAAATGTAGTGGGTACCTATAGGTCAAATCGGACGGGTTCAATCGGACGTGCACTTTTCATATTCCATTCATGAATAACATAAATGTTATTGCAATTTGATATTTTGATCTATAATTTGCAATTATGCAACATTAAAAAAACCTTAAAATTGTTAGGTTCGAGATACGTAGCACCCGAATATTGACAAGTTTGTCAATTTATTGTTTTTTTCCATAACTAAAAAGCCCAATTTACGATTCAGAAAAAAAAGAAAAATAACCACCGCCACCGGCTGTTAAATAAATATGACTTGAATAATGCATAATAAAATATCCACATAACAAACACTTAACACACAATAGGTAGTGTTGAACCTAAATACGGTAATTGAATGAAGTAAAATTATAAGTGAATCGTAGATAGAAGTAACAGAAGAATTCTGATAAAAAAAACTCTGCAGATTCTTGAAACAACTGATGATAAACCGTTGTTTCAAGAATTTGTAGAAGATTCCTCTTCCGTATAGATCACTAAATAATAGATCAATTATTAATATTAATTATAGTTAATTATTATTAATTTAGACAGAAGGGTGATTATTATTGTTCGTTAATGATAATTAGGTATTATTCATTATTAATACCTAATTATTATAATTATAATAATAATAATCACTATTAGCACATTGTGCTGTTCGAATCAGCTGGGTCAATATTAACATTGACACGTCAGGCTGCCGCATGATTCACTCTCATATTGATGACTTTTGATCTGCTTCAACTTTGAGCCCTCATTGTGAACGAACGGCTGGCTATACAATGTGGGTGGTCTTAAACTATTATAAAAAGTAAACTCTATTTAAATTTCAACAAAAAACTACATCCAATAATCTGAATCTTCAGATAAATCTGAATTGTTCGAGATATGACGTTTTCAAAATGTCAAAATTCGTTTTGAACCCTTTTCCATTGACCTTGGGTTATGAAAACCTTCGAGGATCATTGTCGGGCTGGTTGGGACCCGTAAACCGAATTTCGTAATTTTAGCACAACGCTAACTGAGCATTTTTACATTCGATCTAGGTATGTATCTTGAAACGTAAACCAGCAAAGTTTTACAGGGGTAATTCTTTTTACCTTGGTCGAATTCAATGGTTCACTATTGAAGATAATAAACTATAATTGATGTGACCATCACTAAACTATTCACCGACTTTCCTGTAGTCGAGATCTATTTGGTCTTCTACTAGGACGAAAAATGATAAACAGTTATGAAAGAATTTGCAGCGTTTTTTGATTTCAGGATACGCTTCGTAGGTGTATCGCGATCTCTGCCGAATGTGGAATAACGATGAAATATCTTCCGAATGCAACACTTCGTAATAACTGTACTTTGTTCACGATCCACTATGAAACATTATGACCGTACGATAAGCCGTTAGCGTGTTAAACCGCCCTGAGACCAATCCGTCTCCCAAGTGCATCAAAAAGCAGTGCCATTGCACGACGTTGCTCTCTCGCTAATCTCACGTGGATCTTCCCGTTCGCCGCCGTTTCACCGGTGGAAACTCCGAGCGCATGCAAACTCCTCCACGTCGTCAATCACAACTGCATGCAAACCGGTTGCAACGTGTTTCTATGTATTTCACCGTCGAACCGGTACCAGTTTCGAGACGGACGAGTCAATAGGCGAGCACGATCTTCGAGAGTTTATCAAAGTCTCGGGTTTTTATCTCTGTTCAGGCAGTAGGAATCAATCGAAACAACCTTCAAGGTTCAAGGTGGCAACTCCATTTTGGTTTGTTTTTGTATCACTGCAACTGCAAGGAAAGGCAATTTACTTTATATTACTGCATCGATCGGTGAACTGAACGAGAATGGATTCGAAATGGATTCGAGAATGGATTCGATCGATGCAGTTCGAGCATATTATGTTCATTAACCTCAAAACCGCTTAAAAATCTGTAAATCCGGCAACCAAATTTTATGGAATTCGTCCACCTCAATAAAATAAAAATACCATTGTTTGAACATGTAACGCCGAACTATAAAAAGTTGGGCTTGTTGAAGATAAAAGAATGGAAAACTTTCCGTGTTGGAGTATTGCTGTACAAGATACTCAGAAATAAAGCTCCTGATTAATACCTGTACAATAAATTCGATTATATCATATTATATGGATGCGTTGAATGACCAAAATTTGGTATTTAATACTAGTCGTTTGTTTGAAGGTTTTTATTCCACGACGTTTCTGCCCAGGAACTGGGCCCTATATCATGCGGATATCTACAAGAGGAAGTAGAATTAATATTATTATCAACAGCAATGTACTATAGAGATGGAATTCTTATGCTAGGTAGGTACTTACATTATAAGATGATGTAAATGTCACATTGGGGTTTCGAACAGGGGATAGCCAACGGTAATAACAGAAGGTTAAGGGATATAAGGTTACAAATATAAGGTTACAATTTCGGTGTCTTGGTTGAACCACGATTCCATATACTTCCATTCAACGCATCCATATACTTCCACTAGTCAAGATCATAATACTATCATATTATATTGATTATGACCTAATATGCCTGATGTAAATAGTAGAAGCACTAGAACACCGGATAAATTATTACAAGTTCCATTGCAAAGAACAGCCGTTCACGCTCAGTGTTTCAGGATTATTGCGATACAAATCCATAATGAGTACCGTGATATATTCAACGATAAGTCGTCTATCGCAATATTCAAAAAGAAATTTAAAGATGTGCTACTGCGAAAATATGATGTATCTAGGTAATATTGTAGAAATGTTTGTATTTCAATACTGTATTGTTTCAGTATAATAATAATTATTATTAAATGATTTTAATTAGGTATCTGTGATTGAAACTGTCATGTATCTATATAAATATTGGTATAAATATCCAATAGCATAGAGAAGCCACTAAATTTAATTTATTTTGTTGACGTTTTTTTGGGAAACGAGCTCTATATTTATATTGAAGGAGTATTTAAAAAAAATGTTTAACCAGTCATTCGATGTTTGATTTATACTCTTGATGTTAATTTGTTTGTTCTTATCCTGTAAAAATGGTAGAGAGGACTGCAAGGTCCTATTTCATGCAGGCAAATAATCGGATTCATCCATTCATCCTTACGCTGGTTGAGCCTTATGTAATTTAAATTATCAAATACAATTACATGTAATTGTAATCGCACTCTGCGTACCAAATTGGCATAATTGTAGTCCAAAATGCAAAACAATTCCACATTTTTCATTTTTCATTTGAAACTTTACCCCTTTGGACATGCTGCATGACTAGATTTTTTCGTGTTTGTACTTTTATTAGTGCAACTAGTATTAAATTCAATTTTAATTGATATGACTACATCTATCGGTGAACTGAACGTGAATAGAGAACTTTGGTGTCAAAGGTTCATTTACGTTAATTTATCAAATATGCCTGAATTATGAGAGCCTTGTAGTCCTTTAGTTTGTTAGCCTTCAGTTTGTTTTTCAAGGTGTGGAACACTTTGAATTTGATAGTTCATACACTTTTCTACTTTATTCAATGAAATTTCAAGTAGGTACAACTAGGTTTTTCAACCGCGAACAACTCAATGTTTCGTCAAACATGTTGGCTGCATAATATGGCAGAATATTATTCTGGAAACAGCGATTTCGTTGCCTTTTCCTCTCCGGATCGAATAAAGACGTTATTCAATAAGAATTTAGACTCGATTTGCTTAGAATCAGATCAAGTGTGACGTTAGTAGGTGAAATGTGGCGAAAATAATCAAATTGTTCAATCTTGAGTCCTAGGTTCGTCTTGTAGATGTCCTTGCCAGTGGCGGGGTGTTAATCCCGTTAGAATCGGGACAGTTTTCACGGTGCAGGGAATATGATTTATTCAGCGGTTCGCTGTAGAACGTTCGGAAATGGGAACGTCAATGATTTGTTTAGATCGGTCTGGAATAACCTTCACCTTCTTCGGGCTTGTTAGCCCTCCCCAGTAACGATATTTACGGGACGGTCCTGACCTCCAGCGCCCCAGACGTGGAAACCCGGGTCGATCCTGAGTCAACTGACGGTCGGTGAAGGGGATGCGTCTGTTGACGCGATATTTCGATGTTGCACGAGTTGTACAGCGGCTTTTTATCGAATTTTCGAAGAAGAGGAAGCTATTGGTCCAAAATTTTTAAAACTCGAATTTCCGAAAAAATTTTATACCAAAATCCGTTTCAGACCATCCTGAATCCACTGCCGTAAGACACCCTTAATCATATGTATCCGAATATGGCTTCAATGAAATAGAAACGTGGAGTCTTTATATAGACTTATATGAATTATGAGGATCACTCACCGTTTTTCTTCGATACTCAATGTACAATACCTGATAGGGTGAAGTCAGAGAGTACACACGTTTTTGGAACAAGAACGGACTGTATTAACACTTGGTTTTATACAAGTTAGATATTGAATCAAGAGCGTACGCGGAGACAAGTTACTCTTCGAAGCTCTGGACAGCAAGTGGGGGAGCTAGAGAGGGGACCGCAGCGAAGACCAGGGCCCTCTCCTGGGAGTCCAGAAACAGGGTCACCAATACAACAGATATATATGATCCATGAGACGGTTCATGGATCCATGGGACAGTCCATGGATTCTAATTTTGAATACCCATTTCCAACACTCCCTCCTATTCAAAGATAAGACTGAAGAGAGTATAACTACTATGCAAGAATTACAAGATTATGGCTGGAGGAGCCAGAATTCAAACAAGAAAGGTTGACACAAGATAACCTACCATAGTAGCTTAAAATCCAGCATTGGTAACATGTCAAGAGAATTGAATTAAAACAAGATACATGATCTTATAGTTTGAAGCAAAAGAAAGTTGAGTGGAGAACAAGACACAATTCACAAGTAACTAGATCACACAATTCAATTTGATGCAAGGTGTGAGATAAAACAAAATTAAGTCAAGAAACCATAATACGTTAGACTATAACGTACAGCAAGAGATGTTACGTGAAGCAAGATAATTTGGATCAATTTCTATACTGGATAACAATGTCAAGACAAGTGATCTAGAACGCGACACGATGTTTCACGGAGTCAAGATGATGCAGGCCGATGATTCAGGAGGATAGCGAGTGCAAAGTTCCTGTATTCAACTCCAAGACTCTTCATTTCCTGGGGAAAGTTACAAGAGAGTATTAGAGTTGGTCAACAAGAGATTCCGAAAGTACACAAATTTATCAAAAGGCAGTGCCTTGGTGAAAGTGTCCGCTATCTGTTCATTGGTAGACACCCAAAGTATAGAAACATTTCCATTTTTGAACATTTCATGAACGAAATGCATGGACAATTTGACTATGTGTTTCAAGGTACGAGAGTCATTTGTCATTGCAACGGAAATTGCAGGAGCACAGTCGCATTTCAAGATGGGAAGCATATCTAATCCAATAAGGAACTTACACAAGCTTCGAATACTTGTAAGCTCCTTACATGCTTCAGACATGGCAATGTATTCCGCTTCACAGACCGATAATGCCACGTGAGTTTGCTTTTTTTTGATTTCCAAGACACCAAGTCGCCAAAAGACTTGATTGAAAACCCTGTGGTTGATCGACCATTAAGAGAGCTAGTACCAAGGACGAAGGGAGGAATCTGAACAGGCAACCAAGTCTTCAGTTTCGCCTGAAAACAAAATTCCGAAATCCAAAGTTCCCTTGAGATACCGCAGTATTCGCAGAGCACACTTCCAGTCAGAGAGTGTATAGCCAATTTGTTTCCTGCTCATGAAATCGACTGCAAAAGAAATATCAGGTCTCGTACAATTTTGAATATACAAGAGAGAGCCAATTACTTCTCGATAAGGGACATCCGGAGATGATTCAAAATCCTCAGTCGATCTCAGCTGTGCAGTTAACGTACACTCTGTTGCAGGCATAGGAGTCAAGGAAACCTTTTCCTCTTGGGAGAGAAATGTCTAACAAGTTTTTAATGGCTGACTTTTGATGAAGGAACATCAGCCTTTTAGACTTATTTCTCTTGATTTCAAATCCCAAGAATTTTGTAGGTGTTCCAAGAGTTTTGATTTTAACCTCTAGCTTCAGCTGTTTGATGACTTTCAGGGCTTTCCTGTCATCGTTTGAAGCTAGGAGGCAGTCATCAACATATATAATAATCAGCGCGTATTTAGTACCGTCTTGCCACTTGAAGATGCAAGTTTGGAACGGGTAAATTTCAAAACCCATGGCAAGAAGAATACTGCTGAACTTTTTGTACCACAAGTTCGGAGAAACCTTTAATCCGTACAAGGACCTTTTAAGACAACCCACATGAGAATCCTTCAAGGTTAGTGGGTAGTCTTTCAGTTCAGTCAGGCCTTCAGGAATGTACATATGTACAGGTTTTTCCAAGTCTCCATGCAGACATGCAGTGGTTACATCAAGTTGATATAAGTGTAAGTCCAGTTTATTCACAATAGACAAGAAAACGCGGACATCACCCAATCTAGCCACAGGCGCAAGTATTTCTGAATCAAGATATTCGTTAGTATCAGCAAAACCTTTGATTTCTGAATCAAGATATTCGTTAGTATCAGCAAAACCTTTGATTACCAGACGCCTTTTGTACTTGATGGAGCCCTCAGATTCAAGTTTCCTTTTATGTGTCCATCGAGATTTTATAATTTTGGTTCAAAGGGGGAAGAGCTGATCTGGGTATAAGTTCCCAAGTATTCATCTCCTCCAACGATTCAAGTTCATCAAGTATAGCCTCTTCCCAAAATTATATAATATTATTAATTTCAAATTAATTTATTATATATACTACACACATATTATACTTTATATAATTATAATAATATAAGATATTATTATATACCAAGTTATAAATAAGTATAAGCTATATATATAGTTAATACAAAACAAAATTAGATTATAAAAATATTTAGTATAAATATATTCCTTATCCGAGGATTCCATTGCTTCTTTGTAGGAGGAAGGCTCCAGCAAGTCTACCTGACTATCTCGTTGCAAGGCCACAATTTCTGTGGAGTTTTCATTCAGTCAGTGAATTATTTTGGCTCAAGTTGTCGTTCATGTCAAGAATTGTAACAAGAGGCTTTGGATAATCTTTCATTCGATCGCCATACACTAGACTCAATAAATTTGGCGTTGCAAGAATTAACAAATGGACTAATGAACAGATTAGGCGAGTGAGGCATTCTGTTATGTACAAATACGACATGCTTCAAAGCGTGACCCCAGAGAGAGTAAGGCATTTTAGCCGACAGCAAGTTTACTCTGATTTTATGTTTTATATCTTGATTAACTCTTTCAGCACAACCATTTTGTTGGGGAAGATGAGGCTGACAAGGATCCCAAAGAATGCCCTCCCGGTCCATCAGTCCTTTCACCTCCTGCGTTTGAAATTCGAGTCCACGATCAGACCGGAGCCTGAATACGCTTATGGGTTCAGACGTGATGGACGCTATTTCAAGCAGACACTGTTTGAGTGCCAAGTGAACCTCCTTTTTGTTCTTGAGAGTGTAAGCGAAAACGTAATGAGGAAAGTCACATACAAAAATCACTACATACGTATCTCCAGTTCGAAAGTTTGAAGGGCTGATAGGACCCATGAGATCTGTGTGGAGCAAGGAAAAGATCTATCAGCCCTGTGCCTAACTTGAGTATGCGATTTTCGAATCGTATTTGCTTGATGACAGTCCTCACAATTCAAGATCTGATCCGAGAACGTGACAAGTTTGAGTTCTGGTAAGAACTTCTTGGCGGCCTTCAAGTATTGCCCAGAAGCGTGATTAAGGCGTAAGTGCCACAAGAAATCTGACCCAAGTGCAGCAGGCGCAGCTAAATTCTGCCTGTCAAAGTCAGAAAGTTGTTGTTGTATAGGATCAATAGAACCAACCTCAGGAACCCTCCCTCCCAGGATGGCAGAGACTTCAGACGACGAGTGACCAGACCTCCCTCCCAAAATTTGAGATTCAGCTCCATTACAAGAAGGAGTTGTCATTGAATGGCTACCAGACTGCACAAGTGAGGTGGTGAAGATTGTACCAAGTCTGCAACGCTTGGGACCAAAATGAGCCCCAGGTGTCCCAGAAACAGATTTAGCAGGAGCAAGCGGCAGTTCAATCCACCATACCCCGTCTTTGAAATAACCAGACTTAATGATTTTACCAGTGGAGGCCTGAATAAAGTCAACCTTATCCTGTGAAAAGAAGGTATTAATTCCAACCTGAGCAATTTTTCTGACAGAAAACAAATTGGTGGATAAACCTGGTGTGTACAGAACATCCTTCAAGGTGGAGACTTGACCATTGTTTACAAAATTCAAATCCCCGCAGAATCTCACAGTCAAGTCTGCAGACTCATCCCGATTGGCACATTTAAAAACACGCTCTTTAGACATACTTACGTCTAAAATTAACCAAGCATTCTCTTGAGGATGTAAGATGTTCAGTACAACCAGTGTCCACAATTGCTAGAAAACTATTTTTACCTTCAGAAATGGTGAACGCTTTCCCAGATCCTTGACGTTCTCACACATAATTCAAGAGAGCAATATGTTGCCCTTCCTCAGCACCCATAGAAACCCAAACCTCAGCAGAGTCTGAACCTGTTTGAGGCCCCACAATGGCAAACACGGAGTCAGGAAATTTGCCAAATTCTTCAACAAGTACTTTCGCCTGACCTAAGGGCATTTTGACAAGTGAAGATTTGTCATTGTTGCAAGAACCCGCTAGTTTAGACGACCTTTTTGGCTTTTGTTTCATGTTAAGTCGATTTTGAGCAGATTGTGTGTTGCGTCGAACAAATGAGGGGGAGGGATTTGGACAGTTGGCAGCAGAGTACCACACTTGAAACAAATTTTATTTGCCCAAGAGCAAATATCCCTAGTATGACCCCTACGACGGCAATAGATACAAAAATCAGACTTTTTAGTGACTTTAGAAGTGCCAGCGGATGAGGGTAGTTTAAAGTTGACAGGCCTGGAAGGAAGATGATGCTGGAATAGGCTCGGATGGATCAAGAAGGAAGAGACACTCTTGTGTCTCGACCTGTCCGACAACGCCCCTCTTCCATTACTTGAACTGATCCTCACTCTCCAAGCGACAATCAAGAGGTCGAAACCTGACAGCGTCGATTTTTCTGACTCGATACAACTCAGATGAGCGGGCAAGTCGATCAGAATGAGAGAGAGGAGCAGATAAAGCATCCGAAGTCGAAGGTACCGCATGTACAGAAACCTCTACATCCATGGCAGATTCATCAGTCAAAGGAGTCAAGTTATGATTTGTGGGAGGTTCAGAGTTTACAGTGGGAACAAGATTTGTGGGTGATACAAGAATTCCAGAGGGAGCAAGATTTGAGGGTAGTACAAGAATAATTCTTCAATTATTGTTCAATTATTGAAGATGTAGCAAGAGGATTGGTGTAAGAGGCTTGGACAGGCGGGGCAAGGTATCGATGATCTAACTCAGAACATTTTTGGTCCAATTGAGTGAGACGTTCATTGATTTGTCCAAGGCTTACCTTCATCTGTTGTTTTATATTTTCTAAGAACCTCGAGAGGACATCCTCAGACGTCTTTGCAGCCTCCAGACGCAAGTGTTCAGTTTCCTGATTGGGACTGCAAGGCTTCTGCTCATTTCCAGTGGAGGATGCCATTGGAGGTTGTAGTGGCGAGTCAAGTATTCCACCTTCTTCAAAATCAATTAGAGAGCCGGTATTACTCATGATATCTTTCTCAATCTGTAAAGCGCAATTGGCATTACGAACTGAACAAACAAAGTAAACAACAGGTGGCAAATAAACAAAAACTATCAGGGTGCAAGTAAATATAATAGATTTTGAAAGGAATCAAAGCAAATTTAGCTCTTTAAGCAAAATCAAATTTTGATTCAAAAGTTCTTGAATCAAAGCTAATTTAGAACTTCAAAATGTACTAGAGTTCGTTAAATGTACATACGTAAAATACGTAAAATGTACATACGTAAAATACGTTAAGTGTATATACGTAAAATGTACATACGTAAAATACGTAATTAGAAAAATTAGTAAAATGAGCAAAAGCAAGTTTGATTCAAAATTTCAAGATTTGATGCAAGCGTTTTTCATTTAGTCCCAAAAGCAAAATTGTTAATAAATCAGGGTGAGTGATGAAGCTAGGAGTCAAAAGGGTTAGACAAAATTGTGCACTTACATGAAACCCAATTCAAATACCTCTTCTCGTATTTCTGCTTGACTGCATGAAAGAATGATCTACGACACCCGTGGATGACCAGAACAAATTATGCTTAAAACAAAATCATGAAGCATACAATCCAAGTCACCCCTTCTTTATTTATTTATTTATTTTTTTTTTTTTTTCCATGAATGGGGGTGATCCACGGGGCCCGCTCCCACGTTGATTGAAATCAAATTTAACACAAGTATTTTCAAGACCCTGAGCTTGGAGTCGGGATTCACCTTCAGTGACTCTTTTCTATACAAGCAGCTTCCCGCGCCGAGTCTCGTTTAGTTAGAGACTGAGACACACCGTTCGTGAATTGAACTTCTATTAAATAGAAATTCAATTAATTAGGACTTTAACCTCAGAGGTCTTGCCCGAATCAAACACCTCTTTGTTTTGAGTACGGCCCATTTATTGTTCGGATTGTGGACGAACTGGGAAATCCTATATATCGCCAGACGGGAATCAAGTTTGTGCACACTGATTAGTAACAAGATGTATCAAGGTCGTGCACTACATAATCAGTCTTCGTCTGACTCGGAAGGCAGAATGTTTGATATATTAAAATTATAAAACATAGCCTCGCGTACTCACTCGCCTGAACGAATTGTGGGATTATTCGAACAGACATACGCATTTGCGCTGAGGACGGGTAAGCGATGCTTTCACATCTTTTTGCTGGTATGAGCGCAAATTGCCTTTATGCGATCAATTGCATCACATCAAGAGGCACAAGTGAACGTGTCAGCTACACACGCTCGCACTCGAGTCACCAAGAGACCCTAACAAGAAGAATTGGTGGAGCGACACAACCCAATAGTTTGGAAAAGCTAATAAGACGATGATCTCCGATGAAAAGAAACCAACATCTAGCCCAGGGGAGTCAAAACGGAATTCAGAAACTCCGAGACGAAAAACGACGGACGCTGTCGGCTGCCATTTTCAGGTTACGAACGACAAACGGGACGAAATACGACACAACAATGTGAAGGTCACCTTGAAGGTCCAAGCTCAGAGAATCAATTGATCATTCGCTTCAATCATTATGGGCTTTTAGTCAAGTTCCGAGTCAAAAGGTAAGCTTTGAATTACAAATCATTACAACCGTATCAATCAAGCTTGAACACACGATATCGTATCCGAATATGGCTTCAATGAAATAGAAACGTGGAGTCTTTATATAGACTTATATGAATTATGAGGATCACTCACCGTTTTTCTTCGATACTCAATGTACAATACCTGATAGGGTGAAGTCAGAGAGTACACACGTTTTTGGAACAAGAACGGACTGTATTAACACTTGGTTTTATACAAGTTAGATATTGAATCAAGAGCGTACGCGGAGACAAGTTACTCTTCGAAGCTCTGGACAGCAAGTGGGGGAGCTAGAGAGGGGACCGCAGCGAAGACCAGGGCCCTCTCCTGGGAGTCCAGAAACAGGGTCACCAATACAACAGATATATATGATCCATGAGACGGTTCATGGATCCATGGGACAGTCCATGGATTCTAATTTTGAATACCCATTTCCAACAATATGTATATAATATATACATATGTTTAATTTTATGAATATATTATATTCATAAAATTAAACATATATTTACGAGTATGTACTCGTATGTAGGTATGTGTCATTCCAGATGATAACTCTTGATAGAATTGACATAAAAAGTTCAAATTAGCACCAAAAATTTCTCTTGGCAACCGAGTTTGTAGATGGACAGAATTGGGACAGAACTGTTCTTTTCTGCGTTCCCGACATATTTCCGCAAAAGTCGACATTCCCCCCCCCCCCCCCCCCCCACAATGTCATTGCGTTTTCAGCCGATTCCCCCAAAGTTGGACCCTCACCACCATACAGCACCTCAAGAGTAGGAGTGTGACTAGTCAAAAATCCTAAATGTTGGGAGAACGCATTTGAAGTTTTGGATCCCAAATATTGCTGAAAATGTCGTTAAATAACTTTCTTTAGAGAAGCGGCTTATGACTACTGTTTCTAGGGAAGTCTACCCACCTTCCCCATCAACTACTAGCGCCTTGAAAAAATTCTGAATAACTTTGTTGGATAAGTTGAAAAAAAGTTTTGAGTTGTTACATTAGGTACTATCTTGGATTTTTTATATTTATTTCCAATGATTTTCCCTGATTGTTAACCCTTTTTTTGCACTTTTTAGCTCGCAAATTTGCTAAATATTATTCAAGCATCAACAACAGCAATGCAGGCATGTATTATTATATTTTATGTATGTGTCACTCCGGACGATAACTCTCGATAGAATTGAGATAAAAAGTTCAAATTTGCACAAAAAATCCATCTTGGCAATCGAAAGGCTATTTCCGTGGATGGACAGAATTGGGCCTCTCTAAGGAGGGTTTTTGGGAAATTTTAGGAGGAAAAATTACCTATAAATCCCCAAAATGAAACATTCTGACAAGTGACCCCTGATTTTAAAGGTTTTTTTTTTTAATTCGGAACACGATGGTGAATGTATTATATTCTTGTAGGGCTCGTCAAGATCTGTCCGTCGATGGGTATAACTCGAAAATCGAATTTTTCGACTTGTCACACTCCTATTCTTGAGTGGCGATATGGAACTTACGAGGAGCCATAATATCGACTGTTTTCTTGAAAATTCGTCGATCACGTCACATTGCAATACTGCACTAACTCTCAGCCGTGTAGCTTGTTGATTTAATAGAACCCCCGATCTATGGGCTGCTTTAGGGGCGGGCGGTGAGGAGCTCGAATAATCCGGGCAACTTGTAGGGAGGTCGTTTACAACGCGCAGGAGCATTTACGATGAAATCCATAACCTGTCTTCCCGATCGGCGTCTCTCGCGCTCCGTAACGGCCCCCTCCCTTAGTATCTGAGTTCTATCTCTCTTTCGACTCTCCTGTCAACGTAGAATTGCTATATCAACCCTCTCCATCAACTCAATTTCTACGCCGTCCTCGTCATATGTCTCCCACATGGGGATGTGCCAAGAAGGAAACCGAAAAATCATACGCCCTCCTACAGCGAATCGTAGTGACCACATAGTTCCCTTATTGGATATATTTATAATACGATAAAAAATCGGGTTCGCGTATCCCCGTCGATCATCAATAACATACTAACATGCTTTTTGAGTGATTACTCTTCTGCTGTTTAGCTTCTTTTCATTTTATAATGGTGTCATGTCTTGATGAAATTTGAGACACTGTGAACCGTCTGCTGTTCACTATTAGAGAGGTTGAGTTTGCTATGCGCAACTCGAGGGGTTTGAATGTTAACATAACTATCAATAACTGTGAATGATAACTATCATGATAACATTCAAACCCCTTGAGTTGCGCATAGCAAACTGCACCTCTGATTGCACCTGATTGCAATCAGAACAGTCGTACCTAGTCATAAAAAGATGTTTGATGTTTTTTCTTCATTCATTCAGTCCGTTCACTTTGAGATTCATGTCATCTTATCGGAGACTTGGAATTCAGCTCAACTTATATTTTCTTTGCCTGGTTACAAATGAATTTTAACCTCAAAGAGGCCACGGCGTACTTCTGTGCACCGTGACAACAGTCATCTTTCCTGAGTAAGGATATCATTAAAAGTTCTCTTCATTTCTCTCCTGATCCCTAACTCCAACTGTTGGCTGTGGCAACTTTGATTTGGCAATGGAAGAGATGGAGGGTTTGTTATTGTTGATACACTATCAGTAGGTCGTCATCCACGAACCCCTGGACTGCAATCAATACATCTCTCAGATGCTAAAAAATAGACCAGGTATTTGATAAAACCATTATTTTGGCTGGAAAATGAAGAAATATGAGGTGTATTCAAGTGCACCTTGGCTAGATAGGGTCACAAAAGTGTTTACTTTTTTTTTTTTTTTTCAATTGTGTAAATATGTATGCTAAACATATTTACCTCGTTATGCCTGACCAATAATACCCCAACTTGAGTACACCATTCCAGAATTTCGTGGAATTCTCATCCAAATTTTGTATTTTTGCCATTTCAGCTTCATTTGGACCTTAAAAAAGAGTAAGAAAAAAAGTCTTTGAAAATTCAAAAATTGACATGTTGGCCTCTTAGGGGCACATATTACCAGAGCGGAGGGGTTGTTGTTTATGTTCGAAATGATTTAACGGCACTTCATTTGAGCCTGATGTTGTTGATGACTGCAATTCCGTTTTTCTCGATATTTCTTGTGGTGATGATGTTAGAGTTGCTACAACAGCTTTTTATGTTTTCTACATGGTCATTTGGGAGGGTAATCATGTACCCATTTGCTGCATCGTGTAAATAGCAAGTTTAAAAAATTTTACAGTTTTTAAGTTTGAAAAATGTTTAGAAAATTTGTTAATGAAACATTTTTCGCAATTTCCCTCGATCTCCCATCCAGACGTTCAATCTTCCGCCTTCCGTCAGTCCGTAATTCAAGGATTCTTTCAATCACCTCCCGTCCCTGACTCAATCATCAATTTTGCCTTTGGACGTCAGTCTTGACTCGCCGCAGTCAGATTGTCAGTACTACTGTCAGTCTGAATGATCGTGTAGGGGCACTTTTACGTAGACACCTGACTGAGAGTAACACCAATTAGTTCAATACTAAAAATTTTGAAAATGACGTCAAAGAATTTCGCCAACCCAAACGAGCGATAGAACGACGTTATCCAAAACGTAAACAACGCAGATCTGGCTCAATTTCCGTCGTTCGTTGGAGAGCTGCTCGATTCAAGACGATTTCGTTCCATTCGCGCCGTATGATTCGCCGTCCGCGCCGTAATTTTCTCCTCATTTTTCCTCGTTAACTCCACCAAACCGTAAACCACTGGTACGTGAGAAAAACAAATGAAGAGAAAAGTTCCAATTAAAACCACCTTGGTCTTTCTCTTTTTAGGGCGTAATGGGGCTTGAAAACCGTCTTTCGAACGTCTTTCAAACCAGAGGAAAAAGTCAAAAAAAGCTGACGATCGCAGGTTTGAAGGTGTATGAAAAGATTTCACCGGATAAAGGAAGTGAGTTAAATCATATTCCTCGACCCCCCATCATTTAACTCTTTTCCATTTTACCTTGTCCGTCCACTTCCTCTGGAAACATCAAGCTCTTTTTTCCCTCCAACAGTTTCAATCGACGATTTCTTCTCTTCTTTTTCTCTGCTCTCCTCACTTTATTCCTCCTTATTCGTCCTTTTTTTTTTTTTTTTTTTTTTTATAACGATTTTCTCTGCACTACTCAAAGGAGGAAAAAATATCAAAAATAAAAATCCCGTCCGTTTTTCCATACGACTGTTCATTTCAACCGGTTGGTTGGATACGAGGCTATACAGAGGTCCTGCAGAGGGTTTCGGACATGCTGCAGACTGTGAAACTCTTCGAAGAAATTGATATTATATGTGATGGAATGATGAGAGACACCAAAGATAAGACTACATAACACTATACCAACCATTTCATCACTTTTAAATCACTCGAATAACATAAATTGTGTCATCACTAGCTGCTCGTAGAACCCCTCAAGGCACTTGAAAAGGAGACGGACTGTTGAGTTGTGAAAGTCTGCGTGTACACAGTGAATATCTTCATAGCCAATATTTCGGTGGAAAACATCATCATCTGGTTACCTCGATCACCCATATAACGACAAGATGAAGGATTTTTCAACGTGAAGATGTAAATGAATGCAAAATGAAGGCGCGGGATTCCAGAGACTTATTAAAACCCGATCACCTAGCCAGCCAGCCCTCTGACGTCATAGGCTGTGACGTACTAGTTGGCCTACTGCCGGCCGTCTGACGTCATACGCTCGTGCGTCATAGGCTCTGACGTACTAGTTGGCCTCCAGCCAGCCGTCTGACGTCATAGGCTCTTACCGCATATGCTTTGACGTACTAGTTAGCCTCCTGCCAGCCGTCTGACGTCATACGCTCACGCTCGTGCGTCATAGGTGCGTCTGTCGTAGTGGCCCGCCTGTCGCTTGTGTTCTGACGTAATCTGAGGGAAAGGGTGAATCAAGGAAACAAATTTTTCCCGTTTCAGTTTTGTGCCAAAGCAAAGACATGAAAATGTCAAAAAAATGTCAACTCCATCCTGTTGTTGATACAGTCGAGAATTAAATGCTTGCATACGAGTCTGCAACACATTGGGACATTTTATGTCTTTAAAGAAGTGATTCAGGAACCTTCGAACAATGCTACATCACCTACCCCAGTAGCGTAGTTGTTATACTTAATTGTAGGGTTCATCATAAATTATGAAGCTTGATTGAGAATGATCACCTGTGTGTAAACAATTATTTAAACAATCACGCTCATACCGCAGCTTGTCGGCCACGCACTCCGCAGTGGTTAACGTAATATGGTTAGGTAAATCGAGAGCAATCGTGTAACGCTTTTGTGTAACGTTTTTCGAGTTATGTGCCAGAGTAAAGACATAAAATGTCAAATACTCTATTGTAAAATTTGAAAATCCTGACTCCAGTGGTAATTACGTCAGCAGCTGTGTGACAAGTTCTTTAGACCGACCCTCATCTACGATGTCTGAATACTTCTTATTAGGCGTGGGGTTTGAATATAAAATAGGTCGTTATATACTGACCAAATCCAACCACTTGTGTTTGGTAGGTATCAGTAACACGAACAAGAATTTATCATTAAAATTCTTTCACAACAATATTTCCTTTTTAAGTCTCAGTTCCCTTACAAATTTCTTGGTAGAATAATTTCTAAGGGGTGGGTATACAGTATAACTCTACAAATATAAGAGTACAGGTGGGTCATGTTTTGTATAAAATCCGAGGCACTAAAATGAGAAAAACCTGCTCCAAACTCGGAGAAAAAGGGTTGAAAATTATAAATCAAAACCACCCGTATCGCTCAGGATACGTGATCAGGTCGCCAGGATATATTTTATCATGCAGGGGCTGAAAAGGATTCCAGAGAGAAAAACGCCGTCGGTCTCACATTTCAAGAGGATCGCCCCATCGGATTTACGGCTTGTCCCGCCCTCGGCCGGAGCTCGCTGGGTGTAAAAGGAATAGCCGTAAATCAAGGTGACCTTCAAGGAGTGGCTTCGGGGAGCCCTTCCCATTTAACAGTAGCTAACATTTATGCGGGAGAAAGGCCGAGGAATACGGGAGTTACCGTTGCACGGGTGATTACTTCCTGTGTTCGCCTTGAAAACCTTCTTTAACGCGGTATTTCGACGAGCCTTACGCCTCCAGACGAACTGATCGCTACTGATCACTGCTGTTCAGTACTGATGCGAAAGCGGTACCCTGATGAGCCTGTTCATGGGCTCCTCCAGTCAAGCCCTCACTCAGGTGCAGAGGAGAAGGAGTTCAGATGTGACTTCTGTCCCACTTCTAGGGTTTTCTAGGGAGAAAAAGTCAAAATATAAATATGGGACCAATGGGCGAACTAGAGAGTGTTCTGAACTGTCTGAGAGCTGAGAATATCATGGTCTTTTCTGTGATTAATTAGAATTTTCTATTACAACTTCCTCTGCTTCCCCTTCTCACGGTAAGGGTAGGGAGAGGGGCCTGAGGGCCAGCCCTGATGGTAGGGTGGGGAATACATAATGTATTCTCATTCGCCTTGAATCCTCTCCCACTCGCGTCTCATCTTTATTTAATCATTATTGTTTGCATTGATTTTATAATTAAGATGCTGGGGCATAACGGTTAGTATATTTCTTCTTATGTACATTAAACATGAAATTTCTAGAATCTAGGTTTCACTTATTTTTTATTTATTTTTTAAGTGTAAAATGCTGATTGAAATAAAAGATTTCGCTCCTCTAACACGGGCAATTAGCCCATACGGGGAAAAACTTTCGTTAATTTGAATTTTATATTAAATTTATGTAGGAATAATTTATTTACCCGTTCTGATTATGAGAATAAGAAATAAAAAACCAAAAATTAAAGTTAAAACTGAAATTAACTTAACACGTGTTAAAAAAAAAAAAAAAAGAAGCAAAATTAAAATGGGACCAAAAGGAAGTGGTCACAGGAGGTGACACCAGGGAAGACATTCAAAATGGTGAGGGATTGTCCCCAAATTGTACTTGGATTCCACATGCAAGACAATGGCACCTTAATATTATGGATAATTAAATTAAATTATATTAAAACATGAATACTGTTGAGAATATTGAGGATAGATGGATGATGGTGGGTAGGTTGTGGAGGAAGGTACGATAGTAGGTGCTTACGATTTTTAGGACACGCGCACATAAAATTTTGTGAAACCCAAATGTAGATTCAGAATGTTTCTTTAAAAAAATGATTTGCAACGAATTATGTTTCAAAAAGAATTTCAAGATATTTCATTCGGGTGGGGCGGGCATTCTGTTGGGGCAAGCCTGAAATTCCCGGTACATGCCGACCAGGTACTAACTGGTAGGGAGTCTGCTTCAGCAATTTGGATGATGTAAGTAGATACAATTGGATACGGAAACGGATCGTTCCCGTCTCATCCAATTTGAAGGCGGGACGTTTCGCGGGAGAAACTCACCGTGAGTGGGTCTGCCGACGTCAATTCAATTCCCCGAGTGCAAGGACGGCGAGGATTCATCTTACCGTAGGCCCCATTCGCACGGTAACCTATCCCCGGGTTTCGCCCTTAAACTCCTTAACCGAGTTAGTCCTTAACCTTCACTTGTTAGCATTCCCAGAGGAGCACGCAATCAACTGACAAAATCACTTCGCCCCGCTCTCCCGCCTCATCCGCACTAAACCTGACCCAAATCAAATACACACGCGGTTCAACTTCTCTCATCTCCCACGAGGTTGGGACGGGTTTGGGTTTCATTTTGTGTCACTAAAGTATTAGCTACTTGTGGAGTTCCGAGAGCTCGGAAGGGCTTGCCGGCTCTGAGCCGAGTTTGCTCAACTAATAATAGGAAATGCAGATGTGGAGGCAGCCGACGTTGAGAGACGGAGTTGGCATTGTAAGAGGATTACTCGTGTATTCCACGTGAATGATCCCGTTCGCCAACTATCAAAACGCAGAATGGAGGATTTTCATTCCGTTATAATTGTTCAACGTCTAAAAATGCGGAGAATCGGATAACGCTGCCAACTGCAGAGGGAGGATTATAAGTTGATAATACCGCGGTGCCGAAGAAGTCACCATTCCTGGTAATGAAATTAACTCCCGCTCCAGAGCACCAACTACAATTTTACTTATGAAAACGTTCATCGAGCGTGACATAAATGTGGCGTTGAAGCGTAAATGAACTGGTTCTTAGGGGACGCTTGAATTCTGGAGGAGCGAGTAAAGGACATTGGTCTCCTAGGGGTGCTTTTCCCCAAAAAAACTTACAGTAATAATGAAGGTCAGTAGTCAGATGTAGTAGCTGTTACAATTATATGTCCCAGACGCGTTGAAGTGTTTATACCAGATCTAAAGATGGACAGCAAAAAATTATTTATTTTTATTTATTATTTTATTTATAACCCCAATACAACATAATATGTTATGGTTGATAAGATCATAGAATATTAATATTCAATTAATATTAAAAAAATATTAAGAAAATTCTCATGCAGCGAGAGCAAAAATAGATGAGGATGAGGGGGGATAGTCAGATCTTCAGGAGGCGCTGAAGGAGTAAACCGCGCAGGCTTGATTGACACAACGGAGAGGCTGGTGGAACAGGTCGACGACTGGGAAGTTCAGTGCAAGGAAATTACCCCATCGAGGCAGACGAGAGAGAGGGCGATGCTGGAGGTAGTTTTTAGCTGAGAAGGGTACGGCAAAAGGTTCCACAGAGCCAGAACCCTGATGAGAGGGGGTGCAGGAGCATGGGCGCATCCAGGCGACCAGACAAGAGGCTATGGAGGGGAGAGGTGTTAGCAATGTTGAGCCGAGTGCTCAGTCGAGTGCTCAGTAATGCCAAAAACCGCAGGAAGGCCCGATGGACATGCTCAAGCCGGTCGGCATGGCAGAGGTAGACAGGGCACCAAACCACGGACGCGAACTCCATAATTGGATGCGCAAGGGCCTTAGAAAGCGTGATGATGGCAGGAATGCTGTCAAAATCACGGGCATTGGGCCTCAGAAAGCCGAGAGCACGAGATGCCCTTGCAGCCACCCCAGCTATGGTGTCATTGAAGGTAATCTGAGGATCCAAGAGGTTACCGATATCACGGACACTCTCCAGTTGATCCAGGCAAACGTCTCCAATCAGGTTTTCATGATGATGAGGCGAAAGTATGCGGGCAAAAGTCATCGTGGAGCACTTTGATGGGTTCAACTCAAGATCATTCTCGGCACACCACGCCAGCAGATGGTTTGGGTCCTCTTGGAGAAGTTGGCAATCAGACAGAGACTCTATACGGCAAAATAAAACACCTGGAGGCGGCATATGACGGATATAGTCGTGAAAGTGCGAAAATCGAAGGTCGACGACATGAGGGCTGGTGCAATGCAATCATGAAACCCACTGTACCCCCGTCTCAGCTTTGATGTTCGCCATGCTGGTATTCCTCAGGAGAATCGTGATCATCCATTGTGGATACGTCGCTGAGTGTGCGCAGTAGGCCACTGCGCAGTTTCTTGTTATCATTTTTTATCAATAATCTGCGTTTCAACTTATATGTTCTTTTTCTACTGCGTACTTAAAAATCTGAATGATCGATCTGATTCATCAAAATGAACAACGAAGTTCTTATTGAGTTAGTGAAGCAGCACCCAGAAATCGATAATAAGGCGGGAAGTTCACTGTTGAAAAAAATCGGGAGAGCTCATCTGCAGTAGGTACGCAGTTCCGCATCACTGTGAATCAAGCTTCAGGTCCCTCATGAGCTCCAGTGTTGCCAACGCAACCCCTTCAATTTCCCTCATGGGTCAAAAAAGCCTGCGTGTCATGCAAAGGGTTAGTATCGCTATAATATAATCGCAATCGACGAAATAATGTTTACTAAATCGAAAAGGTACTCCAAAACAGTATATTATACTGTACTATATTACTAAGTAGGTATATTATACTGTTTTGGAGTACATTTTCGATTTAGTAAACATTATTTCGTCAATTTCGAAAACTTCGCTAATCAGGACATTATGCGTGACTAAAACTTTTCTGAGGACATTTTTGTTATGGGAGAAAACTTTCAGGCAGACGTGGTGGTTCAAGAAACTACCGCGGTCTCGTCATTTTCAATCCTCTTTCAACGTAAACTCCTTCAAAGTATCGCCGCGGTCGCGTCGTAATGATTAAAATACGGCGAAATCGGCCTTTAGAGTTTTAATAATGAACCGTAGGTAAACAAAAAGTTGAGACCCTTTAATTGCGCTCTAAGCCGTCCTGAGAGCTCCGACTTGCCTTTTCCTCAGTTGTTGGGAAACACGCGTGAGCCGACTGTCTAAATTTTAATTAAAGGTTTTAGTGCCCCAGGGGCAAAAAAGGGGAAGGTTTCTACAGAAGAACAACGGGAATGAGAAGGTTTATCTCTTTTCCGATCCAGTTGTTTATACTTGGCGGAGAAATTAGGAGGGGGCATTAAATTTCACTCAGGGGCTACGGGTTTGGTCCAATTAAGTCGAAATTAAAAGTTACCCAGGCAAGAGCTTAGACGGTTAGTGTGACCTTTTTTTTATATTGGAAGCACTAAAGACGATAGGTGTATTGCCGAATGTTAGTATTCTACGATCAAATACGAAATTACCCAGGATTACGGAGAAAAACAGGTGCGAGAAATCACTCAGCACTCTTCACCTCTATCCAGCTGAAATAATGGTACGAGTTGGTGCAGGTCATACCAGGGTTTGGACCTTTGAAGAGTACAGGTGAATTAACTCGATATCTGAAAGCCCTGTGAATTAGCCGGGCCAGTGTGAACATTGATTCACCTTCATCTTGACGACTTTTGATCTACTCCAATTTTGATCCTTCATTTAAAACGAACGACTGAATCGTCTTAAAAAATGCTAAAAATTAAATTATATCTAAATGTAAACTAAGAACTAAACAGTTAAATTTGAATTTTTCGAGATATGAATTTTTCAACATTTCAAAATTCATTTTGAACCCCTTCCCATTCACCTAGGGTTATAAAAAGTTTCAAGAATCATTGTAGGGTTGGTCCGAACCCGTAAACGGGACGGACGATAGTACACCAAATGGTAAAGATAAATAAACCAAAATAGTCTGGGAAACTTCACCAGTTACCAAAATTACCAATTGGACTCAAAAACATCATGCCTAATAGTCAGTCATGCCCAGGAGTAGCCATTTGTGGATAGGGGTGGGGAATATTTAACGTAACCGCTTCAAATAACCTAATGCTGTCCAGTAAACTATCCTATTACCTGAAAACGCCTATTACTGGAATAACTGTTTTGAGAACTTCGGGGAAAGGGCTTTGAGGCTTCCATATCTCACAATTTTAGCCACCAAATCAGTGTGAATTCCAAAATCATAACCTTAATGTGAAGCACAGCTGGTTCTGTGCACGTGGGGTAGTCTGGGGGCTACTAGGTAGGTGCGCTACTTTAAAGATTATTTGTGTATATTTGTTTCTCCTATAATACACATTATGTAGTGCCAAATGTCAAATACGACTTCAATTTTTCAATGAACTAGGTACATATTTATTTATTATCTAATGATAGTGCAACTGAATCACCATGACGATACTCGTTCTCATCGTGGTCTCGATCACTTCTGTAGCAAGAGGACCAGTCAATTCAATGCCTTCATAATAATCTTCTGCAACTAAGCTCTCAAGTTGATTCGTAACTAGTGGACTCGTAGCAGTATTCCTTCCCTGATTAGCTAGAAGGGGTTAGAACCCTGGAGCAATGATTGATGTACTTCTGTCAAGGGAGCTTCAATTACGATGATGAATGCTGCATTAGGATATCTGATAAATGATCTCCGTCGCTTCTCTGTTTGGAATTTCGTCTCAGCCCCGTCCTTGAACCCCGGCGCCGTCCCTATTCAAAGGTTGACCCTTTCGTCCACAATTCATCATCAAATAATGAACGGAATTCGTAGTATAATGAGATATTAAATTAGTTAGATAATTTAAGTTTATGGATTGACGCATATATCGTGGGGTGATTGGTAAAAGTGACCAAGTGATATTTTTTGAGAAAATGATATTTTAAGTATATTTTGGTATAAATACCAAAATATACTTAAAATATCATTTTTAGCCATATTAAAATATCATATTAAATTTAGCCTTCTTAGGACTTACTCGTTAAGCAGAATAGGCCCAAGATCAGCTGAGTGGCTCCTAAAGCAAATTTCGATACTATTCTCTCTATGATGCTGTAATTTGGTATGTAGCCTCCTTAGGACTTACATTTCAAGCAGAACACATATTTAACTGGGAGAAAATGGGACATGTACATGAACTAATGTATCTGTATGTAGTGTAGATACTCATCATCAGTTTTATGAACTCAGGATTTTTGTTTATTCAACTCCTTATTGTAGAAAATAGACGTAAACAAAAACTTCATGGCACTTGTGGGCTGTAGATAACTGGTAACACCACCCACTGTGTTGCACAAGTACCGCATTAAATGCAAATATTGCACTAACCTAATAATTTAGTTAAATGTTTCAATTTGTTTTTCTGCTCTCTGTCCACCACGACTATTCTGTAATTTATTGTTTCTATTTTTTCTCACTTTAAGAAGTGGTTAGACGTGTCAACATGAGAGAGAGGCGAAAAACTCAATATCCGCCTAGTAGATCACGACCTGCCTGAGTGGGGGCCTGTATCACGGTCAGCCATCGCATTTGCATTTACCTATATACATCATATTATGATTTTTGGTGCCTTTCGTCAGTAAATTCAGGATGGTCTGAAACGGATTTTGGTACGTACCTATAACATTTTTCGGAAATTAGAGTTTTTCATTCTACGAATTTTCTCGTATTCGAAAATTCGCTAAGCATTAAATAATCGTGATTGAAGCATCGATTACCAGATAAATCGAACATCGATTAAAATTACATCGATTAATTATTTTATTTTGGGGAATTAATCTATTATTGCGATCAATCGATTGATCGATATCCGATCCTGTTATTAAGTATAGAAACTGTATAACGTAGTGCAGGTTTTCCTCACTTTTCCCAGTGGGTACTGCTGTAGGTTGGTATATTAAGGCAAGGCCTGCAGTTATCTCTCGATTGTCAGTTGGTTTATTGTATGATTAAATCTAGTTAAAGGGATTCCTCACCAGTTTATTATTTTGAAACCCAAGTTTTGCTAATTTTGCTGGTCATATTTTATTTGTAATACTTCGAAGGCAGCATTTGTGCAGGATCATAGCTGCCAGCCTGTTCTGATCACGCTACAATCACCATGAGACCTCATTTGGTACTTCTGCCTGGAAGAACTACATGGTAAACGTGGATGGAAAACGTATGTAAATAGGTGACAAAGCCAGTGGTGTCCTTGGAAAATACGTCTCTTCCGAGCTGATTGTACAGTAATCTACATCGGGCCATATCCAAGGTATATTGTCACTTACCGTCACATTACCGCCCGCATCTCGACGTTAACGAAATGATATGCGACCGAAAAAGCGTCCGACCTCGTACAAACTAACCGAAGTTGGCTCGATTTGCAAATGCCACGAAACGGTAGTCGGTGGGAAAAAAACAGATGATATTCTCGCTTTAATACGGTAGCGCTTAATATGGAAGTAACCTTTCGACGTGGAAAACGTTCAGGCGGCCGATGTCATCAGTTTTCAACGCCACGAAGAATCCGCAGGAGCCGAACTCCGATCCAAGAACTGGTTCGCAAAGGTCGGGGAAAAAAATAAAAAAATACCCACAGGAATTTCCCCTTTTATATTAACTTGTTATAAAACTCGGGTGAAATCCAATAACACCGCTTTTTCCCCGTCTTATTTTCGCTTCATTTTCATTTTACACTGAAACGCCGTTCGCTCGGTTAAATGGGCTTCTCGAGTGAGGTTTGAGTGCGCATTAATCTACGGGAGCTCGGTAACGTATCAGTCGAATCAACTAGGAATTCAGAGAATTTCAAACGATCTCACATGAAGATGATTGCAAACCCGAGGGAGATTCTCGTAATCAGAAGCACGTGGAATGACTGCACCTGCTGAACCTCCAACTGCATTCCAGGAACCGAAATTACCGAGAGGGGTGTAATTCAAACGATTATAATTACATGACCCATATTTGAAATATAATTTTTCATTTGTTTCTGTGAAAATCGAACCTGAAAAACGTTTTCATCATTTTTCGTTCGTTCAACTCAGCTTTGAGGGTGGTTGTGTCACCACGAACAGCAATACAAACAATCCAGTTCTGAAAGGGAGGAGAAGGGAATGGCAGCAATGGAAAATAACATAATTGAATCTCTCCCTACCTCTTATTCTAATTGATAATATCAATTAGAATACATTATTGTAGGTACATATCATGTACCTACAACAGGAATAATGCCACCAATAATCAACTCACGAACCCTTACAAAACATGTATGTACACATAATAAATTAATAAGGTACCTACTTAACGATGAAGGTTCCCAGAGAAATGAAAATTATTATTATTTTGTGTGTAATGAATAAACTTTGGCGGTCAACGTTTTTATTAAATACCTATTCATGTTTAAAGTGATGAAAAAAAATCCTGGCCTGGTTAGGTCGAAATTACCTAGGTACTTTCTTTGTGCAGCAACGAAAAGTATCAGATTCTGATTTCAGAATCTGATACTTTTCGTAATAGTATCTGATACTTTTCGTGTTGAGATTCTCAAACTAGATATAAATAGATAATGATATTATCTAGTTTGAGAATCTCAACACGAAAAGTATCAGATTCTGAACTATCAGAAAACCAGCTGTTCAGCTTTCCTCAGTATTCAAATTTTGATTCGCGGACAAGTTCAGGAGATTTTTCGGTTCTATTCGTGCCTTCAAGTAGGGATGACCATCGGTAGCCGAAATAACGATATTTCGATATTCGATAGTATCGAAGGTAATGTACCGATGACGATATTTATCGTATAGCTCAGTATCGATTCTTTTTGCGACCGATAGTATCGATCAAAAATAGCGATATTTTCTGAAATATCGGATAAAAAAAAAAAAATGAAATTAAAAAACTATGTAAATAGCCTACTTAAGCCCAACTGTAATGTCAATTTTCGGTCAATCAGTTTTCGACTATAGTTTTCATACCTATTTAAACGTAATTATGTTTACGACACAGACAAATTGATCATAAATTACAACACAGACACCAACCCTCACCCTTATCAAAATCAACATACAAAGGTTCCCCTTCTTCTACTTTCCATTTTCCTGTCCAGGCCAACGCCATGATGGACACATTTAGTGAAATTTACACATGGAACTCATTTACCCATGGATTTAGTAGAAAGCTCTACTAGTTCACCCACAACACTAAAACTCAGATTTTTTCATTCGACTCAAGAATTTTGGACATTTTTGATATATCGGATTTAAAAATAATAATAATAATAAATAAAAAAATCTTCAGAAACTACCGGTTACTAAAGTATCGATGGTACCCGATAATATCGGACTATGCGCTATTGATGTAAAAATATCGATATTTCGATACTATCGACTATCGATGGCCATCCCTACCTTCAAGCCTGTATTGTGGTCTAAAGAGATAAATACTCACATTGAGTCGAAATCTATTCAAAAGCTATGACGTCATAATACCAGATCGTTTCCGCTTCGCCCGTCTCTCCTCCATCGTAAGTGCTGTATCAATACTCGCCATCGAAAATGGCCTCTTCAGACGGGTTCCAGACGGACCATTAAATTCAAGTGGGCACTTGAGGGCCCCGTAGGTGGGTGCGTTCATCAAGTTACAACCCCCCCCCCCCCCCATGCATCGCCTCTCACTCAACATGCAAATCACCTATTCTTTTCAAGGCCGATCTACTAACTAATTCACTTCATAACCGCCTTCGCCGCTTATTTCGCGATTTCTTCTTATTGGTTACTTCAACTTTGATGAATCTCCCTGTTCCAAGTACCTACAATTCGTTTCGTATTAAACACCGCCTTGTATCTGCTTAATTTTAATGTTTTTTTGCTTCCTCCCCCAGACGAGCAGAAGACAACTAATGCAGTTCTGAGTACACTATTTTGTGGAACATAATGGACTTTGGGAGTACGTCCATTGCCTTTAGAAAGTTGATTTCATACTGAATAGCCCCTCAGTTCGACTCAAACTCTACCTTTGATGTTCAGTTAGATCGATGGGTGTGAAGGATCCACAAAATAACCGTTTTTCCTATCGATTTACGGCATTTGAGGCGATTACCTATTGATTATTTTTGGCTGGTTTGTCGAATGTTTGTTTAATGGAAACACCTCAACTGGTACTCCAATTATTGAAATCACTTGTACGCTTTCATTATTACGTACGTAGTGCAAAAAAAAAAAAAAAAAACTGTAATCTTTTCTCTAGTTTGTCCGGTGTTATGATCGAATTTGCAGATAAAGGCCGATGATTTTCGTTCTAATCTTCACTTTTGAGACGTTTTTGAATCAAATTTCAGAAAATTTGGTGAGTCAATTTTTTCCCCATTAAAACACCGAGAAATATATCTTCCTTTTCTTCGATAATTCGCTAGTAAACACTTGGCGTTAATCAAGAAAAATAATTTAAAATTGATAATGCAGGCATTTAAGCTTATTTATTCATTTGCAAATGTTACAGTATGCTTTACTGTGAGCACAATTTTGATATATTCGCTGTTAAGTTGGCAACATTAAAATAAATAGTTTCGTCTGTTTAAAATTCTTCCTCAACATTTCAATGCAGTTCAGATCCTACTCATTCTGTGAATGTACAATAGTGTACCTACTAGGACGTTTAAATGACATTAATAAACTAGTCGTTGGTACAACAAACATTGCGAAATCTTGGGGAATGCGGTAGAACAGCGTGGGGTTACGATGCTGTGTGAAGAGAGAAAAAAAACCGCCCATTTCATACTGCACACAGGAAACGCTTTAGCAGTCGCAGCACCTGAAATTCCTACATAACGATTCATCCCCCTTCCTGGGTTAACTGGCTGTAGTTTCCGTCTGCCGTCGTAACTTCAGAAAGTAAACTGTTGAGGTGAACCGCACCACGCAATAACGTGAACCTAAAACCTAAAACGCCAGTAAACCTCCCTTTGCTAAACCGGAATGAGGTGAGCTATTTGAGGAAGAGCCATCACCCAGCGTCGCTGCGCCATCTGCGACGTCGTTTTCCATTTTCTCTATGATTGCCTCCCACGTGTAACTGCGAATCGCGTACCCTCCACCACGTCCACGATTCCCTTTGAATTTAAATCCTTCTTTTTTTTCTCGGGTGACCCTAAAACGTTACACGGATGTTGGACGAAATCGAAGGGAATTTCGGACAATTCCAATTCAAAGTGAATCCCCCGGTTTTCGCCTGTTCCGTCGAAACGACTCAATAAAACTTCTCGGTGACTAACTAAGCAGTAAATCGTCGGTTCGCGGGTGAACGGAGTTGTACAGAACGGACAAGCTCCACGGAGAGTCATCAGGTGCGAGGCATCCGAATGTCCTTCGCTATTCTGCCGATGGAGTCGCTGTTACTATGCTGATGCTATTTGTCACTTGTGCTGATGATTCAACTTGATTGAACTTTCTGAGAAAGAAAACCCCGATTTCGGGGTCCCTTCTATTAGGATAGAAACAAACACCTCTGTCGAGGAGCCGATCTATATCAGATGGCCTAAAACAATTACCATCAAATTAATTCACTTGACGATATTAGATGTGACTCTTGTGAATTTTCTGAAGATTCCATTAGTTATAAGAAACATAAATTCTACAAACCAATTTCTTTTCTAAGGATTTTATTTTTATGTATATATACATCCCCCGTAATAGTGAATTGAGTTAAAACTGACCATTTGCCAGTCAATCGATTTTACAGTTCTTATTAAAAACTGTAAAATTGATCAAGTGGCAAATGGTCAGTTTTTCTGCAATTCACTAAATAGTGATATTACGGGGGATACAGAAGTTTGTTTGGTAAGACTGACCATGTGCCAGATGGAGACATTTTGCGGATTGACTATCTGCTGGTAAAACTGTCCAAGTCCGTTTTCTGCACACAAAAAAAATCACTATAATTTTTTTTAATATTAACTGTATTTTAGAGGGTTGTGGAGATATCGAGTTGGAAAAAGAATCGCGTTTGCAGCTTTACTGATCTTGGGCCCATTCAGCTCAAAGGGCCATTTAGCCTAAGAAGGCTAAATACCAAATTTCAGGTTCATAGAGTGAATAGTATCGAAATTAGCTTTAGGAGCCACGCAGCTGATCTTGGGCCTATTGTGCCTAAAGTGTAAGTCCTAAGGGGGCTACATGCCAAATTGCAGCATCATAGAGTGAATAGCATAGACCTGCCAATATAATTGCCCATTGCTGTTTATTGGTATCGGTTAACACTTTTTTTCGCGTAGCAAAATTTTTCAGAACCGGAGCATGAGCTAAATTGAATTGAATTTAATTTTAGGCAAAACTAATTTATTGGAGACGAGTTGAGCAAGAAAGAAATGGAATGAAACATTGTACATTCACAGATGCAACGTAGATGCGAATTTTACGGAAAGCCCAAACAATCATAGTTCGTCATGCCTACCATTAGGTGTAATACTGTTGGTCCATTAAGACAGATCAGGGTGGGTATTTTATCATTGGATGATGAAATTCTTTCTTCCCACCCTATGGGCTAGAATGCAGCCTTGATAAACTCCCGTTTGCACATCAAACTGATCAGTCTTCGAGCAACCATTTGATACAACTTGGAACTTTACATAGCATTCCATCGATCAGTCAATTTTTTGGTTTATTATCTTCGATAATGAACCATTGGAATCGCCCAAAGAAAAAAAAATTTTAACCCCCCCTCAAAATTTGTTGGTTTACGTTTCAAGATACGTAGATTCAGAAAATCGAATAAAAAAAAATCCGTCCGTCCGCCGTACGCCGTACGCCGTACGCCGTACGCCGTACGCCGTCCGCCGTCCGCCGTCCGCCGTCCGCCGTCCGAGGCACTTTACCCAGTTAGCGTTGAGTTAAAATTACGAAATTTGGTTTCTGGGTTTGGACCAGCCCCACAATGATCCACGAAACTTTTCATAACCCTAGGTCAAGGGGAAGGGGTTCAAAACGAATTTTGAAATTTTGAAAATTCCATATCTCGAAAAATTCCCATCAAACGGTATGTTATTTATTTCATATTTAGATAGAGGTTGTTCCGTAGAATTTTTTAAGACCATCCGCAGCTTTGTACGACCAGCCGTTCGTTCACAATGACGGCTCAAAGATTGTGCCTCACAACCCGATCGTGAATCAAACTGTTGAAATACAGGTCCATTTTCATACTTACAAGCTCTTTGGAACATCATATGGCTTAAGTGATGTCGAGTTTGTTGTTCTGAGGTGCGTTTCGTGCTACGGAAATGAAGGTAATTTCGAATGTTTGTTGGTAGGTACTTCTTTTATAGAAAAATTATTACCGACGTAGTATTAAAAACCCCAGAATTATATCGTATTAATTAATCATAATTAATAATAATTATTATTAATAATAAATACGAATTATCAATACCTAACAATAAATTATAATAATTTTCACTAGGTACTTGATAAAATGATTAATAATTAGTGATAATTCATAATAATAATTAATCTAACATTTAGGATCTAGACATTTAGACCTAGTGATCTAGACAGAAGGGTGATCTGTACAAAGAAGATAATGAACCGTTGTGTCAAGAATTTGCAGAGTTTTCTATTTCGATCTCGACTGATCCAATTCATGCTTTAAAAAACGACCTTGATTACGTTTTGACGGTACCTATAGCACAATTCACTCGTTGATCAGAACCTCATCCGACCTAAAGCCCAATTTAGTTCTTTCCTTTCACCGGCTTTATCATCGACCGCCAACTACTTCAGAACTCCTTTATCAACGGGAAACTTCCTCCTTCAAATCCAATTCCCTACTCGAGCGCTTCTTTCCGCGGTGCCCGCTCGAGAAAGACGCGAACAGATGTGGTGAAGAGGTTGATTAGAGTTAGTAATATGGTTTGAAAAAGGAACGCCCGGGTTTGGGCAAGGCCCTAATGGCATTTTCCAGTTCAATCAACGAGTCTCCGGTAGCGCCGCCAGTCTTTCATGCTTATAAACGGAGTTCCACGTGCGTTATTCGGTCGGATGGTTTTGTCAAAGCAATTATCAACAAATTGGGAATGATTTTTTTAAAATTTTCATTCATTTTTTTACTTTTTCCCCTCTCCGTCTTCCAGGCAGTCTATTATAGCCTGGCGTCTGGTTAATCAAGTATGCCCCGCGGGGCGGTCTGGTATTACGAAATGTTTATCCGCAGCAGCTAATTCTACGCGAAACATTCATGTGGATTTGGGACTCACACGCTACTGGTTCACACTGATCATCTCCCTCAACGGATTTATCCATTCAAATCAAATCCTTCTCTTAATAATGTAGTCATGAATGCCCTACTTTATTTATTATACTCGGAGATCAACGAATCATACACACATGATCAGACACACAATAGGTCATATGAAATGCCCGAACGCTACACGGATTACGCTTCAGTTTTTACGTCTCATACAACGTTTTATTTCATCACAAGTAATGAGTACGATTGACCGCCTCAACCCGAATCCTACCAGAGAGACTACCGAAATCAGCAGTATATACCTACAGTTAAGCCTCAATTCCCTAAAGCAGAGTTTGACTGAATATGAGGAGCTTTCTTACAAACGGGCTTATATTCATTTTTTACACTTTTGGGTTTTTTCATGCAAACTGCATATTTGGGATAAAGCCTAGCACCACCTGAGTTGATTTCCTTCCGAAACGTTGTCAATTTACCTCCAAAAGCTCACTGAAAATCGGTTTATCATCAAAATGGCCTATATCCACCCCCTTATGTCCAATTGAATCGTTTTCATCAATGTGGCTTTCATCCATTTGATGTTGGTATCTATGGAGTTCATTCCACATCGAATGGGCTTACATCCAAATTGGTATTATTCACTAAGTCTTCTAATATTGAATGTGATTCATTGCTCAACCGATAGATGGAAACACCAGGCAAGGCTTCAGAATGAACAATAGTAAACAACCGAAACCACAGGTAGCATCGCCATCACTCTTGGGCTCCTGTGTTTATCACTGGGCAGGCTGATGTTCCACTTTCAAAAAGTCCTCAAAACTAGTGGTTTTTACGCTATTAGAACTATAAATGATGCATAAAAACATTTAAAATTTTGACAAATAATATGTTAGATAAATACTATAATGATCAAAATCACGAAAAAAAAAATCTATTAAGTAGAACAAATGCATATCACAGGTAAGTATTTGGTCACAGCCTCAGCAATTGGCTCTTTGCTTGAAATATATTTTAATAAAATTCTACCACTTCATACCAAATACGTCGCTATGTTTTGATATTTTTTTATCGTGGAAGTCGTGCAATTTTATAAGCAGACTCATTAATATTAAAGCCGAGTTCCCTTGAAGAATAATTCTTTAATTATTTCTACACCGCAGATGGTTTTTACAAAAATGCCACGAACCCAACCCATTTCGGTAATGTAGTGAGATACACTAGTGAAGTGAAATGAAGACATTCCGTAACAGCGGCATGATGTACTGAAATGACTAGGTATATATAAGAGGCTAATGCCGGCCGAAAAGCTAGTTTTCCACGGCAGGTTCTTAAATCTTTGTTAAGGAGGTTCATTTCAACGAAATACGTTACGTTTACAGTTATAGCGCGGAAAGCTTTCTGGGGTGCCCTAATAGAAATATACATTCCCCAACCTTAAGACACGGCAGGAGCTCGCGGGGGAATTGAAATATAGTTGAGGGAAGAAAAAGGATCTGGCGCCTGGAGGATGCGGTTCGTATCAGAATACGGTCGCTATGAATGAGTCGTACCGCTACCTCATCGAAAAATTGCGATTTACGGTTTGTCAACGAGACGGATACAATCCAAGTGAATAATTCCAGGAGACGAGAATTAGGTTGGAAGTTTTGAGTACCTTATACACTGTGATAAATGGTTTGCTGAGTACCTCTGTAACCCGGGGAGGTTAGGCAAATACGCCCACCCAGAGAGATGGCCTGGTCTGCTTGCACACACCTAGCTATCCCCAGAGCAGTCGAACCTAAAACACGAGAAGAAAGGGAAACAACTTAGCAAACCATCACCAACAGCATCAAGTAATTTTCCATTGTAATAATGATAATTATCAATTATTATAGTACAAATCCCACAACCCTCAACCCAATGAGGATTGGCTCCTTGAGGCACGTTTAATCATCAATTCGAAACAGAAAATTCGTCCCTCAACCAACGTTTTGAAATTTCGGATTTCGGAGGTACCTGAAAATCAAGAACGGAAGTCCTGGAGATGAGTAGACCATGAAGACTATGATGAACACTGAATTCATCACAACACAACCAAGTTACACGTTCGACGTTGGGACTGAAACTGGTTGAAGAGACACAGGAAAGCGAAAAATTGACGGAAGTGGTGGTCATCTGACGCTACGTAGCCAATCAAATTACAAGATTTCGAGTCACACTCAACTGCGCATGCTCACAACCATCTACGAGCCTGTCTTTACCGGTTTCTGAGAAGGTTGAAGGTTCTAGTCTCCGACAATGTCATAGTACCCTCTATCTCCAAACACCTGGAAAACCTCACATTTGCCTGTCAATAAACTACTAGTTTTCAGGTGAAAATCCTGACCTGACAAAGGGGCCTCTGACGCCTTTTGTGACGGGGAAGCAAAGAATCCAAGAAATGGGACAATAACCACTGCAGAGCTACGACCTGCAAAACGGAATATAATATAATGTCCACTCGAACTTTTTAATCAGCAAAACATTTCCTATTAACCTTCAGTCCGGAGGGACGATTTGAGTTCTAAGTAGGAGGGAGCGGTCAAATCGACTTCTGTTCCCAAGAGGAGGGAGCGGTCGATCAGTTTTTAAAAAACTCTGCAAATTCTTGACACAACGGTTCATTATCTTCTTTGTGCAGATCACCCTTCTGTTTAGATCACTAGGTCTAAATGGCTAGATCCTAAATGTTAGATTAATTATTATTATGAATTATCACTAATTATTAATAATTTTAACAAGTACCTAGTGAAAATTATTATAATTTATTGTTAGGTATTAATAATTTATTTTTATCATTAATAATTTTTTTTTCGGGCGATTCCAATGGTTCATTATCGAAGATAATAAACCAAAAATAAATTGCAAAGATACACTTTCGATCGGAACTTGGTTGTAGAATCGAAGTATTGCAGGGTGGCAACCTTATTACATTAACACCCTGTAAGTATATGATTTTTCGTGTCTTTTGGCAGTGAATTCAGGATGGTGGTATAAAAAGTTTTCGGAAATTCAAGTTTTACAAATTTTGGACCGGGAACAATGATTATCGTTGTAGGTTCCTCTTCTTCGAAAATTCGCTAAAAGAGGCTGACGCAGAAGGTGGGAAGCGCGTGGTTTTCGGATGGATAAAGAGACAATAAACCCAAGTGGAATGCACTTTGAGGTGCCCGTCACAGTCTGGTGGGCCCTCAACGAATGGTGGGCCTCCGGCCCCAAAACGAATAGAAGGGAACAAATAGCCTCTGCCAGTCGCGAAATAACCTCAGGCCGAATCATTTCTACGGAATCTGAACTCTTTTGATGAGGACGTCAGCGCGAAAACTTGAATTATGTTTTGTTTTTGTATTATATTTGATAAAGATAACGTTTTTATTATGTTCTGTACACATCACACCCATCTATCTAGATCACTGCTCTGACGGACTAACGGCTGGACAAAGTAATTACCTATGTAATTTTTTGGGACGAAAAAAATCGATTCTTCAATTAATATATTGCGGAAATGATGCAAAAAAATGAGAAAATCTGACCACTGGAAGGGGGTTAAAAAAGTTCTCAAACCGGGGCGCGCGCAACTCTTTAACAAATCTGGGCTAGACAGGCTGACGAAGATCGGCGTGATTGCTTGCATCACTGAACTTACCAGGTGAAAGTGTTCACTGTTATTATATTCTATGCCTTGTGTTTATCAGATCACGGTTGAGTCACCGTCAAGTCAGGGGCAACCCAATTCACACTGCACAGTCAGATCACAGTCAGTCCACCGTCAGTCACCGTCATAGTCAGGGGCAACCCAATTCACACTGCACAGTCAGATCACAGTCAGTCCACCGTCAGTTACCGTCAAGCCATTGGCAACCCAATTCACACTGCACAGTCAGATCACAGTCAGTCGCCGTCATAGTCAGGGGCAACCCAATTCACACTGGACAGTCAGTCCACCGTCAGTCACCGTCAAGTCAGGGGCAACCCAATTCACACTACACAGTCAGATCACAAACAGTCCACTGTCAGTCGCCGTCATAGTCAGGGGCAACCCAATTCACACTGCACAGTCAGTCCACCGTCAGTCACCGTCATAGTCAGGGGCAACCCAATTCACACTGCACAGTCAGATCACAGTCAATCCACCGTCAGATCACAGTCAGTCCACCGTCAGTCACCGTCATAGTCTACTCCGGGCAGCAAGTGATTAATTTACTTGCAAAATAGCTTCAATTTTGGATGAAGAAGAAGAAGAAGAGACCTCGTTCTCAAAGACAAGAGCGGGTACATAAAATATTTTTGTCGAGGAGAGATGAAGGGGATTTCGCCAAACTGTACCCACAGCTCGTGGATGACGAGACGAAATTCTTTCAGTATTTTCGTATGTCGCATTCGTCGTATGTCCCATCACCCACAAAGATAGTGTGGAAGAGTTCAGAAGCTTTCAAAATGACGTCACGTCACGGAAACAACTACTTTTCTGAAAAATCACGTTTTTCAGCACTCAGGAACACTTTCCTCTGGTCCACACAATGTCCACTGGTATATCACACACAAACTGTGCCAAAGATTCGTCGTAATTTTCATCTCCACATCTGGGGCATCGCGTGCTTTCCAGAAGAAATTAGTGAAAAATCTACACTCTTATTAAAACTTCCCCTATTTTTTTCACAAAGTCGTGCTGGTATATCTTTGGCACAGTCTTTACAGCATAATATTCTTGGCAAAAGAAAAAAATTAGGGTGATAGGTTGAGCAGCGCCTGAGAAATCGGTTTCGGAAGTTGACCACCTTTCACAGGGATTTCATCTGGCCTCAACTGAAATCGACCGCGGGCCAATTTTTAACATGTTTTCGGGAGGAAAAGAGGAGGAGTTTTCTGGACAGGGCTGCTGCGTCGGAATCATACACTCTCTACAGGGAACTAGACCCAGAAGTAAAATGCACAAGTTTTAAAAGACAGGCGGAAATTAGGTTGTATGAGGCTCGTTGGCTTTTCAAGCTGCGAGCGAGCTTCTTAATGTAAATGCTAGACCTTATGGTGCAAGCCCTAGAGAGGAGTGCTCAATATGCAACTTGAGGGAGCGTGAAGACATATTTCACTTTCTCTGCATATTTTTTTTTTTAATAGTATTTTATTGGCATCGTATATAAATACATTCAGCCCTAGCAAATTAAGATACAGCTTGTATTAAATTATGTTTGTAAGATGGAGAAAGTAAGTTATGCTTCAATTTGGTAAATTATAATATAATTTACCATACATTATATAACATAGTGGTCTAAAATAAAATAATTGTCTTTAGTTACACTTTGTGGTTGATGTCCCGCAGGAAGTTGTAGAGTGCTTCGTAAACTGTCCAATTTTCATCCGACAATAATGTGTCTAGGTTGAAGGGAGCTATGACTTGTGTTGGAATCATCGCCAGCAGATTTATCCTCTAAGAGGGCAAGACTTATCCTCGTATGTAGGGCAATTGAGAAATAAGTGTTCCATAGACTCCTCTTCATAGTTGCAAGCCTCACATATGTTGTCATCAATTAAATGAAATTTGTATAGGTATGACTTGCATAGAGCGTGCCCAGTTCTTAGTCTTATCATAGTTTTTAAGAAATGAGTGGTTGCGGTTGAAGGGGCTGACCTAAACCAACTCTTTTTTGATGGGTGGGGAAACATAGAGATATATCGTTTTACCGCTGGGTAAGTATTATGGAATTTTTCCCAGTGGCATCTAAGGGCTTGTGCAAAGTTCTGCATATGTCCTGTTCTAAGTGAGCTCAGATGGCTGGCATTCGGGTGTGGTGCGCTCACCAGGGATAGGGCAATATTCATTTTAAATGGGGGCATGGGTTGGTCATGTGTTGTGCTCTATTGTAAAACTACTTGGCGCTATAGAAAATTTCTAGTTAGCGAATTGAATTTTTAAGTTGATTGGTAGTAAGTCATGTTCTTTTTTTTCTTTTCTCTCTCTTTTTTTAGTTATTATTATTTACCAAAGGCTCGAACCTCCGGCGGACAGCTCAACCAGCTACGCCGTAATGTTTATTAGTGGAGTTTCCTTTGTAATATTTTGAATCATTTCTGTTCAATCAACGTATTTCTTCTTCTTCTTCTTCTTCTCATCTGGCCAGGAAAATCACATACTGCCCATAACGATACTTAAGCGCCGTTTTATTATCTGTTCAGTTGGCGTTGAATTGTGTTGAAGGTAGCACGTGTGTGGTAACATTTAGGTACCTACTGCTGAAATGGAGAACGCGATGAGAAAGAGAAATGTAATTGCTGCATTGATAATGATTATAATTATAATTATAATTATAGAAGTAATAGATGGTGACGAAGAAGAAGAGAGAGGGTTAACAAGATATGCCAAAGTAAGGAAACGTGTGAGTGATATATTCTCAAACCGCAGAAATGAAGGAATGTTCAGCAGTTTAATCAAGAATCATCTTCTTGGCGATGAAGAGAAATTCCAAAGATACTTTAGACCAGGGATGGCCAACTTCTTTTGCCCAAAGGGCCACTTCCATACTTTCGCTAAAAGCAGGGGCCGCACAAGAACTTAAAGGGAAATTTAGGCTATATAAATTAATGTATAAACAAATGCTATGGATATTGAACATACTTTAATGTTGAAATAATATATACTAATCATACAAGAGTTGAGCAGAACAAAATCAACAATTTTACTGAAAAAAAAAACCACTAGTGAGAACACTGAGGGCGGGCACAATCGTTCACAAGTTTGTCAAAATCAATTCTTGTCGAGGTGGTGGCCACTTTAAGCAAATCTTGAAGATGGTTGTCTGTAAGTCTGTTACGGTTGCCAAACCGTGCAGTCAGTCTTTTTGGAAAGCGTAGTTGCCTCACCGTGCGACATCAAACTGGCGTGTTTGCCTTATACTCAAAGTATACTTCCTACTGATTCTCTTAAATTAATTAAACCTTTATTTTGCTAGTTGTTAAAAAATTTATTATCAGGTCGTAATTATATACAATTTGAACTTAACCTGGACTCTTGTAGAAAATTTTGTATTTTATATTTCTGTTAAAAAATATCCACCGTAATACTTTTAAAAAGTTGTTCGGGGGCCGCATAAAACATAACCGCGGGCCGCAAGCGGCCCGCGGGCCGCCAGTAGGCCATCCCTGCTTTAGACTGACCAGAGAAAGGTTTTTCTTCATTAGCGAATTTTCGAAGAAAAGGAAGCTATTGTTCTCGGTCCAAAATTTTTAAAACTCGAAATTCCGCAAAATTTGTATACCAAAATCCGTTTCAGACCATCCTGAATTCACTGCCAAAAGACACAAAAAATCATATGTATATATTTATGTATTTATGTATGTGTCATTCCAGACGATAACTCTCGATAGAATTGAGATAAAAAGTTCAAATTTGCACACAAAATCTGTCTTGGCAATCGACAGGCTAAGTTCGAAGATGGGCAGAATCGGGCCACTCTAAGGGGGGTGTAGGGGAGTTTTAAGGGGGGGAAAATTACCCATGGAGTCCAAATTTGAAACAGTCTGACATGTGACACCTCATTTTAAAGGTTTTTTCATGCTGAACACGATGGTGAAGTCAGAATTGCGATATCTCATTTCATTTCCAAACTGGAGCATTTTGAAATGTTCCAAACATCACATTTTACATAAAAGCGGTTATTTCTTCGAAAATTCGCTCTTATAGCCATGCTGCATGACTGGTTTTGAACATTTACTGAACATTTGAGCACTTTTCCGCTTTGGGACATCTTGAAAACCTCGGAAATCGGAAATTGGAGCAACACAAACACTGGAATCCAAATCAATCACGCCAGCGCACTACGCAGTAGACTCATTCTTGACCAGTCGGGCCAACCGCGTCAACGCAACACGTTCTGCGCCGACGTGATGCGCTCTCTAGGAAAACACTCCAACTAAATTCAAGAGATCGAGTGGTCGACGTTATACGCCTGGCGTATCACGTTGTCAGCGGCGCAAAAAACCTGTCGCTAGGAAAACAGGCCTTTAGCTCCAAAACTCCAAAATATGTTTACCCGAGGAAGAAGACGATGCTGTTCGGTCGGCCCATTGTAACTACCTTTCATAGCTCCCTTTCGGTCCCATCGTCCGGCATCCTTCAAAAAGCGTTTGCCACCAAACACGCCGTGCGAGCGAATCTCCCAGTAGATTTTTCCACCCATCCTTTTCTTCTTGCAGAAGAATGCGTGACAGTTTATGAAAAGGGCCACAAAACGGCTTGAATCCCATTTTCCGAGAATACAAGAAGAAAAAAATGCGAAGAAAAGATGAGAAAAAGTGGTCTAGTCAGTTTACGTCTTTTTTTTCCCTTCATCGCGCGTATCCTATTTTTATAAAACGCCCGGGGAGTCTAAGGCGTAAAAAACTATTGTTACAGGGCGTCTGGTTATTTCCCGTAGGTATACAGCCTTTAGTGTGATCCTTTTCAACGGTTAGTGACCTGCAGATACCGTTTATAACTTGTTGGTGTGTCTCTGACAGATTATCAAGCAGGTAATTTGTGTTTGAAAACGCTAGAATCATTTCATGGTGCTCGCCACTTGAGAATAGACACAGGTGTTTTGTGAAAAAAATAACAAATAGATTCAATGTTAAAGTTAAACAAAAAAATTCAATTCTTACTGTCATTTAAGTACATTAAGTACCTACCACTTACCACTACCTAGCACACCCCTCATTCTAAGAAGAGGTTTGTAAGAAGTTCTTGTTCTTAGTAAGGACTAGAAAAAGATAACCTGAAGGTTCTTCATGTGATTGAATTTCGTTGAATTGGATTTTTTCCTTTTATTGTTCTATCTTCAATATTTGTCAAACTGAGTCAGGTGGTTCCTAATACCCTGATCTGCTCTTTTGCTTCTCCTTCTCGAAGCTGTTTGCTCAACACACACACATGACTTCTATGAATCCCCCTCTATATTAAAAAATTTAAAAGAAATAGCTGCTGGGATTTTGTAATTCCTGGGATTGAATTTCGTTGAATTCATCTCCCCACTCACTAGCAACTACGCCTATTCCTTTCTCCTTTTTTTCAATATTAGTCAGTTGACATTCGGTGCGTGCTATAATTTGGGCTCTTTCAAGAGACGAATTTTCCTTTTATTATGCCTCCCAAGTCTGATGTATGGGATTATTTTGATAAAGATGTACGTGAGGGGAAATTAAATAGTAAATTTTACCATGTTTGCCCACAGCAAGGCTTGCTGAGTAAGCCCTAACACATAGGTACTAGGTAGGTGGATAATACGTAATTATATGCCGAGCAAAGGTAATCTCAAAAACGACGTCGATAGACTATCGATACCATCGATAGTTGGTGTTCGATAGTATCGAGACTATCGGTGTTCGATAGTCTCAACTATCGACTATTTAACACCCCTACTGGTAGGCATCCACCATCATTTTCAAGCTTTCGAGAAAAAAATGAAAAATTGACGCAAATTCCCCATTACCGGTAAGAGACTCACGATGAGACGTATGTCATGTTTGGAGAGTGTAAACGATAAATTTATCGACTCGTGGTGTGGGATGAGATTTATCTCAGCGCTGAAAGTGCCGTTGAAAACGATTTTTCGAAATGGATTGTCATAAAAGTTGTGAATATTATTCATGCGAACTTGCAAGAGGTTCAGCTTGTAAAACCGATTATTCCGTATTATTCACGTAGACATTGTCGCGACCGCAACACTCGATACCCGCGGTTGTAGCGGGGAGTGTCGCGGCAACTTATCTGCAGATTTATCAACGTCCTCCTGAGCTACCTACACCGTCGACATCTGGGATACGGCCGCGAAACTCGTTGTTTTTCGTCTTTCCATCGACCTTCATTTATAACGCCGAACCCTTTGCCCGAACGGGGCATTGGACGCTGTCAAATGACACCCGAACCCTCGACCCGTCGACATTGTCTGTGAGATTACACGGAATAAAACTCCACCTTTCAGAAGGTGTTAATAACCCGAGGCGTAAAACTCATCGGTCTGGATGGAGAAAACAAGAGAAAAAAAAATTGAAATAAGAAATAAAAACCACCAGCAGGTCTTGCAGACTTGGCTCAGACAAACAATTATTTCGTCGTCAGAAGATAATTAAGGATACTCGGAAAACCAGTTTGAAGGCCTCAGGTTTAACAGGCTGGAGGGATGCATCATTGTAATGCCGCTCCGGAGGAGGAGCGTTTCGTCCTGCGATTATTTCGCAATTTATTTTTAGTGACGGAGGGCATTACGGCTACAGACGGAGCTCGCGAACTTGAAGGCGAAGAGGGGAAAATGAAGTGATTTCGTTTGAACGGCGGCAGGAGTGGCAAAGAGAACAAGGTGCAACAGGATGTTTTTAGCAGGGATGCATTAACTCGAGGCGATTAACGCGATAGGCGAAGGAATTGGCGAAGCTGGAATTGGTAGAAATAAAAACTATTAAAAACTATCTATTCATATGACTGTTTCTGTAGAATGGGGTATGCGCATGATAAATGAAAATGGGAAAAAACCGATTCATTATGTTAATTGAGTTGCTATTGCACGTAAACACCAGTTTCCACGTAAAAAAGGACTCCAGAGACCCATAATCACAATAATTGTGATTTTACGTTCGAGTTTCAAATCAATCAAATTTCAATTATTGAAATCTGAATGGTTTGAAACTCGGACGTAAAATGAGTCTCTCATGAATTGGAAAAGAAAATATTCGCCAAACTGCTTCATTACTACTAACATAGCGACCCATTTGGTATTGGGTAACTTCATCATTGGAATTCTCTGCACCAATTCCAATCACAGCCATATCACTCTCTTTGGTTACATATTTGCAAATGTATTTAATAGATTTCACTGAATGGCAAGATTCAACGTTGATGTGGGCTTTGAATGTCTTTGATAAAATGGGTGAATATGGAACAATCCAGCGATTATCTATTTCAATATCTTGTTGATTTAATTTGAGAATTGTTGATTTTCCATTGACTGCTGTCGATCGGCGACGATACAATGGATAACCGTCATTACCAGTAATTGTTTCCGATATTAATGTCCGTGGATATCGTTTTGAAAATTTACCATCCATCATACACGGTGAATTTTGATTAAGAGTTCCACAGGGACCATGTATCATGTTTTTGATAACTACCTCATGCAATCCAGGATCTACTTGTACATTAGGGATTTCAGCTGATATCACTGCATCAACTTTATTTGGCCTTATCATTTTCAACCCACCAAATCAAAATGTGTGCATGTGGCAATCCTCGTTGCTTAGACAACAGTTAGTGCTTGACTACGTTTTAGTTAGAAAACATTTGTTTGAGAAAAAGAAAAGGGCTGTTTTTTGTTTTTTCCGGCAATTATTCGAATTTTTCTCGCCGTAAAAACCATCCTTGAAGTTCAACGAACATTCTAAAAAAAGAATTGGCCAAATTGGTCCAGTCGTTGTTGAGTTATGCACTTACCAACACATTTTGCGATTCATTTTTATATTATAGATTATTAGAAACATCATGTGATGTCAATCTTGTCAATGAAATACCGCCAGGTCAATGTTCATTAGATTAGATTATAAACAGGGACTGAGGGTGAGTCCTGCGTATTGTGTGGAGCGTTGCCCTGCAGACCAACCTGTAGGCTCTCGGTCCAGTTCACTCCCTCCACAAGACTGATGATTCCCTCTACCAGGTTGTTTGCCGATACAAAGTTTATTTGCGTTTATCTCCCCTTAGAACGAGTGAATATGTGAAATGAGATGCTCCCTGAACGCAAAATTGTATGCTCTATAACTTTGATCGTGGTATATTTTTTATCTCGTACAACCGTTTTCGAGCTAAAAGCTATTGAAAGAGAGCCAAAAACAACAAACAACAGTTACTGACCAGCTCCATTAGTGATCAAACAGCTGAACCACAAGGATTTCACGTTTGAGGAAGTAATTTGACGCAGAATACAGTGGTCTGTAACTTTAATAGATTGAAATTTCCTATGCTATACATTCGTAGATGTTACCTATATGCCAACAACTTGCCAACGTGCCGAAATTCTGCGGGTTATTCTCTAAAACCCGTCGTAAACTTATATCACTCTTTTTTAGAATCCCCAAAATGTGATACATAAGTTATGTTAATGTTAAGATCAAGACTTATTACTTAGTAATAATAGATACTATAAAGTAACTTCCTCATTTCTGGGAGTAGTTGAAGGCACGGTTTCGCTTTATTTCGGTTAATTTGGACTAGGCTGATTGTACTGTGCGCGTCTTTTAATCGTTCACGATTAATTCATTGCGATTCAACTGGGCGCCTGCTGCGGGTTAAGGGGAGCTTTTGGCTGAATAGCGCAGGATGCTATAAAATGTTGGAGTTTTGACTTCTCGTACTGGGTTACAACCACAAAATACGGTATAATATACCGTATTTTGTGGTTGTAAACCTTTTATACGACGATATTTTATAATATTATGATAACAGTATTATTATATGATTAATTTTATCATTTGGTGATCTAGACAGGTGATCATATTATGATTTTTTTTTTTAAATTAAGAAATGGGTCAAATCCTTGACACAATGGTTTATTATCTTCATTGAGCAGATCATCCTTCTGTCTAGATCAAAAGATTAAATTTATCATATAATAATACGTACTGTTATCCTAATATTATAAAATATCGTCGTATACTTTGATTATTATTATGAATTATCATTAGTAATTAGTATTAATGATTATTATTGATTAACTCAATATCTGAAAACCATGTCCTGTTTGAATCAGCTAGACCATTGTGAACCACATGATTCACCTTCATGTTGACGACTTTCAATCTCTGTACCTTTGAGCGCTCATTGTGATCGAACGGCAGGTCGTACAAAGCGCCGGATGGTCTTAATTCTGAATTTCTTTGGGCGATTCCAGTGGTTCATTATCGAAGATAATAAACCAAAATTAAACTCTTTTTGAATGTCTACAAAAAAACTACACGGTTCCATTAGCATTTTTCGAGATACGACGTTTTCAAAATTCGTTGTAAACCCCTTCTCATTGAGCTAGGGTTATGACAAGTTTCAAGAATCATCGTGGGTATGGTCCGAACCCGGAAACCAAATTTCATAATTTTAACACAACGCTAACTGGGCCAAGTGCGGCGATTTTCTGAATCTACTTATCTTGAAACGTAAACCTTCAAATTGTGAGGTGGTAATTTATTTTTTTCTGGGGCAATTCCAATGGTTCATAATCGAAGATAATAAATCACAAGCTTTGTATGTGACTATGACAGGGTCATATGATTCGCAGGTAATCTACAAACGATAGCAATTCTCTTATGCAGCAGCTTATCGAATGATTTCGAACAATTTATCCGATCGGCCATCTATTCGGTCCTCGTTGAGTTCAACCGCCCGTTGAACTCGCCCACCAACTCCGCCGTAATCCTTCTAAAAGATTTGCATCTCCTCATTCTCATTCCGCTAGACATTTTTCGTCGTTAGCGAAGGCCCGAGACAACTAGCGCTGCCGCGACTGGAAGTTCAACTAAACCCATCACGAATCCAAGGTGGATGCACCTTGCACAAACGTGATCACTGACAAATGGGAGCGCGTCACTCGGCAATAAAACAAAAAACGGCTGCAGGGGTAAATAGTCTTTTAAGGCGAGCCCAACCTTCGTTTGGTAAATAGTCTGCAGTTCACGCTCGTTACGTCGGATTTTGCCGCATCACTGGAACCTTCGGAACCGTCCAATCGCGTCAGTCATCTTGTGCACATCAACTTCTACGAGCGACTGCCTACTCGTACTGTGTTGATGGAAAAATCCTATAATCACCTTATGAATGTTCAAGCAGCGAAACCCTCATTACTAACAAATCGTCAAGTACGCTGCTAACGATTTTGCATTCGTTTAAAAATGTTATGGCTTGATCTTTGGTTTTCAGTGGGCAACATCACCGTAATTAACACCATCAAATATTAATATTAATTAGTATGTGTTGAAAAATTCCTGATTGAGATACCACGAGGGGAAGTTAGGTGAGGTTTTATTGAGGGCCTTGAAGTCAATAATATATTCCGCATGCTGGTAAACGCTGTACAGGCCATCTCTACACCAACCTTGATGTCGTTCACACCTCACTGTCAGTTGAAATTGAAGGGCCCCTTACGAACATCAATATTGATAGATGTGAGGATGTCGTAAATAGGCTGATTTCCCACTCAAATTGTGTAGTTTCATGTCTGTCTGTATGCTTCAGAATTATTATTATTTCATTTTATTTCTTATTTTTTGGAGAGGAATACTACTCAGCAATGGGACGTTGTCACCATTGCTTTCGGATATTTACATGGATTGTGAAACACATTTTCCCAAAAAAACATTGTCACCCACGTATCTACGAGTATACCAATAAAGGAGATTATCTGATGTAGTCACCTATATTTCATTGATTAAGTTCTCCATTCATAGGATTGATTGATTGATTGAATTGTTTTATTTAACCACCAGGGGAGATTAGGGCCATGAGGCCCTCTCTTCCACCTCCCCTGGCCACCTGTTACAATCATTCTTCTTGCAATCCTTTTCAGGTCAAAAACATAAATTACATAATAAATAGATAAATAAATAAATTGTAATACTCTTCTAGATAGTGTACAAATATTAACGAAATATGAGAATAAATGTTCTTTTCACTGGTAAATATACAAACATTTCCTCCTAACATATAAACTAATATTTTTCTAATAATTTCCTTTTAAAATATTCCTAAATGTCTCTGTTTTTAAATTCAAATTGAAAAACTCTACATGTTCGTTGAACTGCTTAATCCCTTGCACCACGAAGGACCTGCTGTATAGGGTAGGAAAGATACTTATAGCGACATTACCATTCATAAGACTTCAAGCCATCCAGTAGTTCACAAACATGGCGCATTCCGTAGTACATAGTATGTACTTCATATTATGACCAATGGATGAAGAAAGTTTGGCCAAAGAAACATCAGTAATCAAAATTATAGCAGCAAGTAATGCGTATGATGGGATAAGGTTCTTAGGAAAAAGAGTAGGGAAGGAATTTCAAATTTAGTTAGGGAAGCTACGGCTCTTCAAAGAATCATTTTGGATTAGAATTTCGCATTATGAGAGATTTCAGGTAGAATTGGTGAAAAGTAGCTTCTAAAGGGTTTAAAGTAGGGTATAAAACATAAAATTATGTGGGATAAAAGTGGGGCATATGAATCAAAATGTTCTTGCAGACTCGAGTATTGTGGCTAAACTGGATTGAGGAACACGAAAAAGATTTTAGGGATGGTAAATGGGATTCAGCTTTTGCACGTGACTAAATGGATTCAATTATAGATTCAATTTTGATCTGGCAGAGAGGCAATTTATTGAGTTCCCTAATTTTTGCTAGAAAGGGAGCATATCGGATGTACTTGAAAATTTGGAAACTATTAAGAATGATAGATTAGGCTAATTTTTGAATGATGTGATTCCTTTCATTGTTCCATTGTTGTGTCAATTTTTATAATTTTGTTTAATAACTTGACTCCCATGCACCCCTTATCACACACTCCCGTCACTTCTAACAGCCAATCAGAAGCCATTAGCCCTCTTACTTTAAGCCCCTCCCTGTCACCTTAAGAGCCAATAACAGTCTGACTCGCCTTTCACCTGTATTAATCAATCCTATTCGACTTTTCACTATTGGAATAGGATGTGGTGCACTGAAAACTGCCATACAGTACCAGCAAATTATGAGGGGGGGGGTTTGGGACATTATCGAAGATAATAAACCAACAGTAGTTTGAGATGAAATTTCACTACCATTAAATTACGGAGCGTTACGGAACGTTATGTGAATGAACAAGGTTATGGTTTTGTGTTAGTCGATAGAACGAATTTAATGATGTGTGTCCCGTTGGTTATTTGAATAACACTCGAAAACCCCGCATCTTATATTCAAGGAATATGAGCCGGATGTAATGTAGTGGAATCGAGAGAAGGAGAAATGGTGGGGAAACGCATAAAAAGAAAGGAATTCCACGTATTAGGTGCTGTACATACAGGTGATACCTCTAAAATTGATGATTTAGCGGTGAACGAAACGTTCCCTTCTCTGTAGGAGTCAGCCTGGGAGAGTTATGAGGTCACTAACCGGTAAACACGACCCTTGGGGGTGATTGGATATCCCACCATCTTCTCAGTTCGCAAATGGTATTGAGAATTACGAGTAAAAACTCGCTATACGTATCACCATACTGGAAACACTTCAGTCGTGCCACGCTGTGGCGCTTACAGAACTATCGAAGAACCTGGTGTTTTCCAAATTTGTCTAAGATACTAATGTTTCTCCCCGAAAGAATAACAAAATAAGTAGTTTTTAAAGACTTTTTTTTCTTACTAGTAAATAGTATGTAAGTACTTGATTTCAACAGAGCTGATGTCTGATGCCTGGGGCACTGGGGAGCTAAACAAGTTTTAACGCTAATCAAGTGCAACGTTGCAACAGGCTCCGTCCCGTTGAGTTAACCAGTTGGCGAACTCATGATAAGATTTGAATAAATAATTTGAAAGCCAATTGCACACGATACGCTACGTAATAACTGCCTTCGGCCCGCATTCTTCCTCAGAAGCGGCCACTTTAGACACCGTCCTTTCCCTGAGGGAAAAAGCAGGAAAAAGAAAAATCTGCGAAACTAAAAATATAAAAGAATGATAAAAATCTGAGTAGGTACACTCCTCTGAATACCGTATAAGATCGGCTAGCGAGGGAAGGACCACCTCCCACAGCCCCTGAGATGCATTCGGTGTTGCGCTATAAAAGTTACTTCCAAACTCGTATGGTAAAAGAGGGGTTTTTGACGCCATAAAAATACCATCAGATCGGTCACTCCTGCGTTATTTTCTCCATCCCTTTCACCTCCTTTTAGCAAATTGAATAAAATAAAGTTTTTTGAATAAAATGACGTTACTGATGTCGGTCCAAACTTTTCAAAACTCGAATTTCCGAAAACGTTTTACACCAAAATCCGTTCAGACCATCCTGACCTGCACAAAAAATCTGTCTCTGCAATCGAAAGGCTAAGTTCGTAGATGGGCAGAATCGGGCCACTCTAAGGGGGTTTTGGGGATTTTTAGGGGGGGCATTACCCATAAATTACCAAAATAGAACAGTCTGGCAGGTGACGCCTTATTTGAGAAGGGTTTCGCGCTGAACACGATGGTGAAGTCAGAATTGCGATAACTCATTCCGTTCTCAAGCTGGAGCACTTCGAAGATGAAGAAACGTGGTTGGTACTTGCGATTTGGTCTATTTGGTCTATTCTGAAAACGGAATGAGATATCGCAATTCTACCACCATCTATAAATCGAGGTGTTACTCGGCCAAAAAAATGTGACAAAATTTATTATAGAACCAGTCAAATGAGTACATTTTACATAAAACCAGTCAGCTCTTCGAAATTTTGCTCTTATAGCCATGCTGCATGTCCAAGGATTTTTATTTGTATTTTCCCGATAGATTTCTGTTATCTTGAGGGGAAATAAACAGATTGCTCATAGATACAGAGATTCTGTGCTTTTTATTGCGGAATTTTGATGGCTCTCCTGAAAAGCTGTAAATCACCGATATGACTATGTTCTGAAATTGTGATTTTCATTCTCTGTGAAATATCGTTGTCTATTCTAATGTGTCCAAAAACTTGAAAAATAGTATTTTAATCAATTTTTTTTCTGTTCTATATTTAAATTCCAAAATTGTGAGAAAAATACGCAAAAGCAGCACAAAAAGGTTTCACGTCTAATTGTCTGACTATGTAGCGTTTTAACCCTTTAACGGACAATGTGTCCTCCTTAGTAGGTACATGTTTTTTTAAACGCTTAAAACGTGCCCATATACCTAATTTCCGATTCAATAGTTCGACATTTTGACGTAAACACTTTTCATGAGGTCTTAGAAAATTGGTAGCTCCTCAACAGGTTCCACAAGATCCGCCTTCATCCGTGGAAGTACTCGTACATAATAATTATTATGTCTTTCTCGAATGAGTGAGATCAGGTTTAATGTAGGATACTACCTACTTTTCATATGAGACTCAGTCTGAATAACGAACATGAAATATACATTTAACCTCTAGGTTGTATTTTATTCATAGCTTTTTTCTGCAGTTTAGCTATTTCACTTTTTTGTAAACATTTTTTTAGCTCGCGGGGGAGCTGGGTGCAATTGCGATATGTGTAATTACGGGTTTCGCCCGAGGGGCCACCGTCTTGACTTTTGCATGAAGGAAATTAATTATTGTGAAGTAACCCCAGGAAAGGAGGATTCCGATATATCGGATCCTTTCAAAGAAATACAAAAACTACTTCAGGTCTCGGAGCCGGCACTCGATAATGCGTTTCTGCCCCTCGGGCGACCCGCAGTCCCGGCCATCCTATTATTTTCTCTTTTCATTTTTTCTTTTTCTTTCGAAGTCATGACTTTCATGAAAGCTGCAGCAGTTGCAGAATTCTGAAGGTTATCGTGGTTTTGTATTGTCCATTAACCATATTCATACTCAAGATATAAACCCTTTTACTTGTGGAAAACGAAGTATTCCATTCGTACAGGAATTTTGCCGTAAGCGTGGCTATAAGAGCGAATTTCGGAAGACATAACTAGTTTAGGTAAAATTTCTCCATTTTACTGGTTTCATAAATAATTTTTTGACATTTTATGTCTTTACTTTGCTACATAAACTCGAAAATGTAACGCGGGAATGAAACGCGAGACATGTAACGGAGTTTCTGATGATTTTCGCTTACAACATATTCGTTGCTACGGAACTTTATCTTCGCCAGTTATCATCGTACAAAAATCGTTCACCTCTCGTTGGATAGCTCTCGATTTACCTAACCATATTACGTTAACCACTGCGGAGTGCGTGGCCGACAAACTGCGGTATGAGCGTGATTGTTTAAATAATTGTTTACACACAGGTGATAATTCTCAATAATTTATATTGTCAACACGAATGCAAGCTTCATATAAGTTTCTGATGGGAGGGGGCGCAAAGACATAAAATGTCCCTCGTGGTTGCGTACTCGTACGAAAGCTGTACCCACCGTTTGTGTTTTATGCTTTTATACTCCATTAATACGCTTTTATATTAAAACAATCTTCTTTTCTCCTTTTTTTGCCGAGTAAGTAACACCTCAATTTATAGATTTTTCAGTGCTGAACACGATGTTGAAATCAGAATTGCGATATCTCACTCCGTTATCAGATTAGAGCAGATGAAACGTTTCATGTAACAACCACGTTTGAATGATGATATATGATTTTTGGTGTCTTGTGGCAGTGAATTCAGGAAGGTCTGAAGCGGAGTTTTGGTTAAATTTGTTTTGGAAATTCGAGTTTAAACAACTTTGGACCGAGAAGCTTCCTTTTCTTCTTAAATTCGCTAAATGTGCCCAAGTTCCTCGTTGTTTTTTACTCTTCTTTCAAAAACCGTCGGAAACCTAATTTGCGCTTATTTTGGACTCATCATTTAGACGAAATCCGTCATATCACCCTCTTCTCACGCTTTAGTGGAAACTGCAAGTCTAATTGGGCTGTGCCAAGTGGCGTATCGCGGTAACCGCGTTCTTGACCGGAACTGGTGTAATACAAATAAATATAACGAAGCCCGAAAAGAATCAAATATACGCGTAAATGAAACTTTTTACAACGTATACCCGACAACAAACCCATTTCCACGCCGAAGGAAAACCCGTCGTATTGTCGGTGGAATAAAATGGGAGGAGGAGGATGAGGGGAAATAAATAAAAATAAAATGAAAAATAAAAACGGGAAAAAGAAAAACGTAAACGCGAAGAAAAAGAAGACGGTCGCAACAAGGGCTGTATGTCCCATTACAACGTAATGAGCATCTCTCCCCACCTCGCCGTCTCACGGGACGAGGACGGAGCATTGTATTTCACAAGGAGCAACTAGGTTTCCGCCGCAAGAAGTAGACAAACTCCCCTTTGAGGTCGTAAAGAAAGGTAAAAGAAACGATAAGCATAAAGCGTGGATAGGACAGGAGCGGAGGGAGAGCGATAACCGAGTCGGTCTCGGACTTCCAGAGCCAATAAAAACAAGAACATGGCTACCGGTAAGGGAGCTGCATACTTGTTGAAGTTGGTACGTGGTCATATTTCCCAAGTGGTGGCAGCCTTGGTGGAAGGGTGACTTGAGACGATTCTTCCTTTTTCGAGCACATTGTTGTTATTTTCTCATTTTATTCCTTTTTTTTTCTTCTGTCGGGTCTTTTCTAGCAAGTCTGCTCCAGTGGCCTCGAAGGACATAGTTGGCTCGAGGAAGAGGTCGTTTGTCGCAGTACATCACTTTGAACGGGCTACTCGTCGTCAAGGTTGCCCGGCGTTGACAATAAGCAATCAGTCAATTCATCAGGCATTTTTAAATGAGTGTTGATAGATAGAAAACGTCTATATTTTAAATAAGTAGAAACAATTTGAAGGGTCGTGGGGGAAAATGATCAAAGTCCATTTTTGGGCCAAATTGAGATAGGGTGGGAGGAGTAGAACAGAATGGCTGTTGCAAACCAGCGAAATTGAGGGATTTGAAACACTTGAGTCAGTTTCTCGTCAACCCAGCTGCCAAAATGTTTTATGAGGTGCTGTTTTTTGTTCTGAGGTACGTTTCGTGCTACGGAAATGAAGGTAATTTCGAATGTTTGTTGGTAGGTACTTCTTTTTATAGAAATATTATTACCGACGTAGTATTTAAAACCCCAGAATTATATCGGTACATTTTATTTGTAATTAATTCATCATCTCTATCATTCAGGTTCTGCACAAAGCAACCCAAGCGATTCCAACAGCCGGATATCGTATTAATTAATTATAATTAATAATAATTATTATTAATAATAAATACAAATTATTAATACCTAACAATAAATTATAATAATTTTCACTAGGTACCTCCTTGATATAATTATTAATAATTAGTGATAATTCATAATAATAATTTATCTAACATTAAATTTAGATCCTAAATTTTAGGATCTAGACATTTAGACCTAGTGATTTAGACAGAAGGGTGATCTGTACAAAGATTTTAAAACTGTTATGTTTCAGGAAGACGCAATTTATTTTTAAATGTATTTAACGAAGGAAGTGTTGAGTTAAGCAACTTTTGTATGAAGAAACAATTTTTTTATGATGGAAATAGGAATTGTTAAAAAATACTTAACTCGACGGTAATTTGATATTTTATATAATGGAACTGTTGAGAGTACAAGTAGATTCAAGATTACGATCCGTATTTACATAATGCTTATTAATATTAGTAAGGAAGAAATGGAGGTTTAAAATATTTGACTCCCCTTGACCCCTCTGACGTCATCCATTCCTGCCGGTCCACGTACATACGTCATCCATTCCAGCCGGTCCACGTACGTCATATCCTGTGAGGTGTTCTTGCCGGCCACTTGTCTGACGTCATCCACCCCTTGCCGGTCTACGTACGTCATATCCTGTGAGGTGTTCTTGCCGGCCACTTGTCTGACGTCATCCACCCCTTTCCGGTCCACGTACGAAATATCCTGTGATGTGTTCTTGACGGCCACTTGTCTGACGTCATCCACCCCTTTCCGGTCCACGTACGTCATACCCTAAGAGGTGTTCTTGCCGGCCATTTGTCTGACGTCATCCACCCCTGCCGGTCCACGTACGTCATATCCTGCGAGTTGTTCTTGCCGGCCACTTGTCTGACGTCATCCATCCCTTGCCGGTCCACGTACGTTATATCCTGTGAGGTGTTCTTGCCGGCCACTTGTCTGACGTCATCCACCCCCGGCCGGTCCACGTACGTCATATCCTGTGAGGTGTTCTTACCAGCCACTTGTCTGACGTCATCCATCCCTTGCCGGTCCACGTACGTTATATCCTGTGAGGTGTTCTTGCCGGCCACTTGTCTGACGTCATCCACCCCTTTCCGGTCCACGTACGTCATATCCTGTGAGGTGTTCTTACCATCCACTTGTCTGACGTCATCCACCCCCTGCCGGTCCACGTACGTCATATCCTGTGAGGTGTTCTTGGCGGCACCTGTCTGACGTCATATCTTTTGACGTAGTTGGTCGCTTGTGTTGCGACGTAATATTATCTGAGAGGCCCGTGAATGAGGTGAATTAAGGAGACAAAATAGACAACATATCGAATCGAGGTGTTTATTTGAATTCTTCTTCTTAGATGATTTGGCTTCAGACATGCCAGTCATAGCCATTGGATTCGTGATTCAAAGCAACCATAAAGTGGGTACAGCTTTCGTACGAGCACGCAACCACGAGGGACATTTTATGTCTTTGCGCCCCCTCCCACACCCACACCACGTACCACGTACCTCGTACTTCATTGTTGTAGAAATCGTACCTGTGTGTAAACAGTTATTAAACAATCACGCTCATACCGCAGCTTGTCGGCCACGCACTCCGCAGTGGTTAACGTAATATGGTTAGGTAAATCGAGAGCTATCCAACGATGATAACGTTGAACGATTTTTGTACGATGATAACTGGCGAAGTTGAAGTTCCGTAGCAACGAACCAGTTGTACGTGAAAATCATTAGAAATTTTTCTTAACGCTTTCTTCGTCACACTTTTTGAGTTATGTACCATAGTAAAGACATAAAATGTCAATATTGGTATTTGAGGGTGAAAAGGTGTGTTCATGATGTACTGACCTATGTAAACTTATGTGGAACTAAAATTACTTACAGCATGTTATCTATTTGCTATCTCACAACTACATGGTGAATTTAAATCTGGTAAATAACTCCCATAAATCCCGTACTTGATTTTATTCAATTATTTCCAGTGGCGAGTTCAGTTGATGAGCACGTAGTCCTAGGATGGAAAGGAAGCTTCGTATCTACCACACCCTGGAAGAAGTTTTTCGATTTTCCCACTCTGTTCTTTGCCGCAAACTGTTTCATGCTCCTGAGACGTGTCTATACTTAGAGCGCTCGCCCCGAGGCGGTTCATTGCGGTCATTTGTTCCCTTCATTGCGAATCCCGCCCATAAAAGGAACAGCCGTCTCTCGATTGACGTCACAAAAGTTGCACAATCGACCTCAGACCCCCGAGAAGCTCATCAGGACCGTCGAACGGGGGCGGGACTCAAGAGCAGCGATCACGTAGGTACATGATGTCGGGAGTTCGCGATGGAAGGGGGATTTAGATTAATGACGCGAGATATGAGGACAGCGGTATCCGGGGCCCTGCAGAGGTGGCTCATAATGGAGATCTGTCAGGGCCCCTCGAGCCCTCACCGCCAGACGGATTTCATAAGGCAATCATCCGGGCGTTGTGCAGGAGTGGCTGCGAAGATATTGAGATTTTCTGTAGTCGAAACTAATCCATCATTAGGGGCCCGTCTCTCGACTTGCAAGGTTGCAACACTATCTATCAGTATTACGGCCGTGTGGGAACGAAGTGGGCGTGCCGATGCACACTGGCATTACTATAAGATCGATTCTCCACGCGACGTGGGGCTTATTTTGATCGCCGGAGCAATTTATTAATTCCCGATTCATATCATTTGGTTCTTTTTGCCCGATAATGAACCTTTTTCGTTCATTATTTTTAATGATGAAACATTTTAATCGACCACTCATAAACAAGTTAACTGAGAAACATGTGAGGTGTACAATATTCCATTTGAGGGTCAACTGTGGAGTACTGCGGGTCAACAAAGGTCCACGTCTCGCCATGTTTATTTTGGTTTCCCCTATTTTCTTCGAGCTTTGCCCAATAATCTCCATTCACCTGTATAGCTTTCTCGCTCTAACTACAAGAAACAAATTTTTTCTCGGCTTATTTCGCTTGGGCCAGATAATAGCAAAAATATTATGTGCCGTGTATATACATAGAGGATGGCTTTATCATTTTATTTTATAATTCCTTTCTCGATGCATGGATTATTAATAAATAACTAGATATCTGAAAACCTTGTTATAATAATCAATTACTTATATTGATTTCTAATAAATATTAACCCTTTGTCCACCAGGTGGGGTTCAGACGGACCCCAGGAGTACTGTTTTCTTTCTGCGAATGCTAGGAGGTTGAACTTGTTATTCTAAGTACCCCCTTTTCCAGTTGATCTCTAGCTGTTGGGAAAAGAGCGTCTGTCTACGAGGTTCCAGCTCTTCCTTTTACTTGAGTTATTTGAAAAGCCCCAAATCCCCACCTGGTGGGTGGAGGGTTAATAATTAATAGTAATTATTGATAACCAACAATAATTGTTAATCACGAACAATAATTAACAATAATTTACAGTACTTGATAATAATTATTAATAACTGATGATAATTCATAGTAACACCATTTAATTAATCTACCATTTAGTGAAGGGGGATCTGCACAAAGATGATAATAAACTGTGTCAAGAATTTGCAGAGTTTTGGCCAACAATAATTGAATTATTCATAGCCATAATTTGTCTGATTCGAACTCGAAATTTAACCTATTTGGAGTAAGAGGATTCCGGGGTACAATAACGAGGATCGTTATCGAGCAGCAGCTTTTCTACGTTCTACAACTGCAATCATCGTAACACAATCATTACAGTAGAATGTTTATAATCTGGACGTCAAAAATCCGGACCGTCGATATCCAGATTCACGTCCGGAAAAAAAATAAAAATGACAAGTGCAACTACTGCATTACAAAAATCTGGCAATGTACTTATAGAGTGTGTAGTATTCTTTAACTTCGTACTGTATCGTTTTTTTTTACTGTACTGTACCAGTTCTGTACTTCACGTTTTGTGCTGTATTGTTTCTTGTATAGCTTTAACTGTGTTCACGGACAGTGTTTATGCTTAAAATTATAGAAACTCAACAGTTAACATCTTGAGAATTCACTTAAACATGTATTTAAACAAGTACAGTAACTGTTCTTGTTTCCATACATATTTAAGTGAATTCTCAAGGTTTCAGTTAAGTTTCTATAATTGTAAGCATAAAAACAGCCTTTTTTCGAAAATCTGGATTTTTGGATAATCCGGATGGTTTGGCCCCAATTAATCCCGATTATCGACGCTCTACTTTGTAATGCGTTTTATGGCCACTTTTGGCAACAATATTGGACCACTGGTACTTCTAATTGAGCTGAACTTCGGAAACGAACTAGTACGTGGGACTTGAAATGGGACTCTCAAGTTCGGATTTGAAAACGTTGAACACGCCGCATCTTGACGCCGTATTCGCGCATGAGGGATTTCGAATTTCATTCTGACAGCGACCGATGGGGCGAGGAAAGCCTTGTAACGAATGACTGGAGGGGGTTAGTGGGGTCCCTAACAAGTTGAAATTCCCGAGCGGGCTTCGGTCGGAAACCGTCTGCCATCGGCCTCGCATAAATCTCCGCGAAGTTTTGTTCCAATTAGTTCCTCACTAATTACGTGAACGCCCGACGGTAGGGGGCGAGCGTCGAATGAAAATAATTCGTTTGTAATGTACGTTTGATTTCGTCTCGATGCGAGAAAAGAAAAAGTTCGGGAAGTTTCCACGAGAAATTCGCCCGTCATGCTGACTCAACCCCAAAACCGCTGTATACGTCGCTCGTTCTCGAATATTTTCCCAATTAATCACAGAAACAGACTTTCCAATAAGAGAACACATACAAAAGAAGCCGGACTTCAGTCATAATCAATAGTCAAGGCGTATGGTTATGTTTGTCAACCGCCAGCGCGTCTTACCACGAGCCTCTTTTCAGGAGCACAAACCCGTCGATAGCTGCTACATCACTCTCTTATAGTGTGTTTTGGAGGGTATTCAAGGTACCCAAGCCTGGCTGTTACCCACGTCCATTGGAAACAGCATCCCCAACCCCGCTCCGTCCAACACCTGCAGCATTTGCAGGTCAGTAAGCCTGCATCCCCTCTCGAGGACGAATCCCAGGGACTATCATTGCGTTTCGTCCAACACCTGCAGCATTTGCAGGTCAGTAAGCCTGCATCCCCCGTCGAGGACGAATCCCAGGGACCATCACTGCGTTCGTCCAACACCTGCAGCATTGCAGGTCAGTAAGCCTGCATCCCCTCTCGAGGACGAATCCCAGAGACCATCACTGCGTTCGTCCAACACCTGCAGCATTTGCAGGTCAGTAAGCCTGCATCCCCTCTCGAGGACGAATCCCAGAGACCATCACTGCGTTATCCAACACCTGCAGCATTTGCAGGTCAGTAAGCCTGCATCCCCTCTCGAGGACGAATCCCAGGGACCATCACTGCGTTTCGTCCAACACCTGCAGCATCTGAAGGTCAGTAAAGCCTGCATCCGGCGACGACTGGTGGTTTTGGATCATCCCAGACGAGGACGGCGAGGGACTTTCAGCGTTCAAGTCGGATCTCCCCATTTTTGCATTATATCGCGATAGAAATCAATTCCTCAGTAAAATATATCCGTTGTGTGTGTGGTTGTTATATATTTCTATATTTATGTATGTGTGGGACGATAACTCTCGATAGAATTGAGATAAAAAGTTCAAATTTGCACGAAAAATCTGTCTTGGCAATCGGTAGGCAATCGCAAGTTCGTAGATGGGCAGACTCGGGCCACTCTAAGAGAGGGATGGGGGGGTGTTGGGGAGTCTTAGGTGGGGAAAATTCCTCATGAATTCCCAAAATGAAACAGTCTGACTAGTGACACCTCATTTTAAAGTTTTGTTTATGCTGAACACGATGGTGACATCAGAATTGCGATATCTCATTCCGTTCTCAAACTGGAGTATCAACCACGTTTCTTCATCTTCAAAGCGCTCCAGTTTGTGAACGGATTTCATTCTGATTTCATCATCGCGTTCAGCGTAAAAAAAAAACTTCAAAATGAAGCGTCACTTGTTAGACTGTTTCAATATGGGAATTTGTGAGTTATTTCCCTCCCTAAAACTCCCCAAAACGGCCCTTAGAGTGGCTTGATTATGCCCATTTACAAACTTGTCCATTCGCCTGCCATGACGGATTTTGTGTGCAAATTTGAACTTTTTATTTCAATTCTATCGAGAATTATTGTCTGGAATGACACTGATGTCAGAATGAATTATGTCTTTTGGCAGTAAATTCAGGATGGTCTGAAAATTCTTTAAAAGTGTGTTGATTTGACATGGAATGACCCGTATATCGAAAGTTCGCCGTGTAAGTCATGCTGCACGACTGGAACTATTTCAATTTTCCGGTATAACGTCCATATCACTGTGCGTTGTGTGAGGTCGTTACGAAATGCTCGTCTTGGAATATGGTCGCAGTAACCAACCCCCGCCGACCGTCTTCGGCTTCCATCGGGAGGTCGACTCTGTCTGGGGGTCCGTCTAGACGGGCGGTGTGAGTCACCGGAGTCGTCTCCCTTCCCACTAGGTAAGTAACTGTTACCTACGACTAGACGGAGCGAAAGCTTCAACCTCTTCCAATTCACTTCTCTTCCTTCACAATTCAGGAGCGAAGTGAGGATCGCACAAGGGTTAGGACGGGTATAGAATACCTACTCGATGATTAAAAACATTCGGAAATAGCTAGAGAAACCTAATTTGAGCCAGAGGTCCTTCATGATGTCTTATTTATACCGCGACTAGTCTGAATCATGTAAGGTGTACTAAAAGTAGTAAAATTACTATTTTTCGAAAATGGCACTTGAATTTATCCAGACTACGATGACGTAAGGCATTTCTCCTGAATAAAAATTTGATATAGCCCGACTTAGTTATTTTCCCCTAAATGTGTAAAATAAAAGTCGAGGATACAGTTAGAACGAGCGTTAAATTTGCTCTCTCCCTGATATACAATCCGATTTTTTATTACAGTACTTATTGATGAGAAAATGTCCAAAATGTGAAGATTTTCCTAAAATAACCGTTTTTTCTTTGGTTGTTCACTTTGTTATTACGGAGGCAATTCGCAGGCGCTCCTTGAAAAACGTGCCCAGAATCTCAGCTTTCCAACTGTATAATTATTTTTATTTTCTAGGGGTAACGTTTTTGAGAAAATGGAGTTTGTATGCGAAACAACGTGTATTTTCAGGCATTTTTCAAGCATATTTTCACGCTGAATCGAATGAGTTTGTTACAGTAGAAGTCCGATAGTATCGGGTATCGATACTTGAGTAACCGATAGTTTCTGACGAGATTTTGTTTTATCCGACATATCAAAAAATTTCCAAAAATCTGAGTTTTAGTGTTGTGGGTGAACTTATAGACCTTTCTACTAGTTCTATGGACGTTGTAACCTCCATGAGTAAATTTCACCTAATGTTCTGCATAGACAGGAAAATGGAAAGAAGAAGAATGGGAACCCTTTGTGTGTTGATTTTGACAAGAGTGAGTGTAGGTGTCTGTTTTCGGTTGACAAGCAAACCTTGACCCAGGAGAAAAACCGGATGGAAGGCTAAATGCTATCAAAATTATTATTTTTGTAAACAGCCCCTGAAGATATGTTTTTTGAATGTATCAATCCTATGATGAATTACCATGTAAGATGTAAGAAGTGTAATTGTTCGGCTCCGCCTCAGCTAGTTCACTAGTTCCCCAATGGTGCACACTGTTGCGCCACAGTAAACCAATTCATCCATGCATCAGCTCATAGGATCACTGACCAGTTCTAGATCTAAGTTTGTAACGTTCTTTAGTTCACGCCCAACCTGGCGGTCTGTTCCATCTAGTTCCCTGTTTCATCCACGTGAAGTATCCATCCGTTGATAAGCTCATTGTAATCTCGCTAACCTCTTGTACACATCTCGCTCGCGTTTCATAATTCTGTATCCGAAATCATCTACGTTCCATTTTGTTCGAATAAAGTTATATAGTTCATAATTAGTTCTTTATTTACCCGCGGTTAAACATTTGGTGCCGAAAGACCGGGAAGTTCGCGACAGTTGAGTTTTTTCCGACTGACGTTTTTTCGACCTCGTGTTCGCAGTTCAAACGGTCTTTGTGTTCGGTCGCGAATCACGAATTTGAGTTCGGTAGTCAGCTCATTGTTCGTGATTACCACTCTTTAGTTCGTTATTAACATTCTTCAGTTCGTGTTCATTGGTTCTTCATTGTTCAGCGATGGCTCAATCACAAGTTGTGTGGGAGAAAATAACCATACAGCAGGAGGTGCTCTCTCTACTAAGATCGGAAGATCGTAAGTTCACAAAACTCATATCTTACTGGTCTGCAAAAGTGAGTTCAATACTAGATCTGAATGATTGGTCCGCTGAAGTCCGGAACACTATGACAAATTACCTCCGCGAGGGTACCGATATCTTGGCTCGACTCCAGATTAACGAAAACCTACCTGAAGAGGTCATTGAACTCTTGTTTGACAAGGTGAACCAAATGATTGGGTGTATTGCTCAAAAATTAAGTTCGGTTCGCCCCATCGATCAACCACCGTTCAGCTCATCCAGTGATGAAATCGGCCCCCGCTCAACTGTTGAAGCGGTAGGTTTTATGAACACACTTTTGCCCACAGTTCCGATGTATTCAGGTGACGTTACGGAGTTTGCAGCGTTCAAGATTCTGTTCGATCGAGCCGTGCATAATGTTCCCAATTTACCTGATGAACTCAAATACCAAGCTTTGGTAAATAAATTAGATCGTGAAGCCGCGCTCATTGTGCATAGATCCGGGTGTGCGCAAAATTATGATCAACTCTATAAAGCTCTTTGCTCCGAAAATTCCGGCCAATACATTTTAGCACAACGAACGCTAGCAAACGTCCAAAAGATCCCGGTAGTTCGATATCGTGAGACAGTTCCGCTCGAAAGTTTTATTTCGTCTGCGCGTTCTTGGATCAGTTCGGTTCTGGCCCTGCCCACCAGCGAATTGTCATCGTATTTATTGTTTCAAACTCTGTTCGACAGGCTCGGTTCGGAACTCAAGGAGGCATTCAACCGCCAAATAATGGAAGAACGCGATCACATCCCTTCCTATGAGCAACTCTTGTCGTTCCTTGAAAAGGAACTGCGACTGGTCCAAATGGTTCCCACTGTTCTTTCAGAACGTCCTCCTTCAAGTAAACAGTTCCCTAACCGCTCCGCTCCAATCCGTTCCAGTTCACCAAGTTCCCGATTCGTAACTCCTCGTTCTGACAACCGTTCCCAAAATAACCGTTCTTCACCAAGAAGAAGAAGAAGAAGAAGAAGAAGAAATACGTTTATTTGATATAAATGACAGCAAAAAATAACAAAAACTAGACTCAATTTGAGTATAAACATTACGGCATGGTGTAACCGTCTGCCGGAGGTTCGGGTTCTACTTTTTGCAATAAATTAAAATGAATTCTTGGTAGATTAAATTATACAAGTAAAATTATATACTTCATGTGCTTAAAGAATAATTACAACTAAGAAGGAAATCAAATATAAACACTGTGTTAAAAATTAAACTGTTCCACAAGGAACTTTCTGTACCCCCATGCAGATCTACAGAAGTTTATAATGCAGGGCCACCCCTTTCCACCCTGCAATATGAAAATGGCCTCGTCTCGCGAAATGTTGCCACAGCCAAAAGCCTGCCACCTAAATTCATTTAGAACAGGGCAGACACAAAAGAAATGAAACACGTCCTCACGCACATGGAGGTTGCACAAGGAGCACTCCTCACTCGGACGGGAACCGAATGGCCTAGCATTCACGTTAAGTAGCTCACAACGGAGCTTGAAGAGCCAACGGGCTTCATGTAATCCCACGCCTCGAGCAGGTCGCACGAAACTTGCACACTTTATGTGGGGATCCAATTCTTTATAAAGAGTGTAAGTCTGCGATTCAATTGCTCGACGTTGGAAGTCTGCACGCCGACCCTCCCTGAAGCCCTCAAGAATCCTGGTTTCATTTCTTTTCAGTAGCGCCACATCCAATGAGCTCAACGGGTTGGGAAGACCGTATCTTGCCGTCAGAGTACCATAGTGCTCAGCCCAAAATAGCTCCTCACGCCCAATCTCCCTCGCAACTATCTTAGGAAGGCGTGAATCTGGCATACCCGCCACCCTTGAGATATATCTGAGGTGCAAGCCCAGGGTAAACAAGGACAGCGTGTCCAGTTCAGTCTCGAGGTAAACCAAATAATTGGGAGCACTGAGAGGCAAGTAGAAGAGCTTTTTAAGAAACAACAACTGCACAGCCTCAACGCATGCATACTCCAAATAACCCCACAGCTGAGCACCATAACCTAAAATTGCCCTCCCTATCGCATTAAAAATGTTCAGCTTCGCTTGCAAAGGGATATCTGGGTTTGCAAAAGCCTTCCCCCAAACATAATTCATGGCAAATTTTGCTGTCTTAGCCTTACGCTTCAGGTGCTTCGCAAAAGAGACCCTCGGAGTCAGTGTCACGCCCAGGTAGATGTACTCAGAGACTGTCTCAACAACCTCGCCCCTGTAATACCATTTCTCAGTCTTTCGCCGTCTTCCCCCGTTTTGGAACACTAACACCTTAGACTTCTCTAAATTTACTGTAAGACCCCAACGACTGCAATAAGTCTCGAGGGCATTTATATTTTGCTGCAGCTTACATGGATCATCAGCAAGAACCACCAAGTCGTCGGCATAAAGGAGCACCCTGACCACAGTTGAAGACGTTCCCACTCTGACACCGTTCACCAACTCCTCAACTAGATCATTCACGAACAGTGCGAACAATAGCGGGGATAATGGGCAGCCCTGCTTAACCCCACTCTCAACCGTGAACTGCTCAGTAGCCCCATCCTTCGTCCAGACCGATGAAACCACCCCCGAGTACAAACTTCTCAAAACCGCGACAAATCTGCGAGAAACCCCCAGGGCAGTCAGCTTGTAGAAAAGGTGTCCACGGTCAATTGTATCAAACGCTGATTTTAAGTCGACGAAAAATGCGTAAACTTTTCCTCGTGGCTGACTCAGCTTGAGCTTTACCAGACCCGTTAGCGTGAAAATTGCATCGACCGTTGAATACCCTTTTCTGAAGCCTGCCTGGCACTCGGACAAAATATGACGATCCCCAACAAAATCCACTAGCCGGTTGGTCATCAAGCAAGACAACACTTTTCCAATACAATTTATAAAAGACAGGCCCCTGTAGTTTGCCACATTAGTCATATCTCCTTTCTTAAACAAGGGGAAGATTACTGATTCTTTAAATGAACTAGGGACCGAACCAGACTCGAGAACATGATTATATAAGCTCAACACCACTTCCAAGAACTCCGGGCATGAATACTTGAAAAACTCGAAGGGGACACCATCTTTACCTGGGGCCTTGTGGCACTTGACTGTTCCAAGAACTCTGTCCAGCTCACTAAAAGTAAAGGGGTCGTCTAAGGCAGGGCAAGTGAAGCTTGGTTCAGCGTACAATACCGGTACTATTACACCAGGGGGATTCAAGAGTGTGCAGAAGTGTGTTACCCACTCACTAGGAGGTATTGAAACTTGTTCCCTAAAGTTTGATTTCTTGAAAATTTTGACCAAATCCCAGAAATCCTTACTATCCCTAACAGCCTTAAACTTTTCTGCCATACCACAATAAAACTGACTTTCTTTATAACCTGTCAATTTCTTGTACGCAGCCTTCGCCTCCAAGTACCTGACCCTCACATCCTCCGAATCCGTCCTCCTCCACAAATTCAACAGCTTCATCGATTAATCCCTAGCTTTTTGGCAATCCCAATCGTACCATGGCTGTTTGCGGCTTACGGGCACTGATGCTGAAATCGTAGCGGCCTGCTTGATTGCGTCAATTATAAATGCTGCTAATTGATCAATATTGCCAATGTCGGAATCCGCCCTACCTAACGCCTCCCTCAATTTTTCATTATACAAATTTTTGTAGTCGGGATTCCATCTAAGTCGTGGCAATAATTTGATAGAAGGATCCTTGCATCCGAGTGGAATAGCAAAAGAAATCGGCAGGTGGTCCGAAAATGCCTCAGACAACACCCAAAAATCCGATATGCAAGACAACACATCCATAGAGACACACGCCAAGTCACAAACAGACGAGCCCTGCCTCGAAACGAAAGTGAACTCACCATGAGAATCACCCCCAGATCTGCCATTGAGTACCACCTGACCAAAATCGGAACACATTTCCAGGAGTCTTGTACCCCTCCCATTCAATATTTTGTCCTTTGAGCTCCGATTAGCGCTGAAACTACTCATTCCCAGCCCACTCAATTCGTGTTCCCCCTGTTCTTCCGCAATTCTAACATTAAAGTCTCCAGCCAACACGTAATTCAAGTCAACATGCTCGGACAAAAAAGTGTTCAACCTATTGAAATCGTCGTCCCAGTTATTGCAATTCACATAGACCGGCAAAAAATTAATGATCGATTCATTGCAATGAACTCTCACGAAGTCCCATCCGTCAATATTCACAAACTGAACTCCTCTTGTTCCCCTCTTAACTCCCATAACTATGCCACCACTCGCCCTTCCAAAAACAGCATTTTTCTTAGCACTTATCCATCTTAATTCAAAATTATTAAAATAATTATCAAATAGAGAAAATCCGTCATCAATTACATGTGTTTCTACCAAAGCTATAACATCAAAAGATTGAATAAAACTAAAAAACATTAAATCATTTTTTTTATTGACAAGACCGGAAATATTATAAACTAAAAACCGTAGACATTGCATATTATTCTCATCTCCACCAGCAACCGACCGACAGACCGCTCCATCTCAGGAAACCCCGCCGCCATCGACATCAGATCCAGGGAGTACCGCACGAACATTACCGCCACGCTTTCGCCAAGCCTCCTCCTCAGTTCGTAATCGTGAAACCAGCGCCAGAACATCCAAACCCATGATCTCCGCCACTGGGGCACCAGGACGTCCGTTCGAATCTCTGTTGACGAATCCGGATGAATCACTCCAAGAGTACGTTTGGTTTTGCACAATCAAATTATCCATTCGTAGAACACACTTGACGCCAGTGTTCAATTTCCCAATCTCCGACTTGAGGCGAAGCAACTTGAAGCGCCTGTGACGAACCTCCGGTGAGTAGTCCTGTGATACTCCAAATCCAGTCCCCTGCAATCGTCCCGTCTTCCCAATGATCCTCCATTTGTCCTCCAATGACATCACGGATACCAAAAGGAGACCTCCAGAACTCAATCGTGGGCCAATACGTTGAACAGAGGAGAGACATACCGGGTCAGTTAAGCCTAGAATTTCACGAAAAAATTTTTGGACCACCTGGTAAAAGTCGTCTTTTTCACCAAAAGCCAACCCCTTAAGTATTAGGTTATGCTTCCTTGCTTGTACCTCTAGAAATTCCAGACGCCTATTTTTTTGTAGGCCAGCCTCCTTCATCACTGTAATTTCTTCCCGCAAAGTTTTATTTTCTTCCTTTAGCTCACGAATTTCTGCGCGTAAGGTTTCCAAATCTTTCTTGGTAGCAAGCGTAGAGAATTTTCCATTTATGTTTTTAATCTCCTGCAAAATGTTCTTCAAAATATCTCCATTTGGATCAGAACCTCCTCCCATCGTAACGCTTAACTTTTTCTTTCTTCCCGAATCTGAGATATCAGGCGAACTTCTAGAACGTTTACTAGGTGGTATGTTTCTTGGTGGTGTGCTTTGTTCCGAGCCTCCCGCACTTCGTTGGAAGTAATCCCCGATGTTCTGCTGCATGAAAGTATTTTCAATCGGGAATTACCGATCCGAGTAAACACGCTACTCGAATCGTATAAATATTATGGAGGTATACACCCGTCCGTTCCAGAAGGTCGGACGACACTGAACCCGAGAGTGAAGCTTCGGTACTCAGTAAGCCTTCCGTTGATAGCAATCCACTACAATTACTTCACCACATAAACAAAAAGTGGGGACTCACTCAGTAGCAGGAAGTGGGGCCGTGAATCTGTGAAGAGGGGGCCGCTTATCAGGTCGTACCAACGCGCGCACCGAATCCGATCAGCCCGAACCTTTCCTCAAATCACCGGGCGATAAATCGAAATATTAATCGGTCAATAAATGACTTATTTCAACAGTTTGCGCACCAATTCCAGCGTTCGACACAAGTAACAGTCATAAACAGCTCCTACGCCGAGAATCAGGAGAAATAAACAAGTATAACCCCGTCAAATAGCAACAGAAAGCAAGAGCGAAACACAATGCGTGTGATCACGATGGGCGCTAGACCCGAACTCCCGTTCTTCACCAGTTCCGCGTTCTTCGCCGTCCTCCTTCAGCAAATCTTCAGCTCCCACGTCGACCCGTCAACAATTTAGTTGTCATTTTTGTGGTCAGCAACATTTCCTGTACCACTGCCCGTCCTTTCGCTCTCAGTCAGTTCAGCAGCGTCGCAATTTTGTGGAACTGAACAATTTATGTACAAACTGTTTGTCGTTCCGTCACAGAGTAGAAAATTGTAGTTCCAGACGATATTGTTCATGTGGAAGTCGACATCACAATCTTCTTCACTCAGATCAGTACCTGTACCCAGTACCCAGTTCAGTTCCAGTGCATTCAAGTGAGGAAATCGCAACGCAGCTTCCAAGATCTCCGACATTTGAACATTCCAGCAACCGTTCTTTGCCAGCTAACTTGGAGGCTGCCGGTCATTCGGTCTCCAGCGCGCCTGCGTCCCCTTGTTCCTTTCGTACAAGGTCGCCAGACAACTACAGTGACGTGCACGCGCGGGAGTCTGTTCGTTTGTCACCCAACTCCGGCTTCGTCCCTGTGGTCTCCGCTAGATCTTCACCTCGATCATCAAGTGCACCAAGTTCTCCGCCCCCCCGGCCCAGAAGGGCCGCCAGGTCGGTAAGTGAACAGGGCCAAGTTCCCTCTAGTCAAGATTGACTAGGCCGAATTTCTGGTTCTGGTTTAAGTCCTATGAGCTGTCATTTGTTTTCACCTTTATGTACATCTGTTCCTCATGCATCATTCCAACCCCCCTTAAAAATTAACAGTTCTCAAATATTCAATTCTCTTCACCGTTCTAGCCTCAAGCTCCCACTCTCAACAGGACTACTCCCTACAGCAATTGTCCCTGTATCTCCTGATGGAGTTAATTTTATTCAAGCTCGTGTTCTACTAGATTCTGGATCAGAAATACATCTGATGTCCCATAAATTCTTCTCTAAGTTCTCTTCCATTGGTAAATTGACCAAATTTAATATTCACACGTCCCTTAATGGGGTAGGTCAAGGCCCACAGTCCACCAACCAAGCAGTTGTTGTGCACTTCCGCACAAAATCAAATCATGTTCAAAAATTCTCCGCTCATGTTCTTCATCAGTCCATAAATGTTCCTTCCTCGTCAGTAGATCCGTCTCAGTGGCCCCATGTGATTCAAAACCCCAAGATCCTTGCTGACCCGCAGTTCCATTTGAGCGCTCCCATCCATGTCTTGATGGGAGTTGACCTGTTCATCCAGTTGGTGCACATGAAAATAATACCACCTATTGGTAGCTCCCCTTGGATGTTATCCTCAGAGCTGGGTTGGCTTGTGTTGGGCGGTTCAGCCAAGCGTCAGCAGCACTTGAGGGTGCGCTTTGACGACAAAAAGCATGTTCAGATTTTTGATTGCACTGAGCCCCCTAGTTCAGTTCTGCCGCATCCCTATCTTCCCCCTAGGCCCGCCCCCCGTCCAACTGAATTACCCCGTCCTCAACGTCCCAATGGAACTCGTCCATGGCGTTCAAATGAACCGAAGGTTCATAATTATGATCCTGGTCCACCACTTCGAGCTACCCCTCCGCCTCAGATACCTGTAATTCGAAATCTTTATTCTGTTATTTCTCCAGTTCAGTCAGCTCCTGTTGTTCCCAATTTGTTCTCACTCTCCCGTTCTGTCACACTGAGTGACACGTCCCCTGTAGCTCCTACAGTTGTTACCTTTGCTCAGCGTCAGTCCACTGCCTCCAGTACCTCCTTAGCTCCAAGGTTGACAAGTCCAGCAAGGGATCTTGAGACCAATGATCTCTTGCGAAAAATGTTTGAGCTCGAGTCAGTGGATGATGTTCGTCCTTGGACTCCAGCTGAACTGGAGGCCGAAAATATTTTTGTTAATAATGTTCATCGTACTCCCACAGGTCGTTACGTAGTTCCTTTACCATTTGCAGAAGATCGTCGTTCTCTAGGTCCCTCTCGTCACATTGCACTCAAGCAACTTTTTCGTCTTGAACAAAAGTTCAAGAAAAATCCCGTTCTTGCTCAAGCCTACCATCAGTTCATGACAGAATACCTTGAGCTCGGCCACATGAGGCCAGTTGAACCCCCGTCCAGTTCAGTTCCTCATTATTACATCCCCCATCATGCTGTTCATCGTCCTGATGATCCTCCTGAAAAGATCCGTGTTGTGTTCAACGCTTCTCAGCGTTCTGCAAATGGTAGGTCGCTCAATGAGATTCTACACGTTGGCCCCAAGCTCCAGCCTGATATTTGCGACATGCTCACTCGGTTCCGTTCGTTCAAGTTCGTTTTTATTGCTGATATTAAGCAGATGTTCCGTCAGATTGAACACCCGTCCTCAGATCATGACATGCTCCGCATCTTATGGCGTAGTTCTCCCAATGTCCCTGTTCAAGATTATGCTCTGTGCACAGTCACTTACGGTACGGCCTGTGCACCCTTTTTGGCCAACAGGGTCATACGTGATCTTGCCGAAACTGGTGCTAAACATTTTCCACTAGGGTCTAAGTTGCTACGGGAGCACACTTATGTTGATGATGTCCATGGAGGAGGTGAGAGCCTAGCGGAGGCCGTCAGTTCTAGAGATGAGCTCTCTGGGATTCTCTCCTCTGCTGATCTCCAGCTCAGAAAATGGGCCTCTAATCACCCAATGGTTCTTGAGGGCATTCCTCCTGATCATCGCCTTTCCAGTTCAGGCACGATAGATCTATGTGCTGACGAGGATCAACCGCTCAAAATGCTTGGCATAGCTTGGCGTCCCAATACCGATTCGTTCCTTTATAGAGTTCCAACTACCCCACATGTCAAGACCAAAAGAGAGCTGGCTAGCCAGGTCGGGCGTATCTACGACCCTGTGGGCTGGGTCATGCCAGTCTCTGTGTTTGCCAGAACCATCCAGCGTGAGGTCTGTCGTGCCAAGTTTGATTGGGATGATCCATTGCCCCCTTCCTTAGTTCATGACTGGAATAAGCTCACCTCCTCGATCTCACAGCTCGAACAATTGTCCCTAGCTCGCCACATTAGTTCTTCATCCCCCAACCAGTGGCTCGTTGGTTTTGCCGACGCCTCGGAGATTGCATATGCTGCAGTTGTTTATCACATCAGTTGTGATACCAACTCTAATACTGTTCGTCTGGTCATAGCTCGTGCCAAGATAGCTCCAATCAAGACTGAATCGATTCCACGTCTTGAATTGCTAGCTGCTGAGCTCCTCGGCAAGACCATGTTCAAAATCCGTCCACTGTTTGCTCAAGTTCCTGATCAGCACATTGTGGCGTGCTCAGATAGCACAATCGCTCTTTCTTGGCTCACCGCTGACCCAGCTCCATTATGGAAGGTATTTGTTGGAAATAGGGTCTCCAAAACGCTGTCCCACATCCCTCGTGATCGCTGGTTCCACATAAGGTCGGAGGACAACCCAGCTGATGTGGCCTCTCGTGGTTCTTTGCCAGATCAATTGATCCGTAGTGCGCTCTGGTGGCATGGCCCCAAATGGCTCTCACTTGAACCTCATTCATGGTCAATACGTCGTGTGCGCCCTGAATTGGAGTCCCAAGTCGTCTCTGGTGAGATTCGTAAGTCTCAGGTCACTTCCTTGGTCAGTTCTACATTAGATCTCAATTTTGAAGAAAATTATAGTTCATTTGAGCGTTTACGCAGGGTCACTGCTTGGATTTTGAGGTTCTCTAAGAACTGTCGTTCACCATGTTCATGTTCAGGCCCCCTTTCCTCTTCCGAGCTCCGGTCCGCTGATATGGTCTTGGTCAGACGCTCACAGCTCCGCCATTTTGGCAACATTCACACAGCTCTTGAGAACAAAGGGCCCCCCATCAAGCTCATGAAACAACTGGCTATTTTTCGTTCATCAGACCAAGTCCTAAGGGTGGGAGGCAGACTAAGGCACAGTTCTCTGGCGTTTGAGACACAACACCCAGCTCTCTTACCCCAGCACGATCACTTGACCAAGTTGATCATTCGAAGAGCCCATGAAAGATGTCTTCATGTTGGTCCTCGTGCGACTCTAGCTCACATCCGCACACAGTTCTGGATTGTTGATGGACGCAATCTTGTTACTCGTACCCTGGCTGGCTGTAAGCGCTGTTTTTCCATCAACCCCAGGCCCTTCCAGCCAGAGATGGGACAATTGCCAGAGGGTCGGGTCGAGAGATCATTCCCATTTGAAAATGTGGGAGTGGACTTTGCTGGCCCTTTTGTTGTGTCTGTGGCTGGGTTGAGGGGAGCTCGTTCTGTGGAGGTCTATCTGGCGGTGTTTGTGTGCTTTGCCACAAGGGCAGTTCACTTGGAGGTGGTCATGGACCTCAGTTCGGATGGTTTTCTCCAGTGTCTTGAACGGTTCATGGGTCGCAGAGGTATCCCATCGGTCATTTGGTCAGATAATGGTCGCAACTTCCTTGGTTCTGCCAATCTGTTGAGGCATTTAGGTCTTCTTCAGTCCAGTCCTGGTTCAACCACCACTGCAGATCACCTTGCAGTTCGTGGAGTTCAGTGGAAGTTCATTCCCCCACGCGCTCCTCATTTTGGTGGTCTTTGGGAGGCGGCCGTCAAGTCCGCAAAAAGGCTCCTCAAACTCAATTTGCGAGGTCAAGTCCCTTCTCTTCAAACCTTTAGTACGATCATTGTTCGCATTGAGGCCATCCTAAACAGTCGTCCCTTGGTTCATCAGTCTGGTTCGTCTGATGACATACTTGTGCTTACTCCCGGTCACTTCTTGGTTCAGCGCCCCCTCACAGCTTTCCCAGATGTCTCAGACACCAAGGTCAGCACTCGCTTAGTTCCCAAATGGAGGTTCGTCAATCAGGTCATTCACAATCTCTGGTCCCGTTGGCAAAAGGAATACCTCTCAGAACTCCAAGCTCGTCAGAAGTGGTGTACTCCTGGTCGGCCAGCTCGTAGAGGTGATATAGTCCTGGTCAGGGAGGATGACAGTCCACCCCTCACTTGGCCTATGGGTATTATTGAGACCATCTTCCCCGGCTCTGATGGCGTAGCTCGAGTTGCTGACGTGCGAATGCAGTCAGGAGTCAAACGTCGTCCCTTAGTTCGGCTCTGCCCCCTTCCTGCTGATGAATAACTCCCGTTATTGGGGGGGGAGGATGTTCGGCTCCGCCTCAGCTAGTTCACTAGTTCCCCAATGGTGCACACTGTTGCGCCACAGTAAACCAATTCATCCATGCATCAGCTCATAGGATCACTGACCAGTTCTAGATCTAAGTTTGTAACGTTCTTTAGTTCACGCCCAACCTGGCGGTCTGTTCCATCTAGTTCCCTGTTTCATCCACGTGAAGTATCCATCCGTTGATAAGCTCATTGTAATCTCGCTAACCTCTTGTACACATCTCGCTCGCGTTTCATAATTCTGTATCCGAAATCATCTACGTTCCATTTTGTTCGAATAAAGTTATATAGTTCATAATTAGTTCTTTATTTACCCGCGGTTAAACAGTAATCAAAATGGAACATAGCGGATGCTATTGTTGAGAGTTTTTTTTCACCAACTACCAATACTATTATTTACAACTAAGTAAGTACTTATTCCTGTACATATGTTTAAATATGAAAACTATAGTCGAAAACTCATTGGCAGAGAATTGACATTCCAGTTGGGCTTAGGTACCTTTTTGCATAGTTTTTCAATTGAATGTTTTTTCAACCGATACAAGTGTTTTGCACTATCGGTTGCAAAAAGTATCGATACTGAGCTATAAGATAAATATCGTCATCGATACCTCACCTTCAATACTATCGAATATCGAAATATCGATATGTTGGCTACCGATGCCCATTCCCAGTTTTGGTTGCATATTTTAATAAAATATGCAAAATATGCGAAATATGGTTTTGGTTTCATTGGTTTTCGGTTTCATATTTGAATCTGTACAAAGCCTATATTGTTGCGTTGAAACCTTCGAGATTTGGCGTTTTGAAAATGTCAAACCCTATTTCGGGTTTTCCCCACAAGGCCCTCCGAAACCTTTGTGTGCGTCGTATTACTTACTGTATTTGCGATCACACTGGTTTGTCGTCAAGAACTCGCCTGAAAACGAGAGCCTCCTCCAACTTCACATAATTTATTTCTACACGTAAATTGAGTTCCTGCCAGTGAAAACGTCCAAATAGGACGAACCAATTCCGATTTTAAACAGGTTTCAACGTGGTTAAACAAAACTCGCACGGCGCTAAAAGCCGATTCATCACGTCGATTCTCCAGACTTGGGGAAACCTCTCGCCTGCAGACCGTTTTTCATTAGCAAGAATCGCCTGGCAGTACTCAGAGTAATCAGTCCTTAATTAAAAAATACCGTCTCTCCTTCAGCTCGCAAAACGTCCACCAGTGAAAGTTCCTTACGCCCTGTGGCTCTCGGCTTCCTTTACGTCCCCAATTCGTCTACACACGCCCTTTTTTCCAACTCCCCATTCTCTTTCTAGCAGGATTTTCGTTGTTTTTCTCGACTCTTCTGTCTTCCACACGTTTGGTTTTTCTCCCTTTTCTCTTATTTTTGCGTCTTTCCCATTCTCTATGTTGATGAATGGAGAAAAAAACCCATTAAACAACGCGAGAGCAGCACAGATAAGCTGTCAAGTGGGTGGTCTGGCCATTCAGCGCAAGAGTGTGAACATCTCGTTGAAAAAATAAAAACCCTATTTTTGGTTAATTATTTCCTTTTTTCAAACGTCAAAACTGCGCTATTTTTCTTGATGACCCTCTTTTTTTAAAGTTCAATATTTTACAACTTCAAGATAAATAATAATAATGGTAATAATAATATTTATAAATTTGTAGGAAACTGAAATCCTTGACGATACTGGATAGTGGTGTTGGTGGTCGTAGTGGACGGGGGGGGGGGGGGGTCTAATTTGATTTCTCCCGTTTAATAGAAAGAACGTTTTCTCTGAGCGATTTTCTTTTTTTACTCCCTTTACTTTCGAAAGTTTTTTTTTTTTTTTATTTGTTGCAACTGAATATTTAGATAGTATGCATAGACCTATTACCACCTGTGCATTCACCTTTGCATTACCACCTGTGGTAATGTTGTTGTTGTAATAAGAAATGATTTAATTTACCTACTATAATATATAATATATAATATAATATAATATAGGTAACATATTATGTTACCTACATTTCATCTAGCAATATTTGGATTTTCACGATTTTCAGCAAAATCTAACCCGTGTTTGCAGCAGGATCACTATTAAGACCCACTCAGCTGATCCCGATCCTATACAGCCTCAAGGAGGCTTCGTAGCAAACGACTATGACAGCTTCATAGTGTGAATAGCATAGAAATTAGCTGATCTCTATGCTGCTTAAAATTACAAAGGTGAATTTAAAAATGTTTAACATGTGATAAAATCATCAGTTTCAACATGGCTCATGGTTTAGCCATTGTTTTAGCCGAGTTTTTGTAATAATAACTTCACTTGGGAACATCAACGTTTTTTTTTTCATCTCTAGCTACACCCTTAAATATAGTTCGGATTCCTTCGTAATGCAGTATTAATAACCACTGATATACCACGGGTTTAAATCGATACATTGTCTCGGTAAATTTACACCTAAAAATAAAATGCAACTAGTGAGGGGAATATAATATATTATTATACTTGAGTAATTTGTAGATAAACATTTAGTAGGTAAATTAAATCATTTCTTGGTACAACAACATTACCAACTATGCAAACGATGGTAATTTATAACTATGAAATTATACTATAATGTATAATTCATAAAGATATTATGGAAATTTTCTAGGAGTGGAATCGAAGACTTATTTTCCCAACACGAGCCACGTGAAATAATTTTTCCTTATTAGAAGTTGGTTACACAATTTGTTTCTCATCTAGACTATTGAATTATTCATTTTGATACCATTCTATTTTTTTATTGTAATTTGAAATGATGATGATAGTAATAATCTAATAATGGACCATAACCATCAGTTATTTCTAAACGAATGCAATGCGATCAGTCGTCAAAAAATGAAAAACCTCCCTCTCTCATCTCCAACGTTGAAGCGTAAAAATATCCCTATTCATAATAACCAAAAATGGTTCACGGGTCGGGGATTCCTGGCGGTTGATGGCGCGGAAAGAATTTTTATAGCTATGTCTCACTTAAGGGAATGAAGATTTATCAAGCAGAGAAACCATCTGCCCCTCGGCAGAGCACGTTAGACGTTTTACTTCCCTTAAATATAGCGTCGGCCCCTCCCGTTACTGAGTGAGAATTATTAACCAAAGTTTTTTTTTTATACCGCCCAAGTGGGGGCTTTGGAGGGCGAGAGTAAATTTTCGAAGGGTTTTTTACTGAAGAAATATGTGGTGATTCCGGTTAAAGACAGATTAGTAGGAGGCGGATTGATGCAGGGCGGTTGGGAGAGGGAGTTGTAGGTGCCGTGGGAGTTGTATGAGATGGTACGGGATGGCGAAGTAACTGAAATGAACAGCTTGAAATGACCGGTTATCAGCCGAGAACGACAGTTTATTGGAAGAATTGATTATTTGAAAAACCTACGCGGTGGATGAACTGAAGTAACTGTTCGGAAAATAGTGGGCAGTGGAGAACTAGGCGTAAGTGTTCTGTCCCCCCCCCCCCCTACTTTTTCGACTTGGAAAAGTTGGGAAATTTCGGGCAGTGAAGGTAGAAGAAAATATTAGTGAAAAAATAAATGACAATTAAAAGTGAGGGAAAGGTAAGAAAATAATAAGAAAAGAGAAAGAATCAGGAAAAGGTTGGGATTTCTCAACATGCGTAACTGGGAGTTCCCATACTCGAAAATCCTCGGTTTTTTGAAAAGTTTAAAGGAGATTTCTCCCAAGTAATGTTCGAAAAATATTGATTTCTCCCAAGTGCGAAACAGTCCTGCTTGTATTATCCCAACTTGGATTAATCAAAATTTTGAAGTGACAATTTTTTCAAAACTCCCAACTTTTGCTGCTTTTTTGACTTGGAAATGTTGGGAAATCTCGGGCCGATTAGATAGAAACAAATAATAGTGAAAATAATAATAATAATTATAAAAAAGGAGAGAAAAGAAAGGGAGAGGGGATAAGAAAAGGGAAAGAACCAGGAGAAGGTTGGGATTTCCCAACATGCATGACTTGGAGTTCCCATACTCTGAAATCCTGGGTTGTTTAAAGGTTCAAGGGGTGCTTCTCCATCTATGCTATAGCATATCGCATAGCTTAGAGCATAGCATAGAGCATAGCATAGAGCATAGCATAGAGCATAGCATAATGCGTAGCATAGAGCATAGAGGGTAAACCTCCTCCCCCATCTCATTCCGCTAATCGGTCATGATTTAACTGGGTAAATACATCGTGTTACTTTACTGGTTGACACTGGTACAAGTTTTAGGTTCCCTATTATTCATTTATATTTGAATACTGATTTAAAAATATATTGAACGTTAATTCATCATTTAATTCACTCTTTTACACCCGGAAACCCAAAGTTATTTTATAATGGGCACTTGTCCACAACTTTGAAATGGCTCCTATGGTGCATGAAATACAAATTGTTGAAATCAGATACAATGAAAACATCTGTTCGTATAGCACAATAAAGGTGGATTTTTTTTCCAAATTTTTAGCTCAACATTTCAGAAGTTATAGTGTTTTTTCGATTTCCCAAAAGTAGGGACTTGTGACAAGGGACGTCCCTAAAATAACACATTTAATTATGGGTACTATGGTGACCTGGCTGATTGGTGCCTACATGAAAACGTTGAATTTTTTGCCCCTTTTTTTTTTGATTACTCAAATTGTTGGTAGCCCATGTCAAAACACGAATGTCATTACATCCAGTCAGATCAGTGGATAACGTCTAATCATGTGTTGGTGATGTGAAGTATTTATATTATGTTATAACATGTACGTAGTGGTCGCTTATACTATTCGTGAGAGCGTTGGTGTATTGGGGGCTTAGTATTCGCCTGAATGCCCCAACGGTCCATGGTGTGTTCAAGTCGCTAAAAAAGGCTGTTTCATGCAACTGTGGACGAAATATGCTACTTAATATGTAGATGAAAACGCGACTTTCAACTTAAATACAAATGCAAAATACGGCGAAAAATCGAGTATGGTTAAGTCGAGTTGAGGCGAGTTTAGTCTGTAAACGACATGCGGTCACGTATTGTGTTCAAAACTATTAATAACTAATCACGCTGAAAACTATTAATAATTAGTTACACTTAGGGTGGTTTGAACAACAATTCATACCGAAAGTACCATCTTGTTTACGATCAGTGGTTCTCGAAAGCCCACTTGGATAGCAGAACGGATCATGACCATTGACTTTGTGAAGCTTCTACAACCGATCATGAATTTATACCAGAAGGAGATTGATTTTTAAATAATAATGAAGACATTATATGAGGAGAAAATGTATGAACAAACTAAATCCCGAGACAGCAGGAAGAGATGGTGAACAGGTAGCGACTAGCACGTGGAAATCGTATTGATGCTAAATACTCTCGATTTTTAACATATTTCGATATTAGAGAGTTGAGTTATCGATAAACCGCTGCTTCTGTTCGATCCGACGCCTAAGCGTGGGGAGTCGATAATATCGAATATCGATATTTTGGGTCCGACATTCGATATTTTAATATCGATATTCAAATATCGATATTATTTGGGTATCGATAAATTTGTTCCGGTTATCGATTCAAAAATGAACCTAGTAAAAACCAGAGCACACTTAATTGAAATTGGGAGAACCAAAACCAGGACAAACACTCAATGGCCATCTAATAATAAAATTATTATTGATATAAGTATTTTAATTAATATTGATATTTTATTGATATATTTTAATGAAAACAAAAAATTAACTAATATACAGACCTGTATAACATTCAGACCACCAATAAAAATACTTTAACACAATTCTGTATATAAAATGGTATATTCGTATTACACAAATAACGTGGAAAATGCAAGTTGTAAGATCTATGTATGTTATTACGTATTGTAAATGGTGTAAGTTGAAAATTTCGTATTGGTATATGACATGAAAACTAATAACAATATAACATTCTCAGCGATAACCTTCCCACTCCGTTTCAATTTTCAGTATCGATCACTCAATACCATAGAATATCGATCATTTATACCGATGCAATATCGTTATCGATATTAGGACACCGATATCAATATCGATATTTCCTTTCGATATCCCATTCCTAACGGCCCCTAAATTTGAATCGATGGAGTAAGAAATGGCTAATTCCATGATGCAATGTATGCGTCGAACATTACTGTCAGGGTTAATGACGGGGAATTTTGGCCAGGAATGGTGTTCAATTTAACATTTTGCTGATTAATATAATTTATTGTTTAATTCGCAGGTTGGAGATCGGTCCCTTTTATCGCTCTGATGCCTGTACTACAATAATTGTATACGAATTTCTGTAATTTACTGACCCCTCCCCGCATCTCTTTTCAACGACTACCGGCGTGGGGTTTCTAGGTCTATTAACTCGCTGAACTCCGCAAAACGCCTCGTCGTAATGAATCCTTCATTCCCTCCGCATCCTGTTTGCGCCGATTTCACGCCGCCGGGGTCTTATCATTAACGTGCATCGGTGCATCGGATAACACGTCAGGCATTTAATGAAGATTGCTCCCGATTAATAGCGACCTCCGCTCGAAGACGTCATCTTCACCAATTTATCGCTCGCGAGGTTTCTGGATTGTTAAAAGAGCGATTATCACGCAAGGCCTATCACCCGCAACGCCTCCTTCTGGGGGTTCGCTAATTGGCGAAGTGGGTATTTACCTTCGAAGTGATCGATTGGCACATCTCGAACGGTTCGTTGCCTGCCCCACCGTTTTTTCGGACGCGATCCTGAAAACCCACCGAGTTTGCACCCTTCGAAAAGGCCTCGCCCTGAATAATATATCGGCGGATTCCGACGTGTAATAGCGTGAATAATAAGGAGCTTGACTTCGTAGGGGTTCCCTCAACCGTTAAACCACTTCATGCTCCTCTCATCAGCGTTAAAAATCCCCCCCCCCCCCGCAATGCTTTTTAATGACTTCAATGACGCGATCCATTGCGCATAAAAAACAAGTAAGCAGCCAATCGAAAAATTCTCTCTTCTTCCAGCGCTTCAGCCCAGTGAGCTCCTTGGCCTCCTGAACGACCCTCTTCCATCGTGCTGCACTTGCATGATCCGAAAAATCCACAAGGCAGAAACCCAAACGCCTCCACGTTGCTTAAATTGGTTGATTGGTCGATAAGTATACAGAACTAACGGATTTTCAGGAGGTAACATGTTCTTAACCACAATCTCTTGAAATTAAAATGTATTCGGTACCAATGTGGGGAGACCTGTACCCTCGCATTGGCTAGAAAAAGCGGGAAATTCCCGGTTTTGTCAGACCTTCGCGATGCCGCTTGAGGGAAAACTGCGCCCAGACAAAACAAAACCGAACTCGCCTCGGCTTCTATCGATCCCACTCGTCCATTGTTCCAACTGTTCCAACCTCTTCCCGTCTCAAAATTAATGAGGAGAGAGGAGAAGTACGGCTTTGTTTCGCTGTAACTACGCTCCCTTCACCCTCGAGCTGTTCTGTACGAGATAATTACCTACAATCCATAACAGTCGTACAATGGTGTAGCAACGGGGATGTACGCGTTTTTTTTTAAATATACATGCACAACGACATCCAACTAAAAAACCGTGTAGCGCATGTTCAATTTATTCCAATTCAAATTTAGTACGATAGAAATCATTTCCAGGTCTGAAAACTTTGTGGGATTGAGAGCTTCAATGTAGTGCACTGAGTTCGTCTGTTTCCGCCTATATTCATTCTTACAAGTTTTTCATTCCATCATCTATAATATAGATTAGGTAGATATCTAATAGACTAATATAGATATCTATAATATAGATATAGATTCTATATAACTAAATGTGAAGACGATTTTCGTGTTCCTTTGGTATTTTCGAAAAATGTCACTACCTACAGTTATTCGTTTCGCGTGAAATGGAGTCGAACCACGCCGATTTTGAATTTGGTCTGTCTGTTTTTCTGTTTGTCTGTCCTTCAATCACGCAAAACGGCTCAATGGATCGAACCCTTCTCCCGTATTTAAATGTTTCTGTGATCGAGGAAGGACATAGGACATAGGACATAGGGACATGCACTTCCATCCGGTGCATAGGGGTGGGGGTTCGAGGGTTTGATTCAGAGTGGCCTGACGCGGATTTTCATCGGTGGACATTTCGGTAAATGCACTGACAATTTGGGGGTTCATTGTAATGGATCAAATTATTTGAAGATCTTTGACAGTATGGTTTCAAAAATACCACCAAACATTGAACATTTTGCGTTTTTGAAAATAATTAATGATGTAAAAATGAACTGCAATTAAAAGTTCTTGATTAAAGGATCCTGTCAATCCCTTGGCAAAAATCACCCTGTTTGCGACCGGACAATATTTATTTAGAAATTGCTCCGGAGTTAACGAAATGAGAGGAGGTAGTTGATGCAAAATGACAATCAACGTTCAGCCGGGAAGCTGCGTTCAGCGCTCTACGTTATCAAAGTGTCCACTATCATCAAGTACATTATCATTTAAAGCGCTTTGACGGAAGATTCATTAAAGGTGTTTAATTAAGGTCCGATGTCAGTGTTTGCAAAGGCAGCGAAAACACCGTTGGTATGCGGTACAGTGGGTGGGGGTGGGGGGAATCTATTCGCGAGCAATATATTTGTGAGCCGCGGGGAGCGCTAGCGGCGGGAGAGTACAGCCAATATATATTCCGTTTGATCAATTAGCAGACTTGGCGAGGCTTATTACGGGACCTCAGTCAAAGGGGAGAGTTGACACAATTGATTTCCGGCGCTTCATCCCTTTGGGCCTTTGTGCCGAATGAGCGAAAAGGGAGGGCGAACCCCGTCAACGTAAATTAGCGGAGTGACGATGGCATTGATGACCTGTGACGTCCGATTTTGAGTCGTTTGTCGTCATTTGGTTTTATTGGATTTTCATGAAGTGCACAAACAAAGTCACAACATCACGTTGTCATTATAGGTATTACAGTATTTATAGCATTTCCGACTCAAATTCGGTAGGTACCTAACGATTGGCTCAAAAATCCGAACAGGTGGATGGCAGAGGATTGATTTCGCAAACACTCGAGTAAACAGGCCTATTCCACTCGCTCCTGTACTTGAAATTCAGATGCCAACTTTAGTCGCTGCGATTCGCGAGGTTCAGCAAGCAGAAGTTATAAGTGGGCAGGTATTCCTTCATTATGCCTATTCCTTCGGTATGCACCCTCTGTATGCGTGTTTGACTCTGAATCTACAAGTTCACGTAGTTTTTGTTACCGCTGTACCAACATACACAATACTGACGATTATTGACGAACCATGGATAGTGACTCGGATGAAACATTTCAGGTCATCCGCCAGCCTAACAGCCGACGAATTCGTACACTAAGTTCGACTGGAAGTGATACGTCTGTGGAAAGTGATGTGGCTCGTCGTCGTCAACCAATAGGTAGTTACGAAAAGTATTCAAAGGACCAAAAAGTGGTGTTTCTGAGGTTGTACGCGAAGGGTCGGTCCATTAAGGAGGCTGCTACAATATCTGGTTTGAAGGTGAATGTAGCCTACTAAATTGTTATGGCGTTATTCTTAACGTAGTTCATCGTCGTCTGAGTTGTGGGCAGATCTATAGATATTATAACAGTCTGGAACATCTACTACTGGAAACTTCTTTCGTATTTTGCCAAGTTTTTAGCTATATGAATGAGAACAATTTTTTATATACATAGGAAAATCATCTAGAACATTGAACAATTTGATGATTTGTGAGGTGGGGAATCTCACCTTTTTATATAGCAAGGTCTTAATTATTCGCTTTTGAATGATACATGAAGGTTCAAGATGATTTTGGCGTATTCATAACGGACATTGTCGTAGTTCATCGTTGTCTGAGTTGTGGGCAGATCTAGAAGGTCAACTGAGAACGTTCACCTTTTCGCGCTTTGGTGGAACGAAAAACAAAAAACAAAAAATTATCTCGAGAGGGTTGTAGAAATCTAGGGGTTGAGTCGCCCACCGAAGGCCCCTGTGATATTTGTACCGTGAATAAGCACCAAACCAGTTGTGAATATCCGTCCACCGTCTGGCGGCCTCGCGAGACAACCGGTATTATTCATTCACTGGGTGAAAAAAAGAACGTAGCGGAACACGTTCCGTTATTATGTTTTCCCACTCGTATCGGTCGAAATGGTAACGAACACTTTTTTCAACGAAAAAATAAAAATAAAACACTATCCCTGCGGTCAGTTGATGTAATATGGATACAGTCAGGGATATCATTTCGATGATGCTTTCTGAAGTGGACGGACCAAAAGCAACGTAGGCGAACGAGGTCGTCGGAGTAGAACGAAATCTATGTGAAAGCTAATAGAAAACGGTGAATGTTTCAGTGAAACTGATCGGGAAATGTGTACCGTACGAATCAAAACGGTCCGGCGGTTTTCCGTCAGAGCCGAATGAAGTTTGTTGATTGGAAAACGGCTGTCGAATGTGTGGTCAGAATAGACGCCTCGCTCGTCATAACACGGACGGGTACAATCAATTCCGTGATTCCAAGGTCAAGGGAAAATGATTAAGGTAATGATGAAAGGTAATTTGATTGTTAAACACTATTTTATATTATACACCGGACAATGATTTTTGGTTTATTATCTTCGATAATGAACCATTGGAATCGCCCAAAGAAAAAAAAATTTTAACCCCCCCTCAAAATTTGTTGGTTTACGTTTCAAGATACGTAGATTCAGAAAATCGAATAAAAAAAAATCCGTCCGTCCGCCGTACGCCGTACGCCGTACGCCGTACGCCGTCCGCCGTCCGCCGTCCGCCGTCCGCCGTCCGAGGCACTTTGCCCAGTTAGCGTTGAGTTAAAATTACGAAATTTGGTTTCTGGGTTTGGACCAGCCCCACAATGATCCACGAAACTTTTCATAACCCTAGGTCAAGGGGAAGGGGTTCAAAACGAATTTTGAAATTTTGAAAATTCCATATCTCGAAAAATTCCCATCAAACGGTATGTTTTTTATTTCATATTTAGATAGAGTTTGTTCCGTAAAATTTTTTAAGACCATCCGCAGCTTTGTACGACCAGCCGTTCGTTCACAATTACGGCTCAAAGATTGTGCCTCACAACCCGATCGTGAATCAAACTGTTGAAATACAGGTCCATTTTCATACTAACAAGCTCTTTGGAACATCATATGGCTTAAGTGATGTCGATTTTGTAGTTCTGAGGTGCGTTTCGTGCTACGGAAATGAAGGTAATTTCGAATGTTTGTTGGTAGGTACTTCTTTTATAGAAAAATAATTTTTCTATAAAATAATTATTATTACCGACGTAGTATTTAAAACCCCAGAATTATATCGTATTAATTGATCATAATTAATAATAATTATTATTAATAATAAATACGAATTATTAATACCTAACAATAAATTACAATAATTTTCACTAGGTACTTGATAAAATTGTTAATAAAATTAATTTTATAAAACTAATTTTAGTGATAATTGATAATAATAATTAATCTAACATTTAGGATTTAGACATTTAGACCTAGTGATCTAGACAGAAGGGTGATCTGTACAAAGAAGATAATGAACCGTTGTGTCAAGAATTTGCAGAGTTTTATTTCATCGTAAGATCCGTTTACAATGTGGCGACTCTAGACGCTCCAAACCCAGCCAGCTGGTTTTCAACATATTCAAATGCATTCATTTTCTCTTCCCGTTATTCGTTTTACTCCTTTTTCATCAAACTATCTCTTCAATAAATTGTATTTATTGGGTACGAGGTGTTAATCCGCTTACGTTTTTCATTTTACCGTAAGATTTTTCATTTTATCTTGTAACTCGAAAAATTTTATCTTGTTACTCAAAAACTATCGTGTCAAGCAAACGAGGGTCTCTCCGTTTTACGTTTTTTCTTTCTTTTTCGAAACCTTTGACCTCGCCGTATTCGCTATTTATCGTGATCCTTATTTTTTCGGTCTTCTCGCGAAAATGTCTGAGCCTGGCGCTGGTGTTGTGGCTGGGAAGAGCTATACTCATCAGACACTGCCTGTCCCAGAATTTTCTGGTCTGCAACTCCTCAGGCAGCCCGTGTTTATGTCCAAGTACCCCCTTTTTGGAGGGCTTATCCACACATGTTGAAGCCAGTTTTCGTAACACCGGTATCACGACCGACGACATTACAATCTAAACCCCGGTTGTCTCGCATTTGGACAACGACTGTGAGTGTTATACCCAATTCAACGCGAGCTAAGGTATACGAACAGCTGAAAGATCGGCTGATCGCCGCCTTTGTAGAATCCCAGGCTGCAAAGGCCAAACAGTTTTAGGAGGTCTTGAGGTGGGGGACAACCGTCCTACATTTGTGCTGCGACAGATGCGTGATTTAGCCAGCAAAAACCTCACCGACGACATGCTGAAAACATTGTGGATGCAACGGCTCCAGTCTACAGTGCAGCAAATCCTTTCTGCTTCGTCAGGTGAACTTGACAACCTTGCAACCCTTGCCGATAAAATTATGGAGGTTTCCTCACCCAGCGTCTGTGCTGTAGATCGCAAACAGCTGTATCAATCTCAGGACCAAGCTGCCTCTTTGGATAACCAGCTGGCTCAGTGTGGGTTAGGCTTGTGTGGAGTCGAGAGAAGTCGCCACAACAATAAATTATCTCATTGGCAGTATTGTAATACAGCTCCACACGTAGGATTTCCTTCATGGAGAAACTCTGAAGTCGTTGTTCACTGAGAACGACTGATGTCGTTCTTCATTTACCACTTCATGCAAGAAGTGGGCTTTCGTGAGTTTGGTTGGGCGTTGCGAAAGAATTTTAGAAAGAAGTCATAGTATACTGTCTTGCTTCTCACAAAATCAAGAGTATGGATAATCCGCTTTTATAGAATAATACAATTTTGCTGCTTTTCCGCCCTTTTGAATTGTGGTCGTGAACAAATGCCCCAAATTTTATTGAATATATCCAAATGGGTACAATAAGTGTCCTATAATATTATTTTGTTCTGCACTGTAACATTCTTACTATCCAATAGTGACTTCAGGCAAGACAATTTGCTGCGAACTTTCTTTATGAGTTCGTAGATGGTGGCCTTTATCGGGATATTGAGTTTGTGTTTGGAGACGATACTTTTATTGTCAACGGGGATAATGCAATTTTGGGTATTGTTTGGTACGTAATTCTCGGTATAAATTATTGACAATGTGGGTCCGGTCACTCGAATCAACACACAATATTTTTGTAGCTAAGGGATTCACTAGGAAATCGTATAAGTGCACAGAATATTGAACTATTCAAGAGGGCCACCTGTACAGAATATAACGTAACATTATCAGCGTAATTTTTTTTTTTTTTTTTCCTATGAATGACCCCAGTCGATCAACCATACGCTTCGTTGGCCTCACATGTGACTCACGCTCCATATTCAGCTCTCGCCGTTTATGGGAACATAAATTCATTTCATTCGTAACAAAGTGCTCCGATTTCCCTCCAAGGAGAAACGGTAGAGCGAACACGTTTTTGTTTCAAACGACACAATATCTCCAGGGATGGCAACAAAACTAACGCTCTCTGGCCGCCCGCCAATAACTTGGGAGGGGTAGGTGGGGTTGGCAAACTACGAAAAAGTAATTCCGCTGAGTAACTGCACCTGCATTCTAACAGCCGTATTTCATTTGTTCATCTGCACACGAACGACCCTTACCAATCAATTCGGTGGAGAATACTGTGATTCCAGTTTTGCTCCCGATATAAAAATACACTGTACAACAGAACTGCAATGAATGATAATTTGTCACAACCTAAACCTTATGGCGTCCGAAGGACTTTTAGCAACATTTCGATTGCTGAAGGTATAAGCATTTTTAATGATGAAATGATCAAAATTGAACTACTCTGTCGCTGAGGTTTTAGGTTCTTATCTGTGAAAATCTCAAATGACCACAGACCTGTACCTGTACTAGTAACCATCTGATGAAAGTACCATCTGAGTACCGTCGTTGGCAAGGGCGTACCCAGGATCACAACTAGGATGGTGAGAGGGGGAAGGGGAAGCCATGATCGTTCAGGTTTTTATCATTGACAATAAAATAACGAAAAATTACCCGAATTTCATAATTTTCAGTAGTGTATGTATTTTGTGAACAGTGTCAAAAATTGTAATAAATTTAATAACGATATTTTTTGCTTCCAGGGAGGGTGTGAATGCCATCTGCAGCGAAGTTGTCCTTCGACCGGGTTAACATTGAGATGAGACGTATTTTGTTTTTCATATTGCCAATTGGACTTGACAAATGAAACATAGCTTTCACAAATGGATGAGAATGATTGACGTCCTCCATCTATGACGTACACACACCCTTGGAGATTCGCCTCTTCAGTTGGTGTGAATGCCTTGTATAAAGTAGACTTGGTTCCTTTCCTCATACCATAGTCGGCAAACGAGGCCACGAATAAGGCCACAGTTCATATTTTAAGAATTCTTCAAGTTCTCCATCAGATTGTTTAGCAATTGTAATTCTTAGAAAAATAGCCGTAGGATTCATAGTAGCAAGTGGCAAGTTCTTGTAGAACTGCGTGGAAACCATACGACCTACGAAAGAATTTTAGGAAACATAAATTATAGAAACTATTTTCTTCTTTATTTTACTAGATAACCATGTTTTGCGTAAATAGCTTGCTTTGCAAGGTATAAGCTGAAAACCACTAAAAAAACATGATTTTTAGTGGATTTTGATGATTTCTCATATTTGCCGAGCAAATTTTTGTTGGTCAACTTCAGCTTCGTTTTCAGCACCCCAAAACACATAGAATATACCAATAAAAACAATTACACCAAAACTTTCCACTTCGACCCCTTTTTGTGCACCGTTTTACTAGCCTAATACACTTTAATTTGCTGTTATGATACAGGGGCGTTTCATGATAAAAATGGTAAATTGTTGAACTAAAACCGTGAACTACCAGCTTAATTGCGGATTCCTTTCGGTACACATAGTTATGACTGCCTACATGAAAGTCACAAACTAAAACGCCTGCCAATATCCTGCGTATATCCGACTCTCCCGTCCAACTTTTAGAAACGACTCGAGGCCATTTCCCAACTGAACGAATACATTCGGTGCCCCCATTAATCCCCGCAGAGAATTTTATTCCAACCGACAACTTTCAAGTGTGCCCTAACTTGGCTCTGCTCCCTCCCATTTTAAATACCCCAAAGGGCCTTTAACGGCGAAGGAGAGCGGGGGTTAAATAAAAGCTAGTTAGGGCCGTCCGGTTTTATTTACCGCTTCGCACAGAAACGCTGAGTGATTTGAATTCGACTTAAAAGGCCTTCACTCTTTTCTCCTCTCTCGTAAGCTATTTAAGGGTGGGGGGGGGTGCCATTTAACAGTCGACCGTCGACGTGCTTAATAGCGCTAAGTGCTCCCAGGGACTTCACGGGCAAATTAAAGTGTCGTCTAGTACCTTGAAGGAAGGACGGAATGTCTTTTAAAACGTCCTTTTTCTAACCCTCGAAATTCCCTTCACCAACAGTGAAATATCGTTATAAGGCTTCATTTAATTTCCTCACTCTTCATCACCGAATATTCAAAATGTCGAGCAGTTCTCGAAATGTGAAAACTTCCTACTGAAAGATTCAAATCCCTCGTTTACTGCATTTTTGTGACATTAGGCAATTCTATTTACGTAAGATCAATTTCTATAACCATAACAACATTCTACGACTCTCAGGGGTGCCTTGGGATTCCGTCCCGGGAGCAGGTAAAACCCACGCACGGTTAATCCCTCGGCTCGGGCGGACCTTGGATTTCCGTCCCGCCCTCTCTCAGCGTTGATTAGAAGTCTTTGTGAACAGCCAACATAAACACGTTACTTAAAAAACGTTTCACGGTTTTAAGTGAAGATCAGGAATGGCTAGTGGTTCCTCCGATAAACCTCCCCCAATCAACTGATTAATACCATATAGATTAGTTGGACATATAGATCAAGTGGACGGGGTTGCGGAATAAAAACATCCCCTAATCAACTGATTAGTACCATATAGATTAGTTGGACATATAGATCAAGTGGACGGGGTTGCGGAATAAAAACATCCCCTAATCAACTGATTAGTACCATATAGATTAGTTGGACATATAGATCAAGTGGACGGGGTTGCGGAATAAAAACATCCCCTAATCAACTGATTAGTACCATATAGATTAGTTGGACATATAGATCAAGTGGACGGGGTTGCGGAATAAAAACATCCCCTAATCAACTGATTAGTACCATATAGATTAGTTGGACATATAGATCAAGTGGACGGGGTTGCGGAATAAAAACATCCCCTAATCAACTGATTAGTACCATATAGGGTACTGTCACAACTGGCCTTGCGTGTATATTATATTATTAGTGTATATTATACGATGATATGTTTCACAATGTCTGTAGTTTTTTTTTACTTTCCTCAGAACGGAGTGCCAAGGTTTCAGTAGGCTGGGTCCAAGTTGTTGGGACGGAATCCCAAGGTGCCAGTGAGCCCCACGCTAAAGGTAGGGACGGAATCCCAAGGTTTTTTAAGCCGGCTTAATATTTTAATGAGGTTCCGGGACGGAATTCGTAGCCGCCCGACTCTCAGATTTATGCACTGAGGAGGAAGTACGTACTGTGAACCTTGTGCTTGAATCTGAAGTACATGCCATAACGATTTTCTCGATTGGTGTTAATGGTTAATTATAGAAAACAATAAATCAAAACTAGCGAAATGAATTCAATAACTAAATGTTGGATTTTAAAGCTAGCATTTGATATCGTCCTCCATGAAAAATAAGCCTGCCAATAAAAATGACGATTTTTGTGAGATTTGAAACAATTATAAGATGTACAATATAATATATTAGGTATGTATAATAAGATGTACAATATTATTCTACTCAATATTGTTTGGCATTTCCAGTCGATCATAACCACCACAAAACATCAGGTTTTATTTTGAATAAAGAGACGAACAATTTGGTTTTAGATCGCAGACAATTAAATCAAATTTTGGTTTTTGAGCTCAGACTCAAGTTGATATAATAATAAAAGCGTTTTGTGAGGAAACCTGACGAGACTTACAATATAATTGGCCTCATACGCCTTACAACGGCTCGTTTATGCTAAGACCCGCACGTTTTTAATGCTTTTCCGAATGATGGAGGAGGCACCATCGTTTTGAATCAAGTGATTATGAAGAAATGTATGGAGAGAAATATTGTTTCCATATTAGAGAAATAATTATTAAAAACGCTACAAATTCTTGGACAATGGTATATTATCTTCTGTTCAAATTTTCCTTTTGTCTAGATCACTGTTATGTATTCGATACCCTCACGAAACAACTGTAGGAATGGGCTTTACTGGGGGAATTCTAAGAGTTGGGGGGGTTTAAAAGCTCTGTGATAGTGTATAATTGTTAAATGGAACATTTATCTAGACGAGGAAGTAATTCGAAATTAATCTTGGAACTTGAACCAACTAATTATGAGGGAGGGGTTAAACAAGAGTTTTTCTTGGTGGATTCGTACAGTCACAGACTTATGGTGAACAGGAAAATGTTCGTTAAATCAAGAGCTGTCCAACGAGTGACGTCCGGTAAACATAGACTCGGCACCGTTCGTTCTTTTCGACTTGTTTGCTTGGCGGGGCGGAACGCTGCAGCGTTCATGGATTTCAAGTCTAATCATTCAAGGGCAAAAACACTTGCGGGTGAACAAATTGTGGATGGACGAATTGTGTACTTCAAGATTCGCAAAGGCCTCCTGCAACGTTGTGAATGCACAACCCGCATTTCAATGTATTGCGGGACACCTCGGCTCAGCTGGGCTCGCATTTTCCTAGTGGGGAGTATAGGTGGTTTTCTCGAGATTTGAGAATCGATTATTTGATGGCTGAAGCGACAAAAAAGAAGGAGAAGGGGAGTGATAAGAGGGATGATAGTGGGTGCCCGCCATGTTGTTGCAGTCAGTTCCCAAACACTACTGTTTGTACAATCTGAGGCATTTTTCTGCAGGAAGGTGTTTCTGGTAGTCATCAAGGTGGATAGGATAAAATACTGTAGGGATCAGGTGTTTTGTAGGGATCAGGTGTTTTGTTTGGTAACGGTGGACGCGTGATTAGAAAATAGTGTTGTCGAGTTTTTGTGTGTGAAAAGTTCTAAAAAAAGTGCTCTCGGGTTTTCGAATGACTCTCGGTGTTCGTTCACGTCAATAAAAACATTTAAATCATTCCGATAGCCTCGTGTTTCATAACAATACTTTGAATCCTACAGAACACAAGCGACCTAATTAAGGCCCAGGTCAATAACCCATCACCTGATCCGACGGCTCGTTCCCAAAGTACTGATTCAACTTATTTGGACGAAGTGGAAAACAATTTTTGTCGGGCCAACAATAAACAGACAAAAGCCATCTTCTAAAATATCTATTATTCGTAGATACAACAGTTTCCTCAATTCTGCTTTGACGGCATGTTTTACGATTACTCAAAGATAATATCTACAACCACCTTGTCGAAGTCAACAAAGCTCCTAGATTCTTATGAACGGAAACAAGTGGTAGATAGGTACCATCAAGAAGTTGTTTTCTTTTGAACATCCAGTTAGGAACGTCGTAGGAAGGTACCGACCTACCTTCCTACGACGTCACACGATCTGAATTCACCCACATGTGATGAAATTTTGTTGGCAGACTTTGACAGTGATTCCATTCACCTTTTTTCCCGAAAAATTTCTGTTTATTCGGGATTACCAAACAGCTCTTCGCATGGAGCTACTCGCTTAAAGCTCCTCGGCTTTCTTGCATTGATGTCTTGCATTATGACTGTAGGGTGGCTGAATAATCTCACTCCTGCACCAGGATGATGTTGTATGCTACACCCCGATTCAATTTATATTTTATTTGCATATGAAACAAGTTATTGCAATGAGTTGCGAAAAAAAACACAGTTCATCTGGAGATACACAACACATAAGATGAATAATGAAACATAGTGCATAAGATGAATAATGATACATAATAAGTGATACATGATACTGAATAATAATTTCCTCTGTGTAAATGATTAGAAAGTTCTTAAATAACTGTACTCTTGATACTCTTATTAATTAATCCTTACTCACTAACTATTATTGATAATTGGCCTACAAATATTGCAAAGGATAAAGAAAGAAATTAAAGTACAAATTTAAAAAAAAACAAAAACATACAAGTGACCTCTATTCATTCAAAGAAAAGGCTCTTAGTTTAAGTGATTGGGTACAGTAATTGAAAACTGCCACGAATTTTTCAATGTTTTCATCCCACGTTAACAACTGTACTAGCGCATCCTCCACATTCTCTATTGGGATCGTGTCACTTTCTCTATAGTTTGGAATGTAGTCCGCCAGACCCCACAATAAAACACCGAATAAAATGAAACGGAAAGTAAACACAAACACTAAGCTAGTCAACACCCTTCGTTATTGAAACACTACACTAGAACAACCCTCCGTCGTTATTGAATATTTGGTGGTTGTTCAATCTTTCAGTTGCTCCGAGGTTTCATCCAAGGAAGATGTTATGCATTCAGATACTGAAATTGAACAATCATCTCGACATTTTTGACACTTTTGATGCCTAAAACCATTGAAACCCTTCAAGAGAGCTGCAACAGCATGGCGGACTTCGTGATTCGAGCGCGGGCGATCAGCTGAGAGAGAATCGATAGTATTGTGACGTCACGATAAAGCCACCTTTAGAGGGTAATATCGGATTATTGAAGTAGTTACACTGGTAGGTAGTGAACGTGTACTTATTAGCTCTAGATAAATTCAAGATGGTGTCCCGCCCGACGAATTTGATAAGGGTGCAAAGTTGAAACAGCTTGGTGTGGATTCCATACGGACACACAAATGTACGGCATCCACGAGGGACAAGGATTCTCCGGTAGAACGTATGGTTTGACAGTTGAACAACGTTCATCAACTCTACTAATAACCCTCGGTGTTACCTACAGTCGGACTCCCCTAATAACATCTGCCTCATAATACAACCGGTTGATTTGTCGGGAGGACAAAACTTTCGCCTCTGACAGGCATCAGATCAGTCGAGCCAGCATTTCGTTGGGTTTCCATCGCCATCTCGTCCACCTCAGCTCGTTCGAACGGGACCACTTGACCCATTTGTCAATGGAAAAGGGCTTTAGGGTTTCGCTGAGCGGAGGAAATCGGCAGAACTTTCTACTGTCTTGACCGACCGCAAACTGACTTGGGGAATCTTGAGGTCGGGGTTGGAATAACTATTGCTTGGGATCCCTTTAGCGAACTTGGGCCTTTTAGCCTACGTCAACAAGTGAACACTCCAGCCGCCCATTCTCTGGTATCGATAACTAATGCCAATGACCGTTCGAGCTAAGGGTCGTCTGTACCAAAAACCACATCACCCAGTACCTAATTGTTTAATTGCAGATTTTTAAGCAAGGGCGGTTTTTCACAGCCAATTTTAGTCCAGAAAAACTCTGCAAATTCTTGACACAACGGTTCATTATCTTCTTTCTACAGATCACCCTTCTGTCTAGATCACTAGGTCTAAATGTCTAGATCCTAAATGTTAGATTAATTATTGTTCAGCCTTAGCTTCACAATGTGTCCGGCACTGCTCCTGGCGGCCAGTCAATAGTTATAGTTCCATGAGCTTTATTGTATCCACCTGTTCATATCACTCACTATGATCCATGTTTTTGATTGTATCCATTTTTGCTGTTATCGCTGAGTTTTCGTGTTGCTTTCATTATTGTACTTCTTTCATACCGCGTGCTTTGTCTTTCTACGTTCTATCAAGTTATATCAGTTCATCAACTTATATCTACGTTCGACAATTATAACAGTTCAGTTCAAATACGTCGTTGTTCTTTTTTCTGCCCGCGGTCATTCAATTATTATTATCAATTATCACTAATTATTAACAATTTTATCAAGTACCTAATGAAAATTATTATAATTTATTGTTAGGTATTAATAATTCGTATTTATTATTAATAATAATTCTTATTAATTATGATTAATTAATACGATATAATTCTGGGGTTTTTAATACTACGTCGGTAATAATTTTTCTATAAAAGAAGTACCTACCAACAAACATTCGAAATTACCTTCATTTCCGTAGCACGAAACGCACCTCAGGACAACAAACTCGACATCACTTAAGCCATATGATGGACCTGTATTTCAACAGTTTGATTCACGATCGTGTTGTGAGGCACAATCTTTGAGCCGTCATTGTAAACGAACGGCTGGTCGTACAAAGCTGCGGATGGTCTTAAAAAATTCTACGGAACAAACTCTATCTAAATATGAAATAAAAAACATACCGTTATATATGAATTTTTCGAGATATGAGATTTTCAAATTTTCAAAATTCGTTTTGAACCCCTTCCCCTTGACCTAGGGTAATGAAAAGTTTCGAGGACCATTGTGGGGTTGGTCGAAACCCATAAAAAAATTCCGTAATTTTAACTCAACGCTAACTGGGCAAAGTGCCGCGGACGGCGTACGGCGGACGGCGGACGGACGGATTTTTTTTTAATTCGATTTTCTGTATCTACGTATCTTGAAACGTAAACCAACAAATTTTGAGGGGGGGTTAAATTTTTTTTTCTTTGGGCGATTCCAATGGTTCATTATCGAAGATAATAAACCAAAATGAAGTACGAGGTACGCGGTGTGGATGTGGGAGGGGGCGCAGAGACATAAGAGGTCTCGTCGTATGACGCACTAGGTGCCCTCCCGCCAGCCGTATTACGTCATACGCTCGTGCGTCATAGGCTCTGACGCACTAGTTAGCCTCCTGCCAGCCGTCTTACGTCATACGCTCGTGCGTCATAGGCTTTGACGTACTTGTTGGCCACCTGCCAGCCGTCTTACGTCATACGCTCGTGCGTCATAGGCTCTGACGCACTTGTTGGTCTCCTGCCAGCCGTCTTACGTCATACGCTCGTGCGTCATAGGCTCTGACGCACTTGTTGGTCTCCTGCCAGCCGTCTTACGTCATACGCTCGTGCGTCATAGGCTCTGACGTACTTGTTGGCCACCTGCCAGCCGTCTTACGTCATACGCTCGTGCGTCATAGGCTCTGACGCACTAGTCAGCCTCCTGCCAGCCGTCTTACGTCATACGCTCGTGCGTCATAGGCTCTGACGTAATGGCCCGCCGGTCGCTTGTGTTCTGACGTGATCTGAGGGAAAGGGTGAATCAAGGGAACAAATTTTTCCCGTTTCAGTTTATGAGCCAAAGCAAAGACATGAAAATGTCAAAAAAAATGTGTAAATAGGTACCTAAGCCCAACTGTAATGTCAATTTTCTGACAATGAGTTTTTCGGGGTTGGTCGAAACCCATAAAAAAATTTCGTAATTTTAACTCAACGCTAACTGGGCAAAGTGCCGCGGACGGCGTACGGCGTACGGCGGACGGACGGATTTTTTTTTATTCGATTTTCTGAATCTACGTATCTTGAAACGTAAACCAACAAATTTTGAGGGGGGGTTAAAATTTTTTTCTTTGGGCGATTCCAATGGTTCATTATCGAAGATAATAAACCAAAATTGGAATATTTCTTAAATATCAAGAGAGTAAAACAAAGCTGAGTTGGACAAAGTGTGAGTTCTATTAGAATCTCTACTATAAAATTTAGTCTCAAATCACTTAGCGTCCCCCCTCTGGATCCGCCTCTGATTGTGTCAAGAAACCAGTAAGAAAATACAACCAATTCATCAGTCGAACGAAGCAGTGGGACTGTTACAAATTGAAAATTTAGTTTGGTATGTCAGGTTTTCTTTGCTTACTCGCGAGTGGACTTGAAATGGAGCCCGAAAACTGGGTCTGGTTGTACCTAATACATAATGCCTCTATGACCTCACATAAGCACTTGTGCAGTATTACCTACTGTACAACTCATGAGCAAATGATCATGTACAAGTACGTTGTCGGTTCTTGTGAGTATAATAGTGTAACAACCTCTTCAACATCGCACATCTAATATTATGATGACGAATTTGGAATTCGCTCAAAAAATCTTTCCGGCAATTGAATGGCTGAGTTCGTAGATGGGCAGATTCGGGCCACACTAAGGCAGTTTAGGGGAAAAAAGACCCTTAAATTCACAAAATAAAACAGTCTGACAAGAGACACCTCAAAATTGCCATATCTTATTCGGTTTCCGACCTGGAGGACTTTGAAGATGAAGAAATCATAAAAATCTTACACGAGATCTTCTTCAAAGTTCATCTGCTCTAATCTGATAACGGAATGGGTTATGGCAACTTCAACTTCACCATCGTGTTCAGCTTTAAAAAATTTATAAACTGAGGTGTTACTCGGCTAAAAATGGAGGCATTTTTGGAATTTTTTTCGTATAATGGAGACATCGTACATGAAAAAACCAGTTATTTCTTCGAACATTCGCTCTTACAGCCATGCTGCATGACTGGTTTTTGGTTCATTGTCTTCAATAATGAACCGTTGGAATCGAACTAAGAAAAAAAAATCCGGTGGTGGTAATGGTGGGTGGGGAGGGGAGATTTATGATTATAATCTATGGGTTCAAATAAAAGTTGTTGACGAGGAGATTTGAAAAATTAATATTTTTTGAACCCGGGGATACCCACTCTCCCCCCTCCCCCCCTTCCGAGGTAATATCTTGATAATATTATTAAGATTATAATCTACGGACTCAAACGAAAGTTGTTTGAAAAATTAATGTTTTTTGAACTCGTGAGGGTACTTTATGACCTAATCTTATACCTACCTAATATACATACAAAATTGGCGTACCTACTTTAAATAATAAATAAATAACCAATTAGTGATCCACACAGAAGGGTAATCTGCACAAAGAAGATAATAAACCGTTGTGGCACCGTTATGAACAATTCGAAATCAATTTTATAAAGAGTGAAACGTTGGGGGTAATTCCGTTGATTTGACTCGACCAGTTACCAATAATAATATTATTTCCGATGGACCTTCAAACCCCTGTGAAGCCTAAACGAGGACAGGTAATATTGAAACTGTCGCTCCAAGTCTTTTCGTCGGGACGGGAGTATCGTTCCCAAGATAGTGATGAATGAATCTTCGCCTATTAATATTCAAGGGAGAAGTGGGCTCACCCCAATTACGTCAACCCAGGCAAAGCTGAACACCTCTAATTGGCAGCATTTCCATCAATATCCATTTGTCAGGAAACGTCCATTTCCTCTCCGTCAATCAAACCCTCGCCCCTCCATATAGTTTCTATTTGTTTATTGATATTTATCGTCTGTTACTTCATCCCAATTCATCAAAGACAATTCAAGCGATTGATGGATGACACGAAATAATGAAACAAGGGTTCCTAATTATGATTTTATTATTTTCATTAAATTTAACATTTGTTTCCTCATAACTGACATGCTGGTCAAAATTGGGATTCCTAGTATTTAGTCTTGGACGGATTGGAACGAAACACATATATACCCTTGAGTTGTTAAAATTACCAAGTTATCGTAATTATCGTAATTTTTTGTTGTTGTCTAAACCCCACCCACCATGTCTAACGAACACATCTGTCAACAAGCTACTCGAATATAACTTACAAAACACTAATTAACTTTCTGAACCATTCAATTGTATGATGCTGTCAGATGATTTTAGTCGTGAGATGATGACTAAATTGTAAGTTGCAGCGTTAAAAGCAGCCGAATTGATAAAATCCTCAGTCATGTAGCATGGCTATAGGAGCGAATTTTTGAAGAAATTGGAGCAGATCAACTGTGGAGAGCATCTCAAGTAACAACCACGTTTCTTCATTTCAAAGTGGGCCAGGTTGAAAACGGAATGAGATATCGCAATTCCGATTTCACCATCGTGTTCAGCGTTACAAACCTTTAAAAGGAGGTGCCACTTGACAGATTGTTTCATTTTGGAAATTTATGGGTAATTTCCCCCTAAAACTCCCCAAAATAACACCTGAGAGTAGCCTGATTCTGCCCATCTACGAACTTAGTCTTTCGATTGCCAATAGTGATTTTTTGTGCAAATTTGAACTTTTTATGTATGTGTCATTCCAGACTACAACTTTCGATAGAATTGTCATAAAAAGTTCAAACTTGCACAAAAATCTCTCTTGACAATCGAAAGGCTAAGTTCGTAGATGGGCAGAATCAAGCCACTCGAAGGGGGGTTTTGGGGAATTTTAAAAGGGGAAAAATTACCCATAAATTCCAAAAATGAAACAGTCTGAGAAGTGATACCTTATTTCCAAGATGTTGTTACGCTAAACATGATGTTGAAGTCAGAATTGCGATATCTTATTCCTTTCTCAAACTGGAGGACTTTGCAGATGGAGAAACGTGGTGGTTACTTGAGATCTTCTTCACGGTTCATCTGCTCTAATCCGATAACGGAATGAGATATCGCAATTCTGACTTCACCATCGTGTTCAGCGTTAACAAACCTTTAAACTGAGGTGTTACTCGGCAAAAAGGAGACAAAATTTGTTATAAAACCAGTAAAATTAGGCATTTCACATAAAACCAGTCATTTCTTCTAACATTTGCTACTATAGCCATGCTGCTTGCTGACTGTGTATTTTACTTTTTATGGGGAGGGGGGGGGGGGTCATGTGATGCCTAATTGGTGTTTTTGAAGGTTAAGAAGGTGTTATAGGTAACGAGATGTTCCAACTAATTCCTACTGTTTTAATAAACGAGTGTTGAGACATCACATACAACAACTCGCCCCTGCACTCAACAACTAACCAATTACATCAAATGAAATCTCTTTTACACTCAAACGATCGCCCAAGCTCATTATTCACGGTACATCATTCACTGCATTTGAATATTAAACAGTACGAATTTAAATTTAATTAACCAACAGACGCCATCAATTCACCACAAACTGAGAAGTTCATTTATCTCTCCAAGCGAAGGACGGGAGTAAAACGGATTAGTTTCGCCCTAATGAACTCCGTCTGGATTCCGTAATGGCATTGTCGTTGAAACCGATCTAATCTGAAGAGTATGACGACAACGTGAAACCGGTTAACCCTCTAACGACCAAAGGTCTGAGAAGGCAGATACCGGCGATTGCCTCATCAAGCCGTCATATCAAAACACGGTCGGCGATAAGGCTATGAATAGTTGGGTCTATCGGTTGAAATACTGACAATAATAGGAATCATTTTCACTGATTAGTCATGCGTTAGAAAGCGGGGAAGAGCTGTGAAAGTATCTGCGAGCTTTACCGGTCGTATAATCGTACGTGGTGCACACCATGACGCTGACGCATTTGATGGTGATTTTGGCGGCATTCTACGCAACTTGGTGCACTGTTTCGTTCGTCGTCGCTTGGTATTTTTTCTGAAGATGTGCGAAACGGATGATAAACGGTGAGTTTGTTGGTTACTCTCTGAGTTTAATACTAGCTGTATTATTGACTATACAGAGACATTTACGACATGTTGTCTGACTAGATCATAAGAATTCCATAAAACCCCCAATCACCTGATTGATCATGCCGATACAGCCCTGTTAATGAAATACGCCTTAACTCCAAAATTGTCGCAAATGGGGTTTTCACGTACCTTTCCTTAATTCAACTTCACCATTCTAATGGTCGAGTCAAAATTTCAAAGGGGTTGAAAGTAATAGGGGTGAAATCTCAAATAAGGTTGATGTTGGAGGAAAACGCCTCAATTGCAGGTTTGTTGAGGGGAAACACCTCAACGCTTCTTTTCGGTATAATGGTGACCAGTTTAAGAGTTTTTCATCAAAGTCCTTCCAAAAAATCCACCCCTATATGTGAAGGTAAACGCCTTAATTCGATTTGAGGTGTTTTTATTTAACAAACATTCGAAAACCCAACCAGAAATAATCGATAATCGCCTAAATGGCGTAAATCGATAGGAAAAACTGTTGTTTTATGGATCCTTCACACCCAACAGTCTAATTGAACACCAATTGATGTCCTACCGAAAATTGGGGTTGCGGGAATGTTTTGCAGTGAAAGGGGAGTTTTTCGTGGCTGTTACTTGAGATGTTCTTCACGTTTTATCATAAAACCAGTTATTTCTTCGAACATTCGCTCTTATAGCCATGCTCCAGGATATGGATTTTATTCATTACATTTCGATGAAATTGAGATTTTATTGAATTTTGCAGGTCGGCACACGAACGGATGGCCTCTTATGGATTTCATCTGAATCCGTCTGAAGCGTAATCCTTGCTGTACGCATCACTCCGGTTCATCGCATTCGCTGTGGATGCTCATTGCGCAGGTAATATACTGAAAATACATGGAAATATAAGGAATTTTCTGTGGAAATGGTGACAACAATAATTGTCTTTATGGTTCCAGTCGGCCTATCCTGGCTGAAGGGGCTTGCGTTGCCAAAGTGGGGCATAGTCTCATTTCATACTGGGTTTGAACATTATTCAAGCTTTTTCTCCGCCATTACTCTATAGATTGCTGTTCAAGGCCGTCTTTGTATTTATCGATCGTCTTTGCAAGTAGGAAAATAGCTTTGCTTTTTGAATGCTTTCCGAATTCCAAATTTTACGACGCTCATCTATTCACAAATTTTCAAATTTGCAAATTTCCTCGATGTGCTTGTCTAAATAATTACAAAACAGGAAAATCGGAATTCAAATCGGGCAATAAACAGCTTAAATTATGAATGTTTTATACACCGTCCCTAGGGGTGACCCTTGAGGGCCTTCGAGAGCTATTTATGCGAGAGGGTATGGTATGGAGATGTGCCTCGCCTTGCCGAATGATTTACCAACACCAATTTACCACTGAAAATGGCCCTATTTAGGTGCACTGTTTAGTCCTTGTGAAATGTAGCATTCAGTATTATATTACCCCATATGCTTCGTAAACTACAAAATGAAATTAAATTGTACTTAATTTCACAGGACCACAGTATTGCTCCTTCAACACTTCGAACACTTCATCGACTGACGCATCTACGGGAAAATTCGAGGTACCTATTTCCCTTTCGCAATTTATCCAAGTTGGTGAAGATTCGTCCGTTATGGTATAATAAGCCTAATGTTTGGTCTGTACAAAACACTGTCATCGTACGTCTTTTGACTACCTAGAAAACCATACTAAAATAATAATATATATCGGATTATCAACATAGTTTTGAATTTATCACCTTCGCCACACTTTCCCGATTTTGGTCCATATTAGTAACTGCATCAGTTTTAAATTTTTTTTCATTTTTCAATTTTAAAGAAATGCAACGCTTTGACTCTACATGTATCTAGGCTGATTTTTTTATATGAAATAGACACAACCCTAAGCTGCAGAATGATTATTAATTTAGCACCACATCGATCACCTAAAAATTTCATTTTATTTATTTTATTTTGTAGATCATGTGTCCTCTATTTCTAAAACGAAGTTATTTGAAGTATGGCATAAACACAAGAAAGAAGACCGAAATTCTGGTCTAATCGATTTTACTACTTAATTTAGAGTTATGGGTGTGACTCCTGACTCTCAAAGTGTTCAAAATTAAAACTTTTAAGTGTTCAAATTCTCTGCAAAATGGACTGCTGATAATAATATATTATGATGACTGACTGTTTTTTGATTAATAATAAAAATTGGTTAGAGGGCCCAGATATAGCATTTAACGTGAGTAATACTCGTACTATTATTTTGTAATTTAATTTTATGTAGCAGGACGTACGAAAAAATAAAAAAAGGTTTACTAGTAAGTACCTAGGTAATAGGTAATTTACTCTTAGTAGGATTATTTGGTAATTTATTAATCATCGTTTTCTTGTTTTAGTGATACCGACTTCTTTTTGACAGTTTATATTCCGCACAGGTTACTGGTTAGCTGTAGTATAAATATTGCCCATTCTTCTAAATTATTAAAAAATTAGGTTTCATCCAATAAAAACAATAGGTAGGTAAATATTATCCATCACGATCAGAACAATTAAAAATGTTTTTGTGCACCTGGTTTGTACTAGACGATTCACAGTGCGACGTCGGTAGGTACAAGTTTCTAAACCCCAGAACCCTTGTATATTACTACAAGTTAATAGTTAATTATCAATATACATGTTCAATTTATCATTTATGCAAATAGATTATATAAAATAAAACAGAACAGAGCAGAACTAGACGCAAGGGTGTTCTGTACGAAAGATGATAAACTTTTGTCCTAGAATTTGTAGAGTTTAGTTCGCCGTCTTATCCCTGCAACTACGACCCCCGACTGGAACTGTCTTCTCCCTTCGTAAATAATATTTCTCCGAATCCAACGCCGTTAGTTCCATCTTTTGGGGAAACTCCTTCAACGATGAAACGTGACTTTTAGTTCTACTGAGCGAGAGAAGTTTTTTTTAATTCTCAGTCGGGAGAAAACTGTATTTCCCAGTTTTAAAGTTACCCAACCTTCATTTGCATTGGCTTTTCAGAGCGAAGACGGAAGAAAATCCTCTTTTTCCGCCATTTTTTGCACCTTCTTCTTCAGCTGAAATTAGTTTTGTTTTGTGGATAAAACAAACTGCTGCGCCAAGTTATTTATTTCTTTTTAAAAAACAGTAGCCCCCTGGAGAGACAGCGTAACAATCAGGCTGTAACAATTTTCGATCTGCGAAGAGAAATTTCGAAGGGAAGACAGGAAATCGATTCACTTATAATGGAGGGTTTAACACGAGTCTGAACTTGGCAGGTGTGCTCCGAAAAAAATATATATGTCGTAGGCATTTAGAAATATCAGGCGTATTGGGATTTCTGTGGTCTAGACTATTACAGACATATAATATGTCTAGTCATATTACAATCCACATTCACCGATTGACTTGGTATTTTGTACAGAGCTTCGTTTCTGCTTGAGACAGAGCCTTTTAAAAGATTTAACCAATTATCTCAACCCAAAAAAAATTTTAGAAACCAAAAACAGACATTTTAAGATAATAGTGACTTTGACGAGTCTACAGCCTAGGAATTTTTATGTTTGGTTTTTTTAAATAAGAACAAAAATAACAGCTAGGTAAGTACTCGTAGGTACTTCAACTTAGGTAGGCTTACAGTAGGAAAGGTAGGTACTTTCGCAAAAATAATTAGACTAGGTATAATATCGATGTTTTTCCAATCGATACCCATACCTAGCCTTAAGTGCTACACGGGGTCCAATATATTCGATAACTGAACGCAAATGCTATGATGTGAAGGAACAAAATATGACTTCTGATCTCAATGGGTTATTTGTGTTACAGCCATTCGAGAGTTCCTGTATTCAGATACCCTCACGTGGAAAGTTATACGATAAGTTGTTTCCCCTGTACGGAAGGAGAGTTCACGTTCAAATAATTCATGTCAATTACGTACAGTTAACGAGAATTCCAACTAACTTGCGGAAACGTGTCAAACTACTGTGAGAGGAACATGCAGTTGATTGGTTTCTAATCTATAAAATGGCCGATGTAATTACACGTGGGGAAGGTTATTGAAATGGGTCGCTGCTGAGGGCACTTTGGTTATTACCTGGGATGTTGAATAATTAACTATTTACGTTGAGGGTTGATTGGAGACAGCGGAACTACTCGTACCTTGTAGTTCATCGAGTCTGACTTGGGCAGTCCACATAAAATACCTGGTAGGCAAAGTGCGAGACAGAATTCGAACCCTCAGACACCTCCTGGACCACAGATCGACTCTACCTCTCTCATACAAACGACAGATTTACTTAACACTCATTCGACCAATATGGGCCTATGCTTGCGGAATCTGGGGAGCCGCTGCTAGTACACACATAAATAAGATACAGGTAACTCAGAACAGGGTGCTTCGGTTAATCACGTCAGCTCCATGGTATGTGCGAGGCAGTACCCTACATACTGATCTGAATATACCCTATGTAGCCGAAGTCATCCAACACAACTATAACAACCTTCACCACACTATGACACTTCACACAAATCAGCTAATTACCAGCCTGGTCAACAATCCACCGGAACCACGCCTCAGAAGACGACTCAAGAGGAAAAGACCCCAAGATTCCTTACCACCCAGCGTAACATGATCAAATAGCAAAGCCAACACTTCTTCTGATTCGACACCATCTCAACCCACATCCAGCAAAGAGGCCAGTTGATGGACTGCACCCTCTCATCACGTCACACGCCAATTAGAGGACTCCTCTACTATATTCCCCCCATTATCACAACAGAAATGTTCCCAACAGAACAATAAAGTTATTTACATACTGAAAAAAAAAAAAATCGAGTAGTGATGGATTTTAAATTTTTCGTCGAAGTTGACGATACACGTATTGATGAAGTATTGTGTAAAATCAATTATCGAGCGATGTAAAATACTTTGGTCCTCATTGAGATTCAAACCAGGGTGAAAAGAAAGTGTGGATATTATGCTTAAGGCAGCAGAGTATCAGAGCTTCCAACACCCCCCAATAACCCGCTACTCATCTGGATATTTTTCAGAAATACGGTCAAATCGAGTTTCACGTTACAGGTATAGTTACACGACAGAATCCATAATTGATATTTAGACTCTTGAATCAAATTACACTTATTTTGCAGACAGTATAATGCTTCGACATTACACATTACAGACATTACAGATGCTTCCACATTACAGACATTACACACAGTATAATGCTTCGAATTTATTTTGAGTCAGCTTTAAGCATCTACTCAAAGTGGTCTCTTTACTGTCCTTGAAACAGGCTGAAAGAAACGGACAACGTGGAATTCCAGTAACACCAACCAAAATTTATGATTTTGATGGTGTTGAACTTCAAGCGCAAATTTTCGCGTCGTGGCTTCCAAAATTAAGCTCGTTAAATCATGCTGCATTTTGTCGTTTCGTGATTGAATTGTACTATTTATGCTCAGTCTCAACTAGGTTCATTCTTTCAGAGGGTTTCTATTTTCAACTTTATAATACAGGTACAGAAAACGCAAAATCTCAAAATCAAGTTCTCTCCCGAGTTTAGCTCGGCGTAATTTATTCATTCGTCCAATTTGCAAAAGAATCGAGTAGTTAAGGAGGGACGGGGAAGAGTTCCGTTGATAAAGCTCGAGAGAACACAGATCCGCCTGTTATACAAGATTTTATTAGCTTGTTTAGACTGTACCCTGGCGAACGTCGGGGGAAAAGGGGTATTTCAACCCAATTACGACTTCACAAACTGACTCAAAAGTGAAGTACTGAATAAGGGCGAAAAGGCGGGGGAGGAGGTTATTTGAATGATAATGCCATCGCATCGATGAATAAGAAGAACCTCCGGTCCCGAAATTGAATCATCAAACTGAGCTTCCTCGACGGGAGGGACGGCGTATAGAAATAAAATAAAGGGACAAAATAAATTCATTTGGTTCGGCCCAATTACCCTTTCGTTATAACCTAATTGCTCCTTAAACGGCTAAGGGACTGAAGATGTAATGCAGATAAGCTTGACGTCTACCACGGCAAGAGAGGTAATTGTATTCAAGATGATCTAATCCTCCTTACTAGAGTCTTGGAAGATCCAATCATTATAAATTTTCCTGACAACCATTTTTTTCTTTTTTCTGCCCTTATTTGCCTCTTTTTCAACCCCCGAAAAACTCTACAGCGCCCCTTTTTTAAGGAGCGTTTGAGAGCGGCAAAATTTCCCAATCCGGTTATAACCATCAAGACTCTTCCTCCCGTATCGAGAGTGACGCTGAATATTTCAACCAGACCTATCGTCTCTAACCCGTTTTATCATCTCAGGTTTTGAACGACGGAACGAGCTTTGTTAAGTTTAACCTACGGAGCGCCGTTTAGATCGTTAAACGCCCTTCTGGCGGTTATCGCTCGTTCGGATTAACTTTAACCGGAGCTTGAATCATAAAGGTGATTGGACTTGAAGCGGTAGACTAACCGAAAGTTTTACTTCCCCTTTATGAGATGATTTCCCCTTCTAATATGTGAAACGCGTTGAATTGGAGGTTTTTATCGTCTTGAGAGAGGGGGATGAGATTTTAGGGTTTAAGTTTTTTTACGATAAGAACTTCGCCGTTATCTGAGCCCTTCCCGTTCTCGGTGGTAACTGAGATACCTGAAGCTAAAATGAACAGCTTCAAAAACGTTAACGTTCCGAGGATTGGAGAAAAAGAAGAAGTATTTCAACCTCGTCGTAACCGGGAGTTCCTCAGCAGTAATGGCTCTCATAAAAAAGATCTTGTTTCGCTCGCTATAAAATGTAAGTGGTGAGAAAAAAACGTACTTGACCTACTATTTACTACCCAGTAGATACATACGTACTGCACTATCGAAGTTATCAATTGTGCAAATGGCAACCACATTTTTCGACGTTAGTCTTAGTTATATAAAATCAGGTCAAATTAGTTCGATTTCCACGGTTAATGTGAGTACACAACGCCAGGATCCTTTAAAGAGTTAACGTTCCCTGTTTCAACGCTATGTATCATTTTTTTTCTTTTTATCCAAATTTAATTTGTGTACACAAATAGTTATCGTAGTAGGGATTTTGGTAATTAATAATACGAGTCTTATATTATTTCCTTTTTTTTGTTAACTTGTCTAAATTGTATTGTGTATGTATATAATTCAGCCATAATATGGGCATGACATGATATAAATCAGCAAAACAAAATCATAATAATATTATGATATTATCAAATCAAGATCTGAAATATATAAATATTTATATACATATGATTTTTAGTGTCTTCTGGCAGTGAATTCCGGATGGTCTGAACGGATTTTGGTAGGATGGACATTCGAGTTTTAAACATTTTGGACCGAGTACAATAGCTTTCTATTCTTCAATAATTCTCTAATTTATACAATTAATTAATACAAAATTCTACTAGAAGTATTGATTTCTCAACTTTAGTTCGTAACAAAAAAAAACCTGCTCCACTCTATCGGAGAATAGAATAGAAAGCAACACACCTGCAAAATCAGGTAATAGGTCCATGGAATTGTGAAGGGGAAAGCTCATGGATTTGTCCGTGATTTCAATGGTGTTACTTGAGCGTTATTGTTCGGATCCCAACGTCATAGTTCAAGTTAGCCCGCTGGATTCGACCAGCTGACCGCTACACATCTCGGGATGAGGCAGGACCGGGAGAAAATCAAGGCGAGACATCACGTAAAAGATGTAGCTCGAGCAAAGTCGTTAATCTTAGCCTAACCAACTGGTTTTCCTCCCAAATAAACCTCCCTCTCCCGCCTGAAGAACATCCCCTTCAGTTGCAGGGATAGTTAGCGCTCCAGCTATCCATCACCCTGACAAGGCTTTCCACCCCAAATAGTGGTCTCAATCCCCGAACGCTAAATCAGCTGAGTAGAGAGGTCTCTTGTTATCTTCCACTATAATTAGTAGTAGTCTCTCCCTATTAATAGGTTCCTTGTCGATGGTTAGACTCTGTATCTCTCCCGGGGGAGACGTTTGTCAGGTTGTCCCTCAGATTTAAGGAGAAACAACTATTTCGATACGAGCCTGTCTCGTTAGCGGTGGGGAAGCTCGAAGAGGAAATTCAAAATCTAAAAATCTCGGTTGCACGGAAATTACTCAATTAGCAAGTTGGGCTGCAAAGAACTTTGACATAACTTTCAATCGTAAGACTGCGAAGAGAGATAATTACTTTTTCACCAAAATAATATACATTTTGCAAGTCCTCTTAAAAACTTTTCCATCGAGTTTGGTAATGACTTCTCTTCCAGCTTTCTCTGACTTAATCTTGCTATTGAATTTAAATAACAACTATAATTTCACTTTTTTTCTCATGAAACACAAAAATTTCGCTCTTCCTCCGCGTATTTTTTCCTCGTCGCATATATTACATACATAACATACATAACTGATCTATATTTCGTTTCAAAGAACGATGTACACATTGAAAATGCACGTGAAATTATTGATGTAATCGAAATTCGTCCTTCTGTGACTAATTCAAGTTCGTAAGGTGGATTTTAACAAGAATGATAAAATATGCTCTTAGAACCAAACCAAGATCTCTTTAAGAAGCTTCAAAATCGTACCTAGTTCATGTGTCATGGGTTGTTGAATATGAATAGTTTCAAGGATCATTGTGGGGTTGGTCCGAATCAGTAAACCAAATTTCGTAATTTTAGCACAACGCTAACTGGGCAAAGTGCCGCGGACGGCGAACGGACGGATTTTTTTATTCGATTTTCTGAATCTACGTATCTTGAAACGTAAACCAACAAATTTTGAGGGGGGGTTAAACATTTTTTTTTTCTTTGGTAAGAGCAAGTAGCAGTAGTTTGGCCGTAGCTGCAATGCTAAAAGTATCGATCATTTCGTAACCTCGAGTTCAGAAATACGGAGGAAAACTAGGCAACTGGCTGAAAACAGCCGAATAAACTTCCATACTACGGTATTGAAGCAGCAAGACGTAGTAGGGCCGCCGATGGAACGAGCTATAGAAACCGAGAGACGGGAGGCTTGTCTACCGGAATATATTCGAACGGGACCCGCTTTCCCATTCAGTCTTTAATGACCTCAATTTTCGGCAAAACTTTATAGGGAATTTCGCGTTAAAGGTAGAACTTAACCTCGTAGCTTTGGAGCGCCGTAAATTTCCATTTTTCCTTTCTTTTTTTTCTAAAGATTGCTGAAGGCGTATTATGGATGCATTAGCCTTGATGGGGGTTTTCGGAGTGCTTCATCACCCCTTTCGCGTCATTAATGGCAGAGGTCGTAAAACCGGGGCTGAGAGCGATATTTTGCCGGTTTAGATGGTCAATAAAGCACTTTAAGTGGAGGAGGGGTAAACAAGAACGTAATTGTTCGTTACCGGAGCTTCATGGCCTGAAAACTAGATTAGCTTTGGAGCGTTGTTTAATAATATCTTTGGGAGGGTAATTTGATAGGAATGAGGTCGATTTTCCTGAGCTCGGATAAGTAGATCGAGTAGCGATGAAGAACACGCCGAAAACGGGACGTAATTCAATCTTTACTCGACTCGAAAACTGAACTTGAATTTTATTGCCAATAATTCCTAATCAGTATTGGAGGTATCATAAAACCAAATCCATTTAAACACAATTGCATTCCTTTGTGGCTGATTGATTTACGTCATTTGTGACGATTCAGAAGAAACTTCTTCCTTGAGCAATCAAAGAGTCGAGATCACTCTTGGACTCCACTTTGTAGCAATTAAATGTGCTGATGGAGAACTAACTATAAGTCTGCTGCGCAAGTGTAACATTTGTAGCATAGTTTTTTAAATAGTGGCGCTCCGAGTACATCTCTTTGAGAAGTCCAAATGGTAATGTAGCTCAGTTTTTGAAAATTGGAAGAGAGGTTTCCTGGTAGCTTTTCTTCAAAATAAGTCTAACAATAGTTTTTGAGCCATCACTAGGAGGTTGTTTTATATGCACTGCCCCGTGCGGGCAGGCAGTAGGACATTACTGAAATAAGCCACTCTCAAGAGATGCACAGATAAGAAACCCTTTAATCTAGACATTGACAGCATCATTGACATTGATTCTCTACTGTTGGGTCCATTAGTTGACTTTATCAAAGTTATTTTGCAGTTTGTGAGCAGGTTCTTCTGATGTGTTCCCCTCAGCCCTCAATGATGTATTCCCTTGTGTACATCAGGTATAGCACAATGTGGGACTCCTGCGTGGAATACTCTCCTTTATAACTCCTCTGAAGGGCTCAAGTATTTCAAGTAACTATAGTTTTTGCCAAGTAATTATTTTAAAGTAATTATTTCACGATTCCTTTTATTATTTTTGGGGGTTTTTTGCAAAATCTTCTTTCATTTCACGTTCATTTTTCATTTCACCACGAGAATTTGTAATGTGCTGGGTTATTTTAGCTGTTGGACCCTGTAAACCTCATTCAATCAATCACAATCAAATCAATTACACACAAGGATTTCCCAGGTGAAATGGTACACGCAATTCCCAATTAACAACTCTATTTATTGAACGAACCCTTGAAAAATTGAAACAACAATCAAACTCCGACTGAAATCCATAAAATACTTGTTTTTTTTAGGAACTGATTTCAGGACCTTTTTTTTTCATAACGGTCTAAAACATTTTGTATATACCTAAGTAGTGCCTAATTGTTAGTTTCAGTTCTTTGTTTATGCTATAGCATTAGTTTCTATAAACGTAAACTAATGCTCTACTGATTCCGTAGTCCTTTCTTTGAAAAAAGCATCCCACGCATCTGTCTGATACGAGCGTATATTGATATAATGATTTAGTTCATCGTTTCGACAGCCACCCGCTTGTTAAATAAAATGAAATCACGAACTCAAATTGAAAATTTAGATTTCGCAATTACCGTACAGTGTAGAGTCACAGGATAAAGTGCGAGCCTTTCAATTAAAAAGAAGTAGAAAAAAGGATCTGACGAATTTATTCATTGGTGATACAAGGGGTGGCGTCTCTTGATCAGGAATATTCAGCGTTTTCGAGGTAAATCGGGTAATTTGTATGTGAAAGTCAAATCAGATAGAAGTGAAATCACTTGGACGTTACGGGGGTAGTGGGGGCAGAGGTGGGGAAATTGGGTTCACAAATTGATATCGGGTGGAGTTTTTTCTCTTTCTTTTTTTTTCTGTTTTTATTTGCCGTCTTTTGTGCTTGCGTCAGCCATTCAACGAACGATTTTCAAAGAGAACGGAGCGTCCCCGGGGGGGAATTCTGCATAATTTTGGTCGAAAAAAACCACCTTCGGGTGAGGTCCTGGAGAAATATTTCCAATTGAATAAATTGGCTCTAAAGGTTTCTCCCTTTTCTCTCTCGGGGTGTGGCGAAAAGGGCTGAGAAAGGGGAGTGCGGGGTTGAATTTTGAAAATGGTATCGGGGAGATTTACCTTCGTTCGGTGGGTACAAGTTTCGTCCATTATGAAGATTATTGCGGGGGGGGGGGGGGGGGGGTGTGGTGAGGGGCGTGAAAAGCTTCTTTCAATTCCGGCGATGGATATAAGAGAACGAGAAATGCAGATTGGACGGAATCATTCACAATCAAGAAGGCATCCAATCCCCACGCCAGGAAATAGAGAAAAAAGACTGAAATGCGAGGCGAAAAGGGAGCGATACCGATAAGAACAACAATTTCCAATATTACTTATTCACTTCCACAATCACAATATTGCCAATTACACGATATTACGAAAGTAGCATCATGTTTTAGTCACACAGTACAGACAGTAGTTAATGACGGTCAATGAAGTTAACTGTCATTTGAATTTGGAAATCAAATCATGATTAAATTTCCAAAATCGTTTTTTACCTCGTAGGAAATCTGGTCAATAGGATGGACTGGCAAATATTGGCCGTCGCTGATATCAACTCTGGTAAGATCTTCCTGTGCCTTACAGCGGACTTCACAAGTAGGGAATTGTGTCCATAGTAGGTAACTACGATTTTCCTGTAATGACATATTCTTTTCCAGAAGGAGTTTTAAAAGGATTTATCCGTTTCTAACAAAGCTGCTTTAAAAAAAACTTTCATTTTGCTCATAAATGCATATTTTATTTAGCACATAAATGCATATTTTAGGGTTTCTTGCATATTCTGGACTTCAGTGCATATAAATGTATTTTTCAGGATTTACGCCCCAAAGCTTAGTAGGTACGAGTAAATAAAGAAAAAATTGGAAAAAACAATTATACCTACTCAATAATAAAAACAAACATGTCCATTCTTATGGAAAGGTTGATCTAGAACAACCCAGGATGGAAGAGAATGAATTCCCTGAAAATCGTTCTCAGTGGAGCAGTGGTTAACTCAGAGATACAAATATTTATCATTTAACTCTTATGATAGAAATGTGCATTTGACTTTGGCAGTACTTTAAATTTTAAAGTATTGAAATCCCATTGAAACACTGATAGATGTTATCACAAGAAAAAAACCACAACTAAAAAGCAGGAGAGGTAGATGGGGCATAGATCTGCCAAGTGGTCTGTAGGGGCATATCGTAGATCGGACCGGTTAATCCACTGAATGTATCGAGTCCCTCTTTATTTTGTACCCCGCAAAAATACATTGCACACGAGTTCATAGAATATTCAATTGGGCATTCGGGCGACGAGAACAAGGAGATTGCTACTGGGGAATGAGGTCATAGAAAAAACTTGTTACCGTTAAGTATGTACCCGAGGCTGGCACTCCATGCTGAGGGAGAGTTTTCCTCTAGGGGGAAAGCGATTGGCTGGGAGAGGTATCGGAAATTCAAATGGTTATAGCAGGTGCTTGAGCAATATCCCTACAGCATCTTTCAATGTCATCTCGAGATAAGTGTGGCCTCATCGGTTTTCAACTACTTAGATCGTGCACACGTGCCGGCGTGGTCTCCATAATGAGAAGGTGAGTGAAGGAGAGACCGATAGAGTGAGGTGATTCCCGACACCTGCGGTTTACGTTGCGCCTCGCCAAGAGATTTGTGGGAACCGAAATTGACGATTAGGTTGATAAAACCCACTTGTCCTTAACCGACGTTCCGAATCTCGAATTTGACATTACAGTTATTAATTTAAACCATGGTTAGGAATCATTTGTGAAACAGGCTTTAAGAGAACCACTTCAGTTATTGCACATGGCTCGATAGTAGAACCGAAAACCCTCTTCGACGTGAGCGTGAATTGATTACACTGGCCAACAAAAGTTGTCGTTTAGTGCAGGGGAGGTAAGGGTTGGTGTTGGGATTTTTCTGTGTGCTGAATCAAAATCTGAAACCCGTTGTTCGTCATCAGGTGCATGTACAAAGTGCACATAATAATCCCCAAAAACACTGTTTTATACTTTTCAGAATGCATTTTGTTAAAACACTACGGAAGATAGACAAAATCTAGTTCTAAATTCGGATTCAGCATGATGAATACTGTAAGAATATCTCTCTTTTATTTGTCAAATCAATTAGCCGCCGGTAAATTTTAATCTGATACGTTCACTTTGTTCATTTGTGTGAGGATCGAGGAACACAAAACTTGGTTACTTGTTCAACATGTTGATTTAATTATTTGATCAATATATGATGAACATACGTTTATTATCTTCCAATTAATTTAATCAAATCAAACCAAATCCTCCCCCAAATGAACAAAGTGAATGTATCAAATTCAAATTTACCAGTGGCTTATTTTATAGATTGGACAAATAAAAGAGAAATATTCTAAGAGAGTTTTTCATGCTGAATCCGAATTTGGAACTAGATTTTTTCCAGCTGCCGTAGGTTTTTCAAAAAATTCATTTGAAAAAGTATAAAACAGTGTTTTTGGGGGATTTTGTGTGATTTTATTAACTTTACCGCTGTTTTCTGGGTAATGGAAAAATATAACTAATATCGGATTTCAATTTCGTAATTTGCACCTCAAAACCCACATAAAGAGTGATTGAAAGTGAAAGATTAACTAGGATTTTTTCAAGTTTTTCAAACACACAAACGTAGTTAGAAAAGAGGTTCCTATGTGAGCTATATCTCAAAAAGTAAACTTGATGGCGAAAAACGGGTTTCAAATTTGGATTCAGCACACCGAAAAACCCAAACACCAACCCGTACCTCATCCGCACCAGACAACACCTTTTTTTGTTGATCAGTGTTGTTATTGGTAGGTACTTATTGTTGAAAATCATTACCTACCAAAGAAGATGTACAAGTAACCTACGCGTGATTTGGTTTTAGCCCGCCTCAACTTTGATGTTTTTTAAACGACGATGTCGTGACGTTGATAAAATCAAAAGCTCTTTGTGCAGCGTCAGTAGAGCAAGGATCAGAAGCCTTTGGTTGTACCGCAGACTTTGATCTGGGGTCACTCGGAGGGGTCCTTTCAAGTTGGCTACTTGATCAAAAACACAATGAGGCCCCTTCTCAAGGACTAGCGCAATGACTGAGGCAGTCGGGCGGCCTACTTGACTGGAAGGGCCTGCTGTGATCGAGTGGGTCCCAAACCGGTTTCATCGTATTCAAAGAGCTTCGATTCCGGCTCTGCTGCGGCACGACATGGAGGTGGGCCCATAACCTGAAGATGGTCGGTTTACCCCTCAGTTTCCCATGTTTGGAAAACGAGACACTCCGGATGGAATTTGCATTTTGATACACATTAAAATGCACCAGACAATATGAACAAACGGAAAATGCATATTGATCCAGGTCTTTGAAATGGGTTACCTCATTTTCGGATGACGGTTTTTTTTTTTAAATATAATAAGTAATTCATATATCTTTGACATATTAATAACATAACAACTGAGCTTCGGGCAACATCAAGTTAATTTCCAATAATATAATTTCAGCTGTTTGTAGAGCAGTTTTAGCCCAGTGGCTCTAACTCAGGACAACACTCAATCATTACACTTGTCATATTGTCACATCACAAGAATATTATGTGATAAAGCTTGCCATTTCAACACAGATCACTGGTCTCCTTTCAAGAGCACTACTTGAAAGTGTGACGCCATCATATTCATCAACTCGAGGAGCTCCAAGGGGCTTTTCAGCGTCTCTCAACCTCATCTTTATGCCTCCAGTAGCATTATAACCGTTCAGTTTGAATATTCATGACTGATTTTTCGATTAGAACTTCCCCCAGGTCTAGAAGTGTTCATAATGTACAACCTTACCGTAACCCACATCCTTCTTAAGAAGAGACACTGAGGACAGCTGAGAAATGATCTGGTGCATCAAATAAGCAATGCTGAGTTCGACGGGACAACGCCTGTCACAACTTTGCTTTAGTTCAGCGCTCTACGAGTGTTTGCGCTTACCTCATTTTTTACCAATAATACCATAATAATAACTTGATATTATCTAGTCTAGTCATTAGCATTATGCTTATTATCGAGGACTCAACCACTACACAAGACCATTATAAAATTACATGCGGTATTGTTTATAGCCTGACAATCGGAACGTTTTTGCTTCCATCGTCACCGTCTTTAGCTATATTTTTCCACGTATCCCTACCGCATGTCACACGGATACAAGTTTCTAACAGTATCCATCTTTCAACATTGTTTTTTCTATACATACTATTATTTGTAGCATGTTTTCATTGGTAAATTAACTCCCGTCAATGTATGAAATTATAAAATACTATTGTCCAATTGTTGTGATTGTGCGCGAGGTGTGTCCTGTGACATTAGCTGTATCAAGCATCAGCTGATGGTGCCACAAAACCGTTTTCTGCCACCTGCTATCGGTGGCCATTGCCGTTTTTAAGCTCATTCCTTCAACATTGCCAGTGCAATATTAGTCATCCACGAAGTTCCTACAACCAAATTACACCATCAAGATAGTGTGACCATCCTCACTTCTGTTTCATCGATCAAAATCTTGCCTTTAATTTTGAACACCCGCAATTTATTATGTTTTTCTTTTCTCAGTAGAACTGAGTGGTCCTTCGAGCTAACCAAGTTACCATACTATTCATCTATCTTTCAGTCTTGTTTTCATCATAGTATTGGACTATTGGACATATGCAGCAGCCAAACCTGCGGGTCTCTTACGACAACGAGTTTTGATTCCTTTAAGTCAAAGTCACCAGCTCCTGTCGGGAATGGAACCCTGGTCAACAAGTTGGTAGATGATGACACTAATCCCGTTCCCTACATACTACAGCATTTCCAAGCCAAATTCAACCTTTCCCAAACCTTTGCGTTAAAAATATATTATGAATTTTGAAAAATAACGATTGGTCTAGTGGCACATAATTGACTCACCCGGAAAATGTGACCCGGGCCGGCAGCTTCGGGTTGTTTGAATATTCAATGAAAAGATTATTTTTAAATCCAAGTCTAGACCTAAAGAAAACTCCATTTCTGCTGCCAACCCAATACGGAATAAACCTCAGCTCTGACCCCGTTCTTTCAATTTGTCGAACGAAGATACCCCTTTTTTTCCTTCATCCTATTTTTAAAAATCCTTCCTCTTCGAAAAAAATACAAAAAAAATACAATCAATTAGACGTCTGGATTGAGCCTCTCTCTCTCTTCCTCTCGCCTTCTATCTTTCCCTCTCTCAACCCCAACTTCGTCTGCACTTCTGAGTTTCATCCCCTTCCCAAAGTCGCAAATTGAATTAAAACTTGCAAGGCAAACCCCGACTTTCAAGGCTTTCCAAACCGTTTCTTCGAATCCTCAAGAAACTTCGCAGACTCAATATGTTTCTTTACTGAGTTGTGACCGACTTGTTTCTTGTGAAAACCTTCCACCGATTCGCTGCTAGAGCCCCTTCCCCTCCCATAGCCACTCGCTCAACATCAACAATAGAGATCTCAGGGGATTTTCGTATTATTATTATTTTTTCGCATTGAAGGTTTCACCTTATTTCTATTTTCTTCATCATTTTCCCAAGAATTGTCTCGTAGTTCGTAGATAATGTTCTTGTTATGCTCCCTACACCGAATATTTGATCCGTATTCGTTTGAAAGAGAGGAAAATAGTTTTCCGTTTGATTTGAAAACACCAACTTTTTTTCTTCGTTGTTTTGAGAAGCGTTGGAGCGGAATTGGATGCGGACGCTCGTCCGCTTCAAAGCTTCGCTATAGTTCAACTGTTGTATTCGAATTGAAACCTATCGATTTAGTACGTCTGGCCGTTGTACCGCTGTTATTCCTCCACTTCGGACCGATCGTTTCAGTGAAAATGTTCTATTACGCCGAGGAAGAGTGGGCGAAAATTGTACAGGATGATAAGTAATCTCCTGGTCCACACCTGATTGTGAAATCTCTTCTCGTCAACTCGCCACGTAAGCTCATTGCCTTTGTCACCCATATCTATACCACAGCTGTACGTCTGGGATATTTTCCGAAGGCATGGAGACATGCCCATATTGTGATGGTTTTGAAACCTGGCAAGCCAGAAAATGAAGTAGCATCATACCGCCCAATAAGTCTGCCTTCCACACTTTCCAAAATATTTGAAAGATTGGTTTTATCTCATCTCTTGACTTACACTAAGCATTTCTAGCCTGATGTTCAGTTTGGGTTCTGAGAGAGCCTTCCCTGCCCACTTCAACTTCAGCGAATTAATTCGTATATAAAACAAACTCACCACAACAAGGAGGTATGTCGAGCAGCATTTCTTGACATGGAGCATGCCTTTGATAGAGTCTGGCATCCAGGCCTCCTGTCAAAGATCCGATCGCACATTACTGTAGATGAGTGAGCGAAAGTTTCAGGTGACCGTGCAGAATCAGCTGTCGATCAGGAAGCCAATTAACGCCGGTGTAACAGCCCTTCATGTACATATTCTATTGCCACGATATGCCCTTGCCAGGTGAACCTGCCTTCTCTGTCTGTTCGCAGATGATTTGGTTTATGCCACTTGTAACCCCCTCTCCAATGTTGCATCCCATCTATCGCAGACTTCCATCAGGAACTTGGTCATTGGTGCAATCGATGCTGCTAAATCTTGTACCGTAACTTTTACTTACCTACATGAGGTCGTATACTGATGTATGCAGGAGTATATATCCTGTTACAGATTCATGTACGAAGCACCTTGGCGTTGTATTAGTCTCACTTTTCGTGAGCATGTTGCTGATCTCAAGAAACGTCTCAACGTGAGAACTACCCAACTGAAGTATTTCCTCAATAATCTCTTCATGTCTTTAGAGAACAAACTATTGATATATACGGTTTTTATTCGACCAATATGGACCTACGCACTCCCAGTCTATGTACATGCTCCAAGTCGGTCTTTCGCCAATTGAAACAGCACCAGAACAGAGCTTTGCAACAAAAAGTCCTCCATACGTTCGGAACGCCACAATTTATGATGTCTTCGGCCTTTCCAAACCTTCAGCCACGCTTCAGGAATCAATTAGAAGATTAAATGCCGTTGCAAATATGAACCACAACAGTATTGCTGCCAAAGAGGGATTCAATTCCCCTGTGAACAGGCGACTCCGTACTCCACGACATATTTTGGACTTTTCAGACCTATAATTAACAGTGAAATACACTTAGCCATTACATACGGACCCACCCATGTGAGGGGATGTAGTATAATATACGTGCGTGAGTTGATAGGCAGTGTGAGAAATTATCATGAAGGTATATTACTGTTGTGATGGTCTTCAACAAATAAAACAAAAACAAAAAAGGTTGATCAGTGATAGTCCTACGTTCATCAGCACGTAGCAGAAAGTAAACATTGTCTTTCGCTCCAGCATAATATTATTTAGTAAAAAATATCTAAACCTCTAAAAAGCCCTATCTCACCTACTCGTATCTTTCTCTGTTTCATGAAAGGATTTATCCTTGTGACTATTATTGATTAGGCGAAAACATTATTATGATGTGAAATGATGATGGTGATGTGAGGATGATCCTATAGGGTACCAACACTCATGAATCGCAAATCCACAGTCATGGCTATAAGAGCAAATTTTCGAAGAACTAACTGGTTTTATGTAACATGTCTCCATTTTACTGGTGTTATCACACATTTTATCTCCTTTTTTTGCCGAGTAACACCTCAGTTTATAGATTTTTCAACGCTGAAATGTATTAGTTTCCCAAATCTTACGCTGGAGAAAGATTCAAGAAAGTCTGAAAATATCGCAGTCAGCTTCACTACAATCACATTGTTGAAACAGAATGATATCTGAAGAACTACGACGAAGAAAAAACTTTCTGTTTCGTTTTGTTGCAAGTGGACGCTTTTTCCTCCAAGGAAGCGGTAGTGAAGGTACAAAACTTGAGAAAACTTCCCATTACAGGAGTTAAAATGGCCTCTGGAAGCCTTTTTTCTTTGCTTGCGTACGTCCCTCTTTGTCATTCCGAAAAAAAGCGGTTCCTTCCGACCCTATTCACATTCCCATCTTATCTCCTTCTTTTTCTTCATCCCAGCATATTAATCGACCCTAAGGTCAGACAAAGGCCCGGCGAGTGGGAAGCACTACAACAAGTTTGAGGAAAGCGGCTTTTCCTGGCTGTCTCCGCTCCCTAAAGGGCGAAGTAAAAAAGGAGGTGGAGATAAACAAAATCCGGCGTATATTGTTTAAGTTTTCGGACAAGACTTCCGCTTTTATATACAACAGAACCTCATTTAGAGATTTTTACAACTTTTTTTTCAAGCTCCCGAAAAGTCATTAACCTTCAAAACCCTATGGAATTTTTAGAGAACCTCTGAAAAGATTCAACAACCTCCCGTTTTCCTGAAGAGCAGTTTGAATTATGAAACCTCAAGTAGACTCGAAACTGAGTTGTGTAGTCCACACCCCGCACAATAATCGACTTTCCAAATGGCTCACATCACCTGGAGCTTGTTGGCACTCTTGACCGTCCCTTTTGCCACAAATCAAATAGGTGCATTGAAATTTACTTCGCCACATTGAGGTGTCAGATTTAACATAGAATAGAATACAAAATAAATCGTTTATTTAACATGCCCAACAGGGGTGAGCGTTTTTGTCCTTTTCCAGGTTTCACAGCCATAAAGAAGAACGGCAATAGCTCTGTATGAAACCTAAAGATCCATCGAATTGTATGGAGGGACTCTGACGGACCATCCAGCACGAGGCTCGCGCACTTGATCTCTGGATCCAATTCCCTGTACAGGTGAAGAGCTCAGAATCCTGAGCCCCACGCTTAAAGTGCTTATTTACAAATTGCTGCAAATGATACATTTTTTACCCGTAGCAATAGTTTCATTTTCTTCGAAAATATGTTCACAAAATACACTTGTACCAGTAAATATTTTTAATAAAGCTACAAAGTTGTTCTCAACGGTTCATTATTGTATGTATACTTTCTAGTAATCCGCTCAATCCCGAAATAATTGGAGTAATGAGCTGAGAAGGAGACCAGATGGGGGGAGTTGGTAACTAGCTCAGTAATGGACTTATTAACGGAGACAACTCAATTTTGTATCTAAATTACGGGCTGACCTAAGGAAACCCCGTGCCATTTGAAAGATTTAACATTATCTCAACCCACAAAAATTTAAGACTATTAAAGATCATTTTAAAATATTCGAAAATGATGTTAAAAATGGATTTTCTGTTTTTGAATCACCAGTTTTGAAAATGTAATTTCTGTGTTCAATTACCTGGGTTGAAAACGTATTTTCTGTTTTCAATTACCTGTTTTGAAAATGTATTTTCTGTTTTGAGTGACCAGTTTTGAAAATATATTTTCTGTTTCCAATTGCCTGTTTTGAAAATGTATTTTCTGTTTCGAATTGCCTGTTACGGAATGGTATTTTCTGTTTTCAATTACCTGTTTTGAAAATGTATTTTCTGTTTTGAATTACCAGTTTTGAAAAAGTTTTGTTTTACGGATCAGGTTCATAAATATTGCATACCTATTTGATTATCTATATATAGGTATTTATGGTATTATTGATTATTGTGAACGAAATGTTTTCACATCGAAATTGCTGTTAACTTGTACGTATAACCAACTTTGAAGTACACACCCTTAGGGCGGTTCTACTTCTCGACGTCCGGAGTAGAGTCAATATTTTGAGTTTGGTACAGGCAACGTTGAATTCAGTTTGCCGAACCCGAGACGACGTACCGTTTGAGCGGGAAACGGGCAAATATTGGATTATTTGGGCCGCGAGGATGAACTGACTAGCTCGCGAGGGCTCCGAAGTTTCAAGTTTTCGCTTCTCAGCGAAAAACAAAAGTCGAGTATTTAGTTACGGAAAACAAAGCTTACTGCGGAGTTCTGGCCAGCAAGCCCTCGAGGGGGGTTTTGAGAAAAGGGTCTAGAAGTAGAGGGAGGATTGTCTAGCGTTGAGTACGTACAACTAGACCGTATGTGCTCGCCCCTTCCCCGAGGGCTTAATAGTTCTTCTGAAGAGGTCTCGCAAAGGAGGGTTTCTTTTTTTTGAGGGAGGATGTTAAGAAAGGGAAAAAGGGGCTTTAAGTAGTCCTTGTCAGAGAAGGCTTGGAGAGTGGTAAGTTTTTCAAAGGGGAAAAACCTTTTCTGTCCTATGGTTTTTCCCTTGGGGAAGGAGGCGCTTGTTAACAATGTTAAGGTTGCATGTTGGACTACGGTATGGAAAGGGCCGTTTTAACAAGGAGCTTGAGATTCGTGAAAATAATAAGGTTGGAACTACACAAGGTGCCTCATGACCCTCCGTGACGCGGGATTGTGCGAGAGAAACTCAACTTCCATGAAAGAGCGTAGTTAGTTAGTTAAGTTTTTATTTGCAATGGGCCTAATTATAGTCCAGCAAAATTAGACCTGAAAAGGGGAGGAAAGGGGGGAATTCACCTCAAAGTGAACTGGGAAAGCTGGAAAAACCTTCTAAAACCTTAACCACACACGCCTAGGAATTGCAAAAACAATTATTATCATATTATTTGTATTATGAGTTACTCAGCAAAGAAATTAAGACTCTGGCCGATGATGGGTCCGTTAGGCCTACAATGGCCTGAGCCTGGAAAATTGAAACATCGTGATCTGAACCAGGAACCATTCTGGGGGATCATCGTACAATATACCATCTTCAGAAGAATCGCCATCCTCTTCACTTAGAAAACCGTCTTCAGTCCTCTCCAATTCTTCGAGTAAATCAAAGTCAGTCGTGAACAAATCCATTCTGTAATAGGGAAAAAAGTCAGTTATAAGAATCACTGAAAACTTGTACGCTTTTGAACACAGAAGTTGATTACACAACTACCAACACCAATGGTACTGTGGCGTCTCACTGGACCCCATTTAGACCTGGGACAGAAAAAAGGAAGAATATAATCATCTCTTACCTGAACTAGCCATGTGGACTGTGCGGCAGTCACAGGACAACTGGGGCAGCAGATACTCAAGAACCCAAGCCCGACCCATTGGCCTGCGCGTGCGCAGATCGTCTTAAATGACTCTGGGGTCTGCAGGGAACCCACAGTACCCTTCGAAGGTTAAAAAATAGGTATTCGAGTAATGTAGATTTTTTTCGATATCTAGTAAGTAGTAAGGTATTAGATACTTTCCCAATTCTATCATAAGTACTTAATTTTTCAGAACATTCAATTCTCATGTTGGTACATACGAGTAGGCATACTATCAAAATAAGCCCAAGAATAATATTGGGATACCTAGTGAACTCATTCAAGTTCAACTCCTCGAAAAAGTACACATTTGAGTACTCAGGAATATCGAATATTTTCTTTCGATACTTGAGTAGTATCGAATATTCCTGTCGATACCAGTATGTAGTACTGGTAGGTATCGGTACTTTTACTTTACTTCAACAATTTCGTATAGTCATTGGGACTCACAAGGATGTTGTGTGTGATTACGGAGCGTTGTTGAATCGATAAGTTCGTCATATTCAGGTCTTCCGGTCCTCAATCACGATGTGACCGATCTCCAAAGACACTCTACCGATTATAGGTCCGCATATACGTCATGGCCGCGAGTTTATCGCGCCTCCTGGTGGCCGTATTTCATTCGGCGATACCCCACACCCGTCGTACCTCTGACTCGGTACCATCCATCGGTCGGTATCTCCGCGAGACACAAGTGGTCAGTGAGGTTTGACGTTCTCTCACTATCTCGTCGTCTGAACCTCGTGATGAATTGTCGACCTCCCCATCGGTTGAGTCCGGTTGAGGACCTCGCGGTGACTTCCCGCTCAAACCACAACTTTGGGTTTCCACTGGACATTTTCACTTTTGAATGACTTTCGATGGTGACGGCAGACGAGACACGTCCTTGAATCACCGCCTGCCACAGACTGCGATACGATACAATCGACGAATTTGGTTAAATCACTGCCTTTGCAAGGTGTAGCTCCGCTGCTAGGGTATGAGGTCGTGGATGTTTCGAGGACGTCTAACTCGGTTTGTTGTTCATAAAATTGTTTAAACAATACCCATTTGTTCAAACGAATTAAATTTAGATGTTGAGCTAGAGACATGAAATTTTAAACATGGGGTCAAAGATGGGTCAAAGATGGGTGAAAATGCAATACCCACTAGGTTTCTCGCCTGTAAATTGTTTAAACGCTACGTAAATGCTTAATAAAAAGCTAAAGTTTCATCGATCATTTCGTGAATTAGATTAGAGTGATATGCTCAAAGAAGATAATGAACCTTAATGAATATTTTTCCAAATACCTACTCTTGTTTTGTCGCAATTGATTTTGTTCATAAACATCTACACATTACTGACTAACGTAAGCAGAGGTCCTACTATGAAATGGCTTCCGTTCCTTCCTTATTTTCAACTATGTTATAATCATTGTATGTACCAATTCCTTGAAAAAAACTTAAATTTCAGCCAAATTTGTATTTAATTTCAATATGTTCTCGATCGGTCGAAAAACATTTCTACGGTCGTATCGGGTTTGACTGTTCAAATTTGAACTATTTCACGGCTCAATGTGATTCTGCGGTGTCTGGGGATTCGAACGTCTCCACTCAACAAATGAGAAATTCCCTAAACCCACTACCGGTTTCTTATTGCCGCCGTAAGAATTTGTGTGCGAGAGACCTTGGAACAGTAACATTTGGGGAAATATATAGCGAATACCACTCTGGGGAATTCTGTGCAGCGGAACGTCATAGATTTTCCACTCTTTAGTGGAAAACATGGGTGACCCTTAGCTGTCGGTTATACCGTCATAGACTCCACTCCGCCTCTGAGAATCTTCAGATAAGGCCCTGCCTCCCTTTATTGTGTTTGAAATAAACTCGGGAATTTTATGTGTTTTCACCCCCCGCCACTCTTCACCATCGCCATTTTCCGTTGACTTTATCCCATCCTCGCCTTCCTTCCCTGTATTATCAGCGACAGCATTTTATGCCCTCATCGTCCTCTTCCTCGCCATTGAATCATGAAAAGTCTGTCCGCGCCAAGTTAAGAGTAGAACAAGGTCAGGCAAACCAAACTTACAGGTATTTATAGAGCATAAACATGAAAATTTGGGGAAAATAGTAAAATATAGATTCGTTTTTACAATTAAACTAGTTTTAAATTCTATAACATAAAAACAAGTAAGTACTTCAGGGTCGGATCAACTCCGTCAGTCCGTCAGAACTATCCACCACAGTTATCATAATCATAATGCATTTTACACCCTTTCCTATTGACCTAGGGTTAAGAAAAGTCGTTCTACCCAATATAAACAGATCTATTTGAAATTAAATCCACTTTTTTCGAGTCGAATATCGGTCGTGTGCTATTAATAATTTATTCTATTCCGATTTATTCATTATTGAAGATAATCGTAGGTAATAATAATTTCTGCCCTATGGGTATCGTGTAAGTCTGAAAACTGTGTTGTGTGAAAATTACAGAAATGAATTTGATTTACGTATTTTAGTAGTTTTTCAATACATTTTTATATTTTTAATACGATGATGACAAATGAATATTACTATTATTTTTCACGTATTATTCCTTTTTGATTCTTTATACATACGTATCAAACAGAAGTGAAAATCTATCTTGAATGCTCTGACGGATTTGCATAGAGAAATGTTTCAAAAGTGCGTGTTCTAGAAATGTTGAAGTCAATGTCGATAAAATTACTCATCATTTTGAGGCGGTATCTAGAGCAACCTACGTTTGCGAATTGGACACTCATTAGTATTGGACGCCGATGCCACTATCCATATTGTTATTATGAATTTCGCAGAGAAATTATGACGCCGACAAACTCGGTGTATCGCTGCAAACTACTCGTATCCCCCTTCGCTAGAACCCGCGAAATAATAAATCTTCCTCGCAATCTTCTTCGTCGACTTCATTTCCCCAAAGATCGCTCGGGAAAACCACCGCAGAAGGGTTTTACGACCCCGAAAACCTAATCCCTTCTCCCGATTTCACGATATTACCGCGGAGGGAGTCCGGAGAGCCGTCAACGCTTGTGTAAGGGGAATTCATCCTTCTAATGCCCTAACGGTAATTCGCCTTTGAGTCGATGTCAGCCTCCAAGACGTGGAAAATATGCTATTTACCCTCGCTCCTTCCCAGCCCGAAATTATTAACGGCGCCTTTCTCCGTCGAGGTCCCAATTTCCCCGCTACAATCTTTACTTGTACTGTTTCCACTCGACCGTGTGTTCTCCAGTTATTTTCCCGTCAGTTATTTACAGCGGTGTCATTCAGAGAGATAGCATTGAGAAATATTCATTTCTTCCTCTTCGGGGGGCGTCGTGATACCCCCGCGGCCGAAAATCGTGAGTAGGTGGACGAATACTGCCCTAAAACCAAAAGTAGTTGTAAGTAGTAAAACTTGGAAAAAACATTACAGCTTCATAGCAATTATTTATTTTGAGAATAACTTATTTCTGAACCCGAGTAAGTGCTCTGTTACGTCATTCTATCGCTCTGTAGACAGTCTGGAGTTTGCCTATAGCTTGGGAGCCTCTCAATGGTAGGGTCACCACTCTCTCGATCCAACGAGGTTAGGGACTTGGGGTTTTTGTACGATGCACAGTTGAACTTCAACAAGCATGTTGAGATGGTTGCAGACACCTTGCTTAGGACGCTTGGCTACATCAAACGCAACATTAGAGAATTCACCCAGATTCAGCCCATTGTTGTCCTGTATAAGACGCTGGTTCTACCAAGGCTGGAACCGTCCATGGCATGGTCGCCCCTGTACGCCGTTCATAAGTACGCCTTGGAAAGAGTGCAGCTTAAATTTCTCCGGTACATCGCCTACAAACTTGGCATTCCACAATCCGAGGTGATCTATAAATCCTTGCTGCAAACATGTGGTCTGCAGACGTTAGAAACCCGGAGACAGATTGCCGATATGTCCGTTTTGTACGACATATCGTACAGTATCTTCAGATTTGCGTATAGGTACATTGGAAACGATGGAGTTAGGACCATTTTTAGAATATGACGTTGAAAACACGAAAAATCGTGAAAGTTAAATAACTAGTTATTTAAATAACGAGCTCGGAAACGAAGCCTCTAACAAAAAATCTCGGAGGCACTTTTTGTCGCAAATTAGTTGTAGAAGTTTTTTGGATCATAATCTGGACACCCTGTACATATATATGATTTTTGGTGTCTTTTGACAGCGAATACAGGCTGGTCTAAAACGGATTTTGGTACAAAACGTTGTCGGAAATTCGAGTTTTAAAAGTTTTGGACCGTGAACAATAGCTTCCTTTTCTTCGAAAATTCGCTGAAAACATTGATACCATGTCCTAAAGAAGAGCTAAAAGGATGAAAAAATATAAAAAGCGGACTTTTGCGACCACCCTTGACGGTAACTGGTTTTGGCAGCGCACCAATATCGAATGATCGTGGTCAACCGAAAGATTCTTGAGGGCGTATAAAAGGCTTTCAGCGAGTATTCCTTAAAAATGGATATAAAAACCCCGCCTGTAACCTTCCGCAAATGGTTTTATCCAATATCCGCCCTCATGTTGCCCTGTTTCGATGCTCTACTCCACATTTTAGTTACGCCTATTAAACTCCCCGAATGACCCATAAAATTCGGTGTGTGAGGATCCGGCGAGGGGGAGGGAGGAAAAGCGGCTGGAAAAGCTTCGCCATCCGTCAGTAGGGACACCGGGGAAATGGTTTATTTACGAACAATCGATATCGGGTTCCACCTCGCGGAATCTTCGTCGTTATCATGACGACGCATTTGACAGATAAGCCTTGAACTTTGGTTTACCGCTAACCTGTGAGTTGCGCAGGAGGTGCAACTAATAATATTAGTGTGCCAGGCGATGCAAAGGTTGTCAACATCCGGCAGTTGTCAATAAAGGGACTTGGTCAATTCATCAACCCTCGTTTCTGCTTCATTCGCACGTGGTGCCATCGTATCTGACTCTGCCGTATTTATTTGAGTAGAAACGGTTGGGCTCGTTGAGGATTCTTAGCAGAAAGAGGTTGAGGCTGGCATCGATTCTGCGTCCTGCAAATCGATAAAGAATGTCAGTTTGAACCTATCAACTGAGACAATGTCCTGCTGCCCATTAAAATCCAGAAGAACTTGTATATCCGTCATTTTTTCTGCCAAAGAAATTTATTTTATTATATTCTAATAGACCAGAAGCATATTTTAGTTATTATTTTCCTATTTTAGATAATCAATATTTTTTTTTCGAAACTTTTTTTTCCCCGAAAATGAGGTTTTGAGGTGCACTGGTAAATTTGGACCTTGTGCACACGGTAATAGGGACAGAATCGAGCTACAGCGCTTCATTTCTTCTCAATGGAGGTTTGTAGTAACCTGTAAGTTGATTACAGTTACTGCTGGAAAACCGTTTTTATCGTTTCCTGAACATTTTTGTTTTTAAACATACAGACTTTTGCAGCGGGGATCGATGTGTTGTCTGAATGAGCTGTTTTCCAGCACTAAAATGAGCCTGACGTCCTACTGTGTGATTGACGATTATGTTGATGATTTTTTCGGTTTCTGCTTCAAGCCCTACGACTTTAGGTAGAACCAAAGAATACCCTGAACTAAAATTTGTTCAAATCCCACTTAAAAAACTATACTGTTTCGCTTGAAGTTTTTGACGTACGAAACAATTAATCAAAAGGAACGCCCTAGTAAAGGTGTATGTAATACTCGTAGTATAAAGAACGAATGAATAGGGTGAGTCGAAGAACTACAATTACACATTGAATACTGGTGAATTTCAAGAGAATCCACACTGATTTACATCAATATGCGGGAGATTGCACGAGGTACCGGATATATTGCGTTATATTGGCTGCAATCGATGTTAATTCCCGGGCGGACTCAGTGAACCAGTTATCTTCCTGATCTACGAGTAGATGGGACTAAAGTGAACTTTTAATTAACGTTCAATTCTCTTCATTGGAATTCGTTATTCAGAGTTGCTTCAAAATTAATTCCTACCGGTCACCTCCTGTTATTCAAATTGAACCCATTGAACCTATGCTTGTACTTTTATAAACGTACTCCCCTTTAATTAATTTGCCGAACGTGCATTATTTAACTGTGAAGCGCAGATCGGTGAGGTGGTTGTTGAACATCTAACAGTGAACTATTCCCTGGTTTCGAACAGCTGATGACCAATTGAGTCAAGTAGTCAATTTATGGGTCTAATTCACCGGCACTTGATAGTTTCCTGATGGCTTGAGCGGTTCGTTCTGAATGCGGAAACGAGCGGTTGGGTTACAACGGGAATGGAGATGAAGTCTGGTGTTTTGTACACATAAATCTACTGGGATTTACGGTATTGGTTTTGTCGAGAAGTTGCTAAGTGCTTAACTTCCGAAATGTGGAGATGCTGTGGGTGGGCGACGGTTTGTATGGAATTCTGACAAGTTTGATGAGTTGGTGCTGCGAATATGAAATCTTGAATTATGTTCAATTGGTTTGGGTTGGTTAGAGGCGGTTGTGGATGGTTGGAAATTTTAAAGGGGCGGTTTATGTGATTGCTTTCAAACTGTGTTGAATAATTGGAGAGCAACCACTTGACAGCACTCACAATTTGGTCTCAATACTCTGATTTGAACTTGGGATGTTATCGCCTGTAGGTGAGGGGAGGCTGAAGATGATGAATGGTGGCTAGCGAGGACTAATGGTTAATTCATCCAATTGCTTGTGAATCATTCAGGAGCCAGTTTCTGATACCTTTCTTAACTCATCCGAATTCGTAACTACCTATATTAATTATAGGTAGGTACAAATTCGGATGTAATCATCCCAAAACCACGGATCACGTCTGAAACCACCCCTAAACTACTGACGAGCTTATTGCCAAATTTTGGCAATATGCTCGTCAGTAGTTATCCGTGGTTTTGGGATCATTACAGACCAAAAGCGATGATTATCAGAATGCATTCAAACTGGTCTCGTACAACCTCTGAGTCAGTGATTGACAACCCTCATTTGATCTCAATAATACATAAATCATGTCCTTGGCCTCATCCCAATAATTTTAATTGAAAAGCATTCAGCATCAAAAAATTGAGGAATAAAGTAGTGGGGTCGTCAGAGACCCCACCCAGTATTCTGTGTAATTTTGTTCACCCGGTATTCGGAGGGCTAAAGAAGATGTGTTCATGTGTTTATAAAGAAGTTTTTAGATTTATAAAAGGATGTTTATCCAGCGGTTGAGTATTGTAATTAATTATACAGTTACTGTAGAAATGAATGCCAATAAAACAACGTATATCATCCCTACCTCTGATTGTATTCAAAAGCGTATCAAATCATTTATGAGCGTGTATGACCCAATAACAGGAATCCACCTCACATCGCTCAATATTTCGAACCCAGGTCCACTCTTCGCTATTATCCTACCGTTTTGGATCCCATCTTGTTCGGGGCAAGAGAGGTGGTGAAGACCTTTTAGGAGCCACTACTACTTGTCTACATCCTACACGTGTTTCTATATTCCATCAATATGTTACCTATTTAGAATAGAATCTATTCCACAGAACAGTATCTGATACTGCTCTGTGGATTTCTATGTAAATCCTCTGATTGGTCATGGTTATGGTTTTACAAAGTAGAAAAAAGTGGTAATGTAGAAGAAAAAGTTCTATATCGAAACTCATACAATATCCCAACTCTCTCTATTCCCACTCGCTCTCCCGTTTTTCTCTAACTAAACCGTCTACCTCAGCGCTTTTCACTCCGACGCTCGCTGGAAAAAGGAAACTAGGTCGGGAGTTCAACTCCGTTAAAAAAAAGTAAAAGTAAAAGGAAAAAAAATAGTCTGGGAAAATATAGGGTGGAAATTGGATAGGAAATCTTGGTTGGAAGGGATTTTCCTCCGAGTCAAAATAGAGTCAGTTTGTATTTCGAAGTGAAACATAAATCAGGGTTGACTTACTTTACATCATTTGTTAACTCATGCGTTTTCTACGGCTTCCGGAGAAGAGGAAACTTAATTTTATCCACGACGTGAACGCAAAGCGACCCTCGAGTTTAAACTATTATTTTGTCTTGAACATATATTTAGTACTTACGGCGTCTACCGGATAACTCGGAGGAACGTCATTTATGTGACAAACATACGAGTTGCGTCCGAAGTGTACCACGTGTACGAGACGAGAGCTTGCAATTTTCGTAGTGCCTCATAAACAGCAGAACTTTTGAATAAGCAGAATCTGGACTTGACTGGTGATATCTTCCTTATCAGATATTGAAGATAATGGACCCCCACCATTCTTTTCTCTTGAGAAAATTTACTCTCCCCCCCCCCCCCAGTTGAGTCACCACATAAAGACACAATACAAGACATTTAAGGGCGGCAGGCCAATATTGTTCATACCTAAATATCTTAAGCCAGTGTAAAAATAGCCATGTATAAACCCTTATGCCAATAAAATATTTTTGAATTTGAATTTGAGTTTGGATTGGAAATTTCGTGGGTGAGCCGTCAAGTGTGTTGATGCGAAGCTGTTAGATGCAGGGGGTCTCCGGTTCGATTCCCCAGGTGTAACTATCTTGACCAGGTCTGGCGTCATGAAGCATTGTGGTTAGTCATATAATAATGAAGTTGAGATACCCAATGTGGGTAACTGAAAGAAACGAAATAAATATTTATTTTAGCTGAATAGAACCGGGATATTCCGTCAGGTGCTGCTTGAGACTCTCCAGGTGGTTTTCACAATAATGAAATAACGCATTTACGAAAATTGCAGCTAAGACGTAATTTCGGAAAAAATGTGTAAATCTGAAAATGTTTATTGGCTAGAGCCGCTCTTATAACATGCGAGACAAATTTCCTAGGCCTAAATGGTGAGATATTCTGTTTCTGCCGACAAACTCTCAGACGATTGCGCCCACTTTTGAGCTGTCCGGTATTTTCGTTTATTATTTTCAACACTGAACCGTTGGAATCGATCGAGAAAAATCTCTTTTAACGGTGGGTTAACGTTTCCCGATAATTTAAAAAAAAAAACATTTTTCTACGCTCTACCGTATTTTTCTTATAATAATGCGACTTCAAGTCCTCCCTCACCCCTTTAACACCAACTCGAGAACATAAAATCGGCCCAAGTCATTTCGAAAGGCGTCCTAGTAATTTTTAATCTTTCCCAATCCTCCCAGATCCGTCCGCTCGCATCCAATTTAGAATTTGCTCAGCCACTTGGAAAATGAGTCCCGGTCTCCCTCCGCCTCGCAAATTACTTTTTGGTTAGACATTTTTCATCTGTATCTGAAGACACACCTCCCACTTATAATTAGGAAAGTTCTTCCCTCCTTTCCAGAAGATTTCAGTGAGTTAGACTCAAGGGCCAATGAGTTTTAGTGAATAAGAAAGCTAGGTCTTACTTCGGGGTTTCAAGAATACGGTTTCGAGCTCAAGTTCCCAACTTTTTACAACCTATTTGCCGGCAATTGACGTCGGCAAAAGCACGAAACCGCAGTTATAGTTTTGCGCCGTTGCGAACAATTAACTTTAATTTCACCCTCAGGGTCAACCTCATAATTAGTGCTGGTTCGATAAATATCATCTGGCGCAGGTTGGAGTGCCCGTAGAATCTTTAGATGGTTTAAATATTCTCAAGGAACGCTTGGTCGTTCCCTAAACGGATTGGTTTGAGTAAACGTTTCGAAAAACAATATTTTAACATCTGTACCTATAGCTTATTTTTTTAACACTTCGCCAAAAAAAACCGGGAAACTTGGACAAAAATAAATATCTTTTCCGATTCTTCCTTATAATATAAGGAAGAATCGGAAAAGATTTTTATTATGACAGTATGACAGTATAACAGTGACAACGGTTTTTTGGTTGGAAGGTTTACGACGAAGCCACGTCGTTAAATATGCTAAACGTCGGAGAAAACCGTCAAAAATTAACTCAACGCACGGTGGGCTTAAAGATGACTTAGGTTTGTCAAAAAGGCGACAAAAACAGTTTGATCAGAGGGTACAAAAAATGTTCAACATTGTGAAATTGTGGCAAAAAGATGTGAATTGTCGTGCCCCTTAAACGGCAGGTCCTGTTTAGCCAAGAAAAGAATGCAGTCAACAAGCCAAGCCATAATCTCCCTTTTTGACGTTCTCAATATAGACAGAGATTAGCACGGTTTTGGCAATACACCCTGATAACCATTGTACTTACGGTTACGAGCCCTTGAGATGTGGCACCCGTCGATTTTTTTCGCCAAAAGTTTGCGAACTAAACAACCGCTGAACAATCCATTGATGAACAATCAAACAACACCATCGATATTAACAATCGATGCATGTTATCAATCCTCCGCCTACCCGCTTTCTGTCATACGAAAGCTACACCTGCGCTGCTCCGGCCTCTGTAACACAGCCAGGAGACATACAGCCAAAATAACCAGATTAACTCTATGGGGTGACGTCACGGGCTCCCGCTAGAAGCTTGCGGTTCCCATGTGGCCTTGAACTGGAAGGCAATCACTGCAATCAGATGTTTGTAATTCTTCTTCATTCACTTCTTAGATGACTTGGCTTTGATATTTACTCGTACATTATTACTTATTCTAAATTTGCCCATGTTTTGTACTCTTTCAGACTGTATCGCAGGTTTAACTAACACTGATACGGCTATATAAGACCATCTTCGTTCAATCATGGACATTTTACTTGTGAGAACAAAAATATCCATATAGGATATCGATCGAAAATATCGATATTTCCGATGTGTCGATACTTACATGCCAAACGGTGGTCCCACTCCGGTTTTACCACGAAAGGATCGGCAGGATCATTTCTGTTGGTTTACAACCGCTCACATCAAATCTCCGGCCTGTTGTACCGTCCTTTCGCCGCCCCGATCACATCCCTAAACTCCAATGGAAGAGCTCGACTTGTTCCCTTGGAAAGGTAATCCGATCACTTGGGATTAGGGTCAGACCTCCGCCTCCTCGACGGCGCGGCGGTGTGATGGGAAATTCACGCTTCTCCGCTCTTCCCGATAACAATGGGAGAAGGTGAAAACTGTCTTCGGCTACAAGGGAGATTATCAACGCCTGTCCGATCCCTCGATTGGCTCATCCAATTTACCGTTCGCCTGATAAACCTCAGCGGCGGGCGGGAATTGAGAAAAACGCCCGTTTCCAAGGACGTTTTCCTCTTTAGATTCTTTCAAGGATTCAACCAAAACCTAGGAGATGCAACAACTTAAAGTTACAAACTGCCGCGGTTAGCCTTAGCCCGCACGCGCCCTCCACTGGCTTGAATGCGGCGGAGAGAGAATTGATGTAAATGAGGAACAGAATTGGCCCTAACGTGCTACCCTGTATGACACCATAATCTATATTCTTAGGCTCGCCTGTGTAATTCCTAATAGAGACGACTTGCCGACGGCCCTTCAGGTAACTTGAAAACCATGCATGACTGCAGATACCAACTGTTTGCATAAGTTCGAGAAGAAGAGATCGGTCAACTGAATCAAAGGCTTTACATAATATGTAAAGCCTTTGATTCAGTTGACCGATCTCTTGTTGTGCTTAGAGCTACTTAGAAGGACTGGAAAGAATTTCTCAAGTCTATAACCAGTCACTCAAGTCCATTTTTAAATAAAGATTTCGAGTTAAAGGTGAGCTTGCAATGTTGACGTGCTGTTTGGTGGTAAGGAGGTAAGGTCAAACAGCACGCCAACATTGCAATCTCACCTTTAACTCGAAATCTTTATTTAAAAATGGACTTGAGTGACAGGAAAAGAAGGACTTGAGAAATTATTTCCAGTCCTTCTAAGTAGCTCTAAGCACAACCGAAGTAATAACCTAAGGGATGGTATATACAAAATTTGTATCTACTAAATACATATTTAATAAATTACGGGTACGTAATGGCACCCGTTTTCCCTCTGTGTTTTGATACAAATAAGTCAAAAGAGGAGCAGAATGGAACTAAACTAGAATAAGTGTTTTTCAAGACTACGTATTAAGATTTGTTGAGGGCTGTCTTACATTAGTCTTGAAACGTTGGGAGATATGAGATACGTGAGATGAGAGAAAGTGGGCACTGGAACATGACATCTGCTTCATCTTCTGCTCTACTACTAGCTCTTCAGGCTGCAGATGGCATCATCCGTCACCACTGCACTTGTCAGCAGCATATCGCGGGAAACACTCTGAACCCGTTGTAGATTACTTTTTTGTAATAAATATAAACATAAAGGTAATAAAAGAAGGGCCAGACTGTGGTGGAATTACTCCATGAGGGGACGGAGTTTGTATGTGGACGAGTGACTCTACTCTATTCACCCTCACACGCCCAAAATGTGAACTGTACTGTTCGGACTATTACTACTGTGGTGTGATTCACAGCATCATTGCGTTTGCGCAATGGCGTCATTAGATCCATTGTTCTAATGACTCAGGACGTATTCTCTTACCAAGTTTGAATTCTTCTGTATCTGCGAACGTTAACCCTGCACATCACATAATATTATTACCTGATTCCCCACTGGGCCAGGGTTTGAATCGGAGTGGGATTCGTCGAAACGTCGCAAATATACAGAACGAGTTCGATGAGCGAATGTTTGAATTGTCAAGGGTCAAATTTTGTCAAACCAACCGATGGGTGGTCCCGATTTTTCTAGGGACTACTAGTGGGGGCCCTGAGAATTTGCTGCACACATGATGGTGCTGGAGACGACGCCTGATGAGAACAAGAAACGAATTCCAGTGGTTTATTATTGGGAATAATAAGCCATGGAGTAAGATTTGATCTTGAAAAGATTAGTCTTGTTATAAACGAATCGATTTTCAACTTGAGACAGTTCACATTTCATCACTCGTTACCAAACTCTGTGAACCCTCAAGTGTTCTCTAAAAACCATTCGTTTTCATGGAAACCAATTCACTTATCCGCCTCTAAACAATAATGAACAATAAAATATCATCGGCGAGCTTCTCACAACTAATGAAACGTCGGGCGTAATCCCGCCAGATTAGTTTATAATTCCATTTCGCGCTATTACACATTATTACTTTCCGCAAACGGGCCGATCCCGGTTTCAAAACCCGACGTCGGGATCAACACAAAGGTCTTTGTGCTCTTAAATCCTTCGAATACTTGGGCCGCTCATCCGCTTAACTAAATATTATTGAAGTGAAATCGATGTTGAGGGGAGGGGGGGGGGGTGCTGATTATTGCGAAGAGCACAATGGGTTCGAGCAGAACTGAGATATTCAGAGCAGACCTGAACGGGAACGTGATATTTTCGCACGAATAAATATCACTTAATGACGTGGGTAATAAACCTCGCTTGAAACAGGGTTTTCTTGCTGAATATTTGAGAATCAGACAAGGTTTATAACGCCTCGGCGAACAGCATCGTCGTTTGTTGATTTCTTTTGTTGTGGATGCGGCTGAAGGCTGAAGGGTAAAGAAAGGAACGCAAACCCATAAAACACACAATTTAGTTCAGATCAATCAAAAAACGGTTCGTGGTGACAGGATAGAGCGATGTTCAGGCCGCAATTATCATCGGATTTTCACGGTTTCGTCAGCGAATTTCCGCTATAGCAATGACTTCAATATTTAAAAACTCTGCAAATTCTTGACACAACGGTTCATTATCTTCTTTGTACAGATCACCCTTCTGTCTAGATCACTAGGTCTAAATGTCTAGATCCTAAATGTTAGATTAATTATTATTATCAATAATTGATTATCACTAATTATTAACAATATTATCAAGTACCTAGTGAAAATTATTATAATTTATTGTTAGGTATTAATAATATGTATTTACTATTAATAATAATTATTATTAATTATGATTAATTAATACGATATAATTCTGGGGTTTTTAATACTACGTCGGTAATAATTTTTCTATAAAAGAAGTACCTACCAACAAACATTCGAAATTACCTTCATTTCCGTAGCACGAAACGCACCTCAGAACAACAAACTCGACATCACTTAAGCCATATGATGTTCCAAAGAGCTTGTGTTAGTATGAAAAATTTTCATACTAACACAAGCTCTTTGGAACATCATATGGCTTAAGTGATGTCGAGTTTGTTGTTCTGAGGTGCGTTTCGTGCTACGGAAATGAAGGTAATTTCGAATGAAAATGGACCTGTATTTCAACAGTTTGATTCACGATCGTGTTGTGAGGCACAATCTTTGAGCCGTCATTGTGAACGAACGGCTGGTCGTACAAAGCTGCGGATGGTCTTAAACAATTCTACGGAACAAACTCTATCTAAATATGAAATAAAAAACATACCGTTCTATATGAATTTTTCGAGATATGAGATTTTCCAATTTTCAATATTCGTTTTGAACCCCTTCCCCTTGACTATGAAAAGTTTCGAGGACCATTGTGGGGTTGGTCGAAACCCATAAAAAAAATTTCGTAATTTTAACTCAACGCTAACTGGGCAAAGTGCCGCGGACGGCGTACGGCGGACGGCGTACGGCGGACGGACGGATTTTTTTTATTCGATTTTCTGAATCTACGTATCTTGAAACGTAAACCAACAAATTTTGAGGTTGGGTTAAAATTTTTTTTTCTTTGGGCGATTCCAATGGTTCATTATCGAAGATAATAAACCAAAATGAAGTACGAGGTACGCGGTGTAGGGATGGAAGGGGGTAGTGCGTCATAGGCTCTGACGTACTTGTTGGCCTCCTGCTAGCCGTCTTACGTCATACGCTCGTGCGTCATAGGCTCTGACGCACTTGTTGGTCTTTTGCCAGCCGTCTTACGTCATACGCTCGTGCGTCATAGGCTCTGACGTACTTGTTGGCCACCTGCCAGCCGTCTTACGTCATACGCTCGTGCGTCATAGGCTCTGACGTACTTGTTGGCCACCTGCCAGCCGTCTTACGTCATATGCTCGTGCGTCATAGGCTCTGACGCACTAGTTATCCTGCCAGCCGTCTTACGTCATACGCTCGTGCGTCATAGGCTCTGACGCAATAGTTGGCCTCCTGCCAGCCGACTTACGTCATACGCTCGTGCGTCATAGACTCTGACGTACTAGTTGGCCTCCTGCCAGCCGTCTTACGTCTTACGCTCGTGCGTCATAGGCTCTGACGTAATGGCCCGCCGGTCGCTTGTGTTCTGACTTGATCTGAGGGAAAGGGTGAATCAAGGGATCAAATTTTTCCCGTTTCAGTTTATGTGCCAAAGCAAAGACATGAAAATGTCAAAAAAATGTGTAAATAGGTACCTAAGCCCAACTGTAATGTCAATTTTCTGACAATGAGTTTTCGACTACTTATAGTTTTCAAACCTTTTTACTTAAGTACTTATTGCAATTTGAGACTGATACTGAGCTGTTTGCAAATAAAAAGTCTGATAACTACTTTACTTATTACATCTTATTAATCTATTTTCAAGTTCCGATTCACAGTTGAATGTATTTTATTTAGATGTCGTAAAATTCGAAAACGATGGAATGACGAAACCCGTCGACTACTGACTCAAGTGATACTGTCGACTTCTAACACATGTAGGTCGACTACTAGTGCAAAACCATGTCGACTACTGAAGAAAATGTTGGTCACTGGTATCGACTACTACCTAGAGCATTGGGATTTTTTACAAAACTTGTTTTTCCCTTTTCAAACCATGTTGAATAATATTTCCCGCTGCAAGGTCTTTTAGGGAAGGATCTTGGGTACACAATGGACAGGTTTGCAATGAGAAAAAAACCGAGTGAATATTGAAATGTCATCCATTTCTGACCTATATTTAAAATTTCAAGTCAATAGCTCAGCATCAAAATTTAATTTGTATTATTACAAAAAGGTATTATTTAAACAATTTTACAGATGAGAAACCGAGTGAATATTGCAATGTGGTCTATCCCCGACTGACGGTTAAAATTTCTAGACTGTAGTTTACCTGGAAGATGAAACACTAGGTCTAAATGTCTAGATCCTAAATGTTAGATTAATTATTATTATCAATTTTATCAAGTACCTAGTGAAAATTATTATAATTTATTGTTAGGTATTAATAATTTGTATTTATTATTAATAGTTATTATTATTAATTATGATTAATTAATACGATATAATTCTGGGGTTTTAATTACTACGTCGGTAATAATTTTTCTATAAGAGAAGTACCTACCAACAAACATTCGAAATTACTTTCAGTTCCGTAGCACGAAACGCACCTCAGAACAACAACCTCGACATCACTTAAGCCATATGATGTTCCAAAGAGCTTGTTAGTATGAAAATGGACCTGTATTTCAACAGTTTGATTCACGATCGTGTTGTGAGGCACAATCTTTGAGCCGTCATTGTGAACGAACGGCTGGTCGTACAAAGCTGCGGATGGTCTTAAAAAATTCTACGGAACAAACTCTATCTGAATATGAAATAAAAAACATAGCGTTCCATATGAATTTTTCGAGATATGGAATTTTCAAAATTTCAAAATTCGTTTTGAACCCCTTCCCCTTGACCTAGGGTTATGAAAAGTTTCGAGGATCATTGTGGGGCTGGTCCAAACCCAGAAACCAAATTTCGTAATTTTAGCTCAACGCTAACTGGGCAAAGTAGCGCGGACGGCGGACGGCGTACGGCGTACGGCGGACAGACGGATTTTTTTTTATTTGATTTTCTGAATCTACGTATCTTGAAACGTAAACCAACAAATTTTGAGGGGGGGTTAAAATTTTTTCTTTCTTTGGGCGATTCCAATGGTTCATTATCGAAGATAATAAACCAAAAATGATTATTTGAAACAATCGTAGGCAAAAATGTATACATAATACTATAGTGGTTTGCGGGTGAGGATGACCAACACTAGTCGTTGTTATCATTCGGTTTATTGCAACGTTTCAATCGTGGAACACGATCCTAATCATGCATCGAATCCAGAGATCTTAGTTCACGTAAAATGGGGTTGTTTTACAGGTAATTCGTTGGTGATGATTGAACGTAGAAAGAGGCTGTTCTTCGTAAGAGGTATAAGCTCTAAGGAGACTGCTTCATGACAAACTACAGCTTCATAGAGTGAATAGCGTAGAATTTAGCTGTAGGAGCCTCTCAGCTGATCTAAGCTCAATGCTTCCTGCTTCAAAGTGTAAGTCCTAAGGAGGCTACGTGCCAAATTACAGCTTCATAGAGTGAATAACATATAAATTAGCTCTAGGAGCCTCTCAGATGAGCCTGGGCCTATTGTGTTTAACGTGCAAGTCTAATGGAGGCTACATACCAAATTACAGCTTTATAGATTGAATAGCATAATAATTAGAGTTAGGAGCGACTCAGCTGATCCTGGATCTATTCTGCTTAAAGTGTACGTCCTAAGGAGGCTACATGCAAAATTACAGCTGTTTCTCTGAATTTATTTATTGGCATCAGTTACAATTTACACTATACAGCAACACTAAGTAATAAAAATTACATATTATACATATAGCTACAGTAGAATAATATTATGAAACTTGAAAAAATTTTTATACTTCAGTTTTGGTTTATTATCTTCGATAATGAACCATTGGAATCGCCCAAAGAAAAAAATTTTTTAACCCCCCCTCAAAATTTTTTGGTTTACGTTTCAAGATACGTAGATTCAGAAAATCGAATAAAAAAAAATCCGTCCGTCCGCCGTACGCCGTACGCCGTACGCCGTCCGCCGTCCGCCGTACGCCGTCCGCGCCACTTTGCCCAGTTAGCGTTGAGTTAAAATTACGAAATTTTTTTTATGGGTTTCGACCAACCCCACAATGGTCCTCGAAACTTTTCATAACCCTAGGTCAAGGGGAAGGGGTTCGAAACGAATTTTGAAATTTTGAAAATTCCATATCTCGAAAAATTCATATAGAACGGTACGTTTTTTATTTCATATTTCGATAGAGTTTGTTCCGTAGAATTTTTTAAGACCATCCGCAGCTTTGTACGACCAGCCGTTCGTTCACAATGAGGGCTCAAAGATTGTGCCTCACAACCCGATCGTGAATCAATCTGTTGAAATACAGGTCCATTTTCATACTAACAAGATCTTTGGAACATCATATGGCTTAAGTGATGTCGAGTTGGTTGTTCTGAGGTGCGTTTCGTGCTACGGAAATGAAGGTAATTTCGAATGTTTGTTGGTAGGTACTTCTTTTATAGAAAAATTATTACCGACGTAGTATTAAAAACCCCAGAATTATATCGTATTAATTAATCATAATTAATAATTATTATTAGTAATAATAAATACGAATTATTAATACCTAACAATAAATTATAATAATTCTCACTAGGTACTTGATAAAATTGTTAATAATTAGTGATAATTGATAATAATAATTAATCTAACATTTAGGATCTAGACATTTAGACCTAGTGATCTAGACAGAAGGGTGATCTGTACAAAGAAGATAATGAACCGTTGTGTCAAGAATTTGCAGAGTTTTTATCATTAATGTTATTTATTTATTGTGTTTCAATATTAGTATGTACTCGTGTCTTTATTTTGTTTTTAAACGCTTGTAGGAAGTTGAATAGAGATATGGAAACTGGTGGAAGTTGGGAGCATAATGCGACGTCGAGACTATAAAGTCTTTATAGTTCTTTATCCTACTTGTGGAACAATGTGGCTCTTGTGGTGTGGTTCTTGGTGCACTCCATAATCAGGAGCTCTGCACTTTCTTCTGTTCGGCAGGTGGAGCATAAGCTACCTTCATCCTGACCAAAACGGTTTAGGAATGATTTGGTCACGGTCACCCCGCTTCTCAATCGTGTTATCGCCTTATAAAAGTGTTTTAGTAGGCCATGGGAGGATGGATGGGAGTGTTAGGATGTTGGTGAGGTTGCAGGGAACAGGATCGTGCAGTGTCGGCCAGAAGGGTAAGTAGAGTGCCATCCTGCCATCGAAGGAGACACTGAGCTTTAAACTTGCGATGCAGATCGAAGGGTGGGAATATCGTCCAATTATATAGTGGGTTTGGTTGGCTCTTCGCAGTTTTTGTAGCTCTGTCTGCTTTTTTGTTGCTCACCAAACTTATGTGCTTTTATCCAGCAAAGTAGCTTGACGCAAGTGCCATACGGTTTTCAAAATATTGCCTTCAATAGCGTCGATGTTGGAAAAGAGGTTAGTGAGAGACGTTTTGGTGAGAGACGATAGCACTCATGCTATCGATCAGTATCAGTCCCTTGTAATAATGTTGGGTGTTCTGTTTTGCATATTCCAGGGCCTTTAGGATAGCAATAAGCTCAGCTGTGTATATTGACAGTTTAAACATTTGAGTGTGGTCATTCGAGGCGTCAAAGAAGGCACAGCCCACCCGTCCATCAATGACTGACCCATTTGTGTACAATGTACAGAGCGGTGGGGTGATTTTGCTGCAGGTATTCTCCTCCAATCGTGTTGAGTTTTGTGAAGCTGTTACCGCGTTACTGTTTTTTCGGTTCAGCAAAATTTTTGCATGACCCCACGTCAAAACGTCGCTGCATTTCTCAATAGAATCCCGTCAATAGGATCATTTGTGTATAGACGCTTCATAATAAACATATTAATCCCGGATAACGACGGCAGATGCCGGATTCAAAGGATTGCGTTTCCGTCAATTTCTCTTCGAGCGTCGACCGTTCTTTGATATGAATTTCACCAGCGTGAATAGTAACGGGCATTGACATCTGAGCTCCTTTGCCCGACGACCCGCCTCACGGTTTCCTTTGATCCTCGCAGTTGGAAATGGAGACTAAGTGACTTCTGTGTCTGACGAGTTCATCACGGAGGCTCTTTGCATCTGGCACTTCCGTTGATAAGGAATCGCGCGGCGGTCCTACAGATGAGACCGCCATGTTTTGTGTGTGGATGAAGATCACAACGCCCTTCGTTTCTTCGTTACGCATTTATAGACCGAATCCTCCCTTTGTCGCGGTCTCCTGTTCACATTTCCCCTTGTTGGATTCGTTCATGTCAAAAGTTCCATTCGAAGTTTCGTTTCTGTTCAAATTGTGAATTCTTTTCATTTCCCATCCAACAGAAAAACCCTCGAAACCCTCAGGAAGTCGCATCTAACGAACCTTTTCCAGCCGTTGGACCTTCCCATCTTTCCGTCGAGGGAAATCGGATTAAAACGTAGAGCTTCCCCAAGACACTGAAGCGTGACGCCCGAATAAAAGGGAGAACGAGTATTTGCATTTATATTGCGAATTAGTTGCGTTGATAACTGAGACTTGTCGACGCCAAAAAGAAGAAACTGAGACTCATCTTCGAAAAATCCAAGTTTTCACTCATTTCCATTTTAGTTATGCGCCTGATTACCCAGTTTCATCTGAGTTTGAGCTCATATTAAAAAACCAATAACATCAGCTTAACAATGCATGTTTCCAATTAAGGGCGATTTACCATCGATATTGAAGGCTATCTAAACCATAATATAACTGATATTATCAGTCAGTTATCGCCCTCCGAGTTGTTTTAGCGAATTTTCGAAGAAGAGGAAGCTATTTGTGTGACAGCTGTGATATCCAGTTTGGCTCACGTTAGTGATGGGCAAAACGAATGATTTCGATAATCGAATATCGAGTAATCAAATGGTTTCAACAATCGAATGATCATTCGAAGGATTTCACTCGGATGCGAAGGAAAACCCACCGCCAAACTGGTGCTCGAGTTTACATTTTCGAAGGGGAAGAACAACTTAACTATGATTAATCGAAGCGAATCGATGTTTTCGATATTTGTCGATATCAGCATGATCGATAAGACCTAACGTTAACATCGAGCGGCAATACGGATACGTAACTCTAAACAATGAAGGGGCAAGTTGAAAAACCTAGAGGCATTTTTTGGACGTCGACATTTTTTCTAATAAGTGGATTTCCTTGAAACGGCAGAACTTAACTACGATTAATCGAAGCGAATCGATGTTTTCGATATTTCGTCGGTATCATCATGATCGATAGGACCTAACGTTGACATCGAGCGGCAACACGGATACGTAATTCTAAACTGGAGTCGAGCAATGAAGGGGCAAGTTGAAAAATCTAGAGACATTTTTTGGACGTCGAAATTTTCGCAGATAAGTGGTTTTTCCTTGAAACGGCAGTATTCATCTAAATATGTAGACACATCTACAGGCGTAGATAAACGGCGTCCACCGGCGTCTATTGACGTGTCCATCCATGTCGAACGGCGTCTTTTGACGCGTACAGGGCCTCTATCGACGTGTAAAGGGCGTCTATCGACGTCTGTAAATTTAGAATCTGGCAGTCACAGTAATTGCCAGAATGGCGGCCACAACAGGCGGAAGTTGCTGAAGTAACGTGACAACCTCCCCCGCTTAACAGCCATTTGTGATCTGGGATCGAACGGAACACTAGAGGGGAGGAGCTGACGTGATTAGGTAGACCTGCATTATAAATTATACTTTATAATATTATTCTATTATAGCATTTCCGAGGCAAATTCAAGGTTTTACTAATTAAATTCGAGGTTTTCCGATACAAATTCAAGATTTTCCATTTCTAATTCAAGGTTTCCCCATTCATATTCAAGGTCAGTATTTTGTATGTTAAAAACTATTGTAATAGTTCCTAACTGCATTTAGGAACTAGGTAGGTATTTGTTTTGGAAAACCTTGAATTTGTTTCGGAAAACCTTGAATTTATTCAGAAAAACCTTGAATTTGACTCGGAAACGCTAGTAGACGACATAATATATGTAGACGACTGGTAGATGATCTACCAGTCGTCTAAACGGCCTATGGAGAGTAGATGTCCACATATAAATGTAATGTAGACGGAGATAGACCATCTAAAGACAAGATCCTATCTACGACATCTATGTTAACCCATAGACAAGCTGTAGACAAAAAATTGACATCTATGGAACGTCCACCGATAGATGTAGACGAAGAAGATGAAGTTTGTAATGAACTATCTACAGACCTACCTATCCCCAGAGCGGTCGAATCAAAACCCCGAGAAACAAGGAAAACGTAGCAAGCCATTACAAGTTTACGAGTACATCAAAAATAGACGTCTATATTGGTCTCAATGTATGTATACGAATGAAGATCACGTAGACCAAAGTTAAATGATCTACAAGATCTAGTAGACGTCAACTTTCTGTGTAGGTTGTTGTGGGATTCATATCGATATTGCATTCAAAATAGCGATTTAGGTTGGAAATAATGAACGGTTGGAGGTAAATTTGCAGCGATCGACTGGTCTCGAAAATTCGCCGACGGCGCAGGATTGAGATATTTTGGGCGCGTTCGAAAAGTTTCAATTCGCCCGTTGAAAATCCCGATAATAGGAAAACGGTTCAGGCAGACCTCGTTCAGACTTGACCCAGACGCGGGGTTGGTTGTTGTGACTGGGGCATGACCCGCTGTCGGGCCCCCGCCGTCCGCTCCGTCACGAGCTCCCACCGGCTCGATATCAGACGTCTGGCCCGACCGTCACGAGCCCGCCTCCTCGCCCCCTCCGTATCGCCCCCCTCCGTATCGTCTCCCTCCGTATCGCCCCCCTCCCCCTCGCCGCTCCCTTCTCACCGCCCACACGGTTTCCATCCCTTTTCCGTCTTCTCGCCATCGCCCCCCCCCCCGCTCCACCACCACCGCCACCACTTCATCATCCATTCCAGTCTAGACTTGAGACCAGACAAATAATACCCCCCCCCCCTCTCACCCACCAACCAACGCCATTTCCAACCCAACTCACGTAACTACTCGTTTCACCGCTCTTTCCATCATCTTGAGATTGTGAGCGGGGGGCGATACAGAGGGGGGCGATACAGAGGAGGGCGATACGGAGGGGGCGATATACAGGGTAAAGAAATACAAAATCCCAATTAAAAATAGTACCTATTTCAGAGGACTTCCGAATCCATCACTCGATATTAACATTTACAAGAAATCCACAGTCATGCAGGAAGGCAGAATGGAAGAAGAAGAAGAAGAAAAAGGTTTATTGATAATAATTACAAAATAGAAACAAATAAAGTTGAAATAATACACAATACAACGTGGTTTTACTTAACCGTCTCTCGGAGGTGTCTTCCTAGGGCCGGTTTCGCCAATAAACCATGAACTCGGTTTATTGGAAACCTAGTTCAACGTAAGCGATGGATTGATCTCAGATCGAAAAGTTTTGGGTTTCACCAAATTAAACGAGGTTCTAGGATCGGCGTTCACATTGGACTAAGATATATGAAAACCAAGTTCGAGCAGCTGTTAATCCGCGGTTTGAACTCTGATTGTGAAGGCAGGGGTCTGATTAGTTCGATGGTTAGATAACCCCTCTCAGCTTTTGAACATTTCTACTCCAAACACGACGGTGAAGTCAGAATTGCGATATCTCATTCCGTTATCTGATTAGAGCAGACTTAACATGAAGATCATTTCAAGTAACAACTGCGTTTCTTCATCTTCAAAGTGCTCCAGATTGAGAACGGAATGCGACATCGCTATTCTGATTTCACCATCGTGTTCAGCATAAAAAAAAAACACATTTAAAATCACTTGTTAGACTGTTTCATTTTCGGAATTTATGGGGAATTTCGCCCCCTTAAGACTCCTCAAAACCCCCCGTAGAGTGGCCCGATTCTGCCCACCTACGAACTTAACCTTTCGATTGCCAAGACAGATTTTTTGTGCAAAGTTGAACTTATTATCTCAATTCTATCGAGAGATATCATCTGGAGTGACACGTACAAAACGAAAGTAATTTTTTAATTGTAATTTTTAAAGTAAGTATATAATTTTTGGTCTGTTTTTGCAGTGGATTCAGGATGGTCTCAAACTGATTTTGGTATGGAAATTTTTGGAAATTCGAGTTTTAAAAATTTTGGACCGAGAACAATAGCTACATTTTCCTCGAAAATTCGCTAAAAGGAGGCAGCAGGCTCACGGGTAACTACATTGAGGTTCTACCAGATTGTGTTACATTTGAAGCGCTTCCATAATATTGTAATATTGTAATCTTGTATGTATCTAAAATCGTCGCTTCAGAACCCGGTTTTTTTTTTTGTGGGTTTTCTGGTATCAGGTTATTGGACAGTGTTAGGTTATTTGAGGCGGTTACGTTAAATATTCCCCACCATTATTGAGGAGCAGACCCCAACTATGCCCATTTCGAGCCGATCATTGCGCTCAGGAGATTGATGACCACTGCTTTTCAAATATCAGGCAATCTGCCGCTAGCGCGAGCCGATGAACGTTAAAGAGATGTCAATGTGTCACTTCGGAAGCACCGTACCCGTTTCGAAATCTCCCCGTGGTGCCGTGTCGAGACGTTTTTATTACTACACATCTACGTATTATTTTCAGGGCCAATCCGATCCCAACATTCAGACTAAAAACCTTCACACGTACAAATTCGCATCCGCTCACAACCGTCCGTGCGGAGTTTTTTAAACTTTTACGCTCCGCCGCTCGAGTTCCTTTTCAAAGTGGCGGCTGCAGCCGGTGATGTGCGCGTTCCATTTACCTCAGCTTCCCGGTTTAGTTACATCTGTATACGAGCAATCGTTGTCTGCCGTCTCCTTTTTTTCTGTACGCTCTCTAAAAGCACTGGGCGGTGCACTGCACGGCGGATTCTTTTTTGTCTCTCGTCTTTATCACCCCGTCGGTGGTTGGCAGTGAATAATTCCGATTTTTTTTCGTTAGGAAGCGATGGAATTTCCGCGATAGCAACAGCGTCGCTGGTACAAGTTCTACAACCACACAGTTCTCTGAAAGATGAGCATTTAAAGACGTCAGATCTGCACCGTGGGATGCTGTCCTCTACATGAAAACCTACTCACTAAATAACATAATATGTTATAGGTATAATGTGTATGTACTATACTAAAGTAATTATTAATTAAGAAAAAATTAAATTAATATTTACACTAGTCTACAAAAGTAGGGTACCTATACGTTTGAAGCGATAAGTCATATCCGAAGTATTTTGGCCTACTGAGCACGAATCCGCGACCAGAATTGAGCCATCACGTCCTGATTTTTTCTAACCTCAAAAAACGGTTAAAAACAGGGAAAATCGTAGAAAATATGCACGTAAAATTCGGAAAAATTTATTTTTAACATTTAAACCTTTATTCATATGGATTGAGACCTGCTGAGCACGAATCCGTGACCAGAATAGTGATAACTGTGATGACTCGTTGCTAACCTGTGTCCATCTACCTCTGTTACATGTCTCGGACGGGCAGAACTCGGGATGGATCCATCTGTCACTCCTACTTTAAGATTTTTATCATTTGGTTTCCCTATAAACCCCCACCCCTATGCATCGGATCCGGAAGCGAACCCCTACGTGCATTGTAAGGCCATTTGTGAGCACGAGTCAGCAATCAACTGTGAGGAGCAGATGACGAACTCTAGTGATCAGAGTCAGTTGTGTTGAGAGTTAAGGACTTATGACAGCCATTTGAGTTCCTGAGACAGTTGGATCTGCATTGTAAGGCCATTTGTAAGTACGAGTCAGCAATCAACTGTGAGGAGCAGATGACGAACTCTAGTGATCAGAGTCAGTTGTGTTGAGAGTTAAGGACTTATGACATTCATTGAGGAACCCAAGTCAGTACAATCACCTTTGAGGGCCCATTTTGAAGGAATATTCTGAAACCTGTGGTTTATTTGTGTGTTCAGAAACGGTAAAGTGGCAGTTTTATACGATAAAACGTATTATTTAGTTATTAATTAGATTGCAATTATTTATTAACTACCTGTGGGTTCCATCGCTGACGGGCAGAACTCGGGATGGATCCACCTGCCACTCTTACCTGTCGCTTTATGGATTATACCTCTTACATGTCCCTTTACAAACTCTTATAATCTTAAATACCAAAAATAATATTCATCTGTCTCACGGGAAGGAAGAATTTAAGATTTTTTTTTATATTTCGGCTTTCCTACAAACCCCCACAGCTATGCATCGGATCTGGGATTGAACCCCCCTATGTCCTTCCCCGATAACGGAAACATTTAAATACGGGAGAAAAGTTCGATCCATTGAACCGTTTTTTGCGTGATTGAAGGACTTACAAACAGACGGACACCAAATTCAAAATCGGCATGGTTCGACTCCATTTCATGCGAAACGAATAACTGTAGTGAAATTTTTCGAAAATACCCAAGGAACACGAAAATCGTCTCTAAATTTAGTTATTAGATTAATTCGGTAACACGGACAATTGAACTTGAAATTCGTTTAGTGACGAAAGGCAGATCGAGTCGGTAAGTGATTACAAATGTTTGCTCATTAGTTAATGCTGCATGACTTGAATCTACTTCTTCGTCATCCTGCAGTGGACGAGGATGTGGAGGATGACGTAGAGGAGACGGGTAGGATCAAGGGGAGACCCTGACTCGGCCGCCCCGAGCACGAAAACCCTCCCGCCCCCCTGACGGAGGGCTAATGAATACCCCCTGAAACGTGACGTAATCAAACCCCCCTCCCCTGTACACATCACACCCACGTCGTAGGGCGAGTTTAAATACGCAGTTGGGCGGAATCGTGAGCCCGTGGGGAGGGGGGAGGGTGATAGAGATTGAGTGAGCGGCGGGAGGAGGAGGGTCTCACGAAACCCTGAAACGACGGTCGGATTCAGAGAGGATTCTCTGAAACTCAGTGATGAGGGAGATGGGGGGGGGGGGTAGTTGGGGAGAAAGAGAGGTCAGGGTTACCTCCCAGGGGTCCGAGATGGAACAACGAAACTCGGCTTAGACCTTCTCTCTTTGCGCCACTCGCTCTCAGCCCTAACCCCCTCCTGCAATTCCGAAGGATTCGCTACGAATATATAATTTCCGTGAATTCAACTCGCGAATGTTTTCTAGAACGGAGAATACGGAGAATATGTTCCATATGTTGCTGATAACATCGGATCCTGTCATCAGCAGCCTCCGACAAAAGTTCCCTACCCTATCCAAGCCACTTCCCAGAGAAGTTCTGAACCTTCTGGTATGTTTTCCAAAGGAGCGCGAGCGGGTTCATGTTCATCCAGAAGACAGCCTCGACGATATGGATGTAGACTGTGAAAGTGACTAATTTTCAAATTTTTGTTAGCTAATGTAAAATTTACTTAATTTATTTAATACAGGATTTCATGAATAATAGTGAATTAATTTTTAAAAGACTCTTACATAGTGAAGAGAAGGGAACCTATTCGTGTTATTTTTTGAAGAAAATTTTACCTACTTTTGTTGAAAACGAAGGAAAGTTTTATTTTACTTGAAGTTTGATTTATATTCCTTCAGATATCCTTATTTCACTACGAAAACCAATATTAGTTGCAATAATACGACAAAATTTTGAATTAACCTCTCTTAGAATTGAGTTAGTATTGCCATAATTTTAACTTATTTCAGTTTCTTTCGATTTCTTCAGTTTTCACGGAGGGCGTAGGGGCGAGAGAAGTTAGTTAAGAGCACTGTGAAGGGCGGGGGAGAGAACGGGAATGAGCACCAAAGGGACTGCTATTCCCTTCCATCACCAACACCAATTCGACACCACAACGGGACACTCCACCACTCAAGTCAAAAAATTGGTGGCGGGCGAGTGGCAACGATGCACAGTGGAGCAAAATGACAAAAAAATCCAGTCATGCAGCATGGCTATAAGAGGGAATTTTCGAAGAAATAATTGGTTTTACGTAATATGTCTCCATTACAGAACATGATTTCCATAAACCACAACTCCAGTATCAACCACGTTTTTCTTCATCCTCAAAGTGTTCCAGTTTGAGATCGGAATAAGATATCGCAATTCTGACTTGACCATCTTATTCAGAGTGTAAAAACCTTTGAAATGAGGTGTCACTTGACAAACCGTTTCCTTTTTGGGATTTATAATGACCCCCCCCCCCCCTCCGACACTCCCCAAAACCCTCCCTCAGGACATTTCAACTCGACGGGGAAGTCAGAAATGCGATATCTCATTGTTATCAGATTAGTGCAGACTTAACATGAAGAACATCTCAAGTAACAGTCACGTTTCTTCATCTTCAAAGTGCTCCAATTTGATAACGGAATGAGATATCGCAATTCTAATTTCACCATCGTGTTCAGAATTGAAAAAACCTTTAAAATAAGGTGTCATTTGTCAGAATGTCTCATTTTGAGAATTTATGAGGAATTTCCCCCCCCCCCCCCCCTTATAGTGGCTCGATCCTGCCCATCTACGAACTTAGCCTTTCGACATATAATTTTTGGTGTCTTTTGGCAGTGGATTCAGGATGGTCTGAAACGGATTTTGGTATGAAAATTGATCGAAAATTCGAGTTTTAAACATTTTGGACCGAGAACAATAGCTACATTTTCTTCGAAAATTTGCTAAAAGCGGAAAAAACTCCGTATCTTCAGAACAATCAATCTGAATCATATCCCCAAAACGGCAAACACAAAAAATTGAGAATCCGTTTGTCAACTTTCTGGTAAGTGCTCGTATTTTTGTAGGTGCCTACAGTTTTTCCGCATTCAAACTTGAAACTCCATGGAATCGCTAAGTAGACTATACCATTAGAATGCTGATTAAATTTGCAAGTTTTCATGACATTTGCCAGCATCATTCAAAATTCCGTATTAAATTGATAAACATTAGTTGAATTAAATTGTTTTGTGAGCGTCTTGATTAGATAGACATACTGAAATTTATTTTCAATTAATGTTGTGAAAGTCTTCATATATGGCATATTATGATACTGTGATATATCATTATACCGGGTTCTTCGTCACATCCAGTACGAGCGGACCTAGTCGAGCTCTAGAGCTCATGAATAAGTAATCGAATCGTTTGTGAGAAACCCAAGTCTTAAAGTCCGACCAGCGAAGAGTTTTTCGGGCGGGAAGAGCAACAAGAAAGCGGGAATGGACCGTAAAACTCGATTTTCGACTCCAAAGGAGGCAGTAGTGGCGAAGAAGAGAAAGGAAAAACGGGCAGTGGACGAAGCTAAAAGCAGGGCTCTCGTTACACTTGCTCTTCTATCTACCTTCCTCAGGTTGACACGAGTTATGGGAGGGGATTCTTATTTATTTCATCCTCTTTCCACTGAGAGAAAAGACCGAGTTGGCGAAGGGTAGTAAATATTTGAACGGTGACGCGGGAAAGGGGTAGAAAAAATAAAAGTTAGGTACCTTCGCTTCGTCACCATGTTTCCCGAGCTCTTCCCAACTTTCAACCCCCAATCGACCGAAGAGACACTTTGTTTCTTATTCTCTTCCGTTATTGTATCGTCAAGTGGCTCTTACTTTTCACATTGTTTAAAACATGGGGCGACCAATTCAATCGGTGAGAGTACAGCGAGGGGGCGCCAATTCCGGGACAAGTTTCATCGGACGACTTTAAATTGAATCATATCGAAGGAGTCCCGTTTGTTAGGATAAGCTTGTAACAGACGAGCGTACGTTGTCAGCTCAACTGGCTCGGGGTGAAAAGAACAGTTTCGATCGATTTCAAGAGTGGGTAATTTCAGTTTCTTCAGTATTATTAGAGGTTACTGTTCGGAGACGAGCACGTACGGGGACGTGCTGGGAGAGGGAAGAACCTCACACGAATGTATAATATACATTATAGACATGTATGTCTGTATGTGACTGTAGATTGGGGAAAGAGTAATATTTTTTTTTTCATGTTCATTTTGAACCTTTATTTACAGAAAAGACCGAGTTCTTGGACCACCTTCCTCAGCCACTCGTTTTGACTCGAATATGCCCCCTGTTTTTTATGACTCCTTGCCACTTCATGATGCCACTGCCCCAAAACGATTTTTCCTTGCAGGCAAAAACCTAAGCTAGCAAGTTTTCACATGCCTCTCTTGAGTCTAATTTTAGCCCAATAAGAGCGATGGCCATGGACAAAAAATATGGTAGTCGCTTGATGTTCCCCAGTGGTCCCTTTTGGGACGTCAAAATAGGCTCCACTCAAAAGCTCTGAGCACCTCCGTGGGTGTCCGATCATGTTTGTGCATGTCCTAACATGTTCCTGACAATTTCAAGCGACAAGGATCATGGCATGAGGTTCGTGAAGAGCCCCCAAACGGTAGCAAAACCAGGATTGACAGCCGGGAAGGTTCGTTTTAATTTCTGCATTTTTATGCAAATAAGAGAAAAATTTGCTCTTATTTGCATAAAAATGCAGAAATTAGAACGAACCTTCCTGGTTTTGCTAGATTTCCATAATTTTTTTAAAATTTATTTGAGATCTTCCAGGATTCCACTTGAACTACCGGTTACAACGGAGTGGAATGTACGGTGGTTGTTGTTGACAATAATTTTGACGCTTTGACGTCGCAAGAGAAGTGGTGCTGCTTCAAGAATGACGATACTCCACGTGCTGCTTCTGAGGCGACGATACTCCACGTGCTGCTTCAAGAGTGACGATACTCCACGTGCTGCTTCAAGAGTGACGATACTCCACGTGCTGCTTCAAGAGCGACGATACTCCACGTGCTGCTTCAAGAGTGACGATACTCCACGTGCTGCTTCAAGAGTGACGATACTCCACGTGCTGCTTCAAGAGTGACGATACTCCACGTGCTGCTTCAAGAGTGACGATACTCCACGTGCTGCTTCAAGAGCGACGATACTCCACGTGCTGCTTCAAGAGTGACGATACTCCACGTGCTGCTTCAAGAGTGACGATACTCCACGTGCTGCTTCAAGAGTGACGATACTCCACGTGCTGCTTCAAGAGTGACGATACTCCACGTGCTGCTTCAAGAGCGACGATACTCCACGTGCTGCTTCAAGAGTGACGATACTCCACGTGCTGCTTCAAGAGTGACGATACTCCACGTGCTGCTTCAAGAGTGACGATACTCCACGTGCTGCTTCAAAAGTGACGATACTCCACGTGCTGCTTCAAGAGTGACGATACTCCACGTGCTGCTTCAAGAGCGACGATACTCCACGTGCTGCTTCAAGAGTGACGATACTCCACGTGCTGCTTCGCTGTTTCAACAAGTAAAATTGTCAAATCTGAATTGTACCAACGAGACTTCGCATTTCACTTCTTCCGAGACTTGAGTCAGTGTAATTCTCCAAGCGCCCTCCCCGAAATGTCTACATCCGCGTCTGGATTTTATGTACAAATCAGCAAGTCAGCGCGTAAACCAAACGTAATAAACTGGCAGTCGTTAGAGCCAATAAGTGCGTCTTAAGGGAGCTTCGAACTTTATAGGGAAGTTAGGGAGGGGGGGGGGGTTTAATTTAGATTGGAGGTCGGGCGCATAAATAAGTGCGGGGGCAATAACAGTTAGAGGTCTGGGGTCCCGCGGTGCTCCATTAATTTCCTGTCCACCAGATAGGGAGCTCCGCCGTCGGAGGCTATCGGAATAAGTGGAAGAAGCTCCTCGCGATGGTGAAGAAGGCGAGGGGTAAAGGTGAAGTCGGCAAGACTGCTGTTAGAAGCACCGTAGGGGATCACCCGGTGCAAAGGCACTTGAAACTGAAATACTGGCCTCATTTCACCTACCGATCCTACCAGACCGGAGAGAATTCCCGCTCCTTTTCCCCGCCAACTTCCACTTCGTTCTCTTCTTTTTTTGTCTTCTTCCATTTTATTGCACACAGTTCTCCGGAGAGAAACGTAAAAAGAAGTTGAGGGTCGGACACCGAAAGGAGTAGGTGTATGTGCGACGTTGTAAGTTACTTGACGGTTAAACGACCACTCGAACGGGTCCCATGACGTCACTTGTATCGCGAGCCGCCGCGGAAGTGGCGTTTTTACTGAGGTAAAAACCTTCATTTTGTGATTCGGATGAATAATATTTTATCTCTAAAACCAAAATCAAAATAGTTACTCTTGTTTTTGCGTTTCTAACGTTAAGGAATTATCACTAAATCAATAAGTTTTAATTTGTTGATTTAGGTAGCACTGACCTCTGCAACAAGCAATTGCTCTTATGTGTAAAAAGAAAAATAACAAACAACTTACTTTTTTCAATAACTTTTTTTCGTATTCACGGAGGATTTGAGTCGACAATCGCTCTTCTTGAAGGTCCATTCGAACTCAAATAAACCGTCGAGTCGATATGAAGTCAACTTTTTTTCGTTTTCACGAAGTATTTGAGTCGACAATTGCTCTTCTTGAATGTCCATTCGAACTCAAATAAACACCTCGAGTCGATATGAAGTCAACTTTTTTTCGTTTTCACGAAGTATTTGAGTCGACAATTGCTCTTCTTGAAGGTCCATTCGAACTCAAATAAACACCTCGAGTCGATATGAAGTCAACTTTTTTTCGTTTTCACGAAGTATTTGAGTCGACAATTGCTCTTCTTGAAGGTCCATTCGAACTCAAATAAACACCTCGAGTCGATATGAAGTCAACTTTTTTTCGTTTTCACGAAGTATTTGAGTCGACAATTGCTCTTCTTGAAGGTCCATTCGAACTCAAATAAACACCTCGAGTCGATATGAAGTCAACTTTTTTTCGTTTTCACGAAGTATTTGAGTCGACAATTGCTCTTCTTGAAGGTCCATTCGAACTCAAATAAACACGTCGAGTCGATATGAAGTCAACTTTTTTTCGTTTTCACGAAGTATTTGAGTCGACAATTGCTCTTCTTGAAGGTCCATTCGAACTCAAATAAACACCTCGAGTCGATATAACAAAAGTTGACTTCATATCGACTCGAGGTGTTTATTTGAGTTCGAATGGACCTTCAAGAAGAGCATTTGTCGACTCAAATACTTCGTGAAAACGAAAACAAGTTGACTTCATATCGACTCGAGGTGTTTATTTGAGTTCGAATGGACCTTCAAGAAGAGCATTTGTCGACTCAAATACTTCGTGAAAACGAAAAAAAGTTGACTTCATATCGACTCGAGGTGTTTATTTGAGTTCGAATGGACCTTCAAGAAGAGCAATTGTCGACTCAAATACTTCGTGAAAACGAAAAAAAGTTTTTATCGACTCGACGGTTTATTTGAGTTCGAATGGACCTTCAAGAAGAGCAATTGTTGACTCAAATACTTCGTGAAAACGAAAAAAAGTTTACTTCATATCGACTCGACGTGTTTATTTGCAGTGGCGGCTCGTCCATAAGGCCACCTTGGCCCTCGCCCCACCCAAAAATTTGCAAAGGAAAACAGAAAAAACATAGAACAAGGAGAAAAAAATCTTACCTACTACTACCCACCATGGAAAAAGGGAGATCTCCCTTCCTCCATGACTACCCACTTCCACTGAGCTCTTGCAGGCGGGCGGACTTCGTCTGACTTCGATAGCAGTACACTGTGTCACAGTGACTGTGATAAAAGTCGCGTCCTCAACGCATTTTGTTTCGATTTATCGATTAAAAAAGTCGATTATCGGATCGACCAAAAGTGCCCCAGTCTCAATGTTGAAGGTATAGGCGCTTCCTGGGGTGGGGGAAGGCACCCTGTGTTCCGAGATAGGAGCCCTTCCGGGCGGTGGCCAAAATATCGAATCAACTCGAACGCCGAAAACAATCGATTTTTTGGTTCCTTCCCAACTGTTGATATGTGATCTTCATAACCTTCGTATAATTTAACCTACTCGATGTTTGGCCTGCGACGCAATTGCCCGTGATTTTTGCTTTCCGTGATTTTTTCTTTCAATTTCCTTTCTTTGTTTTTCGTTCGTGGTTTCGGTTTTCGTTTTCGCGTTTCTTCCCTGAGTTCAGGCGGCTCCGGCGGTGTTGAAGCTGCACTCGATCCCTCGCTGAAGTTGCTCAGATAAGTTTTTTTTTTGTAGATTGATACTCTAGTTCTAGTAGGTAGATACCAACCTCCCGGCGACTTAGGTGCATAGTTATTTTTTTAAGATGAATAGAGTTGACTCTTTGCTGCTAACCCCAGGACTAAATCGCCCGTTTCTAGACAGATTAGAGATAAAACGATTGGGTCGAGACTTACCTACATTAACTCTTACACAGAAAGTAAGTAAGGGGAAAGGATTGTTTGCTGAACGCAATTGTTACCATAAAGCTGAATGGCTTACCGGTTGTCCGAAAAGGAATGCGTTTTTTTGTTATTATTGTCTGATATTTGGAGGGGGGGATTCTATATGGACTGAAAAGGGTGTAACTGATCTGAAACACTTGGGGGAAAAAATCAGATCTCACGAATCGACTAAAATACACATTAATAACAGCACTGATTTCAACCTTCTTGGTAAAACAAATATTGCTGCCGCCGTCGATTCAGCGCACGCTATTGCCATCAGGCACCACAATGAGCAAGTAGACAAGAATCGCTACATTCTCTCTCGTTTGATTGACTGCGTAAAATTCTGTGGGATTCACGAATTGCCGTTGAGGGGACATGACGAGACAGCAGACTCTTTGAATAAAGGTGTATTTCTGGGCCTGATCGATTACACCTCTAAACTTGACGACGTCTTTAGGGAGCATCTAGAGCGTGCCACTGTTTTCAAAGGGACTTCCAAAAGCGTCCAAAACGAATTGCTTGACTCCATCTTGCACGTTTGTCGGGAGGTTATCAAGAATGAAATTTCAAGTGTCACCTACATCTCAATCATGGCAGATGAAACAACTGATGTGTCAAATCTGCTGCAGTTCGTCGTTGTTTACAGGTATTTTTTGCCTGACAAAGGTTTAGTTGAGCGCTTTTATGGATTCGCCAATCCTGATTCAGCTAATGCGGAACATTTGTCAAAAATAATTTTGAACCATTTAGAGGAAGTGATCCCCAAAGAAATAGGCGGGAATCATAAGCTTAAATTAGTCGCTCAAACTTACGATGGGGCATCTGTTATGGGGGGGAAAAATGCTGGTGTCCAAAAGAAGGTGCTTGAGGTCTTTCCTAACGCTCATTACATTCATTGCTATGCCCACCAGTTGAATCTATCCATGATGTCAGCCGCTTCCTGCGATCCACAAGTTCGTCGATTTTTTTCCAATCTCACTGGTTTCGCAGCATTTTTCTCTCGTTCACCTCAGCGTACTAGGGTACTTGATTCAATCGCTGGTAGCCGCAGGATGCCCCGCCCTTCTAACATTCGTTGGTGTTACACTTCCCGTCTAGTCGAGACTGTCCATGAATATCGTGATATTTTTGAAGAATGTCTTGACAAAATTTGTGACTGTAGCGATTCAAGCGATGTCACCATTCGAGAGGCTACTGGGCTCCTTTCCCAGTTGAAAGATGATTCCTTCTGTTTCTGGCTGAATTTTTTCTATAAGATTATGCCCCATGTTAACACTCTATATAATCAACTTCAAGCTCTGGAGTGTGATTCTGTCCAAGTGAAGATGCACTTGTTGAATTTTGAGGCCACTGTCACTGAAGTTAGGGATGCACTCTCTCTCGAAGTTTCTTCCGCTAGAAAGGAAGAGGAAAATTCTAACACCCAATCGACTGCTAGTGATAAGGCTCAGTCCCACCACATTTCGAAAAAGAGGAAAACTGAGCCTACCATTACCAAACTGGGTGCAGCCATAGAGGTATGTGACGTCATAATTTCTCAAATTAACATGCGTTACTCTTTCTCCGGCCATTTGTCAGGCTCCAACCTTTTTTGTTTTGACAAATTTACTGAATTTTGCTCTTTGTTTCCTACTCGTGAGTTTGAAGCAACCGTCAAGGCCTACCCTTTCTTAGAAGCTAGGAAGTTGAAAACTGAACTGACAACTGCTTATGCCAGGCCTGAATTCAAATCTTTAAATGGAGCAGTACCTTTACTGACGTACATACTTCAGAACAACCTCAAATCTACTTATTCTGAAGTCGTCAAACTCTTGACTATACTTGTTACCATGCCAATGACAACTGCTGAGGCAGAACGATCTTTCTCTACCTTGAAAAGAATAAAATAATTTGTTAGATCAACAATGACACAAGACAGACTTAATGCTCTCACCATGCTCGCAGAAGGGAGAGAACTAGTGTTGAATACTCCTGACTTCAACAAAAAAGTGATAGAGCATTTTTGTTCCCTCAAGAGCAGGCGAATGGATTTCTCTTATAAGTTCTGAGCTTCCATTTTCTAATGAAACACCCTTCCCCCTATCACTCATACAGGTAATTCATAATATTTTTCAGTTTAATTATTTACTAGTCATCAATTTACTTTTGATCCATACATACCAAAGATATTAGGTACTTCAACGTTCCTAGTCAAATAAATTTCCTTTCTCCAATATATTTTTTGTCGTTATATTTTTTCAGCTTGTTGTAAATACCCGCAGTATTTACGCCTACCTACTCCAATAATAGAATTTTTTGACTACCTTTATAATGTACTCTTTGAATAGTACCCGTACAGTCACAATTTCTCTTTTATTCTTCCTATCATTTTGAAGATAATTATTTGGGTGGGTAGGTGGGATTGTCTTGCAGCCACCTCCTCGTCGGTAATCCTGGATACTGGTCAGTAACCTTCCCTCTCCTCAAGAGAACTCTTTGGAGAATGATGTTTCCTGACTTGCTAAGAGCTGCATACCACTAATTATGAAGCAGTTTAGCTGTAAGGGTAGTTTGAGTTTAGTTCCTATAGTGAGTACCTAATAGGTAGGTATGCACCTAAATATTGCCCTGGTGCCCCACCAGTTTCTGAGCCCACGAGCCGCCCCTGTTTATTTGAGTTCGAATGGACCTTCAAGAAGAGCGATTGTCGACTCAAATACTTCGTGAAAACGAAAAAAAGTTGACTTCATATCGACTCGAGGTGTTTATTTGAGTTCGAATGGACCTTCAAGAAGAGCATTTGTCGACTCAAATACTTCGTGAAAACGAAAAAATGTTGACTTCATATCGACTCGACGTGTTTATTTGAGTTCGAATGGACCTTCAAGAAGAGCGATTGCCGACTCAAATACTTCGTGAAAACGAAAAAAAGTTTACTTCATATCGACTCGAGGTGTTTATTTGAGTTCGAATGGACCTTCAAGAAGAGCAATTGTCGACTCAAATACTTCGTGAAAACGAAAAAAAGTTTACTTCATATCGACTCGACGTGTTTATTTGAGTTCGAATGGACCTTCAAGAAGAGCAATTGTCGACTCAAATACTTCGTGAAAACGAAAAAAAGTTGACTTCGTATCGACTCGACGTGTTTATTTGAGTTCGAATGGACCTTCAAGATGAGCATTTGTCGACTCAAATACTTCGTGAAAACGAAAAAAAGTTGACTTCATATCGACTCGACGTGTTTATTTGAGTTCGAATGGACCTTCAAGAAGAGCATTTGTCGACTCAAATACTTCGTGAAAACGAAAAACAGTTGACTTCATATCGACTCGAGGTGTTTATTTGAGTTCGAATGGACCTTCAAGAAGAGCGATTGTCGACTCAAATACTTCGTGAAAACGAAAAAAAGTTTACTTCATATCGACTCGACGTGTTTATTTGAGTTCGAATGGACCTTCAAGAAGAGCGATTGCCGACTCAAATACTTCGTGAAAACGAAAAAAAGTTGACTTCATATCGACTCGACGTGTTTATTTGAGTTCGAATGGACCTTCAAGAAGAGCATTTGTCGACTCAAATACTTCGTGAAAACGAAAAACAGTTGACTTCATATCGACTCGAGGTGTTTATTTGAGTTCGAATGGACCTTCAAGAAGAGCATTTGTCGACTCAAATACTTCGTGAAAACGAAAAACAGTTGACTTCATATCGACTCGACGTCTTTATTTGAGTTCGAATGGACCTTCAAGAAGAGCGATTGCCGACTCAAATACTTCGTGAAAACGAAAAAAAGTTTACTTCATATCGACTCGACGTGTTTATTTGAGTTCGAATGGACCTTCAAGAAGAGCATTTGTCGACTCAAATACTTCGTGAAAACGAAAAACAGTTGACTTCATATCGACTCGAGGTGTTTATTTGAGTTCGAATGGACCTTCAAGAAGAGCGATTGTCGACTCAAATACTTCGTGAAAACGAAAAAAAGTTTACTTCATATCGACTCGACGTGTTTATTTGAGTTCGAATGGACCTTCAAGAAGAGCGATTGTCGACTCAAATACTTCGCGAAAACGAAAAAAAGTTGACTCCATATCGACTCGAGGTGTTTAGTTGAGTTCGAATGGACCTTCAAGAAGAGCAATTGTCGACTCAAATACTTCGTGAAAACGAAAAAAAGTTAACTTCATATCGACTCGAGGTGTTTAGTTGAGTTCGAATGGACCTTCAAGAAGAGATGTTGTCGACTCAAATACTTCGTTAAAACGAAAAAAAGTTGACTTCATATCGACTCGAGGTGTTTATTTGAGTTCGAATGGACCTTCAAGAAGAGCAATTGTCGACTCAAATACTTCGTGAAAACGAAAAAATGTTGACTTCATATCGACTCGAGGTGTTTATTTGAGTTCGAATGGACCTTCAAGAAGAGCAATTGTCGACTCAAATACTTCGTGAAAACGAAAAAAAGTTGACTTCATATCGACTCGAGGTGTTTATTTGAGTTCGAATGGACCATCAAGAAGAGCAATTGTCGACTCAAATACTTCGTGAAAACGAAAAAATGTTGACTTCATATCGACTCGACGTGTTTATTTGAGTTCGAATGGACCTTCAAGAAGAGCGATTGTCGACTCAAATACTTCGTGAAAACGAAAAAATGTTGACTTCATATCGACTCGAGGTGTTTATTTGAGTTCGAATGGACCTTCAAGAAGAGCAATTGTCGACTCAAATACTTCGTGAAAACGAAAAAAAGTTTACTTCATATAGACTCGAGGTGTTTCTTTGAGTTCGAATGGACCTTCAAGAAGAGCAATTGTCGACTTAAATACTTCGTGAAAACGAAAAAAAGTTGACTTCATATCGACTCGAGTTGTTTAGTTGAGTTCGAATGGACCTTCAAGAAGAGCGATTGTCGACTCAAATACTTCGTGAAAACGAAAAAATGTTGACTTCATATCGACTCGAGGTGTTTATTTGAGTTCGGTTGGACCTTCAAGAAGAGCAATTGTCGACTCAAATACTTCGTGAAAACGAAAAAAAGTTGACTTCATATCGACTCGAGGTGTTTATTTGAGTTCGAATGGACCTTCAAGAAGAGCAATTGTCGACTCAAATACTTCGTGAAAACGAAAAAATGTTGACTTCATATCAACTCGAGGTGTTTATTTGAGTTCGGATGGACCTTCAAGAAGAGCAATTGTCGACTCAAATACTTCGTGAAAACGAAAAAATGTTGACTTCATATCGACTCGACGTGTTTATTTGAGTTCGAATGGACCTTCAAGAAGAGCGATTGTCGACTCAAATACTGAAAACGAAAAAAAGTTGACTTCATATCGACTCGAGGTGTTTAGTTGAGTTCGAATGGACCTTCTAGAAGAGCAATTGTCGATTCGAATACTTCGTGAAAACGGAAAAAAGTTGACTTCATACCGACTCGAGTTGTTTAGTTGAGTTCGAAAGGACCTTCAAGAAGAGCGATTGTCGACTCAAATACTTCGTGAAAACGAAAAAAATGTTGACTTCATATCGACTCGACGTGTTTATTTGAGTTCGAATGGACCTTCAAGAAGAGCGATTGTCGACTCAAATACTTCGTGAAAACGAAAAAATGTTGACTTCATATCGACTGGAGGTGTTTATTTGAGTTCGGATGGACCTTCAAGAAGAGCAATTGTCGACTCAAATACTTCGTGAAAACGAAAAAAAGTTGACTTCATATCGACTCGAGGTGTTTATTTGAGTTCGAATGGACCTTCAAGAAGAGCAATTGTCGACTCAAATACTTCGTGAAAACGAAAAAAAGTTGACTTCATATCGACTCGAGGTGTTTATTTGAGTTCGAATGGACCTTCAAGAAGAGCAATTGTCGACTCAAATACTTCGTGAAAACGAAAAAAAGTTGACTTCATATCGACTCGACGTGTTTATTTGAGTTCGAATGGACCTTCAAGAAGAGCAATTGTCGACTCAAATACTTCGTGAAAACGAAAAAAAGTTGACTTCATATCGACTCGAGGTGTTTATTTGAGTTCGAATGGACCTTCAAGAAGAGCAATTGTCGACTCAAATACTTCGTGAAAACGAAAAAAAGTTGACTTCATATCGACTCGACGTGTTTATTTGAGTTCGAATGGACCTTCAAGAAGAGCAATTGTCGACTCAAATACTTCGTGAAAACGAAAAAATGTTGACTTCATATCGACTCGACGTGTTTATTTGAGTTCGAATGGACCTTCAAGAAGAGCAATTGTCGACTTAAATACTTCGTGAAAACGAAAAAAAGTTGACTTCATATCGACTTGAGGTGTTTATTTGAGTTCGAATGGACCGTCAAGAAGAGCAATTGTCGACTGAAATAATTCGTGAAAACGAAAAAAAGTTGACTTCATATCGACTCGACGTGTTTATTTGAGTTCGAATGGACCTTCAAGAAGAGCAATTGTCGACTTAAATACTTCGTGAAAACGAAAACAAGTTGACTTCATATCGACTCGAGGTGTTTAGTTGAGTTCGAATGGACCTTCAAGAAGAGCAATTGTCGATTCGAATACTTCGTGAAAACGAAAAAAAGTTGACTTGATATCGACTCGAGGTGTTTAGTTGAGTTCGAATGGACCTTCAAGAAGAGCGATTGTCGACTCAAATACTTCGTGAAAACGAAAAAATGTTGACTTCATATCGACTCGAGGTGTTTATTTGAGTTCGAATGGACCTTCAAGAAGAGCAATTGTCGACTGAAATACCTACTTCGTGAAAACGAAAAAAAGTTGACTTCATATCGACTCGAGGTGTTTATTTGAGTTCGGATGGACCTTCAAGAAGAGCAATTGTCGACTCAAATACTTCGTGAAAACGAAAAAAAGTTGACTTCATATCGACTCGAGGTGTTTATTTGAGTTCGAATGGACCTTCAAGAAGAGCAATTGTCGACTCAAATACTTCGTGAAAACGAAAAAATGTTGACTTCATATCGACTCGAGGTGTTTATTTGAGTTCGGATGGACCTTCAAGAAGAGCAATTGTCGACTCAAATACTTCGTGATAACGAAAAAATGTTGACTTCATATCGACTCGACGTGTATATTTGAGTTCGAATGGACCTTCAAGAAGAGCGATTGTCGACTCAAATACTTCGTGAAAACGAAAAAATGTTGACTTCATATCGACTCGAAGTGTTTATTTGAGTTCGAATGGACCTTCAAGAAGAGCAATTGTCGACTCAAATACTTCGTGAAAACGAAAAAATGTTGACTTCATATCGACTCGAGGTGTTTATTTGAGTTCGAATGGACCGTCAAGAAGAGCAATTGTCGACTGAAATACCTACTTCGTGAAAACGAAAAAAAGTTGACTTCATATCGACTTGAGGTGTTTATATGAGTTCGAATGGACCTTCAAGAAGAGCAATTGTCGACTCAAATACTTCGTGAAAACGAAAAAATGTTGACTTCATATCGACTCGAGGTGTTTATTTGAGTTCGGATGGACCTTCAAGAAGAGCAATTGTCGACTCAAATACTTCGTGAAAACGAAAAAATGTTGACTTCATATCGACTCGACGTGTTTATTTGAGTTCGAATGGACCTTCAAGAAGAGCGATTGTCGACTCAAATACTGAAAACGAAAAAAAGTTGACTTCATATCGACTCGAGGTGTTTAGTTGAGTTCGAATGGACCTTCAAGAAGAGCAATTGTCGATTCGAATACTTCGTGAAAACGGAAAAAAGTTGACTTCATACCGACTCGAGTTGTTTAGTTGAGTTCGAATGGACCTTCAAGAAGAGCGATTGTCGACTCAAATACTTCGTGAAAACGAAAAAAATGTTGACTTCATATCGACTCGACGTGTTTATTTGAGTTCGAATGGACCTTCAAGAAGAGCGATTGTCGACTCAAATACTTCGTGAAAACGAAAAAATGTTGACTTCATATCGACTCGAGGTGTTTATTTGAGTTCGGATGGACCTTCAAGAAGAGCAATTGTCGACTCAAATACTTCGTGAAAACGAAAAAAAGTTGACTTCATATCGACTCGAGGTGTTTATTTGAGTTCGAATGGACCTTCAAGAAGAGCAATTGTCGACTCAAATACTTCGTGAAAACGAAAAAAAGTTGACTTCATATCGACTCGAGGTGTTTATTTGAGTTCGAATGGACCTTCAAGAAGAGCAATTGTCGACTCAAATACTTTGTGAAAACGAAAAAATGTTGACTTCATATCGACTCGACGTGTTTATTTGAGTTCGAATGGACCTTCAAGAAGAGCAATTGTCGACTTAAATACTTCGTGAAAACGAAAAAAAGTTGACTTCATATCGACTTGAGGTGTTTATTTGAGTTCGAATGGACCGTCAAGAAGAGCAATTGTCGACTGAAATAATTCGTGAAAACGAAAAAAAGTTGACTTCATATCGACTCGACGTGTTTATTTGAGTTCGAATGGACCTTCAAGAAGAGCAATTGTCGACATAAATACTTCGTGAAAACGAAAAAAAGTTGACTTCATATCGACTCGAGGTGTTTAGTTGAGTTCGAATGGACCTTCATGAAGAGCAATTGTCGATTCGAATACTTCGTGAAAACGAAAAAAAGTTGACTTCATATCGACTCGAGGTGTTTAGTTGAGTTCGAATGGACCTTCAAGAAGAGCGATTGTCGACTCAAATACTTCGTGAAAACGAAAAAATGTTGACTTCATATCGACTCGACGTGTTTATTTGAGTTCGAATGGACCTTCAAGAAGAGCATTTGTCGACTCAAATACTTCGTGAAAACGAAAAAATGTTGACTTCATATCGACTCGACGTGTTTATTTGAGTTCGAATGGACCTTCAAGAAGAGCAATTGTCGACTTAAATACTTCGTGAAAACGAAAAAAAGTTGACTTCATATCGACTTGAGGTGTTTATTTGAGTTCGAATGGACCGTCAAGAAGAGCAATTGTCGACTGAAATAATTCGTGAAAACGAAAAAAAGTTGACTTCATATCGACTCGACGTGTTTATTTGAGTTCGAATGGACCTTCAAGAAGAGCAATTGTCGACTCAAATACTTCGTGAAAACGAAAAAATGTTGACTTCATATCGACTCGAAGTGTTTATTTGAGTTCGAATGGACCTTCAAGAAGAGCAATTGTCGACTCAAATACTTCGTGAAAACGAAAAAATGTTGACTTCATATCGACTCGAGGTGTTTATTTGAGTTCGAATGGACCGTCAAGAAGAGCAATTGTCGACTGAAATACCTACTTCGTGAAAACGAAAAAAAGTTGACTTCATATCGACTTGAGGTGTTTATATGAGTTCGAATGGACCTTCAAGAAGAGCAATTCATATTGACTCGTAGGTGCACAGAAAAGTTGAAAGATACTCATTTCCACCAGTGGATATTCCTACTCGTGTTACTTCAAAATAATAATATGGTGAAAGTAACATGATTAGTCATTGTCACCGGTTGTGAGATTTTATTACGTACGAAAGTGTGAACGTTGCAAAAAGTTGTAAATAGTAAAACAAATAATGTTCTTTAAAAGCAGCAAATACAAAATATTTTTACGAAATGAGAATTTCATTCAAATCAGTTTTTATTGAAACTTGCTGGTAGGTACTGAAACTTAATTTCTCGAATTTTACAATATTTTTTAATGCATATTTGTCGCATATTTCACTGGTTTTTTACTGCATATTCGGGGTATCTATGCTGCATAGAAATCCGTCTTTAGTGATCACTGATCACGGATGAGCGAGCCTGGTCCCAGAACGTTCGTAACCTGCGTTTTTCACAACCTCCCTGATCCGCGCTTGCGTATCTTCGGTTTCCAGCTGGAAATCGTCTATTTGTACTTCTGAGCATCACTTTTGTACTAGTATTAAACGTGCTCAGTTTCGTACAAAACACCCAAGAAATCCTCAAAAGTTGTCTCCTCTCGAAATTCAACAATGACGAGGTGCGCTAATTCAACTCGACCAATCGCTCGTTGGTTCCTCCGATAATTCCTGTTGCGTTCGCCGGGTTGCAACGCTCCAATGAACGGCGAACGCGTGGTAAAATGTCTACAGGAGAAAAGGACTCGTTCAGGGCTGCTCACGAGTATAAAGGAAGGAATTACCGAGCCCCAGACCGAAGCTCCCTTCAGTTCATCAGCGCCTCCTCTTGTTACTCTTCGCCTCTCCCAGTCGTTGCCGAGGATTTTCCGCCTTTGGAAAGCTGCCGTCAAGTGCATTTAAACAATAGGAGTTCCAGCAGGCGAGCAGACGCCTTCAGCTTTCAAGTGGCCCCTCTCCGCCATCCATCCCCATCCGTACCTCTGCGCCTCTTAACGAACAACTAACGATCCCACTTCTCTTACAGGCCTGCAGTAGTCTGAATGAAAAAAAAGAAAAACAAAGAAAAAGTGCATTCGTTGAAATGGGGATAATGGGTGGATGTTAATTAGCCTCAAGCCGATGCCCCTGATGGATTGTTCCCTCAGTCATCATGTGGAAACCATGGAAACCCAGCACTTCCTCGTGTCCAACCTCTGAAAATGCTGTCTACAGCGAACTGTTGAGAGATAGGGACATAAAAGTTCCAGTCTCGAATCACGACCTAATGAGCGAATTTACCAAAATAACTTGAAAACTGGAATCTACCAATTCCGAAAGTTCGCATATGACGGAAGAAAAACGTCTACCTAGTGGGTGACGAGTGTAGCTTTTCGGAGTATCTTTTAACAGGGCGACATCCCTCCTTCTCATTCAGTTCCCAAATGTTTGAATCAACTACAACCTCAAGTTGATCAATAAATGAAATCTATAGTGCGAGGAGGCAGTGAAGGACGAAAAGTAAGAATAAAAAAAAAATAACAGGAATGAATAAAAAGCTCCGCGGAAATTATATCCAACACCCGGGAAAAGGGTTCATTTCCTGAGCGTCATCACCATAACGCCCCTCTCCCCGCCCCATCGTCAGTCCGCTGGGAAGCACTAGACCCTAAGTCCCTTCATGCACTATTCATTCTACTGGAAGCATCGTGCAATACGATGGAAGAGACGGGAAAAGGACTCTTTCAACTCCGGCCATCACCTTTCACCGCCCCCGACCTCCCTTTCTAAGTGAATCCCAGGAAGAGCCAGCTATGTATTCAAATCGCATTCTCCCATATACTAACCCCTCCACCGGCCCCTGTCCCTAGCTGCATGCCACAACCTGGCAACTCCCCTTATAAACTCCAACTATAAACTTATATTCGGCCGTTAAAACCCTTACGTGATCTCTCGAGGAGTTTTGAAGAGCTTGCGAGTTTCCTCCTTTTCATTGCTTCCACGAGGTTTACTGTTATTTTCATAATTTACATGCACACCTCGTCGAAATATATTTTCATTTACATAACAAATTACATATTTTTGTGAGGTGTAAATGAGGCTATAAACCTCCAATCCGTCCTTACTTTTACGAGTGAATTATAAAACTAGACTAACATTTAAAGTACGACGTTGACGCTTAAGAGTACGCGGTGAACACTTAATAATGAATAGGGTGTATATTGTTGATTACTGTACCTACGCCGGTAAATTGAGCACTAAAACCAGTGAGTACCCTCTGAGATTTCATTGCCCTCGATGATGACAAGGCTCTCGTACTTGACGGGTTCTGTCCATCCGTATATCAGTTGTAATGTATGGCTGCTGAGTACTCCAGTTCAAGAGGGGTTGGGAAATATGCCCACCCAGAGGGATTTTCGGTCCGTGCTTCCACAGAACCGTATATCCCCAGAGCGGTCAGCAGCCAAACAACACCTGGTTGTTGATAGAAAAAGGGGGACTGAGAGTAGTATGGAGTTCCAATCCAGGAAGAACAACTGGAAAACTCCAAGGTGTGGTTAACCTCCATCGTAATGGTTCTACTGCAAATTACTACTTTTGGAGAACTATGCTCCTACCAGCATGGACATTGCTAGGGGTGTTATTGAAATACAGATATTTGAATATAGAAATGTAGAAACATAGAAATTAGAATATAGAAGATTGGTGGAGCGAAAGAAATTGAACGATGTCAAGAATTTGAATTGCCAATATAAATGCTTATACGCAAAATGGGTTGGATCCCTACTATAGGAGCCCCTGAGGGAAAGCTCCTCAAATTTCAAAAAATAGTGGAGGAGGTACCGAGGAAAAGCCAGCACGTACCTACCAACCACGCTCTGCTACCATGTAATGGATGGCTGCTGAGTACTCCAGTTCAAGAGGGGTTGGGCAATATGCCCACCCAGAGGGATTTTCGGTCTGTGCTTCCATAGAACCGTATATCCCCAGAGCGGTCGAACAAAAAGATCGAAAACAGGGGGTCAGCAGCCATCACACTATGAAGCTCCTTAGGACTTTCGCTTTAAGCAGTACCTAAATAGGCGCAGGATCAGCTGGGTGGCTCTTAATGCTCTTAACTGAATCTGAATCTGGCCAACCGTCCCTCATGTTTACACCTTGCTTATAGTTGTCTCTGCTCGTCTCAGTCTTAATTTGCCGAACAAATACTTCAATGGAATCGTAGTAGCTATCATCTTCCGTTTCAAATATCAGATTGTCCTTAACCGGTTATCTAAATAGAACACCTGCTTTGCTCCTTTGACATATTTTATCGTCTAATCAAAATTGGACAAAAATGTTGGTCATCTTTGTAACCTACCAGCCGCCATCTGTGGTAGGTATACCTTGTTTTTCTCCAAGTAAATTCAACAGAGGCTTATGGTCAGTGTGGATAGTGAACGACCCATTAGGTACTCGTAGAATTTTTTCTGTATAATTCGGTATAATCTATAACATAAACTTATCTTATTGAGTCATAAAGAAGTCAATGTCGTGGTTTTAGCGCGCGTCGTCCCTTTGTGCGGCGCTATGGGTTTAACCCTCCTTCAAGACCGGGAGGTCTTGCCGGTTTATTGCCTACTCGCTCCGGACAGTTTATGACCACTGAATTTCAACTACCCCACAACGGTAAGTATTTTTGAATAGTACTTTTTCACTTAGGTGACTTTGTGGATAACAATATTTTTATACGGTTACAGTTCGGCACCACCAGGTTGCTGAGCGGGATTGTAGTGCCCGAGGTAACGATTTATGAAGGGATATACGTTACATATTCTCCAAGGCAATTCCGATTCCGCACCGCATTAGTTACAGCGGCGCGTTGATACCGAAATTTGATTACAAGAAGGGGAGTAAGTACGTACAAATGTAACTACAGAGCTCGGCCATTATCCAGTTTTCAACCCCAGAGTTAATTTCAAGCAACAGTGGTTGTTGTTGAAAATGAATCGGCCCCGCCGATCCGCCTGTGTATCTAATACGGTTGTTTCACGTTAATGAACTCGAGTAATACACCCGAAGAGACCGCCGGTGCGGGGGCAGATCGAGGCTCAAATCCTCGCAATTTACTTCACATCAACCTCTCGGGGGCACCCCTTTAAAACCTGCCTCGAGGTTTGGGATTAATCTATGTATAGTTGATGAGATGCTTTGCCTCCTGTTAGGGGAATGCAGTGAATAATTCACTGGTAGCGGAGGTGGAAGGTAAAATTATCCTCAGCGTGAATCCACAAGCGTAATCTGGTTTTAATACCGACGCTACGAATATACGTAACATTTGTGAATAAATTATACTGTTAATATTTCCACCGAGAGCAAAAATGATAACAGTGGAGCCAATCGAGGTTTCAATTGAAGTGACATGTGCCTGCATCATACCCCTTTCATAAGTTTCCGATAAAACCTACTTACACTAGTGACACCAAAATCTGTCCTATCTTTATCGTGATACCTAAATCATGGAGGACGGTAACAAAATATAATAGAAATATAATGGAAATTAGCTTTGGGAGCCACTCAGCTGATCCCAGCCCTACGCTACTTGAAGTGTAAGTCCTAAGGAGGTTACAAGGCAAATTTCAAGACTCTACCACCACAGGATGCGCCATAAAAAGTAACTTTTTTGTATCACGCACATTTTGGAATGACACCCCGACATTAGACGTATCCATGTCAACAAGACGCCTAAATGCATAATTTGGTGAAAGAAACTATGTTTTAATTGGTAGACTAGGCCTAATTAAGTGTAAAGTACATTCTACCTGCTCGTAAAACAGTACCCATGAATATCTTTTAGCTTGTAAGCCTAGGCCTTTTCTGCTTAAAGTGTAAGACCTAAGGAGCAAATTTTTCATTTTACGCTGATGTAAGAATTGCAATATCTTATTCCGCTCTCAAAATCGGAGCATTTTTAAGATGAACAAACGTCGTTGTTACCCTTGAGATGTTCTGCATGGTTCATCTGCTCTAATCTGATAAACAAATGAGATATATCACAATTCTGATTCACAATATATCTCAATATCGCAATTCTGACATCACAATCGTATTCAGCTTTAAAAATTTTTAAGCTGAGGTGTCACTTGTCAGACTGTTCCATTTTTGGAATTCATGGGTAAAGTTTTACATATCTGTACGAATACCTACTGCTTCGAAAGTTCGCTCATCATGCTGCATGACTGGAATTTTCATTCTGTTACCTGATTTTTCCCTAATTTTTGGGAGTGCGTAGACATAAAGTCGAAAAAACCCTAATAATAAATATTTTCTTGGGGTTTAATGATTTGCTGAAATTCACCCATACCCTAATATCTCTTTTAAATTACTTCAGAATTTTTTAACAACCATGTGAATAAAATGACTCTGTTATTGTTTTCTTCAGAGTAGTTGGCACATTCCTTCTTTCGAATCGTACCTTAGATAATAAATAAAACTGGCTTTAGGCATAAAATTTATAAATTTATGCCTAAAACCTGTTTTATTTATAATATAGTTTTATAATATAATAGTTTTATTTAATAAAACTAGTATGAATAACGTTGGCCCATCCACTTTGGCCAACTCTGTGTAACAGGAAATTCAACCTTCTAAAACCACTAAAACTGGTAGGAAGCGTCGATACGACATAATGAAGTCACGGTGAACGCAGAAAAGAACCGTTACATAGTCCATTGCCAATTCACTCTTGCAATAACAAGAGGTGACATCTGGTGAATTCGAATTATCACTTCAACTAACTTCCAACATCGACGAGTGACTTGTTATTTCACGTTTGCACTATTCACCATTCTGTTTTAGTTTCACTAGTTGAAACTCACCGGAGCGCATGACGAAGTGAGGGGGTATTGGAAACGACTTCTCTAAGTGAATTCAAACTCGGCTGTTATTATAGACTACGTATACGTGGAGAAGTGGGTTGTCACGCCATCATACCACGTTAGGTACACAACGAGAAGATCAACATCAGGGAGCCCTTTTCACTTTCGAAAACCGAATCCCGTATTTACGAATGAAAACGTTGTCATAACTGACATTTCCCATCGTCAGATTCGGGGCGAAAAGGGGGAGCTCATCCACTGCCGCAGTAACCTTTCCATTTCCCAGAGTGGCCAGACATATCGGGATACTTGAATCCGGCGGTACTTCAATTATAGAAATCCTGGAATCCAGGGGTATTTCAATTACAGAAGTTGATAACCGGTCACCGCTGAATTAATGAATACTCTTCTGTGGGTAAACGGAGCTACGGAGTCGATGACAAACTAAATTAAATGGACGGAGTTGTTTTGTTCAATTGTTAATTTATGTTAGTTGAATATGGTCACCAACTGGCTCAACAGTGACAGTGAGGAAGTGGGTTGTGGCTTTAAAAGGCACTGGCTGAAGTTGAAACGAAGCTTTGAGCAAAATTTCAAGTCAAGCACATTGAAGATGAAGAAACGTGGTTAATACTAGAGATGCTCTTCACAATCGTGTTCAGCGTGAGAAAATCTATAAACTGAGGTGTTACAATCGAGACATTTAGGTATTATAAAATCGGTTGTTTCTTTGAAAATTCGCTCTAATGCCATGTTGCATGACTGTGGTTTTTTAAATATTTTTTTACGCTGAACAATGCGATATTACAAACAGGGGCCCTTCGAAGATAAAGTAACATAGTTGTTCTTCACGGTTCATCTACTCAAAATGTTCCCAATATCACATTTTCATAAAACCAGTTATTTCTTCGAAAATTTGCTCTTGTAGCCATGCTGCAAGATTGGAACTTTTTTGCTTTCGAGTCAACGAAATTAGTGGAATTAGTAGATGCCTTGTTATCACTTATTTACCACTTATGAGGGTCTACAATTGATATTCTCGAAATCGAACTTTGAGTTCCGTGTCTTCCTGAAGTGAAATGGGTAACAGTGAATGACGTTTCTTTTGAATACGAAACTTTTGTACCTTCGGTCGAGTGAGGGAGGGAAAATGCTTTAGAATTAATATAAATGGATGATGAAAGTTAAACAACCTGGGTAATACGATTGATTTGACTGATGGAGCAGGGTTGAACTCAGGTGTAACAAAGCCAACCCTACCAATATGATTAAAGTTATTTATATCGTGATTGCTTTGTTCAATGGAAACAGTATTAGATTTTCGGTCAATGAAATTTAAGGACCTTTCGGACACTGACCCGATGTTTCTTATGGCCAACTTTTCGAATTAATCATCATATTCTGGAGAAACTCTCGTATTTATTATTTTCCATTCTACCTTCAGGATGCTTTTATGGGGGCGGATGTTTAACTGTTGAGGTTCTCTTTTCCGTTGATTCCCCACTCAAGAAGAGCCACATTAATGTTAATAAGTACATTTCATTAAAACCGGTTCAACGGTCTCCGGTATAATAACACCCGGTAATTGGCATTTAATAACAACGGAAAGTGTACGGAAATGAGAAAACCACTTAATTAGATCATTATTTCTATCATGAAGATGTTGTTAGTGTCCCGCCCTTTATTAAGCAAAAGGGGATTTCACTCGGGTAGTTTCTGAAAGGGTAAACGAGGTCAGGGAAGTATCGTTTTTTACGAGGGTATATTTTAACAAGGTATCACATAGTTAGTAAGGGAGGTTTGTGGAACCAATTACTTTAAGTGTAATATGAGCTTGGAACGTCTCGGCGTGGAGGGGGGAATTATTGAGCTTTGGGGGTCCCGAACATACCCTCCGGCCGTTGAGGGTTAAAGTTTATTCTCTCTCTAGGCTAAGTAGCAACACAGGAGGTTACGATCGCTGCTCAGGAAATGAAGAGGTTATTGCTGTAGAGGATGAGCCAATTTCGACCCGTATCACCCGACTTTTACGACGAATAATGTAGGTTACGGGAACGTTTTCATTCGGAAGAAAATGTGGAGTTTTATTTGGATAAAAGCAACAACCGAAATTTGGACATAAACGTAGTCAAAATATACAGCAACTCAAATCACGATCTTTCATGTATAGATGAACACATATACAATTCATGTATACATGTATACATATACAATTGATGAAGTGTACAAAAATCTAGTTTTTTCGACGTCTTCTAGTAGGAACATTTTCCTACCAAGGGGCCACTCACACACGTGAAAAAAATTTCTAAATTCCGTTTTAATATTCTTTGATTAATAACAATTATTCCACAGTACAATCTGAGTCGCTATGTTCTTGTTTTCTTTTCATTCTGATCGTAATTAATGAAATAGAGCCCACAACTTTGCAATTTCCATGGTTGAGTGGAAGAAAAGTGACTGCCAAAATCGCTCAAAAGTTACTGCCACGGCTGTACCATGGTGACGACTGGATGTAAAATATCCCTCGGGAGTCTACATCATGTGGGCAATTTACCAAATTTTTAAATTCATTCCTCCTGTGTGAAGGAATTTTTTTCCCTCTCCTGTAAAATTTGGTTTTTGGGGCTTGTCCCGTTTCTACACTCAGCGATTCATATCTAGTCCCCTTAAAGTTATTTACCGATTCTTTTTGTTCTCTTTTCGTTTCGGTCAAAAATATAAGATATTTTGGCAACAGTAACGTGTTTTATCGGCGTCTGAAGTATATCGATCGTCAAGTCCTTGAGGAAGTCTAAGGCTTTTCTGGGCGGTAGTGTATTTTCAAATCAGGTTACGTCGGTCTCATCTAATGAATATTCCTCCACAACTGGTTTGCCTTAATGTTATATTCAGCTTGTGCCCGCATCCTCTGTTGCATTATTCCGCCCGTTCGGGATAACTTTGTGCTGACTCTTTATGTAAAAGGAGAACGAAAGTTGGGAGGAGGTCCATCCGGTAGGCGGGACGGGGTCGCGGGAAAGCACCTCAACGTCTTGGCAGATATGAAAGTTACAGTTAACAGAGTTTCAACCGCTGGGTTCGGGGTCTGGGAGTTTTGAATGACTCACTTTAATCTGTTGTGAAGTTCATCCGTAGGGCTCGAAGGAAACTTTGGCGTATCCCAGGGTGCACGAAAGTTATCCCAAATGCTCCCTCCTCAGTATACCATCGCCCCTTTCCCTTCGAAGGCTAACGAGAGCAGAAGTGCTTCCTACCCGTGAAAAGTTGTTAAAGTCCTGTTACATCGCTAAGAAGCTCTTCAGCTAGAAATAAGCCGCGATTAAGCTCCCGTGACCTCTCCCTGTCTCTGCTTTTCCAACTCACTTTTACCCGCAACTTTGGGCGAGGGCCGAAGCCTGAGTCCCAAGCGGGAGTTTACCACCGTTCACTATCCCTGGGCCACGTTCAAACTCAACGAACAAAATAAATCTCACATCCGTGCGTTCAATCATCTCATCTGTCTGCCTACGGAACTCAGATCTGACCCAAGCGAATATTCTATTGCAATCGTTTAAAAACATTTGCTTTTTGACATATTGTATTACAATCCCCCTTCAGAGCAATATACATGTGTATATGGGCCATTCTCCCAGGAAGCGACATTTTCAAATCTCAATGTTAAAAGAAAATAAAAATGCCCCAAATTGTTAGAAAAAAATAGGTACACTCAGGAAACCATAAGTAATGATTATTCATGTCTATCCACGCACGATTACTATTTATTACTTATAGCCATGCTGCATGACTGGATTTTTTTTTAAAACTTTTTGCCAGCGCTTTTTGAAAAACCCTGGAAATTGCAGTCTAATTAAAAATACTTTGAAATCAACGTATTAGAAAGTTAAATTCTTCGTAAAGGTACAATATCGCTTGAAAGGAGGAGCATTGTTGTTTACTCGTAGTTTCCTACAAGTCTTCAAATTATCCTACGTTCTAAGTTTCGTTAGGGGTCCACCCTGCATGTGTATATCTACTCGTATTTGAACTCTGGTGATTTTGAAGGTTTGTTGAGGTGCGGTCGAAATAAAACTGTCTTGAAATTATTAACATTTCGTACTTTTATTTGTACACCACTAGGGTAGAGTTGGGCTGAGAGTAGTAGGTGATGCATACTGTATAATCTTGATTTACAAATTTGTAAACAAATTCAAACGGTTCAGAGAGTGAATTTCGGTACGATATTTCGATCATTGGTTTCTGAATTTTGCTCTACCCTAATGACGATTTAGTGTGAATACATTTGGTAGCCATTTGTCGACTTCCGAGCCCAATGCCCAACTATCCCCTTTGATAAACGAAGCGGAAATCTCTGTTCCATCGCGGGAATGCCGGGCTTCATACAGCAACCCCCAATGACGGGACACCCTTTTCCTCCGACATCTTTGTAACGAGCGCGCATCAAACAAAAGAGATGGTGACTCCGCCATACAGAAGAGATGAAGTATGTTGACATTAATTAGGTTGGTAAATAAAAGGGGAAAGACTTCCAAACAGCACGGGGAGCATGGCGGCAGGCTGTTCGCTGAATACCTTCCTCGTGAAACATCGGCGACGAGGACGCAAGTAGCTTTTTCAAGCACCGTGTTTCAATAGATCCGAGTGAGAGAAAGAAAATCGTAATTATATGCAACAAAAAGTGGAAGAGAAACATCCTTCTCGCAGTTAATTAAAACTTCCAGCGGTAAATGAGGTCGCCCTTGAAAAGAAAATATAAAACCGTAGAATGAATAAGGCTAATCACATTCAGCTACAAAAAAATCATTATAATACGTTTAAAATTGAAATAATTACAATCGTGTAATTGTTTTCATACCTTCACCTTTGTGAGTCGGTCGACCAGTAGAGACGACTGTTATTTGCATAGGCCAAACTATGGGAAACGATAACGAAAACGTAGTTTTTCAACAGTCAGTTGAATCAATCGATATAATATATTATAACCCACCTCCAATAGCAAGAAGGCATCCCTGGGTCATGGGCAACCCATTATTGTACTACTGTAGTACTTGACACAATTTAATCGTTTAAAAATGGATTATTTTGGGTTTGAAATATTTATAAATATACTTATTTATTAAATAAGTGTAAATACATCATTTTCAACTATTGCAACATTTAAAAAATCACTTTCTTCTCTTTTTGGTAGGGAAAATTGGAGTCAGCTGGTACCGAGTTTTAGTTACCTAAGTAATTTGCAGGATAAACCACTTGGGTGTGAAGCGAAAAATCACCTGCTATGGAAAAACGCTTATGCGTTTCGAGGCAGATTTCGGTTAATAAGTGGTTTTGCCTGCAAATTGGATGATGTACAATGTCGATAAGTGGCTGAAATTGACAAAAAGTGGTTTTGCTTGCAAACTACCACAGATAAGTTGTTCTGCCTCCAAATTAGATGGAAAAACGATTTTAACGAATTCGAAGATAGGTGGTGTTACTTTAAAACAGCAGAATAGCAAATCAGCAATAGCATATTGATTAACGTACGAACCCTGGGCTCTTGAAAAAGTCATCACAAGGAATCCAATACGACCGGAATTGAATGGGGCAAGTACAACGGACTCTACCATCCGTTGTGCCCGAAATGAAGAGATCGGGGAGATGGAAATAATTAATTAGAAGTTTGGTAACCACCGTATTTCCTCGTTGAACAACCGTCGCCAGTGACGTTCTTAAAGCAGTTGATAATGCGGCGATGGCAGGGATGGCACTTGAATAAGAAGTTATGTAAATAACCCAGAGCGAATCGTTCTCTAGTAAAATCAACGTTGGGCGAAGGAACGTTTAATTAGTACGAAGTTGATAACTTCAATGAAATGCAATTTCCGCTTTGACTGACTTTCATTTTACAAATTACATTAAACTTTACGGATGTATTTGCACACCCTACGTTAAGGTAGGGTTATATTTAATAATATTATTCTATATTTATATAAAACTCGTTGCTTATAAATCTTATAGTAGTTGTCAGGGCTTAGTCCAGCCTTCTTGCCCAATGGCCACAAATCAGTAGAAATTGGAAATAGATTAGCGTAGCGTCCGTTACTCTAATATATTTCCGATTTTATACCTAATGATTTTCGATTACAACCAAACCGTTAGTACGGAAATTTATCTACGCCATTTTTGATCGTACAAAAATCGTTCACCACTTATTGGATAGACCTCGGTTGAACGAACATTTTCATGTTCACCATATCTCTGTGACTGTACGAATAGCAGAACTATGGACATAGCAGCTGTCATATTTGGTTCACAAACTATGAAGCTGTAATTTGGTATGTTGTAAATTCCAAATACCCTATAGCAATTTCGCAAATTCACGTAATGGTATAGACTTGAAATTTGGCATTTAGTCTCCTTAAGACCTACACCTTGAACAGCACAGGGCAGGGATTAGCTGAGTGGCTCCTAAAGCTCATTTCTATGCTAATCACTCTATGAAGCTGTAATTTGTGGTTCTTGTGCTTCCCCCATCTTTATAGTGTAGGTCGTTGCTTCGGAGGTTGCGATATATGTTGAAAATATATATGAAAAGTGCCGCCGTGGGATAGCGCCTCTTCTTCCTGGGCCGAACTTTTCGTCGATTGAACGAGTTATTGTCAGTGATTCCCTTGAACATTCTATATGCAATAGAAAGAATTAACTTTGTCTATGAAATTCAATCCATATTTAGATTAGGTAAGTTAAGTTTAGATTATAACCCCCCACCACCACCGATCAAACCTGAATCCGCCCCTGCGTTCCACAGTATGAAAATATACCCACTCTGAACCAACGGCTGGTCGTAAAAAGGTCCGGATGGCCTTAAAAAAATCTTTGAATCAAATTCTATTCAATTGTGAACTAAAACCTGTACGTTTAAAAGTAAGTTTAAAATTTGCGAGATATCAAAATTATAAAAATTTCAAAATGAATTTTCAACTCCTTCCCATTGATTTAGGGTTATGAAAAGTTTCAAGAGTGCCGTAGAATGACTAAAAAACCATAAGAAGTTCAAACACTTGCACCTTGAAATTGTGCAAGATGACGATGAATGAGCAGGTAGTTTCGAGGAAAATGTAGTATATTCGTCTGGTGTACTGGTTTTTCACACATTCTGGGGTCCATAGAACAAGTTCATTTGGCTGACTGAGTGAAAGAAAACTATACACATTTTGGCCCATGTCACGGGTTTTGGCCGTTTCATCCACATGTGCGCCATCTACTTCTGTTCGACTATTGTATAAATGAAATAATTTAAAAAAAAGAGTGAATGATAGAAAGTATTCTTGAAAGCCTATGACACCTTTCCAGAAGAGTTCCTAGTTGAGATTCTTCTCAAAGCCCTAGCGACGGTTATCCTTTTAGAAAATCTTCCTGAGAGCCATCCAGAGGGAGCTCCAAGAGCTGAAGGGGTTTTTTTTTTTTTTTTTTCAAGAGGGGTTGAAAAGAAGAAAGCTCCGGATAGTGAGGCAGAGGGAAGAGAAGAACTCCGACGTACTGCTTGTGATCCCTTGATATTTGAATATGAAACCTTCCCAACGTTGAAGTTGACAAAAAAAAGGGACGAAGGGGCCGAAGGAAAGTACGTCTGTCTCGTGTCCTGGATCAAACTTCCCTCAAGGTACCTCCGACACAAAGGAGGGAAAGTCACAAAAGGTGCCATTACATTAATAGAGGTGGCTTCTTCCTTGCCCGTGTTTCACCCGCTTGTTTCTTTTACTCCCTTGTGTTTTTTTCTCTCTCTCATTCTCTATTATTTTTTACTTGGAAGCTCTTTTATTTCGTTTTAATTACCACTAGTTTTTCCCCAAATATTCCGGTATATAATATATTATATGTGTTGGAGTTCACAGGATTATCATTACGATCGCCTAGCAAAGCACCCCGAGCATAAAGGAGGGAGAAGAAAGGGTAGAGGAAGCCCTTTCTTCAGGAGTTCTTTCTCGTGTGTCCAGCAGTCGGGTCGAGAGGAGTCGACCATTGTGGATCGTTGTCCAGGGAGTTTCGCAGTCCTATGGTTTTACCCGTTTAGTTAATATTTGACCAGTTCGTATCACAGTTAATACAGTTCTTCTCGTAATCAGTGCGTATTGATTATGCAACAAGACCTCGAAAACGACGAACTGAAGTACTAGTACAAGAATACCAAGGTTATGGTTTTCTTTCTCCCACATACATTTTTTCCGTTTGTTGTTTAAAAGTTCTTGAATGTGCGGCTTATGGGGACAGAGGCATTATCTGGTATCAATATTTTGGAAACCCAAAAATGCTAAAAACAAAAAAGTTTAAATGAGAAATTATAATGGCACTAGTTTGTTCCATCACGGGTAGCATGAAGACGCCATTTGGCAATGCGTTAACGACAACTATCAGAAGTATATTCCCTATTTTGCCGCGGGGTTTGCTGCTGGCTGCAGAAAGGAAGCAGCTGTACGAGCGGAAAGACGAAGGAGAGAAATCCCGCATTTCCAGGGAAGAAAGAGAGCGTACAGTGACAATTGACATCTGAAGTGACATCTTAAGATGGCAGGAAATGTGGAACAGGTGTGTTGAGAGGGAGATGGACTGCCCGGTTGGTTCCTGACATCCAGGTGTGGATGCAGAGGGGACATGGAGAAGTGAACTATTTCCTGACTCAGTTTTTCTCAAGACATGGACTTTCCTACGCCTACTTGTACAGAATGGTAAAGGTCGATACTCCATCGTGCCGCAGCTGCCGGGATGTGGAAGATGATGCGCTCCACACGTTCTTTGGATACGCGAAATGGGCAGAGGGAAGGAGCTGTCTCAAAGAAGCTCCACCAGAACTACCTATTAGTTGCCAAGGCGTTGCAGAGTGAGCAGCATTGGACCCTCATATCACTTCATGTCGAATCGAGGTGTTTGATTGAGGTCGAATGGACCTTCAAAAAGAGAAGTTGTCAACTCAAATACATCGAGAAAAACGAAAGAAGTCGACTTCATATCGAATCGAGGTGTTTGATTGAGATCGAATGGACCTTCAAGAAACCTTCAGTGTTGAAAAATGTATAAACTGAGGTGTTACTCGTCAAAAAAGGAGGCGAAATCGGTTATATCACCTGCAAATGCTTACATAAAACCAGTTATTTCTTCAAAAATTCTCTTATATCCATGCTGCAAGACTGTTTTTATATATAGTTCATACTAACTTTATTGTGGAATACACTATCAATTATGAGTGTGTGTGATTTAGTTTGACCGTCAGTAAGAATGATGTTGAGGGATGTCGAGGGTCGGTCAAATGATCATTTGACCGACCCTCGACATCCCTCAACATCACTATCAATTATGTACATTTAAGGTTTATACTCTTATAACTTGACACTTGTGGTATATTTGCTACCCGGAGGTAGTTGAATACTTACAATTTTCAATACGGCGGTAGTGTAGAATTGAAAACGACGAAGTAAGCCATGTGCAGTGATGGACGTGGTTAAGAACAGCATTAATTGCTCCCTTACAAAAACGTAAGGGAGCAACAATTAATATATAACAACGATCGACTTATAATTAGCAACATTCATTAGTTGCTGAGTCCTATAGGATTAAGTTTTTGCTGTATTCAAATCGCAGTTAGGATGTAGAAACCAGGAAATCTGGGTGCCATTTGCGTTTGAGGCATCTTGGTGGGCGTGGTGGCCCTGCTGGTCGTGGGGGTTCAACGAGTTGCTGTATGGATTCATAAATTATAACAGAGATAATCTATTATATAAAACTCTAAGTTTGTCTGTTCTCTCCTATTCACGTTGTAGTGCTTTCAACGCTTCTCCAGGCCTTATCAGCAACATTCACCGTCAAACCGGTTACTTCTATTTTGTCAATGCAACAAATCACTTGGCTGACAACATCTTTCCTGTAAAAAACTTTAAAGTTTCTTAACATCCCTTGATCTAGGGGCTGCAATTTGGCTATGATGTTGGGAGGCAGAAACTGGATCTTGACATTTTGCGGTGGTGGAAGGTCGTGTGCAGACCAATTGCCGATGAAAAAAAGAATTTCCCGCTTTGTCTTTGCCATGTCTTTGTCCAAGTGAGCAAGCCATTCCTGAAGCAAAACCGAAGTCATCCACGCCTTTGAATCAGCCCGATAAGTCATGGGAAAAGACTTGACACACCTCCCAACTGTGTGAACTTGTGAGGGGACCGCAGTACATGGGATTTCGTTCAAACCTCGACCATAACGAGTTCAAGATGAAAGTGATAACCTTAACTCCATGGAGTTGATATTAAGGTCAGAAGGTGACTGACTTACTACAAGTTACTGGGACAAACAGTAACGTGTGCAGATCTCTTATTGAGGTTCTTAGACAAAAAAAATTTCTTCCACTACAAAGATACTTTCACTGCTTATGATAAATGAATGTTTCAAGAAGAATCGTTTAGGTAGAAATATGTCAGCTGATATAACCCTGGATGAAAGTCTGTAAGATATTCCAACGATCGGCTTAAAACATTACGGTGTAAAGTTTGAGCTAATGTTGGTTTAGCCACATGGGCAACCTTGGGTCTCTCAAGGTTGGCTCTCACATAATTTTCCTCTGAAATCACAATTTCTCCCGGCTTTACCAAATAATCTGAGTTGGAACGTTAGGCAGGTTATAGCATCTCATTTTCATAATCCTATTATCCACTATATTTCGCCGTTTACCCCTCACGGCTTGAGTTTAATTTGATGTCTGGAGAGGAGACGGAGTTAAAGGGGTATTTCCATCGCTAGCTATTCTCAAGGCGGTTGATAAGGGCAATATGAATATTCTCGCGGGGAAAGGACGCCATCAAACGACCGTTCCCTTTTCAGCGTGTAATTTTCCGGGGAAGGGAAAAACCTCTTGGCAAGTGACCAACTTGAGTTCTCATTTGGGGAAATCATTACGGTGATTCTTCTTCGTGTGAAATCGACTCTTGTTCATCACTCACTCGAAAAACTCCCACATGACAGATTGAATATGTGCTGCGTTGGCGGTGGGATCCTGAATAATGCATAATGTACCTTCTCGAGGCCCCATTCATCATTCGAAAAATTATAACTTACTCGTATATAGATCGATCAACCCTGCGAACCTGGTGAGGATGCGATATTAACAATACTGGTCAAATAATATATTTTTCCCTTTGTATATCGTGATTTTCTTTATATCGACAGCGTAAATATACGTGGAAGTCGAATTTCGATTTGTCATATCACAAAGTCATTTTGTTTGACTCAGTTGTTTCCCTGTATGAAAATTGGCCTCAAGCTCCACCATTCGATTCAACCTCAGGTTTCATTGTGTGTATGGAGCGATTTTTGTGATGATTATCGTTACACAATGCGCTTTGATATGTAGTACCACATACATGATATTTCCGACACCAGCACACCTCCATTACAAGAGACGATGATGGCTGAGAAAAGATTGTGCGCACACTGGGCTCAGCACTAGTGATAGTAATATAACGTGGATCGGTTATTCTTAAAAGGGTTAAGCCGTACACAATGAGCCCCTAAATTCTGACAAACCCTCTACAGCACTGATCATGGGGGTTTTCAACTTAAATCCGAAGGGCTTCAGGGATCAATTTTACAACTAATTTGAAACAAAAAGTGTCTCTTAGACTTCTTTTAATCGACTTCTACTTTTCCACTTTTAAGAGTTTTTTTCGTGGTTTCGACCTTAAGTCATTAAAAAGACCATAACTTCCTTAATCCGTCACATAAGTTCTAAGGTAATTATAACGTGTGGAAAAGTTTTACATTCCCCTCTCACAGTTTCTCCTCTCCTCTCCCCTCTGTTTCAGTAATTTATTTTGAAAAATAAGATGAAAGCTAAATTGCAGTAAATAGAATGAATAGAATAGTGAATGCAATAAAGTAGAAGTAAATTTATGTAAATTTACCTATGTGTCTTATCAATCGAAAGGGCAAGTACGTAGGTGGGCAGAATCGGGCAACACCAAGGGGAGGGGGGGTTTGGGGAGTTTTAGGGGGGGGGGGAAATCACCCATAAATTCCAAAAATAGAACAGTCTGACAGGTGACACCTCATTTCAGAATTTTTTTACGCTGAACACGGCGAAATCAGAATGGCGAATATTGCAGGATATTCCTATCACACTCTATGTATGAATGCCCCGAACCGGAAATATAACTTATGCTATGATTAACGCATGTTATAGTACTCTCAAACTGCTACTAGGTGGCATCTCAAGCTCATTTTGAGGTAAAACTGGACTGAGGTCGTTCTTCCCCTGTGCCCTTCATTATACATTAAACCAGTTGTTTCTTCGAAAATTCGCTCTTATAACTATGTTGCATGACTGTGGATTGTATTATTATTTTTTTATTCCGGTTGGGTCGATATTATACTGGCATCAATACAATCGCCCTTCAGGAGGTGGTTAGCAACCAACATAAAATGTACGAACATCGTGAATGGCGAGAGAACCCTCATCGAGAATCATCTAAAACTACCCAACTCGGTGCAACAATCCATTCAGCTACAGCGTCTTTATTGCTCAAAACATAAATTAATTCGGGGAAATAAAAACGAGTGGGTTGAGAGAGAAGTTAACAGAAAATGGGAAGACGAACTCGAAAGGGAGCAACGGAAGAAGGCGTTAAGCGTGAGGAAGGAGAAGAAGGGCCAGGGAGCCCTTATTCAACGATTTCGCCTTTTCAACCTGTTCAATCTACCGCGAGGGAATCAATGAGTGGAAACCAATAAGAATTTTTCTTTCCTTCTCTCTCACGAGGAAGGTTTTTTTTCTTTGTTTTTTTCCCCTACTTTTTTCCCTCCCCTCATCTCCTTCCATTACTCCACTGGTTTCAAGCCTTTCAAGAACCCCCAGCGGATGTAGGGCGAAAAGATACCGTAGTTGGGATACCCGTGAAAGGAGATTCACTTTCGCACATCTCTTCTATATTTACCCGTTAGCAACGTTCAATGTTGGGGAGACTTGGTTTTTTTCTTTTTTTTTAAGAGAATGGTCACACTGGAAACCAATACTGATGGTCGTGGGTTTGAATCCGGGCGTAGATGTTGGTTTTCCTTCGGTTCTTTCGTACCCCATTGCGGTGAATGGTTAAAAACCTTATATCGTCGTATTGGTGGTATCCACGTCAATTTTGCGGAATTGTTCAACAGAGCTTTTAAAGGATGGGAAAATACGAATTCTAACTGACAACCAGTAATACTTTAATTTGTCAAATAAAACATGTAAGAGTCAAACAGAGCCAAAATCCCACTTTTTGACGAATTTTCGAAGAAAAAGAAAGCTATTTTTCTCGGGCCAAAATGTCTAAAACTCGAATTTTCGAAGAGTTTTTATACCAAAATCCGTTTCAGACCATCCTGAACTCACTGCAGAATGACACCAATGTTCTAAGAGGGAACAAATTACCCATAAATTCCAAAAATGAAACAGTCTGACAAGTGACACCTCATTTTAGAGGTTATCTTAAGCTGAATACGATGGCGAAATCAGAATTGCGATATCGTATTCCGTTGTCAAACTGGAGCGCTTTGAAGCTGAAGAAACGTCGTTGTTAGGTACTTGAGATGTTGTTCTCGCTCATTCTGACTTCTGACTTCACCATCGTGTTCAGCGTTGAAAAATCTATAAACCGACGTGTTACTCGGCCAAAAATGGTTAAATGAGATGTTCCAAACATCACATTTTACATAAAAACAGTTATTTTTGGAAAATTCGCTCTTATAGCCATGCTGCATAACAGTTGATTTTTTTTTTATTTACTCAGATGTCAGACCATCCAAAAACTTCAAATTCGTGATAAATTTTGCCTGTGATTATGACGTTTGTGGGTTCAACCCTTCAATATCAATGAGACACTAGAAATCAAAACACAATAACTTCAATTGTCATTTAATTAATTTTATTAATAAATAATAATCTTTATTAATGATTATTAATGACTTACAATAATTAATGATAATTTACACTACTCGACAATTAACCTTTCATTTAGTGATCTAGGCAGGAGGGTGATCTGTACAAAGAATATAATAAACCGTAGTGTCAAGGATTTGTCAAGTTCCTTTTCTTCTGTAAAGGTTTTTAGCAGAAAGTACATGTTGAACTGTGAAATATAATTCCGAAAACCAGGTTTTTAAATGGCACTATCCAAATCTTCAATATTATCAAGAAAATCTTGAGATAGGCCAACTTTAAATGCCCAACTTTTCACCTCGAAGGGATCCCTGGGTAACTTCCCAGAGTAGATGTGAAGGGCCTATCCCCCTGAATCTCATGCCCAAGCCGTCTCATGTCGAAGTCTTGAGCAATACTGATAAATTGAGTTATTATATGAATTATAAGTTGAGGTGGGATTTTGGGTCACTGAAATAGCTATAATAACGCTAAAACATCAAAAGCGACTAATTGCATTCAGAAAAGGGAGTTTGGTATCAGACTCTTGGAGTTTGGTATCAGCACAGTTTGCTGATGACGCAGGGATCCTTGCAGCAAGGAAAACACCCACAGGGACTGAGGTACTTCTTCAGGCGCACCTTGACACTTAACCGGTGTCAGAAATGGAAAGTTAAAATCGACCTCTGCATATCAACGTTGAAGACCTTCACTCTTAGGCGAGGTTCCTGTACCAATGTCCGGATGGCAGGGGATACCATCCCCCATAAGCCTGGGTACATCAGTCTAGAAAATTCAGGTCCAGCAGAACTAAATTCTCAGACACATCTGCAATGCACTCTTGCGAATTGAAACATTACAGGACAGGATAAGAAGAAAATATGGCCTTTTAAAGACGAGATCTACGGAACATCCAAATCCGGAAGTGGCGCTAATCGCGGGACCATTCGCACGAGCCGTAGGCTGAAGGAGGAGTCCTGAGGGAAAACATTCTAATCCAAGCCCCACACAACATACCAGTACTGAACATGCCAACATCTACAGAACAAGAACAGCTGATATACTCGTACTTCCCCTGGACCCCCACAACACATTGTGAAATAAAATGAGTGTCTAATCTTCGATACTGGTGGAATAATATTGAGGAGTACGCAACATCTTTGTCAAGGTTGTCAATGTTGATTTAAAGGCTTAATAATCGTGTGTAAGTTGACACTTCCATGAACTCGGATTTCATCAATTGTCACACAACTTCGTCTCCCTCCTTTGTTTTCAATTAAATAGCTCAAAAGCCAGTATCATGCTCGAACCTTCTCCAACCGACTTCCAACTCTCGTGGGTTTATATCCCTCCGAAACGGGATCCTCCCGATACACTGAATAGTTTAAACGGGTCGGAAAGGTAACTTTGAAAACGCGTAAGCTCCACCGTAATATCGCACACAGGAAGTCAAATAAACCGCCTCGAGAAACCCCTTTGTTCACCAAGTGAGATTAGATGGTTGGAATTAGTGTGAGCTACGAGTAGTGACATGGAACATTGTCCGGACTTCCTCTCGAGTTAACAGCCAATATTTGAACCGGGTTCAGCTTACATGTTTCACCTTTGGGAGCGGTACGTCTCTTTGTTCAAGCATTTCAAACTTTTGTTCTGCACACAATGAGAGAGAATAAAACGTATTATGAAACAAGCACCTGCAGAGTCTCAATAACTAGTTCATTCTGGAACCATTGTATGGCAGTATATTATACAGCTACACCATACGGTGGTTCTCGTATATATTTTGATCTTTATTTCGTAGATGGCATATTCTGCTGTTCTAAGCAAATGGCCAGAAACAAACATCTACTGTACATCAATAACTACGAGTCCGGACATGACCCGGAATCTTCTAATAGACGCGGGAAAAATTTAGGGTCGAAAAAGTGGCTGCACTAGATATCTAGGAACGCGGTAGTTGAGAAAAACGGAAGTACCAATCGGACGTCATGAAACGCGTTTTCCAGATATCCATATCTTGGCTCCTATTTGACTGATCAACTTGAAATTTTGTGTGGATCTTGTACTGGTTTGCTGAGTTTGCTTCCGTTCCGAGTTTTTTATTCCACCACACTGGAGAAGGCCAAGTCTGTGAAAGCAGACCAGGACACCCCTCTGGGTGGTCGTAATTGCCTAACCTCCCCGGGTTACAGAGGGAAAATCAGCAAACCATTCATTACATGATAGCAGAACGTGGTTGGTAGGTATGTGCTGGCTTTGCCTGAGTACCTCCTCCACTATTTTTTTGGAGCTTTAAGTAGCTCTAAGGAGCTTTCCCAGAAGGGACTCCTATAGTGGGGATCAAACCCATTTGCGCATAAGCATTTATATTGGCATCATTAAATTTCTTTCTCTCCTCCAATCTTCTACGTTCTAATTTTCTATGCCTCTATAATTCATTGGGTAATCTTATATTTTCAATTTTCTTTATTTCTATCCCCTGCCAATATCCTTCAAAATCTCAGCCTGACGAGTGCCAAAACCTGGAAATGAAGAAGAAGGGAGAATTTTTCGCGCTGAATATTCACCACAGACGAGACATGGGTGCACCGCTATACGCTAGAGAGTAAAACGCGCATCTATGGAATGGAGGAAGAGATGAGGGAGCATCACTTACAGTGAAGATCACTGCGCCATTCCACTCCCGTGGTACGATATTGCTGCAACACAACGTCAGATCGCTTACAGATCGGCTTGCAGTTGAAACATTGAAAGAACTGGTGTGGGAAACACTGGAACACCCTCCATATAGCCCAGACTTATCACCCAGTGATAGAAAGAGGCACTCGGTGGACAACATTTCAAAAGCAAAGATGAAGTGGAATTCGTGCGAGAATCGCTACGTGAAAAGCCGCAAGTTTTACGAAAAAGATATCCGACAGCTTCCGGAAATGTGGCAAAATTGCGTACAGTGTGTAGATGACATCTACTAGATGGTTAGATGAGTGGTTAGATTTAATAGCTTTTTCAAATAGAATTGGAAATTCAACAGAAATTTACAGAAAAAAAACCCTCTCAAAACGTTGTTATTTGTATGAATTTCTTGCAAACTTTCTGTGAATTTCTTGTATCGATTCCTTGTAAACGTTGTAAATTTCTTCTACTACCTACATCTCTACTAACTATCTACTAATCATTTAGTCTAGTGCAGCCTTCAAGATTTGGTCCCTCTTTATGAAGGACGGATTCACTTTGTAAAAAGACGAATTCAATTTGGAAAAGCTATAACTACTCTCGTAGCACATCAGTTTGATTTTGATGGGAAGCTTCTTGACGAATTTGATGGTATTGTTACTTTGATTTCGTCATTCTTGCGCTGATGGTTTCAAGTTTCGAACTGACTGAATGAGACGATCTTGGCCTATGATTCAGTTTCGACTCAGAGGAGTGGCCCAATGCTTTACGACTCGATCATTAAAATTTAATACAGTTTACAGCTTTTCTACGTAGTCTCCCTCACAATTTCGCCACCTTTCCGGAAGCTGTCTGATGACTTATTCGTAAAAGTTTTGCGGGTTTTAATGCTTCATTTTTTGCCAAAATTTTTCCAAATACCTGTACGTCAAAAGAAAAACGTTAACTTCAAAGTGATAGTTAATTGAATCAAAAGTGCCTAATCTCTTAATTTCAGAAGTAGTGATAACTTTCCCAATGGAAAACTTCTAATGGGCCAGGGAATTTTGAAGCTCAATCTCGCCCCAAATCTTTTACCGCTCCACCCTTTTCAGGAAGAGGTTTTGGCTTTCAGGAACTAAGTAATTAGTTTTTAAAATAGAATCCACTCAAATCGGTTTCGGTTTTCTTAAAACTCGCGGCTCTAATACGAAAGAGTATCGAGCAGTTCGAGAATTATCTTCATAAAGAGTTTAATGACAGCGTCTTCCTCTCTCTTGGAAGCACTTCAAGTTTTAAGCCCCCGTTACCGGTTTTCTGGCTCGGAAAACGGAAGAGATTATAAAAAGGAATTACAGATCCTGCGATCTTTAACACAGCTACTAGGTGCGGCTATTAAATTCGCCGGGTTTATAGGAGAGGGCCACTTGGAACATCGGAGGGCCACATGGTTCGTTTAGTATTACTACTTGGGAAACACGTGCGTAATATTCTCACCCTTCGGACAGGGTTATACAAGCTGATTTAGTTATAAAGTTGGTTATATAAGGGCGATTGAAATTCATGAGACTATTACGGAGGCATTAGCTAGTTATGGAAGGAAGAGATTGAATTTAGATTATCGTTCGGAGATTGAAACTGTGGTTTATTGAAACAAGGCAGAAAGTAGAGGAAAAATACCTCGAACAAAATGGAAACATCCTAATATGATGTTTCCATGTATATTATAATATATAAAGCATACCTAATTGATTGAGGAGAATACATTGCGTACTATTTTGAGAGGGTCTCAAAGATGAGATCTTGGAGTACACTAACCAGCAGATAAAATAGATTGGAATAGTGAGGGAGGAAATTGGATTCACTCGAGAGAGGTTTGTATTGAATCGAATTGGTTACTGACTTAAACTATAGAAAATATTATTTTGGTACGACTGAATCCAATTCAATCTGTTTCGATGAGTCCACTCATACATTTTTCATCTACCAATAAAACATTTTTCTATCAAATTCTTACTAAATTGATTATCGGGAATTTACTGTAGAGCGAAACTGATTTTCAGATCAGAATTCAATTGATGAATAACCACAAGAGTGTATAAGAGGTTGGAAGAGAAGTCGGGACTCATTGCTTCCTGTTGTCCGAACGATTTCTATACCAAATATAGGTACCTTGAATGATGATGTATAATGGTTATGAGGTCCTTGAAGTATCATTTTCAGGTCTCCCGGCACCTGACAACACTACTAGAATAAAAATCCACGGTCATGGAGCATGACTATAAGGGCGAGTTTTCGAAGAAATAACTGGTGTAATAATTACACCAGTTATTTCTTCGAATTATTCATGAATAATGAATTATTCATTCATGTAAAATTATTTGACTGGTATTATAACATATTTTGTCCATTTTTTGGCCAATTAACACTTCAGTTTATAGACTTTTCAACGCTGAACACGATGGTGAAGTCAGAATTGCGATAGCTCATTCCGTTATTACAGCAAGTGAACCGTCAAATGATCTCAAGTAACAACCACGTTTCTTTGAGAATGAAATGAGATATGTATTGTAATTCTACTTCACCATCGTGTTTAGCATTAAAACATGTTTAAAATGGTGCGTCACTTGTCAGACTGTTTCATTTTTGGAATTTATGGGTGATTCCCCCCCCCCCCTTGGAGTGGCCCAATTCTTCGTATCAACGAATTCACCTTTCGTTTACCAAGAAAGATTATTTGTGCATATTTGAACTTTTAATCTCAATTCTGTCGATAGTTATCGTTTGGATTGGAATACATGAATAAAGAAATATAATGTATTAGACAATTGTAGACAATTTTGAATATGGATGAATATATTATAAGTATACAACCATATTTAAAATTGTTTATATCCATATAAATAAATCAAATATGGGAATTTTCACGTTATCAGGAGTGGAAGTGGGGGATGTTTAATGAAAAAATTCCCCAAACAGAATTAGGAAAACATTCGTTGAAGATTGTGAAATAAACTGATGAAAATGTCTGTTCCACACTAGAAGGATCGGTCCCATGCACATCAGGCTAGAAAGGCAAATGAAGAAAAGAAGCATTTTGTCTCAGTGATGAACAGTAACTGTTGGTGAGGGTTCGATCACTGAGAAAAGTGGACTAATGGAAACTATCAACTTTGATTGGTGAATTATTAAGATTTTTTGTCTCGTGTATAATTCCATCGTTACAGTTTAAATTTATATATTGTTTGCAGTTGATGCCAATCCACATGAAGACTTCGACCATATCTGTTACAGAGTTATTGATAAACGTGTATCCGAAACATGGTTTCAATACGACATCATTTCAAAGCAAAGAATGAAGATGGGGAGAGGTGCTACCAGGTGTTGAAGGTATGATTTCATTCAATACAATATGAAGAACCAAATGAGGTTTTTTTTCGCGAAAACTGTCAAGAGATCTTTTCCCAGCCCTGATCCCAGTCGTAAAAGAGGTCTTTTACGGGCTGGAAGGACTGTTCCCTTTGAGATTTTCTGCAAGGTAAAAAGCTGAGGAAGGTCGGCAGATATCTGAACACGCTGTATATTAGAGGGATACGCTCGACGGACGCTCCAAACGACTCGAGTTTGAAAGCTTTGAAGCATCTGGCGAAGCCAACTGAGTGGGAAGGCTGAATTTTAGAGACCGGGTAAAGTCAACACCATCAGGAGAAAGGGAGACTTACCACTCAAGTGAAAAAGGTGGGAGGTGAAGTTTGGAACAGGTGCGGAGACTGTATTTTTCGCAGGAGCGTCAGGGAGTGACTCACTTTGCCAGGTGTGACCAGGCATTTTGTCCTTACTCTCATCTCCGAGACGTATCTTTCCGTATCATCCCGCTCGACCCGTAAATTTCCCGCCTTGTGGAAATGGGAGGGTTGGAGTGTATTCAGATACGTTTTACTACGAGCCATAGACACTTCTCAATTTACTTCAGTATATTGACACACCAAACGATTGATCAAATTCGAATACCAATCAAATTCTCAGTTTAAGGAACAATCGAAGGTTTGTAATTTCAATATTTTTTGGCCCAGCTATTCAAACAGCACATGGTTTTCAAATATCGAGTTAATAAATAATATTTAATAATAATTATTAATAATGAAGCATAAAAATTATTAATAACCAACAATAAATAATATTATTAACATTTTATTAACATTTTATTAACATTTTATTAATATTGTTAACAATTTACACTACTTGATAATAATTATTAATAATTAATGATACTTCGTAATAATAATAATCTATCATTCAGTAATCTAGACAGAACTAGACAGTAATCTAGACAGTACAGACGGTGATCTGTACAAAGAAGACAATCAACCGTTGTGTCAAGAATTTTTCCATACTTCTAATGACTTTTATGGTAAAACCGGGTTGTAGCGCTTTTCGGAAAATCTTCAAGATTACGTTTCACGAATCTTCAAGATTGCAGTTTTACGAATATTAGAGTTCGTAATATTCGTGAAACTGCAGTGGGAGTGGCGAATAGGGAGGGGAGTCGTGGAGTTCTCTTTCTACGCCACCTCTACATGCACCCACAATATAAACGTTATGTAGGTACCTACGCGTGGGTGGTGCTGTAACGATTACAGTAGTTGTGGCGGGGGGAGTGGAGAGGGGGTGTAACGATTACAGTAGTTGTGGTGGGAGAGTGGTGAGAGGTGGTGTAACGATTACAGTAGTTGTAGCGGGTGAGTGGAGAGGGGGTGTAACGATTACAGTAGTTGTGGTGGGAGAGTGGTGAGAGGTGGTGTAACGATTACAGTAGTTGTGGCGGGAGAGTGGTGAGGGGGTGTAACGATTACAGTAGTTGCGGTGGGAGAGTGGTGAGGGGGAGGGAGAGCGTAAGAATTAAGCAACAACTCCCCCCTCCCCGTCATCTGCTCGCTCTGCTACTCCTTACCCACCTGTACATTCACATTCACCCACAATTTAAATTTAAGTATTTGTTGCGTGTGGTGGAGGGGGGGGAGGGAGAGCGACAGATTTAGGACACCTCCCGCCCCCTCTCATCACAACCTACATCTGCCCGCAAAATAAAAGTTTCACTCATCATTTAAGTATATTGATAATTCATAGACCATTCCTCCAATTCTGGATATTGTATGCAGATCAGTGTGATCTACACAGAAAGGTGATCTGTACAAAGAAGATAATAAACCGTTGTGTCAAGAATTTGCAGAGTTTTTTATCAACGAGGGACAGCGGTTGTCCCGTAAACTGAGAATCACCCATAAATATATTCCAAACGCTCTGTTCATATTTCGTTTTTAGTTACATCCGGTTCGTACCGGATAAGATTCAATCAGTAATTCCACACCTGGCGTGCCTTACGGCGATTTGTCATCCAAACAGAAGCAATCTTCAAAGTTCCTCAAGGGGGCGGCAACTTTTTCTAATCAGCCTCCACGACCTCGAAGGGGAAAACAACCCTGGAAAACTCTGTAAACTCAAGTACCAGCAGTAATAAAAGGGCTCCGCCGAGATGTCACGGGAGATAAAGCATCCACCGACGATCCAACGCTCCTTACCTCGCCGACGGAAAAAAGTCAGATGCGATAAGTGCAACCTTCTTTTTCCCCATGGAACCTCCCCTGTTTTCAACCATCTAACCATCCACATCCCACCTCCGAACTTAGTGTTCCCAAAGGCCCTACAAATCCTGCTCTCTCTCGTTCAAACCTTCTACGAGAGTATATATATATATTTAAAGAAAAAAAAAACATTTTTTGTCACAAAAACCAAGGACCATCTCGACTGCCCGCAAGGTTATATATCTTCCCATTTCTTATATTTCTATCCTTGGGTTTAAAATAAAAGTATAGCCCATCTCTCACTTAATTTAGTGACTCTACGTGGACAGAAAACCCCACATCTTATTCATTTATCGAATGTACTTTTGAGTTCTTCATTTCTTTTGGTAGGTAGCTGTTGGCAGCAACATATCGCAATACCTACGTAACATCAAATTTCTACTATGATCAAAATAAAATAATTTTCAGTTAGAAGAAATTACGTACTTAGCAACGTTTCCCGTGCCCTCGAAGAGCTGATAAAAGCCATCGAAACCAGATGGGTCAACTGGGCAACGTTTCCCGTGCCCTCGAAGAGCTGATAAAAGCCATCGAAACCAGATGGGTCAACTGGTGTGTCATTTAAGGGGAGGATCGCACTCAACTGTTAGGCAGCATAAATATCCCAAACGTGCCGCAGAATATGCAGTAAAATATGCATTCGCTTTTGCTTTCGCTTTCACTTTTACTTTCACTTCAAGTGACAGTGAAAGTGAAAGTGAATTTCTTTAAACAAATTAAATTTGGATGTTGAGCTAGAGACTTGAAGTTTTAAACATGGGTCGCAGATGGATAATAATGCAATATTCACTTGGTTTCCTGACTTTAAAATTGTTTAAAAATACCTATTTGTGTAAACAAATTAAATTTGGATGATGAGTCTTGAAATTTTAAACATGGATCGCTGATGATTGACAATGCAATACTCAATACTTATTAGTTTTATTAAATTTGGATGATAAGCTAGAGTATCATCTATCATTTTGTGAGTTAGATTAGGGTGATCTGCGCAAAGAATGAACCGTTGTGTCAAGAATTTGCAGAGTTTTTTGTTTATTTTCTATCAATTCAGGGGAAGGTAATTGTCGCGCATGTGGTCCATTTTTGCCCTTTTTAAAGCACCTTCTTTTGAAAATAAAAAATAAAAATCAATTAGGCGAGTCAATCATTGATAGTATACCCCTGATGTACCCTGTTTGTGGTAGAAAATAATGATATTAGATTGTAGGATTTCAATTTGAATGCTAGCGGTACGTTGAGTGAACAGCTTGCGCTATTTGCTTGAGTAAAAGTACTAAGAGATGATATTTATATGGCGTCCCGGAACCGTAACGTTATGTAATTGAGTCGAAGAAAGGTGAGAAAACTCGGTGAAATTACAAACCTCCCATCTCCTAAATGGCTTCTGCCAACCCCCCACAAACACACATCCTTGCGCTACCCGATTTTTACCGTTCTCGTTAAAACGGGATAAAAGAAAAAGGCGATACTTTATCTCTACACTTACTTATTACGGCTCTCGGAGAGTTCGTATGAGACCCAGATTCCGAGGGTAATAACATTTTCACGAAGCCATAGCAACAAAATACGTTGAAGAAAACTGGGGAATATCCGTACACCCTTTTAAAGCTGTAAGTACATTGCGAAAGTTACCGTTTCACCTGTCTAGCCCTTCGTGTTCTTAACCCACGGGTAGCTCCGCGTCTATTCAACCAACTTAATTCACTCTCCGTAGTCCTTGCTTCCGTCGTAAAACCTATAGTACACCTCACCATCCCCGTTCCATCGTCGTGAAGTTAACGTAAACGATAAATTAACTTGAGACGGTTTCCTTTGGTATAAGTCGCGCCAACCGCTCTGAATAATAGCCTCATCTGCGAATACACACGACTGTATATTTGCCCTCCCTCTCCCCTCAGACAGGCCGAGTTTCTACGTCTAGAACAAAGTCTTTCCACGTTTTTCCGTATTATTTCCCTTACAGGAGACGGAATTTATCTCGCAATAAAATGTATCTTGTTACTAAACGACTCCGTGTTTTCAAAGGAAACGACCACTCCGTTACGTTCCTGAGGGGTGGGGGGGGGGGGCTCGTGGCATCCACTGTTTCGTTCGAATCGGTTGAAACACAAATTCCACCAAAACGTGGGTCCGACGCTCATGAATACATTCATGTCCTCGAATATATTTATGCAGCCAGTACTGGCGTTTGTATGTGAAGTTTGGAGGTCCGCCTGAAACCACGTCAGGTTCGGTAACAGCAGAAACTTGTTCCACGACGATTTACTATTTTCTATACCGATCACCTTTCTCCACAAATCACTGTTCCGTGTTCTAAGGTATTGTGTTCGGATAGTTCTCTAAGGAAAGTCGGTAGGTAGCTCAGCTGTATAATTCATGGATTTTTATTTGCTTGTACGCCTCCAATATATCGATATCAAGGAGTACCAACCAATAAATATTCAAAATAACCTTCTTTCCGTAGAAATTCCATTCCACAAAACCATGTTTGAATCACCTCACGCCAGTATGTAAATTGGGTCTTAAAGACACTATTTATAGTGTTATAAACCAATATCAGATATTGGTTTATAGAGTTTTTAAGACTGTACCTTATTCAACGCTATGGCATTTTTCACCCCATTCTATTGACTTGGGGTTAAGAAAAGTATGGCGTTGTATGGTTGATTCCAATAGTTCATTGTTAAAAATAACAATCCGAAATAAGCTACTCCAGAAACTATGAAATGCCTCCAGAAGCTATGAAAGGCAACCGTGATACCACTTCAAAACTGCTATTCCCCAAGTCCCCCATTATGGAGTCCCAGAAATAATTCTGTGGTTGATACAGGAAATGTACGAGTACATGGCGGCTCCCTTTCTTCAGCTCTGACCGTGAGTGCCGGATGTCGGCAAAGGTGCGTCCTCTCCGACCCTCTTTCCATTGGTTTTGGATCTCCTGATGAGGAAGGCAGACGGAGGGGCACCCGGTGGGGAATCTGTGGACGGCTGGAGGACCTGGATTACGCAGATGATGTGTGCATGTTGTCTCAGCGATTCCGTGATATGGCCTTCAAGCTCGACAAGCTCAGTGATCTCTCATCCATGGAAGGTCTTAAGATGAACGTCAGCAAGACCTGATGAGGGTAAATGCAACCTCGAGAGATAACCTGGTGGTGAATGGAGTGGTCGTGGAGCAGGTGGGTTCTTTCCAATACCTTGGAAGTAACGTCGATACTGTAGGGGGAGCGGATGAAGATTTAGGAGGTGAAGGAGCAGGGTTAGGAAGGCAAACGGCTCTTTTGTCCAACTGTACCCGGTTTGGAGGAATAGAAATATTTCTCTCAGGACTAAGGTGCGCTTGCACAACACAAATGTTAAATCCGTTCTTCTTTACGGCTGTGAAACCTGGAAAACGACAAAAAGCTCCAGATGTTTGTTAATCGTTGCCTGAGGCGAATCTTTGGCATATTTTGGCCAGCATTATTTCCAACGATGAGGCGAGATTTTGAGAAGAAAACGGAAGTGGATAGGCTACACTCTGTGGAAAGACGAGGGAGCCATAGAGAGACAGGGTTTGGACTCGATTCCGCAGGGTTGCAGAAAGCGGGGGCGCCCACGTGTGACTGGGAGAAGATCTGTGGAGACGGAGGCTGGCCTGGTTGGGAAGTCATGGCAGGAGGTCAAGGCGTTGGCAGGAAACATAGAGGGATGGCGAAACTTCGTTGAGGCCCTTTGCTCCTCGATTTTATAATTACCCAATAAGTTGCTCATATTTGAATGAGATATTCTAAACATCACATTTATATAAAACCAGTTATTTCTTCGACGATTCGCTCTTATAGCCGTGCTGCATGACTGGTTTCAATTCTCATCATCGTCCTTGGAGTTATTTTTCGTGATTTAACGTAGTGATGCTTTGTACAGAGATATTTAGCGTTGGAAGTGGGCAAGACAAAAGAGCACCTTGGCCTCATTCCCTCGCTAATTACCCACTCGAAAACCAAACTGTAACCGAGCATCCAAAAAAAACCCTTCAAAAAAAGTGAATTATGGTCTCAATAGGAACTCTGTTTCTTAGGCACCCCTTCCGCTCCTCCACTGCTGTGTTGACTTCTCAGTAAGATCTATCACCAGTTAATGATGCCGCGGGGAAAAGCATAAATCTTCTCAGAGAGGTTCTCCTTGGAAATCTACGCGACAGTTTATTTTGATTTGTGTTCAGAGCCCCCTCCCCAAACCTTCCATCCGGACAGACAAACCCCCGTTTTTCTTACCCCACTATTTCCTCCTCCTAACCCTCTTGTAATTAATCATTCGACCTCCGTGATATATTTTCTATGGTTTTGCTTTTAGAAGTTGCTTTATTGGCCGAGGATTATTCCCGTAGGTCTTCCTCCTCTGGCCGAAACCTATTCCACAAATGCCACAAAGAACCTTCCAGAAAACCGGGTCTGGTATGCTAATCACTCCTCTTCTAGTTTGAATATTGTTTTACTTTTTTGCCCTCCAGGCAACGCTTCTTTCGACGGTTTTTCATTTCTTTTTTTTTTTCTTTTTTTTTTAGTATATTTAGAGTGAAGAGTTTTCTCAAACACTTCATCCTCCGCTAATCATATGCGTCTAGGTCAGGGAGCTTTGCGATTTTCAGATCCGCTTTGTTCGAGAGAGAAAAAACCTTAACGGAAACCCGTTATCTACCAAAGTTCAACTTTCATCACCACAGAAAACATCAAGAAGAAAAGTAAAACTTACAAAAATTATACCAAAATGGTTTATTCCATCTCTCATAAGTTATGGAGTAGTGAATTGCAGAGAGGTTTTTCGGAGTGTAAATGCAATCGCAAGTCCGACGGGCCAAAGCTTAGGAATATTTTATGGTTAGATTGAACATTAATATTGGGAAAATTAATAGGAACAAACTTTATTTTATTTTACAGGTCTTCCGAAGTTACCGTGCATTTCAGAATATTGATGTATGAGTGAGATTCACAAGTACTTCATAGTCTGGAGCTGAATAATTACCTACTTACTTCTCGACTAATTTCGACTTTGGGTGTGACACCCAAAGTGAATTAAACTCGCTTCTCGACTTATTTCGACTTTGGGTGTGACACCCAAAGTGAATCAAACTCGCTTCTCGACTTATTTCGACGTTGGGTGTGACACCCAAAGTGAATTAAACTCGCTTCTCGACTTATTTCGACTTTGGGATTGATGAAACCGCAGACCACCTCATTATGGACTGCGCCAATCATAGCCCCCAGAGGAGTGCTCTGTTCAACGAATGGGATGAGTTTTTAGTAAAGCCCTACAACCCTCAGCTTGCTCTTCAATCGGCTCTCCCATCTGTGTACCTACGGCTCGAACATTTCATTAGAACCAGTGATTTGGATTTTTAATGAAGTGCATATCACCTAAATGTGTTACTTTACTCTTAGTTCCACTCGTACAGAAGGATTGTGATAGATGTAGTTACTAGAAGTTTTAGCTATATCCAGGTTACCAGGTTTTGGCTTATAACCATGTAACTGATGCCAAATAAAAATAATTATATATAATATTGAGTATATTATACTCAACTAGCAAAGCTCCATTCTATTAGGTATACCAACAGATTATGGTGTTCGCCAGACCTTTTCAGCGGATTTTACGATAGGTTTTTAGCAGCAACAAGGAAGGTGCAAAGCTTCAATCAATAAGGCGAATGGAAGGGAGAAAAACAGTGAAGTATAAAACAGCGAAGGAAGGTATTCCTATTCGTGTTTCTTTTGCTATATACGAATATCTTACGTAACGTGACCCCAAATCCAGAAAGTTTTGTTTACGTCCCAGGAATTGACGTCCCGGGGATCTTCCACTGCGACTTGGACCAAGAGAACTAGAGACCGCCTGGCCGTAGATCGATAAAAATTCAGGGTTCCTAAAAGGCTACAAATCCTAACCAAATTCATCATGAACTCATGGTCAACTTTCCCCACTGCTAACAAGAACGTAATTATAACAAACAAGAAGCAAAAACCGGCGACCAATCAAGTGGAAGAAACCGCCATTTTGCTCTTCCGGGCTTTTCGTCAGTTCCTCTCATACAAGACAAACGACAGAAAAAATGTCTGCCCTCGCAACGATTCGATGTTGTAAGAACAAGGTTTAAAAAACGAAACAACCGGAAGGGGGAAAAAAAGTATGAAAGATGAGCGAACATTTCGCCATTTTATGGTGAAGGGAGAGAGCTTTTACGGCCCACTCCGTTTTTACCACTGTTTCATCAACGCCAAAACCCACAATGCTTGAACGCGCCAAGTGTCCCGCAGCGCCCTCTGTCAGTAATCAGGTTTTTTTGCTCCCTCTTCTTTGACGTAGAAGAGAGAATGGAGAAAGGCCGCCGTCCTCGAGGGTATTTCCTTTTATTATATAATTCTCCTTCACGGCGGAAGCTTCAAAACCGCCCCTTAATATATGTTTTTCCGCGGTTTTTTTCGGATTTGTTTCTTTTCTTTTCTTGTCTCTTATGAGTTGTAGTCGAACTGATAGGGAGTTTATAGAGAATAGAAGGGGCATGTGGAGGATTTCGCCAAGGAAAACGCTTTCACTGCCTAATAACTGTAGGATACTGGAACTAGGGTTTTTGTACCTCGGTAGTGGTCAGGGTGCAATGTTCAGAACGCGGAGGGAAGAGGCAGGATGGAGGGTCGAGGCAGAGGGAGGATGACAAGTCCTGGCTACATCCTCCATCCTGGCTAGTCCGTTTAGAACAAAGTGGTTGAGGAAGACGTCAGGGTGTTGTCGATGATCACTATCGTTTCACTGCAATGGATGATGGTGGTTACGGCAAAAAAAGTGATGGAGGAACTTTTGCTGCTTCTGCATTCTTGGTTTTGTGGACTGAACAATAATTTAAAATTGAGAGAAACAATACAATACATTCAAAACAATTACTAAAAGAATAAAATGTGTCGAGAACTACGAGTAAGATACCAGCATAGTGTTAATGCATCAGGAACTCCTCAAAATCGTACGGAGCCAATCCGGTGAGTTACCTGCTCATTTGGGCCCTAAAAGTACCTACCGGAGCATTACGTATATTTGTGGGGAGGGCATTAACAAATTTAATTCCCCACCAGGTGGTACCATTACGAGTAGCAGCCAGTCGATGGAACGGAAGACAAAGATTTTCCCAGGAGTGTGGGAAGACCTAACAGCACAGGCTTTCCAGGATGTAAGCTGCAGGGACTGTTGAACTTTCTAGTTCCTTACAGGCAGATCTGCAATCCTCCTGATAACGCATACTAGCGACGACTCGCACAGCCTTTCTTTGGCAAGAAAACAATTCGTGGAGGAGGCAGCAGAATGCCCGGGCCCCAACTAAGGATGGCATATACAGCTCTACTCTGAAAGCAGGCATGAAAATCTTACGCTTAATATTTCATCGAATAAAACCGAGTTCAGGAGAAGAAGATCAAACCGGCAAAAGTGGAGTTCACTTCGAAAAACCTCTACCTGAGGGCGTTCTAGGATTACCTTGTGATGATTGGTATTATGTAGAAAAGAAAGTTGGGAAGAAAATAGTTGAGTAAGCGATGTGCGTTATATATTATCAGAGGACGGGCGTTGTGAGCGGGGTTGATTTGATTTATGGCTCGGGAGGAAACTAGGTCGGAGATAAAGTTTCACCTCTTTGGCCCTCGCCTCAATTTTTGTTATTTTTTTTTCTCCTCTTTATTGGATGCTTTTCCTCTCTCGCAAACCAGTCTACACTAACATGACGTCGTTTCTTGGAAAATACCCTTTTTACACCTTGGGAATTCGGAAATTGAACACCCTGCCCGTATTTTCCCAATGAGAGTTTCTTGGGGGGGAAAGGAACAGTTTTCCACGAAGAGCTGAAAGATAACTTCTTTCGTTCTCTCATTGCTTCTTTCGCGTTTCGACAGGAAAAGGATAAGAACACAAGAAGGTCCGGAACAAAGTCTTCTCAATAACTTCGCCGCAGAGAAACCCCAATACTATCGCTGATCGTGAAAAGGTTCCATTCACGCAACACTACATAGATCCCTTGAATAAAGTTAATTTACTTGCATTTATGCAAGTAAGGATGGTTATAGATTAATCGATTAATCGCAATAATCGAGTAATCGGTGTAATTTTAATCGTTGTTTTCTATGGTTTAGTGATCGATAGGTACATTGATTACGATTATTTGATTTTTGGTTTATTATCTTCGATAATGAACCATTGGAATCGCCCAAAGAAAAAAAAATTTTAACCCCCCCTCAAAATTTGTTGGTTTACGTTTCAAGATACGTAAATTCAGAAAATCGAATAAAAAAAATCCGTCCGTCCGCCGTACGCCGTCCCCCGTACGCCGTACGCCGTCCGCGGCACTTTGCCCAGTTAGCGTTGAGTTAAAATTACGAAATTTTTTTTATGGGTTTAGACCAACCCCACAATGGTCCTCGAAACTTTTCATAACCCTAGGTCAAGGGGAAGGGGTTCAAAACGAATTTTGAAAATTTGAAAATCTCATATCTCGAAAAATTCATATTGAACGGTATGTATTTTATTTCATATTTAGATAGAGTTTGTTCCGTAGAATTTTTTAAGACCATCCGCAGCTTTGTACGACCAGCCGTTCGTTCACAATGACGGCTCAAAGATTGTGCCTCACAACCCGATCGTGAATCAAATTGTTGAAATACAGGTCCATTTTCATACTAAAAGCTCTTTGGAACATCATATGGCTTAAGTGATGTCGAGTTTGTTGTTCTGAGGTGCGTTTCGTGCTACGGAAATGAAGGTAATTTCGAATGTTTGTTGGTAGGTACTTCTTTTATAGAAAAATTATTACCGACGTAGTATTAAAAACCCCAGAATTATATCGTATTAATTAATCATAATTAATAATTATTATTATTAATAATAAATACAAATTATTAATACCTAACAATAAATTATAATAATTTTCACTAGGTAGGTACTTGATAAAATTGTTAATAATTAGTGATAATTGATAATAATAATTAATCTAACATTTAGGATCTAGACATTTAGACCTAGTGATCTAGACAGAAGGGTGATCTGTACAAAGAAGATAATGAACCGTTGTGTCAAGAATTTGCAGAGTTTTTATTTTGTGAGAGTTGAGACAAATTTTGGTTCATCTTCGATAATGAAACAACGGTTCTGAAGGTTCACGGGGTTAATCCCCTGAAATAATCTTAACAAATACACTCACCGAATGATCCAAAGACTCCGTAAATTGGTAGTGAGGAATATAACTCCGCAGAATTAAATAGGCAGGCACCGATTATATTTTAGCAAAAGAGCACACAGTATAACAAGGTCGCGGGACACGGGAAGAAGGAGGAAACATTGAGAGTTCTCTAGTTGAGCAGTGATAACATGGCTGCCAACATGATAATACTAATTATAACAAGGTGTCGGATTGTTCGTCCTCCAACACCCCCCTTCAAGACGATACCGCACGAATTCTTCCATCTTAGGGTCTTCATGTTCTTAGTAGATATCTCTTCAGAGCTTCTTCAGAGGTTGGCTTGAGATTCGATGTATGTCGTGGAAGTTGTTTGCTTAGAAGATTTCTAGCGAAGTCTTCTTTTCTTGAGCGTTCGATTTCCACGTAGCTCTGAATTTCTCCGCATGTATTTCACCGCAACATTATCTTCATGTTCACCGTCGTAGTTCGCCGCATTTGTTCTCCGCAGTTATTCTCCGCAATTGTTCTCCGCAGTTGTTCTCCGCAGTCTCCGCAAATGTTCTCCGCAGTCTTTCTCCTTTTCGAGTCTCTTAGGAGATTTCACTGAACAGTGGTTCTGAAATCAACATATAAAACGTATCAGCATTCTTTTAGGAGAAAATCACGAAATTTTACAAATTTCGCACGTATTAGAGGTTTCGTGAGACTGTCTGCTATTTGATTCTCAGTGGAGATCCACTCAATCCTGATATTTCCTTGCTGAAATTCTCTCCGCACATATAGATAACTCAGCCTTACTAGGTGTTTCAGGGTTGAAGAATCATCCACTTCCGCTAATCTTATAGCAGGTCTAGAATCCTCATAAATGGTGGGAACCAGCCTTACTCCGGTGAACCAGTAACATAAGGTTCGGATTGAGGCTAATTCCCTGCAAGCTTGAGACATTGCAACAAATTCACTTTCAGCCGACGAAAGTGCTACGTGGTTCTGCCGCTTGGTTTTCCAAGTAACTGGATTACCAAAAACCCGAACCACGAAGCCCGTGGTTGAAAGGCCTTCCTCCGCAGACATTCCTAGTGATGCATCTACATAACAATCAATGGAATCGGACTTATCCGCAAACACCAACCCCAAATTGATTGTCCCCCGCAAGTAGCGCAACACCCTTATGATGGCCTTCCAATCCGCCCACGTAAAATTTGATTGCTTTCTACTAAGAACGTTCACCGCATATGAAATATCGGGTCTAGTCCCACTCTGTAGGTAAAGGAGAGACCCAACAGCTTGCCTATAAGGAATTTTATTTAAATCTCCTTCTTCCGCGTCATTTTCACCGCTTTCCCCATCTGATAGCATAGGGGTGGACGCCGTTTTATTCGAATTGGGGTCGAACTTCCTAAGCATATGCAAGATATGAGACTTTTGGGTAATTTCAATTATTCTTTCAGACCGTTTTCTATTAATTTCTAAACCCAAATATTTTTGTGGGTCACCTAGCACCGTTATCGAAAATTCACTTTTCAGCATGGTCGTTATTTGCTCTATCATGGGTTTGCTGTTAGAGGCCACCAGAATGTCATCCACATAGAGTAGCATGATTGCCACTGTGCCCCCAGATCTCCAAATGAACAAACAGGGTTGAAAAGGGTAGGGCTTGAAGCCAATCTTATCCACCGCAGCCCTGAATCGTTCAAACCACCGCTTTGGAGAAACTTTTAAACCATAAAGCGCTCGGTGGACTTCACAAACTTTCCCCCGCTTCAAGTCCGGACCGCAACCAAGGTACTCCGCATATCCATCCGGAAGTTCTAAATAAACAAATTTTTCCAGATGCCCGTTCAGAAAAGCCGTCTTAACGTCATACTGAACAAGATCCAGATCAAATTTCACCGCCATAGCAAGGAGAAGTTTGACGTCTGGTAAACGTGCCACCGGTGCATAAATCTCCGCAAGTTCATAATTATGGTTGTCAGCAAAACCCCTAACGACCAACCTACTTCGGTACCTAATTGACCCATCAGCCTCAACCTTACGCCTATGTACCCACCGCGTTTTTAGAAGTTTGACCCCCTCTGGCACCGCGCTCCTGGATATGAGTTTCCAGGTTTCACAGCGTTCCAGAGCTTGAAATTCGGTTTTAATGGCCTCTTGCCATTTTTCTGAATCAGCAGATTTAATTGCCTCCGCATATGTTTGAGGGTCTCCGCATACCCCCGTCGTGTCTCCGCTAAAGAAACATGCATGACCGCTGTCCTCGCTTGTTTCATAAAATTTACACTCATCATTTTCATCAATGAGTGTTTTATCTGCTGATTCATCGAAAAATTGAAATCGATCATTCTCATGAATGAGATTTCGCTTATGGTCGTTCCTAGATTGCGAAGTGTTAGGGTTCAAATCTCGCTCAATGTCGTCATTCATCTCAACATTCTCAGATTGCTCCCTTATAGACTCCGCCTGTGAAGAGCTATCTATTGCATGTGTGACATTTTCATCATGTACTTCCTCCAACCCAAAATCAATGTCCGGCTTCTCCGCAGTGTCTCTTGAATTCAAAGGAAGAGAGTCCGCATATGTTCTACTCTCTACAAAATCAACGTCTTTCGACCGAATTACTACTTGATTTTTGGCGTGTAAGACATGATAACCTGATTCACCGCACTGCAAGAGGAATCCGACCGCAGCTTTTGGATCCAATTTGGCAGTAGGTTTCTTGTCTAGAATGTAGGCTTCACAACCGAAACGCCGCAGAAATTTTAAGGAGGGTAGCCTACCTGTAGCCATTTCAAAAGGAGACTTAAAGCCGATTGATTTGTTAGGAGTCCTATTGTGTACATGGATCACATGTCTCATCGCATAGGCCCAAAAATGAGCAGGAATGCCAGACGACAACAGATTGACCCTAATTTTCTCAAGCATTTCACGATTCAGCCTTTCCGCAGTACCATTTAACTGAGGAGTATAAGGCTCACAGACTGCGAGAGAAATTCGTTCGCTTTCCAGTACTAGACGCATCCCTTCAGTTTTGAACTCCAGCCCCCCATCAACCCTTATCTCCGCAACTTTGGTGTGTTTCCCAGTAAGACTCCTAATTTCCGCCAAACACATTTTCAACGCCAAATGCACTTGTGTTTTATTGTTAATTTCATAGGCGAAAGCATACCGACTCATGTCGTCCGTAAACGTCACAATATACCGCGCTTGTGACCTAAGTGCTGAGGGTTTGATGGGTCCAAGCAAGTCACTATGAAGCCTTAAGAAAGCTTCCACTGCACGGGTTCTTTCCGAGTTGCATGGCTTGCTTCTGGCTTTCGACTGCAAACAGGCTGGACAGTCCAAAATATTCGACCCAAATTTCACCGCCTTTAATTCGGGAAGGGATCTCGCCGCATGTTCCAAATAGGTTTTCGAGGCATGGTTCAACCGCAAATGCCACAGTAAACCTTTATCATCTCTCAAATTAGTCGCAATTTTTGATATTTTTGGGGGAGGCACCGTATCATTTAATGCGAGCGTTCTTTTTAGAGAGATTGATTTTACACCGCTATTTCTTAACTCATTTGACTCCGCATTAAGAGTTATTTCCCCCGGTTCCGTTTGAGAATTATTTGGCAAAGGCCATGTTGACTCTGGTCTCACTTCTTCAATGTGAGAAGGGCCCGCCACATTTTGTCTAGCACCGAATGACAAATTTTCTAACTGGTTATCAGTCTGGGTGACCAAAGCTTTCCTACTCATCTTAGCCAGGAAATTCTCTACCACCTGCGCGTCCGCATTCAATAATGGGAGATGAAACGTCAACCACCAGAACTTGCCTTCAAAACGCCCAGTTTTCAAAGTCTGCCCCGTATTAGAGTCAACAATTCTCAGACGTTCTCTATCAAAGATGGCTTGAAAACCTTTCACCGTCTGCTTTCTGAGAGAAAACAGGTTTTCCCCCAACTGGGGGGCATATAGCACATCTTTAAGTACACCATAACGTTTAGTTTCTCCGCAGTAATAAACAATGTCACCCGCTTCCTGTATGATCAAGTCCGCATTTTGATCATCATTTGCACATGCAATTCTTACAGGGCTAGGGAGACATGTTAATTTAGCAAACACCGCACGATCATTTACCATGTGATCGGTTGCACCAGAATCAGCAATAAACTTCAGTTGTGGAAATTGCTTACCTCCCAAAAGCAGAGACTCTTGTGAGCTCGACAATAGAGCCCTTTCGTCGCTCCGATTGGGGGACCGCATTGGTTGAGAAGGCGCCGCAGTCCGCTTCTCGTTTTCCCCTCGATCGGCAGCTCTTTGGGCCAATTTGGCCTGGAACTCGGTCAACCTGCGTTGGGAGGGTTGGTCTGGTCGTCGAGTACCCAGTTCATTTCCACGGCCACCGGCACCACCGCGAGCAGACTTTCTTGAACCGCGTTTATTGCGCCTTTTCGGTTCAGAGGCTGGTCGTGTCCTGTTGTCACCGCTGGACTTGGGTCGACTGTCGCTACCCCGCTTTCTGTCGGACTGTCCCTTGTCTCCTCTAACCCTTGTGGACTCATTAGTCCAGGGTCTCCCGCACTCCCGGGACAAGTGTCCGCTGTCTCCGCAGTTGTAGCAGACCTTCTCCCCGGGACGATTGGGACAGAGACTCCTAGGATGTCCCAGCAGGCCGCAATTGTAGCACAGTCCAGGACCCTTTTTATTCGACCGTTCGAAGTCCGGACGCCATGAAGCCTTTCGCTTCTTTGACCTGCCCTCCGCTCGCCTGCCCCCGACAAGGGCCTTGCCAGGCTGAGCTGCCTCGGTTCTCCTCGAGTTTTCAGAGGACAAGTCGTGCCAGGCGTGCATTTTCTCGAAAATCCTCTCCGCTGTGAGAGACGGATCCTCGAGCGCATCAGCTGAAATCTTGGGACACTCCTCCGCAATGGCGTTCACCAAGTGCCTTCTAACAGCTTTTTCTGACAGATCAGCGTCCGGACATTTACGTATGTTCTCCACTAGAGATCTGAAGCGGTTTTGGAATTCAATCACAGATTCCCTCCGCGAATCAAACTTGATGTTAATAATCGCGATCTGGAGCCGATGTTCCTTGGCTAAGGACGGTGGATCAATGACGTTCTCTATCATGTCCAGAGCCTCGCAAGGTTCATCGATACTCTTGATCGCGTTCTCCAAGTCACCTCCGACATTGGACATCAAGTAGGCCATCACCGCAGCCTTGATTCGGGTAAGGTCCGACGCGTCGCAATCAGAGGGGGGCGCCCGAGATGGATCTATCAGAAAGTCGACTCCGCATGCTTTCAGATCCAATGTCACCCTCCGCCTCCACACAGGACAGGAATCCGAGGATAACCTATTCTGCGCGCGAGGAAGAGTGATGTCCGCGAAACGCCTTCGGGACTGAGTGACACTTTGGGGCTTAGCGTCCGACCTCCCCTCATCCAACGACGCGCCATTCCCCGAGCCACCGCAATCACCGCCAACCGCTCCAGTCTCCGCGAAGTCCATACGCTCTGGCGTGTGTCTCCGCATCGACACCAAGGCCTCAGCCCTCGCCAGTAACTCGTCACCGCGTTGAGTCAACTCCTCTATCGCCTCTTTAAGAAATCTGCTGTTTAGCTCGGTGACCTTGGCCATGAACCTCTCCTCAAAACGAGCCAGACTTTCCGCATCCATGTTTTTCTTTTTTTGTAACATGATCGGAAAATTATTACTTCACCGTTTGATAATAACCATTCCACATATTATCACTGAATTCTGTGTTATTTCACTTATTTGTAGGTATGTAACGTTGAAAAGGAACTTAAGGGTATCTGGGGTATACGATCTCCACCCGCTTTCCCCCCTTTAACTTTTCAAACCGTTTACATATACTCCACCTACATCGTTCATTTTCATCCGTTTTGTACACTCCACTTTACCCCGCATTGTACAAAACGTCTTACTCCGTTATCGTACATAACGTTTTACTCCATTTTGTACACTCCACTTTACCCCGCATTGTACAAAAGAACGTTTTCGCACAGAACCAACCTCCGATCTCCATATCGGGTTTCTGTGTGTACGAATTTTCCATTCGCAAACATGGAAAAACGCGAAAAACCATGGATAACGCTCGGCCGGGATTGCGCAAATTTCCCCCGTAGCCGTTAACCAGGAATGTCATACCGTACTGTCTACTTCCGGTACTGTTCCAGACTTAAAAAGAAACTGATACTGAACCGCCTGATCGTCCGGAACTGACGTTTTACATTCGCCGCATAATTTATATGAGCACTCTCCGCAATCAGCATGTATCCAGCACTAAAACAATAATGCACATGCTGAAAATCAGGCAGTCCAGTCGGGGCAGGTCATCGTCTCAGGCCGCATAAGGTTCGCTATTCCCAAATTGCCAGTAAGGTACTATATTTAGCGTAACCTCGTTTACCTTCTTCCCGTCTTTTGCCGCAAAACACCATTTACACGACCCTGTTTAATGACACCGTTATCATAACACCGTTTGATAAAACAGTGCTTAACACCGTAGCACTGTGATACCATGTAATGTTTGTTTACACCGCAACAACAAACATTCCCGAGACGATGGCAGTACCCCGAAACGTAAACCAATGGATTTTTACTATACGCTTTGTTTGCTATCTGAAAGATCGAGTCTCCGCGAGATCTGGATGGAAGATCTCCTCTCTGTCCTATACCGGTGATTAGTCTTCACCGCCTTCCTGCAGATACACACGGCTCCCTTTGACAGAGAAACGCAAAGTGTTATCAGCACAGAGCCTGATACTGTAAACAGAATGAATAACTGTATCGCCATCAGTTATCACTCAAATTATCACCGCACCGCAATCAGTTACTAAAATTACAGTAAACTTCGAACACGCATTTTCGCAGCGTTATCCGTCGTTCTTACCTCCAGTGACAAGGTTCATGAACATTGACTCCGACCTCCGCAAGAGTACGTTCAGTTAGGTCAAGCTAAACCCTCAGGCCGAATTTTATACTCGCCGCAAATCGCATAAAATCGCGCCACATAGGGTAACCCAGTCCCAAAAAGGCGTTTGTCAGGCTCCGTTATTTGCCGACAACTTGATTCATCCGCCTCAGAATCTTTTGCATATCGGGAAAATCGCCAACCAACAAATAAGCCCGGGGAAAAAATCATTTGGTTGGCCTATTTACGGAAGTCACAGGCAGCGCAACCCGTTGACTTCCCCGAACACCGTTTCCCCGTGGCTGGGTCCTTTTCATCAATAAAATCCACCCAATTTGGCCCTTTGCCGTTTTCGCGTCGTCGTCGGCATCGCAGAAACCATCCCATCCCGCAACGCCAAGGACGACAGCAGAAAACTAGCGGCCCACGTACTGACCCATAATTGACACCGCATCTTTGTCAATTAACTCCGTAAATTGGTTATTTCTTCATCTGAACCCCAGCCGCAAGCGCAAAAAAAAATACAGGGTGGATATGTCGTGGGATTTACTTTGGGGCGCCCCTAGACTCCGCCACCGAACACCGATCGCTAAATTTTCCAACCACCCACTCGGCAGGTTAAATCAACTTCGTTCGTCAACGTAGTTCGCAATATTAACTCTGCCCGTATTGAAACACCGTTGTTCTAGTTGGAAAATTCCTAGGGTTCATTCCATGTAGTAAGTGCTCAGTACAACACAACGCAATAGATGAAGAAAAATAACCCCGACTACGATCTTTTATTCAGATAGCCCGAACACCGTAACAAAGCCAATCGATTCATTCCGTCCGCCATTAGGCTCCGACGATTTCGCGAACCCAACCATTGCTAGCATGAAGGTTCACGGGGTTAATCCCCTGAAATAATCTTAACAAATACACTCACCGAATGATCCAAAGACTCCGTAAATTGGTAGTGAGGAATATAACTCCGCAGAATTAAATAGGCAGGCACCGATTATATTTTAGCAAAAGAGCACACAGTATAACAAGGTCGCGGGACACGGGAAGAAGGAGGAAACATTGAGAGTTCTCTAGTTGAGCAGTGATAACATGGCTGCCAACATGATAATACTAATTATAACAAGGTGTCGGATTGTTCGTCCTCCAACAGGTTCATTATCTTACTTTTAATTATTATTATGAATCATCATCAATGAAAAATCTGTAAACCAAAATCAAGACAACATTTATTATAAACCCTGTAAAATGGAGACATTTTACATAAAACCAGCCCTTTCTTCGAAAATTCGCTCTTCTAGCCATGCTACATGAATTTGGATTTATATAGCCACAGAGCAGTCTGTCGGGTCAATGTTCATACTGGCCCAGCTGATACGAACAGCACATGGTTTTCAGATATCGAGTTAATAAATAATAATTATCTACTAATTATTATCAAGTAGTGTAAATTATTCTAATTATTGTTAATGATTAATAATTATTGTTAGTTATTAACAATTATTGTTAGTTAACTCGATATCTGAAAACTATGTGCTGTTCGAATCAGCTGGGCCAGTATGAACATTGCCCCGACGGGCTGCTCTATGACTCACCCTCATGTTAGAAATAAATCCACATTCATGCAGCATGGCTAGAAGAGCGAATTTTCGAAGTAACGACTGGTTTTATGCAAAATGTCTCCATAAAATAAAATTTATTATAAAACCTGAAAATTTGAGACATTTTACATAAAACCTGTCGTTTTTTCGAAAATTCGCACTTATGTTGTCTCGATTTATTGCCGTGTAACAGCTCAACTTAGGTATAGATTTTTCAACGCCATACATATTGGTGAAGTCAGAATTGCGATATCTCATTCCATTATCAGATTAGAGCATATGAACTGTGAAGAACATCTCAAGTAACGACCAAGTTTCTTCATCTTCAAAGTGCACCAGGTTGAGAACGGAATAAGATATCGCAATTTCGACTTTATCGTCGTTTTCAGCGTCAAAAATCTTTGAAACGAAGGGTCACTCGTCAGACTGTTTAATTTTGGGAATTTATGGGTATTTTTTCCCTCATTAAAATGCCTCCAACTCCCCTTTAGTGTGGCCCGATTCTGTTCATCTAGCAACTTAGCCTTTCGTTTGCCAAGAGGGATTTGTGCAAATTTGAACGTTTATCTCAATTCTATCGAGAATTACCGTCTGGAATGACTCATGACTCAACAATTGAAAAGATGGAAAACTGGTAACATCGGGAGGCAGTAGACAGAATGCTGTCGGAATTCGGGAGGGAGCAATATGGCGTCACATGACGCATTTCGGTTAATCAAGGTACTTACATCATGGTTTGCCCTTTTCTCGGCATATCACCCCAACTGGTATTTATAAATTAGGAAATAATATTCTGGAATTATTATGTGTCGAGTGAATAGTGTAGGTGATGTAATTCGAAACCAAGAAATCTCACCTTCGAAAATTCGCTAACAAAGAATAGTAACTAACAAAAAAACGAAACTATTGGAGTCTTTATACATAGTAAATATCAATACTATCTTAATAAGACAAGCTGATAGTATGATACTAATTATTAAATAATTAAATAATAATAATTAAATATTAAATAATTAACAAATTTTGTTCAAAACTATGAGAAAAGACGAGAAAGAGAGGACAATGAGAGAATAATCCAGGGCGACGATCTACTCATAAAGCAGCGACTAACGATGTACGACTAACTATTGGACTCCCCAAAGTAACTTTGTTTATAGCCCTCCAAGTCACCCCTTTTAACTTCTTATCATTTGGTACGTTGCCCACTACTCGGTTATTTCCACTTGGTAACTTTGTGATGAGACAAGCCCCAGGGAGGTTCGTTGGAGATTAGGCTTCAATCCTTCAATCAAGGCTGAAATCCAATATTGTTTAACGGTTGTCATAGTTACCACTCAAGGAACGGAAGCCTCCAAGCCGCTGCGCGTCCCATTGTATCCCACCGCCCTCAATGGCTCCGACACAAATCCATCTGGATGGCAAACAGTGAGTATATTATGCAGTTACAATTTACCATAATAACAATAGCAGTAGCGTCAAGAGAGACTAAATCAATTGTTCACCTCCGCTGAACGTTAAAGGCAATTATCGCTACGCTGCTGTTGACAGCTCACTCATCGCATGGCTTATTGAATAATGCCGATCGCCTCGTTGGTGGAGAATTATGGGGGCGCGGTAGCATGCTAAACCTTGACGTTGTGAGTCGATAGTTGCAAATCGAAATATATGAGATTCGAAGTGAATTACGATTAGCTCGAGCAAACTGAACGGGGACAGGGGTAACCCGCTGGAGCGCGAAATGATTTAAGGACTTTTTACATCTACGTAACTACTATAGCGTTCAATTGCGAATCTCGATCAATCTGTGATATATGACCATCATTATCATGGACTGATTCTGCTAATGGTCGCGGTGGATGGAGAGAGACAAAATGCAAATTATTACCAACTCAATGGTGTATTCGCTTTCGCATGGTAACTAATTTGATGAAATTTTAGTTTCTTTTAATACATGTTAATACATGTTGTATAACCGCACATGTGGGTTTACAAGTAGATTTGAGCGTGGGATGAAGTTCAATTTATTTAATACGCGGTATCATTGTTGAAGCCAATCGTACGATGCACAGAGAAAGTAATATAAACTAGTGGTTAAACATGAGTAGTATTGAGATAGAGTAAACTATCTCGTTATACCTAATTATTATTGGTGCATATTATAATATACAATTATATTCCCATTTAGATGATTAGTTCTCATTCCGTTGATATTCAGGGATCACCTTGTTGGAATTCGAGCCTGTGTTGTAGCATCGTTACAGCTCTCCCGTCGGTAATACAATAAGTACGATTATTATTGAACGAGAACATTGTGTAGGCAGTGCAACTGAGTAATTCGTATGAGGAATTCAACTTACTAATTATTTGAGTTTCGAGAATTCATTATACCTCTATCGCCTTTCATAGTTCATTAATACCGGGGGTTCGGTTGGGCAATCGCCATTTAAATACGCCCAGAGTATCTACACGTTATCCATTTCGAGTTGATGGAATTTAATTATGAGGCCCTTAGAAGAGCCAATTAGGCGCTAGGAATTTATTATGGCAATAGCGATTCAAACGAATTATCCAAGAGAATGGATACAATTTAGGTCGGGATTATTAACGATCCTCGGAATAACATGACATGACATGTAACATTGTTACATAGTAATGCCAGATACACTATACGACAAGTCAATCACGAATCATAAAATTAAGATAAGTACCACGTTCATTTGAGCATGTTTAGGAGCAATAAAACAAAATAACATGACATGTTATTTTTGCCTCCTAACATGCGCATCTAATAAGGGTAAACAAATACAAATTAATGTTATTTAATTACTGATCGATGGTTATTTCAGTTCGAAGATGGAAATACTCGTAGTGGAGAGTAGTGGTTATTCCTTGTCTCAATATAATACAGCCAAGGAAATTGATTGTTTTGAAAATTGTAGAGGTACCAACCTGCTGGTACAAATTGATGTTTCAAAACATTCAATTTCCTTGGCTGTATTATATTGTAACAAGGAATAACCACTACTCTCCACTACGAGTAATGTGGAAACATCTTCGAACTGAAGTAACAATCGATCAGTAATTAAACAACATTAATTTGTATTTGTTTACCCTTATTACATGCGCACGTTAGGAGGCTAAATCATCTTCATATTGAGTACGTAGACCTACGTGTACGTGTACTGTTTAGAACTCTGCACATACGAGAACCCTGCGTATTTTACGTCAAATATTTTTGACTTCCATCATCACTAAAATCTTCCTATACTAACTTCATTTTAGACAAATTGAATTATAAGGATAAAAAAAACCCAGTCATGCAGCAAGGCTATAAGAGCGAATTTTCGAAGAAACAACTGGTTTTATGTAAAATGTGATGTTTGGAACATCTCATTCAACTATTTTCTGCCGAGTAACAGACCGTTTTCCAACCATTTTCTGCCAAGTAGGGTATAGATTTTTCAACGCTGAACACGAAGGTGAAGTCTGAATTTGGATATCTCATTCCGTTATCAGATTAGAGCAGATGAACCTTGAAGAACATCTCAAGTAACAACCACGTTTCTTCATCTTCAAAGTGCTCCAGTTTGAGAACGGTATAATATATCGCAATTCTAACTTCACTATCGTGTTTAACGTTTAAAAAACCTTTAAAATGAGGTGTCATTTGTGAGAATGTTTCATTTTTGGAATTTATGGGTAATGTTTTTCACTTTTAAAACTCCCCTAAACGCCCCTTAGAGTGGCCCGATTCAATCTACGAACTTATCCTTTCGATTCCCAGTACAGATTTTTTGTTCAAATTAGAACTTTTTATCTCGATTGAGATAAACATCACACACTATACCATGAAAGTAGTTAAAAATAAAGTATAATACTATAACTATAAACAGCATGAGTAAATAAGATATTTGAACTGAATAGAAGTTTTTCATGTTTTATTATTTTTTGTTAATGGTTCAACAGCAAGGAATTGATTGCGCAAGAAAATCTCTCCAAACAGATTTGGAATGACAGGTGGGCGTGGTATGCAGATAGGAAGCTTATCCATGATGTAAGTACGAGTATAATCTAATAAGTACATAATTCTATCTTAACCTTCTGCTCAAATCTGCGGTTTCTAGGACGAGCACTCTAGTAGACCTGAGGCTTCCTGAGCGTCCTAAATGAACATTGCTGGTGTTATTGCTGTCAGCTTAAATGCGTTGTTTAAATGATACTCATGCAGGCGTCGAGTCCAATATTATCTTAGAGTCGCACGCAAAAGGAGAAGATCTAAGGTTGGTTAAGTTATGGGGAGGCTGGCCAGAATGTGAGGTACTTTGTGTGCATACGTGCAATGTAGGTTTATATATGCTTATAGCTCGTTGCAGTACCCTATCTTAAATAGTCTCGAATGGTGAAGTTCAATCAAGTCCTTATTCCTCTCAACTTATCTCTGATAACTCGAACATACTCAAGAATTTCTAATGATAATCACTGCAGAACTGCACGCTGACGCGGTGATTCGATCTCCTCCTCTCCAACATTCCGCCGATCTCCCGGGCGTACATTTAAAATGCAAATCTCACCGAAAATCTCGAACAATGGAAATAAAGGGGTAAACTCCCTCGACCTAACAGTAATAGAAAAGGCAATCTGCCCGCCCTCTGTTATAATCAGTGCAGACTCTTATTGCTGCCCGGAGTTGAACAGGTGCATACCCGACCAGCATCGTTGGTGGGATGCGGTGGGCGGTAGCGAGCTGGCTATTGTCTCATTTGAATATACGAGGTAGTTGGGACGCGGTATTCATACCAATATACCACACAGTGGTTGAGAAGAAAAACGACGTCGAGGTCCCAACTTTTGTAGCCAGTGTTAACTAGCGAGCTCGGTAGCTTCACGTGTGCATATTTAATCCCGTACAAGGGAAATATATATTTAAGATATTTTATCCCGTACTGAATGTACCAACCCACTAAGGAAAAATCCCAGAAATCCCGGCATAAAATGTAAGGTTTTAGCCCTCCATAGTTTTTTAGAAAGAATTGCGACTACGTCGAAAAATAGACCAGTGGTTTTGAAGTAATGGCCATGAGTGTTCTGATATCTTCGATTTATGCAAAGGTAAGCACCTACGGGATATGCAGTATACCGCCTACGGGATATGTTTTGCACCTACGGGATATGTTTTGCAGTATAACACCTACGGGATATGTTTTGCAGTATAACACCTACGGGATATGTTTTGCAGTATACCGCCTAGCACTTCCTTCCAGCCTCGAGAAGATTCTGAGTGCTTAACACTAACTGCAGACATTTAGAAGCTGGTTTGATCATTTTGGATTTTAATGGCCGGTCATAATCTTTCAGAAAATTTGATAACTCGGGGTAGGTAATTCCCTTTATGGTGGCAAGAGGATGACTCGCCATACCCCCTAAACGGCAGTTCCTGTTTAGCCAAGAAAATAATGCTGTCAACAAACTGCTAAAATTCCTTCATTGTAGGAATATAAAACTAAACGAATAACTAAAAACTACATATGAACACTGTTTTACTGTTGATTAAATATTTTGTTATTCTTAGTAGATTTTTTCATCATTCAACTTCTACCTACATTCTTCATTTCTTGTGACGCTACGCCCCTGCTGTGGAGTCCACAGTGTGGGCTGTAGCATTGGAAAACGTTTCTTGCACAAGTCAGAGGTTGATCAAGGGACTCAAATAAATTATTCGTCAAATAATCTTGAACAAACAACTTACATTAGTCAGATCAATCCCAGCATCACAACGTTTATAGGCTAAATTAGTATGAATGGAGAAGTTATCCTGTTTGATGATGACTCTGGTTTATACTTCGCTGGGATGATGTTTTTCAAAAGGCAGAGCTAGGCCTATTTATCGCTAATGGTTGTTTAGAGGAGAACGGATTGACCCTCAGCTTACCAAAGACCAATTTTGTGCCTTAATATTTGTTGATTCTGAGCAAGCCTCCCGAAAATCTCCAGATTCGCCTCCACAATTTTAATTGTGATTTAACTCGGTGTTCAGCTTGTTCTAAGGTAAACAGATGTTATAGTGCGAAATATTGTATATTATCTTGGACTCTACTATGAAATGGGAAAGTCAAATTTGTTTGGTGTGCGTGAGGTTGAGGAAGCTCACTTATGTTTTCTCACAGCTTCGAAACATTTTGAACTATGTACTTTGGATTGGCGCGATCGATTTGGTTATATGGTCTGCCAGCTTGGGCTAGCGCCTACCATACTACCATCAACCCTGTCTTCATTTGCCAGAAGATTCTTTTGCGTGTAGCCACTAAGAATTCATTTTTGGAGCACACTGGCCCGGTCTTCAAACAATGACAAACTCTGAAGATGAGCTCCCTTGTTGAGTTGTCCAGTTTGAAGGAGGTTTTGAAGGATGAAAAATTCTCATATCCAACCCATGCGTCGGCTACAAGATTTAAGTTGGAAGGTCATTTTGCTTTACCCCTATACAAAAATAAACCAAAAACAGCGGCATTAAATTTATATTGTATAACAGCATTCCCGATAATATAGAAGAGGATCTCTCTAGACACCCTAGCGATATAAATATACTTTTGAAGAGTTGGTTTCTAGAAAACTTGTAGCATCTTATTTTAATTGACGCATTCTGTATAAAAATTAAACCTACTATCAATCTGTCTCGAGAGGTAATTATGTTTATTTTTTTCAAGATATTTAATATGTTAAACGTTTTTGAGAGCTCATGACTTAGCTCGTTCTCCCTAACCATCCACTGGGGGAACTGATTTTTCTTGAATTTACCATTTAATCTAACAATTGTATTATTTAAGAAAATAAAGTTCATTTCATTCATTCATTCATCCGGTAGGTACCCTAATCAACCCCGAATTCTATTTCCAGTCACTCAAACGAACAAAACCCGCTAGGAGAGCTTCATTATCTGGGATGATGAATCCGGAAACGTTAACAAAACGTGGGTTTGAATGTATCACATGTCGACAAGTTGATGGAAAGCTCCAATAACTGCACGGAAACCTCCCGGCGCTGATCAAATTCAGGGTTAATTAGAGGCGGCACACTATAAACGGACCCCCGTTGCCCCCGCAGCATCCGGAGGATTTCAGTCACAGTGACGGCAGACGGTCTTAATTATTCCCCCGGGGCCAAAGCCCCTCCCGTCACCCATTCCAGAATTATAACGGTTCGTAGATTCAGTTGAGTTTCAACGCCGGTTTCGACGGTCCAGCCAGCTTTGTCCCCCCCTTCTACCCTGGATTTGATACTTTGTCCCATCAACCACAGGTTTGACCCCCCCACAGTGGAAATTCCGTTATTAATTTTCCGCCTGGCGACTCCGGTATTACGAGGATTTACTGGAACTCCTGATTAGCTCTCATTAAAAACTCCCAAAAAGGTTTTCGCTTCAGGCCTGTTTTACATGATGTAGCTGATGGCACAATCGAGAACATGAACCCCTCAAAAACGGTTCGTTCGAGCGGATAATCCGATGGTCCTCTCTAAGTGAGAGAAGCAGTGACGGCCCCGTCAATTTTCTGAATAAATACCGAGTTGACCAAATAATATTTTATTTATATAAACGTCGCCTCATACGCCAGAGCCACAATTACAATTCACTGCAACAATGCGTCAAGCTGAGGTTTTCAAAAAGTCCAATTCTGCAATCATGTGACTGAAACAGGTAACTCGTTACAGCGGTAACAAATTACAGCAGTACTGATAAAGGATAAAATATGTTCTACAAATCATGTTCTACCCGCATACATCATAATGAGGAGACATCCGAATTAGTGGTACGCATAATACTCCTCTACAACAGTGATTATCAACCTGCGGTACGCGAAGCGAACACCTAATGAATTTTAATTTTGGCTCTAGACGGAAATTAATGCATCTCCCGAAATTGGTTTACTCCACATGTAACTGCTCCATTCCAGAATGTTTGTAGCGGCGAGTTTCACTCATCCTGTAGAGGGTGTTTGCAGTATCGTGTTGACCACACTCGTCTGTAGACAGATTCGTACGTTCCCAATAGTTAGTTCGGCTATTTTCGTTTAGTTTCGGCCGCTTTTGCTTCAAGAGTTGGCCTAAAGACTTGAATTTACTACATACAAACAAATGAACACAGTAAGTTTGCACAATAGAACAACCACTATTGAAAGCTGGTATTTTTAACATCAAGTTTTAATGCAATGTTGCGCCTTGGATACTTCCCTGAGTGGAAATTCGGGGAATAAGGGAAACTGAGGAACTGGGGCCACAAGAAGGAACAGTTTTAGCGGCCAAAAGACATTATTTCCTAAATATCGCAGTCATGGATTAACATTTTGTAATAGCGCAAGTTTAATTGGAGCATTTCAATTTCGTGGCCGTTGATGCGAACCCTGGATAGTTGCAGGTTAGCCGTGATCAATCAAAACGACAATATAATTTAGGACTCAACGACACTGCTTCCAAAACCGGCTCCGTGCAATCCCTTTTGCCCTAAACACCGGGTAATCTCCTAAGAACTTATTTAAAGCCTCGCAAAGAGGGTCGGACTGCTATCTCCATCTCCCGATCCAACATTTCCGGACCTATCGCGGTAATACTAGTTTCATTCCTAGTTCACAGAATCACCCAAGTTCGGTAGGAACGAGCGAAGGCTCCCGTGAGAATTCGAATACTTCCCCACGCCACATCGCCCACACTGTTCCTGCACGGTTTCTGAGGGCGGTAGAAGGGATTGGGAGTTAAAGGGGACAGAATAGATTAAACCCGCCTAGCAGATGAGATCGTAGCGATTTCGGACCTTTCCAATTATATTCCTCGATTTGCATAGACCGTCGAGACGTAGAGGCCGAGGGATGTAGAGAATGAGAACTGAACCCGCATAGCGAACGATACCGGCCATAGCAATTTCTATCCTCTGGGTCGCTTGCAAGTTGAAACACGGCCCTGCGGTTGGGATCGTGATCTAAAAGTTAATTGATAAATGGGGCGTTACTTCCCTTCACAACCACTTTAAAATGAAAAAATCCACAGTCGTGCAGCATGGGTATAACAGCAAATTTTCGAAGAAACAACTGGTCCTCTTCAAAGGCTCTAAGCTTGAGAAAGAAATAACAGATAACGATTCTGACTGCACCATCGTGTTCAGTGTTAAACTCTCTTTAAAGTGAAGTGTCACTTGCCTGACTGTTTCATTTATGGAATTTATGAGTAGTTTTCCCCCCTTGAAATTCCCCATAAACCCCCTTAGAGTGGCCCGATTCAGCTCAACTTAGCCGGAATTTGCCTTTTCGTGCAAATTCGAACTTTTTATGTACAGGGTGGCCCACTTAAGGGTGAATTCTACAACTAATTTGTGACTAAAAATGCCCGATGATCCATATTTTTTACTCCACTTAAAAACCGAGTTTTTTCACTATAAAATTTGTTTCGTGTTTTCGACCTTACGTCACAAAAACGGGCATAACCCCCTTATTTTTCAAAATAATCTCAAATCTGAGGATACCGTTGAAAAGAGCATTACATTTCCTATCTTTCTGATGTCAAACCAAAATCCTTTGCTCAGGCCGAACGGGTGAAAAATCAGCCTAAAAAGAAATATTTGTCAAATCAAGGAAATTTCCAGTTTTTTCAATCGCCTGTAAATTTACTACTCCTACTTAAAAGTTTTGTACTGTTACCGCAAAAGTTGACCAAAAAGCTTATCTTTCCAACCGTATCCTCAAATTTGAATTTAAATAGGAAAATATGGTAGAAAATGTCGTTTCCCCGTCGGAAAACGCCTTTTTTCACGCGAAATTGAGGGTTGTGGGGTGAAAAATGACTACCACACGACGGGAATTTTTTTCTCGCAAAACCATAGATCGAAACCAAAGATCATACCAATACCATCCGATAGACCAATACCATCCGACACTTGAAAAAGTTGCTATCACAAAGATCAGTACGTGGGACACTGACGCCCAATCCAACTGTTATGAACACGCTCCATACAACATTGTTTACAACGATTGATACATTGATACAACATTGAGTCCAAAAAGGCCATTTCCAGTGAGGAACACCCGCTCCGCTCTAACATCAACAGGCTGAGTTGCTTAGTTGAGTATCACCATTGGATTCCACGTAGAAGATTGCGCATAACTTCTAGTGTCAAAACATTCCCGTCGTGAGGTAGTCATTTTTCACCCCACAACCCTCAATTCGCGTGAAAAAAAACCCGTTTTCCGACGGAGAAGCGACAGTTTCTCCCTTATTTTGCTGTGTAAATTCAAATTTGAGGATACCGTGGGAAAGCTGAGCTTTTTGGCCAACTTTTGCAGTAACAGTACAAAACTGTCAAGTAGGATATTGTATACAGAACAGTGATCTAGGCAGAAGGGTGACCAATACATAGAATAATTAAACCGTCGCAGAACAATTGGCCGTGATTCTTACCTGTAACACAGTTTACATGATGGTGAGGAGTAAAACACTAGTTACTGTTCATGTCGACCATGAGAACCAGATCCCCGCTATCTCGACATCACCAAAGTTGAAGTTCGCTGTTGGAGCAAAAGTTCTTCAGAAATGCCTGCAGGGGCCCGCTTGAAAAACAAGATGATGCTGAAGCCGAGATACGAAGTTAGGTACGAAAGCTCTCCACAGAAGTGACAAAAGTGTTAGGCCGACCCCTGAGGGCTACAAAAGTCTACGGACTATCGCTAACGGCCGATTGCTCCAAAGGAAAACAGCGGGTGGATAACACAATAATAGGGGGATATTAATAGGGGATTTTACGTTGTAACACGCATATTGCAGAAGGATACCGACGTCGCACAGTGGGTCGAAACTTGAATCTAGCTGTTCAAAAGTCGAAAAATGATTGCCTGTTTTGGCAAGCCGGAACGTCTTTACCTGTTAGTTGTGATCTCAGAGAGAGCAGAACAGATAATAATTATTATAAGTGGGGAAGTGAACTTTGAGCTGTATGAGTAGGTAAACAATGTACTCGTATGTCAAACCAAAACAGCCTATGAATGTCCCGCGTCAGTCGTTTAGTACTCGTAAATCGTTACCAGAAAACAACTCCAGCACCCCGTGAAAGTGGTTTTAACGAAATATTCGTTGTGGAGATCACAGAAGGAGGTAGGTATGATCACTCTCATGAAAACGTATGCAGACCATTTTATTTACAAAAACGTTAATTCGATCATCTCTTTCTGGACTGCCATTTACACGGAACCTTATGGAACCTAGAAACTACGTTTTTATCGTATTCTGTTGGTTATTATCGCCATATTTCAATAAAAGTTTGGTTCCGGAACCCTCCGGAAGTGGCGTGACAGAATTTTGAAAAGTTTCAGGGAGGAAAATCGTCATGGGGCATTAATTCTGGAACGATGGAAATTCTGCAAGAATATTTTTCAGAGACGTGGACGTGGATGTCACTTGGAATATTACTGGTATTGACCGAAGAGTAATTGACAGATTCAGCATTACTATCTTCAGTATTACTATAGGGGGAATGTGGGAGGTAAGGAGAGCTCAAACCCATACCGAGATGACAAACCCATAACGAGATCTCAAGTCCATAACGGGAGCTCAAGGTAGGGATGGGATATCGATATCCGATATTATCGAAACATCGATATTAAGCGTCCGATATTTTGATATTGATACCGGCACATCCGATATTATCGATATCCCAACAGGCGATATCGGTATCGGGTTGATCAGCATGGCTGCGGCCAGGACAGGAAACTGGAAGCTCATACCAAGTCACCAGCCCATAACGAGAGCTGTCCAGTGCCACACCACCTCCTGCCTCCGCCGTCTGCCCTCCTCCTCCCACCCTACGCTGCCACCCTTCTCCATACTCCCGCCACCCACCTCCATACTCCCGCCACCCTCCTTCATACTCCCTCCATACCCCCGCCACCCTCCTCCATACTCTCGCCACACTTCTCCATACTCCTGCACTACGTGGACGGCGACTTGAGCGGCGCGAGCGAGCGTTGTTCGCCGACGAAAAGATTTGAATTCAAGATTTTTATTTGACACAAATAATAAAAAATAAAACATGGCAATAATTATATGAGAAGAAAGAAGAAAAAATGTATACTTGTACCCACGGAGGCCTAAGTTCTCAGAACTTCTTCACAACGAGTACCTAATAAAATGGAAAATGAATTAATATAGTCAACAAGATAAACAAACGAGTACTCAAAACTACATTTCCCGCAACTTTTCTGTTACATAGTAATGTTGTAGCGTTTAGGAACTGTTCTTAAACGCTACAACATTACGAAATTGACGAATATCTATGTGATTTTCATATAGAAAGCTCAATGCTAAAACATACGCGTTTCTCCTATATACCTTTAGGTTAAATTTTGGTAATCTAATATTCGACCTATATGTCGTTCGCGTTGAGAGCAGTTGTGATGTATTCTCGAGATCACATCCCGTCTTAAATACATGAATACACGCCTCCCGCCTTAAAATATCCCTCTCAGACAACCCTTCTCCCTATAAAGTAAGTTAGTCGGACTCCTGGAAGGCTTATTCAATTCAGGACAATGCGCAAAATTATATTTTCCTTCTTGAATCCTTCTTCTTTTGATTTTTTCATTCGATTCTTAAATTATCATTATTATTATTTTTATTTATTTTTTGTTGTTGATTTTTTGATTTAGCATTTTAAAATAAAATAAAAATGAAGATTTTGTTTAAATATTATATTTGTACTCTGCTTCTCTCTCACCCTTTTGTACATTTCGTAGGCCAATATGGTTCAATTTATTTTCACCATTGTTTTCCCTGTAGTAATTTCGTTTTTCTTTTTTCTCATCTGCATTCATTTATACTTTCCTTTGTAATTGGGCTTGCCCGTACTTCCAAGATAAATAAATAAATAAATTTGGAGACCTCTTCCAGAAACGTGGAACATAGCAGAACCTGAAAGTTGCATGATGCTGATTTTGAATGTCCATTTCTCGATTCAGAAAGACGCAGGACTTTGGAACGCTCTCAAGTAAAATTTGTAAGATGTTACTTGGTCACTTTTACCAATTACCCCATGTTCGAACCAAGTCTCGGTCAATTTCACATGAATTCCAATCTATTAAGTTCTAGCGAACCCTACAGCAGCGCGTGAAGTTTCGAACGAATCCCCACGTCAGTTCTGCAGAAACGGCGTTACTGTCCCAATATCTTTCAATTTCCGTCGAGAAAAACGTTAGTAAATGCGTTGATGTTTCTCTGAATCGAAAACAACCGAAAGGTCGTAAACCCCGCTTCAGTCTGAAGAAAAGTCTTCTTCCAGGACTTGCGACTTCAAGCTTGTCGAAGCCCCTAGCAACCCTAACGTCTTGGAAGCTATTGAAAACCATCGCTTTCAGAAAGTCACCAACGGGCTGGAGGTTTGTAGTCTCATTTCCCTCAACTACTGCTCTATAAATAGTTGAGGAGGGTGCGGAAATGGAAAACGGTTTGCCATAAGCCCCCCCCCCCCCATCATCATCATCACGCCCTGGCTCAACCCATTTCTACGATTTTCACGGTAAAATCCATCCCCGAGAACCAACTCCTGTAATTTCCTCCGGTTATTGTCTAAAACGTGAAATGTCTCGCGTTTACAACTCCTCCTCACGACCATTCCACCTACTGTTGGGTCCCGATTCCACTTGAATTACGAGAAGTTAGAAACACTTATTTGATTAACCCTTAGACCGTGACAGATTCAAGCCTTTTGAACATATTGTGCACCTAATACGCCTTCCCTTCATATTATTTTTACGGAATCCGAAATTTTTAAGTGGGCTTCCAGGAATATAAGATAAATAAAACATTTCACCTCTCTGGGTCGACTCGAAAGAGCTTGGTTTATATGGAGCAGAGCTTCAGACTTTGTTAGAATTTATATTGAACTTGCACCACAGCTACCTTGTGAAGGTATTTCGGACGGCAGAACTTACGACTTCCTCGGGTTGTTCCAATCGAGGTAACTACCAGGGCAGGGGTTTTTTGGGTCGGTCCGTAGTATTCCATGTCTCAGGGATATTGCTTCCCTTACAACGCTCTTCCACCTGGAGGCCAACCAGATAAATAGCGATGCGAGCTGGATCCTGGATTTTTATGGTTGGAGAAGAGTTTACACAGGCAGAGGGTACCAACTCTAATACATTGACGGGTGTAGGTAATTATTTATACCTTTAATTTTCAGATTTATACATAAATATTTACATGTATTTATTTACTAGATTTAAGCCCAATTTACAAGAAAAATATATGTGTTTGTAGGTACCTATGTATCGTAATGAAAACAGAAAAATAATTATATTGAATAACCGCGGGGAAGAACTCAATAACACTGAACTAAATATAAACGATATAACTTTATTTGAACAGAGAGAGAGAGAGCAGATGATTTAGGATCCAATTTTAGAACACGACAGGCATTGACTGGGCAGGATAGGAAACAGGCTCATATAGTACATGGCTGGATAATATAATAAATTATATATTGTCACGCAGGATGATATAATATATTATTATTATTATCACGCTGGATAATATAATATGACATATTGGATATAGGTGTATTTCAGAGCCCGGATTGTGTGCTCTGTGGAGGCGGGTTCATGGATGGTCAGCATCTGGGTAATTGTCCAGAGCTTGAAGACGTCCGTGCATCCTTGGAGGCCGAAAATTGTACTTACCTCAGAAACTCGACGTTATATTGGGCTGCGAGAAGACGAATGGCCGAAGTTGCCGCAAACCGACGAGGCATAAGATTAAAAAAAATATTGGATGTATAATATATCATGATATAAGAATATTAAGTGTATTATCACGCTGGATAATATATTATAATATAATATATCTATTATAATATAATATATTGGATAGATAACTATGTAACTAGTGTAACTATGTAACAAACTCAGGGAAACGATTTACCAGGTAATTTGCAACAAAAAATGCCTCGTAGAGTTTTTTTCTCACTCAACTAAAAATCCGACTTTTTTCACTTTTAAGGTTTTTTTTCGTTTTCTCGACCTTGTCCCTGTAAAAAGGGACCTGATGCAGAGGGTCGCTCGTCTGCGAATGGATTCGACCACGCGATGGTTCTTGTGAATCAGATCCCTAGGAACGGGGGATATTTTGAACACATCATGTAATTTTATTTTATGAAGGCCCTCCCTCAAAAATTAATAAATTTCCTACGTAATGCCGTTGACTTGACACTTTTTACACCCTAAAATGGAGATATTGCGACTGAAAACTCATTTAATTCGCTTCTAGGGAGGTCTGGGTATGTCACCATTCGATAAAGCGTGAAAATTTGTCTGAAAATACACGTTTTTCTAAGGTCATTCGGCGGGCACTCCTTGGGAAAAACTTGCCCAGAATCTCAGCTTTCAAACGGTATAATTAGTTTTTATATTTTAGGGGGAACATTTTGGAAAAAATGAGTTTGTATGCGAAAAAACGTGTATTTTCATGCAAATTTTCAGGATTATACCATTTTAGGGATTATATGTACCATACGCAAGAACAGTACTACAGAGTACTCCAGAAGTGAGATTGTGCGGTACCAGTGAACTTGTTCCTGGTCGATTAGTATGGGTCCTGGGTATGTCACCATTCGATAAAGCGTGAAAATTTGTCTGAAAATACACGTTTTTCTAAGGTCATTCGGCGGGCACTCCTTGGGAAAAACTTGCCCAGAATCTCAGCTTTCAAACGGTATAATTAGTTTTTATATTTTAGGGGGAACATTTTGGAAAAAATGAGTTTGTATGCGAAAAAACGTGTATTTTCATGCAAATTTTCAGGATTATACCATTTTAGGGATTATATGTACCATACGCATGAACAGTACTACAGAGTACTCCAGAAGTGAGATTGTGCGGTACCAGTGAACTTGTTCCTGGTCGATTAGTCCTTGACGGGGGATCCCCACTCGATCCTGATTCTCCTTCCTTCTGTTCTCTTTTTATTCTCTTCGTGGGCCCCTGGCATCAACATAACCTATTTTGTTAATGGCAACACATTCTACACATCGTTGATATCCGTATCCGTAATGGACGTTCCAGACGAGTTGTTTATCCTGTTTCATAGGTAAGATGGGACATCAATCACACAATATCCTTCCATCAAAAGACGATTACTTAGATTCGCGTATTCAACAGTAAAACTATTAAACAGTAAAATTTTCACGTAGGTACGTAATTGACGTATACACCGTTTGAAAAACTCTGCAACGGTTCATTATCTTCTTTTTACAGATCACCCTTCTGGCATTAATTATTAATAATTATTATCTACTAGGTTGTGTAAATTATTATTAATAATAACACAGATATCGAGTGAATTAATAATAATTATTAATACTTAACAATCATTATTAATCATTAACAATAATAATTGCAGGCAAGCCATTCAAAACACCGTTGATATCCGTAATAATTATAGTTGATGGTTAATAATTATTGGTAGTTTTAATAATTAAATCGATATCTGAAAACCATGTCGAATCAGCTAGATCAGTATGAACATTAAACCGACAGGCTGCCTCACGATTCACCCTCATGTTGACGACATTAAATTACGACAAATCAAATTTTTAAAATCGATTTGAATTTTTCAAATACATTCAAATATTCACAATATTGCCTGGTAGGCTAATGTGGGGAGGGAGTGGTGTTTGTGTTAGAATTTTTCGCAATATGAATTTTTCAAACTTCGTTTTGAACCCCGTTTTGGAACTAGAGTTATGGAAAGTTAGGTGGATCATTGTGAGGTTGGTCCGAACCCGTAAACCAAATTTCGTAAATTTAGCACAACCTAACCCGCGGACTTTTCTGAATTTATCTTGAAACGGAAACCTTTGAGGGGTACAGGTACATTATCGAAGTTAATAGATTAAAATGCCGCCTCTGGGCCTCCACCTACATCCACCTCCAGCTTCGGGCCTCCACCACCTTCAGGCCTCAACCTCCGGGCCTCCACCCTCTGGCCTTTGCCTCCGGGCCTCCACCTCCGGGCCTCCACCACCTCCGGGCCTCCACCACCTTCAGGCCTCCACCTTCAGGCCTCCACCTTCAGGCCTCCACCTCCGGGCCTCCACCACCTTCAGGCCTCCGCCTCCAGGCTTCCGCCACCCAGGCCTCCGCCTCCAGGCTTCCGCCACCCAGGCCTCCGCCTCCAGGCCTCCGCCTCCAGGCCTCCACCTCCAGGCCTCCACCACCTTCAGGCCTCCGCCTCCAGGCCTCCGCCTCCAGGCCTCCGCCTCCAGGCCTCCGCCTCCAGGCCTCCGCCTCCAGGCCTCCGCCTCCAGGCCTCCGCCTCCAGGCCTCCGCCTCCAGGCCTCCGCCTCCAGGCCTCCGCCTCCAGGCCTCCGCCTCCAGGCCTCCGCCTCCGGGCCTCCGCCTCCGGGCCTCCACCTTCGGGCCTCCACCTTCGGGCCTCCACCTTCGGCCCTCCACCTTCGGCCCTCCACCTCCGGCCCTCCACCTCCGGGCCTCCACCTTCAGGCCCCCACCTCCAGAGCTCCAAGGGGCTCCATGGGGCTCCAAGGGGCTCCAAGGGGCTCCAAGGGGCTCCAAGGGGCTCCAAGGGGCTCCAAGGGGCTCCAAGGGGCTCCAAGGGGCTCCAAGGGGCTCCAAGGGGCTCCAAGGGGCTCCAAGGGGCTCCAAGGGGCTCCAAGGGGCTCCAAGGGGCTCCAAGGGGCTCCAAGGGGCTCCAAGGACCTTGGAGGACCTTCGAGGACCTTCGAGGACCTCCGCGGACCTTCGAGGACCTTCGAGGACCTTCGAGGACCTTCGAGGACCTTGGAGGACCTTCGAGGACCTTCGAGGACCTCCGAGGACCTCCGAGGACCTCCGAGGACCTCCGAGGACCTCCGAGGACCTCCGAGGACCTTCGAGGACCTTCGAGGACCTTCGAGGACCTCCGAGGACCTCCGAGTACCGTCGAGGACCGTCGACGGCACCTTCAAGGGCCTCCAAGACCTCCAAGGGCCTCCAAGGTTAATTTCAAGCATCAGCCCAAATTCCTGAAGGCTATGGGGATGATTCTTGGAATTATTTTGATCCGGTGAAGCCGAGATGAGATTAACAGGCAGTTGGGGTCCCTACCGTAGTAATATCCGTCGAATCGGACACTCGAGAAGGGAAAGGGTCGCGTGTGTGGTGTGGGCGTTGGGGGTGGTAAAGAGGGTGGCTCAGGTAGTTCCCAGAAACGATAACAGATGGCAGCGCTATTGAAGAGTGGCAGGAGGAGGATGGTGATTGAAGCCAATAGATGTGAAGCAGCAACGTAACAATTAGGCGAATAATAATGTTATTGATAAATAAAATGAAGAAAAAAGAAAAAAGGTTTAGCATGTTTAGCATGTACATTGTGGCTTTAGGTTGATAAGAAGATTGTAAAATTAATCGTACCTTGAAACTACTAAATAGATCAAACATAAAAATAAGAAATATAAATCCCCCCAAAAAACACTCCGTGTAAAAATCACCCCGCCTCGCAAATATCATTCTTCAGAGGCCGGAAAAAGTTATGATATCCACTTTCCCCGCCGGCCCTTTTCCTCATTAAGGAGCTAAGTATAATGAAAAGCTTAACCACTTCACAAGCACCGTACCCCTTTCGAAATCTCCCCTTGGCGCTATTGCGAGACGTTTTTATTACTTCCACAAGCAACTAATACTTGATGGTGGTTAACGTTTTATACATCATTTTAATATCGTCGGTGAAACAGCAAGATGCTATTCATCACGCATTTTCCCCAACTTTTCAGGAGAGACAAAAAACTGTTTACAAAACTTACGTCGTGCACTGTGAAAAGCAAACCGTCATGCAGCATGGCTATAAGAGCAAATATTTGAAGGAATAGTTGGTTTTATGTTAAATGTCTCTATTAAAGAACATGATGTCCATGAAGAACATCTCAAGTATCAACCACGTTTCTTCATCTTCAAACCTATTTAATATTACCTAACAAATCCAGAATCGCGTTAATACGTGTAGCCGATTGTAGTAATCACACCCAAGGAAGTTCAAATGATTAAAATTGAAACCTGGCAATAATTAAACTGGCATTGATGATGGTGAGTCATGAAAAACCTTTAAACCTGTCAACAATCTGAACGTTATTTGAACAATTTGATCTCTGCGCGGTAAAATTTGATTAAAATGATGAAGTAGGCGCTTACCTGATCTAGCGATTTGGAAGAACATTGCAGGGAAACCTAAATGTCTAAAACCGTTAATTCAGTGGAAAACAATCGTTGGATTTGAGCAAAATTTAACGTTATTAATAATAGTGTATTTCCGCATACGCACTCGCTGTGGGATACGGACTCTGGCGCTGAAGCCGGTAGAAAACTATTGTCGCGTCACTGTCTCACTTCGGGTTTTTAACGAACGCTTTCAAATTTAGCTCCCAAAGTGAGATTGTGCGGTACCAGTGAACTTGTTCCTGGTCGATTAGTCCTTGACGGGGGGTCCCCACTCGATCCTGATTCTCCTTCCTTCTGTTCTCCTTTTATTTTCTTCGTGGGCCCCAGGAATCAACATATCCTATTTTGTTACTGGCAACACATTCTACACATCGTTGATATCCATAATAATTATAGTTGATGGTTAATAATTATTGGTAGTTTTAATAATTAAATCGATATCTGAAAACCATGTCGAATCAGCTAGATCAGTATGAACATTAAACCAACAGGCTGCCTCACGATTCACCCTCATGTTGACGACATTTGATCTGCTCCACATTTGAGCCCTCATTGTGAACGAACGGATCTTAAAAAAAATCCTAAAAAAAAATATACCGTTCGATTTGAATTTTTCAAACTTCGTTTTGAACCCAGTTTTGGACCTAGAGTTATGAAAAGTTAGGTGGATCATTGTGAGGTTGGTCCGAACCCGTAAACCAAATTTCGTAAATTTAGCACAACCCTAACTAGGCAAAGTGCCGCCGACGGACGGATTTTTTTTCTCGATTTTCTGAATTTATCTTGAAACGGAAAATTGTGTACGCCCGCTGGAGGTTCATCAACATAAAGGACGTTTGTTTGTAGGTACCTTTCCGGGATAGGATGTTAGACTCCCGGGCCCTGAAAATTCGGACGTTAGACTCCCGGGGCTGTCCGATCCCAAGGTAGGGCGTTAGACTCCTAATGACGTTAGACTCCCGAAAAATTACATTAGACTCCTGTCACCTATTGTGAGCTATTTGCCGAGCCCAGGGGACACCACGAGGAGGTTGCTCACGTTGTCCCCCAAAAAGTATTCAGCAAGAAGCATCGTCAAATTACTAATATAAATTGTACATGAGACATAATATGTCATAATCATATTATGAGGTAAATCATTAAGGTAAATAATATTTACCTTAATGTATCAGTCTTGTTATCCACTCTTGCCCGTTGTGCAGTTGGTACCTGGGTGTGGTTTAATGCCAGTGACTCGAGTTTTGTATAATATATTATACTTCCGCTTGTACCTCAATGAGCTCTTGAAAGAAGACATAGATGTTGGGATGTTCTGAGTTAAAACCTTTGTTGAAATAGGCATGAAAGGATTCACAAGCATTGGTCGTTCTTGTCAAGTCAGCCGATTTGCAAGCCCATAGATATGGTGAATAAAGGGCATAGTCAGAAACGTAAGTATCATGAGGTATCGCGCATATTAATCAGCATTTGGCAAATCAGTAGGCTTGTCTAAAACCCAATCGCAAAATCCATCGCCAACTTCATCTGGGTTACAATAAGCCAGCCCAAACGACCACCGCAGCCACCTACCAGATATGCTGTCATCATCATTGTATGTCGTAACCATGCCCAGATTTTGTATCTTCCTGAACCTGCACTAGTTTTAGTCTATTATTAGTAAATTTGGTTTATTAGTCTATTATTTAGTATTAATGTAGTAATTATTTACGTACCAAGATTGTTTCAAATGAAACCTGCAACCAACAAGTGTAGCATATGGCCAAACATTTCGGGAGTCTAACGTCCACCTGCCTGCAAGATAGAAGTGAGGGGCCGGACCGCGGGGAGTCTAACGCTACGTCCCCTAATTTTCCAATAATTGTATGGCTGTATAAGAAATTAATGCCAATAAAAAATTTAAAAAAAAAACACAGCGAGTGTCTGTGTGCAGTTGGATGATTAACTAATCTAACTTAAGATAACCAACCTTATATTAACTGTTTGGCCAAAGAGTTAATATTACAATAGTGCCTAATTACTTAAATAATTACATAGGGCCTTAAATTAGAACTAATTAATATCGTTACTATCGGTGGCAGAAAAGTATCAATCGTCATTGATACCTTTCCTCCGACATTATCGGCATGTCGACTACGGAAAGTCCCGCCTAAACCAACGGAAAGCCGTACCGGGTTCCTAAGGGAGAACCCCCTGGCTCTAGTGCAATGCCAGGTTGGTGCAATGCGTCAGGTAATGCAGCCTGTCGCCGACAGTGGCGGAGCAAGCTCCAATCCACCGTCAATTCAAAAAAATGAGGTCTTCAGAGTATCGCCGTCAGGCGAGGGACTCAGAGACCTCATCGGGAACTCAGCTCAGTTTCCTGATCAGAGTTAATTTCGATGTAATATCGCGGGAGACCGTAGGATTTTGCGTCGAGTGGAACATTCGGGAAGGGAGTGGGCGGCAAATGTTGGCGGGGGGTAGTTCTTAGAACCGCGAACAGGTAGCGACTGTGTATAACCCAAGTACTACGTATCGCTACTCACACAACTCCTGTGATAATAGATAAGATCCTTGCAGTTGTTCTGTACGAACTAAAAAATTCAAAAATACCGCATCAAGTAGAATAAAATTGTTTTCTAATTCAAAAAACGAGACGTAAAACTCCTTTTTGAAACTGTTTTTATGAGGTCGGGATTCTGCTGTTATCCCAACGTTTTGTCATCTCGTGTACGTTCATCATATCGTTCTTCAGTTTTCTTTATTGAATCTTACTGATTCAATAAATTCAATTCCCGTTTCCTTGACGATACAGACTTTCGGTTGTTGGTGCTTTGTGAACTGAAATGACGCGGAGGAACTCGCTCGTTTGAAAGCTGAAAGGAAATTTTCTCCTGAAAGGCAAGTTTCCCTATCGTAGTCTAAAGTATTCCAACAGTTGATTGTAGGTACAAGTCAAATATGACATGGTCAAAGGTGGAGATCGAGTTTGGAGAATTTATAGCATCGAAATGGCCCAATGGTAATTTGATTTTCACCGATGGATCTAAAATCGGGAATTCCGTTGGTTGTGGAATACTGTACCTAGCAAACCAGCATGAGGCATCCTTCAAATTAGATTCGATAATATCAAGCTACAATGCCGAAGTAATCTCCATTAGTAAGGCGCTAGATTCCGTTTTGGAGCAACCTCCTATGACAATATCAATAATATTATTATCTGCACTGATTCTCTAAGTGCACTGAAAACCCTAGGGTCCAATAAAATCAATAGAGCTCAACACCCAATTGTAGTTCAAATACTGTTGAAGCTACACGATTGTAAACAACAGGGTAAAGTAATAACGTAAACGAAAGAGTTGATAACCTCGCGAAGAGAGGAGATAGCCCATTCCAAGAGAAGATTTTTATCTCAAAAATTAGTAAAAGTATTGGCTTCTATGGTAAGAAGAATTAAGAACCAGATTCTTGCAACCCAAACTCCAGAGAAAATCTTAATTTAGAGGTAGTGGTTTGGACAGACCCTCAACTGTCAAAATAAATCGTCTGAGATCCGCTCATGGACTCATAGTCAGGAATATAAACGTAGAATAGAGTCATCCGATAGGTACTGAACAGTGTGCCAACTGTGTACCTATCGTAACTCTGGAACATTTAATAATGAATTGCACCCAATACGACCATTTAAGGAATATGTTTTTCAAGAAAATAGTTAAAGTTATAACTCAGCCATTTAACTATTCAAGTATTATCGGCTCAAAAAACATTGACACTTATAAAGGGTTAATTTCACCTTCATGAGGGATGCCGAAATCGAAGTGTGATTTGGTTGTTTCATCTTACCTTTTATTATATTGCATATTGTTCCCGTAGCATCACTTTAAGATATACCTTCTTTTAACTTGGTATACTTACTACCTATGCAATTTGATGATTGTTAGCTAAATCTGTAAAGGCCCCTACACACGATCAAACATGTTTGACCGTGTGGGGTGTCATGTTTGAAGGTTTGAAGATTTGAGAACACGTTTGAAGGTTTTCTGTCAATGTCAGAAAATTTGTTGGCAAACATGAGGTTTGACAAACAAGTTTGATAGTGTGGGTGCGTTTCAAACATCAAACCTTCAAACCAGCAGGAAAAACGGTTGTAGTTGGGGTCATTTCCGTGAATCGGAGAAGTAGTTTCTGTGATGCAAACAATTTTCTGTTCTGTGTAGGGATGGGTATCGAAGCAGAATATATCGAAACACCGAAATTTTAGGGCTAACATATCGATAGTCCGATATATCTCCCCAAAATCGCAAAATTTAGGTATTGATCAAAAATTGACAGTACCAAGGGAATACCTAATCAGACAATTTTTCCAGATGGTCCTTTTTCTCAAATTTTGTAGGTAAGTAGGTAGTTTTTCTAAATACGTAGTAGGTAGGCGAGTTTGACTAAATTAACGATATATCGGACACTATCGATACACGATACATCGGATGTGTAAACCATCGATATAAAATTAGGAGAAACCAGGGAGAGCAAAATTTAATACAGATAGCTCTCCTCGTCCATCCTCATGTAGTTGTGCCAATCTTGAGGAGCACACCTCAGTTCTTTCAAGAGGTTAACGTGGCTGACAGTTGCTCTTCCCAACAGCCACTCTTTCGCCCACAAAGCTTAAATGGTTAATATCCATACTCGTATCCAAACTGAACAACGTACAGCTGAACACTGAACGACTGATTGGTGAAGATGGGTATGTTTGAAGGTTGGTTTGAACGTGTGGATACGACTTCAAACCTTCAAACATGTTTGAATGAAGAAAATGTTTGTCAAACCATTTTAAGGGGCCTTAAAATCTGTAAATCTCACATGGCTAAATGACACTGTTGAAGCCAAAAAATAAAGGGGAAAAAATAAGGCACATTTTTGCACACCTCACGAAAGTTTTACCTTTCGAAATCAATTGGAATGAATTGAATTGAAAAAAAAAAGGTTCATTTCCAAAATTAATTTATATTTCGTATTTCTTTACAAAGATTGTAAATGATTTAGGTACTTGTAGTATCATTCAAGGCTCAGTAGGAGTAAAAAGTATGTAGGTACATCATACTCCAACAATTTATACCACTAACAAACCAGCCTTTCAAACTCAAAAAACAAAAAAGAATGTGTACGATTAGATGTGTACTGATTAGATCAGAAACTCACGTGAACATAGTACGCATCAAATTTAAGTTAGGAGGATATTAAATATTTTATTTGCAAAGTACTTAATATATATTAATATTAATAGGATATCTACTTATAGTACAGGTAACAACAATAATTATGGTGACAACATGAACATAACGACGTGACGTGAGTAAAACTTGAAACTTTTTCTTCATTTTAGTTTTGAATCGCTGTCAACAGATAATCAGAGCTGAAAGCCTTGCGATGGGTTTGGATCCAAATTTCTACTTCAAGAGGACCAAAAGGAAGAAGAAAGAAAAAGAGTTTGTTCCTTTGTTCGATATCAAACCTTCACCTCCGGTACCGACCATCAGTTCGAGTGAGTTCCAAAATTGATCACAGTTTGTATTGATCACAGTTTTTATTGATCGAAAATTACAAATTTTGTCATTTTCGATCAATGTCCAGTCAATCCAACATGTCTCCTATTACATCCTCATTCGGAGTTACCGGCTTTTATTTTTCATAACGCTCATGTAGTACCTACTAAAGCCTAATTACAGCTCAACTATAATATAATCCTAATTACAATAAAGTTCTCTTGTTAAAATAAAATCGTGTTCGGCGTTGAAAATCTATAAATTGAGGTGTTACATGGCGAAAAATGGGTTATAAAACCAGTAAAATTGAGACATGAATTTTACATAAAAACCAGTTATTTCTTCGGAGATGAACTCAGAGTTACCTGTTTCTTAGACTGGTCTTTTAAGCGTTGAGAAAAGGCTTTGTACTTTTGAGCCACAGACAATCGAATTACTACCCAAAATGTCTTGTTTGTGGAGAAACTTTGGGTAGTAATTCGATGGTCTGTGGCTCAAGAATACAAATATTATATTATACAAAAATACAAATACATATATCATCAGCCAAGCTTAGGTTTCTTCTTGGGAATCATTAGTTTCACTTGACAAACTTGCGGCACGTTTAACGAATTTATCCATTACTTACACGTATTAAGTTCTATTTATTAGTAATAAAAAAAGCCATATACGTTCGCGACGGCACAATCACAAACTAGTGGCTTCACACAACTTGAAATACCGACTATATATAGGCCGACGACATTTTGATATGGTTATACTTCAGCTTCAAGCCCGAGCGGTCTTGATGGTTTTTGCCTAACCCTGATTCAGACCAGGAGTCCGGATACTCGGGTTGAACAAAATTTAATGGAGCCACGACCTTATCTGAGGGACCGACCTTAGTGACAGTTCACTCGTCATAATTATGTTATAGTGTATTTTTGAGTAAAAAAACTCTGCAAATTCTTGACAACCCGGTTTATTATCTTCTTTGTACAGTTCACCCTAATGTCAAGCTCACTAAATGATTTATTAACTAGTATTATGAATTAATATTAATTATTATCATCAAGTACATAGTGTAAATTATGATTAATTATTGTTAGTTATTAATTATAATGAATTATTATTAATTAACTCGATATCAGAAAACCATGCGCTATTCAAATCAGCTGGGCCAGCGTGAACATTGAACAGACACGATCCCAATTGATTCACCCTCATGTTGACGACTTGTGATCTGCTCCAACTTTGAGCCCTCATTGTGAACGAACGGCTAATCGCGCAATTTTTTTTTTAAATTTAAGTCTAATTAAATGTGAACTAAAAACTATAACGTTCAATTTGAATTTTTCGAGATGAACCCCTTCCCATTGGCCTATGGTTATAAAAAGTTTCAAAATCGGTCTTGGCAATTGAAAGGCTAAGTTCGTAGATGGGCAGAATCAAGCCACTCAATTCGTCGATGGGCAGAATCAGAGGGTTTTAGGGGAATTTTAAGGAGGGGACCATTACCCATAAACTCCAAAAATGAAACAGTCTGACAAGTGATACCTCATTTTAAAGATTTTTTAACGCTGAACAATATGGTGAAGCCAGAATCGCGATACCTTATTCTATTCTCAAACTAGAGCACTTTGAAGATGAAGAAACGTGGTTGTTACTTGAGATGTTCTTCACGGTTCAAATGCTGATTAACGAATGAGATATCGCCATTCTGACTTCAGATCTATAAACTGAGACGTTATTCTGTGAAAAAAAGAGAAAAAATGTTTTATAAAACCAGTAAAATGGAGACATCTTACATAAAAATTACTATAGGTAGTTATTTCTTCTAAAACTTGCTCTTATAGCCATGCTGCATGACTGTGGATTTTTTTTCTTTCGATTTTCTGATTATTTTGAAATTATCTTGAAACGCGAACCCTCATATTTTGAGGGGGGTGGGGAGTAAAAATATTTTTCTTTGGTCGATTTCAATGGTTCATTATCGAAGGTGATAAACCAAAATGATTGATTTTTATAAACTTTTGTACGCTTCTACCTACCTACTGTTTTTACACCATATACGTCAGATACTTGAAAGGTTAATCATAACCAACCACTTGATTGAAGTTAGGAAATGGGCACTCTTAATTAACAATCCTAATTGGATTAATACGTAGGTAAAAGCTATTCGAAAAACCACGAAAACCACCATTTTCTTACTCTCCCATTTATTTATAACTTATCCGACAAGATGCGACCCAGTTCAGAACTGAAACTTTTGACTTATAAATACAAATTAACGAGGAAGTTCGGATCTGTGGGAGCAGCTCTCCACCTGGTTCAACGAGCTATCAACGATTCTGTTCCAGAGTTCGTCGGATGGAGAGACGGGAAGGAACACAGTTTGGAGAACTTCGGACCGCTTTACATATCCCCGAGATTCACGATGTACCCTAAAGGGAAAGAACCTCCTAAAACTTACGAGAATATAATTCTCGGTTGATTCACAATATGCAATAAAGTACATACGACCCATTAAAACTTTGCAACAAGTAATTATTACAACTAGTATTCCTACTGGTACCTACTGGTGTGCCTTAAGAGCAGATGTTGCTGCTTAAAGTGTAAGTGCTATGAGGCTACATACCAAATTACAGCTTTATAGATTGAATAGCATAGAAATCATCTTTAGGAGCCACTCGGCTGATACAGGGCCTATTCTGCTTAAAGTGTAAATCCTAACAAGGCTTCATACCAAATTACAGCTTCATAGTGCAAAATAGCATAGAAATCAGCTTTAGGAGCTGAGTTGATCCAGGGCCTGGGCAGCCTACACACTAAATTATCGCTTCATGATTAGCATAGAAATAGATTAACGTAACGGACGGACGGTTTCAGCCAGTTATGTGAAGGCTAAAACATGTTTCATGTCAAAATGTTGACCTCGATTTTATCGGACGTTTGATAATATCATTACATAATTGCATATTATGCAATGATAGATACTAAATCTGCTGCAACAACTTGATACTGGCACCGATGTTATAATATAATATTAGGGTACATATATATGATAATACCATATTATGGTACAAAAGAAGAATGTCTAACTCAATAAATTAAAAAACAGTGATGTCTGAGTTGCTGCAGCTCAAATGTTCCCTATAAATACACCCACAAGCACTGATTTAGTAGATGGATAAGGCCAAATATAATTATAATACATAGACATTGAATATAAATTATAGATGAAGATATAAAAATTGTTGCCGATAAAATAAAACTTTGACAAATCATGGGAATTCCAATAGAAATTGTGCTGTTTGGTTGGTCAGACTTGAGGGTGATCTGAGGGCCTTGAGGAGTAATGGCGTACCGTTCATTATCACAGATTTTGATAGTGGAGCAACAAAATTTGTTTAAAACATTTAATGTTTTTAATGGAGTATTTTTTATGAGATGTATCATGGGAAAATCAGTCTAAATGTGGTGATGAAGTTATTGCGGTACAATGAAGGATTGACATAAGATGAGGTGCTAGTAAGTATTGCTTGTTGTCGCTTACTAGTTACATTTTAAAGACTCAAAATGACGTATCCAAAGTAAGTGAATGTTTATTTATCAAAAATGTTACGTAGATGAATTATTATCAAGTGTTTTACACATATGTACACTATTAAAACAAACTTAATTAGTTTATACACGATTTATACAAGTCGCCTCTTTTCCAACTCTATCAGGGAACACTAGCAATAATAGGTTTGGGGCGAACTTTGAAAATGAGCTTCTTCTTCACGAAAGCTTTAACGACGTATTTGGTTTGCTTGACTCCTTTGTCGTTGCAGTAGTGTTGCTTCTGCAAGACAGCAAAGGGCTTTTCCATTGTGACGGCTTTCCCGTACAAGATGTGATGACCAATGATCAGCGTGGGGATCCCTCCCTGTAAAACACGAGTTTTAATCACATTAAAAGTCAATAATATCGATTCTCAAGTGTTTCCATACAACCAAGTCAGAATGTACGGGAGACCACCTCGATGTTCCCCAAGGCTCGAGAAAACACCCCAGAGTTCCCCTAGGAAGTTGGTCTAGATGTTCCCCTAGCGGCGGGGTACGATTCAGGCCTCGATTTTCCGAGCAACCTGAGTGTTCCCATATTGAGAAACGGATAACAATAATTGAGATCACGAATTGTCCTTTAAGTAGCAGTTTAATTAAAGGACTACTCGTGATCTCAAATATTGTATAATATACAATTATTATACATATTATTATTGTATATATAAATAATTCGTCAAATCACTCAATTAAGGTCGTCAAATTAAAAAGATAATACACATAATATAATAAAATGAAAAGATAAAAAGAGATCGTAGGACGAGAAAAGTAGAAAAAAGCAATAGTTTTGCCGGTACAAGACTAGAAAAATTACCGTCATAAAAAATTTGAACTTTTTGGAAAGCTGTATTTGCAGAGCTCTATGTCGGGTTCTACTTGGTCTACTGAGTGCTAATGTTACTCTAATTGTAGGGAATTTTATATACTTTAAAAAAGGAACGAAAACTTATTTTCGCCAAGAGGCTATGCCAAGAGTAACTGCTTTTTTTGGCCAAAAAAGTAAAACTTATGCAAAATGTCCGATTTTTTCTGAGCACCATGAAGTTAGCTAGCGAAGGTACATGCAAAGTTTGCCTTTTTATGCGCCTACATTGACTGGGCTACAAGGCTTGACCCAATTCAGCAGAGACAAAAATTGTCTTTTCCAACCAACATCAGGAAGGATTTCGATAATGAGGTCCATGCGACATTGTGGAGGTACGTGAACACTGAGGCGTCAGTGCTTTCACCTAATGGTCCACACCGGAACACTTCAGCCGTCGTTCGTATATATACCAAGGTAGAAGACTTGTAAAATTGACACATGAGTAAATTGAACAAGTCAGGATAATGTTAGGTTTTGTCTAAAAGATACTTTTGAAACCAGTGCAACACAATTAAGGCTCACGCAATATTTTTAATAAGAACTCCAGTCCCTTTTGCCTTTGTAACTATTTCATAAAGCCCTTGTTCGTCGGAACAGTTCAATCAGCAGTGAAGAAGGGCAACCCTTACGGAGTAAAACTTATGGATACTACAGACGTGTATGATTGGCAGCACATGAGTAAAAGTCATCTTGGTACAAACTTTTCGAAATCGACCAACAATGAAAGTGTGGAGTGGAAAGATGTAAAAGTGTTTCATGTCACTAACGATACACTTTCATCGGGTTTTTTGCAAATTTGATGACGGTAATAGTAGTAGGTTCTACCCCTAACCTTACCCTGGTTTGACTTAGGACAAATGAAGGTAGTGCTTCCGAGTGGTTTCTACTGCTCCTGCTCTTGAGGACGTCTTCTCCAGTACAACTAACCGAAATTCAGATTTGACTCATGATGAAGTCAAATCAGACCAGCGATATGTATCAATAGAGTCAAATGCTCATGATCCCTACAGGTTCAACGAAACCTTACCATAGCATTAGCCACCCTGTCAACATGAGGTGAAGGAAGTAGTTCTACGTCGTACCAGGTGTTACGGTTCTGACCTCATGAAAAAGCCTGACGTGAAATAAACCATTTTGGCCATACGGCGTACCTGGGCGGTGTAGTGAAGATCTCCCACGAACTTGGATTGTAAAGTGCGACCTTCTCTTGACTCGAGATCGCCTTGAAGTTCGATGATACCCCAAGAGCTCGAACCTTCATCGTCCCTGCAACGCACAATACGAGAGATAAAATGCATGAAAATATGTATACGAGTACATCCACAATCTATCTCAACTTGAGTAGATGTGGGATCGATACCGCGCGATAACTAGATATCCGCAATTTAATTCCGCTACTGGCACCAGAGAACAATATATACTCATCAAGATTAACTGTGTGATAATATTTCATACATTCATTACACTCACCATTTTAGCAACATTCTGTCCCTTTAGACAGAATAATAAAACTCCAAATATAACAAATAACTCCAAATATATTTCTCAGTTCCTATCTACGTGAACACTGGCCAGCAGGGACATACATATTCACAGACGGCTCTGTGAGCGCCGGACGAGCGGGATGTGCGTTTTACGATCAAACTAACGAATTCTGCAGGTCAATTCGACTGTGGAATTCCTCCTCTATTTTCACGGCCGAAGCCTATGCTATTCTCGCCTCGCTAAAATACACAAATGATCTTCGAACTATTCCTTCTACAGTGGTGATAATTTCTGATTCACAGGGTGTCCTGTCTAAATTAGAAAATATCAATCCAAACTCAAAACTAACGTATATAGAAAAAGAGATTTGAAGTGAATGAAATTGAATGAAATTGAAGTGCTCAGATCAAAGTGTACACAAACAAAGTTCCTCTGGATAAGAGGCCACAAAGGGATAATAGGAAATTAGATTGTGGACAAAGAAGCTGTTGAGAGTATATATATCCCCCAGCGTGTATACACGTCGAGTATATATATCCCCCAGGTCGAATACATTCGACCCCCCAGTGTTTCCATATTCGGACCTTCGCGCCACATTCCACCGTCAACTAATAAAAGCATGGGAGAATTTCCATAGGAATCATCCCTCTGGAGACAGGTACAAAGCCCTATTTCCCTCTCCAAAACAACGAGCCTGGTTTAAATCCTTTAGTAACAAACCCAAAATATTCTTCTCTACTATCTCCCGTCTAAGAACAAATCACCTCCTCACCAACCAATACCTCCACAAGACTGGATTGTCGGATAACGACGAATGCTCCTCTTGCCCTGGTTTAACGGAAACGGCAGAGCACATAGTTCTATGCTGCCCACGCTACAACGAAGCCCGATCCCGTCTTCTGGAAGAAATGGCGGAACTCAATATTCAGAAGCCATTCAACCTGGATAACCTGCTAGCTTCAAACGAAACAGATGTACTCGACAAAATCTACGAATTTTTCAAAGACATTAACCGTTTTATATGATTTAGGAAATGAACCTCTTGTACAATATGAATAAGTACCTCTTATAAATACAATACTCATTAAACGAGTATGAATTTGTCATATAACTAAATTAACTATGTAGGCCGAATGTATTATTATTACGACGCCAATAAAGACTTATAAAAAAAAAAAAAAAAAAAAAAAAGTAAAGGGTCAGAGCTGCCAAACATGTTTATTGAAGAAATTTATCTAACGCGATACCAGTATGAAATACAACGAATCTCAAGTAAGTATTACGAGTGAGTAGTTGTTGGTATCCTTACGATTAATTTACACATTTGAGTACCTACAAGAAACTTTTAACGCTGATTATTGAGCTCTTTTACATGAAACTTATAAAATTTCCTACGTCTCTTTGGACGATCGTAAAAAAACATGAAGTTATTATTGGTGTTGCTTAGGTTTGCATTCATGTAAACATCATATTTCAACTAATAGTCAGTAACACGTATGTGACTTTCGACAATAGTCTTCTGGTTCAATATTTTTACAAGCTTACTCTGGTCAAATGCCATAGTATACACAACATTATGGTACAGATGGCTCGTTTTTCAAGCATGTTGTTGAACATAACCAAATCCTCAAGTCTCCCGATAAAATCCGAGCCGTGGTCGATGTCCCACCTGACAAAATTTGAATGAATGGTGACTTATTATTCACGTTTCATTCTAGATTATAGCACTGTCATACCAACTTGGAAGATGAACTCAGATGGGGCAAAGCTCCAGATGGACACCAAGTTGTGAGTCCGCCTTCCAGTCACTTGAACGAGAAATTGGCAGTGATGGAGTCTTACCTCCGTATCTACATCCCTAATCTGCCGCTCTTGTTAACTACAGACGCCAGCCTTGTAGAGGAGCTGCTGTTGCCCTCAGTCAAACTGTCAATGGTGAAGAAAAACTAGTGACATATGCATCTAATTAAGGCAGAGTGCAACTATAGCCAGCTCGAGCTCTGCTACTCAAGCAGAATAATTCACGAAGCATTTTGTACGCAGACGTTTTTTAGAGGCAAACAGTAACTGTTGTAAACTACCAGACGTTTTTTAGAGGCAAACAGTAACTGTTGTAAACTACCAGTTCTTTTGAACACAAATCGACAGTACACGTTTGAAGGCTCGTTAGAGACTTTACCAGTATGGATACCCAATGAGGCCATTACTTTTAGGATTACAAAACTAACCCGACTGCGACATGAAAAAGTGTTTAGCACTTACAATCTGTTAGGTTCGACTAAATCCACTATTTAAAATGAGTGGTTCTTCAAACAAATGGTATGAAGATGTTGGGAAGGTACTCACAACTTAATTATGATGGTCATCACAAGATCAAGATGCTGGTTTCAAAGGCAACAGAATAGTTTCGATCGCCTTGCAGTCCAAGAGAGAAAACAATATTAAATAAAACAAATTTTGCAAGTGGATCTGAAAACTAGTTTATAGAAGCAACAATAACCACTACAACGCAGAATAAGAACAACGCAAAACATTAGTATAAATAAGGCAAAACGTTAGTTTACGAGATAAGAATGCTGATAATAATGGAAACTGCGCGGGAAGACCAACATGAGAAGCACACTAGAGCGCTCATGGCGGCGAACCTCCGCACCTTATCAGTTCGCGATAAGCCACATAGTTGGACAGAGAGAGCTCCTCATACACTTTAGCACGGAAGAAGAATTCCCTTCTTCCATGACACTTTAGTGGACACATAAATCAAGTAGACAGGTTGTTGTAATGAATTATAATTATTATAATGATCCAACATCGCCTGCCGAATTGGAGCAGTAAACTGATAATCATAAACCTCGGGATAAGGTGCGGGTGCGGCAGTTTGTCGCCAGGAGCGCTCATGAACAACTTGAACCTTGACAATTTGTCGAAGGCAACAAAAGAAGAGAAAAGCACACACACATACACACATCCACTGTGTGATAATGAGAAATTGAATAGTAAAAACGTTATTAACAAATTTTGTTAGTAAAATTCTGGCTAGATATATTCTGGCTACAAAGCTAGCTCAAGAATAATAATATTGGAAGCAACCAGGGCGGTGAGTGGTAGCTCCGCACGCACATGTTGGCCAACATTACGCCGTAACATGTCGGTATGAACAGGGTAGATATGGTAGAAGTTTCCGTGATGTGCTCCCAACATTTTTCGAGTGGTTTCAAACTTTTCGTAGTGACATAATTGTGATTTGTTTATAGTTGATCTCAAAAATTGAGAATGTACCAATTTCTAATCTAATCAAGTAAATTGGTAGTCGCTGATCTTTCAGGATGCTATCAGTTCCTGACTTTCTCCGTTCTTTCTCTTTGACCTTGATTCCTTACAGCTAGTATTCAACAGGTTGTTTTCATGACAGATAAGCGCTCAAAGTTGTGACATTCCTGTGTCCCCGTATCAAATAACTCCGAAACCCCATCGGCAAATGTTCGCGTACTTTATATTTTCTTTAAAATTTCTGTGGAGTGACGACCGTTAGGTCTTGGGAGCTTGAAAGAGTAAAAAAAACTACACATGTCATTATCCTCCGATGATTAGAGCGTGGGACTCTCCCGACTGTAGTTCCGAACTGGTTTTCAGAAGCTGACCCTTGTGTGCCACTATTTCTGATTCTGCATCCTTCTACCGTAGCTCCTCGAGCGCTTTCACTGAATCTTAAATTCTCACTTATTTGGAAATTCGTCTTGACCATAATGTGATAATCACCGGTGCATTTCTCTGATATATCCAACGAAGTCAGTAAGGATTACCAAAAGGTTAGTCTGCAAAATCCATCCTTATATCAAATATTTTAATATGAGATGCTGGAAGAGCCCAGTGAATGTTGTTTGTAAGATTGTTTTGTTGGACCAACAACAAATCACTTCAGAAGCGAATGACAAGACACTTGGCAAAGATGTGCTGCTCGAAGTGCTCAGAAAAGTCGGAGTTCATGAAGTTGGATATTTTGGCTTGAGATTCATCGATGTAAACAACCAAACGCAGTGGTTGGACCAGTCCAAAACCGTTTTCAGACAAGTCAAAGGACAAACTCAGTGTACGTTTTATTTCGGCGTCAAATTCTACGTTGTTGACCCTTGCAAATTGAATCAAGAATCCACAAGGTACCAGTTCTTTCTTCAGTTGAAGCAGGATATACTGCAAGGGAGGATACCAGTGTCTTTTGATTTGGCGGCTGAATTGGGGGCGTACATGGTGCAGTCGGAATTGGGAGATTTTGATGCCAGGAGACACACACCAGGGTATGTTTCAGAATTCCGATTCATCGCTAACCAAACCGTCGAATTAGAGAACAGAATTGCACTGGTTCACACAGAATTGCACGGGCAACAGCCGGCTTTAGCGGAATTGAATTTTCTCGAAAAAGTCAAATGGTTAGAGATGTACGGAGTGGATTTGCACCCTGTGCTTGGTGAAGATAATAACGAGTATTTCCTTGGTCTCTCTCCGTCGAGTGTTATCGTTCTAAGGAACAAAAACAAAGTTGCAACTTACAGCTGGTCGAGAATTACAAAAATTTACCACAAAGGGAAATATTTCATGGTTCGTGTTATGGAGAGTAAGGGTAACGATGAGAATACATACGGGTTTGAAACGCCTTCTAAAGCTGCTTGTAAGCATTTGTACAAGTGTTCTTTGGATTTGAAAGAGTTTTTCAAAACCAACCAGTCTTCGGACCATGTTGATTCGCGAAGTAAGCAGGATGATTTTGACATACGAGGTAGTCAGCAGTTTGTGAGGGTGCCCAGCAAGAGGTACCAGAGACGAGCATTCGAACCCGTGCAGCCATCAAGCCTAGAAATGGGGGATACGATAATTGAAAGGATCAAGGGAAGCCCTGGTCAACCCACGTCTCTTCCAGCAAACAGCGACTGGGTGCGGAGTGAATCGCCCAAAAGCACGCAGAGCTTGCCCCAGCCACCCACGAGAGGGTTGTATTCATCGAACAGTCGGATTTCTTCGTCTAGAAGATCGGTTTCTATGGAGAGCAGATCATCAAATGAGTCCAAATCTCTAACGAGCTTGACAAGCAACAAAAGCAGAAAACGGGGGTCGGACAGCGAGAGCGAAATATCCAAAAGTTCCGGGAAAACGAGAAGGAGGCGAACGAGGAGCAAGAGATCTTCTACTGGCAGGAGGGAGAAAAAGAAGCAGGAGTACGTTCTGGTGGATTCGAAGGAGCAGTGGAAGGAAGTGCAGAAGAAACAAGCTGAGAACTCCTTGGTGCAGGAAGCTCGGGTTGTGTCGCCCAATAGACCGAGATCCGAAGGAGGAGAAACCCTCGGTAGCGGACGAAGGAGACACCGAAAACACAGGTGAGGATTGTGAAGGTTTGTTGAGTGTCCTTGGTTCTCGATGTTTTTTTTCGACCACTCTGGGCGAAGCCTCTGTGAATGCAGACCGTATATCGCTCAGGGTGGCATATTGCCCAACCCCCCGAGAACAGGGGAACCTCAGCAAACCATAATATGGTTTGGGACCTGACTAGGCTCGACCCTCGAATTTCAAGACTAGAAGAAGGTGAATCACTGAACAGAGGACCAATTCTGCTCTCTGTATTGCCATTTAAATCCACAGAACTCTCCAGAATTGGTCCTCTGTTCAGTGATTCACCTTCTTCTAGTCTTGAAATTCGAGGGTCGAGCCTAGTCAGGTCCCAGTGTCCCTGCCCCTCTATTCGAATGTTATATTGAGAGTGAAGTGGCAACAAGGCCTACCTGAGATAGGGCTGGTCAACATAGCCTAACTCAAATCGGACAGAATAACATGGCCTAACTGACATTTTTGGGCACATTGACTTTTTTTTATTCAGCGGGATTCAAATTAAAATTAGTTAAAATTATTCATCATAAGTTGTCTGTGTAATAATATTAATAATATATTATATTGGCACCCAGAAGTATACTCACGTATATGTTCCCAAATTTAGAAATAAACAGTTTTTTTGTGTCTCTTGCAAAATTATTTAAAAAAACATACTTAGGTCATGTTGTACAGCACCATTTGAGGTAGGTCATGTTGTACAGCCCCATTTGAGGTAGGCCATGTTGCCACTTCACCCTCGATATGTGTTCTCTCCCTCACCATTTTCTAGCACTGACTAATAGCTGCAATTGTGAGACAATTTAGTGCCAATTCGTCTAATCTTTGTTCTATCTCGCCACCGGTAGCTCTTGAGTACAACTAATTCAAATTGCACACAATTCCTTCTCGAGACTTCATTCTACTTTTACAAATTCTTTGGAATAGTTTGATTTATCTGTTAAATCTGCGGTAGTTTGCCCCCTTTCAATATTATTCTACCAACATAATGCATAGGTGTATGCATTGTTTTCAATTGTTTATTGGTATAGGAAATTCTGATTTTGATTTGAAAAATGTTGACGAATGTCTAGTTCGGTCTGAATTTTCAACGTCATTTGGTTGTTTCGATGGCAATAATAAGCCAATCACCACAGACAAAAAAGAGCCCTCAGATCCAAATAAATTGCAGGAAGCTGATTTATTTGGTGTGCTGTTAGGTTATGTTTGAGTAGTATTACACAAAGTTTCCCTAGGGAAACTTTTCGAGAGCCAAAAAACCTCGAAATTTTTCCTCATACCTTGCAAAAGGTTGGTTTTCTACTAAAAGTTCTTCCTATCCTATACTCCTTTCGAAGTCCAATATCTCAAGGATCTCTTGGGCCTAAAGCCTAAAGTCCCAGCCTTAAATTGTAGCTTATACTATTTACTTTAATGAAGGATAGGAAAAACCTTTAGTAGAAAACCAACCTTTTGCAAGTTATGAGGAAAAAACTGAAACAAGTCCTAAAATGTCGAGGTTTTTTGGCTCTTGGAAAGTTTCCCTAGGGAAACTTGGTGTAATACTACTCAAACATGTCCTAACAACATACCAAAAAAAGCTTCCTGCAATTTTCGGAACCTAAGGGCATTTTTTTGTCTGTGGCGACTGGCCTATTAGTACTTGGTGGTACTAATAATAACAACCAAAAAACGTTGAAAATTCAGACCAAAGTAGAAATTCGTCAAAATGTTTCGAATCAATACGCTGTGACTGGCCTATAGCTTGTCAACTTTGTCACGCAGCCCATTGACGTATACATAAGTTAATGATCTCTTTCTACAACTAATTCTGAAACCATCAAAAAGCTCAAATATTTTCCATTTGATTCAGGTCGAGGTCCCGATCGCCGGGAGAGTCGAAAAAACGGCTTCCAGACGAACTCAAACGGCACCTTCACTTCAACCTCATAGACACTTCAGGGATGTCGGAAAACCAATTGAGAGAAATACCGTACACTGTCGTGGAAACAGCTGCCTCCAAAGCTGTCAAGGTGAAGTTGGCGCCAATCACCAAAAAAGCCAACACCATGAGAGTGACAACAAGGAGGAACTTGTAAGATCGCTATATCCACTCTTTTATGAGTGAGTATATAATTGCTATGATGTTAGGTATGAACACGTGCAATACAAGGCAGCATAATAATAGATTTATTATTAATAATGTAATATGATATTATGCTCCCTCACTCCTCTCCATGTACCTCTCTCAGATTTTGCACTATCACATGTATTTTTGATGATCAAATCAATCATGGTTGTATTTTAGTAAATTTTACTATTTTTTTCGACTCTTCACAAGAAACTATTCCGTCCTTGAGTCCAAATATTTTACTATTTTAACATATAACCGCTTCGTTCAAGCGATAAATGAAGCATAATTGAATTATGTATCCCACACAAATGACGTCCTTATACGTAAAAAAAATCACGATAGGTAACTATTATAAACTTTTATATTTTTATACATTTATTGTTGTACACATTTGGTTTTGATACAGTTAATAGCTGCACCATGCTCGAGTACAAAACGAAAACAATATTGTACTTTCTTAGCGTCTTAAATGAAATATAAGCGATTTATCAAACATTGACTGACCTTCAATTATTTTACATTCACTTGGTGATGTAAAAAGTAAGAACATTTATCTTTAATATTGAACTTATTTCTTTATATTTAAGCTAAAGAAGGCTAACGAAAATGCTTGTGTACATTTCAGTCTTCAGAAATACTTAGGAGGGCACCAATATTTTGCCAATAATGAGCAAAAACAAAGAAGTTTACGACAATATGTTGTACATTTGAATTTAAATATAACACTAGATTAAAAAAAAAGAATAATGTAACACAGGAACTAGAAACAGGAACCGTAGATTAGAAGATAATAATATCTCTTAAAATATCACTATTCTCAAAATAATATCTACCTAATATCACTTAAAATAATATATCGAAATAAGATCGAAACAATAAAAAATTACGGTTAATAACGGTCAATAAAACTGAAGAAGTGATTGAAGAATATAAAAAACGTGTGACACCTTACATGGAGTAGGAAGAACTATATAAAACTGAAAAAATACGCTGAAAATTGCTTTTGATCATCCTTTTTGGTCTTTGGCTATGGTTTCGTCTTTGAACTGGGTGGGGGTGGAGTCCGAGGGAAGGTCGCATCCAACGTATGCCCCGGCTTTGACGCAGAAATGGAGGACGCTTCTCCAGTGCATGTCAAGCGACAGAAGATTAGGGTTGCCGACGATGATGAGCATCGCCCTGGAAAATGGACGGACAATCGTAAATCATTCCGCGTCAGAGTGTCTCCGAGGGGCCAGACGGTGACGGAGGTTAAATTTGCGGGATGCGTAACTCTAGCGACCTCTACCTCTCAGAAGCAAGGTTAACCCTAATGAGGGCAAGTAATTGAAGAATTGTTTACATAAAATAAGTAGAATTTGGATAGCATAGCATTTCAAGTTTGTTTGAACGACGTCTGAAATCTAACTGGTGTTCCTTACGAATTTTTCCGCATTCCTTCGAAAATGTGTTCATTCAGACTAGGTAATGAACATACTAAAATTCCTGGCTTGAAGGGTGAGCACAAGGGGGGTCCCATTTTTCAGTTTTTTGGCTTATATAACGGAAACGGTGTACTTTTTGATACACCATTCCAAATAGAAAATGAAAGCTGTTAAAATTATCTACAAATTTGATTCTATACGTTTTGTAACAATTCCCAACCGTTTCCGAGATAGACTCAAAAATCGATCATTTTCAAAAATTGAAGTTTTACCCTTTGTTTTTTGTCAAATATTGCTCGGTTCCTTTAAAACCGTTCATCTGAGGAGAAAGTGGTGGGAGAAAAGTTGTAGAGGGTTAAATTACCTTTAAGAATATATGGTTGAATGCCAATTTATCTCGTATAGGTTCTAAGTTGGAGCTCTACTAAAGTCTAGTTTAAAACTATCGATAGGTTACCTGGCTCTGCTGAGAGCAACATTTAATCTTCTAGGGTTAGCGACGAACCCCAGGGCTCCCTTCATGTCATGGGTTATCTCTTCAGGGCTGCTTCTAACCGCTGAGACTATGATGACCAACCTCTCTTGGCCTTGGAACTCCTCGACTGACCCGACTTTGGGAGCTTCCATCCCCATTCGTTCCAGCATGAACTTAATCTTGTTAGACTGGAAAAAATAACACTGGTGGATATTGTGGCAGGATTATCTTTGAGGATGAATGATGGGTTTTTAGTCATTACCTGGAGCTGGTATGGGGTGATGACTCCGATCTGATCCGATGTAATCCCTTGGCTGTAGAGCACAGCGAGGTACATCACAACTTGGAGCATTTCTTGAGGGTTAAACCACGAGTGGCTGTCAGCTTCTTGTTCGTTGTTACCACGAATGCCATGAAACAATATCGGAGAGGCCATTCCATTCGAACTACAAGGCATCTTGTTCCCAATCGCTCTCAATACTGTAGCTTCTTCACTCTGTTCTTCAGAAACCTACACAAGGTGAATAAACATGTCGATGAATATTACGAATGGGAATTTGCGTTAACAACGCCTAGGAACAGCACAGAAAATACAGGTAGGGGAAAGTCGTCTACCTTGAAACAAATTTTTCATTTTCACTATGTGATAGCACAGAAGACAAAATTTGCAAATCTTTCAACGCAGCATTCTTCTATGCGCGAAGTCTCATGATTTATTACACAGTTTTACAAAGACTCTGAGTACTCCAAAAATGAATGTTTCAAAAACCATTTTTTGTCTCAAGGTGCAAGCCCGTCATACACCTTGGGACACCTAGTTTTGTACCTTGGGACGGCGGTTATATCTTGGAATAGAAGGGGAGTTTGACGTGGAAATAAGATGCTTGAACATAGAAAATCTATAGGTACCTACTGAAACATAAGCAAAATGGCTTGAAACCAAAATGTAAAGCATGAGATTGATGTTTGATTATTTCACGTTAAACTCAGCGAAATTGACTTGAAAATCTAACTTTGAGAGCTCCCTCCCAACTTGGGAGTGGGAAGCTTCCAAACAACCTCATTCCTCATCAAAGAAAATTCTTCAGCCTCATCTGGAATGTACTGAATGACCTGAAGATCATACCCTTCATCAACCCCCACAATTTCACTAATATAGCGGTGACTAGTTTTCTGTTCCCTCAAGCTTCACAATACAGAAATCTCATGTTTGGCGGTGCAAAGTGCTTTTGGATAGTCATTTTTAAAGCAGCCTCCCTAAATCCTCCACCCTTCTTCTACGAGTTTGAAACATATCGGAAACGATAGGAACTTTAAATGAAACCCTAAGGAATAGAATAGAAACATATGAAAAATTTGACTCTCCAGCTCAACAAACGGAGTTCATTCACACGAGAATGTTCCCAGCCACCAAACACCCTGTAAGTCTGATGAGGTACCTGATAACGAAAAGCGCGATTTTGGCGCAGAGTTGCCACCACTCAGGCTATGGCATGCTATGGCCCACAGATTTTTTCTTGGGCTCATTCATAAGCACTGTCCCAAGGTTCAAGCGTCCCAAGATAAACGACTTTCCCCTAACTTTGAGTCGAACAAGTCGAAATTTCAAGGATAATTCAAAAGCAGGACACATACGAGGGAAATAAGTTCGTTGTCGTAGAAAAGCTTGCTGGGTAGCTTCAGGATTCTGGGGAGGGATCTGTAGTTGTAGACGAGTTTTGTGACCAGCCGAGGATCGTAGCCCCATGTCTCAGGGAAGCTGGACATATCTTTGGCGTAAGGATATCGTTCGAGGAGGCGAGCTAGGAGAGAATTCTGGAGCCCACTGCGAGCTGCCAATTTCGAAGTGACGACTGGACCGAGTTGTAGGGGGTCGCCAGCCAATATCACTTGCCCATATTGCATGTGTAGAAAAACTAGAACCACACAAAGTGAATTACGTTAAAGGATAATCATACAATTCTTCAGAGGGGAATTAACATGAATTGGTCATTACCCATCGGAATGAGGACTTCTGGCTCAGTTGCTTGTCCCGCTTCATCCACAACAACGTGTGTGAAATGTCCTCTAGGAAATCCCATGTTGTAGAGAAGCCCGAGGCACCCCAATGTTCCCACAGTTATACGATGATGGCCCAAAAGTTCGCGCCCGCACATTTTCACACCTTCATCTAAAACGACAAAATTCACGTGATTTTGCATGTTTCGTACACTTGTACAAGAGTTTAAAAAACACGACAAGAAATAAGGATCTATTGAATAAGTAATAAATAGAATGACTTTACGTGAGCATCCACTGGCGCCAGATGTGGTGATAGCACTGACATCGGGTACAGCACTGTATGGAACTATTGAAGCATTGATTCGACCCTGTTCAAGGTAGTGGTAGCCGACCATACGAAGCAAATCTGTCTGCTTCAAGTTGGCACAGCTCAATATCCTTTCCGTGACCAAATCAGCTGCACTGTTCGAGGGCGTTGCAACGAGCACCCTTTCCACAGAGGCAAATTTTTTAGAACAACCAGTCAACAAGGACATAATAAGGATACGGGTACAATAAAAGCAGCAAACCCGATACATTTTGGGATTCGTATTTACCTGCTTTGGGGAATAAGAGTATGTAATTGTAGAATGGTTTCAACGACTGTGATAGTTTTCCCAGTGCCAGGAGGGCCAAAAAGAATGTAAGGTAAAGGTCTGGCTTCACCGGCTAAAACATTCCTGACAGCATTCTTCTGTTGCTCGTTCAATCCTGCATTAAACCATCTGGAAAGAAGATAACATAACGCCAAAATTATAGCATTTGAAAGCCCCATTAAGAAACAGAGTAAGTTGAAAATTATACTGGAGATTAAATACAATCGGTAAGTCAACAAAAGAGAGTATGTAACCTGAGCGTTGAGTACGTTGATGGATAGTAGGATGGAGGTGCCAACGAGGTAAAAATTACAGGTGTGGATTTGGGGGATGAAGGGAAAGGGCTTATTGCTCCTCTTCGAGCTCAGGCGTACTTCTCAATTTTACAAATGGTAAGGAGAAGAAAGGAAGGAGAGTAAATAAGAATAAAATGGTAACAGAGGTAGTATGGATAATATGGAGAGTATGGATAATATGGAGAGCATGCATCCTTGCATCACATCGTTCGCGTAAGCTAGACGCTAGGCCAGAGACTGGAATGTTCCAGGAGATAAGCACGCTACGATACGACCAGCTGTTGAGGGCTTATCCTAGGGAGAGCAATACTTGATAAGCCCAAACATGCTCAGTTCTAGAGTGACGTTAATAGCGTTATCTATCTAAGAGTGACGTTAAGCAACGCCGTATTTTCTGTGATTTTCCGTTTTTCACACGTTCGCCTTAACAAACGCTTGAACTTAGATTTTATACTTGACAACTCAGTCAACGCAGTGCTCAGTAAACTCTACTGCCAAACAAACACTGAGACGGGCGGGAGAACCAATCACTGTTATCCACATGAAAGGGTGCTTTGCGATAGGACCAAACAGATCCTCAGATAAGGACGTCCTATCTTTAAGACCGATGAGTCTGGGTGAGGTAGATAAGACGGTCTTATCGAACGTTAAGGCGGTCCTATTTAAGCGGACTTATCTCCTTGGAACACTCTACTAACATTTAAAAAAAACCCTCCTTGTAAAAACCCCGCCTCGCAAATATCATTCTACTACAGCAGCCAGAAAAAGTTATGATATCCACTTTCCTCGCCTGCTCTTTTCCTTCCAAGTAGAGAGATGTCCTAACCACTTCACAAACACCATACCCACTTCGAAATCTCCTTGTAGCGCCATGGCAAGAATATCGTTTACCATATTATACAAGCTAAAATCATTTTAAAAGCCTCCTCCTTCAGTGTAATAGCTTTTTAAGATTCAACGCAATTCTTTCAATAAGAAGGAGAACATGGTAAGGTAAGGGTGAAGAACCGGGTTTCTGAAGTTATATTACTGGGCTCTTTCTAGACCTAGCGACTTGAAACTTTCAGAGCTTCAAAGACCCGGGCGACTTTCAGGGACCCGTCAAAGTGGCCGAAATTAGCCTCAAATTCAGTTTTTTTTCCTCCAAAAATTTTCATGGGTTGAAATAATGGGTTAAATCATTCAAATGGCACTGGGTCATATTATAAAAAAGGTTTGAGCAAAATTTCAAGACGATTGGTCCTGTTACCCAGGCTACTCGTCATAGGAAAAATATCAGCTCAAAATTTCAGTTTTTTTTAAAATTTGTTTGGAGATTTGTTTGTTGAGATAATCGGTTAAATCTTTTAAAAGGCATGGTCTGAAGTTGAAACAACGCTCTGTGCGAAATTTCCATGCAATCGGTGAAGGTGGAGAGGCTGTAGCCTTGCATAACTGAATAAGGAGAAGAACGAGGTAAGGGTCACAAACCGGGGTTTTGAAGTTATATAGCTCTGTTGCCTTTAGGCTTAGCGACTTTAAACATGCAGGGCTTTCTATCATCCACACGAAGAAGATCCACCACAAATTTCGCGTTGATCTTTTTGTAAAAGTGTATATCCGGATTTTTCTTCCAAATACGCTCTTTTTTTTCAACTGTTTTGAAAATTTAGTCGTGTCTATTTCCGCCTTCCAAACCACCGCTTTGTTACTAAACAATTACACTACCGCTCCCATCACAATAAAAAAATAAACTGTATAATACATTTTCGATCAAAAGCCCCTGTAGGTAGGCAACCCGCGTGGTTTAAACATTAAATGTAGATTTCCATGGTGGAAGAGGTGACCAATTTTGTCACCTCGTTCACCATGGAAATCTGCTTCATGTCGACTGCGGGACGCAGGACGCGACAACGTGAATCACATTCGCCTCACCTCACGGTCACTTGCGCAGTCCCACACGGTCACCCTGCGTCAACTCACTAACCACATACAGTACATAATACAGTATAACATTGTACATAAATTTCCCTGGTATCGAATAGGAAATAAATTATGTTTTGGACGCAGAAACTGATGCGATAATTCTCTAAACCATGGAAGAAAGGTATAGGCCTTTGGACGTAGGAACTAAGTCATCTCATCAGTCATCCATCCCAGTTTCATGCACTGAGTGGTATAAATTAGGATTCTCTCATTTCCTTTTACTTGATCTAGAAATCTCTGGCTACATAAGCAACTTTTAATTTTATAACCAACTTACTTGATTTGCTTGATTTGCTGCCCTTGAATGTTCACCTTTGTCTCGCTGTCGAGAGTGCAGTGAGTGCCATAACCCGAGCCGTGGCGATTCCATTGCACCCTATCCCGTCCTCTACCCTTGCTATGAAAGCCTCTACCACGATATTGTTTGTTTCCACGGGATTCTCCAGACCAGCCTGCAGGATTCTCCAGGTAGCAGGCTACCTCAGTCTGCAACCTCTGCTCAATGCTCAACTTTGCAGTTGTTATTTGACCTGACAACTTACGAGGGTCAGGCCCGTACAACGCATGGTTTTTTTCAACAGGTTTTCCATTCGCTTTGCTCTAAATCAGAAAAACACATAGTCAGCGTTCGATCGGAAAGTTAAATTTCATTCACATTAGCTTTCAGGAAGAGTTTCTTCTGAACACTCACATCAATCAAATTCCAATTATCCGACAATTTTTTCATATCTTCCGACCTAGAACCAGAAGGCGAATTCTTTACATGGTCAAGAAGTCTGTCCGGAACATCTCTGCTCTTAGATGCCTCTGTGCGATTGGCCATGGCCTCTTCAGGAAGTTCGTCTTTTACTATGATCTGCATTCAAAAGTAATATTGAACAAGAGCAACAAGTTAAATGATATACTTGCTATAGAAGTATAATAATTTCATACACTGACCTGAGGCTCTCTGGGTTGAATGGTTGAAGGGAAAAGCCAAGATACCCCCAGGTGTTTGGCTGCAAGATTGATTGCCTGATGCAGCCGCCTGAGGGAGGCTCTGCTTGTAGCAAAAGACATAGTGTACACGTTGGACTCCACGAAAAATTCGTGGAAATCTTCTGCAAATTGAAGCCAGAGTTGAGTGCTGGTGATTTTATGGATAACCCCTTCGTATTTGTTGGGCTCAGTGCTGTTCACTGACAATGCAATCAGCATGTCACCTACGGAAACCACATTTGTATCAAGATGTGCATATAACTTCAGAAAGTGGGACATACCTGCAGTGTTCTCAATATAGTAATAGTGGGACATAGCGCATACATGACATAAAATCTACCAACCAGCGACTAATTTGGAAGTGTACGGGCTCCGAGCTGGCACATTCAAAACCAAGTAGTCTCCAATTTTCTTGAATGTGGACTCCATTTGAAGCTCACCCATTTGCTTCAACGCGCTAACTTCTTCCAGGTACAGAAGTGAGTGCATGCGATCAGCATAATTTGACCGGTTAAGGTCTTCTTTTAGGCTGGGTAACACCTGAAATCCACACCATCTATTCATGAAACTAGGGCAGTGGTGTTCAAATGAAACTGATCTTCCTGCGGTTTTCAGCCACAACTTATAACGCATCCATTTTCTATTCTGGTAATTGATGGGTACCTACACATTTTTTGGCGATTACTTTTACAGCTGTTACTCATAAACACAGTTATTTCCCCATAAACATAGTTGCTACTACCGACAGTATTAGCAACACATCCTACTGTAAATCTACTAGACCAAGGTAGAAGGCTTGCAATTGCTCGTGAAGGACAATTTTTGCCCTCCAAATCGAAATTTCAACTAACATTTAACGTTTTATTTATTGTTATTTTTACGGGTAAGCCATTCTTAATATAATAATTATATTAAGAATGGCTTACCCGTAAAAATAACGTAATTAATGTAATTATTACATTTCGTTTGTATGAGTAACAAGTAAAAAAGAAAAATGAAATCAATTGAAAAGAAAATAATGTAAAACGTTTACCCAAATCAAACAGATGAAAATGAAAAAGCTGAGGTTGTCAACTAAACGAAATAAGGGAGCGAGATGTGGAACGAGGACCGGAAATACAAATCTTGGAGGGCAGCTCAAGGTCAGATGAACTCACTCTGCGCTCAAGAGTAACCAAGTTGCACCTATGGAGTCATAGTCAATGTCTCCTGAGAGGATTCCCATCTTGAAGGCGACATTTCGTTTGACGAATCCAACCATGCGCGTCGCCTTACCAGCAAGTCCCTCAATATGGCCAGAAAAACCAAGCTGTTCATTAAAACGGACCCCCAGACACTTCTACGGACCTTTGCAGTGGTACTGCACACACCAAGATTGGTTGCATCAGGCGATGGTGAGTAATTACAGGGCACTTGGAAGGATTTAGGAAAAGGTGATTTGCTATACACCATCCCTCCAAACTGGACATCGCCGCTTGTAAAAGTGGCACAGTCCGATCAAAACAGTAGACAGTGTATTCCACCAGCCTTAGTTCACTCGACCATGCTGTTGATCATCAACAGAAAACATAATGGGCCCAAGTGGCTACCCTGCGGGATTCCAGAATGAAGATGATAAGGCTCCTCATACCTGAACATGTGGAAGATATTGTTTACCGGCACTTTCGTCTTCTACCAGGGGGTCCTGCCCAACATCAGGGTTTGGGGGTGAGGGAAAACTACCTACTCTCTAGCAAGGTCAGACCACCACGAATCCAATCTCTGTTGGAGGGCAGGCCAGTAGAGCTTTGCCCAGAGGGCGTTGCTCCAGTGGCCTGGGGCTCCCTCCACCCGAGGTACCATTTTGAGCAACCCAAGCGTGTAACGGACCGGGCAATCTCTCACCCAGTCCTCCCCCATCTCGAGCCTCTAAGCCTTGAATGGTCGCAGGGTCGGCCCTCCCTCAGAACCTTTGGGAAGACCTACCGCTTTCCATGTCTCAGTGCTTTGCGGGACTTGCCCCACTCACACCAAGCCATGGGGGATTTTGAGGGATGTTCGTACCTGAACAACAAGCTGAAGATAGGAGGTGGGGGAGTGAGAGCTTGTCGAACGCTTTAGCGAAGCCCGTGTATGTCACGTCGGTCTGAAGACCCACCAAAGTCCTGGAGCTCGAGCAAGTTACTGTTGAACGGCCACGAAACCGTGTTGCTAGACAGCGATGAATGGGCCAACGTAAGCCAGCTAACAACCAACTTCTCGAGGAGCTTGGGGATGGTGGAAAGTGAGCAAACTGGGTGGTAGTGGATACATTTTGGTTTCATGTAGGCTCAAATCCTGTTCATCCAAACTTCATGTTATTGGAGGTGTATTCCCCTTATTTTGTATTCATAAAATTAAATCAAATCTTATGTGTTATTCTGAGCCTTACAAGACCCAAATAATACAGAACAACTATGTGTTGCTCATTCTACAGTCTACTGTCACTTACCTCACAGACTCTGATCATCAAATCGTCCATGTTCAAATCATCCTCTGGTAGAGCGGCCATGAGCACTTTTTCTGATAAAGCAAACTGGCCGAGTTTAACTGGAACGAAAGCAGCTGGAGAGAAAGACCTCCGACCTGGAATTGAAACTCCCAAGGACCGCTTCAGCAGTTGTGATGCAGTCACCTGTTTCCTATGGCCTTCCAACTTCCCTCTATAATTTAGTCCTAGAAATAGTTATGAAGCCATTATAATACATGAGTCAAGTCAGTACTTTGCTATACAGAAAAACGAAACTTACCTGTATCGTCGGACGCTAAACTGGGGTCCACGACATCAAAGTCAAACTGACGACCTATTGTGAAACCCTTGAAGGACCAAGTAAACAACTCGGATGATCTCCCTAAGTACTGGGCGTTAATCTTGAATTTAAAAGGTTTTCTACCGAGTGGTTTGATGAGTAAAGGCCATTCTTTGGGATGGACGAGTTGAATCTGAGGTATTGTAACATTGGAGGAACCGACGCAAGACAGCACCTCATGGTGTTTTGGGCTGTTGTTGATGACTTCAATCTGAAAAGATACATCAAACTGTGATGGCCATTTAATTAGCTATAATGAGAATCAGTAATGTTGTCCTACTGTTACGGTTCCTGAGTTTTCCACTCCACATTTGTGTGAGGAGGCAGTGGAGTCCACTGTGAACTAAGCTGTATGACCGGGTAGCTAACCGCTGCACAGTGGGCAAAACCGCTAATTTAGCTGGACAAAACCTCAAAATACAATGTCCTTAAAAATACGAAACTCCTCTAGAAAGTCAAAGTAGTGGTGTATACAGGATGATTCATGACCTGCCCCGTCCTTCAAAACGTTCCAGGAAGTAAACAATGTCAAAACTACGATTTTTATTGTTTTGAAGTCGCCGATGGCTCCCAATGAAAAGGAAAGTCCTTATCGAATTTTTGCGGAGTCGCGTTTCTGTTGCAGGTGGATCCTCTGTTGAAGGTATTCAGTCCATGTATAATTTTGTTAGCAAATTTTATTTTTTTTAAATAGATAGAAATGAGTTTTTGCATGTACTTTTCATGTTTTTCGCCGTTTCCTTCACTAATTGCTCAATAAATTTTGATCCTTCCTCGAGCAATTGCAAGCCTTCTACCTTGGTCTATTGGTCGGCAACAGAAACTTTGCGTCCGTGTGGCGCCCCCTGTGTAGCGGATACGCGAACTATAACGATCGAAGACGATAGACAATCGAGTCTACCTTCCATGGTGAAACCTTCACAAGGAAATTGGAGAAGTGAGAAATTTCATGTTCGTGTATATATTTAAAGTGGCTGCGGTGTGAACGAAATGGCGTCTTGTGTTGTTTCGAATCGAAAATGTCACTTTTGAGGGGAGAAATTCCCGAAAAATTATCGTACGCACGGGAATCTGCTTGATGATAAGAGATAATTATTTCTATGTTCTCCAGAAGAATGCGCCAAAGGGATACAAAGTTTCTGTGGCCGACCTAGAACAGGTATCTAGTGCCTCCAAAATCTGGGAAAATATCCTACAGGGGTCAAATTTAGAAAATTAGGGGTCAAAATTTGATTTAATTTAGAAAGTTAAGGGTCAAAATCACTTCAAAGAGGGTTTTTGGTTCAATATTTAGTGAGAATCACTATCTCAAGTATAGAAAAAAATGGTATATTCGTAATCAGCGCAAAATTTCTTATAAAAGCGTCCCACCAATGATAAAAAATTTTCATAGGTATTTATAAAATTGTTAAAGTGGTTTATTAATAGTGTGCTCATTAGCTCATGCTGCATGACTGGGCGTTCATCTAATTCTACACCAAATTCGTCTTATACCACCCCAAATACGATTACAAACGCATTTGAGTCAGGTTTACACCCATTTCGAAGGAGTCATAAGTTTTGTCCAGTTGAATAAGCTGTTTTGCCCACTGTGCGCCATCCTGTCACAACTTGCAGTCATTGATTGAATCCAACCAGATCTTTCAAGATTCTTCATTAGAATTTTGGGTACTGCTCCCCAATCAACTTATGACTAGTTCATAATCGTGTTGCAACGTATGCATATAAACAGATGGGTATTGAACATTGGTTAACTTAATGAGTGTAGATAACACCGAATTCCTTCACTTCTTGACGAATTGAGACAAATCCCAATGGATTCCATGTTTTATAACACCAAACGACAGAGACAGCACATATGATTCGGGCAGGTCAACAAAATTTGTTGACCTATATTTAATATGACATTGTAAGCGTGGTCAATAGCCCTCCATGTTATCTAAACCCAACAGTTACCCTGAACGAATATGAAAATAAAGAAATTTTACGAAGACTTACAAAAATAAAGCTCTCTTCGCCCATCGTCAATGCAAAACGAGCTACCGTTGTAATACTAATGCCTTCTTTGTCGTTCATAAGTTCCTTTTTAATTTCTTCGGTTTTCTTCATGTGACGAACATTGGCTGCTCGGCTCTGAGGAATTACTTGGATGGCTCTCCAAGCAAAGTGGTTGATATTGGATCGAATCATGGACGCTAGAACCTGTCGAAGTAACATCAAAATCATTGGTGACTTGGCACTGCTGCAATATCAGTAATACTTCAGGCTAGTATTGCGTTCGAATACAAATGAAAAAACTAGACCAACTTACCTTGTCACCTCTAGAAGGTCGGTAGCCTGGTTCGCAGCTGTGGATTGAAAAATGAGCGGTGTTGTTGATACTTCCGTGAATGGAGTACCAGCTAGTGACCACACCGGATTCCACTACAGTGTGTTCAGGATGAATCTCTTCGACAACAATTTGAGGCTCGTCTTTTCCAGAGTTTTCAACCAAACTGCAGTCCAGAGTGACGACATCCCCTGGGAAAGATGGGAAAAGATGTGATTAGAGGAGCCTAAGAACAGGACTAGTACATTTCCAAAACGATTTGCTTCCTTACAAATGTGAGACCGATTAACGACTCTGACAAAATGCTTGTACTGAGCCAAAAAACCAACGACAGTAAAAAGAGAGAAAAAAATGCCACCCCTATTTTTCGAATTTTCGTAAAATAAAAACACCTAAAATCTAGTTGAGGCACAAATAGAGGTAGATTTTTAGGGAAGGATTTTGATTAAAAACGCCTCAACTGGTCACCAAATAATAAAAAATTGTACATAATACACACGTAAAACGGCACATTATTACATACGTAAAACGGCGCCATTTGAAACACCTCAACCCATCATCTGAAGCCAACGATGTAAAACGCCTGAACTCAGTAACATCAAAGCAAACTAGTTAGTGTGTTTCAAACGAAGCGTTGAGGTGTTTCTACAACAAAAATGTGGCATGTGATAGGCGCTGAAAGCACAAACTGAAGGAAAAGAAATCTACGACTAAAAAAGGCACAAGTGGCTGGAGAGGTGCACGTAAACAATGTTGGAGGGACGATTCCATTGCGTAGCACTGGGGACGATTGCCGGCAAGTATTTTACTTCATTTTCTTCTCTACATATTGGTTCATATTTCACCGACAATGTTGCAGTTTAGAACCTAAAGTAGATAGTTCAATTAAACTTCAAAAAGTTCGCATGCTTCAGATATCTTGTGAGGACAAGTCAGTCCAGCTGAAAAACTCATATTATGGAACATGGGCCAGACATACAGACAGACGTGAGACACACAAACCTCCTAAACCTGTCGCCACTTAACACATCACCTCCTGGGCTGAATCCAGCTAAAATCAAGGATGTGAGGAACATCATCCCATATCTCCAAAATCATCGGAGTAAATCCTTCTATGACAACCTTCTGAATGATCTTACTCATATTGGTGATCCAGAAGAACACAATCCAACAACTTCGACATCGATAATGATGGCAATAGTGATGATTGACCCGAATTCTTTTTCTTTTTTAAATCTGCTTCTTGTTTCTTATGCAATTCTTTGAGTCATAACCTATGTTGAATAAAACAGTAACAGTCATGCAGCATGGCTATAAGAGCGAGTTTTCGAAGAAATAATTGGTTTTATGTTAAAAGTCTCTATTAAAGAACATGATGTCCATGAAGAACATCTCACTTGACAGACCGTTTCATTTTTGGAATTTATGGGTGAACCCCCCCCCCCCCCCACAACTCCTCAAACCCCTCCTCAGCTATTGGTCATTTAAACGCTTAACATGAAGGAGAAGTCCGACTCGCGATATCGCATTCCGTCAGCTGCTTAGAGCAGACTAACCATGAAGAATATATCAAGGATCAACCACGTTTCTTCATCTTCAAAGTACTCAAGTTTGAGAACGAAATAAGATATCGCAATTCAGACTTCACGATCGTATTCAGCGTGTAAAAACCTTTAAAATGAGGTGTCACTTGTCAGACTTTCATTTTTTGAGTAGATACCCCCCCCCCCCTACCGAAACCCCCTCAGCTTTTGGATATTTCAACTCTAGACACAACCGTGAAGTCAAAATATGTATCATTCCAGACGATAACTCTCGATAGAATTGAGATAAATGGTTCAAAGTTGCACAAAAAAATCTGTCTTGGCAATCGAAAGGTTAAGTTACTAGATGAGCAGAACATGACCACTTTTGGGGAGTTGGGGGGGGGGGGGGGGATTCCTCATAAATTCCCAAAATGAAACATTCTGACAAGCGACACCTCATTATAAAGGTTTTTGGTTTTTTATGCTGAACACGATGATGAAATCAGAATTGCAATTCTACAAGTTTCGGGACTTTCCGTCCCAGTTCTGATGAATTCCGGAACTGTCAGAACGCGCACTGCGAACGAAGCCTGGGTCCGCCCCTGATGTGTAGCTTCGCGAGGACATGAGTTCCCTTTTGATCACACTTGGAACCCAAGAATTTTTTGTAAACTACGGGTTGTATATATTCGGATATTGGAGTGACAATGACAAGTTATTACCTGCTTCAGGGATGAATTCAGCTCGTACACAATCCATATTGAAAGTTACGCTAGAGAATCTAACGTCATCACTCTTCATCGTAATGTCACGAAGGACCTTCTTCAGTATAGTGCCCGTGATTTGATATCCGTGGTCCCCTTTACTAAGAAACAAATAACCAAATTGATTTTTTTTTTTGTTCACCAGACCAGTTTAAAAAAATCATCAAACATGGAAGGCTGATTTCTACCTTTTGGGCTTGTGACTGTCCTTGTCGACTGTGGCATCATTTTCAGGGTTTTCCACTATTTGGACTTTTTTCACCAGCGTCTCGACGTCGTTCAAATACAGGACGCAAGACACGGTATCGCCCACTTTTAAACATGGAATACTTTTCATAATCTGCACGTGGAAATAGTATTGTTGATCGATAACTGCAACTCGGTCGTTCAAATGGGATATTTTTCCTGCAATGAGATCACAACTGCGGACTATACATCGAAAAAAACAGAAGTGAACAACGAAAAATATCAGAGTTGTAAGCAGAGGGCGGATTTGTATACAAATGCACATTTTCTCCCTCGCCAAATTTCGAAGTGATTTCGCCGAAATACCTAGGTACCCAGTGATATGTGATACGTTTCCAAAAACGCCTATTTTATTTTGCATAAAATTGCATATTTTGAAGACTAGTGCATAAAATGTTCGATATTAGCATATCCGCTAGATAAATGCATTCAATTGCATATTTTGCCTACCTACATAGCCAGCCACGCACGCGTTTTGAGGAATTTCAAGAAGGGTTTCAATTTATTTTTTTTACAAAGTTTAATTTCGTTGCCATTTATTTCATCAAAAGATCAGTCATTTATTGGTTGTGACAACATTATTCGTCTTAAAATTCTATGTGTTTTACTCAAACTCAATAGTTCCTAATTAATTGTTTTTCAAGTGTTTTTATATCATTCCATGGAACGTTTTTTAAATGGAGCAATGTTTAGTGTAAAAAAGAAGAAATGAAAGACTTAGAGAGAGTACATGGTAATTAATATTTTGAGTGAAATGAATAAAATACTTGGTTCGGCATTTTATATTTGTCACCAATGAAACTTGGGTAAAAAAAAAGGCTAATTCTGATTTTGTTATTGCATATTTAAGCACATATTTCGGATGTTTTTACCGCTTATTTTATGACAAAACGGGTTTTTAGAGCATAAGAATCCGCCCTCTAGTTATAAGCTTGAGCTATCTTGGGATGAAGTGGAGGTTTTCTTCGACTTGGGAAAAAAACTCGTTCCTCAGGGAAGGAGGGAGTACTGGGTCAACCTGGTTATTCCTGACTTAGACAGGAAATAAAATTAGTGTACGTATAAATAACGACAGTTTTTGATGGAGGTAAATTTAAGCTTAGAATCACCTGTGTAAGGGATGATCCGGTAGCTTTCGGAGTTGACAACGCCATCGCTTAATAATCTATTCAGCTTAATAATGAGTTCGTCTTCGTACCCATCGGGGATTCTGGGTTCGGATGACCGAGACAGAAATGACCCCATCTGAAATTTGAAAGAACGAACACACTTAATTTAATTACCATCAAACGCAGGGGCGAATATAAGGGGGGGGGGGGAGCTTTCCAAAACTGAAACAGTTTGACAGGAGACACCTCATTTTGAATATTTTTTAACGCTGGACACGATGGTGAAGTAAACATTGCGATATCTTATTCCGTTCTCAAACTGGAGCACTTTGAAGATGAAGAAACGTGGTTGTTATTTGAGATGTTCTTCACGGTTCATCTGCTCTAATCTGATAACGGAATGAGATATCGCAATTCTGACTTGAAAAATCGTTGAAAAATCTATAAACTGAGGAGTTCCTCGGCAAAAAAAGAGACAAAATTTGTTATAAAACCAGAAAAATGGAGACATTTAAAATAAAACAAGTTATTTCTTTGAAAATTTACTCTTGTAGCCATGCTGCATGACTGGCTTTTTTTTCTCCTCTTGGGGGAATTTTGAGCGTGATGGAGCTGCCACTTCCTTCTGAACTAAAGACCAGTGTAAAGTAAGCAAAATGACAAAGAGGCGTATCTGCAAAATCATAGTTTTGAGTAATCATCGATCATAGTTGTCAGGTGTCAGAAGCTTTGTTAAAAGCATACCGGTTACCTCTTCTTTTCGTTTGCTCGCATTATACTGGGAATTTTGTACAAATTATTACTGAATTACTCCCGATAATTTAAGATAGGATAAGACTTGATCCAAATTGAATTATTGAAAAATATACGGTTGAGTGATGCATTCGTTCCAGTGGTCACCCGCAGAATGATGTGGAGACAATAGAAACGTAATTGTATGGGTACTAGTTGTAAGGAGTACGCAATGGGAAAGGTTTGATCTTCGACTAGTTTGTATCTCTGATTAAAAAACACGATGTAAAATCCCCAGAAAGGGACCAGACAAATTTAAATTTTTCCCTTGATGGGAAAAACGATAGATCGTGGATATGTCTAGTACAGACAAACTGCTTACAAGTACCAACTAATCAATAGGTACTTACCTAGTAGGTATACCTACCATGAAGTGCCTTTTTTTCACATTAATAGTTCATGAAGGTTACTTAATTATTCTTCATGCGACATAGATGTACCAGGCTAAGACTGAATGAACTCGTTTACCTTCTGATCCAATTGACGTTTACGATATTCTTGTGAGTTACATTTCCCTACCAACGGGTAGGTTGTACGTGAAAATCGACCGAAATAGAAACGTTGCATTCTTTTCGTGTTACATTTTCACAGATAGACTCCACGCCTTAGACATATCCATGTCAAAATCACCTGAAATTTCTTTTTCAGTCTCTCCTGATGTTTCTAATGAACCGAACGTTGTGGGGTGATATCAAAAGTGATGGTAGCTCAAATTACCCAAATTTTCAGATACGCCCCTTTGTCATTTTGCCGGAGAAGTACTAAAATGCTAAACGCGACATTCCCAGGCAACATGACCGTCATGATGCAGGGAAGTTGTTCGGCAACATGGGGCTACACATTGCCGGGCGATATTGCTCAGCAACTCAATGCCAGGATGTTGCTCGGCGTTAGATGCCAAACCATGGTCCCGGCAATAGATAGGGTTAACCCTAGAATATACTGTAATGGACCCCTACAGTAATAGGTCACTTATGTTTGATTAGCTATAATACGGCTACAGATCGTCAGACGTTAGTGAAATGAACCCGTCTACCTCTTTTTGCCAGGTACACAATTTTTGCTAAGAATTTAGCGGGCCCCTTTAGTTACCCCGCTGATGCTAGGAAGTGACAATCCGACATTTCAACGACATAATATTAATATCTCTAGAAACCATTGCAAAACTAACCAATATCAAGCAAAACTATAATATTGGGTAGTATCGTATTATAATACTATCAGTAGACTTACGACAACCTACGATTACTTACAATTACCTTCGCAACAGATGGATGGGCAACGACGAAATGAAAATCCTGTAAAGATGGACGCCACGTACTTGGCGGAACCAACGAAACTGTGATAAAAAAGTAGGTAGTGCGATTACAAATTCAGGATGATCTGAATTCCAATACCACACCACTACCCAAGGAACATGAAAAATCGGCCTGGTTGTTGCACACAGTAGGAATGTCCCGAGGGTGAACCCCAATAATTGTGTCTTCCTTGCGTGAAACCACTTTAATAACTCAAGTTAATATTAATTTTAAACTAGTACAAAAAGAACATAATAATTAATAAATTGATTCCTTGAGGGAATTTACATTATTAGTGTTGTTCTTCTTCCGTGACATTGATTGGTTCGATGACTCAATAATTAAGCAATCACTCAACCGTGGATACTCTAAACTATCCATCATCCACCATGACAACAAACGTCTCTTCTTGCATGCTTGGTCGTTCATAGTCACGAATCATCTTGTTGACTTTAGGTTAGTGGTGGGCGTTATTGCTACTTTTCCATAACGGTACGTTACGTTAGTTATGAAAAAATAACCGTTATTTTTTTCGGTTACAAAATAACCGTTATTTCTTTTCTGCTAACCTACAAAAATAATCGTTTCGTTTTTCAGTTACTTCCTACATGATAGTTTTTTTCCGTTTCTCGCCATTTTTTTCGGTTACAAAATAACCGTTATTTCTTTTCTGCTAACCTACAAAAATAATCGTTTCGTTTTTCAGTTACTTCCTACATGATAGTTTTTTTCCGTTTCTCGCTATTTTTCGGTTGTCAGGTTATTCCGAGCACGCCACTTTTGATAAATAGCAGTTTTGCTAGTAAAATTGAACGTTAACTACTGCGATTCTTGTTTTGAAAAAAATGTTGGGGTAAAAAAATCTTTTAATACAACAATATTTCCGTAGCACGAAACGCACCTCAAAACAACAAACTCGACATCACTTAAGCCATATGATGTTCCAAAGAGCTTGTTAGTATGAAAATGGACCTGTATTTCAACAGTTTGATTCACGATCGTGTTGTGAGGCACAATCTTTGAGCCGTCATTGTGAACGAACGGCTGGTCGTACAGAGCTGCGGATGGTCTTAAAAAATTCTACGGAACAAACTCTATCTAAATATCAAATAAAAAACATACCATTCCATATGAATTTTTCGAGATATGAAATTTTCAAAATTTCAAAATTCGTTTTGAACCCCTTCCCCTTGACCTAGGGTTATGAAAAGTTTCGAGGACCATTGTGGGGTTGGTCGAAACCCCTAAAAAAAATTTCGTAATTTTAACTCAACGCTAACTGGGCAAAGTGGCGCGGACGGCGTACGGCGGACGGCGTACGACGTACGGACGGATTTTTTTTTTTATTCGATTTTCTGAATCTACGTATCTTGAAACGTAAACCAACAAATTTTGAGGGGGGGTTAACATTTTTTTTTCTTTGGGCGATTCCAATGGTTCATTATCGAAGATAATAAACCAAAAGTGGTCCAGACATAAGTCTGCCAGGATGGGGGAAATTGGAGCTCCCATAAAAATATTAATGAAATAGAATAACCGAAAAGAAATCGAGAACCTTACCTGAGTACAGCTACAGCCAGAAAAACGAGCCTCAACAGTTATGCGTTATAATATAACGCATGCGTTATTTTACAGGTCACGTTTTTTTCGGTTATTCCATAACCGAAAAAAACGAAACCTGTAAAATAACTGAAAAACTTCGAATAACAGAATAACCACTGTTATGTAACGGTTACATTGTAACCGATGCGCTGAGGCGATAACGTTTCGATTTTCGCTTACAAATACGAACGTTTGAACAAAAGACGAACATGATGAAGGATCACTGATGTTTCTTCATCAGCTGTTGACAGTATGGGAGTGACAATTTATTGTGATTGTGAGGCCAGAATAGCCGCAATATAGGAGCGAAACAAAATTTTAGGTGGTTTTATAACCGTTATTTTATCAATTGAATAACGGTTATAACGGTTATTTTAAAATAACCGGTTATTCATAACAGTTTCAGGTTATGCGACCCACCTCTACTTTAGGTAGGTACCTGAGTTGACATGGGTTCTACTCACATCCAAACTCAAATATTAAAAAAATCGTTCAATTCATAGAATTTTAAAGTTACTGATTTAGGTATGTCTGTAAATCATACCGAGGTGAACATTCCTGAAGCAGTGGAGAAACGGAAGAAATCTTTTTTTCGAATGCTTATGGAAGTGAGTTGATAAATTTATATTTACGTATATTTACTTATGATAACATGTTCATTATCTTCAGGGTGCATAGGGAACCGTGTTACTTTGTATGGGTGGTTTACATATCCAGCTTATGGTGACATGCTTGGTACCTTATCGTCGTAGTTTCAGTAAAAATTTAGGGCAATGAGCATGTTTCCAGAGGCGTGAGCAGGAGAAAACTCCCTTTGCCTCTGTTTAGAGCCGTCATGAGGGTCGGAATGCACCTGGCGCAGATCGTGACATCCCATCTCGGAATCGATACTGTACTGACGTTATTGGAATCTTACTCCTCGGTGCGTTTCTGCTGATACTTGTAAGTGGACTTCTTCGTCGCCATCAATGTGATATGTATATCTTCTGTTGCGTGGAAAATGTTATCAAGTGATTCTAATGCAAGAGTTAACGATTCTATCTTGTTGGTTAGTTCTCGAGGAACCCGGTGATGCCAAAAACTCAATTTCTCAAAAAGTTGACTTTTCCACGCAACCGACGGGGATAGACATACTTACTGGGGTAAATGTAAATAAAGGAGATGTGGCAGTCAGTCAGGGTTGAAAAAAAACACAGACCTACCTACTGGGTACACGTTTATAGGCGTGCGACAGTCAAGCTGGGTAGAAAGAGCCTGTTACTTGGTTGTACGTGTGCTGTGTCATATCAGTAAAAGAGGAGTGCCATGTCGATGCACAACGTCGTGTATGTATGAAATAGCATCCCAGTCTAATTTATATTGTTCTCAACACTGCAGCACGAACTCAGCTTTTTTTTTGTGCGATTTTTTCTGTTTATTTAGGTACCATTCCCCGTTTTGAGCTGGCTTACTTGCTGTTGGTTCCACCTGTATTTGTGAAGTGCAGTCGCTACTATACAGTCGTTCCTCGTTTTATGCTTGGGTTACGGACCTGGAAAACCTCGCATATATTAAAGCTACATTATAGTATGATAAGAGGGGAACTGCAATTATGTTATAATTTTGGTTTGCCAGAAGTGTAGCCCCTTGTCCTCATTGGGCCTCCATCGTACGACTATCCGACCAGCAATGGTCGTACGACTCGCACATGGAACGTAGATCCAATTATCGGTGACCATTTCCTGCATTTCGTACGACCTGTGATTCCTTGGGATCCAACAGGCCTTATGACCTAGTTAGTATAGCGATGTAACATTTCGTGTTTATCTGAACTCAATTATTCGGTGAGGCTCTCGTTGTCCACTCATCAGTATACATTGGGTTAGGAGGTTCCCAAAAATTAACGCTCATCAGATCAGTAGCAAGATCATAATATGATTATATTATATTATATTTATAATCCCTAAATAATATTTATAATACGATTTATATTATAAGCCCTCCGAATTAGTGGAAGGGTAGTCAGTCTTCCTCAGTGCTCCAACCTTACATATTATGTAAGTCGCCACCTTCGTAAGTTCATCGTTCCAATAAACTAAATAATATTATCTTGTCGAACGCAAAGTACTCTCACTCATTCCATTCCCTGTGCACATTGCAGTTTGTTTTGTGTCCATCCGTCCGTCCGACCAACCCAATCAATACGACCAAACCATTCCGTCCGTTTATGTGCATAGCGCAACTGTCTTTCTGGTTCTGTTAGGACACCTATTCAGTAGATTTATTATATTACCACACGACATCGGATGGTCGTACGATGGAGGCCCATTGTTGACTTGTTCAATTTGCAGTTTTGCCTCATTCTCTACTGTGTGAGATACGGAGACATTCATAGGATCAAGAATGGAGTTGATTCATGCGGCAATGTTTGTGGTCGACCCAAAACCAACTTATCAGCAGTTCATCCAAGCCCTTTGGAAGGAAGAAGTAACGAATATGGTCCACTGTGTTCTCCTAATAATGAGGATAAAAAGTAATTTCAAGATCAGATGTACAGTTTTTTTTACTACTGACTTGAGTGATTCTATGCGATGAACACCTGTAGAGTTATTACATGCGTATCTACTATCCTCCTGTTGTGGGTCACTATCATATCTTTGTGCTTTATCAATTTTTTTTTATTTATCCGGCACTGCGGTCCTGTTAGAACCTGGGCCTTCTCAACAATTGCCAATCCTTCCTGTCCTGGACATGGCTCACGTGGCCTCCCTTTCAATCGTCTTCCACCAGGCGAGCCACATAGGTATAGCTCTCCGAGGATATCTTTCTGGAGGCATTTCGTTCGACATGGCCTAGCCATCGTAGCCGTGAAAGCTTTACGAATGCCACCAAATCTGCCACACCATACAAACGTCTCAGTTCAGAATTTCTCCTAACTCTCCAGACACCATCTTCACAAGCGGAGCCAAAAACCTTCTGCAAGACCTTACGAAGTCAAGGTTCACGGCTCACAGCCGTATGTAACCACAGGGCGCATGATGGTCTTGTATACGGTGAGCTTTGCTCTTCGTGAGGGTTCTCGTAACTTCGACACCTTTCTTAATTGCCCAGAAACACCTTTATTTCTGTTGTCACATCATTGTCTTCGGTTATCATTGCACCCAGGTACTTAAATTCGTGATAAATCGGGGAAGCCTGAAGGTGGTCTGGGAGAGTTGTGGTCTTCTTGAGATATTCTATCTTTGTGCTTCAAGGGTGAAATATGTAACGAAATTATTAGGTAAAGAACTATTATGAATGTTCACTATTTCGTACTTTTCAGGTTCTTACTATATCAGAAATCAGATTCTATTCTAAGTACTGTAGACCATGTGATAAAGACTTGCGTAACGGTCTGCTACAATGAATTGTAAGTATGACGACCAGTTACGATAACACAGTTCTGCAAAAAACTCTCCCTTGACCCAATAATTTTCCAATCATTGTTTTTTGATGCGCTGCATACAAGGAGGCTGCATGTCTCTCAAAATTCCTTTTCTACATTCCCATCTCAATTTCTTCCCTGAAAATGCTGGAGCTTTTAATCCCCAAGAAATGGTGGGTGCTAGAGCGATTTGCGTTTCAGCACCTTCAAAAACTCCGGAATCACCTAAAAGGAGCGAAAAAAAAACAGTTTTTTTTGCAGAGCTGTGTAATTTATCCTACACCTAAAACCTTTGATTACGAAATAGTACCTTAGATACTTCACGTTCACCTGTGTTACCGTAAATCAGCTTGGTCTTTGACTAGTATGGAAACACCTGGAAGTGTTCGTTTTTATCTCAGGTTATCATTTTAAAGCCTGTACCACTAAACCTGTAATAATATGATTTCTAGTGAGGCTCGTGGGCACAAATGTTTGCCTATAGTTGGAACGGACATCGCCAATACTATATTTTCCATAACGGGCCACAACAATTTTTTCAAAGTAAGATTCCCTTCAATTTGGAATCAGTTTGACGGATTTTCCAGAAAGTTACAAAACCGTTGATTTTCATGACATTGTGTTGTCGTTTGAAGGAAATGACCGAAGACCTGTGCATTGCCTGGGCTTTTTTGGTGTGCTTGGGATGTTTAACCACAGGTATTGACTGTTTCAAAAACGAATAGTTCTCTAATTGCTACCTAACATTATTGTCGACTAATATTTTGAATTTTGTGTTTTACGAATATATAAATATGTACAGACCTGTATTTTCAGTGATATCGCTCATCGGATTGGTCATTGTACGGTTCTTCGCTCTGGCTACGATTTGGATTATACTGTGGGGTCTTCTCTCGAATGCTCTTGTTGCAGCTTGTTATTCATGGTTGACAAACACGTTCGCATAATGTTTGGTATCGTCGATATATTGTATATATTCTTAGTAGCGATCTTCCCTTTAAACCAAACCATTTTCGCCTTCGCAGGTTCAGATGGTACGATTTACATCAAGAAGAACACCCACACAACGCTCACAAGAAGATATACAACACTTATTTGATTGGTGGATTGAGTTGCACTGCAACATCTGTAAGTTTACCTCAACCATCATTAAAAATCCAAACGATTTTGGTCGACAATGCCAGCTAATTGTGTGGCTGTATGCAGGACTTTTTTGAAAATTCAATTGATTTGAGCCAAATTTGTTATACCTAGAGAAATTTATTGGGTCTGCGATCACGAATCTGAAGTCAGAATTGCAATATTCAAAATGGCGGATCCAATATGAAAAAATCCTCCAATATGACAATTTTTGAAAGTCAACCAATTTGAGACAAATTTGGTATAAAGGTATTTTTTGGGTGTTGGTCCGCCATATTGGATCTGCCGTCTTAAATTTTGAAAATCTGACTTCAGATTTGTGATCAGCCACTAAAACACTTCTCTATACCAAATTTGTCTAAAATTTATTGAATTTTCCAAAATCATGATTTTTGAGGTTAGAAAATGAGCAACATGGGCTGATATCATTCTAGCGGTGGATTCATGTTGAATGAATTCGGATATGAAAATAATTTTTTTTTTTTTCAAGAGTGAATTTTCTTCGGTTTTTACTAATTTTTACCTAGTTTTTGTGGTTAGAAAAAACTGTGACGTGACAGCCAAATTCGTGTTCAGGGGGCGAAATGACTACGGATAACATAATATAACATGACTACGCTTAAAACTTACATTTTGTCTTCTTTCTGTGACTCAAGGTGAACATTGCTTTGCTGATTCTTTCATTGAGAAAAAAAATAAGGCTAGTTGGGGAGCTGTACCGCGAAGCTGGGCGCTCAGTCAGCGATATGCCTATGCTCTTTTGCCTACCCCTAATTGTGAGTCTACATCCATTTTTCTCTGCATACATTCAATTAACTCCTCATAACAATTTCAAATTTTTCAAAAATAATGACGAATTTTTTTCAGACGTTTTGCATTTTGAGCGTAACATCAGCACTGTGGTTGTACCTCAGCGTTTGGATTGAAAGCTCAGGACATCTTCTTCTGGAAAGCCCCAGCTATCACTATAAAAAAGATATTGTGATGCACGTAGGTGTTTATGAGTAGGTATTTAATCACAGTCCCAAGACTACATCTTCTTAAAATCCGTCTTCTTAAAGATAATATGTCACGAATCTACTTCCACGATAGGAATGTGATTTTAAGAACTATTAATTAATTTTAGAATTTTAATTTTTTTTAAAAATGTTTAGAATTAATTTGAAGAATTATCCTTGTTAATCTTACTAGAGTCTAGTGAACAGGTAAGTTTTGATTTTTTCAGATCACTCGTTGGTTCAACATTATTGTCACTCTGTGGTTGCTAGCTTTTATTGTCAGCTGTCAAGACTTGATTGTGGCTTGCTCCGTTTGCCAGTGGTATTTCCAGAGGTAAGTCCTCATCTGACTGTTATCTTTCATCCTACGTCAACTCTGTCTTATAAATAACTAAATAATTTTTTTTTTTTTTTTTTAAACTGTTGTTTTCAGAAATAAGAACGAATTGAAGGGACCCATTCGCAGAAGTGCATTTTATCTGTTTCGATACCACTTGGGCTCTGTAGCACTTTTCACGTTATGCACGTCAACTTTCCGATTCCTTCGGGCGGCCATGAAGAAGTTCGAGTTCGCTCTCATTAACCCTGAAAACCAGTATATCCGTCCTCTTTTCAACTGTTGCGATTGCTGCATAGTGTTCTTTGAGAAGTACCTTTCACTCATGTCTAGAAATGCCTACATCGAGATGTGTATGTATTTTTTAAAGTACGTAGTATAGTTGTCTTGTAGACCTGGACATGTTGAATTCACACCATGGTGTTTGCTGGTAATGGCATCCTGCTGGGCAGAGGGAAAATTCGTCTTTAGGACACTTATTCCGCTATTACAGCTCTAGGCTAACAAGCTACGTATCCCAATACTGGTATTTTATGATGTTATCTGATGTTGCATCTTGTTCAGCCATTAACAAAAATGTAGGTGTCACAGTATCAACTAACAGCAGCTCTTTATGCGATTCTGCATGTCCCTGAGTTGATTTTTATTTTTGTCCATATTTTTTCAGCTTTGCACGGTAAGAGCTTTGTGCCGAGTGGTAAGGAAGCCTTTCTGATAGTGGTAGACAATCGTTGGACTATGCAAGCGATATCCACAACTGGTGACTACGTCCTGCTATTTCTCAAGATTCTTGCGGTTTTCCCTTCCGTTATGCTTGGGGCTTTTATTTATCAGGTCGGCCAGAATTGGAGCCGTAGCTTACTGGCATTCGCCAAAGACGCTCTAGTTCTCTTAATCATCAGTATCGTGTGTCAGTGATCATGTTATGACTTGTTTAGTTTTGTATTTTCCAGGACCTTCGAGGTATCAACCACGTCTGGATACTACTTTTGCTGACTGCATTCATTTCATTCTGCATCTCCCATTGCTTCATATCAGTCATTGAGGTTCGTATGGATTTCGTTTTTCTTGATTTCCAATGATTACTGGAGTGTCTAAACTGGTTGGTCCAGTCACATCACTAACAGTTGACCTCATCATCCACGCAACAAATTTTTGTTTAAACAGAATTTGGTTCCAATGTTCTAGATGGTGATCGATACTATTTTCATCTGCTACTGCTATGACATTAAATGGAACGACGGCTCCAAAAGTCCTTTTTTCATGAGCAAGAACTTATTGGTGAGAAATAATGTATACTGATTTAGACACTGCCACCTAACACTAAAAAGTAGGGTACCACATTAGCAGGTAGGTACTACATTAGTGATCATGGGGTTACGTGGGAGGGGGGCAGTTGCCCCAGTAGGCTGCTCTATGGGCGTAGGGAGGGGGTGAACCGAAGATCAAACCTATTATTATTATATAATATAAAATATTTGCCTCAGTACAAAAATTAGTCTGGCTAGGCCCTTGTTATTTCAATAATGATTACAAAATATTACCGTTTTTATAGTTCTCAAAAGTCTAAGATTGAAAAACCATTTGACAGTGATGTAGCCAAAATCCTTGAGTCATCCTTAACCATCCCCAGTCATTAATCTTACCAAGCCGTCCTGGACCATTTCAAGCTCTCCCCAGACAATAGAAAACATCCCAGCATCAAGCCCTCCATAAACCTCCCTAGCTAACCCCAGCTTTCCTTAACCTTCTCAAGTCCTCCCTAACTATCCAGAGATACCTTTGGATAATTTTTTACGTATCCTTACGCCACTATGCCGTCTTCTGATGATTCATGTCGTCACCAGGTGCGCCCTAGTCCATTTATCCAGCAGTGCTCAAGCATCCCTAGTCATCGTCGCCATTCCAAGCCTTTCTTAAGCCCCTCTTCTGCCTCACCTCGCCCTAGTCATTTGAAAAGGTCCAAAGCAGTCCTTAACCATCCCCAGCCAGATGAGTAGCCAGAATATCGATGAAGGGAGTACAGACTAGGGCCCACTGTGAGAGGACTGGAATACTCCCCCCAGAGGTTCCTCAAACCCTCTCCCTGGCTACGTCTATGCATTTGATCATCTCAACAATGTTATGTAAATTGATTACAATGAGTCTCGAACATAAGTTTTGAATTCTTGGGTTGCAGGCATTTGTTCAAAAATCGGTCCAAATTGCAGAACAGGAAGGCTTGCTTGATCTGGAATATGAAGAGCCTTGACTGTCTCGTTCGTGCGTTATGGCCCAAACCATTGTGATACCGGTCCTCCATATTTCAGAACAATTTCAATGAATAAATACGCAGATTCTGTTGTTTCTTAAATATTTAATTTATCTTTCTCTTCTTTACTGGAAAGCGTGTGGCCGCAAATGAACGAATAAATACGGAGTAACTAACGGTTTCAGTTGTCAAACCATCTTCAGTAATAACTAGAGATGGGAAATGACATATTTTGTCAGTTTTGGGCCGAAATGACATTTTTTATTCAGTTTGGTAGAAAATGACATATTTTGGGAGTTTTCAATTTTTTGTTTGTTCTGTTTGTTACGGAGACGAGGTCACTGTACGCTGGACGGTAATTAGGGCGAACCTCGGGGTGAACCACCAACCTGGGGCTGTTCCGGAAGGGCCCCTAATGGTCAGTGCCTTTCAGACAATCAGGTGTGCACGCCGAAAGCGCAAAATACGAAAGAAAAAACGGTGGTTTTTTAAGAAATCTCCAAATTTTGGACTTTGGCCATTTTTTCGTCGAAAAGTACTGCGTCAAAAAATCGGATTTTGTATCAGGGAGAAAGCAAATTTCATGATCTTTCCAACGTTATCCTCAAATTTCATTTTACATATTAATTTAAGGGGAATTAATTTTACTGAGACAAGGTCAAAAACACGAAAAAATCATGAAAGAGAAAAAGTCGGTTTTTTTAGTTGAGTAATCAAAAAACTCTAGGAGGCACTTTTTGTTGCAAATTAGCTGTAGTGCCCCCTAGAGAATGGAAAAATCCACAAGATAGAATGAATTAAGTTGAATGATGTATTGATAAAAACCTGGGGAAATCTTAAGGATTACAAGTACAACCCCAAGCAACAAAGAATTACTGTTTGCCTCAAATTTTTTACCAGACTGAAATTTAATAAGAATAAATAGCAGACCCCCAGTAGTGCCCCCACCCCCACAATGTGAATCCTGGATCCGCCCCTTTTATATAAGTAGGTACCTAATATGATTTGCTGGTAAAATCTACCTGAGGAATGAAAGAGCCCATGGAAGCCCTCAGGGCGAATTAATATCAAGGTCGACACTTGATTTTATAGACGGCACTTGGAGACCTGAGTGTTATCGACACTTCAGGGTCCCCCACACTTGCACTCAGCCCATATTAATAGACGAAATTCCGAGTGGGACCCGCACTTGAACCAGCCAAATTTTAAGTAACCTCGATAGGTACCTTGAGTATCGGCTTATCAGTTCGATCGTTTCTATAACGCGTTTTCATCGCTAACAAAACAATGTGCCCTCAAATTGACTATTTTACTTGCTGCAATGGAGTTTCCTTCTTCCATGGAAAGAGCCAAACAAGACATCAATGTGCTCTTGATCCACAGCTGTCCCGTAAGCGCCGAACAGCTGTTCCGTTGCATTTTTGCACTATCGTTTTGTAAAGAAGTACTTAGAGATTTTAGTTTTCCGATATTCGTGTACAAATCCATGATATTTTACGTTTCCCTTCGCAAGTTTCTATTGCTCGTGACTGTTGACGTTCAATTAAATGTGTGACTAATTCAAGCTAATCCCGCCAAATTTTTACAGCCGTCTCTCACTTCAGTTAAGTACTTCGATAAGGTGAGTTCTTCGTCCTAGTCGATATTTTCCTCAATTTGCGTGTTGAAAAGTTCCAATGTTCGCCAATCGAATTTGAATAGCTACCTACGGCTCAATTGGCAGTGGGCAATCGTCTAGGGAGGATTTAGTGACAAATTAACGCCAGTAATACAATGTGTCATTCCCAAAAATATCCCAGCGTCTCAAATACTCTTGCAATTGGTTCAACCTCCCAATAAGAACAGATACAATACATTTTGATCTAGGTGGAAAGTGGTTATTTAGGCTGTGAGGGAGAAATATTCATGGGAGCACCCCGCAACATTGAAATCTCATAAGATCATCCATACCTACTTCTCTGTACTTACATGGTTCAACATCTAATACCTAATCAAGTCAATAACCTTATATTATAATAATCGAGTCTTTTTGAATATATTCCTACATGAGCAACTGTGGAGACCTTGATTCATTGCTGTGCCATCAAATATGAATAATATTATGAACTCTTGGTAAATTCTAAGAAGCTGCTTATTAACTACTAGGTAGTTATTTTGGAATTATTATGGAACTTCATCATTTTTTACTCAACATGACATGTTCCGTTTGCGCTGTGTAAGTTCACAAACATGTTACATGTTACTACAGTAGTACTTAGTATACTTGATAGAGAAGAGCATTTTGTTTGGTACAACGACACACTTAACAAAATTTCTGCAAAGTTGGTGTTTTTGACGTGGATATGTCAAACATAAACAGCAACGGGCAATTACACCGGCAATTCTAAGCTATTCTCACTATGAAGCTGTAATTTGGCATGTAGCCTCTTTAGAACTTGTAAGTCCCAAGGACTTTCTTAAGTCCAAGTCTTTAGGACTTGTCAGTCCTAAGAAGGCTACATACCAAATTACAGCTTCTCAGAGTGAATAGCATAGAAATTAGCTGAGGAACCACTCAGCTGATCCAGGGCCTATTCTACTGAGTGGTTCCTAAAGCTAATTTCTATGTTATTCACTCTGCGAGCTGTGATTTGGTATAATATACTATAATATATTTGTGATTTGGTATAATATATTATAATATAATATTATACCATATATTATATGGTATAATATATTATATGAGTGTGGTGGTTTAGGTTGACCGTCAGTAAGAATGATGTTGAGGGATGTCGAGGGTCGGTCAAATTCGATTTCCATTTGTTTAAAATTGTACTCGATGTCGTGCCGTACTGCTGTTCGATGAAACCGAAGAAATTGGGGATCTGAGATGGATCCATTGTTGCTACCTCTGCCATAATGAGTGTGGTGGTTTAGGTTGACCGTCAGTAAGAATGATGTTGAGGGACCCTCGACATTTGACCGACCCTCGACATCCCTCAACATCAATATATTATATCCTCCTTAGCACTTACACTTTAATAAGAATGTGCCCAAATCCAGCTGTTATCGTTATTTTGTTATAAACACAATTTAATTTAATTTTAATTGAATTTAATTCGATTCATTGTGTGAAATGTTTGTCTTGTTCTCAGTGGTCAATGATTGGAGACCCGCACGTTGGGCGAGTCAGATACCTTTATAAGGTTATTTTGAGGCTCCACAGAGGGCTGCCAGAAGAATTGAACAAATTAGGAACGGCCTACGTGAAAGACGAGTTCAAGAGGCACAAAACCTGCGATGTCGTTACTGCCTCGAGATTTTTGAGCGGCTGGACGGTCAGTTAACAATGCTTGAATCAGTACTTTTTATCTGTCACGAACCTTCGAACATGTGTTGCCTTCGCCATAGAAGCCCTTGTAAACTTACTTTTTGGACGACCCCCGTAGAATCCGAATTCGTTGGTTTAATCAGTGATCCACCGATTGCTAACTCCCTTTTTCAAATGTGTTATTGCGATTTCAGGATTATGCCATTGGCCTTACGAAACAGCTGGGCATCACAGGGTTAAAATCTGGCAACAAACTTGGACAGGCGCTGGATCCAGAAGCTATAGATAACTTCAATGCCGAACAAGTAGCGCAGCTGTACGAATTGAAAAAAGTCACTCACGGTCTCCAGGAGTGAGTGCGATCTCAGGTAAAGATCTTGTGATCAGTTACCTACGTTCTGTAACTTTCTTCAGAGAGCATGAATAGCATTAGGTTACTTCCATGATATTTTATATTCCCCTGATTGCCCAAAACTGGTGGTTACAGAAAAATGGCGGAAGGGGGCCAGGAAAACGAACCAGAAAGAAGGTATCCGAGACGTTTAAGGAAGTCCATTGTGCAGGAACCGCTCTTCAAGCCACCCGTTCGCAGGAATAGGACTGGGAGCGCTCAGAGGCCCGTTAAGAACCGCTGGAAGCCGGAAGACCCGAACAAATTCAATTTCTGTTTGGAAAACTACGGTGATCAAGATGTGGGTCTGCTCACCTCGAAAACGGCCCAAAAACCGCCCAACTCTTTAGTTGTGTACAGCTACCTCCAGCGTCACAAGGATCATTTACCGAAAAACGAGAGCGATAAACACCCAAAGTTCCAACGCTTGCAGAAATGGGTGGAGTGCATCAGAGATAAGAAACACAAGTTGCCTCAACCGAACCCTTCGGCGCTTACGATGTTGCTGATATCTTTGTTGGAGGATCATCCAGTCCCGACAGACGATGAAGTCAATTTCCCTGAAGCGTATGAGTAAGTTCCAAACATTCTGTAGATTTAAGCTAACAAAAAAAAAAAAAAAAATCCGCAATCGTGCAGCATGAAGAGTGAGAGCAAATTTTCGAAGAATTTGGTTTTATAACAAATTTAGTCTCCTTTTAGTACTCATATTTCAGTGGAAATAGACGATTTTTCAAATAAGTACCTACTCTAGTTTTTCCTTCTGAAATCTGATTGATTTGAAACTTGGACGTAAAATAGCGTGCGGTCGTGACGTCACCCACCGAAGGCCCCCCTTGGCCATCTCGCAAGTTTCAGGAAGGTTTTTTGTGTCGGTGCGGTGGTAGCATTGATTTAAAGGCCAATCAGATGATTTAGCGGTTCTGACGTCATTGCGGGCTTTTCATGAACATCATTATGTTTCTCTATTCATAAACTATAAGGTAAACTAATTTTTTCGAATGGTTCTCGTTTTCACGTTTTTGAAGCGATTCACTAGGGGTGTTCATGGTACATGAGTTTGTGACGTTGAGAAGTCGAATTGGTCAAGAAGTCGAGGTTGCGATGGAGACACATGTCACTGAGCATGCGCAGTCGACGTACCTCTTCTCGATCCCCAATTCGATTTAACAGAGATTGTGGTTTGTTGTATCGAATTCCCCCCATCGAAATGCAGCCGCGCTCGTAGCGTCCACGTGAAAAAGCTCTAATCATCTGAAGATGCCCAGCTAGAAGCCGTATTTGGAGGTGACGACGCCTTACCTATGTGTTTTGCTTGTGTCGCGTTTGGCTATCCACAGACACGGCTGGCGTGTTTCCTTTTTCATGGAGTTCTTAACAGGAAACACCGCGAGGAGCGCTACCTGCTTCTCGATTTAACATGGTGCCCTCATAACCCTCGTTTTCGATTTAACAGGACTCGGCGGTCGAAATGGACTATGAATACCCCTTCTATCAACATACATTCTAAACAAAAAATCATGCGTGGACCCCATTGCATAATTTTCTCGAAGAATTCGCCTTGACAGTTTTTAACGAATTTTCAGAAATTGATTTTTTTTCTTTTTAATTGTTGATTGACGTTGGATGAAAACTATTGGATGAAAACTGAATATATTGATGGCAAATAACAAGGTTAGAATTAAATGCGATATATACGGCAATATATTTGTCTCACACACTAATAAAGACGTACCTATGCAGTATCGGTTTGCAATGTATTGCGCTGAAAATGTCATCAAGTTCGGTTGATTGCCCACATTGTTGGCGTTGGGGTAGCAGTAGTTATGGAAATTATCAAATGGATCCGTCTCATTGTACACTATTGTCCACAGGTTCATGTTCGAACTACTATCAGGAAGGAACTTCAACCGACACAAAAAGTGTCTAGACGGGAAATATTCCGAACCGACTCGAAAGTTCATCAGACTGACCGTTCTAAGTCTACTGAAGGAGATCGGAGTCAAAATGGACGTCCTCCACCAAAAATTCGTCAAATCCGCTAATAACGGAAGCTCCATTACAAACGAGGACCTCCGCGAGTTTCCTGACCACGTTCAGCAGCTCTTGGCGAGTAATCATTTCAATCCTCTGAACCTCAACGTGGACGCTCTGACGGTTGATGGAGACACTGATCCCGCCAGAGTGAAGATCCCTAGAATCCCTGTTACAGATGCAGATGGTCCTCCATGTTCTCCTTAACCTGCTATCCTTACTCACCGCACTGTAAGTTCATGTAAATGTACATGTTGGTCAACATTGATAACGAGTTCATAATATCAATGACACTAGTACCTAACTAAAATACCTCATTTGCTTTTCTATATTTCACTCTAAAGCCGCAATTTCGACTACCATTGTTATAGACGAATATTTATTGTTACGATGAGGTGAAATCTTGTATTCAAAGATTCTTCCTGAATGTTGAAACGTATAAGAACCTGTTTAGTTTACTGTTTTTGATGTAGATTTAAAAATAATGAAGATTTGAAATTGCATACTTAGTTGATTTTATTGAACACCTTGGAATTCCCAACAAGTGGGGAATAAAGCGATTCTGAAGTTTGAATCTCTCTCCTCCCTATCGTCATTTTGGCAGCTTTTCAGGTGAGCCGAAACACTGGTTTTCAATTATAGCTGCTTGTTATCTCATAAGCACACGCGCTACCTATTGCAGTTAACTCGAACTCGAGTTGTTCATTCGATCCGCCGTGAGGAGGGCTTTCCAACGGTATGCATAACTCATTTTCAATGAAAATGACAATAGTGGTTGTTGATCTGACACTGACGAGATGTTATTTGCCTTGAATATGCGTATTTTACTCTTCAGTTGAAGTCATATACAACTCGAACACGGATTTTCATGTTCCCTTATTTACATTTGGTTAAAATCCTCCAAATGGTAGAAAAAAGGTTCCAGCCATGAATTAGTGGGAGAGTTTTCGAAGTTATATGTACGCATTCAATCTTCTCTCCTATTATTTTAATTATTTATTATTTATAATTTTATTTATTATTTTAATTTCGTTTGAACGATGTCGGAAATATAACTGGTGTTTCTTATGTATTTTTTCGTGCTGAGTTCAAATCTTCTTTAACACGTCTAGATTTCCCTCAAACCCCTCTCGAAAAATTGAGTAAACGTTCAAGCGGACGAAGGTCACAACATAGATTTGAACTGGGATGTGTATTTTTGATATTTGTATGATTTTGTAAGTCCCAAGTAAGTATAGCAATTACAATAGCTAAATTCCCTCTTCAGATTCCAGCAGTAGTCTGCCATCATTAATGCATTCAATCTACCTTGACACCGTTGATCCATCAATTTAATATCCTGGTGGACACGCTCGTCCATTTCTTCACTGAAATCCCTCAAATTGTCAGGAAAATATCCTAAATGTGAACGAAGGAAGTGAAGTTACGCTCATGAGACCCAAGATCCTAAAAGTGTGTCTGTCCTACAGGTTGCATCCTTGTTATTTCCGAAAAAAAAAAACCGGTCACAACTGATTAAAAACTTATCCAAGCATTCGTTTCAAGGATACTGATGGTGTTGAAAACATCAGGGTTTCAAACTCAGGTTCCTTCGTGAGCTGGCAGATTTGGGGCTCAACGAAAATTCTTGGCTTAATTTTGGTTTATTATCTTCGATAATGAACCATTGGAATCGCCCAAAGAAAAAAAATTTTTAACCCCCCCTCAAAATTTGTTGGTTTACGTTTCAAGATACGTAGATTCAGAAAATCGAATAAAAAAAAATCCGTCCGTCCGCCGTACGCCGTCCGCGCCACTTTGCCCAGTTTTTTCACAAGTAATTTTAGAAAATATTTTCCCCAAACAAAGATTTTCTCTTCTATTCAAGTTCTTAACAAATTGTTTCTTAAGTCCGAGCTTTACGTGTAATAGTAGAAGTAACACGTTCTTAGGATTCATCAACGGAGGACGTTATGAAATAGACCAATTTCCCTATAAATATGTTGAAATCCAGATATGGACTCGGTATATCCCAATACAGATTTAAACGGAGAATATTCTAGGAAAAATCCATGTTGAGCTGTTTGGGGACACTATACTCCCCTAATACGATTATGGAAGTTATCGATACGGGCCACACCTTGACAATGGTTTTTTTAATTCATAAATTTCATAGAATAATACCAATTAATAATTGGATAAATCATCTTTATTTTCACAAAATATGTTCAACTTTTCAATCGTAACACGTCGATGTTCAATACATTTCTACACATTTGAATAGCAGTATGTTCCAATTAGTATCTTAGTAACATTTACAACGATCAGCCATAAGCGGCATCTTCAATGCCACCGGGAGCACCCATGGGACAGAATAAAGCGTATCAATTGATTACACAGCAGCAAGTATTCCTGCAACAGAAGAGATTGGACGTGTTGAATATTGGACTTTTGTAAAGTTCTCAATGTTTGGTGATAAGAAAGTCGATGTTTATTTTGGTTCGGTGCTCCCCTGAATGAAATTCGAATAACTGACTCAGTCGTGGCCCAACATGGGAGTACTTATTGAATTCACACCAATGCTAGTGTCTTATCGCGTTCTGAATACCTGCGGAGGTTGTGAGGAGAATAGTATATAATAGGGTTTACTTTTACCTCCAAGCCCTATTATACACTCTTCATCACGAATACCTATCTTTCGCCTTTACGTACATTATGATAAGTACGAAGATGAACACTTGCTGCACCGCAGAAGTGTTTTTGGCGAGACATTCTTCTCACAACCTCCGCAGGTATTCAGAACGCGATAAGACACTTGGGGTCAGCAGAGTCTGCTACCAGGGATACTATTCCGAAAAATAAACACACTTTGGAAATGGAAGTAGGAAAACGAAAGTACAAAATAAGGAAAAATAAATATGCTGATGTCAAACGCTGTGGAAAATGAATGAAAAAATGACAGACTTGGCTAGAACAATGAAAGTAATAAAAATAGAAACCAAAAAAAGAAAATCTCAGTGGTGACCCAACTAGTCGGTGGGAGAGGTGGGGTCTTCCCCAATCAGTTTCCACCAGAGCTGCCAACCTAGTCGGGTTGATGGTAGGTCTAGGGGAAGCGCATGGCTCTGCATGGATGTTAAGAAATGAAGGGTACGATTCCAAAATTGGAAAATGTTCAGGAGAGCGAAAACTAACTTAACCATCTCATGATACATTGCCACGGTATGAAAACAACGGTTCATTATCTTCTTTGTACAGATCACTTTTCTGTCTAGATCACTAGGTCTAAATGTATAGATCCTAAATGTTAGATTAATTATTATTATCAATTTTATCAAGTACCTAGTGAAAATTATTATATATTATTGTTAGGTATTAATAATCACGTATTTATTATTAATAATAATTATTATTAATTATGATTAATTAATACGATATAATTCTGGGGTTTTTAATACTACGTCGGTAATAATTTTTTTATAAAAGAAGTACCTACCAACAAACATTCGAAATTACCTTCATTTCCGTAGCACGAAACGCACCTCAGAACAATAAACTCGACATTACTTAAGCCATATGATGTTCCAAAGAGCTAGTTAGTATGAAAATGGACCTGTATTTCAACAGTTTGATTCACGATCGGGTTGTGAGGCACAATCTTTGAGCCGTCATTGTGAACGAACGGCTGGTCGTACAAAGCTGCGGATGGTCTTAAAAAATTCTACGGAACAAACTCTATCTAAATAAGAAATAAAAAACATACCGTTCTATATGAATTTTTCGAGATATGGAATTTTCAAAATTTCAAAATTCGTTTTGAACCCCTTCCCCTTGACCTAGGGTTATGAAAAGTTTCGAGGATCATTGTGGGGCTAGTCCAAACCCAGAAACCAAAATTCGTAATTTTAGCTCAACGTTAACTGGGCAAAGTGGCGCGGACGGCGGACGGCGTACGGCGGACGGACGGATTTTTTTTTATTCGATTTTCTGAATCTACGTATCTTGAAACGTAAACCAACAAATTTTGAGGGGGGGTTAAAAAATTTTTTTCTTTGGGCGATTCCAATGGTTCATTATCGAAGATAATAAACCAAAAATTATCAACTATTCCAAACCATCATGGAATGAAATCGTTTTTCACTAGTACCGACCTACCACGTGAAACTACCTACTCCCAGAAAGCCTCTAGAAAGCATTGAAACCTCGAAATCGACAATTTTTTTTTTTTTTTTTTTTTGTGAAAATTTTATTGCACCAAGTTTACAACTTATTAGCAATTTACATTTGATATGCATTGTTAATTGATTGTTAAGAAGCTAAGATACGTAACATGGCTTCTAAAAGGCTTCAAGTTTTGTGCAGCTGATGCACTGGTTGGGTTCACTGATCCCACTGAACACACTTCATTTCACAACACTTTTCACAAAACACTCCACTCCCACAGGTCATGAGGTTTTGTTCTTTTAAGCCTCTGAGTAGGCCATCAACATCATGGAGCTGGACAACCTCGTCATTGATGGGGCCACGAAGCCTCTGTGAAATCGACAAATAGTGGAATTATACCATTCTTCCCCTGTACCCTTCAAATGTTTTCAACTTGATGTGTTTTGGGCAAGGGAGTGTATACTGGGGCTGCGACATCGACCAAAAGCATCGATGTTTAAATACATCTATATTGTTAAAACCCAACATCGATGTCTAGAATCATCGATTTTTTCGAAAAAACCGAGTGGGTTTTTACCAGAAAATCGGGGTTTAGCACAAAGCACTGGACTGAATTTCATGTCAATAATAATAAAAGCTCCCAAGCAATGTGGAGGTTCACGCACTCCTGAGCTGAGAAAACTTCCACTATGATTTTATCATTTGCAAAAAGGAACAATATCTATTTAAAACCATTTCGTCACACCATACCATTTCGTCACAATGTTTTGTATTTATAAAAACACAAACTAGGTACAGCTAATTTTCCTAAACAAGTTTTTTCTAAAACTCAATTCCTGATATCTACTGGTTGGTCTACAAGTGATCTTCTGCACAACCATATTGTTATCCTACTGATCAATCAATTTGTGTCGCGACAATAAATATAAACCAAAGTAATACTTACGATCAACAATAGACGAAATGGCAACTAAAGTAGGGGAATTCGCCATTGTATTTAAGACATCCTGCCCTTCGTCGCAAGCCCGAGCCAGCAGCGGGTCTAAAGGAACTGAGCCCAAGAACGGGAGATTCATCTCTTCTGACAGCTTCTCCCCTCCGCCACTATCCCGAGGGAATATTTCTGATGTAACCTGGAATCAGAAGTCCCCACCAACTTTATAATAATGACAACTTGTGGATTGGGGAAAAGTAATCCATTATTTTGCAGCTTTTAAACAGAAAATTTTATGTTATCGTATTATTCCGGACTCGTCCTTCAAACTTAAGTCATTATGTGCCAGCACTTGATTATTTTCCTCTGTTACATTTTGTCTTGTTTATCCTCAGGGTATATTTTTCTTTCTTATTTTATTTTTTCAAGTACCTATCTATTTCCTTAACATGAGAGTGAATCGTAAGGCAGCCTGTAGGTTCAATATTCATACTGGCTCAGCTGATTCGAACAGCACAGGGTTTACATCAGATATCACTTTTGCCTGAATTCCTTTCAGAAAATCTTCGTACATACTAAGAAGGGCAATTCCTCACAGGTATAATAAATAACTGAACAAATGAACGTACTTCCAAATACAATAAGCAACTGAGGAACGAGTGAAATATACAACCTTACAATGCGGGCAGACGAATGTTGACATATTCTCGACTACGCCCACCACTTTAAGGCCGACCCGGTTACAAAACGTCGCTTCCCGTCTGACATCCGCAATGGAGACTTCGGCAGGTGTCGTGATGAGGATGGCTCGCGCCCCGTCGTCCTCCCCAGGGGTTCTGGAGACGAGGTAAGATGTGGCACTGAGATGCTCGTCCGAAGTACCGGGAGGTGTGTCCAGAATCAGATAGTCCAGACTGTCACCCCAATCAACCTCCGATAAAAACTGCTTGATCATGTCTGGAAATGGAAAGGAACTTGATAACGGACAAATCGGGATAATTCAGGACAAAATGTATCATTGAGATACACCACGGATTTCTACTTCTAGTCAATATTAGGGGGAAGAAGCTCAGAGATGATGACGTCAAACGTTCAACTAAATTCTGGGCATATCATAATTCAAGGGTTATCAAAACTACTTAAAAAATATCAGGTTGCCCACTTCCTGTAAAATAACCGAAATATTTAGCTTTCCCTTTTTAAAAAAAATAAAAAACCCACCTTTTCAAACTGTGATTATTATACAAGTAACTGTGATTAATATCTCCTTTACTGGGAAAAACATCTGATCATAGGTATGTCTGTTTTTCACAGTAAGGGAAAAATTAAGCCATTTACAAAGATACATGGCGGGACAAACTAAAGTGCTCAGACAAACTATTATTTGTATAGAAATTAGCTGTAGGAGCCACTTAGCCTGGGCAGCCTCATGTTAAATTCCTAAGGACTCAATGTTTACAAGGCTATAGTTTCGTTCGGCTATACGTTCAGAGCGGTTCAGAACTGACCACGCTCCCTTTGGGGCGTTCGTTTAGTCACAGAATTTGTCCACTATCAACAGTCCGCTATTGAACGGACTAAATGAACAGCGGAACGAACCTTATTACAAACGTGCAGGTTGTATCGCGTTGAAACTTTTACAGGGCCACGACACCCAAACGAAAATTCCCTCCAAGTTTCAAGCTTTCCGCTTCACTCTGAACGGAGATTTGCAATATGGAAACTTAATTTTGGCAAGCCCCCTCGTACTACACTGTGCAACGCATGGGTTATCGAGCTAATTTGAAATACGATGCAGGTAACAAATTTGAACAGAACTCACTGTTTTTCTTTGGACCTCTCCATATCACCGCATCGTCCGGCGAACCAAGTAGAAAACCAATTGACATCAGAGCCAAATTTTCCTCGACGTACTGTAACCAGAATTGTAATGATCAAATTCACCACGTAAGGAGATTTTAATATATTAAATATTATAACACATTGTAACAACAAACTACTTCCAATATTTCTATGATAATATCGTTTGGGAATTGCTATTGGGGTGAACTTACTACTGGGCACCAACCAGAACCGCTCTGGTGAACCTGAAAAAAAAACGACACAGTTTAAGATTAATCGCAACAATAATTGTTATTGTTAGTGCAATATTGGCCAACTAGCTACCGTACGTCAATGCAAAATGACTCGCAGGTTCTTTAATGGAAAATTCAACTGAGCTCACCTGTTCATTCAAAGCACCCATCATTCTCGGCTGAGAGGGACCACAGATGTCTATGTCCAACAAAGCAACCTGTAAATTAAGCCAATTTTGTCATTATGAGATTGAGTTAGCAATAGCAGGACCGCCACACCACCAATCGAATAACTCTTGGAATTTAATCGAAATTTGGACGAAGGATGGAATTCATATGAAACCATCTGGAGCCCAATGCTGGTTCGGGCTAAATTTGAGCTTACTACGACCATTCTCTCGTATAGTTGAACGCGCACTAATTTTTTCCTCCCAGAAGTAATCACAAGGCAATCGTTACTATGTTAAATTAGTTGGACATTAAATCTGACCCTTCTTCATTGGGCTTTCCATCTGAACTGTAAAAGTAAATGTTACAGTTTCACTAGAACAAACCCATTAATGCTCTGAAAAGTAGGCAATCTAACGGCTACAGGCGATTTCCCAAATATTCAACAACAATGCCTCAACTGAGAGGTAAAATTTGATTATAATAATCCCCTGGGGGACGCTGTACTGCCCACCTACTTGGCAGACGACCACTGCAAATAGGCTTTGGTTCATTCTTACGATCGTTTTGTAAAAAGCTTTGCTTCAGAGAAACTGTTGGGAACATTGACTGGTAGTTTTCTCCAGCTGGCTAACTTTCAAATGTTTTTTTTGCCACTCTTTTATCATTAGCGTTTCGAATTTTCCATTGAGGTCTGTTGGGGAGTACACTGGTACACCTTGAACATCAATCCTTGGACATTTTCGGTCAAGTGCCCGTCTCGTTCTGGGTAGAGCTGTGCAGCATATTTCATTGCTTCGTGGATTGCTACAAGCTCAGCTGTGTAGATGGAATAGAAGCCAAATCTGCCAATCTGAATTGGGCACTGAGTAGCTTTACGCCAGTTGTCATTTATAAATCTGTTACCGCTGAAGGGTTTGAAGTGTAGTAGGCGGGATAGTGATTGAAGGGGCTCTTAAGCTCTCGTCCTTCAGTTCATACGTTACGGGTTTAGGCAAATGTGACATGGATGGAAGGTACTCTGAAGTCACATAAAAGGCTTTGCATAAGGGCGAACTTGGTTTTTTGGTCCAAAACCTGTCTGTAATGTTAATCATGAAGAGCTCCTTGAGATGAAAGATTTGTAATGAGTGGCGTTGAAATGTTGTCAAGGGGAATCTTTGTGCTAGTATATCAAAGGTTCCCTCTGCATAAAGCGCACTTGGAGTGGTTCAGCAACTCACAAACACTTTGAAATCATCTTCTGTAGCTTTTGAATGGACATCTTGCCAGCTGAACCATAGAAGTACAAATTGACCAAAGAAAATTAAGATGTGCCTCTGCTCTGCATATGACCGTTTCAATGTGGTGATTCCAAAAATGTGACCTCCACTACTAGTCTGACGCCGTAGTTCATTCCCGAATGGCCTACTTCGCCTCCTGGTGAATGGACAGATTAGTGATTTTATTGAAAGGCCCAAACCCGCAAAGAAGCCCCTCAAACCTATTAGCGCGTCATTTAGTATTTCAGTAAAACTATCCTAGTCCTTATTTGTGGAATACACGCAGATGTCATCAGCATACTGGATAATTTAAACTTCTTCTGGCAGGTATTCCTCAACATCGTAGATATCAGGTTGATCCTACGAATATCGAAATAGAGCTAAGGCTGGCGTGGGACGGCGTATATGCCCGCAAACACCGCGATGTTATCGACGAACCCCACCTCCCCCTAGCCACCTTTACGCGTTCACGGGGTCACGAGGGTAACCCCTGAAACAGAAAAGATGAAACAGGCTCGCGTTTAGAAGAGCAGGAAAGAGATGGAATCAATAAGGCAATCCCGGGGTCTCAGTGACAGGGCACAGGAGAGTACAGGTCGGCCATACCCCGCCCACGCTTCACCTTACTCCTTATCCCCTCACGCACAATCACTCTTCAATAGACCTGCGGTTCACGTACAGGTAACTCGACTCCCACGTTATATTTCTTTAATCAATTCTCAATTCACCTACATTCGCCTCATTCGAATAGTCGGAATATTGATTAATCAGGAAAAAAGCACTTGATCGTAACAATACACACGTTTCAGAAGGCCTACTTGTTGATTACACAATGCTGCATTTTAATTTCGTCTGAACGATACCTGACATCCAACTGACATTTCTTACGTATTTTTTCGTGCTGAATTTAAATCTTCGATCAGATTTTATCCATCGGATTTTCCACAAACCCCTCTCAAAAAATCCAGTAAATCTTCAAGGGAACGCGTAGGCAAATTTGAACAAAGAAAGTCAGTCACAACTAATTTGAACTGGGATGTGTATTTCGTGGCCTAAGAACATTTTGGGCAGCTTTTCAAAAAGAAAGTAAAAATCCAGAGTCGTGCAGCATGACTATAAGAGCGAATTTTCGAAGAAATAACTGGTTTTATGTAAAATGTTTCCATTGAAGGACTTTATATTCACGAAGAACATCTCAAGTATCAACCACGTTTCTTCATATTCCATGTGGTCCTGGTTGAGAAAAGATTAGGATATCGCAATTCTGATTTCACCATCGTGTTCAGCTTAAAACAAACTTTATTATGAGGTGTCACTTATCAGAATGTTTCATTTTGGGAATTTATGGATAATCCCCCCCCCCCCCCCACCACCACCACCACAAAAACCCCAAATTCCAAATGTAAGAGTTCCACGCATTTCATAACTTCCTGAACAATAAATTTGGTTCGAAACCCGTCAGTCAGTGGCAAAATCCGTTCATCAACAATTTTGATGAAATTTCCAGGGGTTAAGCGATCTGATCCCGAAAATGACAAAATTATCTGCAATACTGAAGTGGTCGTGAACGATCGTACTCTACGAATTCCATCCAATAATTTTCTTCCCGCGATTCAAGCTTCACCGATCACGTTAGGACGTGTGAGGAAGCTACAATCACCCAAACGGCTGACAATTTTCATATTAATGTTTTACGCCACTTGGTGTAAAAGAAATGATTGGGTACAACTAGACTGAAAATGGAGTAGAACGCCGCCAACAGCACCTTTGTATCTCAACCCGTTTCCAAGATATGATTTGTTTAAGGTTTTTTCTTTTCAGAAAACCACGTTTTTTTGCAATAAAAACCGTCGTTTCTTCACTTGAAACAACTTTTTTCCACTTTTGACCACATTTTCAGATTTAGCGTTATTTCCTACATACGCCTAATGCACATTCGTAATAAAAAACGAACTCCTAAGGACCGCAATTGCATTGACAATTGAAAAAAAATTGAAAATACTTGTAAGTTAACTGCATTTCCAAAAAACGTGCTGGAAGCTGTCAAAGCTGTCATCTCAGGAAAACTTGCAAATTTAATCAGCTTTCTAATTGTATTGTCAATTTTGCGATTCCTTATCAAAGTCAAGGAGAAATTCGAGTTTAAATGCAGAAAAACAGTTGACACCTTCAAAAATACGAGTACCTACCAGAAAATTAACAAAGATTCTCAATTTTTTGTGTTTGCCGTTGTTGTGGTACGATTCAGATTGATCATTTCAAGGATATCAGGACAAAATTAAATGCGAAATGGCACCCATGGCTTCGTACACAAGCTCTTTTTCTCCCGGTTATTTATTTAAGGGAAAGAATCTAGGAAGCAACCGCTACACTGCAACAAGGTCTCACGAACAATGTTACGGTTAGATCCATGAGAAAAAGAGCTTGTGTACGAAACCATGAGGGCCATTTCGAAAATAAGTTATAAGTATTTGCCTCGCGACAACAGCCACACTCGTCATCGCATTTGTCTGGAGTGAAACTTTTATTTTTACCTGTTATTTTAACATCCTTATTTTTGTACTGAAACGACCTCAGACTTACAACGAGGATCTGACACTCCAGATGATTTCTGAACATGATAAACAATCTAAGATTTCTCCAAAACGTTGATATAGCAATGGCAAGGGTGAGTTTTCGAGAGTGAAACCCGTAAATTTGATTGAGCCACACAACGACCAAACTTGACATTTCGAGGGTATACTCATAGGGACGTCAGAATTCGCTAGAGCTGCTCAGTAGTGCCACTGCATGTCAATTGCTTGAGTTTAATAGGGTTTAAACTCTATAATTTAGTGAAAGCACACGTGTACGTTCTTGTATCTTATGAAACATAAATTAAAATGATATCGTCATCAGGCCTTACATTTTTGTCCTGACTGCGTGCTGCGAGGCTGCGAGCGAGGAGGTTGGCGAATGTGCTCTTTCCAACTCCGCCCTTCCCCGATAAGACGAAAAGCTTCTTCTTCACTCCGCTCATCCTGGCTCTCACCAACTCTACGGCTGTTTTTCAAAAAATCACTGGGGTAATAAATCATTGACCATTTATGTAGTAGGTACAACATGGAAGAATATCGAGGGTCTCACGGCAACTTCCCACATCGTCATTTCGGCAACTTTTCAGTAGAGCCAAAAAACCATCTGCCAATGACTATGTTTACTGAGTAATTCAGTAAAATAAATCGTGAGATTTGGTTACCTAACTTATACTTAGTTAGATCGATCCGTCCGGGGAAGACGCTTCAAATGGTATGCATAACTCATTATGGCCAAAAGTGACGATGTGGGGTGTTGCCGTGAGACCCTCAATATACTGATTCAAACTTAGGGAAGATGTCTACTAGTCCTAATCCACTGCCTATTGGTCCACAGCAGTCCAATCCAGAGATGGGCGTATTCATATTCATAAAATTCATAAATCAGAAAATATTAATACGAATACAGATATGAACATGAATATGAATAATGCCATAATCACATCTTTTTGTGAATTTTCCCAGAAATTTTATTAAAACTGTTGCCATTTATGGATTAATTACACTAACCTTTCTCCTTTTGACATTTTATGTATTTACTTTGCTACATAAACTCGAAAATGAAACGCGGGAATGAAACGCGGGAATGTAACGCGGGAATGTAACGCGGGACATGTAACGGAGTTTCTGATGATTTTCGCTTACAACCGATTCGTTGCTACGGAACTTTATCTTCGCCAGTTATCATCGTACAAAAATCGTTCACCACTCGTTGGATAGCTCTCGATTTACCTAACCATATTACGTTAACCACTGCGGAGTGCGTGGCCGACAAGCTGCGGTATGAGCGTGATTGCTTAAATAATTGTTTACACACAGGTGATCATTCTCAATAATTTATAATATAGACAATATTATTGTCTATACGAATGCAACTACGCTACTGGGGTAGGTGATGTAGCATTGTTCGAAGGTTCTTGAATCACTTCTTTAAAGACATAAAATGTCCCAATGTGTTGCAGACTCGTATGCAAGCATTTAATTCTCGACTGTATCAACAACAGGATGGAGTTGACATTCTTTTGACGTTTTCATGTCTTTGCTTCGGCACTTAAACTGAAACGGGAAAAATTTGTTTCCTTGATTCACCCTTTCCCTCAGATCACGTCAGAACACAAGCGACAGGCGGGCCACTACGTCAGACGCACCTATGACGCACGAGCGTATGACGTCAGACGGCTGGCAGGAGGCCAACTAGTACGTCAAAGCCTATGACATAAGAACCTATGACGTCAGACGACTGGCCGGAGGCCAACTAGTACGTCAGAGCCTATGACGCACGAGCGTATGACGTCAGACGGCTGGCCGGAGGCCAACTAGTACGTCAGAGCCTATGACGCACGAGCGTATGACGTCAGAGGGCTGGCTGGCTAGGAGATCGGGGTTTTCGTATGAATTTTTCATCTTAAAACTCTAAATTACTGGCCAACTCATCCTTAATTAGCTGATTCGATATTGTGGTATTTTTTTACAATGACTTTTACTGAAATTCAAGTTGTTTTTACATAAATTCTACTAATATTTTACAGTAAAAAAGAGAAGTTTAGTGTAATTTATCCATAAATGGCAAAGGTTTTTATAAAATTCACAAAAAAATGAACTGTGGGAAACTCAATAAAAAAATGTGAATGTTTTGTAGAGGTTTTGTGGAAAAACTTGACTTTAAGTAAAACTCTTGGTAAACTAGGAAAATTTGAGTGAAATCCAAAACATTCAGTATATTTTAGTAAAATTCGCAAAAAATATGAGAGGACGGTGCTAAATACCAGTAAGAATTCAATTGATTAAAAACTAACCTTTTCCAAATAGTGGGAGACACCCTTCCAAAGGAGTAGGTACGTCCAATATCAATTTATTATCGTTATCTCCAAAATACAACAAACGCAGTCAATTTTAATGCCGTAGGCACAACGCTAAATACTGATGATACTTCAAACAGATAAATCGAGTTGTCAAGAAATTCATATAATTAGATGCGCAATGAGTTGACTTTGAGATAAGACCTGAGCCAGGGAAGATTAAACTGGGGAATAAATTCTCCCAACCTCATTAAACTTTTTCGTCTGCCATTGAGGAACAGAAAATGACTTTTTTGTGTGATTTTAATCAATTTCTGTGGTTTTGGTAAATAAGTATCAATTATCAACAGTTGAAGTCATGAAACGAATTGAACTTATAAGTAGGTATATGATCAAAATATAACAATAGTCAACAAAATTTTGGGTCGGCCTTGCAAACGGCCGGAGCTTGTCGATTTCTTACGTTTTTTGGAGTGCTGAATCCGAATACGAGGTCCGTTTTTTCGGATTGGCTCAGTTTTTAGAATGACGCTGGTTTTTAGGTTCCAATTTTGTAACTGCATTATTTTCTTGTTACACCTCATACCTCTGATTCAAAAAATCACCTTGGTTTTCGCATCCCTTCCGATCCCCCCGTTTTCTCAAAAATCTGGCGAAAAGTCTGAGAAAATTCCTCAAAACCTCTCTCAAAATCACAAGCCTTTAGAAACCGAATTATTTGTCTCCACCCTCAGGTTGTCTCAACCAATGAACAGTGTTAGCCCATACCTGTTTCTCTAGGACAACAGCCAGTCTTTGTGTCAACTTCTGCCTTAGATTTTTCAATAAAACACATTGGAAACATCAACTGCTGCAAAATTTTACAGTAAAATGCGTACCTATCTACTGAGCACAGGTGATATTTGACCTACGGTCTTTCAGCGTAGGAAAAACAACTCCGACGATGTAAGAATGGCGTTGCACCACGGCATGCAATAATTTTAAATATTAATAATTGTAGTAATACAATAAAATTCAAGTATTGTACTAACAAGGATCCGGCCCGCGAGCTGTTCCTGAAGCGCAGACAGTTTGGTTGGGACATCCCGCGCACGCTGAACCTTTTCCAGCGTTTTCGCTTTCCGTTCCGGGGCAATCTGTAACGAAAACCTCCAATGAGAAACCATTTGCATGAGAAACGAGCCAATTCCCAACAGTAACAAGTATACTACAAGTACAAAACTGACAAAACAAGTATTGTCACTGATTTCCACTATATCAAAATCTGTAAACCGGCCTTATACAGGTATCTGATTAGATTTACTTACGTTCTGGAGCGTCCGAAGGTTTGTCTCCCATTTCTCAGCTGTTGCTTGAATCATTCAATCTTCAAGAATTTAAATTGACACGCAATTTACACCAACAGGCTAAACCTTCAACATGAATCTCCCCATCGTAATCAGCAAATGATAACTCTAGTTACATAAAAGTCAGGTTAGCGACTGATAACAGTATCAGTGTTGCTAGAGCCTAATCAAAACTTGAACTCTCAAATTCGAAATACTTATTTTACCTTTTGAAAAATTCGAAAATTCTGGATTTTGTTAGGTTAGACCGTTTTTATTATCAAATTGAGTGAAGATGTCGCAGACAATTATGTATACGGTGAGTGGTACGAAATTCACTTGAAATTCTTGAAGATTTAATTAGGTATTTCCGCACTTGACTTTTACATAATATAAGATAATTCGGCTTGAAATAGGGCTTGAAATTCGGCTTGAATATAGGGCTAGAAAGAAGTAACGATTAGGATGGAGCACGAGGGGAGACATCGCGGATTTAGGTTTACCGAGGTTGGGAGTATTGATTCCTCGCTGAAGTCACTTCCTAGCGCCATTTCCCCTTCCTATTTTGATCTCAGCTTCTCGTAGAACTAGTTCAAGGACGTTCAGTCCTGCTGAAGCTCGCCAACAGATTCGGATGCCGCTACTCTTCTGCAGATTGTTGAGGGACATGTCAACAATGAGTTGAATCCCATAGAATTAAACCCATGACTTTGGCATTAAACAACCGCCCCAGAAATCCTTGCCATCCGTCTTACACATCTTGGGTATGTAAAGCCGCTGCCACGAGCTCAGTGTACTATCCACCGTAGTATAGTAGGGTTTTCTGTGCTATCCACAGCAGCGTGCACACATATCTCGTAGGTCTTGCTGATTGAAATTCATTTCGCTTTTTGCCGTAGTATGAGTCCCAATAGACACTAGAAAGGCAACTAATCCATGAAATACCTATGATTTTAGGTTTCAAAATGATTCACTTTAGATTTATAAACCTAAAGTAAAGGGGATAGTGTGAATAAAAATTAAATCTCATTTGGCCAGTTTAAGCCGCACCTTAATTCAGTAATTTTTAATCCCTTTCATCCATGCTCTCCCACATCTCCTCTAACCATGCGAGATCAACTATTTCAAATTGAATGGAAATTAAATTTATGGTAAATTATTTTCGAGCTCAACATTTATGGACCAATAATTGATTATAATGGATTATAATTATTATAATCACTTGAAAAAACGGTTTTCTTAGTAATGGACACAAGGTACAGTTTAAATAGAAGAACGTGAAAATGTATTGACGAACGAATTTACAGAATTCTGTATAGGTAAAAATTGAAAACTAACATTAAACGATACAGTAGCTAGGACTAGGGAAATTGTTCTGAGCAGTCAATGGTTGAAGTTTCTGACAAATCAGGAAGCTTGTTTCTGGTGGCCTTCCAATTGGGAAAATAAAATGAAACCAGAGAAAACCACTAGAACCTAGGTAGGTAGGTACCCAATACGTAATTTTGGTGTAAGTCCAGTTATGGACACTTCTTTGACCAGTGATGAACATCCCCTGTCCATTACTGACCCAGATACTCGAATCAATCTGAAACTTGAACCAATCGACTCGATTTCTAAAGCAATGCTAGGGTTAAATTTGAAAAAAGAAAAAACGTGTCTGGACCAGTAATGGACACTGTGTACATAACAGGTCAAACTGTCGAAAAAAAGGACATCTAATAAAAACACATCAAAACATGTTCTGAGAGTAAAATTATCGCTAAAAATGAAATCAGCAGGTCCTAACACGGGTAAATATACTGCTAGAAAAATACAGATCATCATAAAACTATGAAAAACTGTAGAAAAAGCTTACCTTGGCTATCACATCAGGGTATCTACAGTGCACTGAAGGCATCTACCAGGTGACACCCAAAGACAGATGATCCTTGCGAGCTTTAGTGGCGTCCTCCAGAGTAGGTATTTCTACCAACTGCTGCCAGATAGAGCTGTAAGCTGTACTCCTAACACCATAGCTGTAAGGAGCCCCTGACCCTTATTATTCAAAATTGAAACGTCCATCACTGGGGGGGTCCAGGTCTGGCCCCTTTACCCTACCCTTACCGATTCCGTCATGATAAAATGAGTCTATATCTCATACACCTAACTGAGCAATATTATGGCGACTAGAAAACTAGCTGATTTTCATGTAGGTGCCTTCACTAATAAATTTGTGATGATTGTACATCTCCAACATGACTTAAACGTTACATTGAGAAACTCTATTAGGGTAAGGGCACCAGTTACAGACGGAATTTTTTCAAGTTGATGTCCTATTATAAGTAGGTAGGTAGTCAGAAACTTTTCCCATGTTCCTTTAGCAACTCCAGGATCTCCTGTTTATCTTTTAATAGTAATTCTGGTTTTTCGAAAGGCCCTTTTTGACCCAGTGACAGAAAACCTGATAATCGAAATTGCCAATTACACCATTTTTGGGGGTCACTGGTACGTATAAGAAAATGTCAAAGCGATTTGATTGAAAACAATCTGGTAAACCTAGCATTTTAACGTGTAAATGTACTTGTTTTTAAATCGTAAAATGGAGTACTCGCCCTTTTACAAACCAACTACGAGGCACTTTTGGCAAAGCACCAGAGAACACTCTACAACCTTCCCTACTTCTTCGACATGGTTGTTGCTGAAAATCTTTTCCTTCGGTTCTGAGGAATATTGGGGGCAGCTAGTGCCCTCAGAACGCTTATTATTCAAAGTCAAGACTGTCTGTCACTGGGTACCCTGTTTTTGTAACTGGTGCTTCATTCCTACGCTATTTGTAAGCTTCGGCTGTTGATTTTGGTGCTTGTTCAGCAACTCCAACCATGGAGCGCAGCTGGAGCTCCAGCTTGCATGGAGAAGGTTTCTGGAGTGGATGTTCCAGCCAGAGTCTCTTCTTACTACCTAACGCCTCGACCTCATCCCTGGAGACCCACTATGGGCTACGAGAATATCGAGCTGACACCTCTGTAAGAAACTGAAAACCCTAGCTTGATCTTATACTAGAAGTTATTTCCGGTATAGCACCAACAACCTACAATGCATTATGTTTCAGACCCAACACAACTGTTACCCAGCAGCTGATGGATCCGTGTTTCGCGCCATCTGGTATGAACACGGAGCCCCTGAAGTTCCCAAACATCGTCACCGGATTCGACAGGAATCCGGCCCATGCTGCTCGGGCAGCCCTCTACACAAGGTATCATGATAATTTGAACCTTTTTGATCATTCGATTCGATCTTCACTCATGCTGCCTGATTCATATTGATTGTATTTCAGGTATACTCCTTATGAGTGGTCTCAAGCTGCCCTATCCAACTACAATGAAGCTGACACCAATAGAAACTTCTCGGAGCGCTTGCGATCTGACGCTGTGAGGATCATGAGGTGCGCTAATTGGTTGATTATCAATAACCCTTAATTTACTCCCAGAGCTCATTTACAAACAATATAATATATTGACAATATAATATATAACAAACAATATAATATATAACAATATAATCATAAGACATATTATGATCCATACGCATTATTAACACACGTAACAGTACATACTAAGGGTTACCAGTGAAATAAGTTTGGCCACAAAGGCCTCTAAAGGGGGCATGAAGAGGCGACACAATAAGCGACCCTCTGGCCACCGGGTTGTATGCTGATGAAATTGTTAAAATTTCTGTCCCCCCAGATGTTTTTTGAGAGTGGGAAAAAATGGTAATCGCTGGGTGCAACGTCCGGGCTATTAGGAAGGTGATTGAGGACATCCCAGCCAAATTGCTTGTTTGGGGTGGTCGTTTGATATGACACATGTAGCCACGCATTTTCATGATGCAAAACCACGCCTTTTGTGAGCATACCCCTTCTTTTGTTCTGTAAGTTCACTCTTTCCTTCGTACTTAGGCCTTAGCCCATCAACGACCAAGTGGCTCACTGTAAGTTTCTTAAGAATCTCGCAGTAGCTTTCTGAGTTGATTGCTGTTCCTTTCTGCTTGAAAGGCGTGGTTCCAGTGAATCAACGTGAATAAATTTCATTTTCTATGAACCCCCCCCCGTACATACGCCTCATTATCTTACAGGATGGCAGATGAGAGAACTCAGCAGGCTCAAAGAGATTCCAGCAGACGGTTGGGTGAAAGATTGACAGACACAACATTCTGGAGAAACGAAGTCAACACCGAACTGGAGAAACTGCAAACGGAACAGAATCTTCTAGTAGACACCAGAAGGGCCCTTGAGAAAGCTATACAGGATTGTGAGCCTCCGCTTCACATTGCGCAGGAGTGCCTTTACCATCGAGAGCACAGAACAGGTATGCAAGTTATTTCTCCACCACTGCCTCACGGTTATAAGCGATGGCAGCACTAACAGACGAGTATAATGTGTACCTTTATCATTTTTTGCAGGCATTGACTTAGTCCACGACCAACCAGAACAATATTTGCTCAAAGAAGTGGAGAACTTGCGAAACTGCCAGAAACGACTTATGGAAATGAAACAGAGAGCTCTAGACCAGGTAGGATTGTATCAACATAGTATCATCATCAACAACACTCATTTCACCTAACAAGGGGGTTTCACACGATCCAATCCTGTCGACTGGATTGGAAGCTCCGCCGCTCCTGTCCGAGCAAAAAGTAGTGGGTAAACACTCTTGACCTTTTCGATGTGGGTGGGGCTTCGATTTGGGAAGTGGCAGGACGGTTGGATGGAAATTCCATCCGACGTCCGACCGCCCACTCCTCTTTCCTGTGAAGGGACAGTGCAGATGGTCATCGGACTTATCGCAATAGCAACTCGTCCAGGAAGTTTTGATTTGGTTACTCCTTTTGCTTGTTGGTGGTATCGTTGACAACATTCTCAAGCTGGTGAACTTTGGCCGCTCAAGATATAATTTTGTTTTGCCCAAACCTTCCCCTTTTTCCGCGGATTTTCACACAAAGACAGCATAATAGCAATGCCTACTTTATTGCTATTCTCATGCTGTCTTTGCAAGGGGCCATATTTGCAATTTTCACGACGAAGCGCGAGAGGGCACTGGGTCAGACAGGATTGTGTGAACGGCGATCGTTGTGGTTGGAAGCTGGGGGGTGAATTAGGACAGGATGGGCGGAGCTTCCTATCCTGTGCACAGGATTGGATAGTGTTAAACTCCCTTCAGCTGAGCTCCATTCATGTTTCCACTGAGCACTATTATGCCCACAGTGAAAAATATGTTAGGTACATTTCTTTCACCACATGCAATTGTAAATTTATTAATAACAAGAGGCATAATTACTAAATACTTATAGTAGGTACATGAACTGTATAAGAATTCTGGAATTCCTCAAACATAACTTCTTTCATTTTACGCGGTCAACAGAATGTACGTGAGTTGTAGTGTTTAAATATCTACCGCAATTATCTTGTTACATACAACACAAATAATCGCAGTGCGATTCAAGATATTGGGCCATTTACTAATATCGGTGGTACAATTGCATTTTTAGACAAGGACGAACCGTAGCTGCCAACATGAGCTCGAAACTGACATCAAATCGAAACAGTCGGCAATGGCTGTGGACAATGTCTGCCATCAACTGAACAACTATTCTCGTGGGATCAATTACTACGGGGGGATTGAAAAATATGACTGCACGTGAGTACGCGTATTTACGCCACTAGGTTAACACCAGTACAGTACAGGCGTCATTGTCATTTTAACGGTATCGTATCTGCTCAGAATCACAACTCCAGATACGTGGGCTGAGAATTCCAATAGGATTTGCATGAGGTCGAAAAACGAGCGTTCAAAGACGACACAGTTGAGGACCGAGTGTGACCAGGTAATCAATTCCTGTGCTAATGAAATCTGGAACCACTGGAATGATACGAACTCTGGTTTGTCGAGAAGATCTGCTGAATCCTTGGAGGCCAAAAACCGCATACAAATGAATCTTCACAAGGTGAGTGTTTTTTGGAATCAGATGTAAATTTCTCTAGTTAGTACCAAAAAACCTGTTATCTGGTACATCAGCATCTCATCTCGTAGCTACTTTAAAAAAAATCCATCCGACAGGTACAACAGGAGATATTTGACATTGAGAAGAGTATGGAGTTAATTCGAAAAGCGATCATGGACAAGTCGAACCCGATGAAGGTGGCACAGACTAGGCTGGAGGCCAGATCACATAGGAGGGATGTAGAACTTTGCAGAGACGAGGCTCAAACCAGGTATGCAGCAATAAAGGAATGGCACAGCTGATATTTCTCAACCGTTTCATCAGCGTTGACATGGATGCGTAACGTGCTTAACGCCACCTGATTGGCTGGAGCAAGGGTATCGAGTGAGGGACTCCTCGACTTTTGGATCGGACTGACATCATCTGAAAAATTAGATTTACGCATCGCACGAGTGAGCAATACCTTCTGTGCACGCCCCCCCCCCTTCCCCACTTTTTACGCACTGCGCAGGTTACGCATTCATGTGAACGCAGCCAGGAATAACGCTATACAGGAATAACTTCTCCTGAACACTCATCACATCTTTACAAGTTAGGTACTGAACCTTGCAAGTCTTCCATCTACATCATCAGTGCGCTTTGTGGTAAAAATCCTATTTAGGAGTACGTACCTTGACTTATAACTTATCAAAAATTGTGATCGCTTGTCCAGGCTTATTCAAGAAGTCGGTGAGATTGCAGAGTCTGTAGAAGTTCTACACCGCAAGCTCCAGGAGGCGGAAGCTCAGCACCAGCAGCTGCTGATGTCGAGGAGCACCCTCGAGAAAGACCTCCACACCAAAGTGAACAGCCTCTTCATAGATCGTGAAAAGTGTCTAGGCATGCGAAGGTCATTCCCAATTACAGCGACCATCAAGTACTGAAGTGCTTCGGCTAGTTATTATTGGACTTGGAGTTACTGTTCCACCACAATTGGTGGTTGGAGAAGGTCCAAATAAATAAACATCCCCATCATCGTGGTGGATAACAAAACTTCGTTTATGTCAGTAACCCAGCACCCCATCATGTAGTTACATTTTTAAGGCTTTTTAAGTAGGTATACGTAATTTATGACATTTATTAACGAGCACCTTTTTAATATGGAAAAATTATAATAGCGTCTAATGGATACATGAAAATGTGGGACTTAGGCATCGGAAATCGCCTCCCTAAGTTCAGGTGGTTTCAACATTTTCCATGCCATAACAGAATCGAGGCAAGTCCTCGTATTCCCCCTTCTGAATCCTTAATGATTCGAACCATCAAGATGGTGAATTTCAGGGATGCCACACTCCTTAAATGAAGAGGGCGGGCGCCATTACAGGGCGCACTAACTGCAATGCTACATTGTAAACTTTGAAGTATGTGACAGCCTGCTAAGAACTTGGTGTTTGCTTGTTGAGAATGTAACAATTAAAACTTGGTGACACTACGGTTAATCTTTTTCATTTCTGTAGTAGACAAAGAATGTAACTTTTAGTTTTATTTCAAATAAATTACGTTCGTAGCTTCAAAGCAAAACTATACACACGAACTAGTTTGGGAGTGCAACAGTCACTGATACATTCTTATATTAAAATTCAACAAAGACACAGTAGACGCAAGTCGTAAATACAACCCAACGCCAGTGTACTGATACGACGTCTTATTTGTTATTTGGCAAACCTGTAGATTGTAAAACAATCACACAGAAAGTCCCTAGTGATGTCCATAAAAATCACAACCTAGGAAATTAGACTTCAATGTAAAACTAAACACACCTTTCAATCCTTATCGAATTTCCACTCGTCAAAACCACTAAGGCGATATTTTTAAATTTCCTACAACACCATAAGGGTTTTACTGTATCAACGACATTTCAACTGCACCGTATCAGACGAGGTTCCGGAATCACCGGAGTCGGTAATAGAAAATGATGGATAGGTAGAACGGAACATTCCTGTTATTTGTACAGATAGTGTTATTGCGTATTTCAACACTCACAATTAGATATCACTACACAACCCACTTATCAGTTGCTTAATAGTATTTACAATAAACATTGAAAAGACAAATCAAAAATTCCCTTCTTAAGCCTTTTTCTCTTCTTTTTTTTTATATCTAAGTTACTTTTTTAATAAGAAAATCAGTAGACTTTAAGGAGGAGACGATGGTGATATTTACAAACTCATGTGAACGGTGAGTGTTTTGTTTAATTTTATGGAGAACGTATCGCACTCTTGTGATGATAGTTGACTAGCCGCCTTCCAACCAGGTATTTGTCGTTTTTGATGTGTTCGTAGAGCTTGGCGAATTGTCTGAGCTGTAGATTGAAAAGAACCGATTAGTTTCAACTTGTATCAGAATTGTAAAGCAAACTTATTCCAGCTAACTTTCAAAAAGCCGCTATAAAGAATGGTCGGAACGTACTTTTGGATCAAACCTCGTATAACGGAACGTCAAAACCGACATGTCCCTGTCACTAATCGTAGAAATTAACTGACTTGGACTTACCTGGAATGAAACGAGGACAATTATGATGGCGAGTACGAGAACGGAGGGATAGATCCGTCGAATGACGACGATCTGGATGAAAGCATTCTGAACGAAAAGGGGGACAAACGAGTACGCTAGAGAGTACGGGACGGCTAGAAATATGGCGAGGCAGTTGATAACTGGGAAGGCCACTTCATCGATAACGAACCTGTGGAAGAAAGATAAATATTGATTGAAACAATGAGTATTATTATCTGGCAATGAAGGGAAGTGTGAAAATATCGATGATATGTCGCGCTATCAAAATTTGGAGGAGCATCTTTCTATACACCAAGCTGGCCACAATCTTCTGGGAATCTTCCAACCATGTACATGGCAGTGTACTTTTATACATTTTCGTGTTACCGCCCAAAAAACATGCTGGCTTCATGCTGCACAGTAGGTATACCAGAGACTTTCTAACACACCAAATGTTGCACCGCATCCACACCATGCTAGTGAACAACATAAGGGCAACAAATCAGCTGGCTACATATTGCAAAGCGTGTCCCCAGCAAAAGCGAAAATACACGATATGAGAAAGTTGCTGAGTACCTTTCCAACAGCATGTTGGCCACATTGCAGAGATTCTACCCAACCTAGAACGTGTCCAGCAAAAAGTACGAATAGAACGGCCAATTTGTATGCTGACTCACTTGAGCTGCATGTTCCTGAATCCATCGCGGTAGGCCCGTTCAATAGCTCGCCTGAGTTTACAGTCAGGCCCCATCATGATGACGGCGCAGGCGATTTTCGTGTAGAGGACTCCAAGGGCCCAGACCTGCCACAGCCAAAGGACGGGAGTCTGTTCGAGAGGCACCCTCAGCGGAATGACGCAAACAAGCTCGAGCAAGAGTCCGGACAGCAGAGGGATGACCCCGATGAGGAGGAATATAGCGACGATTGATTTACCAGCGATGACACACCTGAAAGTTACAAACGTTACAAACAGAGTGGAGATTACTGGAAGGGACTCATTGACCTTATACCAAACTTTGGTATCTAGGATAAGTCTTCAGAAGCACTTTAAATACAACTGTCTGATTTTTCATTGACAGAATGTATTCGAAAACAATACAAAAGCGTTTTTGAGGTGATGGGAATGAGCAGTTTCGGAGGTCTTCCCTCGTGGTTTTCAATTCAGGACAATGCTATGGACCAATACAAAAATCCACAGTCATAGCAAGGATAGCTATAACAGCTAATTTTCGAAGAAACAACTGGTTTTATGTAAGTAAAACGTCTCCATTTTACTGGTTTTATAACAAATTTTGTCTCGTATTTTTTCCCTTGTAACAACTCAGCTTATAGATTTTTCAACGCTGAACACGATGTTGAAGTCTGAATTGCGATATCTCATTCCGTTGTCAGATTAGTGCAGATTAACCATGAAGAACATAATATTGATATTATCAAGTATCGACCACGTTTCTTCATCTTCAAAGTGCTCCAGTTTGAGAACGGAATAAGATATTGCAATTCTGACTTCACCACCGTGTTCAGAGTTGAAAAAAAAAAAAAAAAAAAAAACATTTAAAATGAGGTTGCTTGCCAGACTGTTTCATTTTTGGAATTTATGGGTACTTAATTGTTTTTCCCCTTAAAAACTCCCCAAAAACCCCTTGGAGCGACCCGATTCTGCCGAAACGACGCATTTTTGTGTGCAAATTTAAACTTTTTATCTCGAGAGTTATCGCCGGGAATGACACATTCATAAAAATATTATAGACGATTTTTCTAAATACACACACATGATTTTTGGTGTCTTTTGGAACGGATTTTGGTATGAGCGTTTTTCGGAAATTCGATTTTTTTAAATTTTGACGGAGAACAATACCTTCCCGATCTTCGAAAATTCGCTAATGGGGTACATACACTATGTTTTATGGCAAATGATGGATCTACACTATGTTTTATTTCAAATGCGAACAAAGGAAGTAGGTGACATATTAAAAACGAAGGCGATAAAGAAGCAAAACAGTCTTACCATTTGTACAACATTTCAGTGATTGCTTTCCGCCCTTGAGGTAACCAGCTGAGGACAAAAGTGACTGCACGCGCTGTCACCCAACAGATGTAAGTTCCACATGCAGCGGTGTACAATTCGTGGACAGGTCCCCCCGTCAACTGAGGGTAGTGTACCTGGGAGTGAAGATAGACCTTCTAAAAACAACAGCTAAATCAATAAACTTTGAAAACGTTTGATGTGAACAAAAAATTAAGTAAAATAAATTATAGAAACAATTCAACATAGGTATTTTTATGCTGAAAAAATAACGGAACATAATTCAAAAGAAATCAATGAAAAATAAGGACCGAATAAACGAAATCCACTCAATTTGTTGCCATTCAACTCTGTATCAAGCCCACGCCCAAGGGATCTTATATCACCAACATTGTAATGTACGTGTGGTTTATTTCACTGTCATATATAGAGTTCGAATAAGCTTACCATAACTTTGCGTCCCAAGTAGACTGGTACCGTGAGCGCAATGAGGCTAACAACCACCAGAGAGATAGCGACAAGGCAGATGAGGGCAACCAGTCGAAGTGCGAAAAATCTACGAAAATTACATACACGGGTAATACATAAATGATTCTGAAACACTGGCTGAAAGTCGTATTCTATGTGCAACCCAGTGGACCTGAAGGTGGCATCAGACTAGGAGATACCACAGTTCCTCTGATGTTACAATTCCGAATTTATAACAAGACGAGCAGCTGAAGGGGCCATTCCATTCCCTTAAGGCGGGTTCACATGGAGCGGAAAGTACGGATTGCGTATTGCTCTGTGATTGGTCAAGCCCATGGAAGTACACCCCCAACCTTAGACGCTGACCAATCACAGAGCAATACGCAATCCGCATTCCGTACTTTCCGCTCCATTTGAATCCGCCTTCACACAGGCAGAAACAATTGAACATACAAATCGCTAATTAAGAAACGGCCAGTCACCAACGCCGTGGTTACTACAAATCGAATATAACCCCAGGGCTACGTAATACCATATTTACAGATTTTGGAACCGGCCCTAATTGAATAATAATTATTCTCATTTGAAGAATTATTCTCATTTTATACATTGGACAGTTGACAATGAGTAAATCAAACTATTACCTACATTGCATCTGGACTTCTCCTGTTCCTTCTAACGTCGCTCGATAAACTGCGGTTGTTTCCTTCTTCACTTCAACAAATCGTTATTATTCTATTCTTGTTGTAAGGATTTCTAGGTATACTACAAATTTAGAACAAACTAATTAATTAGTACTGTTTATTAATTATGATCAATTATCAGTTACAAATGCTCACTCGCTCGTTCTCAAAACGAACGCCAATGTAAACGCTTGCATACGAGTCTGCAACACATTGGGACATTTTCATGTCATCCCCCCCCCCCCCCCGGAAAATGTCGCCGTTTGTCAATCGAAGACATTTTCATGTCTCCATTATACAGGGTGTCCCATCTAAACGGGCCCATCGGGAAATTACAGCCTTGCGGTGCGAGCTATCGAAAAATTGAACTGGACCTTTTTCATAGTATTTTAACTCATCTTCACGGTGCCGAAGTCCGATTTTTATTTTTCCATGTTTTAGGGTCTCAAATCATTGATTGAAACTTACGGTTTCCTGTTGACCCCCCTTTTTTATTGCTTTTTTCGATTCTAGGTTGAATTTGGAACAGAAAATGCCTCTTTGAAATTTTTGTTTTTGGGGCTTCGTTTCTGAGTTATTCCACTTTTTGCGAAATACAGAAAATCGCCGATTCCTTTTAGACGTTACCAACACTTTCTTACTATTTTTATCTTCGATTTTTTTCACCACACTTTTGAAATCAGCATTAAACTACCTGTCATTCAGTGTGGTGAACATCTCAAAAATTGAAGAAAAAATAGTAAGAAAGTGTTGGTAACGTCTAAAAGGAACGGCGATTTTCTGTATTTCGCAAAAAGTGAAATAACTCAGAAACGAAGCCCCAAAAACAAAAATTTCAAAGAGGCATTTTCTGTTCCAAATTCAACCTAGAATCGAAAAAAGCAATAAAAAAGGGGGGTCAACAGGAAACCGTAAGTTTCAATCAATGATTTGAGACCCTAAAACATGGAAAAATAAAAATCGGACTTCGGCACCGTGAAGATGAGTTAAAATACTATGAAAAAGGTCCAGTTCAATTTTTCGATAGCTCGTACCGCAAGGCTGTAATTTCCCGATGGGCCCGTTTAGATGGGACACCCTGTATACCTCTTATAAACACAGAAAACAAAAATATGCGCATATCTCAGCTTTTCGAAGGGCGACAACCGAGTGAGAGGAATGTATTCTAGTTCTATAAATCGAGAGGTTTCCAACGAATGGTGAACGGTTTTTGTCCGATGACAAATGACGAAGTACTATTCCCCAAGCAACGACTCGGTTGTACGCGGAAATCGTCAGAAACTCATTTGGGACAATTTTCGTAACGGTTTTTGAGTTATGTGCCATATGAAAGACATGAAAATGTCAATAACAGACGGGGAACTCTGGAGCCTTCAGAGTAGATTTTAGGGACCACATTTCAGTGTTTTACAACCTCTTGTACTCATCATTCCTCAGACGTTAAGACCAATTATTAGACCTTTGAGAGAAACGCAAACCGCATCCAACGACCCAAGAGATTATCTCACAGAAGAGAAATGGCTTTCCAAGTTGTAATTCCAAAAAACGGACGGTAAATAATAATTTCAATAAACGTGTGTTTATAATATTAATACCTATCAATAAATTTACTCTGTTAGACGCTTACCCCTTGCCTAATATTGATAAGCTAGTTTCCACCATTGCCAAGTACGATGTTTTCAGCACTACCGATTTGAAGAGCGCGTACCATCAGATTCCTATACTTGACGCAGAAAAACCGTATACTGCATTTGAAGCCAATGGAACGCTCTACCAGTTTTGTCGAATTCTTTTAGGGTAACAAATGGAGTTGCCTGTTTCCAGAAAACCATTGACCGTATTGATAAGATGTCTTGATGGGGTATTCGCATATCTTGATGACGTTACTATTGGCGGGAGAGGACAACATGAGCATGATAGAAACTTAAACCATTTCCTAGATACAGCAAAGAAATATAACTTGACATTGAATCCGGATAAGAGCAAATTCTCCCAAAGTACAATATCCTCCTTGGATACCAAATAGCCAACAAATCTATGCGTCCTGACCCAGACAGACTGAAGCCATTACAAGGCATGGCCCTTCCATCTGACGCAGCAGCCATGAAACGTGCGTTCGGGATGTTCTTCCACTACTCGAAATGGGTATCGAAATACTCGGACAAGATAAGGAGTCTGGTTGACTCTAACATTTTCCCGATTCAGCCTCATTCACCTGCAGCGGAGGATTTTCGGCTAATAAAGGAAGACATTGCCAACTCCCTTCTCACTACCATTCAGGACGACGTACCGCTGATAGTCGAGACTGATGCTTCTGGCATTGCCATAGCCGCCACACTCAGACAGAATGGGCGCCCTGTCGCGTTCTATTCGAGGACCCTCTCTGATAATGAGAAAAGGCATTCCGCCATCGAAAGGGAGGCCCTCGCAATTGTCTTAGCTTTGAGAAAGTGGCGTCATTTCCTTTTAGAGGGACATTTCCAACTGCTAACAGATCAAGAAGCCCTTTCATACATATTCAATTCTAGACTGGTGAGCAAAATTAAGAATGACAAAATGCTCCGTTGGCGTCTCGTATTGTCCCCTTACTCTTTTGACATTCAATACAGACTTGGAGTTGAAAATCAGTCCGCAGATGCACTGTCACGAGTCTGTAGTTCTATATACATTCAAGACAAACTTTACGAGCTCCACAAGTTACTGTGCCACCCTGGTATCACAAGAATATATCACTGGGTCAAGAGCAAAAACTTGCCTTATAGAATTGAAGAAATTGAGAAGAAAGCTTTTATCCCTTTAATAAACTTCATAGACCTTGATGATTGCTATGTACTTTCTTCGTAAGTTGAAGTTGAATTTTCTGCACTCGATAGTATCCCAACTGAATAGATTTCAGTCTATCAATAGCCAACAACCGTTGTTTCTTGGATCAGAGCTTCAGGATTGTTCTAACTCTAGGTAGGTAGAATTGAGCTGTGGGCGATTCTCCTACTCTGTCACAAGTGACATTAAATTGCATGTGTACCTTGGACGTTCGTAAGGTACCTTTAATAAACTTCATAGACCTTGATGATTGCTATGTACTTTCTTCGTAAGTTGAAGTTGAATTTTCTGCACTCGATAGTATCCCAACTGAATAGATTTCAGTCTAGCAATAGCCAACAACCGTTGTTTCTTGGATCAGAGCTTCAGGATTGTTCTAACTCTAGGTAGGTAGAATTGAGCTCTGGGCGATTCTCCTACTCTGTCACAACTGACATTAAATTGCATGTGTACCTTGGACGTTCGTAAGGCTGGAATCCCGTTGGGCCGCCACGCTGGAAGAGAGCGTGATGTGCAGCTCCCAGGTCGACTTGTCGTTCTTCCGCCGGAGGGGCCGCTGCAGGAGGAGGGGCATCACCAAGCAGGTAACTTTTAATGTTCAACAAGTAGGATACGGCTTTACACCAAACCCTTATCAGCGATTTCAACCACGCTCTGGTGTGCGACTGCTCCAGTAAAGCTGGAAGAATGACCTGCCCCACGGAAATTCATTTGTTAACTTTCATTTTCCAAAATTACTCCTTCAGTATTTGAATGGAAAGAACCAGTATAGTCGATGATTACCAACAATCAAATTACCTGCAACAAAAGGAGCTCGAGGGACAGCTCGCTGAATTGAGCGTCTGCTTGCATGGCTACAACATAAGGTAGGAAGTTTGGAAACGCGTAACGAAGTATTCGAATCGGAACCCACAACATTAGAATGACCGCAGAACCAAAGATCACCGCTGATGATATCAGTCTTCTGACATGTTTTATTATGGGTAGGTGGATCATTTCCTGAAACGAAACAAATCAGAGAAGTGAACAAATTTTATACAGATATGGGGGTATACGTAGGATTCTGAGAACATAGTGACTCACTTGTACCGGGCTGAAGTCCGGTTCGTTAAGATTTCTCAAGAACCACAATACACCTGGGCGTAGGATTTCTCGAAGGAGTAGAATGAAAGATGCGAAGTAGTAAACGTAAACCATGCCCATCACCCAGTGAATAAACATGGAAGTGCCTGGAGGAATAAATAACCACACATAAATATCGAACGGGGTTGATATCCACGAAAACAGATTTTTGAGTACTTAAGCAATTTGAAGATTTGAGTGTTGATAAGGGTTGTACTAGTGTATTAGAAATTGTATTTGTTTCGGGAAAGATTTCGTCGTTTCCTAATCCCCCCCCCCCCCAGTATTTTCTCTGATTGATTATGAAGTTTATTTTTCCACTATAATATATCCCCAGTTATCTCAATTTTTTGGGCTTTATTACCCGATAAGTGAAGGAGGCGCACCTGAATTTGAATTGGTGATGGTGGCTCGGTATGTATTATTAAATAGTTTTGTGATCGTTGTCCGTAATTGGACCAGCTGATGAAGTGCCCTCTACTGGGGGAATCCACGTTGGGCCAGTCCCCTTTTGGCAGCCGGTACGTCCAGTTTGACTACCCATTTTCCCTTTTTTTCTGGCCAGTATCGCCAATTGTTTCCATCATTTTCCCAATAAGGGTTGCCTGCAGGTCCCACAAGTTAGCGGACTTGTTTCGCACCCTCGTTGGCGCCCCGAGATCCCCTCGCATTCTCCATCCTACGCTGAACGCGGTGAGCAGCACAGCATCCCATAAGCTGATTTACGGTAATTCCTGTCGGGGTTCCTTTGCTGCATTGCGATTGCAGTTGTGCGCTCACTTCCGGGTCAACCATTTTACATAAGCGAAAACTCCTTTAGTTAAATCCCCTGTTAGCCCGAGTTGATGGTTCGGCCGGTCTTCAGGTCTCCAACACACTCAGAAATAGCATTTTCCAGTATTCCTCCTCACGGCCGATTTTCAATCTGGTGGTGGTTTTTAAACTGTAACTCTTCTACTTTCAACTTTTGTGACATCTTTTCTATTTAGTAGAGTGATTACCTGGAGCGGAACGAAACAACGTCTCTCGATCTTTGAGAGTTGCATCGAAAAGAGAGAGGGAGCAGATGTCCAACCACCAACCGCTAATAAGTGGAAGTACGCCAATTTCAGCCACTGACAATAAAGACACCTGAAAATACACAAATGAATTATTACACTCTCAAACATAATAGTGAATCCTAGTGGAATGGGTAGAGATTTCAAGATTTTTTTACCTTCACTACCACGTAACAGTGGCCGAGCATTCTTCGAGAATTAACCAAGCAGAGTAGAGATGCCAATGAGTGAAGGCCTACAAGAATCACACCAATGACGCAGTAGCCACAGAATGTAGTCACAAGTCCTGCAAACAATGTTTGTGTCACTTACGAAAAATGGGTATTTCCTTCTAAATTTGTTCAATGTTATTGTTACTGCCTAAATAATAATTATTGTGATACAGATTTGGAGATTCTCGTCTCCAGTAAAATTTATACTGGAAGTTCTGCTGTCACTGCAGGGACAGCTAGTAATGGACTCTAATTGATATCACCCAAGCTTACCTTGAAAATGAGAAGCACTGACATGATGTTTAATGCCCAAACCAACAACAGCAAACCGGCCCATGTGGTATGGACAAAAAGCAAAGACGAGGATGAAGAGTGTATTCAGTGACACTACCCAGAATACGTGTTCCAGAAAAACCAGAGAGCCATCTAAGCCCAAGAGCCTTTCCCATGTGAGTTCCTCGGCGGCCCGGTCCCACTCTAGAGGGTTCGCCCAATCGCCGCCATGTATTGCTCCTTCTTCTCCCGCATCTTCGTTGGGATCCTAGAAAAAGAAAAGCGAACGATAGAGTTACACCACGAGCTCAGCAGACTGTAACCCAAGTTCCAGCAAAGAGAACTTACAACATTGGCGAGTGGCTCTTGAAGATTGTTATTAGCAGGTTGGACAGGCTGAGGAGGTTGAGCAGGAGGCGGTGGGGCTGCAGCGTTGTTTGGAGGATTTGGAGCGACTGCTCCACCATCTTCAGCACCCCTTTCCAACCAATCCGGACCGCCGCCATGCACAATTTGCTCCCGTAGCCATACCAAGGCGATGAATGCAAAAAGGGTGCAAGTCACAACGAAACATCCATGAAATATATCAGATCCGATATTTTCGGTTGAAAGCATATCGAGGGGCAGAGTGAGGACCTGGAACAAGCAATAATAGAGATGAGTGGAAATCTCATTCAATAAAAAAACACAGTTGTCGATTCAACGAAAGAAATGAGTGTACTAGGCCAAGGAATATGTAGAAGGATTTCTTTGGACTTACAGAGTCAACAGAACCATTGAATAAGCATCTGTAGATTCGGCAAGCTGTAAGTGGCACGATTCCAAGCCATGCAATTGCTACAAGGGTATAGTGCAGCCAGTATTTTACAGCTGTCGCAACGCTGCTTAGAAGGCCACCTGCGACATCTCTTATTGGGAGGCGCCGCGGCATATCAGGTGAATAAATAGGAGTGAAAGAAAACCGATAGCCACATAGCTCGCAAAACTCCTTGTGGCTGTACCTGAAAAAATCAATCGGAGCGTTATAATATTATTTTCCAGGACAGCGACTAAACATGAAAAAAAAGAAACCCAACAAATTATTCAAATACCTCATCCACTGGACAAGACACTCCTGGTGAATCCATTTGATTGAGCCAGTGCAGATACAAGGATGGTACAGCTGGCGATCTGAAGTACCTTCAGAACGGCAGACACGGCAAATATCAGCACCACTATTACCGTCATCCATCTTGTCAGGCGCGTCAGAATAATCTTAAAACATTCGAGGATAACAAATTATAATTTTGGGTGGATTTCATGTGAATCGTCCAATTGATGCAGGTTGAGGTTAGCAAGGAGAGAGGCTTAACTATCAGGAATAACATGGATTGCAACAGTTTTTCGGAACATAGACATATTAGTTCATCATTTCTCTGTCATAGGTTTCGTATATGAGGGTCATCCAGAAAGTAAGGTTCCAAAATGTTTACAAAAATAAAAAATGCGTACATTTGAAAGACGCCACTTGACTATTCTTCAACATAGTAGCCCTGAACTTTGATGCATTTCTGTAGGTTGGGGACGAACTTTTTGATACCAGTGTCGTTAACTTCTCAGCCAGTTTCCTCGACTTCTTCGAAAGTCTTTTCCCACCCAAAAACTCTTTGAATTTGGTGAAGAGGTGGAAATCTGACGGCGCCAAGTCGGGAGGGTGATGATATCCTACCCAAACGAATCAAGCAGGTCCTGGGTGCGGTGCGCGGCCTGGCGTTGTCATGAAGCAGGCATACTCCACTGGTCAACATCCCTCTTCGTCGGTTTTGAATGTTTCGTTTCAGCATTCTTAGGGTATTGCAGTAAGCCTCTGCATTGATGGTTGTGCCTTTAATCAAAGTCAACCGAATGGACCCCCTTTCGATCCCAAAACACTGAAGCCATCACCTTTCTTGCTGAATGCTGCGTCTTGAACTTTTTGGTGGCTGGTGAAGTCGAACGTCGCCACTGAAGTGATTGCCTTTTGGATTCAGGAGTTTAGTGGCATACCCAGGTTTCATCTTCTGTCACGATCGAATCAGGCGCGCGTCGATCTCTCCATTTCAAATATTTATTGCAACTGTCTTGACGGTTTAAAAATAATGGGACACCCCTCAATGTGACCGTTAGGATACCTCCTACATGCCAGGGGGTCAACCCTTGAATAAAAAAATTCCCTCTCTACCTGGGAGCCCTTGTAACCTTACTTTCTGGATGACCCTCGTATTAATATGGCCACTTTGCCATAGTTACCAAAACATCATTAGCTGTGAACGAATGTTGTCTGCCCTGATGCAGCTCCAGTCACGTAATTCAATACGTATTTGGTTGTTTCTAATAAAAGGCAAACAAGTACTTATGTCTAATGTGCTTTAGAACAGATTGAGCTGTCTAATGGCAAAATAATGGTTTTCATCGAATTTTCGAAGAAAACGAAGCTATTCTGCCCTGTTAAGGAAAAACGCCTCAACTCTAAATAATTGATTTTTCAGAAATCAGCTTCAAAGTTTACCAGTGAAAACTCCCCTTTTGTTCACTGCAAAACCCCATTTTTTGGTAGGACATCGATTGATGTTCAATTAGATCGATGGGTGTGAAAGATCCATCAAATAACAGTTTTTCCCACCACTTTACGGCATTTGAGGGTATTATCGATTGTTTCTGGGTGTTTTTTCAAATTTTTGTTGAATAAAAGCTCCTCAAATCGAGTTGAGACGTTTTACCTTCACAAATAGAGGTGGATTTTTAGGCAGGGTTTTGATGAAAACTGTCCTCAACTGGTCACCAAAATGGTGAAATCACTTATTATAAGTGTATGATACGCTTTCATTATTATATACGTAAACCGCCTCACAAACGCCATTTGAAACACCTCAACCCATCATCTGAAGCCAACGATGTTAAGGTAAAACGCCTGGACTCAGTTGTCCTTAACAAAATTTGATTTAATTTTTAATTGTTTTTTATTAATTAATGAATTATTAATTCGGTATCTTATTCCGTTTTCAAACTTTGAAGATGAAGAAATGTGGTCGTTACTTGAGCTGCTCTTCACGGTTCATCTGCTCCAATCCTACAACGGAATGGGATACCACAATTCTGACTTCACCATCGTTTTCAGCGTAGAAAAATCTATAAACTGAGGTGTTACTCGGCAAAAAAGAATTTGTCATAAAACCAATTAAAAAACCCAGTTATTTCTTCGAAAATTCGCTCTTAAAGCCAAGCTGCATGATTGTGGATTTTATCAATAACGTCTGATGTGTCCCTTCAGGACCCATAAAAAACCTCAGAAACATAAAAACGTTCCTAGCAAGCAAGATGATGATGAAATAGTCAAACACGTACCAAGCTACGAAGCTGTATTTCGAATGACAGTGGTAGTAGGTACCTAGGTAATAACTTTCATCATCTTGATGTACATTCAAGTGAATGAAACATTAAAACAATAATTGTAATTATTACAGATCCATTCACCTAAATGCGCAGGAATGCCGATAAGTAATTGAACATCCAACTTCAGTTTCGCAACTGGAAAAGACTTGAGAATTGGGATTTTATAGCGTATCAAGACCAAACGTAGATAAGGACCATCACGCGTTATGCCTAACGAGAATTACAATATTGGACAACAACAGATAACATTTTTTAGTAAACTACAGAAGTTGTCTAATTCTAACCTTGTGACACAAATCTTGGCAGGTTATCATAAAGGTGAATGATAGACCTAGAAGAGCTTTCACAGATCATTCGAGATAATTGGAGATCAATTGAATGTGGTAGAAAGTCGTCAAACCAGAAGTAGAAAACACAAATACCTGCATTAAAACTAGTAGAAGAGAATGCGGAAAAGTAGAACTTCCATGTTCAATTGATATAGCGAACTGAAAGTATGGAAGGGCGTGAAAAATCCAGCTCACCTCGAATGGAAATTCTTTAGAAGTCGATCATCGTTGACGAAGATTCACCTCCTCACTCAACCACAATCATCCCGATTGTAAATTCAACACAAGAAACAGCAGTCGATACTCGAGCAGTCGACAAAAATAACAAGGGGGTTGATGATTTTGACGTAACCTACAAAACAGTAGTCGAACTGTGGAACGGGCTTTCGGATGAGAATTGGCTGGAACCTCAAGGCTGCAAGTTGGAGATGGGTCACAAATGGTGGATCTACGAACAGCTGATAGACAGCATTATTGGATTTTTCCGTGATTCACTCGCCTGTGAAGTCGACTACAACAAATCTGATGAACTTCAACAACTGATGAACAGAAATCATTGGAATAAAACGATCTTAGGTCACGAACAATTTGATTTGAGACACTGTTTCATAGCGAGGCAACATTGTGCAAAATCACTGTTGACAAAAAAATATACAAAAATTTCAGTCAAATTTACTTATGGGCCAATAAAAATGGAAAAATCCCATGGTTTTATGGAGCTAACAAGCAGTGAAAGTCGCGTTTCATGGTAACTAGTAAATAATTGGTATTTTTGTTATTCCATTATCTCCCGTTAACATGGAAACTATAGAGCAGTACTTCATGGAAGAAAAACTTGTTACATGGTTTTATGGAGCTAACAAGCAGTGAAAGTCGCGTTTCATGGTAACCAGTAAATAATTGGTATTTTTGTTATTCCATTATCTCCCGTTAACATAGAAACTATAGAGCAGTACTTCATGGAAGAAAAACTTGTTACATGGCAGTAGGGACGGTAGAGATGGAGTATTCAGTGACCAATATCGATATTAAAATTTCGATATTATCGGTTTCAAATTTCGATATTATTCCTATATGATCGATTCAACAAAAACAAGATTTTCTAATCAGGGTTGAAATTTAATGTTAAATGAATCTAGGTGAAAAAAGAACAATTGAGAGAACGAAAACAAGGAATAACGGTTCAAGTCAAACACTCCGAAGAATCCATTTATCGAAATATTGTAATAAAAACAAAAAATGACCAATAAAAATACCAAAAAACCCAAGAAATGCAAGCCTGAATATCAAATAACAAAATAACCTTCCCAGCGATAACCTTCTCACTCCCTTTCAATTTCAATATCGATAATATTGTGATCGATATCAATATTTCCTTTCGATAATTATCCCGTCTCTAATTCAATATTGTGATTGTGATTCCCGTACTCTACATAATTCTCAATTGCGATAAATAGTTGTTAATCCTGCAAGTATCAAGTTAGTTGAATTGAAAATAGTTAATTCAATCGAATTGAGTTGCTATCGAAAAAACTATCGATTGTATTGGCTTACCGATAGTGCTCAACTATCGACTATCGCCCATCCCTAGAACTGGCCCAGTTTCGTATTTCGTAGTCGATGGTTAAGGCTATCGATAGGCTCGATACTATCGGACACCAACTAGGTAAGTATGAGGTTTAAAAATGTTGGACCTCGAAAATACGAAGAGCAAGACAGAAGAAAGAAGCAAAAGAGCAAGAGAAAGTTCTGGGAAGGGGGGAGGGGGGTGTTCAGATTGTGCATCTGTGCAAAACAAATTGTGTCACATTTATGTATGTGACAGTCGTTATCAAATTGTGACGTGTACAGTTATACAAGTCAGTTGTTATAATAGTAGCTGTCGCCACCCCTCTACACTCCTTTCCGTCACCTCTGGTACAGCCCAGCAGTGACGCCAATCGTACGGATTCGTCCACGGATCTACGGATTTTTAAAATAATCTCTGATTTTCAAGCGGAATCCATTTTCGAGTGAATTCAGTCAAATCTCCGAGTTCTTATGTTGAAAACATACCAATTAGCCGTTTTCAAGCCTGATTTACCTATACATAGGTGGGTTGACAATATACATGTCAACCCACCAAGTAGGGTTGGAAAATTTGAAACCGATTATCGAATATATTCGATTATCGGCTATCGATTACTCGAAAGTTCGACTTCGAAATGCAGCTTTCGAATATTCGTACAATTCGAATATTCGGTTTCGAATATTAAGAAATTCGACCGAAAACGCGTTAGATGTAGCTTTGCGCCAAAATGCCCAATGGAGAGCCGCTGAGACGCAAACAAACCTGCACTACTGACTGCGAGGCGAGAGGCGCGGTGGCACGGCCAGCCAGAGCTGCTCATTGTTTCACCCCTCACAACTAGACTTAGCCCTCAGATGTTAGAAGTTATGGTTTTCTTGCAATCTTGTGACCATTCTTTATGGTTTAACTAATTTGCATTTGTCCTGCATGTCCTGTGATCATTCCTTATTGTTTGACTAATTTGTATTACCTGCAGTTCTGCAGAATTTTGTTACTTAATGCTTTTAAAAAGAAAGTTTTTAAAATGTTTAAAATAAGGTAATAAACAAATGAGCATTACGTGGGGTTACAACTGAGCATTACGGGGGGTTACAACTGAGCATTACGGGGGGGTTACGGGTTGCAGTACGGGGGGTTACAGTACGGGGGGTTACAACTGAGCATTACGGGGGGGTTACAGTACGGGGGGTACAGTACTGGGGGTTACAACTGAGCATTACGGGGGGTTACAACTGAGCATTACGGGGGTTACAGTACGGGGGTACAACTGAGCATTACGTGGGGTTACAACTGAGCATTACGGGGGGTTACGGTTCCGTTATGCCTTCGTCTTCGGACCCAACGGCGCGCCGCGGCGCCCGTACACAACCTTGACGGCCTCCAAGTCCTGACTTGAAACGTCCGATTCGCTTTGACTCGAAAAATGGAAGGTTGAGGTCATCACGGTTTTCCTTCGGGATTATGTCAGATTTCAGCGTATGTTGCGGTTTTTTCGATTATTTACGAATATAATGGAATAATCGCGTCGAATTTCGATTGCGCTTCGAACATCAGCTTCGACCAGAGTTCGATATTCGAAAATCGAATAATCGTTTTGATCCAAGAACCCTACCACCAAGTTGGTCATTTATCCCAAAGTAGATTATAAACTCCTCGGGTTAATAATGGTTCATTGTTTTCTGACTTAATAGTTGTTGCTTTTTTGAAGGTAAATTATAGAAATTTTGTAGCTAACTGTGGTGACCTACGGATTTTCACACCGAATCTACCAAGTTAACACGGAGGACCTACGGAAAAGAGAAGTCGAGGGGTTGGTAAAGCCGGAGCCCAGTCCACTTCCCTGTTTCAATCGAATTATCTGTCTAAAATGGTTGTTATTTCTTCGTGAATTATGTCAGGATTTCCGGTGTTTAGTGCTCCGTCGCAGTGCATTTATGGCCTTACTTAAACGGTTTGAGTGCTTCGAAAAATGCAAAACCTGCCTAACGAGAAAGAAATGTTCATTGTGCGGGCCTTGGAAAGACTTTTGGCAGATAAGGAGATCAAGAGGTCTAACCATTCTCAACTGAAGAAAGCATGTGAGGTGGCACTAGGTAAATAGAATTTCTTCGTTGTCAACTTTATTTGACGTCTTCTGCTTGTTCGCAACTTGTACTTATTCTCAATCATCAGTCCTAACCAAAAACTTGCACGTCCTTGAGGTCGATAGTGAAAAGTATTGATGCGGTTATGGTTACCTCCTCATCGCCGTAAGTCGCAATCAATAAAGTTTGATTAAATTATAATTTTCTCACTGATTTTACGCTAATACAAACCCTTTGTCTGAGCAAAAAATGTACCTGAAAGGTGTCCTAAATACCTTCTAATGAGCAAACTGTGACGATTCGAAGCCCCTAAAGATCACTGATAGGGCGATGAGATAGCTTGTGTCATCAGATCCCACGAAAAGGTTTCTGCAATGTTACAACGTATTACGACAGAATGAGGTAGTCGGAGTATGTATTATGCATGAAGCTATGTACCGACTATTAGTGGTTGACGCAAAACTGAAACTTACCACCTGTCACCTTCAAACTTGTTTGTCTGAAGAATCTTTTTTTACCAACTTTTGTTTTCTCTTCTGTTTTCTGCCTTCTGTTTTCTCTTGCATTGTTTCTGTGCATGTGTGTTGTTTATGTGTTGTAGCTGTTGTTATTCTAAATACTTTCCTCCGGGCACTCTTGCAGCAATTATTTTTGCAGAGGAAATCGTCAAAGAGCTGAAGGAGAACGAAGGGAAGGCTCCGTCCACGTCGTCCACTCTTCCGCAGCCCAGGGAAGGCAGCAATGACGTCATATCGGCCGAGAAGTATTTTCTCCCGTTTGAACTGGCTTGTCAGAGCAAGTCACCGAGGCTTGTGGTCACAGCTCTGGACTGCCTCGAGGTAGGAGGTTTACGTACGAATGATCTCAAGGCTTTGGGGACGAATGATCTCTGGCATGGGGACGCACTTAACTTCAAGGAAATGCACAAAGTACTCGTACTATAAGAACTAAATCAATCGCGACGAAATCGTGGAAACCCATGTTAAGGAAAACAAGAGTATTTGAAAAAATCGTCTATTTCCACTGAAATATGAGTACACTATTTGACCGGTTTCGGTGATTAAACCATCGTCAGTAACAAAACAATACTGTAGGTGCATTACAGAGAGGTGAACTTATATAGGGACCCCAAAAGTAAAAGGTCGAATAGGATTGGTTGATAAGAGCGATTGATCAAATCGTTTCCACATCCAGTTTTTTGGGTAGTTAGTTGCGAGCGTTATTTTTGTTCTACCAGTGTATCAGGCCCTAGAAGCGCGTTATATATTCATGCCCTGGTCTGGTCTCATCAGATCAATAAAGCAGGGTCTCGGTTACCTGTCTCGCCACCTTATTACCTCTCAAACAAGTACGAGGATGATAGCATGATAGCTTTTGGTGTTGAACAAGATTCTAGAGGATTTATGAACTAACTCATAGGAATTACTGGACTCGTTTTAAATGTTGGAAATATCCATTGAATCTTGCAAATACTAAATGTAAATACAACAATGCACAACATAACCGCTTATTAATGGTTTATATAGCACTAGTTTACAAAATTTTCCGAATATCACCTTATTCTTTCGATTGCATCGCTTTCCCCCAAAAATCTGGCAAAAAGACTGTGAAAATTTCAGTTTTTCGTCATTTTTTCTGCACAGTTCTTGAGATAACAATAGAAATAATGCCTGGAAAAATGTGTTGCACCTGCATCTTGAATAGGACATCCCTCTGCAACGAATCAGACCAATTGCGTATGTTTTAGCCTGAAAATAACGATTTTTTGCCAGACATTGCAAAATCGACCAAATCACGTCCCTCGATGAAACCGATTTAAACTATCAGCTCATCCTGTCCATAATATGGGACCAAAGCGCGCTATTCTCAGACCAATCAAATAAATACCTAGTAGGTAATTTCCATTCGATAAATTATAGAAAGGAGAATGTAGGTGTATAGAAAGACGACCTGCTGACGAAAAGGTTGAATGGTTTCTATTTAGGTACACGTTTCTATAGTCAATTAAGGTTTTGAACACATGTTTTGGGTTGAAAGCTCTTCAATGCTGATTAATTGCGAATTTGCGTCAATTGCCGATCCCGAATATCATCCTCTTGTTGCTTGGTACGGCCATAGAGTAACGTGTATTGCCAGCGATATTCCTTTGAAAAACTTTACTAGAGGAAAAAACGCCGATCGCATATTGAATGAAGCTGCGAAAATCGAGGGCACCGTACCTATGACGTCACAAACAGGACGAAACCCCCGGTTGGAGCGCTGACATCTTTTTCAAACTTTTTCAAGCAGCTGACCATCATTTTCGTTATTCTCCTAGCTTGTACTTTCGAAAAAATGAAAGAATTGACGCAAATTCCCATTACTGCACTGAACCAAAATGTTGTAAACTAGAGTAATCTGCAATATGTTTTATAATATAAATATTATGCTTACTAACAGTTTCCCATATAGCTCACCTGAGTGTGATAAAAATGGCATACTGTATAAATAATTCACTCTATGTAATTTTATCTAAACATTTTGTAAATGGCTCTTAAACAACTTATTTACAATTTCATTAGGATCACTCCATTTCATCTGTATGCTGAATAAATAGTAGAATTGTGACTCAGGTTCTGTATTCTCCCACAGAAACTCATAGCATATGGCCACCTCACAGGGAGCATCCCAGATTCCACGACTCCAGGGAAATTGCTGATTGACCGGATCGTCGAGACAATCTGCAATTGTTTCATTGGGCCCCAAACCGACGACAGAGTCCAACTTCAGATAATCAAGGTGATAATTTCAGTCAGTTTTCCGTTGTGCATATTGTTAATTCGGATCTGACCTCTCTGAAACAGCGTGAAAATGATGGCTCATTCAATATTTCGGGGGAATAACTGATTGTATGTATAAACTTCGAGGGCTATTGGTATTTATTCAAACATCCACGCGAGCCATCTCTATTACCTAGCGGGCTTGTATAGCATTGATTCGTTCAAAGTTAAGGCCCAATCCAGTCTGACTCGGAGCTCTGAAAACACACAGAGAAGGGATGATGGTAGGTACATAACTCGAATATCTAGGGCTTCATGTTACATTGGGGCATCTGGAAGCCACACTACAAGATCTTGACGATAGCAGGACCACAATTGAATGGGTAAGTTTAAAGAGTTTAAGATTCCAAAAATTGAAAAAAAAACGAGGTAAAGGCGCCGTTGTTTAGATATTGCCAAGGTCGATGCATAAGCGGAAGAAGGGTAACAATCCAACTGCTGCTAAACGTTGAGGAGCAGTTGGATTGTTACCCTAATTTCGCCCATGCATCGAGCTTGGCATAATCTAAACAATGGCGCCTTTACCTCGTTTTTTTTTTTTTTCAATTTTTGGAATCTTAACCTTATTCAACTCACCCATTCAATTGAAATTTTAAACGATAACAGCAGCCTACAAACAAGAAACACTGTCTACAATGTCGCAAATGGTACCTGTCATAATTATTCGTTCTCCATTGCAGGCCGTCCTAACTGTTTCAACCTCGCAGCATGTCGAAATCCACGAAGCCACCGTACTCACCGCTGTGCGGACAGTGTATAATATCTACTTGGCCTCCAAGAACATGGTCAATCAAACCACAGCAAGAGCGACGCTTACTCAGGCGATCAACGTCATCTTCTCAAGGATGGAGGCCCAAGTGGTAACTATAGTCAGTCTTCTTGATACATTTTTATTTATAGTTTGCCATTCATCGGATCAGGTTTAAGGTCATTTAAAGGACCTTGATGAGGCAAACAAAGGCTATATTCAAATTAAGCGACATTATAAACATGTATAAAACGAATGTTCAGATTTTTTCAATCATTTCCCCCGATTTGACTTTCAAATAACCTTAAACTTGACCCAATGAAGGCCAATTAATGAAAAATTGGAATCGACCAAAGAAAAAAATGTAACCCCCCTCAAAATTTGCTGGTTTACATTTCAAGATATTCGTGTCCACGGAAAGGAAGTTATTACAAAAATGTAGTGGTAGGAACTTCCTATTATTATTTATTTCCGTGGAAGGTCGGTGCAAGAGGAAACCAGAGTAGTATACCAATACAAATTAATTCGAGATGATAAATTTCATCAAATAAATATACATGTACCTGAATTATTTATGGACCATCACTGGACCAGTGACCTATTTGCACAATATTTCGGCGCATTACTCCAGTTTTTTTGGAGAGTTATTGGACTCGAAAGGACATTATACACAGGACAGTGATCTAGACAGAAGGGCGATCTATCCAAAAGATAATGAACCGTCGTGGAAGAATTAGAAGAGTTTTGGGATGGTTTGATTTATTGGATATCTGAATATCGTGGGTACTTGTGTGGTAAACTGTAATAAAAAGCATACATATGCCTTATAAGTCATATCGGACTAAAATCAATTTCGCTTCAGAAAACTGCCCTTCAGAAGCCTTTAGCCAAATTAATGGTACTACAGGGTCACCTAATTCAAATTCATTTCTGGCATTCTTGTGTTCAGGCTACTGAGGATATGGACAAAAACCGAGAAGTGCCAGAGGAGTCTGAGCCTTCAAGTGCAGAAGTTGTCGGCCAAATTCTAAATTCAATTATTGACTCCATTCCAAGTAAGTGTAACAATAAGCTGGTTGTTTCTCTCTCTCTACCTGACTTGTAAGAAAAATTACCATTTAGTTTCTGTGAAGTGTATAAGAGAGGGCTAATATAGCCCTAACATTTGTACAGGTTGTAAATAAACGAGTCAATCAATCAATCGACTCATTCGCGGTTTTCTTATTCAATATGACGATTTTGTTGCAGTTAATGAAGTCAATGGTCAAGTGCCTAGTGGTGAACCTCCCCCGAATGACAATTCTTCAACGGAGGACCCCAATTCCCTTCCTTCTTTATCTTCTCTGCCGCCTTCCTTGAATAGAGTCCCTTCCCAGGTGAGTGAGGTACGTTGTCTTTCCCTCTCCCTTTTCATGAGTCATTTGCAGTTGCTATTATTTGGTAAAGATTGAGATCTTATCTAGTATTTCTTTTACAGGATAGTATGGACGTCAACACGGAAGGTACCGGGTCAGAAAATTCTTCCAGCGGCTTGAATAAGATTCAAGCCCAATTCACACATATCCTGCAAAAGGATGCCTTCTTGGTTTTCAGAGCCTTATGCAAACTGTCAATGAAACCTCTGCCCGAAGGCAATGTTGATCCCAAGTACGTTTTCTCCCCATTTCATTGTCTTGTAATGCAGCAGGTAGCTTGATTAGTTTTTAACATGGAGCATGTTTTAGCCTTCACCTAACTGGCTGAGAGGACTTTAGGAAAACTGGCTTTAGGACTTTAACTTGACGCCGCCGAAGCTCCGGATCAGCTGAGTGGCTCCTAAAGCTAATTTCTATGTTATTCCCACTATGCAGCTGTAATTTGGCATTTAAGATACTCGATCTCAAGATGCTCAAAGAAAAGGGAGATGACGACGTGGCTAAAACATGTTCCATGCGTACAGAATTTTAGTTGTAGGGGTCAAAACGGAAGGGGAGGGGTTCCAGAGGCACAGAAGAGCAAGGGGGTCTTAATGACTATGTTGCTGGATCGAAGGATGATACCCTTCTCATGTAGCCATAAATAGAGCAGAATACTACATTGACATTGCTGTTCAATATGATTTCAGGTGCCACGAGCTTCGCAGCAAAATCCTTTCCCTCCACCTCCTGCTGTCAATTTTACAATCGGCTGGTCCGGTGTTCATAAATAATACCATGTTCGTTAACGCCATCAAACAGTATCTATGTGTCGCACTGTCCAAAAATGGCGTCTCTTCCGTCCCACAGGTTTTTGACCTTTCTCTCTCCATCTTTCTTGCTCTTCTCGAAAAGTTTAAAATGCATCTAAAAATGCAGATAGAGGTAAGACCTGAAACCTTTATACTTACTGTATGTGTCACTCCGCCGATTAGTCCAGATTTCATTTTGGCATCTCTTTTTTCAGGTCTTCTTCAAGGATATATTTTTAAACATTCTTGAAACATCGAGCTCGACGTTCGAGCATAAATGGATGGTGATTCAGGCACTGACTCGGATCTGCGCAGATGCTCAAAGCGTCGTCGACATGTACGTCAACTACGATTGTGATTTGAGCGCTGCTAATTTATTTGACAGGTATGATTTGAGTTATTTTACGAGGCTGTCTTGCCATTTTATATTTGTTTCCTGAGATAGAGTAGGAATTCGGTAAAATCCTGAGCATTGCCCTCCCATTCAGTCAGAAGACGTTACATCTATGCTCCATGCGCATCTATGACTACGTTATGATTCCTAAAGGTTCTTTCAGGACGTTTCCCTGTGCGTCCTACCACTAAACAAATTCCAGCTTTTCACATTTTTGGCTTTTCCAGACTGGTGAACGATTTGTCAAAAATAGCCTCTGGGAGACAGGCCTTGGAACTTGGGGCAACTCCAAGCCAAGAGATGACCATGAGGAAGAGAGGGTTGGAGTGCCTCGTGTCAATTCTGCGATGCATGGTTGAGTGGAGCAAAGACCTGTATATCAATCCCAACGTGTCGCCAAATCTAGGTCAGTTGCTGGATTGTTTGTTGAAAAACGTAGCTGATTTCATTCCAATTCATAGCACACATATTTAATCGATCGACCCCTTTGTACTAGGGTGTTTAGGAAGCACTGACTATTATACAAATCTTCTCTACCTGTACATGATCCAGCAAACTACTCCTTCAGCACTTCTGCTTCTACAGTTCCTTCTAACCTAAGATTGTTTTTGATTTTGTAGTTGAGCTTCTTAGTAGTAGTTGAGTTTCGGTTAGGTTATTTCATGTCGGGACCTCCATTATTACATTTATACCTTTATAGTAAGTTCTCTAAACACTCTGTACCAGTGATAGGTCCCTCCAATATGTGTACTTTGCATTCGCAGTAACGAAGCCAGAAATTTCGTTGGTTGGTGGGGGGGGGGGGGGGTGTCCAAAAGCAGGGGAGTCTTCATTTTTCAAAGAAATCTTTTTTAAATTTCACTGGTACTTTGTCGTACAATGATATAGAGCAGAACTCCAATGGTGTGACCACGTTCGAACTCAATTTACTCAGGTGAGTTGATCCTGTTCAAGTTTAATTATCATATTCTCATGAATTTGGGTGAATGAATCCCGCACTTGTCATATCAGACGTATCTGCAACCCAAGTGTCACACCACCTAAACATTGAGTAACTGGACAAATGTATAATAATACTCGTAGTTACATTCTCACCAATGTCTTTGGCGCCATGTCACCTTCGAATTCTCAGACAGGTTATATTGATTGAAGTTGGACAGGTCCTGCTAAAATCGTCACATATTTTATTTACAGCATTAAGAATACTATGACACAGTCCTTCATGATATGTACATGCTAGAATTGCTGTTTACCAACAATATTTATGTACCTGTAGGTTACGTTTGGCGACTTGATGGTTTCATTAATCTTCTCCCATCAGGTAGTACCGAATCCATAGCAAAATCAGCAGATGCCGAAGGACGCTCTAACTCTACCCCTTCACCCTCCTCTTCACCAAGTATGATCTCATTCTTAGTTATCTCGCGTGAAGGGAGTGGGCGTTCTATGGTTTATTTTTCATTGGCCCTACGAGTTTGGTCGCTGGGCAGGGGGCTTGGATCATCGTAGACCATCAGCAATCATGTAGGGGCCTGCTCATGAACTGCACAAACTTGCGTAATGTGCGTAGTTGATTTTTGGCCTGTAGGAAAAAGAACAGTGACGTGAATTTGTTACAGATCCACTTTTATCAGTTGTAGGGTCCATAATCTTCATCGTCGCATTTAGTTCTGTATAATTAGAGTTTTCTTTGTCATTCGGGGTTGTTGAAGTGCACCCTCACACCCTCACATACTTTGAGTAACGATTCACATTTAGTGAAATCTCACTATATGGCACAAGTTCGTGAACAGGCCCCCTTCATTCCACCTGCTAATCAGTTCTGCCGTCCTATCATGATTTAGTTTCATGTCACTGCGTGCATATCATTTCACTCGACAATATGTATGTCCGTCTTTGATGAAATGCTAAGTCTTAAATTGGCAATTCAAAAATTTCTAAATTTCATACCAGTGCATGGTGAATATTCATTATCCTTTGATGGGATTGTATGTCTACGTTTGTGTGTTGGGTTACACCCGGGATGTTCGAAAACATTAATGTTCTAAAATGTTAATATTTACTGAGATTGTCTACTGGTTGTGGGGATTGGGAAATTCTTCAAGAAGTTTGTTGTGTTTCGTGGGGGATATTTTAATTTTGGAAACAATGTAAAGGTTTGATTATTGCACTGTGGGAAGATTTTAAGTGCACATTTGTTGACGTTTTAGCTGACGTACTGTGAAATAACTTGACGGCTTTGTCCCCAATCAGTGGTACTTACTGGGTCCGTTGTATCTGGTAACGAATCAGGGTTAGCGGCCCTAAAAGCTGGCAGCATGATCGAACTAAGCCGTCATAGCTAAGTGGTCATCGTTTTTTCATTCTCAGGAATGGAAGGGAAAGGCAACGATGGTTCCAGCACACCTAAGACGAGCCTGCGGTCATACGGAAGTGTCAGCTCCTTGGGAAGCGATTCCGGCAAACAAGACGTACCACAACAACTGCAACAACTGAAACAACAAAAAGAAATATGGGAAACTGGGATAGAAATGTAATTACCTCAAATATGTGTAAATATTCATTTTTTTGGTTTGGAATTTCGCATCTCTAAGTGGCTTTCTCGTTGTTTGCCTTCAGGTTCAACAGGTCGGGCAAGAAAGGCGTCGTTTTCCTTCAAGAGCAAGGAGTACTTGGTAAAACGACCGGTGAAGTAGCGGAATGGCTTCATTCTGACGAAAGACTTGATAAGACTGGTATTGGGGACTTGTTAGGGGACAATACAGATTTCGCTAAAGAGGTACGTTAGAATTGGGCAGAAATTCATAAACGTCCTTAAAATGGTCGAATTAGTCAACTGAAGAAATTGGTTTTGTTGTAGGTGATGTACGCTTACGTGGACCAAATGAATTTTAGTGGAAAGGACTTAGTTACCTCTCTTCGACAGTTCCTCTTGGGCTTCCGCCTGCCTGGAGAAGCCCAGAAAATTGATCGGCTGATGGAAAAATTCGCTAGTCGATACTGCGAATGCAATCCCAAGTGAGTGTTGCTCTTGATTGGAACTGGGTGATAGGAGGAGGGTTTGTTGTACGTAGATACTCTTGTATTTGCTCGTCTTGACAGTACCTTAGACTGATTTTATTCCTTAGCGCCCCCCTGTACGGCCTCTACTTGAGCTAAACGTATCTGAATGTTTCTTTTGATTTTTTATGTCTCTTTTTGCAGCAATAGATTGTTTGCAAGTGCTGATACAGCATACGTTTTAGCATATTCAATCATCATGTTAACAACTGACCTTCATTCACCTCAAGTAAGACCCACGTTTCGTATTCCCGATCCATCTATGTCGAATTCGTACTTATTGGGACTTGGTTCATTCCTTTAAATTATTTTTGTACTATTCTTCAGGTGAAACACAAAATGACCAAAGAGCAGTACATAAAACTGAACAGAGGCATAAGTGACAATGAAGATCTACCCGAAGAATATCTGAGCAACATCTACGACGAGATTGCTGGTCATGAGATCAAAATGAAATCAACGAGCAAGCTCGCGAAACAAGGTATTTCAAGTTGCTATAACAAATCCTATCATACAAATGTTGAAGTTCTGTAGGAGCGGTTCTATCGCATTATTGATATAAGGTCTTTTACGACATGCTGGCAAATCAGGGAAGCACGGTAGGTATTTCACACACTCAACTTTTAAGCACTAGCAGCTAGAATTTACTTAGTCTAGAACTGTTATCAGGATAAATCGTCATATTGGTATTCTGGACCAAAATATCAGCATCGTCATATACTCGTAAGTCACTCCTTGATCTCCTCATTTATTCTCCCGCTAGTTATCGCCAATGAGAAGAAACGGAAGTTGTTGTGGAACATGGAGATGGAAGCAATTTCAACTGCCGCCAAGAATCTCATGCAGTCTGTTAGTCATGTTCAGGCCCCTTTCACCCAAGCTAAGCATTTGGAGCACGTTAAGCCTATGTTCAAGGTAAATCAACGTTATCTCCGTCATTACGTACGTACTAAACCAAACTTATTAAAATGAAGAGTTGTCATCTTTCAGTCGAGCTATCATAAGTTCATTGTTTGCAACAGTTGTCTTGGACCAGTTACCTTGCAGCCTTCAGTGTCGGTTTGCAAGACTGTGATGACCCAGAGATCGCAGCTCTCTGTTTGGAAGGCATCCGGTGCGCCATTCGAGTCGCGTGTATCTTCCATATGACGCTCGAGCGTGACGCTTATGTTCAAGCTCTTGCAAGATTTACTCTCCTCACAGCCAACTCTCCCATAACGGAGATGAAAGCCAAGAATATCAATACGATCAAAACCCTCATCACTGTCGCATATACAGATGGTGAGTACATTCTTACAGTCAGCCGTCAATCCCAAATCCACGTTCTTAACGGCCTGAAGGTCCAATCGGAATGAATATGTGATTGTTTCAGGTAACTATTTGGGCTCTTCCTGGTTGGACATCGTGAAGTGCATATCACAACTAGAGTTGGCTCAAATGGTTGGAACCTCCATCAGGCCCCAGTATTTCACCAACAATAAGACTGCTGACGCTATCGCATTCAAATTCAACCTCACCTCCGTTGATCGTTAGTAAAGTTCTTACAAAACACCTTATACGTTCTGCTGTCATAAGACGTGTGGACAGAATAAATGTCGACCATAATACCAACTCTTTTGGAATGAGTTCACATCTTTTGACGGCAGTAAAATTGTCAATTTGAGTTGGTTTGCAGATTCGGTTTAGTTTTGCGTTCAAAACCCCACGTCTTGGAAAACTACATTTCTGTTGTGTGTTGTTACAGCGAGCTTCAAGGAATCAATTGGGGAAACTAGCTCGCAGAGTGTGGTTGTAGCTGTAGATAGAATATTCACTGGTTCGATGAGGCTTGACGGAGACGCAATAGTCGACTTCGTGAAAGCCTTGTGCCAGGTAACCCTACAGATAACCGTTACTGCCTCTCATATCTACACCTTATTTGTTGTTCCTTGTGATTTGTAATTCATCGTTCCTTTTGGACAATTTTTCCAGGTTTGTGCCGAAGAGTTGTCGCATAATTCGGGGCCAAGGATGTTCTCGCTCCAAAAGCTCGTTGAGATCTCATACTATAACATGGGACGAATCCGTCTCCAGTGGTCGAGGATATGGCAGGTCCTCGGGGAGTTGTTCAACACTGTGGGTTGCAACTCAAACGAGGACATTGCCGTGTTTGCTATCGACTCCCTTCGGCAGCTGTCGATGAAGTTTATAGAGAAAGGAGAGTTCGTCAATTTTAGATTCCAAAAAGACTTCCTCAGGCCCTTTGAGCATATAATGAAGAAAAATACGTGAGTTCCTTCTTTATTTTTGAACTCTCTCTCAAAAAAAAAAAAAATTATATTAATAACAAACTTATATTAACAAAATAACAAACTTATTTATATCTACTATTTACGAGCATATCTACTCTCATTATCTAGAATCCACGTCTGTCCCCATCACATTTGGACGAATCTACCGTGTTAGTAGGTAAATTTTCCAAGAAACTTTACTTGGTCCAAAATACTAAAAACAACTCGAACTTCCCAAAAATCTTTACACCAAAATCCGTTTTCCTGAATTCACTGCCAAAAGTCACATGTATAGATAATAGTATTATCTCTCGATAGAATTGTGATTAAAAGTTCAAGTTTCCACCAAAAATGAAACGGTCTGACAAATGGTTCCCCATTTACTCAATTACCAATAAATTCCAAAAAATGAAACAGTTTCACAAGTGACACCTCATTTTATTCCGTTCTCAAACTGGAGCTCTTTGAAGATTATGGGGTTTTTTCTCAATATATTCGTTTCTCTGTTCATGATTCTAGAAACCCTGTCATTCGAGATATGGTAGTGAGATGTATAGCTCAGATGGTTAATTCTCAAGCCCACAACATCAAGTCTGGATGGAAAAACATCTTCAGTGTCTTCCACCTGGCAGCGTGTGATCAGGAAGAAAGCATTGTCGAGATGGCGTTCCATACCACTGCGCATATTATCAGTGAGTTTTAATTGGAAAATAATATTATGCACCTATTGAAGATTGAAAATTCTTTCATCATTGCAGTACTGATTCGCATTCCCGTTTTCCAGAACATCTTTACTCAGAACATTTTAGCGTGATGTTGGACAGCTTCCAGGATGCGGTCAAGTGCCTGTCTGAGTTCGCATGCAATGCGTCTTTTCCAGATACCAGCATGGAAGCTATACGTTTAATTAGGTCCTGCGCAGACTGTGTTCATGAAAAACCTCACGTACGTTTCTACACAACTTTAATGAATGAAATCGTAACCACCGTCTTAATATGAGTTTGAGTTACAAGGGTAAATGTACCAGTAGCTGACACTGCTCCAGTTGCTGACAGATTCATTGAAAAACTGATGTAATAAGGATCCACGCCCTCGAAAATCACTGTTTTAAAAACATTTTCAGTAGTGTCACCTGTGTTGCCATATTGGACAAGGACTCAGGAGTAATTTGTTCTTCTTAGCTGTTCACTGATGTTGTTTGTTGCGTGTTCTGTGTTATCAACACCAGGGTGTAGGATATACTACGTTTCACGCGTTGTAACCTTGGTTTCTCAATTTACTTGGGGGATTTAACGGATGTCAAGCACTGGTACATGAAATCCGCATTTATCCAGTAGTTGACAGGTCCTGTCAGAAACTGGTACGTCCGACATTTTTCCTCAAACCTTCAATTTCTTATTTATCATTCTTGGTAGCTGCACCAGGTAGGTATGCCACTAAACGTGATTTTCGACGCAGATATCATTTTCAGCGCCTGACAGGGGGTGTCAGGTACTGGATCAACACATGTCAGCTACTGGTACATCTGCTACCCTTTTTTTTCTTTTCTCGAATATTTCCTACGGCTTCATCTGCTGCCAAGTATTCTCCCGAAGATATGCAAAGAGCCCTTGATGACTTTCGAAAGGGGATAAGTGTAGCGGGTGCTGCTCGTGAAGATGGGGTACCACGAATAACCCTGCTGTTCACAGCCAGAGGGAAGCACCCGGAAGAGCCATCTATTCTTTCTACTTAATTTTCAGTCCACTCGTCAGGTTTCGACTAAACCTGACGAGTGGACTGAAAGAGGTAGAGACTGGGACGAGGTTAAAATGTCTACCAACCCCTGAAGATGGCTTGATAAAGCCGAAAGCTCGAAGACAACGTTCCTTCTTTCTTCACACTGAATCTCCTACAAACCTCCAAATAAAAAACGGTCAATAAGCCAAGGAGAAAATGTAAAAGACGTCAACAACTAATACAAATTCGGTTCAATTGGGGTTTTCAAGTGTTGCCCACTTCATGTCAGGTAACGGGGCGTCTACCTGTCATTTATCGGGTCATTCGCTCTCCGAGGGTGTCAACTAATGGTACAAAAAAGTTGGATTAAAATTTTTTAAAAATCTAGGAAATTCGCTGAGCTAGTTGTTTTACTAGAAAATTCAAGGTCACATCGATTGGACCAATATTAAACTGACCAGCATTGAAACTCGAAAAATTTTCCTTAACATGTCAGCCACTGGTACATTTACCTAAGTTGCTTTTCATCATTTCAGGTTGTGTCTGAACACTGGGAGGACTCGGAAGATGGGCCTTGGGTCAGAGGGTGGTTCCCACTCCTATTCGAGCTCTCGTGCATCGTCTCTAGATGTAAATTGGATGTGCGGACCCGCGCTCTGACTGTCCTCTTCGACATTATCAAGACCCACGGGTTGGCCTTCAAGCCCCATTGGTGGTGCGACCTATTCCAAGTCCTGTTCAGGATATTTGATAATATGAAGCACCCGGAACTCCAATCCGACGTAAGTCTTCCCGCTAATTCAGTTCGTCACTAGTTTTGTCATTTCTGTAATCGCACCAAACCCGTAATAAGTAGTTCTCTACTTGCTGTACAGTTGATTTCTTAAGGCATTTTCAAATAATTGATCAAACATCCAAAGCTGCGAAGTGGCTTAAATACTTCAAGTAGTGTCTACGAGTATATCTCATTTCAATTTCTGCGGGTCTTCCAGCATGGGAAATACATGATTTGATTATGATCCGTTGTATTCACACAAACACATTTTGAACCCTGAAAGAGGTTGTAGCAGACGAAATATCATTGCCAATAAATTATTTGCGCCATTCCTTTTGCAAATATATTGGTTGTTTCACTTATTACACTGCATATCGCCATTAAGTAGTACAGCAGCTCCCTTAGTGAAGCCTGAGTGTGAAATATAAATGAGTTATGAAGATATTTTGTCTTGACTTCACGCACTTGCGCTTGCATTAGATCGTGTATTGTACACCGTTTTGTAACTTCACTCTTACGTCCTGTTGGAACTATGAAGTTTTTTGTTTAGTGTCTTAGTAGTGATGGTTTGTTGCTTGTAAATGTTTGGCGTAAAAGCCGTTGGTTTATTCATGTTTCACTTCATTTTTATAAAGACTTACCCAACTCTGCAGCCAGAATATCGTCCGTTAAGATCCCACAAGGTCTAACTCACCTTTCCCTTTTACCAGCGCTATTACAATATAGCTCCTGTGGATATTGTAATAGAGCTGGTAAAATAAAGTTGGGAAAAGTGAGTTAGACCTTGTGGGATCTTAATAGACGATATATTAGAATGATTGGTGTGGGGTGTTCTGTTACTTTTAGAGATTCAGACGTGTAGACCACTTGGATTACCAGAATGTATGTGGTTCGCGATGTTGGCGAATTCAATAACAGAGAAAACCCTTCAGAATATCAAAACTCAAGATCATTTGAACTAATATTTTTCTTCCCCTAAAAGTATATTGTTTGGAGTTAACCAAAATCGGTCTGTTTGAGACCATATCACTGTACCACACTGTCTTTCGGTACGTTTTGATTAGTTTTGATCATTTTTCCCCACTTCAGGGATTTCGTGTTTTTGTTAAACTTCAGTTGTTTCTTCATGCTTTTCTTTCGTATTTGTTTTTTTTTTTTCTTTTATTTGTCAGTCGTGTTTCATCAAATTCTTCCTTCCAGCTGCTTGCTCTCAGCGGTATAAAACAAGAAAACATTAGCCCGGGACAAATGGTACGTAAATCATTGTGAAGGGATGTTCACCTTACTTTGAGACAACTCTAATTGTAACTTTGATAATCATCTAGCTCTTAGCCCATTGGTGAACTGTTACACCAGTTATTCTACCCTTTTACCGTTACTGGCTTGATTATACGACATTCTGAGCGTTTGTTGAAGGGATGTATGTGTTGTTCATGCATTGTAACTGTTTTGCACTGGTAACTGTTTTTTTGTTTGTCTAGACAGTTTATGATGTGATTGGATTTGTTGCATGCCTTAAATGTGTTTCTTTTATATCATGTATATAGGTATGTAGGAACCTGACATAGCTCCGTGGAATTTGGTCATTCCATTCAATTTTTTGCATATGATTCTCTCGATACAGAAGTATTATATTCACGTATATTATGCGTGAATGGGAAAGTCGCGTGTTTTTCAAATGAAATATCTTGGAGAGAGCTTTGAAGAAACTTGATTGTGAGTATCTGATGAGTAAAAACTACTCAGAATGTGCTTTATATACAATCGATAGAAATACTTGAAACAACTTGATAATGAATAATGCATGTAAGCGTTCAGGAGTTGAAGATTTATATTGAAAATACAAAGATTTTGGCTTTACGCCCGGATAGTGACTACAACCTCAATAACCTAGACCACTCCCTTAACCTAAATGCTAGGGAATGGTTGGTTGAGGATTGATCCCAAATAACCGAGTTGAGGTAGACGCAAAAAAGGCAAACTTTGCATATGCTCATGTATCTACGATTTTTTGACATTTTCATGTCTTTCATATGGCACATAACAAAAAAATCGTCACGAAAATCGTCACGAAATTTGCTCACGAAAATTGTCCCAAGTCGCCACAATGATGATTATGACCATCAGAAGTGAAGTTGGAATTAGGTAGGTACTTTACAGTTTGATATTACTTCCCAGTTTCGGCCCTGATCATCCTAGAAAGCTGATACTCGGTATACAAACTCTTGAGGGAACTCTAAATTCGAATTATGATATGCGCATGACTTGATACGAAGTTTGTTTGCACACAACATGAAAATGTCTCAATGTGTTGCAGACTCGTATGCAAGCGTTTAGGTATGTCGAGGCAAATGATTTGGAAAGTATCAGGGTGTTAATAGGAGTTTTTATATGTTGTTAGTACCCCTACGGGTAGTATGCACCTAGGTAAACCTGCGGTAAGTCGCACTTATCTGCGAATACACGTTTGTCGGCCTCTTTTGGCTATAGCTCCGAAACTGTTCGTCTGATACAAAATTTATTTTTTTCGTCTGAAAGCTAGTTAATTTTACCATACATGAAATTTCAGTCAGGTCCCATGCCAGCACGATAAAAAAGAAATTCAGAGAAATCCAAGTTTTTTCGGCACATTTTTTGCTATAGCTCCAAAAATATTTGTGCGAGCCAAAATTTTTCTTTTTCCAACTAAAAGCTGGTTGAATTTACTATCAGACCACATATAAGATATTATGATTAAATCTCGGTCAACACCCACGCTCATTGGCTCACTGTTTCTCATTCTGTAGAAAGCCGAGTGGATGACTACCACATGCAACCACGCCCTCTACGCCATTGTGGATGTTTTTACTCAATACTTCCCCGTTCTCGGCCCAATCCTCCTTCAAGACTTGTACAACCAGCTTCTGTGGTGCGTGCAGCAAAGTAAGTATTCACTTTGATTTGCGCGTTAGTTGTTACGTGCATGACGTTGTGTCAGCTTCCTGAACCTCCATTGACCTGGAAACCTGTTTGGCTTTATTTTGATTGTGCACCGGTAAATTCACACAGATCGGTTCATTATTTCTGTGAAAAACCCTCTGTAAATAACTGTTCCTGCACAGTATGTTATCATTTGTGTGGAACTAAACTAATGAGCAGACATTCAAAATACTTGAACGCTGAATACTGTCATTGTCAATATCTGTAAATAAGTACTTGTCATCACTTGACATCAGTGCGACTACATGCAAACTATTGACGTATTTAACTCTTATGGAGTAGGCAGCAACAAATTGTCTAAACACTTGCTATGTCTTGATCCACATTACTTCCCTGTCTGTGAACCAATCAGATAACCTCCCTTCAGTAGCCACCATGTTACTAATAAAGCCAGTTATACAAACCATGCCGGGCCGCCTACTTCCAAGCCCTCATCTTCTTCTAAACCTTTAACGCACAATACAAGTCCTTCCAGTGGCGGCTCCTGCCCTGTGTCTCAGGGGCACATCAATGGCGGTTCTAGGGGATCAGATGAAGACTTCTTAGTGTGGCTCAAGTCAGGGACATAAGGATAGGCAAGAAAAATGTGGAGGGGAGGGTGTCGGGTCAGGGGCACATTAACTCTGTCATTGTCTAGATAGAACATTTTGTTGATAAGTTGATTCCCGACGTGATAAGCCAACTTAGAGAATTTTCCAGCAAGGAGTCGATTGCAATCAAGTCCCACTCTGTCCGCCTCAACCACCCAACCGTACGGTCAGGTACACTATTTGATAAAGAAAGAGGGCAGAGTACAATGTTCATTTTTGGGGGAATTTTATGATTCAATAGTCTGGAAATAACAATAACAAACAACTGAGCACCAAACAGAACAAAAAAGTTGCTGCAAAAAAGATGTTTTTTTTAGTTTTGAATTAGGAGTGCACCCACCCATTTTTGAGGCATCCAGTGTGATTGGAAAACACACTGGATGCCTCAAAAATGGGTGGGTGCACTCCTACCTCAAAACTAAAAAAACATCCCCCAAACCTCAGATAACACACATATAGGTTAGTTTGACAGAAAGTACTCGTCATAAGTATACTTTTAGTTGGTAACTGGCCTCACCCAGTCGGATTTGTAGGTAGCATACGATGGGAGTACCATATCATTTAGACTACGGAGAGGGAGAAATGTATAGCGTCATAATCCGTCAAGACTCCCTTGTCTCGGACGTGAGCACAGAGACCCTGTTGCGCCGATGCACTTCTGATTGGTCAGGCACCCGGTGCGGCTGTTTCGCGCGTCGATTCAAATAGTTAAATCCTATTTACTGTCATTATCCAACTTACTTTTCAAATGGGACGGGAGAATTTTGGTATTATTTTTGGTTTATTTGCTGGGGGTGCACATGGTCTTATCAGTAGCCGCCACTGAGTCCTTCCTTCGTCACTGCTCCAATGTTACTTTGGATCCTCTGGATTGAAATCCTGTTGAAATCGAAGGACGATGAAAATATATGTACCTACAGCTATATTGTAAAGCCTGACAGGTGGTCAGCCCTTCCACCGCCCTTTTCCTACACTCCTCCTCAAACAAATCACAACCTGCGTAATTAAGTACTTTTTTTGGTCAAACGGTGTGTTGGTTTAGTGGATTCCGTTTGGGGAGACGTGTTGCCATCCCTCAGTGTAAGCCCTCTTGTCAACATCACATTCTATAAGTTGCTGGACATTGCTTGCTTATGTTTTTCATTTCATTCATTTTTGTTTGTTGCTTTCGGTAGATAGTGTGTCATGTTGGTTCTTTATTCTTAGCCACATCTCCATCCCTTCCGCTATTTGCCGCAGAAAATGAGCAGCTCGCCAGGTCAGGAACGAATTGCCTGGAGAACTTGGTCATATCAACGGGTCAACAGTTCACTGAACAGACTTGGGACATGACGTGCAAATGTTTGCTCGACATGTTCCAGTCAACGGCGCCGCACGATCTTCTCACTTGGTCCGCCGAAGATAAAAACCATCAAGTACGATTCCATTTTTCAGAATACAATACTATATTTGTACTTGTCTATTTCTGTTCTGAATATGCGACGCAAATGAACGGCAGTGTTCGGAGACCAGCGGCCTGGACAGAATTCGAAATATTTTCTTGCTATTTGAAAAACTAAGTTTTGGAAAAATTAGCAATCTTAACAACACCAGTAGAATTTGGAGGGATAAAATAAACCACAAACAGGAATCTAGAACCTTCTTTGGCACAAAGGAGGTAAAATCCCACATTATCGCTAAAGTGTGTGCGTTGGTCTCACTTGACGCATAATTTAATTTTATACACACAAACTTTCTCTTGTACAATAACCATTTTGGTCGGTTCCAATGGTCATACTCGAGGTTTTATGTACTTCCGTTATTCACGTCGAGTTCAATTACACTCAATTAGTCCATTGTGACTTTGAAAATTACAACAGTACAGAAGTTATAGGAAGCACGGGTTTGTATTTTAGTGTCTGATGAATTAGTAACTCATAGTACTATTTATTTGTTAAGATTTAATGCCACTAAGAATTTCCCAATTAATTTCCGCTTCTGTTTTTCAGTTTTTTTCTATCCGTTTTATAACTCCATGATACGAGTACTTCCCAAAATTTTGTCTGATTACTTCACTAATAAGTTCAACGAACTGAGTGTTACAATCACTGTATTCCACTACTGGGAGCAGTTACGAGGTTGAATACTTTCTATGTTCATACAGGGTGTCCACAGTGATTATGGGACAAACTCTAGGAATCAATTCTACAGCTAATTTGCAACAAAAAGTGCCTCCTAGAGTTGTTCATTACTCAACTAAAAACCCGACTTTTTCTCTTTTAAGATTTTTTCTTTCGTGTTTTCGACCTTTTTTCAGTAAAACGGCTCTAACTCCCTCAAATGAATATGTAAAATGAAAGTTGACGATACCGTTGGAAAGAGCGTTAAATTTGCTCCCTGATATAAAATTCGATTTTTCAAGACAGTCCTAATTGATGAAAAAAATTGCTAAAGTGCAACATTTTAAAAATTCAAATGTAATGGAAAAAAAAAAAAAAAAAAAAAAAAAAAAACAGTGTAATGAAAAAACTCTAAAAATTTTGGTTACTAATTAGCTGTAGAATTGATTCCTTGAGTTTGTCCAATAATTACAGTAGACACCTTGTAGATTCAGAAAACTTTCACCTTTTCACCTCAAAGCTAACAATTGTTGTTTAGCGGTGCTGGATGTATCAGTTAGCCCTATCAAGACGGCGACTCGACTCTTCCTTACATCCTCTTGGATCTGAATATCTATATTTAATCGCAAACTCGAGGGAGAAATATTTATTGATTTGGATTTAAATATTAACTAAATGAATGAGAATTAATTTAGAGGCGAGTGGCTGTCTTATAACACTTAACCTTTTCTTCTCCCAGAGAACTATTTTGTAACACCATTCTTCAGCTAGACATGTTTTAACACTAGTGGCAGCTTTTTTTTCTTCTTCGTTTTGTGTGTCTTGTGCGATTGTATAAAACTGATATTACAAAGGAGAAATAAGTTCCAGTAAGGGGTTGAATTCAAGAATCCTGTCCTTCTAATATGGATACCTGTCACTTCAGTCAATGAACGAAGTCGTCATTTGCAATGTCTGGATTGAATTTGGAAACCAATCGAAAAATCTCTTGATTGTATTGATTTCTCCAATGGCGGATAGTGTCTTCGTATAACTTTTCATGTTTATATTACCCAGGATTATATGGCTCACAGAGGGAGTTCACGTTCCGTTTAGTTTCCATATCAGTGTCAAATATTATGATGAACCATTTTGAAAGTTCTAAATTGGTTGATTATCCAGAAGTTACGTACAGTGGTATTGTTGATTTATCAAAATCTACTTGTATATCTTGCTGCTATCACAAACTAAATCACTCGCGACGAAATCGTGGAAACCCATGCCATAAAGAAAACAAGAGTATTGGTAAAATCGTCTACTTCTGCTGAAATATGAATACACTGTGAGATTGGTTGCGGTGATTACACCATCGCCAGTAACAAAACAAGAGTACATAGAGTATTGTTCTATTACATAAATTGTATCAGGGACTCAGGATGGGACAAATCCCCATCCGCCGCACTGAAGCCTGGGCTTAATGTGCGGATCGTTGCCCCGTAGGACAATCTATAGGCTCTGGGTCCAGTCTACTCCCTCCACCGGCCCAGTTTCGTCCTCCTCTCCACAAAATCTGCACAACGTATCTCCCTTCTGTGTATACTCTGATTCTGTGCAGATGTTTCTGGAAGCATCCGTGCCCCGACAGCATCCCTACCAGGTGTCTAATCTTCCTCCTTGGCAGCTCCAGTGCTTAAGCTCCAGTCCTGTAAGGTGCTGTCTTTGTCAACTTCACGAAACTTTGTGCCAATGCCTTGTAGGCCCTTTTCTTACCCATCATCCCAAGAAGGATCCTACCGTACATTTGGCAATACCCAAGACTGGTTCCGGTGCCACAAATGCTGAGGAGGCCTCTGTGACCATGATGATGTCTCCAGTCCGATTCGGGGGTCTGGTACCCGTCCACTTTGCCCTACGGGTTATTCTGACCTTGAACCTTTTCTCAAAATCAAATACCGGAATTATTGAGTCGTATGGTGTCTGCATGTCCACCAGAAGAGGTCTCCTTCCTTCATGTAACGCAAGAAGTCGACGGGCCGCTGCTGCCGCCGAAGCCTTGACCATCAGCTGCAACATTGGAAGGCCGAGTAGAGCATTGTTCTGTTACTGTCGATTGTTTAATCACCAAAACTTGTATAACAGTGTTTACACTGAATTTATTCATATTTCAGTAGAAATAGATGATTTTTCCAATACTCTTGTTTTCTTCATTTGCTGCTTTCATGTGAGAATTTCATAGCCAAACTCCTATTCTCAGTTTTTTACACTCAACCAATCCATTCGTACCCAAGCTTATCTGGTCCTCGTTCTATACCCACTCGTGGGCACCTACAAATGAGCAATCGCCAAGGCGTATAAAACTCTGTGTTGCGTGTTTCTCACATTATTTTATGTTTTGGCAACCGCTTGGTCTGGTGTAACGTTGAGATGTGTCCACTTTTTTTGCACGCATAACAGCCTGAACTGTATGCGATACAGAATGCCGTCCAGTTGGAGCTCATTCAAACTGTGGACAACATCATCTTTTATCCCGCGACGTCCCGGAAGGAAGATCAGGAAAACCTGGCGCTGGCTCAAGTAAGTTTTCATGTTTGTACATTATTATGATAGTGTTTTTAAACTCGCTGAATGGTCCGTGCGTTGGACAGAATACTGCTGGTTTCGAGTATTACGAGCACACGTTGGGTTTCAAGGTTCAGGGTCTTAGGGCCTGTTCATAAATCTCGTGACCACAGGGGTCTCAAGGCAAGTGAAAATTGGTAGTTTGAAAAACAGTCGGGCGTGTGACGTCAGGGGACGAGAGCCTGAAGACCATTATGGATACTAGAATATAAATCAATCCGAGCAGGACCTGTGGCGTGGAAGGTTCAAATCCTTGCATTCGAGCCCCCAGCAGCACAGGTTATCTACGCTTTATTTTTGTGTTCGTTTTGAGGACTTTCTAATTATATCAGATCGAGTGAATTCGCAAAAGCAAATAATCGCAAAAAATTATTGACAAAATGCAGATTATTTTTCTTGAAACGTCGTGGATAGTAGAAGAATATTGCTATATCCATTCCCGTTCAGGTATCTGATGACGTCAAGGGTTTTGCGCGCACAATACGAACAAGTGCTCGTTTAGATTGCATTTCCTACCAAACTTAACGAAAAAACTGATCAACTGATTCTTTTCGTAATCTTCACACGTCCCTTGACGAAAAAATGCTGTCCTACTGTAAATTTTCGGACCCACTGGAATTGCCCATTCTCAAGAAGTATAGGTACATACCTACTACTTCACCGGTATGAATCACGTGTACTTGCGTTATTATTACTGTGGTTCCTGTGTTGCTTATTCTACATTGTCATAAATACTGATAATATCTGTTCGGTTAGGGTGATCTGGGAGAAAGGCTTGCCGACACTCAGCGGGAAGAGCAAGGAATGTATTCATGCCTGTCCAACCATCACCTGATGACCTTAGTTGAATGTCTTCTTCACGCTCACAACTTAGCAAAGAAGTTCAACATGAACCACAACCAGCGAAATCTACTGTGGAAAGCTGGTATGATTTAAGGTTTCCTTCATTACATGCCCTAAATAATCTGTCCTGCCATTTGTGGAAATTCAGACGTAATTTTATTTTTCGTTTCCATTTCAAAACAGGTATCTACGGGAAAAAACCAGATTTGATCGCTCAGGAAACAGCGAGTTTGGCTTGTGCGATGCGAATTCTCCTGAAGATGGCCTGCGACGAAGGGCGGCGAGACGCTTGGCCCACTGTCCAGCACACTTTGATTGAAGTAAGACTGATTTGTTAGGATCCTAATGGCCTTCAAACATCTGACAAATATTGGAAGTATTATTAATAAACCCACAAAAATTTGGTTTCAATTAGTTGTCTTTTTCATTTTAGGTGTCGAACGATGCCCTGTCCTATTTTCTCGCAATTCCGTCTGAGACTCACAGATCTGTTTGGACGTCGCTCCTCCTTTTGTTTTTCACTAGATTGCTGAAAATGCCTGATGAAAAGGTAAGTTGCTGTTGTTGGGTCTGAACGTCTGATTTAACTGTTTGGGGAATTTCTATATTTCAATAACATCCGTGCCAATATCCATGCTTGTAGGAGCATAGTTCTCCACAAGTAGTAATTTGCAGTAGTACCATTACGATGGAGGTTAACCATATTTTGGAGTTTTTCAGTTGTTCTTTCTGGAGTGGAGCTCCTCACTACTTTCAGTCCCCCCTTTTTTCTATCAACAACAGCCTGGCGTACCAGGTGTTGTTTGAAAGTGGGAGCGTGATGGTTTGCTGAGTGTCCTTGGTTCCCGATGTTTTTGTTTGACCACTCTGGAGATAGCCAGGCCTGTGAATGCAGACCAGGATACCCCTCTGGGTGGGCATATTGCCTAAGCTCCCCGGGAAGTGGGATAACTCAGCAAACCATACATTACAACTGGAGGAAAAAAAATAGACCCAATATTTGTCTCACCATCCTTATAACATAATAATGTTGAATCTTTCATTAACGTTCCAGCTCGTTGTTCACATCCACGCCCACTACGCACTTCTCTGCAACATGATCGCTCTGGAGTTGAAACCCGAACTGCGATCTCTCCTCACCAAACTCTTCATGAGGGTCGGCCCCCTGTTTGCCATCCATGGAGCTTCAAACCTCCAAACATGATAACAGTCACAAAACAAGCCCCCTCTAGTCACTGCACCCCTCACTTTCAAACCAATTACAGCCTATTTTTATTGATCGCTGGAGAAACAAAAATCAATTTGTTCATGACAAACCTTGGATTTTTAATACCAATTGTACTTTTCTCACCGCCCAAGGTTTTTCTCGCCGCCTATTTTGTTAACTAATTTCCTAAGTTCTTATTTTACTTCAAAAGGTATAATAAAAATGGCTGTGGTCAATATGTTTTGATAGTTTCTTGAAAAAAGAATGAAACGTGCAATGCTTTGAATTGAAATCCCTTTAAGAAGGGTATGTTGGAAATAGTAAAATGAACATTACCTATACTTTTGATATACTGTACGACATGAATATAAATATTGGTATTGATTGCATCATTTAAAATATATTTGTTGTAAATTATTATGTTATGTATAGTAATGAATATTGTTAATAGAATTTCGAATTATTTAACAAGTTTTACGCTCTTTGAAATGTTACCCATTTATTTCATCTTTTGAACACCATAGTAGCCACTGGCTCAGCTCACCAGAGATGCACACGGAGACTTTGGGAACGGTACTATGACGTCGCTAGGATCCATTGACGACATAGTTGGCTTAACCTTCATCCGCCCGCGCTCCTTTGAGTCACAGTTGCGCTCGCGGCGCGGCAAACTGCCGCAGATCCCTAAATGATTGTTTTTTGTTGGTTTTCTTCAATCCACTCGCAGGGTAGTAACGAACTTAGGTGGGTGGACTATCTATACATATAAAACAAAGAGTTTTGAGCAACAAAAACTATAATACAAATATAAAATAGGTAAAGTTCAATACCTACTAATAGATAGGCAGAAAATCATAATTCAACGCGTGCTTCATGTTAAAACTTTCACAATATTTACTTCTGTTATTGCATTCAGCTGATGTTGGTATCTTTAGAGATTTTAGTAGGCCGGAAAACCTTTTGAGGGGACACATTCGCACAGGAATTAAAATTCATTGGAGAACGTGGGGATTTAAAGCGAATTCCTGCCTCCATAAGTCCGAAGGTTGGCTGAACCGAACGGAGAAGTTCCCTGAGGACGTGGACATGCAAACTACTGGTGACTCCTTTCACCACCTTTGAAAACTCCAGCTTCAGCTCCTCTTGAGCCTTTTTCGCATTGAAATCATGGGGTGCAGGTTGAAGGTTTCCCAGATCATTGAAGGTGGAAGTAGGAAGATTCTTTTGGGACTCAGAAATCTGTAGGCTATTCTCTTTGTCGACCCACTTGGCTTTGTGTTTGATTGACCAATTTAGCATTTCTATATCCGCTCCGTGACCAACGTGGGTACTAACTTAGGTTACTTTGGTGACTCCTGTGCGACGGTCCTCAGAAAGAGTTATTCCAACGGGACATACTCCACCAATTTTGCTGGAGCGTCTCTTACCTTTTCCTTTGCTGCGGTAGAAGCCTTCGCGGAAGCATGTGAAACGGCGAATTATTTTGTTCCTAGTACGGTACAATCCACTGGAAGCAATAAAACTGCACTTCTCTCTTTTTTCCAGACTCGATTTCCACATCAGGAATTCATCATAACTGTTGCACTCAAATGTTTTCTTATCAACTGACACACCGTGGGTTTCAACGTAATGCGCCAACACGGATAGTCGATCATCAAGCAAGAGAGTGTCATTAGTACTGCTTGAAGGTCCATTCGAAGTCAAATAAACGCGTCGAGTCGATATGAAGTCAACTTTTTTTCGTTTTCACGAAGTATTTGAGTCGACAATTGCTCTTCTTGAAGGTCCATTCGAACTCAAATAAACACCTCCAGTCGATATGAAGTCGACTTTTTTTCGTTTTTACGAAGTATTTGAGTCGACAATTGCTCTTCTTGAAGGTCCATTCGAACTCAAATAAACACCTCGAGTCGATATGAAGTCAACATTTTTTCGTTTTCACGAAGTATTTGAGTCGACAATTGCTCTTCTTGAAGGTCCGTTCGAACTCAAATAAACACCTCGAGTCGATATGAAGTCAACATTTTTTCGTTTTCACGAAGTATTTGAGTCGAAAAATGCTCTTCTTGAAGGTCCATTCGACCTCAAATAAACACGTCGAGTCGATATGAAGTCAACTTTTATTCGTTTTCACGAAGTATTTGAGTCGACAATTGCTTTTCTTGAAGGTCCATTCGAACTCAAATAAACTCCTCGAGTCGACATGAAGTCAACTTTTTTTCGTTTTCACGAAGTATTTGACTCATATCGACTCGACGTGTTTATTTGAGGTCGAATGGACCTTCAAGAAGAGCAATTGTCGACTCAAATACTTCGTGAAAACGAAAAAAAGTTGACTTCATATCGACTCGACGTGTTTATTTGAGTTCGAATGGACCTTCAAGAAGAGCAATTGTCGACTCCAATACTTCGTGAAAACGAAATAAAATTGACTTCATATCGACTCGACGTGTTTATTTGAGTTCGAATTGACCTTCAAGAAGCGCAATTGTCGACTCAAATACTTCGTGAAAACGAAAAAAGTTGACTTCATATCGACTCGAGGTGTTTATTTGAGTTCGAATGGACCTTCAAGAAGAGCAATTGTCGACTCAAATACTTCGTGAAAACAAAAAAGTTGACTTCATATCGACTCGACGTGTTTATTTGAGTTCGAATGTACCTTCAAGAAGAGCAATTGTCGACTCAAATACTTCGTGAAAACGAAAAAAAGTTGACTTCATATCGACTCGACGTGTTTATTTGAGTTCGAATGGACCTTCAAGAAGAGCAATTGTCGACTCAAATACTTCGTGAAAACGAAAAAAAGTTGACTTCATATCAACTCGAGGTGTTTATTTGAGGTCGAATGGACCTTCAAGAAGAGCAATTGTCGACTCAAATACTTCGTGTAAACGAAAAAAAGTTTACTTCATATCGACTCGAGGTGTTTATTTGAGTTCGAATGGACCTTCAAGAAGAGCAATTGTGAGCCTCAGACGGAATTGCGAGAAAATAGGACAGGGCATCGTTCGACACCTAAAATGAAAAAAGACTTCTTGAAGGTCCATTCGAACTCAAATAAACACCTCGAGTCGATATGAAGTCAACTTTTTTTCGTTTTCACGAAGTATTTGAGTCGACAATTGCTCTTCTTGAAGGTGTTTATTTGAGTTCGAATGTACCTTCAAGAAGAGCAATTGTCGACTCAAATACTTCGTGAAAACGAAAAAAAAGGTGACTTCATATCGACTCGACGTGTTTATTTGAGGTCGAATGGACCTTCAAGAAGAGCAATTGTCGACTCAAATACTTCGTGAAAACGAAAAAAAGTTGACTTCATATCGACTCGACGTGTTTATTTGAGTTCGAATGGACCTTCAAGAAGAGCAATTGTCGACTCCAATACTTCGTGAAAACGAAAAAAAGTTGACTTCATATCGACTCGACGTGTTTATTTGAGTTCGAATTGACCTTCAAGAAGCGCAATTGTCGACTCAAATACTTCGTGAAAACGAAAAAAGTTGACTTCATATCGACTCGAGGTGTTTATTTGAGTTCGAATGGACCTTCAAGAAGAGCAATTGTCGACTCAAATACTTCGTGAAAACAAAAAAGTTGACTTCATATCGACTCGACGTGTTTATTTGAGGTCGAATGGACCTTCAAGAAGAGCAATTGTCGACTCAAATACTTCGTGAAAACGAAAAAAAGTTGACTTCATATCGACTCGACGTGTTTATTTGAGGTCGAATGGACCTTCAAGAAGAGCAATTGTCGACTCAAATACTTCGTGAAAACGAAAAAAAGTTGACTTCATATCGACTCGACGTGTTTATTTGAGGTCGAATGGACCTTCAAGAAGAGCAATTGTCGACTCAAATACTTCGTGAAAACGAAAAAAAGTTGACTTCATATCGACTCGACGTGTTTATTTGAGTTCGAATTGACCTTCAAGAAGCGCAATTGTCGACTCAAATACTTCGTGAAAACGAAAAAAGTTGACTTCATATCGACTCGAGGTGTTTATTTGAGTTCGAATGGACCTTCAAGAAGAGCAATTGTCGACTCAAATACTTCGTGAAAACGAAAAAAAGTTGACTTCATATCGACTCGACGTGTTTATTTGAGGTCGAATGGACCTTCAAGAAGAGCAATTGTCGACTCAAATACTTCGTGAAAACGAAAAAAAGTTGACTTCATATCGACTCGACGTGTTTATTTGAGGTCGAATGGAACTTCAAGAAGAGCAATTGTCGACTCAAATACTTCGTGAAAACGAAAAAAAGTTGACTTCATATCGACTCGACGTGTTTATTTGAGGTCGAATGGACCTTCAAGAAGAGCAATTGTCGACTCAAATACTTCGTGAAAACGAAAAAAAGTTGACTTCATATCGACTCGAGGTGTTTATTTGAGTTCGAATGGACCTTCAAGAAGAGCAATTGTCGACTCCAATACTTCGTGAAAACGAAAAAAAGTTGACTTCATATCGACTCGACGTGTTTATTTGAGTTCGAATTGACCTTCAAGAAGCGCAATTGTCGACTCAAATACTTCGTGAAAACGAAAAAAGTTGACTTCATATCGACTCGAGGTGTTTATTTGAGTTCGAATGGACCTTCAAGAAGAGCAATTGTCGACTCAAATACTTCGTGAAAACAAAAAAGTTGACTTCATATCGACTCGACGTGTTTATTTGAGGTCGAATGGACCTTCAAGAAGAGCAATTGTCGACTCAAATACTTCGTGAAAACGAAAAAAAGTTGACTTCATATCGACTCGACGTGTTTATTTGAGGTCGAATGGACCTTCAAGAAGAGCAATTGTCGACTCAAATACTTCGTGAAAACGAAAAAAAGTTGACTTCATATCGACTCGACGTGTTTATTTGAGGTCGAATGGACCTTCAAGAAGAGCAATTGTCGACTCAAATACTTCGTGAAAACGAAAAAAAGTTGACTTCATATCGACTCGACGTGTTTATTTGAGTTCGAATTGACCTTCAAGAAGCGCAATTGTCGACTCAAATACTTCGTGAAAACGAAAAAAGTTGACTTCATATCGACTCGAGGTGTTTATTTGAGTTCGAATGGACCTTCAAGAAGAGCAATTGTCGACTCAAATACTTCGTGAAAACGAAAAAAAGTTGACTTCATATCGACTCGACGTGTTTATTTGAGGTCGAATGGACCTTCAAGAAGAGCAATTGTCGACTCAAATACTTCGTGAAAACGAAAAAAAGTTGACTTCATATCGACTCGACGTGTTTATTTGAGGTCGAATGGAACTTCAAGAAGAGCAATTGTCGACTCAAATACTTCGTGAAAACGAAAAAAAGTTGACTTCATATCGACTCGACGTGTTTATTTGAGGTCGAATGGACCTTCAAGAAGAGCAATTGTCGACTCAAATACTTCGTGAAAACGAAAAAAAGTTGACTTCATATCGACTCGAGGTGTTTATTTGAGTTCGAATGGACCTTCAAGAAGAGCAATTGTCGACTCAAATACTTCGTGAAAACGAAAAAAAGTTGACTTCATATAGACTCGAGGTGTTTATTTGAGTTCGAATGGACCTTCAAGAAGAGCAATTGTCGACTCAAATACTTTGTGAAAACGAAAAAAAGTTGACTTCATATCGACTCGACGTGTTTATTTGAGGTCGAGTGGAACATCAAGAAGAGCAATTGTCGACTCAAATACTACGTGAAAACGAAAAAAAGTTGACTTCATATCGACTCGACGTGTTTATTTGAGGTCGAATGGAACTTCAAGAAGAGCAATTGTCGACTCAAATACTTCGTGAAAACGAAAAAAAGTTGACTTCATATCGACTCGACGAGTTTATTTGAGTTCGAATGGACCTTCAAGAAGAGCAATTGTCGACTCAAATACTTCGTGAAAACGAAAAAAAGTTGACTTCATATCGACTCGACGTGTTTATTTGAGGTCGAGTGGACCTTCAAGAAGAGCAATTGTCGACTCAAATACTTCGTGGAACCGAAAAAAAGTTGACTTCATATCGACTCGAGGTGTTTATTTGAGTTCGAATGGACCTTCAAGAAGAGCAATTGTCGACTCAAATACTTCGTGAAAACGAAAAAAAGTTGACTTCATATCGACTCGAGGTGTTTATTTCAGGTCGAATGGAACTTCAAGAAGAGCAATTGTCGACTCAAATACTTCGTGAAAACGAAAAAAAGTTGACTTCATGTCGACTCGAGGTGTTTATTTGAGTTCGAATGGACCTTCAAGAAGAGCAATTGTCGACTCAAATACTTCGTGAAAACGAAAAAAAGTTGACTTCATATAGACTCGAGGTGTTTATTTGAGTTCGAATGGACCTTCAAGAAGAGCAATTGTCGACTCAAATACTTCGTGAAAACGAAAAAAGTTGACTTCATATCGACTCGAGGTGTTTATTTGAGTTCGAATGGACCTTCAAGAAGAGCAATTGTCGACTCAAATACTTCGTGAAAACGAAAAAAAGTTGACTTCATATCGACTCGACGTGTTTATTTGAGGTCGAATGGACCTTCAAGAAGAGCAATTGTCGACTCAAATACTTCGTGAAAACGAAAAAAAGTTGACTTCATATCGACTCGACGTGTTTATTTGAGGTCGAATGGAACTTCAAGAAGAGCAATTGTCGACTCAAATACTTCGTGAAAACGAAAAAAAGTTGACTTCATATCGACTCGACGTGTTTATTTGAGGTCGAGTGGAACATCAAGAAGAGCAATTGTCGACTCAAATACTACGTGAAAACGAAAAAAAGTTGACTTCATATCGACTCGACGTGTTTATTTGAGGTCGAATGGAACTTCAAGAAGAGCAATTGTCGACTCAAATACTTCGTGAAAACGAAAAAAAGTTGACTTCATATCGACTCGACGAGTTTATTTGAGTTCGAATGGACCTTCAAGAAGAGCAATTGTCGACTCAAATACTTCGTGAAAACGAAAAAAAGTTGACTTCATATCGACTCGACGTGTTTATTTGAGGTCGAGTGGACCTTCAAGAAGAGCAATTGTCGACTCAAATACTTCGTGGAACCGAAAAAAAGTTGACTTCATATCGACTCGAGGTGTTTATTTGAGTTCGAATGGACCTTCAAGAAGAGCAATTGTCGACTCAAATACTTCGTGAAAACGAAAAAAAGTTGACTTCATATCGACTCGAGGTGTTTATTTCAGGTCGAATGGAACTTCAAGAAGAGCAATTGTCGACTCAAATACTTCGTGAAAACGAAAAAAAGTTGACTTCATGTCGACTCGAGGTGTTTATTTGAGTTCGAATGGACCTTCAAGAAGAGCAATTGTCGACTCAAATACTTCGTGAAAACGAAAAAAAGTTGACTTCATATAGACTCGAGGTGTTTATTTGAGTTCGAATGGACCTTCAAGAAGAGCAATTGTCGACTCAAATACTTCGTGAAAACGAAAAAAAGTTGACTTCATATCGACTCGACGTGTTTATTTGAGGTCGAATGGACCTTCAAGAAGAGCAATTGTCGACTCAAATATTTTGTGAAAACGAAAAAAAGTTGACTTCATATCGACTCGACGTGTTTATTTGAGGTCGAGTGGACCATGAAGAAGAGCCATGGTCGACTCAAATATATCGTGAAAACAAAAACGTTGACTTCATATCGACTCGACGTGTTTATTTGAGGTCGAATGGACCTTCAAGAAGAGCAATTGTCGACTCAAATACTTCGTGAAAACGAAAAAAAAATTGACTTCATATCGACTCGACGTGTTTATTTGAGGTCGAATGGACCTTCAAGAAGAGCAATTGTCGACTCAAATACTTCGTGAAAACGAAAAAAAGTTGACTTCATATCGACTCGACGTGTTTATTTGAGTTCGAATGGACCTTCAAGAAGAGCAATTGTCGACTCCAATACTTCGTGAAAACGAAATAAAATTGACTTCATATCGACTCGACGTGTTTATTTGAGTTCGAATTGACCTTCAAGAAGCGCAATTGTCGACTCAAATACTTCGTGAAAACGAAAAAAGTTGACTTCATATCGACTCGAGGTGTTTATTTGAGTTCGAATGGACCTTCAAGAAGAGCAATTGTCGACTCAAATACTTCGTGAAAACAAAAAAGTTGACTTCATATCGACTCGACGTGTTTATTTGAGGTCGAATGGACCTTCAAGAAGAGCAATTGTCGACTCAAATACTTCGTGAAAACGAAAAAAAGTTGACTTCATATCGACTCGAGGTGTTTATTTGAGTTCGAATGGACCTTCAAGAAGAGCAATTGTCGACTCAAATACTTCGTGAAAACGAAAAAAAGTTGACTTCATATAGACTCGAGGTGTTTATTTGAGTTCGAATAGACCTTCAAGAAGAGCAATTGTCGACTCAAATACTTCGTGAAAACGAAAAAAAGTTTACTTCATATCGACTCGACGTGTTTATTTGAGGTCGAATGGACCATCAAGAAGAGCAATTGTCGACTCAAATACTTCGTGAAAACGAAAAAAAGTTGACTTCATATAGACTCGAGGTGTTTATTTGAGTTCGAATGGACCTTCAAGAAGAGCAATTGTCGACTCAAATACTTCGTGAAAACGAAAAAAAGTTGACTTCATATCGACTCGAGGTGTTTATTTGAGTTCGAATGGACCTTCAAGAAGAGCAATTGTCGACTCAAATACTTCGTGAAAACGAAAAAAAGTTGACTCCATATAGACTCGAGGTGTTTATTTGAGTTCGAATGGACCTTCAAGAAGAGCAATTGTCGACTCAAATACTTCGTGAAAACGAAAAAAAGTTGACTTCATATCGACTCGAGGTGTTTATTTGAGTTCGAATGGACCTTCAAGAAGAGCAATTGTCGACTCAAATACTTCGTGAAAACGAAAAAAAGTTGACTTCATATCGACTCGAGGTGTTTATTTCAGGTCGAATGGAACTTCAAGAAGAGCAATTGTCGACTCAAATACTTCGTGAAAACAAAAAAAGTTGACTTCATATCGACTCGACGTGTTTATTTGAGGTTGAATGGACCTTCAAGAAGAGCAATTGTCGACTCAAATACTTCGTGAAAGCGAAAAAAAGTTGACTTCATATCGACTCGACGTGTTTATTTGAGGTCGAATGGACCTTCAAGAAGAGCAATTGTCGACTCAAATACTTCGTGAAAACGAAAAAAAGTTGACTTCATATCGACCCAACGTGTTTATTTGAGGTCAAATGGACCTTCAAGAAGAGCAATTGTCGACTCAAATACTTCGTGAACACGAAAAAAAGTTGACTTCATATCGACTCGACGTGTTTATTTGAGTTCGAATGGACCTGCAAGAAGAGCAATTGTCGACTCAAATACTTCGTGAAAACGAAAAAAAGTAGACTTCATATCGACTCGAGGTGTTTATTTGAGTTCGAATGGACCTCCAAGAAGAGCAATTGTCGACTCAAATACTTCGTGAAAACGAAAAAAAGTTGACTTCATATCGACTCGACGTGTTTATTTGAGGTCGAATGGACCTTCAAGAAGAGCAATTGTCGACTCAAATACTTCGTGAAAACGAAAAAAAGTTGACTTCATATCGACTCGAGGTGTTTATTTGAGTTCGAATGGACCTCCAAGAAGAGCAATTGTCGACTCAAATACTTCGTGAAAACGAAAAAAAGTTGACTTCATATCGACTCGAGGTGTTTATTTGAGTTCGAATGGACCGTCAAGAAGAGCAATTGTCGACTCAAATACTTCGTGAAAACGAAAAAAAGTTGACTTCATATCGACTCGACGTGTTTTTTTGAGGTCGAATGGACGTTCAAGAAGAGCAATTGTCGACTCAAATACTTCGTGAAAACGAAAAAAAGTTGACTTCATATCGACTCGACGTGTTTATTTGAGGTCGAATGGACGTTCAAGAAGAGCAATTGTCGACTCAAATACTTCGTGAAAACGAAAAAAAGTTGACTTCATATCGACTCGAGGTGTTTATTTGAGTTCGAATGGACCTCCAAGAAGAGCAATTGTCGACTCAAATACTTCGTGAAAACGAAAAAAAGTTGACTTCATATCGACTCGACGTGTTTATTTGAGGTCGAATGGACGTTCAAGAAGAGCAATTGTCGACTCAAATACTTCGTGACAACGAAAAAAAGTTGACTTCATATCGACTCGAGGTGTTTATTTGAGGTCGAATGGACGTTCAAGAAGAGCAATTGTCGACTCAAATACTTCGTGAAAGCGAAAAAAAGTTGACTTCATATCGACTCGACGTGTTTATTTGAGGTCGAATGGACCTTCAAGAAGAGCAATTGTCGACTCAAATACTTCGTGGAAACGAAAAAAAGTTGACTTCATATCGACTCGAGGTGTTTATTTGAGTTCGAATGGACCTTCAAGAAGAGCAATTGTCGACTCAAATACTTCGTGAAAACAAAAAAAAGTTGACTTCATATCGACTGGACGTGTTTATTTGACGTCGAGTGGACCTTCAAGAAGAGCAATTGTCGACTCAAATACTTCGTGAAAACGAAAAAAAGTTGACTTCATATCGTCTCGAGGTGTTTATTTGAGTTCGAATGGACCTTCAAGAAGAGCAATTGTCGACTCAAATACTTCGTGAAAACGAAAAAAAGTTGACTTCATATCGTCTCGAGGTGTTTATTTGAGTTCGAATGGACCTTCAAGAAGAGCAATTGTCGACTCAAATACTTCGTGAAAACGAAAAAAAGTTGACTTCATATCGACTCGAGGTGTTTATTTGAGGTCGAATGGACCTTCAAGAAGAGCAATTGTCGACTCAAATACTTCGTGAAAACGAAAAAAAGTTGACTTCATATCGACTCGAGGTGTTTATTTGAGTTCGAATGGACCTTCAAGAAGAGCAATTGTCGACTCAAATACTTCGTGAAAACGAAAAAAAAGTTGACTTCATATCGACTCGAGGTGTTTATTTGAGGTCGAATGGACCTTCAAGAAGAGCAATTGTCGACCCAAATACTTATAATAATAATAATAAACGTTTATTACGGGAAACACCCAGTTTACAGGTTTTACATTCATGAAAAAAGATGTAGTACACAATCTGCACTAAAACTTAGTGATAATAATGAATATAAAATATATAAGGCCGCAAGAAGCAAATTATAGATGTACGTACAAATAATACAGCATAACATTTTTTTATTAGTTTACCAATTCAAAGTGTAGTCGAGTATTAGGAAAAGGAGGTTAATTTGTCCAATTGTGACTTGAATCCTGAAAGGCTAGAGCCAAAGAAATCAAGTGACGGATGAGAATTTGCGTTGTACATCAGTCTATTGATCGGAGAAAATTTGCCGTAATCAGTTCGATGAAATTCTAAGGTGAAGAATTTCTTGAAAGTGTTTATTTGAGGTCGAATGGACGTGTGACGTGTTTATTCGAGGTCGAATGGACCTTCAAGAAGAGCAATTGTCGACTCAAATACTTCGTGAAAACGAAAAAAAGTTGACTTCATATCGACTCGAGGTGTTTATTTCAGGTCGAATGGAACTTCAAGAAGAGCAATTGGACCACTGCGGAGTGTGTGGCCGACAAGCTGCGGTATGAGCGTGATTGTTGAATTAATTGTTTACACACAGGTGATCATTCTCAATAATTTATATTGTCAATACGAATGCAAGCTTCATATAAGTTTCTGCAAAGACATAAAATGTCCCACTCGTATGCAAGCATTTAGTTTTTGACATTTTCATGTCTTTGCTCTGGCACATAAACTGATCGGGAAAAACTTGTTCCCTTGATTCACCCTTTCCTTTAGATCACGTCAGAACACAAGCGACCGGCGGGCCACTACGTCAGAGACTATTACGCACGAGCGTATGACGTCAGACGGCTGACAGGTGGCCAACAAGTACGTCAGAGCCTATGACGCACGAGCGTATGACGTAAGACGGCTGGCAGAAGGCCAACTAGTGCGTCAGAGCCTATGACGCACGAGCGTATGACGTAAGACGGCTGGCAGGAGGCTAACTAGTTTGTCAGATCCTATGACGCACGAGCGTATGACGTAAGACGGCTGGTAGGTGGACAACAAGTACGTCAGAGCCTATGACGCACGAGCGTATGACGTAAGACGGCTGGCAGGAGGCCAACTATGACGCCCGAGCGTATGACGTCAGAGGGCTGGCAGGAGGCCAACTAGTACGTCAGTGCCTATGACGCACGAGCGTATGACGTCAGACGGCTGGCAGAAGGCCAATTAGTACGTAAAAGCGTATGCCGTAAGAGGTTATGACGTCAGACGGATGGCGGGAGGCTAACTAGTACGTCAGAGCCTATGACGCACGAGCGTATGACGTCAGAGGGCTGGATGGCTATGTCATCGGGTGGTAGCGAAGGGAGGTCGTGATGACGTCAAAGGGGCCAGAGGAAGGCAGATATCTGAAACCCCCATTTCTTCCTCACTACTTTCGTGATCACCGTGAAATTTCCTAAAGGATCTCCGAGTTTCAGTTCGTTTTTCATGTTCTGTAGTATTTCTTTTCTTTTTACCATGAATATTTCAATGTTTGTTGCACATTTGGGTATTCTGCGGTTTCAAACGATTTCGACCAATTTTCCATTAAAAAAAAATTGAGTTGAGACTGAATAAAAAAATCGACTAAAATCGTCGATGATCGATTGTGGAGGCGCGATTTATCGGTGACATTGATTGTGGGCTTCCGATGTTACAATCGATGGCATAATCGATTGTGAGGGTCCGATGTCCCATCCCTGAACAAGTGAAACCCACAACAAATGACGTCACTGTTCCGATCCCAAAATCTCCCGTGTGCCACAACTCACTACTCAAGTAAGAAAAAATTATTTATTAAATTAAATTTTTAATCCAAAAATTAACTGTTTCAGTAATCTTGGCTGGTATATTTCAAACGATTTTTTTTCGAAGGAAATTGGGGTTTCATTCACTAAAAACCCTTAAAACCTAATCCACCCTCGATTCCTCTTTCCAGCATTACTTCCTTGTGCAGATCACCCTTCTGTCTATACCAGACTGTGTTGCAAATCGGCACCATACCATATTCTCACCGTACTCATACCATACCATACGAATTTCTTTCCTATCATACGATACTGTACTATACCAAATAATACATACAATAATATACCATACCATACTCATACCATGTCATACAAACCGAGTGAATATTGAAATGTCATCCATTTCTGACCTATATTTAAAATTTCAAGTATCTAGCTCATCATCAAAATTTAATTTGTTTAAACAAATAGGTATTATTAAACAAGTTTACAGACAAGAAACCGAGTGAATATTGCATTGTGATCCGGTTCTGAACTATTTTTAAAATTTCAAGTCAATAGATCATCATCAAAATTTAATTTGTATTATTACAAAAAGGTATTATTTAAACAATTTTACACATGAGAAGCCGAGTGAATATTGCAATGTGGTCTATCCCCGACTCACGGTTAAAATTTGTAGACTGTAGTTTACCGGGAAGATGAAAAAAGGTAGTTTTATTCTGGGCGTCTGGGGGTTGGGTCACATAACGGCCGTTTTCGACGCGAAAGTTTAGTGTTTTTCCTAAACCTTTGCGCGGTCACTGTGAACGAACGGCTGGTCGCACAAAAATCCAATTGGTCTTAAAAGATTCGTAATTTTTCAGGTCATTCAAAAGTGAACTGAAAATTAAACGGTTCAGTCAAATAGTTTGAGATATGACATCGTCGAAATTTAAAATTTCGTTTTGAACCCCTTTCCCTTGACCTAGGGTTATGAAAAGTTTCGAGGATCATTGTGGGGCTGGTCCAAACCCGGAAACCAAATTTCGTAATTTTAGCTAAACGCTAACTGGGCAAAGTGCCACGGACGGCGTACGGGGGACGGCGTACGGGTGACGGACGGATTTTTTTTTATTCGATTTTCTGAATCTACGTATCTTGAAACGTAAACCAACAAATTTTGAGGGGGGGTTAAAAAAATTTTTTCTTTGGGCGATTCCAATGGTTCATTATCGAAGATAATAAACCAAAATCGACTAAAATCGTCGATGATCGATTGTGGAGGCGCGATTTATCGGTGACATCGATTGTGGGCTTCCGATGTTACAATCGATGGCATAATCGATTGTGAGGGTCCGATGTCCCATCCCTGAACAAGTGAAACCCACAACAAATGACGTCACTGTTCCGATCCCAAAATCTCCCGTGTGCCACAACTCACTACTCAAGTAAGAAAAAATTATTTATTAAATTAAATTTTTAATCCAAAAATTAACTGTTTCAGTAATCTTGGCTGGTATATTTCAAACGATTTTTTTTCGAAGGAAACTGGGGTTTCATTCACTAAAAACCCTTAAAACCTAATCCACCCTCGATTCCTCTTTCCAGCATTACTTCTGTGTGGCGGCGATGCCACGCCCTCTTCTGATGTCTCCTCACTGCCACAAGTTTATCTTCATATATGAGAATTTAAATTGTTGATTTACCTCTTCATTTAGTCTAAACGAATGGAGAATTTTCACATAAAAGACGCAAATTCATCAGAAATAGCGAACAGTGAAACTGAAACAGGTTCCATCCATTGAAATAACGAACCTGATGTTAAGAAGAAACTTGATGATTTTTTCTTTAGTTCCCGAGTGCATAAACAGAGAGAGCTAAATTCGCCTGAAAACGAAATTTTTGACAAAATGAATCCTACGGCACCTTAAACTTCTTTTCGATTTGGTGTTTGATGAATAACATCGTGTGACTGGTTTTTTTAACTATTATATTCGATACTAAACATTGAAATCTGAATTAAAATAAAATTTCTGTCAATGAAGTTGAACACCAGACCATCTGTCATACGAGCATGTGACTTTTCTGGGCAACACTGGGGATTTTTCATCAACCGATTGGGGCTGATATTGCATAGTGAATACCCATTTTTTCATCTAAATTTCGTTTTTAATCAGTGAAATGGCAGCAAAGTCTCCTTTTCTTCGTGCGATAGCCGTAAGTCGAAATTCCTTTCATATTTTAGAACCCGAAACAAAAATCGTTACTATTCATCCGGGCCGTTTTTTGTGCCCCTTTCAGCTGAACTTTTATGGTCTTCGATTTTTCGTCGTTATTATTTGAATGTATGTAGTGGTAGAGGTACTGAGTGCTGTTTAAGTCACTCATTCATTGTAAAAAGTTTATATTTCGATGTTGACTGGTATCAGTCAGGAATGCATGATTAGGAAACTCGATTTGCCTGTGGTTGCAACTGATTTGTGATAAGACTGTGTTTCATTTTACGCGTTTACGTAGCAAGTACAACGTTAGTCTTAACGTTAGTACAACGTTAGTTTACGCAGGATTGAAGATATTATGGATATATAAAGTACCAACGAACGGGGAGAACTTTGAAAGGGGCAGGTCCTTAGTGATAAGGTAGGTAGGAACCTACCAGTATCTCAAGTGCCTCAGGTACAGTCCTGGCCTCAGAGGCCGTCGGAATGGTTTTTTTTATTTGTCCGTTTTGGCCTGTACAAGCCCTTCGATGGCCTCGAGGCCACGACACTCGCGCGAAGGAAATCCTCAAGGTTTGGACTGTTCAGTCCAAAATCTTGAGGAAATCCTTCAGGTGTGTGGCTGCCTTTCAATCAAGAAAAACACATGCAGTCATTAATAATTACGCAGTTGCTGGCTATGATCCTAAAGTTATGTTATGTTGACTTGACTCTGCACACACAGAGGAAACAAGTGGTTGAAAGCTTTCAAAAGAGGTAAGTCAACTTATCTCGTTTTTCGCCCAGCGAAAATGCTAAGGATTTCGTGTATAACGAGATAAATTGTGACATAGCTCCTAAGTCTGCAACACATTGGGACATTTTATGTCTTTAGTCCCCACCATCATCACCCCCCCCCCCCCCCATTTCCTCCCTCATTACCCTAATATACACCCTAATAAGCCATGGTACATTAAACACACATGTTGTGATACAGTTACTGTTTCGGTTGTAGTATCATTGTCTTCTACATTGTCTTCTGTTTAATTCAGCTTTCCGTACATCCACGGTCGTGTGCAGGGCATGGAAATATTCGATAAATTGAGGGCTTTCCAACGAGTGGTGAACGATTTTCATGGGTTGAAAAATGAGGAAGTTAGTTTTCGTGACGATTTTTTTGTTTGTGTGCCATAGCAAAGACATAAAATGTCAACAAAAAAAAAACGGTGAAACTAGAGCAGATACGATTTTACTATTTAAGCAGACTACTATTTAGTGGCATGTTGAAAATCTGCATAATATTTTCCATTTCCAGAAACGTGGATTCGCTCAGGCGCAAACAGCCCCAGCAGCGCAGGAAATCCAGCTCAAGACTCTCTCCAATCGAGTAGTTGCTGCGTCTATCGGTTCCCCAGTAAAAGGCCTCGCCAAAGTCGCCGTTGCAGTCAGGTAGATATGAAAATGAATTCGATTCGCAGAATCAAAACTCTACAATTTCTTCATCATATTACTGTAATTCTTACCTATATTGCAATGGATGTTTATCTTGGATGCAATAAAGATCTATCTATCTATTTTCTTCATCATATAGGTATGTTTCATTTATCATTTGTATAAATAATTCATTGACCATCGCTTAGCAAGTTGACCATCGCTTAGCAAGGTAATGGGGAATTTGCGTTAATTTTTAAAATTATTTCATACAAATGTACTTACAAGCTTGGAGAATAACAAAAATTACAGACCGCTGCCTGAAAAGTCTTCTCAAAAATTAGGGAATTTAGAATACACGTTACTCTATGACCAAACTATACAACAGAAGGATGGTATTCGGAATCGACAATTGACGCAAATTCCCCATTGTATACAGAGCAGTGACGTAGACTGAAGGGTGATCTGTACAGGAGAAAACAAACCGTTGTGAAAGAATTTGCTGAGTGTATCTTGAAACGTAAAACGTCAAATTTTGATGGGGGGGGGGGGGGGTTAAACAATTGTTTTCTTTGGTCGATTCCAATGTTTTATTATCGAAGACAATAAACCAAAATATTCCTATTTCAGGGCTGGAAGCCGATATGAAAGTGTTGACAATGCTGGAGTCAGCCACATCATTCGCAGCTCCTGCGGACTCTCCACGGAAAGCGTCTCTGAGTTCGCCATCATGAGGAACCTTCAGAAATTAGGCTCAACCCTCTCTGCTACGTCCGACAGGGAAACCATTGTGTACACCTTGGAATCCTCACTGGACAACATGTAGGTCAAACATCGTTATTCAGACCAGGTTTATGAAAGACTATGAATTCTTTGTTTTCACAATGGCCAGATTGAACAATATTACAACTAGAAAAATGTTACGGTTTGCCTGAGCTGATGAAGAAAAATCAACAACACAACAGACAAATCACTACAATTCATTTCCACTTCACCCTGTTCCTTGTTTTCCTGATTGTTTTGCTTACTCTGGTGGTTATGAATGGATGACCATGGAATCTTTGCTTTAATAAAACACACATTTGAAATGTTTCAGCCAGCCTAGCTTGAAGTACCTTACGTCCATCATTAACGAACAAGCATTCAAGCCTTGGGAGGTCGCTGACAACATACCCCGGATCAAATATGAACTTGGCGGTATTCCTCCCCAGGTATGAAGATGTTTATAGGTGAAGGTGCTTATAGGTGGTTATGGTCTATGGGGGGTTATGAAAATTGCAGATTCCTATGTAAGTACTGTAAGAAGTTATTCACATCATTCATTGTTTGCAGGCTCTCGTATTTGATCTAATCCACCAGGCTGCTTACAGAAATGGATTAGGAAACTCGATCTTTGTGAAAAGTCACAACATCAAAAAACTCGGAAGTGAAACGGTTAGTAGTTTTCTGTCATTGGCCTGACTCCTAGTTGAATCACTCGAAAAAATTAACCAACTAATTAACCTATTCTCAATGTTTCTCTATCATTTTCTGTAGATTCAGCACTTTGTAGCAGAAAGATTCCTATCTAACAAGATCGCAGTTGTTGGTCTTGGGCTCGACCTCGTTGACGTATCACTGTTTGGTCAAAGTCTTGGTAAAGATGGAAATGGTGAGCAGATTAATAATTAATTATTAGTTATTCTCGTCTCATTTTGATTGGAGTCTAAACTGGCAATAAAGGGCAGCGATGGGCGTATTCGTAATCATAAATGCGAATACGACTAAAATTCATAATTTGGAAAATATGAATACGAATAAACCCTCCATAATCACATCTTTTTGTACATTTTCCCAGAAACACATACTTTTTTTGTGTGAATGTAACTAAAATCCACTGCATTTTGTTTTAGAACGCCACTCAAATTATCCTATTTTACAATGAATTTTACTGAAACTCAAGCTTTTTCCACATAAATTCTACAAAAATTCACATCTTTTTGTTTGTGAAATTTGCCACAATTGACTTTTTTGTGAAAATTTGAATTGCACTGGAATTTATCTGGTCAAAATGTTAATTTATAAAGTCAAATTTACGGTAAAAAGGAGCAATATTAGCAAAATTCATCCATAAATGGCCTAATTATTTATAAAATTCATAAAAAGGTGTTATTTGTTGGAATATTTACACGAAAAATGTTAATTTTTGTAGGAAAAAACTTGAATTTCGTTAAAATTCACAAAAAGATGTGATAATGGCTTTATTCGTATTCATATTCATGTTTTCCAAATTATAAATTTTATTCGTATTCATATTTATGAATACGAATACGCCCATAACTGATCGAGGGGAGTCAAAAGGCGAGAAATCGGGAATCCAAGCTTTTCATGGAATGCCATTTCGAGCTCCTTTGAAATAAACTGAACCCACCATCGCTTTCCGTGTGGGACTGATGCGTTTTGATGCCTATTTGTTAGGAATGTTGAGATACCATGATACCACTCAAGTATCGACCAGTATCAATACCTCTTCCAATGCAGGTATCGAGCCAAAAGTATCTACCTATACCAGAATCATATGGTAACCACCTACTAGTCACAGATTAGATCAACTTATTGTATTATACAGTTCCTTTGATGAATAAACTCCATTTTCCCCCCTGAAATGTTTATATAAATTATATAATATAAACACCCTAGACAAAGAAAACTAGCGAGTCCAACTTTCAACAATTTTAATCATAATTTTCATCAAGTAAAATGTACTATAGGCATGAACAAGTATGTACTGACTAAAGAAAAACTCCTTGAATTTAACGCAGTGAATGACAGGTACATATTTTTGTAGAAGAAAAATCACTTAATAAGACCAATTTTTCCATTCTCTTGGCGAGAAGACGGTTTCTGTCCTTCGTCAGAATAACAAAAATAATCTCGAAGTAGGGCTTTCGAAAATAATATTTCAGTAGGGGCTGAAGAAGCGCCGATACACAAATATCGCTAAAGATCAGGGAACACTACCAGAGAATCGCAGTGGACCGAGCCAAAATGGCAGACACACGGGAGATTCGAGATATCGATAGTTAGTGACGTCACGAGAACACCACGTAATGCAACAATGATCAAAGGCCCTCTGATGGCTCCAAAAATCAAAGCTTGCAGTCTTCGGTAAATTTGATGATACATCAGAATCGCTGGACGAGTCCAGGCGCAAGAATGCTTATGAGAGAAGAAATGGCTTTCACATGGCTGATGGATTTCTAAAACCTTGGGTCCAAAAGTTTAGCAAAAGCATTCCTTGAGTTTTCCGAATCTGTGATCAAATTGCTCTAGAAGAACCTGCTGTGGCAATTGGCCACACAATATTCAAAGCTGAAATTTGTGCCAAGCTGCAGTTTATGAGAGGGACGACTTTTGATATGATAACACACTGTTCCCCGTCGACAGTTGCTGTTCTTGAAGGTCCATTCGATATCAAATGAACACCTCGAGTCGATTTGAAGTCGACTTCTTTCGAGTTATACGACGTATTTGAGTCGACAATTGCTCTTCTTGAAGCTCCATTCGACTTCAAATGAACACCTCGAGTCGATTTGAAGTCGACTTCTTTCGAGTTTTACGACGTATTTGAGTCGACAATTGCTCTTCTTGAAGGTTCATTCGATTTCAAATGAACACCTCGAGTCGATTTGAAGTCGACTTCTTTCGAGTTTTACGACGTATTTGAGTCGAAAATTGCTCTTCTTGATGGTTCATTCGATTTCAAATGAACACCTCGAGTCGATTTGAAGTCGACCTTTACGAGTTATACGACGTATTTTAAGTCGACTTCTTTCGAGTTATACGACGTATTTGAGTCGACAATTGCTCTTCTTGAAGGTCCATTCGATTTCAAATGAACACCTCGAGTCGATTTGAAGTCGACTTCTTTCGAGTTTTACGACGTATTTGAGTCGAAAATTGCTCTTCTTGAAGGTCCATTCGATTTCAACTAATTCCGGAGGCACCTAAAGAGTGATTAATTATTTTAATTCTGCCATTTCTGAACCACTGATGGCTGGAGGGGCTACTGGATCTCTCATCAAAATTAGGAAGCACAAGACGACTGATACGGAAATGATGATCTCCGGAATAAACGGATAAAATCATCAAATGATCTGGTATCAAATCGAAATCAAAGTACGATACTAAATTAACCGGTATTGAAAGAAAAGTATCGATACCAGTTACACATCAGCAGTATCACAACATCCCTACTAATTGTACAGTATTCAGTTGATTATTTCTTGTTCAATTAACTGGAATATGATTCTGCAGGATCCCAAGCTGCTGCCTCGGTCTACAAGGGAGGTGACGTTCGCAAAGACACAGGTTCCAACATCACCCACACCATCATTGCTTCCGAAGCTTCTGGGTGAGCGTTTGAATCGGTTATGTACCTGTATATATTATGTGCAGTATCGTGGCAGTATAAAATCACTCTACCTGGTACTGGAAAAAAACGAGATATATCCGACATCTTAATCGTCGATAATGTATCATATCAAAAAATGTTCTTTTTGAAGGCTCAATAAGAAAGATGTGTTCACTTGGGCTGTACTCCGCAACGCCTTGGGCTCAGGGCCCTCCGTGAAATGGGGTGCTGGTGTCGACCCTCTCTCCAAGGCTGCTGCCAAGAGCGGAAGCCCAACCAGTATTTCTGCTGTTAACATCGCACATTCCGACTCAGGGCTCTTTGGAATCCTCGTCTCCTCCGAGAGTGATAATGCCAAAACGGTAAGACATAATCCTAGAACCAGGTAACGTAAGAACCAAGTTTGTCCTAAGCTAAAGATTGAGGCCTGCACGAGTAGACCCTCAAAATTTCAAGTCTCTAGGCACATTCGTTTGGATATTTCAGAAATGTTTCATAGTATCCACTCCTTAAATGTTAGGAATACTTGCGTAGGATCTGCAGGCCATTCTCCACAACATTATTCTTCCTTGCTAAAAAATTACCCTCTTCTTACCATCCATCTACAAAACACAATAGGTACACACTGAAAACACAAACCGACAGTGAAGACGTGAACCCTCGTCACAAACAGGACGAAGCCCCCGGTAGGGGCGCTGACATCGCCGAGCTTCAGAGAGTCCAAGTGCCAGCTGTGATTAAAAGGGGTCGTAACGCTCGCGTCGCTGTAGCATTTCGCTTCTTTTTTTGCATTTCGCTGTAGCGTTTCTTCATTCGAATTTTGAAATTCTGCCACTTACACATCTCTGCCACAGTTCCTTGGACATCTTGGAAAGAAACGAGGTGTTGAAGAACCAGACTTCACAAATCAGGTTTCATCCAGGGTGAGGGGAAGATGCTAAACGGTCTGTATGCAATGTTAGCACAGTTCCTCTGCCAGACCATTAAATGGTCTTCAAATTTGGAAGAATGTAAAAGCTGTTTTCTGAAAAAATTTCAATAGAATTCTATTCAGAGAATTTTCTAAGGCCATCCAGAGCTTTATACAACCAGGCCACAAAGGGCTCAAAGGTAGAGCCTTTTTTTAAGATACCTAAGGATGGGTTTCGATTAATGCCCCAAATAATTGGTGTATTTTTAATCGATGTTTAAATGACGATTATCTAATTGTTTTTTTTTTCTTGTTTTCTTTTTCCTGCGTGAGCGTTGGGACTAATTTATTCACAAATCTTTGCTTTTTCCTCAATCAATTCTAATTGTTGCCACACTTGTCAGTTATGAGCAGGGCCGTCTTGGGGTTTATTGGCGCCCGGGCCGAGATGTCGTCTGGTTATCAGTTATCAATCACTCTGGCTCTAGGTCGGTCCTCACTCCCTCAGAACATATAACCTGCTTCTGTCCTTCACGTTTACTTTAGTGCCTTGTTTGACTTGTTTGTTATTGCCTCCAAAAAGTGTGCCAAAATGCCTCCATAAAGTGCGATCTGGGAGCATTTGAAAAAATAAAAATAAATAAAACTCAGCAAAATGCCGCAATTGTGTTGTTCATTGGTAATAACACGAATTTGAAGAATCATCTGGAGCACAAGCATCTAAAAGTTAATGTAAAGAGACCTGCTCAGTGCGTGTCTAAATTACGAAACACTTCATAAAAGTCTAAATCATGCGGCTCTGCTAGTAGTCCCTCTACTAGGGCTTAATCGCCAACATCACGACGACCTCGATATCTAGTAGCTACATTTCATTAATACATTCGATAAAGCAACACTTTCAACATACAAGACATTCGACATGCGGTGGTAGGTACTTCCTGTTTGTAATTCATTGCAGACGTAGGTACAAGAAAAATTACAGAATTATATTAGTACAAATTAATGCTAATGCGATTTAGAAGGGTGATCTGTGCACAGTAATACACCTTCTAAATCGCATTAGCATTAATTTGTACTAATATAATTCTGTAATTTTTCTTGTACCTACGTCTGCAATAAATTACAAACAGGAAGTACCTACCACCGCATGTTCGAAATAATTTTCTTCCAGTTGACACAAAAACTACCTCAGAACCTTGTTCCCCAGTATGACTGACTACAGTTATCTGTCGTCAATCATCAGTAAATTAGGGATGAGTACTGAACAACAAAATATCGATTACTGGAAATTCATATTTTGACCAATTAATCGATGGCAAAGAAATCGATTAATCGATGCAAAAATTAATCAACAAGTTTTTGAAGAAAAAAAAAATCAAATTTTTATCGAATGTCTTGTATGTCGGTATACACGCTGCAAATTCCTTAATTTATATTATAAATTAAGGAATTTGCAGCGTTTATACCTATTCAATTCCACTTGACTTGCATCCACACGATGTTCAGGTGTATTCAAGGGATAGGATATGAGCTTTCGCAGGCCGCTGATCCTCAACTATCCTCAAGCTATTCTACACCTTCTACGTGATTCCATTCGGTTTGTTTGTTCAATCGTCTTTTGTTTAGGTGACGTACGGACTAGTTCCTCATTGCTTTTTCAATTGTGATTTCAATTATCTTTATCCTATTCATTTGAAGTGCATTTTGCATTGTGTTCGAATGCAATAAGAGGTTTAATGGTATTGAGTTCTCGCTTTTAATCGACAAGTCGTTACTGTTTTATAGCCGTCGTTAAACGGAACTACCGCGGAGCTCCATTTTCGCGTTCTCTGACGTTAGTTTGCTTATCGTACACTGTGTTCAAGAATCCAAGAAATTGTGATCAGGTACTTACTGTACTGAATAAGTGGTTATACAGCGTTGACGATTTCTCAAGCAAGTTTCATTCAGAAACTCAATTGGTAGGGGAAACTAGGGACGTTAGACCCAACCTGCGGTTTTTCTGCGCCGTATAAGTTATACGTGGGTTTTTCATGTTGAAAACAGATTGCATCATGCACATTTTGAGGCCGAAATCAATCATTTTAAGCACAATTGTGGGTAGGTTGCTAGGATAGGTTTTTGAATAGGTGTCAAAAAGGGTCAAACTTTTCTAAGATTAGTTCGAACCTCCCTAAACTCGGAAAAAAAAAAATATTTTTTTTCCTTTAATATATTTTATTGCGCCAAGTATATACAAGTAAACTTATAAGCAATATTCGTATGTTGAATTTTAAATTAAATGTTCAAAACTAAGTACATCACTTATATCGTCTTATATTGTTCTGACGTTTTCACATTAGTTGAGCAAGCTCATGCGGTTTGGTACGTTTCAATCTTCGGAGTAGATCATCTGTGTCTAGGAGTCGGACAACATCGTCGTTGACGTGATCTTGTAGCCTCATTAAGTGGTTGATGGCTTGGTTGCGTATGACCTCATTGACCGATTCCACTTGAAGCTCGTAGTGAATCGGTCGTTACGAAAGTATCTGTATGCATCTGTGCATGAACGCAGAACATTATTCTGGAATCGCTGAATAATGTTGCGATTGCTAGGTGCGGTGCATCCCCACAATTGTGCACCATAAGTCCATACGGGTCTCAGGACTTGTTTGTACAGAATGAGCTTGTTATGAATAGACATTTTTGACCGCCTTCCCATAAGCCAGAACATTTTTCTGAATTTTACTGTGAGCTCGGTTTTTTCTTTTTTACATGCTCTTTCCATCTCAGTTTGGCATCAAGTGTCATTCCAAGATATTTTGCTTCGTTAGCATGTGGGATTGCCTGTCCATTGAGGTAAGCAGGCACATAGTTGCATCTCTTATTAGTGAAGTCAACGTGCACTGATTTTGTCTCATTTAGTCTGATTCTCCATTTAGTTGTCCAGGAGTGAATGCGAGAGATGGATCGGTTTAGTTTATTTACTGATTCGTTATTGGTTTCCCCGATTGCCAGGACTGCAGTATCATCCGCAAAAGTGGCAGTTGTGTTTTCTTCAATTTCTGGCAAGTCGCTGGTATATAGCAGGTAAAGTAGGGGTCCCAATACGCTGCCTTGAGGCACACCTGCCTGGATCTTTTTGGGTTCTGAAAAGGCGTCATCGTGTTTAACTCGAAAGTACCGATCAGCAAAATATGACCCAAGAAGTGCTGCATAGCTTGTAGGTTTCAGAAAATATGCCAGGTAAAAGCAATGAGTTTCCAACTATGATTCACAAAAGCAGTCTTTATTAAATTAGTCATACTTGATATAAAGTAGTTAGGAACATCAAAAATTCATACAAAACACAGGCTGGTAGCCTCTGGCGTCCGGACAGGAAGTTTTTTATTTCTGTCAAGAAACCCACGCAACCAGAAATCCATAGCCTTCTTCTTTCTTCTCATGCCACGAATTCGAAATTTTCTTCCTGTTTTTGAAAGCACAGTCGTGGGCCAGTTTCTAGACCATTTTACATGTGAGGCCATGTGCCATCCGACTTCATTGTCTCGAGATACTCGGCCAGATTTGCATGATTTTGAGATGAGCTCGCACGATTTTTGGTGAAGTCAGTCGTTCCTACTCCTTTGATGGTTCGGACATATCTTCGCAAGGTATTTCGACTAAGTCCGAATTCTTTGGCCGCTGTATGTAGGCCTTTGTTGTCACTTACAACTCGTTGAACTGCTCGATCCATAACGTCGTTCTCTGGCCTCCGTGTTTCGCTTAGGTTTGTATTTCTGTAGCATTGTTATGGGAAGCTACAAAAAAAGTAGAAAGTATACGTAATCAGCGAGAAAGCAATGATCCTACAAACAAAAATATCAACAATTTTCATGAAGTTATGCTGAAAACGTAATGGATCAAACCTTCCAAACACAGCTGAGTCAAATTTCCCAATTCAAGGTGGCATCGTTTGGTTGTAATTATCATAGGGAACACTTAACGGAATCCAATGATTAAGTACACGAAACGAAAGGTTGAAAACTAACGCACGCTATGGTATACATGATCAAACTCTTACCTGAATAGCAAGCCGCCAATCCAATGAGAAGTAGCGAAGGTTTTTGACCTCCGAATTACATGCTTATTTATAACTCCTAGATAACAGAACTCTTGTGCAGTGTTGCCCCTGTCACATTCAAGGAAAGTCCCTGAGCTGAGAAATCGAGGGTGGGTCGAACCTCTTTATGGGTTAAACGTCCCTAGTTTCCCCTACTAATTATTTCAATTCCTACGAAGTAACGTTGTTCGCTTACATAGCTTTTCAGCAGAATTTGTATTGTACTCAGGGTTAGCTGAAATTGTTGCATCTGCTTCCGTGATGGATACCAGTCAAGATCCAATTATGGTTAAGGAAATGGAACTTGACGAGACTGTTCTTAATACGACGAAGACATTGGAGGACGCACATGTGTGTTTAGTCTTGGATGACGAGCCGTCTGAAACAGGGGTGGAACTGACGGGTGAATGTCGGCTGCAGATTGTTTCAGAAGACAGCCCCTGCTCCAAGATCAGTTCTGGCGTGTCGTTGGACACCTCGTCACTCCATCAGCAAAGTGCCGATTCCAAGGATAACTCACTCGGTTGCCAAACTTTGGATAGTTCGACGGACTCTTCAACTAGAAACGTCGGAAACGACGGTGACAGGAAGACTGAAAAAGATTCTATAGATCAGAGTAAAGTTGTGTCCAGAAGGCGGCGCTGCAATACGCTCGTACATGAAACGGAATCCGTCTCTGAGGATGAACTCCCCGACGATAACAAGGCCTTGGACACGGAAGCTATTTCTGATGGTGAGCTTCAAACTGCAATTATATCAGGGGCCGAGAGCGTATCAGACGACGAGTTTCCGCCAGCCAAGAAGAGAAACGTCGAAGTGACGAAAAACAAATCTACGACCAAGAAGAAAAGCTCGAACTTCAAAATCGTTGCTTGGGACGATGTCTTTACCAGAGTGCGTGCATCGACGATTCTGCCTGAGCTTGAAAAATACTGGAAAGTCGTGAAAGACGATCCTTCCGACTTCACTGGGTGGACGTACCTTTTGCAGTATGTCGATCAGGAGGAGGATCTTGTGGCTGCCAGAGATGCGTATGACAGTTTTTTGAGTATGTATCCGTACTGTTACGGTTACTGGAGGAAGTATGCTGACTATGAAAAACGGCGAGGGGATATACTGAAGTGCAACGAAGTCTTCAAAAGGGGACTGGAAGCTATTCCGCTCAGTGTGGATCTCTGGTTGCACTACATCGGCCACTGCAAAACCACAATGAAAGACGACGAAACGCTTCTAAGAGAACAGTTCGACCTCTCCATAGACAAATGTGGTTTAGAATTCAGATCGGACCGTTTATGGTCGTTGTACATCCAGTGGGAATTGGAAAACCGACGTCACCAAAAAGTCATGGCGATCTACGACCGCCTGCTGAAAACTCCTATTCAAAACTTGAAAACCCACTTCGAAGACTTCCAGAACTTCGTAAACCGACATACACCAAGTAAAATCCTCTCTGTGGACGAATTTTTCTCCATTCGGTCTCAAGTTGTTAATAAACTCAAGTCCAGAAACATCCCCATTGAGACGACCTCAAATCCACCTGGCGACTGTGAAGAATCGAATACTAGTTGTTCGGATGAAGAAACCATTTACATGCGGGAGAGAATCGTATCTTTGAGGTACAAAACTTATAAAGCGACGTCGAATAAAATCTCCGATATATGGATGTTCGAAATATCTATAAAGAGACCTTATTTTCATATTAAGCCTCTGGAAAAGTCCCAATTGGACAATTGGATGAGCTACCTGGATTATGAAATAACGAATGGCGACTTCCAGAGGACAGTAATTCTGTTCGAAAGGGCGATGATAGCTTGCGCGATGTACCAGCAGTTTTGGTTGAAGTATATCAAGTATTTGGAACTGTGTTCTTCCGATCCTGCAACCATCCGATCGGTTTTTCAAAGAGCTTGTTTGATCCACTTGCCAAATAATTCCAACGTCGCTCTGTACTGGGCCGCTTTCGAAGAGGCTAAAAGGAACACTGGTTTAGCGAGGAAGATTCTCGCTCATACTGATAAGCGTTCAAACAACCTCCTGTTGGTACAATTGAGAAGGATACACTTCGAGAGACGGTGCGGTAACGTTGATCAAGTCATCAAGCTTTTCGAGCATTACATTTCATCGTCGAACCAAAAATGTGCTGCTATGGCTCTCGTATCCAAGTACGCCCAATTCTGCCACAGAATCCTCAATGACCATGCAAGAGCCACTGAAATCCTCACGAATGCCGTGGCCAAATACCCTGACGAGCCCAAAATCTACTACCTGATGTTGGATTTGGCCAGATCCACGACCAGTGGTTTCGACCAGAGATGCGTCGACGTTTTCAATAGGGTACTTGAAAACCGAGCCCTCAACCTCGAGACAAAACTGCAGTTTGCTCAAATGAAGTTGGAGTACTACCAAGACCTGGGTGGAGATCTGAAGGCGTTGATGGAAGCCCAAAAAGAGTATTTGAACATCCTTCAGGAGTATCGCGAGGTACAAGCTGAAAAATACAAGACCGAAGGCATGTTCTACTACTCGAAAAGGTTTGTGTCTTAACTTCAATATCCGTTCAATATCCTTATTTCATTTTGACATGGATATGTCTTATGGCTGGGGGTCTTTCCAAAATTTGCAAGATACTCCTGAGTGGCCGTGTAGCGCCTCCTTAGGACTTTTACATGACGCTTCCCAGGCCCCAGATCAGCCGAGTGGCTCCTAAAGCTATTTTTACGCTATTCTATGAACCTGTAATTAAATTAAGGTAGGTGTGTAATAAAATTTTGGTATGACTTGAACCAACTTGACTTTTTAGGACTTGAACTTTGAGCAGAATAGGCCTAGGATCAGTTGAGGGGCTCTCAAAACTAATATCTATGATATTCGTTCTATGAAGCTGTAATTTTGTATGTAGCCTCCTTAGGACTTACCCAGGATCAGGAGAGTGGCTCCTACATGCTATTCACTCTATGAAGCTGTAATTTGGTAGTATGTAGCCTCCTTAGTACTTTGAGCAAAATAGTCCCAGGATCAGCTGATTGGCTCCTAAAGCTAATTTCTAGGCTATTCACTCTATGAAGCTGTAAATTGGTATATAGCCTACTTAGACTAACACTTTAAGCAGAATTGGCCCAGGATCAGCTAAGGGGCTCCTAAAGCTAACAGGCATATATAACTTAATTTTGCCCTTGCTGGGAGAAAAATCTGATAATGGATATAATGGCCAAAATTAAGTTCGATATAAGAATTTGGATTTTTATTCATCAATTTTGTATTGATTGTTATTCACTTGATTCTCAGGGTGGGTAATAATCGGATGGCCGTCAAGAGTTAGCTGTGATACCTAACCCTGTTCTGAATCACCAATCTTTGACGCCTCTACTCCCAGTTATCGAAGTTTCTTCGTTCTTAACTCCATTCCTTATCCCTCCCCCAGCCCCATCATAGTTTCAAGTAAATCTCGTTCACTTCATACGAGTTTTTCTTTATTTCTTTATGCTACTTAACACCAAACAACTATATTACACATCAATATACAACCATTAACGAAGGACTTTTGAGGTCCATTACTAGGTGATCAATGTCGAGTAGTTTCATTGACATGCCTTCGAAGCCTCTGCTAATCGGGTGTTGAAAATCCTCGTATTTCGGCATGAACCATTTCCACTCCAAGATCTCGGTGGATGTTATGATTGCGAATGTACCAGGGAGCATTGACGGTGTTCTTGAGCACTTTGTTATGACACTTTTGTATAGTTTCTATGTTAAAGCCCAAATACCATAAATCCATACAGGGTTGAGGATAAGCTTGCTCCCAACTGGCAAAACTCCCATGAGTCAGTATAATTTCCTGGATTCGAGACTAATTCCTCGCTCTGTTTTACAACGTTTATATTAGCTCCGCTCAGTGTCAGTCTGTGTGGAATTTTGCAATCGAGCTTAAACCAACTTCCGTTGACATTTTAAACATAGGTCAGAACCCGATGATCACAATGCAATATTTTCTTGTCTGTAAAATTGTTTAAACAAATTAAATTTGGATGTTGAGCTAGAGACTTGAAGTTTTAACTATAGGTCGAGGATGGATGAAAATGCTATATTCACATATTCACTCGGCTTCTTGTGTGTAAAATTGTTTAAACGATACCTATTTATGTGAACGAAATGCATTTTTATGACGAGTTTCATCTATCATTTCGTGAATTAGACGTGGATGGGATTCAAAAAAATGCTGAAACGCGTCAGACGAGATACAAGAAGTGAATCTCAGTGCGTACTAGGCTTAAGTAAATGGGAGACTATGATTTAAATGAAAATTGTTATTCGTTCTTTTTACACAAAACTAATTGGCTATAATTTTGAAATGTATGTGTTTTTTTTCTCTCCTTTGCAGGCAGTAACAAATGCGTTGAAGGTGACCGACATCAGTGACGCTGACGTGAAGAGAGGCAAAGCTCAGTTGAAGGCTCAAGTCCTGTACGCCGGGGAGCGAGCTGACAGTCTTCTGTCAGACATCGTCAACCAGGCAGTACTCTTGGGTGCTGCCAGGTCGCCTGCCAGCCTCGTCGCTGATATCGATGCCGTCACTACCTCATCTGTTCAACAAGTAGGTTTATTTAATTGTTACTAGTATAACGTGAGACGACCTGACGTTGGCACCAATATCGGTTTTGCGAATTGGTGCATTTATTGTCACTTGAAAAATCTCAAATTAGAGGTATGGCTACTAAAGAATCACGCGGTCGTCTCATACATTATCATTTAAATTGCCTTACGCCGACAATTTGTTGATTATTACTATTTGTCAATCAAGAAGGTCCTCCCATTAGGCCCCGGTTCTTGTTCGACCGCTCTGGGGATGGACGGCTTTGTAAACCCAGACCGCATACCCCTCTGGGTGGCCATATTGCCTAACCCCCAGAGAACAGGGAAACCGCAGTAAACCATTCATTACAGCTCATTGCCTTGAATCTGTGTCTTGTCTCATTGTATGCCTGCCGATTAGACCTGGCGTTTCTTTGAATCATTCTGGCTCCAGCCTCATTCCTTTCCCCGAGCACTTGAGATGCTGCTCTTTTCAGTGCCACATTTATCTCCCACTGGAGATACGTTACTATTACAAGATATTTTGACACTTTCCTCGTCCATAATAACATTCCAGAGATTTTACTTATATTTGGAAGGCCTCAAAACGTTACGTTATAAGCCCACCCCTTTCCTTCTACTTTGTCTTGCATGTTACATCTTAATTCAAATTAAGTACTTTTTCTTTCCTCGTCTTAAAAATGTTCTGGTTTTTGTTTCAGGCGATGAAATCTTTCGTCGACAGTAAAAACAAGTCTCTAGCCAGTATTGGAAGCGTCAACAAAGTTCCCTATTTGGACGAATTATAAATTACCCTTCAACTCTCTTCAGTCTCACTGTAGTCAAACGTACAGCCCTGTAAATACAACCTCATGTCATGATTTCGGTCTCTTCAACCCAGCATTTTGTTACTTCTAATTTATGAAAATTATCCTCATCCACAGTAAGAAAATGAGTACCGCATTTTTGGTACGATTCAGTGTTAAACTCATTGAATAAATCGATGTTTTGTTTTAAGCCTTTGTTGTTCCTTCAAACCCCCTTACTATCGATACATACTGCGTACCAAATACCATATTCTAGTGATATAGTGCATTTGATTTAAGAACTTAATTATATCGATACCTCTGCGCAAAAAGGGCGAATCTGCAATCGAGCACTGTGTTTCTAAAACCACAAACGGCGTCGCTAGTTATTATAACCTCCTGTACAGTTTTCTCTACTTTCAGTGGGTACCTACACTATCTTGCTACGAATTCCTCAAATTATTAATAAGCTTTAGTTCAGTGTGATGCAGATTCGCCCTAACGACCCACAATTTGTTGGAAAAGTTTGAGCGTAAAAAGGGCGAAACTGTCAGATGTTCTTTCGATCGCAGCAGATTCGCCCCAAAGCACGAGCAGTTTCGCCCTTTGTCTTTTTGTAAAATTGACTGGGTTCATATTCGCCGTTTTCTATCCATAACGACTTGCAGATTCGCCTTTTTGCACTGGCGAGGTTGTCAATCGCTAAAACAAATTCGCCCTTGAGCAAAATTCAGATTCGCCCTTTTTGCGCAGAGGTATCGATATAAATAGGGTAAATGTACCAGTAGCTGACACTGCTCCAGTTGTTGACAGGTTCATTGAAAAACTGAAATAAGGATCCACGCCCTCGAAAATCACTGTTTTAAAAATTGGCGGTTTCGGTTGGCATTCCGCTGTCGTTTGGTGGCTTTGCCTGCTTCCATTTGGGCGATAATAGTGCCTAACATCACAAATTGTTCGGTTAGTACGTTCTATACGGTGGGTAGTGCCACCTGTGTTGCCATATTGGACAAGGTTTCTGAATTTACTTCGAGGTTTTAACGGATGTCAGGCATGAAATCCGCAAGTATCCACTAGTTGACAGGCCCTGTCAGAAACTGGCACATCCGACAGCTTTCTTCAAACCTTCAATTTCTTATACGAGGGTGAATCAAATATAAACGAGACTTTTCGCCCTTCAGGCACAATAGTGGAGGGAGAACGTTCCCGCTTTGTTTGTTGTTGGGTACGTTTGTCAGGAGTAGGGGAAGCACGTGGGCTGGCCTCCTCGACCCCCTCAGTGTCCACAGTGACGATGTCAGAGCAAGAGGTACCTCCGTCAATTGCGCAACTCGTTATAATCAAGTTTCTCACCCCAGAAGGCGTAAAACCGGCCGAAATGTTGAGGAGATTGACTGCCCAGTTTGGGGAAGAGACACTGTCGCGAGCCAGAGTGTTTGCATGGCATGAAGGGTCGTGATCGTGTTGAAAATGAGAGCCATGACCGCAGACCTCGCACCAGCGGACAACATCAGCAGTGTTCGACGGCTTATTGAAGATGAAAGACGAAATGGCAAGTGAGGTTGGGATAAGTTATGGGAGCACTTACTCCATACTCACAGAGGAGCTAGGGTACCATGAGGTGTGCGCCAGGTGGAGGTTCTTCTCCATGAGAATGCTCGCGCCCATACAGCAGCCTTGTGTCAGGTACTGGATCAACACATGTCTGCTACTGAAACATCTGCTACCCTCCTTTTTCTTCTTTTCTCGAATATTTCCCATAAATTCCCAAAATGAAACAGTCTTACAAGTGACACCTTATTTTAAAGGGGTTTTTTTTACGCAGAAAACGGTGGTGACATCAGAATTACGATATCCTATTCCGTTCTTAATCCGGAGCACATTGAAGATGAAGAAACTTGGTTGATACTTGAGATGTTCTCCATGGCAATCATAATCTCCAATGGAGAGATTCTACATATTGGTATTTCTTCGAATGTTCGCTCTTATAGCCATGTTTTGCCCACTTCATGTCAGCTAATGGGGCGACCCCCTGTCACCTATTGGGGCATTCGCTCTCCGAGGGTGTCAACTAATGGTACAAAAAAGTTGGATTGAAATGATTTTTAAAAATGTAATGAGCTAGTTAGCAGGTTGAAAAGTTGTTCAACCAGAATAATTCAATATCGCTCCGATTGGGCCAATAGTAAACTGGCCAGCCTTGAAATACGAAAATTTTTCCTTTTCATGTCAGTCACTGGTACATTTACCCTAAGCCATGAAAAATCCAGTTGATGTACGGGCGAGTCCGTGCATATGAAACGTAAACTCTCAAATGTAGAGAGAGAGAGAGGGGGGTTCCTCAGGCGATTCCAAGGATCAAATCGCAAAAAAATGGTAACATGACATCACACTGTGATGTCTGATTAAGGAAGATGCAACCAGTGCTACCCGTACAAACACTACCACTGATGAGAGCGAGCAGCGCCTACTTTGAGCTAAAGTAATCAATGAGTATTTAATCATGAAAATTGAATAAAATCGATTCGTTATTGTATTTGAGTACTAGTTTCCACGTCAAAAAAGTCAATCTCCAGTTATCAACTGTATAAAAATCCCCAGAAAGGTAACTGAAAAATTCAAATTTTTTCCCTTGATGGGAAAAGTAATAGATCAATACCTACTTTCTGCTTACAAGTAAGTACCTACTAATCAATAGTATACCTACCATGAAGTGCCTTCTTTTCACATTATTAGTTCATTATGGTTACTTAGCAATATTAGTTAGCTTAGCGTAATGAATCAGCTTTCCTTGATACAATGGTTTAGGGATCATGAGATTGTGATTAGTGATGACCATCGGTAGCCAACATATCGATATTCGATAGTATCGGAGGTAAGGTCGATGACGATATTTATCGTATGGCTCTTTACTATTATTTGTTTCTATCTACACAGACCGAAATTTCCCAACTTTCCCAAGTCGAAAAACTCTGCAAATTCTTGACACAACGGTTCATTATCTTCTTTGTACAGATCACCCTTCTGTCTAGATCACTAGGTCTAAATATCTAGATCCTAAATGTTGGATAATTATTATTATAAATTATCACTAATTATTAACAATTTTATCAAGTACCTAGTGAAAATTATTATAATTTATTGTTAGGTATTAATAATTCGTATTTATTATTAATAACAATTATTATTAATTATGATTAATTAATACGATATAATTCTGGGGTTTTTAATACTACGTCGGTAATAATTTTTCTATAAAAGAAGTACCTACCTACCAACAAACATTCGAAATTACCTTCATTTCCGTAGCACGAAACGCACCTCAGAACAACAAACTCGACATCACTTAAGCCATATGATGTTCCAAAGAGCTTGTTAGTATGAAAATGGACCCGTATTTCAACAGTTTGAGTCACGATCGTGTTGTGAGGCACAATCTTTGAGCCGTCATTGTGAACGAACGGCTGGTCGTACAAAGCTGCGGATGGTCTTAAAAAATTCTACGGAACAAACTCTATCTAAATATGAAATAAAAAACATACCGTTCTATATGAATTTTTCGAGATATGAGATTTTCAAATTTTCAAAATTCGTTTTGAACCCCTTCCCCTTGACCTAGGGTTATGAAAAGTTTCGAGGATCATTGTGGGGCTGGTCCAAACCCAGAAATCAAATTTCGTAATTTTAGCTCCACGTTAACTGGGCAAAGTGGCGCGGACGGCGTACGGACGGATTTTTTGTTATTCGATTTTCTGAATCTACGTATCTTGAAACGTAAACCAACAAATTTTGAGGGGGGGTTAAAAAAATTTTTTCTTTGGGCGATTCCAATGGTTCATTATCGAAGATAATAAACCAAAAGCAGCGAAAAGTTGGGAATTTTGAAAAGTTTTCACTTCGAAATTTTGATTAATTCAATTTGCGATAATACAAGTAGGACTTTTCCCTACTTGGGAGAAATCAAACTTTTGTGAACCTTGGGAGAAATCTCCTTTGAACTTTTCAAAATCCATACTTAGGATTTTTGTCTTCAAATGATGGTAGCAGTTTAAACAAATGAAATACAACAATCTTTTTTTTTAATTTTTTAATATTATTTTCGACGTACCAAAAAAAAAACAAACAAACGTTTTCGACTTAGAAAACTCAATCGAAGTACGTCCTATTCACATTAGGTCTTCAAATGTACAACGAGCACTCAGAAAAGGTCGTTTTCAAGCAATTGTAATACATCCACACTTGTGTCCTTACGATACGACAATATGTCCTAATTCGGTAACCCCAATGAAATACCTCAAGTGATATTCAAAAACTGGATTTGAGCAGTAACGTCTGTAGGTAGAAAACGGATTTTTAAATGTGACATACTGTTAATAAATTTTGATAGATATAAAAATGGATACAAAACAAATGTATACCATTAATTAGTCAGAAAAACCATTTCATATGCCCACGCATAGGAAGCGTTGAAAAAACAACTTACCAAAATAAACTTAAATAGGAAATAACAATATGACAATATGAATCCGATTAAGTCAAATTCGAACGTGGAAACCGCTAGAAATCAGTCGGTTAATAACTGAAATCAAATGCAGTGTTTCATAACATTAATATCACGAACATAAATGAGTGAGCGGTTGGGGATCTTTGATTCCCAAGAAGGGAACGAACTTACACTAAAAATATGTCATACTTAATGTTAACCCAATTTTCCAGATAAAATCATGAACACGGACATTCCACTTGATTTTTTTATTAAATAGATTTATCAACAAATATTTACAATAATTTGTGAAAACAGTGTGGATTTAACGTAATTTCGTAAGATTTGTTTTAGTTTTTTCTGATCACTCAATTATAATTATATTACATATAAACTTACGCCTATGAGGAAATGAAAAAATTAAAATTGTAATTGAAATTATTACAAAAATAAATAAATGTTGGATGTATGTAAGGCTGGATGAACAGAGTGGGCTGAAAAGTGGTTGTAATTCTATTGTACTTAAATGCAATGGACACTGGTAATTGAGGGTAAAATGCAACCTGTTATGTACAACATGATTATCGTAGATACAAATGTACTAAATAATATTTATGTCCCTGTATTGCTTCATCGACCAAAGTGTAACCTGATCATGAGCGACATAAAACGGGCGCATTCGAAGCAATAACAAGGTTTGGGGCTGGTCAAGAGAAGTGATCCTTGTTTTTGTTTTTGGAGTTTCTTTTACTGTCGTCACAATAGTTGTCTTGAAGAGGAGTTCATTTCCAGCGAGTCTTTCATACGATGACGATCGTTGACGACGGGGTCGCGTCACGTCTCGTCTCAGTCAGCCTTGGCACGGCGAGCGCGGGGGCTCGTCTTGGGAGATTTGCTTGTCGTCTTGACGGGTTTCGGTGATTTGTCTGGGGGGAAAAGTAAAAGCAGACGACACAGTCAGTAATGGGATAATGGAGGGGTGTTTGGAGGAGGTCCTGCGAGGGTAATCCACGCTCAGCAGGTATTTTAGTCAAACAAAATAAAATGATTTTAATTGAAAAACGTGGATGTTGAGAGAGATTTCACAGACAACGCGCAAGGGGTGACGTGACTTGCACCAACTGCTTAAAGCCGCTTTACAGTTAATGCCAAATTGAAGATGGCGGTTAAAGTGGCATTAACCCAATTCTCCTTTCACCAACACAACTAAAGCCAGGCGTTAATGAAACCGGTTAAATGCGCTTCAACTCGCCCTTTAACTGCTCGCCGATCCTTGTCGAATTAACTGCTCAAGTACCTTTAACCTCACTCATAAGGCAATTATAAGGCGGTCGTACAAAACACTCACTTAGACTTTGAAGAGTTTCCTTGGGAAGCCATTCGTAGTCCACATCATCCCTGTCATTGGTACCGGTCTCGACGAGTCTCTTGGAAGAAGATGACGAACTAACCCTTTTCTTGCCTACGACACAGAAAGAAAACCAAGGGGTTGTAATTTTGATCATGTAAAAAATATTTTTAAAAAAATGGAAGGAAAGACATGAGTTGAAGCTTGGAATTTTTGACCTCAAAACGGTCTCAGGGCGTATAAAAATGACACAATCAAACTTTCGAAATTTAACGATCTATCGAGATTATACACGCGTCAGTTGATAGTACTACATGCATATTTTGATCATAAAACGTAAACTAAGTCAACCAAACTAATTTGAAAGAATCGAGGCTTTTTAACGAAATCTTGATTGCCTTGAGAAAAGTGGACGTAATAACAATATTATGTAGTAAATTGAGTTAGAGACGTACCGACAGACACGAGGAGCTGTTGTCCGAGGACGAGAAGGAGGACGGCGCATGCTCCAAGGAAGACGTAAAGGAAGAAAGTTTCACCGTCAAGGCCTTCGTCCAGTTCAATGATGTTGACAGTTTCATTGTAGACACCTTCATAGAACTGGTTGCCACTCTGAAAAACGATTCGTTCTCTTAAACACCTGTTTCCTCACAGTCCATCGAATGGTGGTACTGATGTCATGTTTCGAAATGGTCCAATTGGACAGTTACATTCGTCCCCACCCAAAATTAAGCTCGATAAATATAATCATCTCCAGCAGTTATAAACTGTATTTCCCAAGGATTTCCACAACACAACTTGGCTCATTTTTAGTAGGTACCTTGAGAATAATTCTCCAAGATACTACCTACTCTTAAATGCAAATTTTTAATTCAATTTTCAAATTTCCTTCAGCATTTCCTTACTCACATCCTTTTCTACCGAAATTTTGTTACGAATTCAATTCTGAGAAGTTTCAAAGCTTCAATTCTATTTACATTTTAGTGGTTATTATGAAAATGAGGAGGTTTTTTTCGTCTCCTGTAAAATTTGAGTTTTTGGACTTACGAGGTTTTATACTTTTACTATCGAAACGTTAAAAATTGCCCGTAAATTCCAAAAATATAATAGACTGGCTAGTGACACCTCACTTTAAAGGGGTTATAACGCTGATCACGATGGTGAAGTCGAAATTGCGATATCACATTCCGTTCTCAAACTGGAGCACTTTGAAGATGAAGAAACGTGGTTGATACTTGAGATATTCTTCATGTTCAGTCTGCTCTAATCTGATAACGGAATGAGATATCGCAATTCTGACTTCACCAACGTGTTCAGCGTTTAAAAACCTATAAACTGAGGTGTTACTCGGCCAAAAAAAGGAGACAAAATTTGTGTTAAACCAGTATAAGGGACACATTTCACATAAAACCCGGTATTTCTTCCAAAATTCGCTCTTATAGCTATGCTGCATGAACTTGTAATTTCTATGTTTATAGTGAATACGCTCTCTTCCATCCATTGACTGATCACATTCAATGCTTGTTGCATCAGCTGGAAAACGTTTGGCCACTCTGCATACGTCCCAAGTGCACCATCGATGGAATCGAAACATTTACTTAAATCTAAAAACGTGATTATACTAATGAAGGCCAGTAGGGATATTAGCAAAATCATCAGACGAACTCACCACATCGCGGTACCGGAGGTTGACAGATAGACCGAATGGACGACCAGCGAAAGCCTCAGCAGGGATGAACGAGTAGAAAATAGTGGCTTCTTGAGTGGGTTTGACAGTCCTCTCGTAGGCGAGAGTAGAGAAGTTTTGGATGTAGAAGTTGAAGTCCATGGGGTAGCGGAAAGAGGCGTCGAGGGTTTCGAGAACGAAGTCTTGGGGTCCGTTGTTTTTGAAACCAACGAGGAATTCAACCAGGACACCGCCAGGAAGATCTGTGAATGAGAATGAGTCGATTTTGAGATAAACAGCGTAGTTTAAATATTGCAGTGGTCGGGCGATGCGAGGTATTAAATTTTGTTTGGAATGCTAAAACTCTACTGCTAAGCAAGACAGTATTGTAAACCACATACTGATGACTCGGATTCGAGCGTATTCATATTTTTTCCCTGAATAGTACACATTGAAAGAATCGAGCCTTTCGGTGGTATTTCATCTCTCTGGGACCAACAGAATTTTAACGTATCGAGCATTTAAATACATAAAGCCACGGTTTTCAGAATAGAAGCATATACATTCATATTCTTGAATTGTTTTTTCTTTCTTCGAACACCCCCCCCCCCCCAATTCAGGCCTTGACCATCCTTAAGGTTCGAAAACAGAAACAACCCTAATTGGCTTGATGCCATCCTTGACTTTCATTAGCGTCATTCCTGAGGCCATCCTAAAGTTGGAATCGCGAAGAGTTGGTTGAAGTGGTCGCTCCAATACAAAGAGTCATCAAAGAAGTCGACTCGTTGCCTGGAGAGATAGGGAAAACCGTGAAACAAAAGTTGGAGTTCGTGCTGGCTCGAAATCCCGGTTGGAGTGGATGCTGCGTGGCGAGAGTGCACCGTCAGAGGATTTTCCGAACTTCTCTGCACAAGAAGCAGCATCATTAACGTAGCAGCATTTACCTGTCGTGTCATTTGACGTCGAAAGATCGTTCTCATCATTGAAACTTTTATTGACTGATTTAAGGAAATCATTCGAACCTGAAAACAGAAAAAATTCTTGTGCAGACCAATGCAGATCTAGTTCATTGACTCGCCAGTATATCGCAGTGTACCACACATACAATTAGAAAGTAAAGCTCGTTTTTGTTATTGGTTTTCTTCTCGTTTCACTTTCCTTTCTATCGTTTTTAAAGGTGTTTTCGAGCATTTAGCACATGGTTTTCGAGCATATCTGGAGATTTTATCGAGCACATCTATCCAAGCCCTACTAGTGACAATCAACTCTGAAACTCCTAACGTGAGGCCAACATACACTTAAACCCAACTCAGCACTTTTCATAGTCGACAAACAGGGTAGAAATAGACCCCTTGCAGCAGTCAGTCACTGATCCGACCAGGGACATTGACACCACAGCCGTTATTCAGAAGCCGGTAGGCAGAGACTCCATGTTCTAGTTTCCCCAACTCAACCCTCGAACGCCTATGAAAAAATTTTCTTCCCATTCTTAATTTCTGGTTAACTAGACCCTCATTTGATTGAAAACCCTTCAAAGTAGTGTCACCTGCAGGTGACTCTGAGCTTTCGAGGGTTAACCCCTTGGGGGTCTTAGAAGGTTACCTTTGCTAAACATACATTGGCAACAAGTCAGAATAACTTAGATTCTGAATAATCCTAATTTTAGTACAGGGCTCAAACAACCAAACGAGGTCTTGACGTAGTACAAATCACAAGATAAGCAATCTGATAGAACGAAAGTGTCACCCATCCTGAACAATCAGAATGTAACTAACCAAGTGTGGTGCCAGGGGTGATGATAGGCTTGGTGAAAAGCATCATAGTCTGAGCGTCGGGCGACCCTCCTTGACCGCTTTCCGCTGGTGCCTCTTCCTCTTCTACTGCATCTTCTCCAGTCACTGCCGTATCTTCTCCCTCCACGTCCACCATGTCATCTTCCACATCATCTTCTTCTGCACGAACACCATAGTGCTCTAAGGAAAATTGAATGCCATAAAATTATTGAACAATTAATATTTTTTTCCAAAATAAAATTAAAATGATCCGTATTCGTCAACAAGGATTTAATTCAATTCAATTTATTTATTTCCATGTAAATTACTAACATAGGTACCGATAAAAATAATAAAATACTCTTCTGTATTAATTAAAATAAATTTATAAAGGTACTTTTAGGGAAATATAATTGTATAAACCCATGTCGGGGAATGAGTACTTACGAGTAGATATCTAAAAATGTAGTGCTTTATTTTTACTATATTTTTTGTATTATTTACCTATGTAATACTGACTGTACTAAAGCCTTGTAAATTGTATTTACGTATTGTTTTATTTTATTTTTTAAATAGTTGAGGCCTGAATACCACTATTGAATCTATTGCTCGAGAATATCTTTTTGTTCCACCTTCCTAAAGACAAATGTTGTTTCAATTGATTGGGACATAGTTTTATACGCCTTCTGGGGGAGTAGGAACCATGTTACATGGTCCATGTCACAAGTATATCTCACTTGTCCTGGGCCTACTGCCAAAACCATACTAAGCAAACAGTATGGTCTGCTTGATAAGCACCAGATTGAAAATCGGTATAAATTCTGGACTTACTTGATAAATATTTAACCTACACGACTACAACTCAGCTGCAAACTAGTAGTGGCAGCATTTCCGACAGAATTCTAAAAATGTGTGTCATACTTTTAGATCCGATCTGTGTACGTATAACCTACACAAGAACGACAAAACTTTGCCAAACACCAGGTTGGTACATAATGTTTACAACTCATCAAATACCAAGCAATAGAGCATAATCCTGACCAAGTAAGTTACAGAACTAAATACAACGATATTGCAGTCAAATCTTGATTATTTCGGCTGTAACCAGGTTGGTACATAACTTTGCTTAACACCAGGTTGGTATATAACTTTGCCAATAACCAGGTTAGTATTTAACTCATCAAGTACCAAGGAATAGAGCACAGTCCTGACCAAGTAAGTTCAACTAAATACAACGGTATTGCAGTCAAATCTTGATTATTTCGACCCCTAATGGGGGAACGAGTAATCATTTATGTACGCATCTGTCAGCGTAATAGGTACTCGCTAACTCTGAATCCTTGATGTACCACTTTGAGGAGCTCTAGGGGATCAAGGAGCTTGACGTTTAGCAGTGAATATCGAGAGGTAGGTTCCCAGTTCCATTCCATCACATAGATCAGACTGTTCTCGTTGAAGGTTTGCTAACGTGACAGATGAGAAACGTACTAATTTGCATATGAGGTTGACGTACCAAAACCTCTTCTCACCTATAAAACGACGAGAAGGCACAAAACTTACGGTTGTTCAGAGACAGGATGAGAGCTGGGACGGCCAAGAACAGAAGGAGATACTTCATTTTGAGATCAATCGGTACGAAGGATTAGAGGTGAAATACTGCACTAAAGAGATACGCGGAATGAAACGTGAGGTGAAACGTCGAGAAAACCTCCAACGAACTGTGGATTGAGAAAGCAGGCTCTGTTTACGTGGCCAGCACAAGCCGACACATGGCACGTCGTATCAGCGCTGCCTCTTCGATCTAATGAAAACTTTGGGAATCGCCAACCGAAAATAATTCAGCTTTAAACAAAACAGAGACTCGATTTGAAACAATTCTACACCAAAATCGATAAAAACAATTACACTCTGAAATTTAAAGACACTGAAAACCGGCAATAATCAATATTGGACAGAAAGAACCGCTAGATGGAGTTGTTATAAGCGAACACAGTCTTAGGTTCAAGTGACAATGTAGGTTATATCCTTATAATCCTCTGTGGTCAGCTAGAACCTTCTTATAACCTCAAAGTGTTTATAAGCAGTCACACGTTAGCGTGACTCTTGTGAAACGCAGAAGTGCGGGAACGTTGTTTTCATACAAAGTCAATCAGTAACAAAGTAAACAAATGAAGTAAACCAGCATCTACTCAATAATGTCTAGATATGTAACTCAATTAATGCCTTCCACGTTTAACAAGGCAACTAACTTGGAGATCATCATCAACGTTGTTTTCATCTGGATCTGGCAGACAGCAGAGATGCCGGCAAGTTGGTCTTCATTTTTTATAAGTTTAGGTACTCATGCTTTTAGAGCTCACTGATTTTTCTCGTAAACTCAGTGGGACGTTGTAAACTTGCCATAAATACCTTCAGATCATGCGGAAATCGCTTTCCAGCCCCAGTTTATTGGCTCGTGAATGCTCTTTGATCGCACTCTTGAGTTCTCCATTTTTACGTGACAGTTCTCCGTGTTGTGGGCGATGTATCCTGCAGGATACTCATATACTTTACGCTAAAAGCATGCTGCAAGTCACACGACTTTGACATTTCAAATTGAAATGCGGTTGATAGACAAATGGGATCATTTTTGCTGCATTTTGAGGTGTTGCTTGGGTGTCTAACAAACGGGGCTGTACTACCTACTTTGGATCAAAACTACATAGCAATTTTTCATGATTAGTTGCTATTGCCCCTGGCAAGTAGTAGATACCTACCTACTTTTAGCGAATTTTCAAAGAAAAGGAAGCTATTGTTCTCGGTCCAAAATTGTTTAAACTCGAATTTCCGAAAAATTAATTATACCCAAGTCTGTCTCAGACCATCCTGAATTCACCGCCAAGAGACAGAAATATCATGTGTGTTTATATATATTTATGTATAGGTAGTCATTCCAGACCATGACTCTCGATAGAATTGAGATAAAAAGTTAGAATTTGGACAAAAATCTGTCATGTCAATCGAAAGGCAAGTTCCCAGATGGGTAGAATCAGGCCACTTTTACCCATAAAATTACCCATAAATAAAACAGTATGGCAAATGACACCTGAAGAATTTTGACAATTTTGACGAATTTTTAACGCTGAACACGATGGTGAAGTCAGGATTGCAGGAAATCTATACACTGAGGTGTTACTCGGCAAAAAAAGGAGACAAAATTGGTTATAAAACCACTACAATTGACACATTTTACATAAAACCAGTTATTTGTTTGAAAATTCGCTCTTATTGGCATGGTGCATGACTGTGGATTTTTTAAACATATTATTGACATGTGCATAAACAATGCTTGACTCCAGTGATTGTGGATCTAAAGAGGTTTGGATGTAATTGAAATGTTTTCGAGTTATACTTACTCGTGTCGCAGTTGTTCCACTTTCAGATACCCAACAGAAGACGTCCTAGTTCGACAGGAGAGACGAGAAAATGTACCTACTCTAACAAATAAAATGAAAGAGAGAAGAAAAGTCGAATACTCTCAAGATAAACATGGGAAAAACAAGAGAGAAAAAGGCTCAAAAGATGAGAAGCATCAACCTATGATAACTGTGCATATGAGCATTTGATAGTTTGCCCATATCTCAAGCTTTGAAATTTTAAAATTCATAAAAATGTAGAGGAAAAGGTTTAGTTTTTAGTTCACCTTTAAATAGAGTTAAGTTTTAGAATTTTTCCAAGACCATCCGTTGGTTCCTACGACCAGCCGTTCCTTCATGATCGGGGTACACAGTTGGACCAGATCAAAAGTCGTCAACATGAGGGTGAATCATGCGGCAGCCTGTCGGGTCAATGTTTATACTGGCCCAGCAGATCCGAACAGCACATGGTTTTCAGATATCGAAATTAGTGTTTTTTGAACCCGAGGGTACTTACCGAGAGAGAATTAAAGCTGTACCGATATTTGAAAAATTAATGTAATAATTTAATAATGTAATAATTAAAATTAATTACCCAGAGGGTAGGGAGGGTACTTTACGACCTATTCTTATACCTACCTAATACCTATACATTCGAAATTTGCGTACTTAAAATCATAACAATCAATCTACCATTTAGAAGGCTCTTCTGTCTGTGAAGTGTAATCAGCACAAAGAAGATAATAAACCGTTGTGTCAAGAATTTGCAGAGTTTTTTCTCTTATGTCGTACAAGAGCGTTAATAGTAAATACACTGATTTTTCCCAAGTTAAAAAAGTGCACCGGGGAATGGCTGGATTTTCTGGACAGTGATTCTCCTTTTCTGGTGAAATGGCCCCTAGTATATTATATAACCGGTCAAGAGGCTGATGATCCAATATTGGCGGAACTACGTGGTTATTATCACGTCGAGTATCTACAAACATCGTTGTGACCGGCACTTGACGAAGTCAAGTCACCGAGGGACGTCCTACGATACGGTCTTGCTCCGGAGACGTATCTCGTTTCCTGACTCCCCTCGCACACAAACTCTATTTATTATGCGTCGTTGCCCTCCAAATCCCCCTAATAAAAAAAAAATAAACGAAAAAAAGGTTTTGAAACAACCAGAGACTGCCTCCGACAGACTTGTCTGCCCAGAGATGCGGGTGGAAGGAAGATGGGCGTGTTGGGGACGATCTGAGGAGTGGCCCACGAAGACAAGGCCTGTAGCAACGACAGATGCACCTAAGCCAGATGCAGACCCCACAATGGTCTTTTTTAAACATATATATCGTGGGGTCCCGAGTAAAAGTGACCAAGTAACATTTTCAAAATTTTACATTGGAGCGATTTGAATTTTCGCCTATTTACTCCTCAACATTACTGGTTCTTCTGTTATGTCTCGTCCTACTATGTTTCGATTTTTATTTGTTCTATAGGTAGTTAGCTATAGGGGTCCTTATATACCGCACTGTAAAATTCACTTTAGGTAGAATAAAAGCTATTTATTAGCAAAAATCTGATTTGATCACTTTTGCCTGCATGGAGTTTGAATTCGTCGAGAAAAAAACAGGTTAAATTACACAAAATTGAGAAATTTCATTGTTTTCTCGTTAGTTGAGCGTATTGCTAAGCATCTAGTAACAATTCATGCCATTTGCTGTTAGAAAACATTCTCCATATCTATAAACGTATTAAATACCTAATTTTGGTCTTCACTGTGGTTCAATTGTAAACAGTTAATCATTAAAAAAAAAAAAAAATTAAATGCATAAAACTTTATTAAAATTTTCATTTCTTAAATGGTAACCATAAGTACAATCAAGAATCATGAAGGTGTTGGGGAAATTAAAAAGACATCTAAGGGTCCAGGTCTTGATCTTCATCTTCCGAGAATGAAGGCTCTGGCAGCCGGTCCTTGGTTGATGATGGAAGGTTTTCATACCAATTGTGGTATTCTTCCGGGATAGCTAGGGTTCGAAAAAGTCCTTTTTGGCTTTCGAAATCGGTGCCAATTTTTTATACTAATAATCCAGCCTCATTGGTAATATTGTGGGGGTTATTTTGGAAAATTCTTTATCATAATCATAGCTGTGAAAGGTGGTATTTGGTGATGCTTTTTGGTACTTTAATATTTTTATTTTCGGCCAATTCACCTTGGCTCCATTTGGATTTGGTCCGGTTGACGAACACATTGTTCGTCAGTTTTGTCAAGTCCACGAAATCGTGAAACTTCAGCTCTGTCACTAAGTAGGTATGGTTTATTTATTTTTATTTTTTTCTATCTGATCGAGCTAGTCTCATGTCTGTAATCCAATCTTGCATGGTGTATACGGATACGTTGGTTTTAGCTGACTAAATGGCGCTATGCATCACTATGCATCGAATCGTCTTCCACGTATGAGTACAAAAATTAACATCTTACATAGTAAACGTGATCAAATGCCACTTGATGACATCAGCTAGAGTGATTCCAATTCATCTTGTGTGTGGTAGTTGAGTTCACACAAAAGTCTCTGATTCGGGCAAGCAACATTTATTTTCAACATTTTAACCAAAAATTGGACGTTATTTCTTTTTCATAACGTTCCTTAGTAACAGATTGACCAAAAACCTAATTTTGAGAAAATTGGTTATTTGGTCACTTTCACCCGGGACCCCAAGATATACGCTGTCCAAAGATGATTTGGTTATAATGATCCGCAGAATTCTCCAGTCAAAATAAACAGTCCTATCAGTGGTGAAAAACAAGTAAGTAAAAACGAGTCGTTACCTAAGTTAATAAGAAAGATACATTTAAATTTTAATAACGAAGAAGCATAAATATGTAGGTGGTTAGATTAATCAGATTAAATCTATCAAGAATAGACGTTCAAGTAGGTATTAGTCACATTATAAAATTTCGATGGGAGGGGGCGTGACCAGGGGAAGTCCCGAAATAAGACCTTTCTTCGTTTACATTACATATGAATACGAATACAGATATGAATATGATTACAAATAACGCCATAATCATAACTTCTTGTTAATTTTTTTAAAATTTACTGTATTTTTTGTGAATGTTACTAAATTTTGTGTGTGAATTTCCCCGTTATTCACTTTTATTTTATAAATTTTCCTACAATTCACTTTTTTTTGTGAATTTTATAAAAAGTTTTGCAATTTATGGATAACTTACATTAACCTTTCCCCTTTTTAATAAACATTTGAATCAAATTCCAATTTTTACATCAATTTTGCTGAAATTTACTGTATTTGGTGTGCATGTTACTCAAATTTTCCCATTGTACAATACATTTTACTGAAATTCAAGTTTTTCTATTCACATTTTTGTGTAGTGTTCCACAATTCACCTCTTTTCGTGAATTTTATAGTGCATTTTGCCATTTATGGATGAATTTCACTAACATTTCTCCTTTGTTCTATCAATCTGACTAAAATTCCAATTTTTTACATCAATTTGACTAAAATGTACTGTAAAAAGGAGACAGGTTAATGTAAGTTATCCATACATGGCAAAAATTATAAAATTCACAAAAAAATGTGAATCGTAGGAGAATTCATAAAATAAATGTAAATAACGGGAAAATTCACACAAAAAATGTGAAGTTTTGTAGATTTTTTGTGTGGAAAAATCTGAATTTTAGTAAAATTCTTTGTACAATAGGAAAAATTGAGTAATATTCACAAAAAATACAGTAAAGTTTAGAAAAAATCACAAAAAAAAAAAAATTGCGAATTTCTTGGAAAATTCACAAAAAATGTGATTATGGCTTTATTTGTATTCATATTCATATGCATAACTGTATTCGTAATCATATTTTTGATTTATGAATTTTATCCATATTCTCATATATGAATATGAATTCGCCCATCTCTGGTTACATGCCAAATTACAGCTTCATAGAAATTAGCTTTAGGAGCCACTCAGCTGATCCTGGGCATGGATGGGGGGGGGGGGGGGGATTACGCATAAATCCCCAAAATGAAACAATCTCACGAGCACACCATTTTAAAGGTTTTTTAAGCTGGACAAGATGGTGAATTCAGAATTGCGATACTTGGTGGTTGATACTTGAGATGTTCTTCATTCTGAAAGTATCTTATTCCGTTCCAAAACTGGAGCTCTTTGAAGGTGAAGAAACGTGGTTGATACTTGAGATGTTCTTCATGGACATCGTGTTCTTCAATGGAGACATATTACATAAAAACCAGTTATTTCTTCGAAAATTTGCTCTTACAGCCATGCTGCATGACTTTTTATGATAGCATCCTTGGTAGCAGACTCCTGACGATATATAAGGCAAACCGTTTATCTTTTATCTTCAAGCACTATTATATCACAGAACTAATAATAATAATTTTTAATGATGTACATTACTTGATAATAATAATTTATGATAATTCATTATAATAAATCTATCATTAAGTGATCAAGACAGAAGGGTGATCTGTACAAACCGTCGTCTCAAGAATTTTGCAGAGTTTTTTTTTCCACTTTAGATCGTCCAAAGTCCAACACCGTGCGGCCTCACTCCCGGGGGCGGCGATCGACGCGACGGTCGATGGGACGGGCGCAAGTCAATGTGCGTGGAGCGGGCGGAGGGAACCGGAACAGTTGCTCCGGAAACGCCCGAACGCTCACTTCGGGTGAACTCGGCTCACCACCCCCTTCACACCCGCGTGACGACCGTCAGTCGTTGTTCCACCCCTAACGATATCGAAACTACCCGCGCCCCGTTTCGTCCGCCTCGAGATTTTTATTTATAACTAATATTAAGGACAAAAAAAAATTAAAAATCAAATTATTTACCAATTCTTTATTTTTATCAATCGCCTCGACCGCATCATCGAGCGTTTTTTTTTCTCGTCCTCCTTTTCACGGTTGTGACTCTTTTCTCTTACTGTCAATCGGTTTTTTTAAAAATTGTTTTTTTTTCTCTTCGGGTCAACGGACATCCGTCCCAACAATCGTATCAAGAACTGGTAAGTAAATTTACAACGCCTTCTAAATTATTTCCCTCTCTATTGATCAGATCGTTCGATAAAACCCGGGTTTCCTTCAGAATTGAACGTCACATTTTCGTATTTCGCAACCTACTTGACTACGAACCTTTAAAACGTTTTAATTTATCCGCTCACTCAGTACAACCCATAATAGCACAGAACTGACGTTATTAGTCAGGTCTGTTCGTTCGTTCAAAAATCCGTCTTATTGAGCCTCCACAAATACTGACCCTGTTGAAGACGAATATTCGAATTACGAAACTCTCAATGTTCAGTTTGATTAATTCGATATTTCGTGGACTAAATTCAGATTTCAAGCGCTGACTCGGGTTGTGCGTACGTCGCACTGCAGGCTACATGAAGAGTACAGGGGAAGAATGATACACGTCCATAAAAGCTGATCTCGAGAAAAAAACCATTATTAAGGTTTAACAAAATTTTGAGGCTAGGGAATGATCAAGATTTTAAAAAACTTCAGATATTTGCACATATATATTTTTTTTTTTAATCTTGATCATTCCCTTTCCTCAAAATGTTTTTAAACCTTAATAATGGTTTTTCTCGAGATTTTATGGACATGTATCATTCTTCCCCTGTAGGTACTCGTCATGTCATCTCACGTTAAAAGGGCTTGTGGCCTCACATCGTCGGTTGAATATGAATAAGCACCCAGTTAATGTCGCCAACTTTTTGCAAATCCTGAATCGTAATCCTCATCCAAATCATGAAAATAATAAATGAAAAAAAATCCACAGTGGCTATAAGAGCGATTTGACTGGTTTTATGCATAATGTCTCCATTTTACTGGTTGTATATCACATTTTTTCTCGAATTTTTGCCGTGTAACACCTCAGTTTATACACTTTTCAACGCTGAACACGATGCTGAAGTCAGAATTGCAATTATTGTGAGCCACCGTCGCGTTCAGCGTGAAAAAACCTTTAAAATGAGTTGTCAGACTGTTTCATTTAAGGGAATGGGGTATGGGTAATCCCCCCCCCCCCCCCAAACCCCCTTAGTGTGGCTCGATTCTGCCCATCGACGAACTTAGCCTTTTAATTGCCAAGACGAATTTTTTGAGTAATTTTGAACTTTCTATCTCAATTCTATCGAGAGTTATCGTCTGGAATGACACATACCTACATATCGAGGGTCTCACGGCAACTTCCCACATCGTCATTTCGGCAACTTTTCAGCAGAGCCAAAAAACCATCTGCCAATGACTATGTTTACTGAGTAATACAGTAAAATAAATCGTGAGATTTCGTGTTACCTAACTTAGGTACCTAACTTATACTTAGTTAGATCGATCCGTTGGGAGAAGACACTTCGAATGGTATGCATAACTCATTTTGGCCAAAAATGACGATGTGGGAAGTTGCCCTCGATATATAAATATGTGCTTAAAGACACCAAAAATCATACACACCTATATGATTTTTGGTGTCTTTAAGCAGTGATTTCAGGGTAGTCTGAAAAGGATTTTGGTATAAAATGTTTTCGGATATTCGAGTTTTATAAATTTTGGACCAAGAACAATAGCTTCCTTCTCTTCGAAAATTCGCTAACCTACCACACAGTAATATAAAACTCTGCAAATTCTTCCACAACGGTTTATTAATAAATAATAGATAATTATCTTCTGTACAGATCACTGCCCTGGATACAATTACCTTGTAGGGTTCAGATTACAAGCCATTTTCGAGTCCACAAAGAACATGACCCTTTGCCCTTTGTCACACATACATAAATATATAATATATACCTATATGATTTTTGGTGTTCTAAGGCAGTGGATTCAGGATGGTCTGGAACGGATTCGAGTTTTTTAACATTTTGGACTGAGAACAATCACTTCATTTTCTTCGAACATTCGCTAAAAACTAGCAAAATCCACAGTCATGCAGCTTGGCTATAAGAGCGAATTTTCGAAGAAATAACTGGTTTTACGTAAAATGTCTCCATTTTACTAATTTTATAACAAATTTCGTCTCCATTTTTTGCCGAGTAACACCTCAGTTTATAGGTGAAGTCAGAATTGCGATACCTCTAACTGTTATTAGATTAGAGCAGATGAACTGTGAAGAACATCTGAAGTAACAACCACGTTTCTTCACCTTCAAAGCAGTGTTGCCAGATGTAGGGATTTATCCCTACTGTAGGGATTTTCAAACCAAAATAGGGCGTAGGGGGGGATTATTTTTTTAAAGGCGTTTTGTAGGGATTTTTGAATTTTTTTTTTTTTTTTCAATAAGAAAATATTGGTCCTTTTTCCAAGTGTAAAAGGAACTGTAGGTCAAGACAAGTACCAACCTTAGATCTCAAATGAACAACAGCTACTCTCCTGGAGTGGAAAAGTGAAACTACAACAAACAATTTTTATAACTAACCATCGCAAGGACTGAAAAATTGGGAATCCAAGATTAGGGATGTCAAACTTGTGATAAGGTGATCATAGTACCGGTAAAGGTTGGGTCTGGCCGTTTGTTTTTGTTTACTGATGGCGAAGTGTTCGTAGTATAGTAGGGTTTTCTGTGGTGTTCAGTTCATGTGCAGTCTTCACCCGAAAATGAGTGATTCCGATTCGTCGACGTCGAATGCAGATCTACAGCAGAAAGTATACCGGAAACAGAAATTTAAGCGCGATTGGTTACACGAACCTCAATTCAGAGGAACGAACCTCTCCTACGAAATTGGGGAGGAACATTTTAAGTTGTTCATAAGTTCAGTGCTATACAAGTGAGACCCCCCCTTCCCCAATTTAATTGTCTATTTGTTTTCCTAAATATTCTGAGATCCCTCCTTCAAATTTAATTTTCCATTTCTTTTCTTGAATACTCAGAGACCTCCCCCCACCATATAATTATCCCTTTCTTTTCATAAACTACCTTGATATTTTTTGACATTTTATGTCTTTACTCTGGCACATAACTCGAAAAACGTTACACAAAAGCGTTACACGAAATCGTCACGAAAATGTCTGATGATTTTCGCTTACAACCGATTCGTTGCTACGGAACTTTATTTTCGCCAGTTATCATCGTACAAAAATCGTTCACCACTCGTTGGATAGCTCTCGATTTACCTAACCATATTACGTTAACCACTGCGGAGTGCGTGGACGACAAGCTGCGGTATGAGCGTGATTGTTTAAATAATTGATTACACACAGGTGATCATTCTCAATAATAATTATTATAAATTATTTATAATATAAATAATATAAAATATTATTGTCTATACGAATGCAAGCTTCATAATTTATGATGAACCCTACAATTAAGTATAACAACTACGCTACTGGGGTACTGTTCGAAGGTTCTTGAATCACTTCTTTAAAGACATAAAATGTCCCAATGTGTTGCAGACTCGTATGCAAGCATTTAATTCTCGACTGTATCAACAACAGGATGGAGTTGACATTCTTTTGACATTTTCATGTCTTTGCTTTGGCACATAAACTGAAACGGGAAAAATTTGTTTCCTTGATTCACCCTTTCCCTCAGATCACGTCAGAACACAAGCGACAGGCGGGCCACTACGTCAGACGCACCTATGACGCACGAGCGTATGACGTCAGACGGCTGGCAGGAGGACGACTAGTACGTCAGAGCCTATGACGCACGAGCGTATGACGTCAGACGGCTGGCAGGAGGACGACTAGTACACCACAGCCTATGCCGTAAGAGCCTATGACGTCAGAGGGCTGGCTGGCTAGGTGATCGGGTTTTAATATGCCTCTGGAATTCCGCGCCTTCATTTTGCATTCATTTACATCTTCACGTTGAAAAATCCTTCATCTTGTCGCTAATTTTATTTTGTTGTTTTTTGTTGAACCTGGTGGGTAATTATTCAGGGAGCCTCTTTGCGAGTTCAAATTTACCGTCCCCAAACTTTGCATCTAGTTCCTACATTTATTCTAGTGAGACCACTTCGTTCGTCCATGATTTGATTCTTCCTTTACCTTTATTTGTTACCTTATATTACGATAAAATGTGTTACCTACCTACTTGAATTGTCAACCTAAGTGATTTCGTTGTTCTGTTGCTATTGATCTCAAAGTTTTCATAAATAAATATTTAAGTCGTTTGAAAATGGTGTCAGTATTTTTGTATTTTTCCTTTTCTTGAGACGGTAAATAGAGATTTTCGACTTTCTGAAAGCGTAGGGATTTTTCTTGAAGCTCGTAGGGATGTAGGGATTTTTTTGATACTATTGTAGGGATTTTGAGATATTTCATCTGGCAACACTGCTTCAAAGTGCTCCAGTTTGAGAACTGAATGAGATATTGCAATTCTGACTTCACCATCGTGTTCAGCGTAGAAAAACCTTTAAATGAGGTGTTTTACGGACGGGTGTTAAATAAGGACTTTGCTCGTCAGTGTTTCGTTTTTAGAATTAATGAGTACTTTTTCTAAACCTCACCTATTTACCTACCTACCTTATACTTATACTTAGGGCGGAATTCATAGTCCTGCCTAAAGTAAAGAAATATCTAAACTTCCGAAAGTAAAGAAATATCTAAAGGAAATGCTTAGTCTGATTTCTAATTCATAGTCGTTGACTTCCGGAAGTCAAGAAAAATCTTTACTTTAGCAAAAAAAAAACTTAACTTTCGTAAGTTAAGAAAAATCTTTGCTAAAGTCATAATTTTTCTAAATACTCTTGTTGAACCTGAAGTTGGCAGCTCCGACGGTGGGTAACCAGCCAGAAGGTTGCAATTGTGTTTATATTTTGTACGTGATTTTATAGGTTTGTGACATTGAAAAGAGTTCAATTTGGACAGTTCAAACTTATTATCCCCTTAGGAACTGTCTAATAGTGATTGTGGGGTCGTCGAACTGTACTCAAGAGATGAAATCATGGGTTTTCCCAAATCCTTCAGCCCCGAGCATTACCAGTCTTCAAATCGTCGTCACCTCGATTTCAAACCGTTTGTTATTCCTGATTTTAAACATATTTGGCTTTCTCGACCCTGGTTTTAAAATATAGGGGAGAAGTGGAAAACAAAAAGGGCGATGCCGTGTCTGTGATGAAAAAAAGAAGGCATGGGAAAAGATAGCCGAAGAGTTCAACTGCTCGACAGGACAACGCTGCCAAGTAAGTTCAGCATTCATCATCTTTTTATTATAATTTAGGTGATAATAATGATTAACAGGACGTTTCCATTTGTTTTTCGACCGGTCACGTCGAGGCGAAATTGCTTGGTTAAGATGTTTTCCTCATATTAGAAAGAAAGTTCCTCGATCGATTTTCACAACCGTCCCGTCACGATATAATGAAATAGCGTAAAATTAATCATTATCATTATGATCTTTATGATAATGATTATTATCTTCACCTCAATGATAATTATCATTATGATCTGACTGTAGAACCGTAGGTCTACCGTTTGTTGTTAATGTTGTACCTAGTGGTCTTTCGTCGAATATGATACATTTATCTTCCATTTATTCTAGTAATGTTTCAATAAAACGAAAGGGTAGGGTTTTGAGCCTGTAAAGTTGTGGTTGGTTCTATGCCGACAAGTCTAACGTTATGGATAAAAATAAGAACTGTCACTTTTCTTCTATATCATGCGTAAAGCGTCCGAAGATAAGAAAAAAATCATTAAAAAATCGTGATTTCCTGGACATTTTTCATTAAATAACCTGGAAGGAAGCATTCTAGACCCCAATATGGGGGTATATTCGGATTCGTTGTTCAATTTTCTATAGAAGACACATTTTTTGGGAATGTTTTGAGTTCTTTGGAAGGCTACATATTTTTTGAATTTTGGTCATATTTGAATAAGATATTCCAAACATCACAATCATATCAAACATCACAATCATATTCGACGAAAGACCACTAGGTACAACATTAACAACAAACGGTAGACCTACGGTTCTACACTCAGATCATAATGATAATTATCATTGAGGTGAAGATAATAATCATTATCATAAAGATCATAATGATATGGCGAAGATCATAATGGCGAATTTTGGAAGAAATATCTGGGTTTATGTAACATGTGATGTTACATAAACCCAGATATTTCTTCTAAAATTCGCCTGTTTAGCGTCATTCCTAAAATTTTGGACCCATTGCAAATTCGATTCAATTCACTCTCTCATTCATTCACATTATAGATTTAAAAAAAAAAAATTAGTGTACTTTTAAACAAAAAATAACATAGTTCTCAGTGGTAATTTAATAAACTGTTGCAGGAAAGAAATCCAGCATGGATGACTTCGAGGTTCGCATCAAACAAAACCAACAATTCATGGAGCATGAGTGAAGGCGGAAGAACTGAAAAATGAGCTCTTCCAAAATCAAATCCGCCATGAAGAGGAACTTTGTCAATCAGGAAAAAAAAAAAAATACTCATAAAAAAATAAATAGGTTAGAGAAGGAATCAGAAATGTAATTACTTAACTGAAAACTGTAATTATACCTTGTTATTATACCATATAACTATACTTTATTACTATATTACCAGCATTATACTTCATTACAAACTTCATAATATGTGAAGCATATAATATATTATTATTATTATGCAAGTAAGTATATATAAGTAAGTATATAAGTAAGCAAGTATGCAAGTAAGCATATTATGTGGGATGTAGAGGATCTCGAGGTTCGGTCACAATTAAAGACGTGTTTTCCTACGTTTCGACTATTTATTCAGTCATTTACAAGGGCTACGACAGAAAAGATAGCACAATCCGGACTTAATAAAACTATTGGCTTAATTTGTATGGATGGGTACATGTAGCTAATATGCTAGGCGATTTTGTGTTCTTACTTACAGAGTGCAGGCTTCTTCCAAGTCGGCAAAATGCACCATTTACATAGCTCACTTAGGTTTAGGAGAATTACTAGTTAGGCCAACTAAAGCTGTGGAATTTGGATGTTTCGTGAGAGTATCAACACTATTTTTGTGAGGATTCAGTCTCAACTTGAGGTGGGAGTGGCCTATGAATGTTTTCCCACATTGACAAGGCATTTGGTATAGCAAATCTGATTTCATTGATGACACAAAAATAGTTGGATATGAAAGCAATAAATTTAAGAGGGAGATCAGGGAGATGATATTGATAGAACGAACCAAAGAATCAGTAGTTAATAAGAGATCAGATGTAAAGAATTTGAGCAAAGTATACAGTAATGTCATTCATACTAGTTTTAAGAAAAATCCTATGAGAACCAGTGTAAACCCTTCACCCAGTCATTAGTATACCTACCTACATATCTACAAACAGTACCTTTCTGCCCAACCCCCGCTAGTTTCATGTACCTACCGTTAGGCCATATATACCGTTATCCTCCAAATATCAGTGTAGTCTTTAGTTGTATAGTGGAATCCAGAGGCACATGTGCTCTGTAAGTACGAACACAAAATCGCCTAGCATATCAGCTACATGTACCCATCCATACAAATTAAGCCAATAGTTTTATTAAGTCCGGATTGTGCTATCTTTTCTGTCGTAGCCCTTGTAAATGACTGAATAAATAGTCGAATCGTTGGGAAACACGTCTTTAATTGTGACCGAACCTCGAGATCCTCTACATCCCACATATATATATCGGAATATGGTCGATAACCTTCTCCACACAAGTAAGTATATTATATACTTGTAGGTTCCTAGTTATACCAGTTGAATTATAATAAACCAAGCGTTACATTGTGTTCTTGTTTTGAATTGCATCAACTCAATTTGTTCTGTATTTGAAAATTGGGCACCTACTTAATGAATCATACAAGTTATTCACAAAAGTTTATTTACAAGAATTTTTCAAAATTTTTCTCTTTAAAAACTAAATAATGTATCTTACATTATTCTCAAAATGTAGGGCTAGCATGAGGGAAACAATCATAACCCAACATGAATATTTTTTCTCGGCATATGAAGATATGGCATAAAACCACAACCCTACCAGAACTTGTGTAAGGGAAAGCCTCTGTTATTTGGCGACCATGGATAATGATAGGTAATGATCAATCACGGTATCCTTCCGAAAACGGAATCTTCCCCTGAATTGCTCGTCGTCCAACATTTCCATAGGGTTCTGTGCATCCCGTATGTACCTATAATAGATCAAAATATTTCACTTCGTTGTATCTGCCTCATTAAAAATACCTACATATATTTGAACTTTCTATAAGTATAAAAAAGAAACACACACAAAAGCATGGAAAACAATTGATTGTTTTCCAATAAAGGTTGGAAAACAATTGAAAAAAAACCACTTCGCCAGGTGTTTACATACCTTCGGGGCCTTCGAACTATCGTAATACGATCATCCTGGTCGTCGAACTCATCCCACTCATCATACTCGAAAATGTGTTGATACTCCATAATGAAATGAAAATGCGAAATGAAATGAAAGTAACAAACGAATGTAACAACGGAGATCTCCGTATCTATACTAATCACGATGACTTCAGTTAAGGAAATGCTTAAGGTAGGTTCCGAGCTACCTCTGATTTCGGTGCGAAAATGGGGCTGAAAGTAAAGTAACGACTTGACTTTCGGTCTATGAATACGGCCAAAGGAAATGCTTAAGCATTTGCTAAAGCATTTCCTTAGTGACTGACTATGAATTAGCTCAAGTCGCCGTTTCTCCTCACATCGTCACTTAAGCATTTCCTTTCAACTTAGTGAGGACTATGAATTCCGCCCTTATACTACGTTACTTACTATCAGACATTCTTCCAGGCATTTTCTGAACATGTTCACGTTCACAGTGCTCGCGTGATGCTCACACAGTCACAGATCAAACGGCTGAATACTTTGCTTACTTACCGATCTTGACCAGTATTTATTCATGTAGTTGCAATTACAATTTGCACAAATGCGCAAAGAATTTACAAAATACTGAAATAAAACAAAAATACTCCACTCAAAGTAAATTATTACATGCATTGCAACTGATTGCTGGGCAATAGGACGAGGCCCGAAGCACCCAGCAAGAATCGTTGCCTCAAGATATTATTGCTAGCGTAGTATGCTATTTCTATCAAGTACTAACAGCAAAGCAATTAGTAGTTGAGTTTATGTTAAACAGGATTTCTTCTTATATAATACATACCTATGTTATGTTAGGTACAGCCTTATGTATACATACTTTTTATGACATCTTCGCACCCAGCTGAGCTCATATCAATTAGCCATTTTATAATTGTCTTGTTAAGCTGACCTCGATAATGACCTCGGGGTGTTAATATCAGATATTAAGACCCCGAGCTACATTAGCAGCACGAAGCAAAATACATCGAATATAATATATTATAGTGGACTTTTGGTGTTGAGAGAAAGGCTAGGCAGGGCGATAAGCTCGTTAATTATGGATGGATTGCTGTGGAAGAGCACACATTGATGTTCAAAGTTTAAAAATGGGAAACTTCATCAGAACAAATGGTCCATTTCGGGGGAAGGAGTTTTAACTTTGCGTCACAAAGGTGGAAAAAAATCAAGCAAAAACTCCGCAAGTTCTTGACACAACGGGTTATTATCTTCTTTGAGCAGATCACTCTAATCTAATTCGCTCTAGCTCATCATCAAAATTTAAAATGAGATGTCACTTGTCGGACTCTCATTTTGGGAATTATTGGGTAATTCCCCCCCCCCATAAACCTCCCCAAAAACCCCCCTTAGAGTGGCCCGATTCTGCTTATCTACGAACTTAGCCTTTCAATTGACAAGAACGATTTTTTTTTGCAAATTTGAACATTTTATCTGAATTCTATTGAGAGTTGTCGTCTGGAGTGATACATATGTACATACTCGTACTTCCATAAGTAGGTAGGTATAGGTACTTATGTATAACATCTTACACCCAAATCATTCTAGCTAACTTTTGCTAAATCTTAGCACCTAAATCATTCTAGCTAACTTTTGCTAAATCTTAGCCCCTAAATCATTGTGGCTAACTGTTGCTAAATCTTAGCACCCAAATCATTCTAGCTAACTTTTGCTAAATCTTAGCACCCAAATCATTCTAGCTAACTTTTGCTAAATCTTAGCACCTAAATCATTCTAGCTAACTTTTGCTAAATCTTAGCACCCAAATCATTCTAGCTAACTTTTGCTAAATCTTAGCACCTAAATCATTCTAGCTAACTTTTGCTAAATCTTAGCCCCTAAATCATTGTAGCTAACTTTTGCTAAATCTTAGCACCCAAATCATTCTAGCTAACTTTTGCTAAATCTTAGCACCCAAATCATTCTAGCTAACTTTGGCTAAATCTTAGCACCCAAATCATTCTAGCTAACTTTTGCTAAATCTTAGCACCCAAATCATTCTAGCTAACTTTGGCTAAATCTTAGCACCCAAATCATTCTAGCTAACTTTTGCTAAATCTTAGCACCCAAATAATTCTAGCTAACTTTTGCTAAATCTTAGCACCCAAATCATTCTAGCTAACCTTTGCTAAATCTTAGCACTTGAAGCATTCTAGCTAACTTTTCCTAAATCTCAGCACCTTAATCATTGTAGCTAACTTTTGCTAAATGTTAGCACCTAAATCATTCTAGCTAACTTTTACTAAATCTTAGCAAAGAGGTTTTGATTGGGGCAGCTAAGATTTAGCTACAAATCCATTAAATTTGCGGTTCCTGCTAATCTTTCCGAGCAAAATCAGCTACTTTATTTTTCTCCGTGTGGGGCCGTATCGGTGCTCAAGCAGTCTGCTTTAGGAGGAGAGCAGAAGCCATTTGTGAGTATCATCTATGGGGGTCATTAGGAAGACAGAATCAGCGGTTATGCACACGTCAGCAGACAACCGTCAATGACCCAGCTGTTGAGCGCCAGTCCTCCAAGAGCGACGTTAGCCTTCACATCAGTAGATGTACTCGTAGTTACTGTCAGCGGTAATTCGAGTTTATTGACGTTATTACTCGACTTGTTCGGTGATTGATGGCGGTGTAATTGTACACAATTCAACCTCCTCCAAGGCAACACGCGCTGACCTGACGTGACCTTTTTGTCAGATTCATACGAAGTTTGCCGACCACAGATGTCAAATTCCGCTCAATACCGTGTCCTGAAGGACATTGTCCAACCCCCACGGTGATTGCGTTTTTCGTATTCTGCAAGGCCGGTTCACCCGATTTCATATCACGACCCGCCTCTTTCTCATTTTCTTTATTTTTTCTTCTTTTTTTTTTCTCTTCTCCTTCTTCGTGTTCCCTAACCACGAAGAACTTTGGTTTAACCCGGAAAAAATTTTTCGCCTTCAGCCGAGAAGGGAAAAGGTCAAAGTTTTGGAGCCTCCGTCCTGCAAACAGATGGGCAGGGGATGTCCGAGGTCTCAGCTTGGAAACAGATGGTGCGGATGGCGACGAGGAAGAGAGGGGTTGATAATTCCTTTTTCCTCTTCCTATCCCCCTTCTTCCCATTACTTTGTTGTAGATAATGCCTTTCTTCTTCATTCCCCTCACTAACTCGTCTAAATCCAAATCTTGTTAGAGCTGGACATCTCAAAGTCATGAATTTTCATCGCTATACTTTTGAAGTGTTTGACGCAGACCAGCAATTGTACCTTCTTATTTCAGTTAGAAATCAATTCGACCACATTTTTGGCTCCCCTTAACTTTTAAATTTGAGAGGGACATGTGAATTTGAATTCACTCCAGTCATAGTGATTACACATTTAGTGGTTCTCCAATCAATTTAATTGAAGTGAACTCAAATACACAGGTCTCTCTCAAATTTAAAAGTTAACACTATCTATTTGGGATTTATAAACAAAATTGATTTTTTTTTTTACATGGATACGTATGTCTTACCGCTGGGGCTCATGCAAAACTTTTGCTACAAGGGAAAAAGAATGTAACGCAATACCAAAAAACAGCAACGGGCAATTGAGCTACTTTCTATGCTATTCACTCTATGAAGCTGTATTTTGGTATGTGGCCTCCTTAGAACTTACACTTTGAGCAGAGTAGGCCAGGATCAGCTGAGTGGCTCCTACAGCTTATTTCTACGCTATTCACTCTATGAAGCTGTAATTTTGTATGTAGCCTCCTTAGGACTACACATTCAGCAGAATAGGCCTTGCATCAGCTGAGGGACTCCTAAAGCTAATTTCTATGCTATTCACTCTACGAAGCTATAATTTGGCAAGTAGCCTCCTCAGGACTTTAACTTGACGCCGCCCAAGTCCTGATCAGCTAGATTTCACTCCGTTCTTGAATAACGTCTCAATGGAAATGCCAGAGTGCCAAGTGTCATTTCGAAATTCCGTATATTTGGAACATAAAAAGGTTGGAAAGACCAGGATATCAATTATAATTGATTGTAATTATGAACAAAATCCTTGAAATTACTTCAGGACTTTGGACAACTACCAGGATAGTTTTTTGGAATTTATCAGTGGAAAATGAACATCCACAGGTTACTCGGCATGGAATGTTTCAACAATTTACTGTCAAGTAGTTTCTAATAGAATGGGATGAAAGAGATTGATTTTTTAGGTACCTCCCTATAGTTACATTAACTTTGGAAGGCTCTCCTGTAAAATGTCGAAAAATGCCCTTGATAATTTTTACCGTGATATACATATTATGTATGTAAAGAAAAGACTTCATTCCCATTTACCTTGCCTTCCTTTATAATTAGCCGCCCCATACTATGTGATATAATGGGGCCCATAGGTAGGTATGTGATATGATGGACACCTGGGAGCGAGATATCATAATATTATGATGACATCAGTGAACTGAATATTACCTATTATTAGAAAAGTGTTTGAAAGTTATTAGAAAGGGCTTTAAATGTTGTTTCTCTTGTTTACAGGTCAGTTAATCTTTTGATAGACATTAAATGTTATAGTTAAAATATAAATTATAGTTAAAATATAAATTTTATAGTTAAAAAGTTAATATTTTATAATTTTACATTAAATCTCTTGTTCACAGAGCAACGCAAATTGGTCTTTATTTCAGCCTAGACCTCAGACGTCGAAACACCATTATATGTATATTACTGTTAATGTATATTAGGTATGTACTGTTTGGTTGTTTAGTTTTTAGCGTTGAACTTGAGTGAGGTCGTTGCTACGGGGTTCCCGAGTTGTCATCCTGGCCGATCTGAAAACGGGGTGACCTTGATGTGATCATGTAAAGGGTCCTTCCCCCCCATCCCCCCTCCACCACCTCAACCTCCTCATCGACGTAGTGCTGCGGGACGTGGAAGCTCGAGGAATGAAAACAATCGCATCTGCCAGGGCGGGACTTATCGATCTAAACCCCCGTAGCGATGAGTGGGAGGCGGTGGGCACTTCCCCTCATTTACCCCCACCGCCGGGGCTCAGTTCCCCCCGAACCCGATTCCCCTCCGTCGTCATACACGTGGAAACTCGGAAGGGGGCTCGAGGAGTTCCACGTGTCCCTTCCCCTTTCGTCCAATTTCGTCGAGGATCGGATCAGATGATGGTCTGAAGGGAGTTTGAGTTTAAATGTCCCCCCCCCCCCTCTCATCACCACTGAGACCCTGTTTATTCCCTTCATCATGACAGTTTGGTGGACTTCATTTATTTGGTTTTGGCCTCAAGGAACCACCACAGTTCAGTTACATCTTCCTCTTTCACCGACCAGTATTGAACGTCCAACACTTCCACGTATACCTACAGGGTGTCCCAGTATGAATGGTCCAAACTTCAGGGATCAATTCTACAACTAATTTGCAACAACTTTTGTCCTAAAACCTTTTTTTTAACTCCGCTGAAAATCCGACTTTTTTGTACTTCTAAGATGTTTTTTGTGTTTCCGACCTTAACTCACTAAAATTACCATAACTGCCCTAATTTACTGAGTAAAATGAAATTTGAGAATACCGTTGGAAAGAGCGTTAAATTTGCTTTCTTCTCAATACATAAATTTTATCAGGTATGGGTAAAATTAGCTTTTCATGCCATCATGTTCAACCAAAAAGTTGTAACTGACAACATTTTCACTTACTAAGCTCGTTCATAAAATTTGTATTGAGAAGAAAGCAAATTTAACGCTCTTTCCAACGGTATTCTCAAATTTCAAGATGCACAACCCCACGGTTGCAGATGTACGAAGTACCCAAGTGTGGCACATGATGTTTTATTATTTTTTTACGCTGAATCACGTGGTAAAGTCCGTTCTCTGATTTCCATGCATTTTGATCGAATTTTCAACGAAAAATCAACTTTTTAAAAGGATAAATGCATTTTTTAAGGGGCAAACCTGCGTGTCTACTTGGAAACCTCTTCAGTAAATTACTGAAGCTTACGCGAGCTTTTGTCCGTACCAGGAGTTCGGCCGGTACAAACAGAGAGCAGATGACTGTTTACCTTCTCCTCAGCCTCTAATTTCTCGTAGACGAAAATATCCAATGGACGACTCATTATCTTGGAAAGAGGTTTCCAAGTAGACATGTATAGGTATTGTTTAAACAATTTTACAAACAAGAAACCAATTGAATAACATTGCATTGTCAGCCATCCTCGACATTAGTGATCAAGACAGAAGCGTGATCTGAACAAAGAAGATAATAAACCGTTGTGTCAAGAATTTGCAGAGTTTTTTCTAATGAGTAGTTTTAGCGAGTACCTACTCATGTATATCGATACTTTTCTTTCGATATTCGAGTAGTATCGAATATGCCCATCCAAGTACTTGAATGAGTACTGGTATCGATACATTGGAAGTGTCGAACGTCCCTACTTGCCACTCATCAGACGACATGACGTTCGTTCGATGTTCCGGCGAACACTGTGGATCGTGGATCACTTCAACATGACCAGCAGGTGATCCTACTCTCTCTACGAAATCGGGTGGTGATCATTCTTACTTCATCAAGATCGGGGGGAGGGAGGTGGGGTGGTCCGACCTACTTCAGTAAGATCGGGGGGTGATCTACTTACTTCATTAAGATCGGAACGTGGTCTTTCTTACTTCATCGAAATGTGGGGGGGGGGGGGATCCGCCTCACTTCACTAAGATCGGGTGGTGATCTTTCTTACTTCATCAAGATCGGGAGGTGATCTTTCTTACTTCATCAGGGGGGGGGGGGGGGAATCCCACTCAGTTCACTAAGATCGGGAGGTGATCTTTCATACTTCATCAAGATCGGGGTGAGGGGGGGAGGTAATCCCACTCAGTTCACTAAGATCGGGAGGTGATCTTTCATACTTCATCAAGATCGGGGGGAGGGGGGAGGTAATCCCACTCAGTTCACTAAGATCGGGAGGTGATCTTTCTTACTTCATCAAGATCGGAGGGAGGGAATCCCACTCAGTTCACTAAGATCGGGAGGTGATCTTTCTTACTTCATCAAGATCGGGGGGAGGGAATCCCACTCAGTTCACTATTATGGTGATCTTATAAGATCGGGAGGTGATATGTCTGGCTTCATCAAGATCGGGGGGAGGGGGGGAGGTAATCCGACTCAGTTCACTAAGATCGGGAGGTGATATTTCTGGTTTCATCAAGATCATGGGGAGGGGGGGAGGTAATCCCACTCAGTTCACTAAGATCGGGAGGTGATCTTTCTTACTTCATCAAGATCGGGGGGAGGGAACCCCACTCGGTTCACTATAGTGATCTTATAAGATCGGGAGGTGATATTTCTGGTTTCATCAAGATCATGGGGAGGGGGGGAGGTAATCCGACTCAGTTCACTAAGATCGGGAGGTGATATTTCTGGTTTCATCAAGATCATGGGGAGGGGGGGGAGGTAATCCGACTCACTTCAACATGATTAGCAGGTGATCTTTCTCACTTCATTCGGATCGGGAAGTAATCCGACTCGCTTCACTAAGATCGGGTGGTGATCGCACTCACTTCAACATGATCAGCAGGTGATCCTACTATCTTCACTAAGATCGGGAGGTGAACCTACACACTTCAACTCTTGTCAGTTTTTTTGTTGGTTTGTGTACGAGTTGTATGGAACGAATTCTTGCTCATGAAAATTTACTAAAAAGTTCTGTTGGTGCGGAAAAGCACGAAAACAGAGGTTTTCCCGAGTTTTACACGTAGTGGAGAGTGGAAAGGAGCCTTTTAGCAGTTTGTATGTTTGTTCGGCGAATTGGCGGTGGCAAATTCGAATTTTCGACTTTTTTTCTCCCCCTCTCTCCCTTTGGAAACTCGTTGAGGGAGGCCATTGAGCTCGAAACGGATCCGAGTTTACCACGTGGGTTCGGCTGAGTGGGGTCACAAGACGGGAAAAAGAAAAGATAAAGCGGGGAGGGAAAGAGAGACGATGAGGGGATGGAGGAATGAGAAAGAGAAAGAGAAAGAGAGAGGTTGAATGGAGAGGCAAGCACTGCCATGAACATTGATTTCGTCCAATGCGGAACACCGCCCCCCACCGGAGATCTCCCTTCGGGGGCGGCGAGGTAGAATTGTCGGAAGGGCATTGGGCGGAGGGTTCCAACGAGCTGTGCGTCTGCATTAGTAATGCTGCTACTAATAGCTTGGAATGAGATGAAGGCGGATGAGAAGGGGATCGTTGTCTAAACCAGGCTGAAACCTCAACTTACCGAAATCTACCAGTGTCTAGTCCTAAGGGTGACCATCATGCGACCAGTTGTAGTAAATCCTCTCTGTAGTGGACACAAACTCCTATCGCAGTAAGGATGGGTACCTAGTGGTTGAAAAACATTGAAATTTGTCTCAAATCAATAGACTTTCGAAACTTTTCTTCTCCACATTGGATTCGCCTTTTTTGAAATTTTACAAATCTGACTTCGGATTCGTGATCAGCGACTCAAAAAAACCCTCTACACCAAATTTTCCTCAAATCGATTAAATTTAAATCACTATTTTGAGGTTAGAGAAGAAGCAAAATGTTCTGACAAAATTCTAGTGGTGGATTCAAATTGAATGGGTCCGTAGACACGTAAATATGGATTCGTATATAAAATTTATATTTAAATAAAATTTTATATTTAATATAAAATCATTTTTGGATTTTCAAGAGTGAATTTTCCTCGATTTTCACTAATTCTCACTTACATTTTCAGGTTAGAAAAAAGTGTGACGTGATAGCCAAATTCTGACAACGAATTCGTGTTCATGAGGCGAAATTACTACGGATAACATACATAATGTGTATAATATATGTATATATATATAGTGCAGAAAAGGCGTATTTAACTTTTTTTGTGGGGCTTGTTGAATACTTGAACAGTCTGTGTAGGAGGTGACCTATCGAATTATCTTGGGGTCATTGATATACTATCAGTAAATAATTCCAGCATTGCAAATCACTGTGTATTGCTTTGATATATATATCATACGAGTATCATTCATTTATATGTTCGTAAATCGAAGGCGTCTCGTGTTAATGGCGTTTTTCTGTTTCAGGCGTGGTGATGATGCGCGGGTGAAGTGAGTGTAATGGCCATATTGTCCCAGTGGCTGTGGATTACTTTGTTGGTCTCCTCAGCACTACACTATGCTCAAGGTATGTAACAATAATTGAATTATTATTTTAATATTTATTATTGAATTAATAGATGAATTATTCATCTATTAACAAATGATCAAATTTGCATCAATTCCATTGGATCCAACAATGGGGTATATGAATGAGAAATGAAAATTGAAAAAAAAACCGTTTCTTTATGTTATTTGAGTTGGTAATGCATGTAAACACTAGTTTGCGTGTCAACACAACTGCACAGAGATCGATAATCACAATTTAAATCTGATTGATTTGAAACATTGACTTGAAATGACGTCACTCACCGTCGCCCCCCCCCCTCCCCTCCTGGTAGTCCAGTCAAGATCTACATGTACCGTATCAAGATGTATCCGTCCATCAAGAAACCGGTCGTAAGGACCTCAAACAGTAGCAATAATCCAGATTTCCAACATTCAAAGACCTCGGTAAATGGCCGTTATGGCCGAAAAACCATGACATTTTTGATTTTTTGTCGATTTTTGCTCCATATCTCCATGAATGATTGATCTGACGGGTATGGTTACCTCATTGACTTTAAAAGAAGAGTAAACTGGCTACTATTTGGTATCAGAGCGAGCTTACTACGATTCTTCGTTCTCAAGATACATCCTTTCAAAAAAGGCCATTTTTTCCAAAAAGTGAGAAATTCTCAACATGGTCACTTTTTGTGTGGAATATTTCGTGCAGCAAGAGACGCCTCCTCGCCCTGCTTTGTGAGGCCTTTACAAACGAGGATGTTGATGTTTCTGTGGCTGAAGATGATGCTGACAGGGAGATCGTGGTGCCCTTTCTAAAAGCACAGCAGCAGATCGTGTTATCATCGTGGGAGGGGACATCGATCTGCTTGTGCTCCTCAACCGTTTAGGCGGTGCTGAAGTGACAAACGTCTTTCTTCAGAGGAGCATGAAGGGTGAAGTTGGGTACTGCCACTACTCCAACACCTCCTACATACTCCATACAAAAAAGTGACCATTTTGAGAATTTCTCACTTTTTGGAAAAAATGGTCTTTTTATGAACTTGTAGTTGGGACAACTTGCTCATCTAGACGTAGTCGCAGTGCGAATCGCAGAGCAGCATTTCGGGCATTCTGCAGTCTTGGACTATGCCTCAGTCACACTGTGTGACCTTACAGGAGAGGACACGGACCGTCTGCTCATCTAGACGAAATCGCAGAGCAGCATTTTGGGCCTTCTGCAGACGGTCCGTGTCCTCTCCTGTAAGGTCACACAGTGTGACTGAGGCATAGTCCAAATGTGCCATAACAAGACTGCAGAAGGCCCGAAATGCTTACGCTGCGATTCGCACTGACCTTGCTTACGAACCTGCAAAGGCAAGTCGACAGCCATTCGCCAGAGTGAACTAGTGGGGAGTAACTTGCTCATCCAGACGTAGTCTCAGTGCGAATCGCAGAGCAGCATTTTGGGTCTTCTGCAGACTCCTCTCCTGTAAGGTCACACAGTGTGGCTGAGGCATAGTCCAAATGTGGCATAACAAGACTCAGGACGAGTTGCTTACGGACCTGCAAAGGCAAGTCGACACCCATTCGCCTGAGCTGATAAACAGCCTGATACATTTTTCGGCACACGGAAGCCACCTGCAGATCCCACGATAAGCAATCCTGGACCAGCACTTTAAGGTTCTTAGCTGTTTTAACAGAGACCGAGGTCGCACTAGGTTGGTGAGGCGGTACGGAGTGTTTCCAGAAGTTGGAGAGCGGCCGAGAGCAGAAAATTGTCGACTCACTGTCGACCTAGTGGACGACCTGCTTAGGCAAAATTAGCTTTACTACTGAGTTCAATCAATAGGAATGACAGGTGCCACGTGTACCGACCTTCAGAAATGCAATAATCCTCCATCCCGCCATATTCATAATTTATCAAGTAGATCTTTAAAACATGAGCTAAAGTGAACTTTTCGTGGTGATTTTCGGCATCAGCATGGTACAATACTTCAAAAAAATGGCTGTGTTTGTGTGATGGTGGCAGTGTAATTCATAAAATCAACGGTTTTTTTTGTTTGTTGAAAGTGTACTGACTTGTGTAGTATTCATGTGCAGGAGATAGCACACGAATACTACATTTGTCCACGTGTTAGTACCTACTTCACTACCGTGTGGTATTTACGCGCTTTCTCCCCGAAGGGGAGAAAGGACGTAAATACCACACTACCGACTAACGGTGTACTCTCGGTAGTAAGGAATGAGAACTAATTGATTCCACAAGAATATAACATATATTGTAAAGAACCTAACTCGCCAAGCACACGCCTCGCTAGGTACTCTCAAATCGGAATCGGGGAATCGAATGACTGCAGTTCCACGTAAAATCGCCGTCCAGCCCCCGGAAATAGGTCACGGGTGTTGCAACCGTGACATACCAATGTACCGTCAGCACCGGAAAATCATCGTGTTGGTATCTCATATCAAAACCTCGAATCGTCAGCTGGCCGGTGCGGATCCGCGCAGTGGTGCCACCCGCGCAGTGCTGCCATCCTTATCCTCTCGGCAGGTTGGTCCGCCTTTCGAGTCGGTACATCACTCCCGGGGTAAGATTGAGCATGTCCTCATGCGGGCAGCCGGGGTACGCCAGGGTAGACTGGGACTAATTGACCTGGCTCCTTTCGCCAAGGCAGTTCCTTCCATAGGCAGGCCATATAGCATGACGTTATCGCGGTAGCAGATAGAGATACCAACCCTTGTTTCCCGTGGCCTTAGGTAAGACGCGTCAATTCCATTGTCCTCGTGCTCTGTCGAAGCCAGGGAGGTTGTCCGGTGGTGGTTGCTGGGGAAGGGGAGGTAGTAATGTTGATTGTTACATGTTTTCTAATATGGGACTCAAATGAGACGAGGCTTGGCCAAAACATACAAATTGAATACAGAAACATGATAAATAGCGAAGGTAAATAGAGACAGAAAAATGATAGGTGCTACAGTTTAAGTGATAAAGACACTGCAGACAAGATAGATGGTAGAAACAGGATAATACAGAGTGATTATAGTCGTAAGAGTAATAATTGTAACTGAATACAGAAACAAGATAAATAGAGTAGGTAAAAAGAGGCAGAAAAATGATAGATGCTACAGCTTAAGTGATAAAGACACTGCAGACAAGATAAATGGTAGAAACAGGATAATGCAGAGTGATTATAGTAGTAAGAGTAATAATTGTAACTGAATACAGAAACAAGATAAATAGAGTAGGTAAATCGAGACAGAATATAATGGTAGATGGGACAGTTTAAGTGATAAAGACACAGTGGACAAGATGAATACAGAGTAATTGCTGTACGTTCTGTAGCGATTAGGCGCTCAATCATTTCTCCATCTACGAGTATAAACCTACTCTGAAATCCCCTCACACTGGAGGCACCGATACCTCAAAGGGCACATTACATGGCTAAAACCCCTCCCAGTGGAGACACCAATACCACAAAGTGGTGCATTAGATGGCTTAACCGTCACAGCGGAGACACCGATACCTCAAAGGGTACATTAAACGGCTAAATCCTCACGGAGGAGTCTCCGATACCTACCAAGTGATACAATATATATGTCTAAACCCTCACAGAGGAGACACAGATACCACAAAGTGGTACATACATTAGCCGGCTAAACGGATCCAGAGCAGATAAAGACATAGCAGACAAGATTAATACAGAGTGATTATCGTAGTAAGAGTAATAATTGTAACAAACCAGAAAGAATATAAATAGCAATACAAGAACAGCCTACAAGGTATAGATAACGAGCTCGTGTACCAGTATTAAAAGTACCCTTTAAGCAGATGAAAGGAGTGGGGTTAAGGAATGCACATGGTTAGCCTTTATACACACAAAGGGAAGAACATGTAGGTTAGAAACCATTGGCATGCATAAAGAGAAGTAGGCCTTGTACGTCAGCCACTCTCCCTCCCCCCTCGCGAATAGACCACTTCCAGGTGGTGCTATACTTCCGCCCCTGCCCCTCATTCTCAACGCTCTCGCTCGCTCTCAACTCTGCGGCACTCTAGGTGAAAGCACTCATTTGTAGGGCTATTGATAGGAAACTGCTATCGATCAAATGATAGGACTGTCGAACTATCTAACACCCCTACTCATTTGTGGAGGCTCGCTTTACTGTGATGGGTTGTATAGCTAACAACTATGGTAAATGCTATGGAAGCACTCATTTGTAGGGCTATTGATAGGAAACTGCTATCGATCAATTGATAGGACTGTCGAACTATCTAACACCCCTACTTATTGTGGAGGCTCGCATTGCTGTGATGAGTTGTATAGCTAACAACTATGGTAAATGTTATGGCTTAACTATGATACTTACGTGGTTCGTGACTATAGATTTACGTCTTACTGTTGTAGTCTGAGTCTGTACCATCACTTGTCCTTACGCGGTCACCATACCGTCATATGTCAGGTTTCCCGCCGTGTACCGTCGTTCCTTCCTCCCAGTTGGTCGAGTCATTCCGTTAATTAGAAATGAAGGTCGCTATTAGTCTGCAAAAAAAAACTACGATCAATATGGGGTACACAGGAAACTATTATTTTTGGCCAGAGCCATTAGTAGATTCTAGAGAACTAGAGCTGTGGGGTAACCATAACTACTGCAACCCCTGCACAAACAGTTCCTGCAGTCCAGTGGAACACCTTATAATGATGACGCCTCATCCGGACGTCTTCGTAGGATGGATTCAGCTGGGCAATTGCCTGCAGCAGGTCCAAGTGGAGTGATGACATCCGTTGCTCCCCCAAAGTCTGTGGTCTGCACCGTGGGCTGACCAACTAGCACAAAGTCGGGCCCTACTAGTGTGCAGCTGGCCTGGTCCCGGATGCGGCCACAGTGGGCTATAGTGCCGTGGATTGGTAGCTAGTCTACTTACTTCCCATCTTACCTCTTGCCTTGATTAAAGGAAAGCCTTCATTGGCTGAGTAGAGTTCACGTGCGGCTCCAGGCTCGCAACGTCATTTGTAGCTGTCTCGCAGTTCGGAGTAACTCTGAGGGCTTTAGTGAATCTCACCATGCTACCTCGAGCCTGTGACTGCCACTTGCCGGAGCCGTGTAGTCAGGACTTCCGTGCCAGTGTTCAGCTGTGTGTTCGCTTGCCATGGAAGGTATGGGAGACACAATTAGAAGGGAAACAGCAAGTATGGTAACCTGAAAGCAGAGAACTGTTAGTCTGGACTGATATAGGATGGGGTAATTGATATAATCCAGGGGCAGTTGTTCTGCGCAGTTGTGTTCCATTTCTTTTATTCTGGTCCTATAGTACCCATTTATATTATCTGTGTTTTTTTTTCTTTTTTTTTTTTTCTTATGTATTAATGTTATTCATCTTTTATTGTTTCTATATTATCATTTTTCTTAATTGCTTTATTCTGTTTCTATATTATTATTTTTCTTAATCGTTTCTTTTTATTCTGTTTCTATATTATCATTTTTCTTTATCATTATCATTGGTTTATTTATTGTTATTTTTTTTTTATTTTATTATTATTATTTTTTTTTTTTCCTTCGATGACATTAATTAAAAATTGGACAAAAACGGAATATAATAAATAAACAACCGCCGTTATTGTCAATATGTCACTAATTTGATTGATTGATTGATGCTTGATTGTGTTAAAAAAACAAGTTTTCACAAGAGTTCACATACATGGAAATAAACTACTAATACTAATAAATGAAATACAAATTTCTTTAAATTCAGATAAAGTACATAGTAGAAAGAAATAAATAAATTCTGATTTGAAAATTTAGCTCAACAGCCAATAGTGTAAGGCACAAAGAGAGAAATTAAAGATGACAAGATGAGGCACATAACATCAAAATCAGTCTAGACGAAAAAAAAAAAACTTCGTTTATAGTAAATGCCCGCTGTCGTAAAACAATCTGCAGAAATCCTACTAATTTCCCTTGGCTCTTGCCTATCGTTGCATAGCAGAACTGATCGGAAAACGGAAAAGGGCTACAAAGTATTTAAAACGTTCGAAGGTAATATGTCACTAATTTAAAAGTGAACAAAAGTAGAATATAATAAATAAATAACCGCCGTTATTGTCAATATGTCACTAATTAAAAATTGGACAAAATTAGAATATAATAAATGAATAACCGCCGTTATTATCAATAAATACATAGATAGATAAACACTCTTGGGCAATGCCTATATAAGTGTATATACTATGTTATTTGAATTATTAGATAATTTCTTCCCAGAGGGGCATCCCAGGGGGGGCATGTCTATTACTGTTACCAATAATTGTTACTTATTAATTGTTACTATATGAACAATTATTGGTACTGTTGTATTTATATTGTCTAGGCATTATAATCGTCAGCATAGTACTGAACCTAGTTTAACAATATTATTTAAAAACGTATCATGTACAAACTCAATGAGTAAAGTTATAATATCGTAATATTATATGTACTGTGTGAACTGTAATATAATATATCGTAATTGACGAAGCATGAGCCTACCAAAGTAAAGGAAACAAACCAGAAAAGTAGAAACGTGCCGTATACGGGTTCCCGACTGCAACAAAGCCAACTTCGTGAGATTAACCCACAAGCGGCCGTCGGTAACCTGTTAAGTATACGTTCCGTAGCGATTAGTCGCCCAATCATTACTGCATCTATAAACCTACTCTGAAATCCCCTCACACTGAAGGCACCGAAACCATAAAGTGGAACATTACACGGCTAAATTCCGCACAGTGGAGACACCAATACCACAAAGTGGTGCATGAGGTGGTTTAACCGTCACAGCGGAGACACCGATACCTCAAAGGGTACATTAAAACGGCTAAATCCTCACAGAGGAGTCTCCGATACCTACCAAGTGATACAATATAGGTCTAAACCCTCACAGAGGAGACACAGATACCACAAGGTGGTACATACATTGGACGGCGAAACGGATCTAGAGCCGATAAATAGACGTCGAAAGACAAACGACCTTGGCAAAAGCAAACTACTTGTATAAGTTCCTATTAGCAACTTACAACGTAGGTAATAAGAAACTTACAACTAGGTACTTACCTTCGCAAACGGGAGACGTAGTTGGTTCGTATACGCTGCCACCATTAATGTACTAACTTGTGTAGTATTCATGTGCAGGAGATAGCACACGAATACTACATTTGTCCACGTGTTAGTACCTACTTCACTACCGTGTGGTATTTACGCGCTTTCTCCCCGAAGGGGAGAAAGGACGTAAATACCACACTACCGACTAACGGTGTACTCTCGGTAGTAAGGAATGAGAACTAATTGATTCCACAAGAATATAACATATATTGTAAAGAACCTAACTCGCCAAGCACACGCCTCGCTAGGTACTCTCAAATCGGAATCGGGGAATCGAATGACTGCAGTTCCACGTAAAATCGCCGTCCAGCCCCCGGAAATAGGTCACGGGTGTTGCAACCGTGACATACCAATGTACCGTCAGCACCGGAAAATCATCGTGTTGGTATCTCATATCAAAACCTCGAATCGTCAGCTGGCCGGTGCGGATCCGCGCAGTGGTGCCACCCGCGCAGTGCTGCCATCCTTATCCTCTCGGCAGGTTGGTCCGCCTTTCGAGTCGGTACAAAAGAAACGACGTTGTCGCTTGAAGACAAGAGATGAGAGAGCGGCGAACTCTTAATAAATCGCTGATCCATAAAGTCCCCCGTCGTTCGAAGTTCCTCTTGAGCCGGGCAATCAAATGTCAAGTTCCGGAAGAAAAAACTGATAATGGCTCCCTCCGGGGATGGGGTGCGGGCCCCAGGGCGATCCTCCCGGAGACGATCCTAGTCCCGGATCCCGGGATATCCTTCTCGACTTTAATTAATTGAAGGGGCAAAGACGTTGGGGCTGGAACGAGTTTTCAAAGAGAAAGACTAACAAGGGGAAACCTTTCCCTCTCCCTCCTCCACCACCTCACTGTTACAGGTCTACTCAAGCGTTGAGGATTTTAATTGAGTGATCATTAGCTCCATTATTCCTTCCCCTCTCCTCTTTTACAGAGTTCGAAAGGCTGATGAGACAAATTTTGATTTTTCACTTTCAGCTAATTTGGGAAGAAAATGTGCTGTCAGCGCAAATGATCAGCGCGTAATTTGTTGGAAGAATGTTCGGTGCCAGTCGCAGTGTTTTGTCGCAGTCTGAATCCAACCGGAGAGTTGACAAAAATTCAAAGTGGTAATGATGTGCATAAACAATTATTTCGATTGCAAAACTGTTTAGAGGGCAATTATTTGTTGAATTGGTGTTTTCGAGTTAGAAACGGTAGAAAATTGAGAAATGGGAGGATTGATTCGTGGAATGTGATGTTAGTGGTGTGAAGTTGGAGAAGGAGGTGGGGTTTACTTGGCTGACAGCAACTGTTGAAGTTGGAGGATAGTTCAGAACTTATGTCATAGTATTCGGTGTTAGTAGTTCGGTAGTTATGTCATTAGATCAGTGGAGTGAAGTGGGAGAAGGAAGATGTAGGTACCTGGCTGAAAGCCACTGCTGATGTTTGGGGGTAGTTAAGAAGTTGTGTCATAGAGTTTGGTTTCAGTGGGAGGAGCAGTAGAGGTTACCTGGTTGAAGTCACTGCTGATGTAGATGGTTATGTCATCATGTCATGGAATTTGATGTCGATTGTGCGAAGTTTGAGAATGGAGTGGACGTTACCAGGCTAAAATCTACTGCTGACGTTGGGGGATAGTTCAGACTGAAAAATGAAATTTACAAGATAAGTGCCAAAACATGTCATTATTTCTCTACATAATCCCCATTGAGGTCAATACATTTTCAAATCCTAGTATCCAGTTTTTGTATACCCTCGTCGTATACCTTCCGTTCAACCTCCCAAAGCTATTTTTCGACAGCATTCTCGATCTCCTCGTCATTTGAAATTCGTTTTCCACCTAAAAACTCCTTCGATTTATTGAAAAGATGATAATCCGATGCCGATGGTCCGGTGGGTGAGTCACAATATTCCACCCAAATGAAACAAACAGGGCCTGAGTGAGACAGGCGGTATGAGGTATCCCGTTGTCATGATTCATGAAGGGGTGACACACCACTTGTCTGCATTCCTCTCTTTTTATCCTTGATTTTTTTCAACTTCTTAGGAGTCTCAAAGTATGCAGCTGCATATGCGGTGGTTTCTTAAGGCATAAAATCGACCAATAATACCCCTTTCCGGTCCCTAAAGAAAGATGCCAATCTCCCTCTCTGAAAATTGGACTTTGAATTTGTGGTTGCTGGTGAATAGGTGTGGAACCACTGCCTGTTTGACTCCAGGTGACGATGGGGGTGAAGATTACCTGACTGAAGCTACTGCTGAAGTTGGAGGATAGTTCAGAACTTATTTAATGAATTTGACGTTGGTGGTTCTGAAGAGGTGAAAAAGTTACCTGGCTGAAAGCGTCTGCTGAAGTTGGAGAGTAGTGATATCATTGGGAGGAGCAGTAGAGGTTACCTGGTTGAAGTCACTGCTGAAGTAGATAGTTATTTCATGTAATTTGAAGCCAGTGGTGTGAGGTGGCGATGGGTGTGAAGGTTACCTGGCCGAAGCTACTGCTGAACTTGGAGGATAGTTCAGAACTTATTTGATGTAGTGGTTCTGAGGAAGGGTAGAGGAGCAGTAGTAGATTACCTGGTTGAAGTCACTCCTGAAGTAGGAGGATATGTCATGAAATTCGATGCCAGCAGTGTGAGGTGGTGATGGGGGTGAAGGTTACCTGGCTGAAGCTACTGCTGAAGTTGGAGGATAGTTCAGAACTTATTTAATGAAATTTGACGTTGGTGGTTCTGAAGAGGTGAAGTAGTTACCTGGCTGAAAGCGTCTGCTGAAGTTGGAGAGTAGTGATATCATTGGGATGATCAGTAGAGGTTACCTGGCTGAAAGCGTCTGTTGATGTTGGAGAGTAGTGATATCATTGGGAGGAGCAGTAGAGGTTACCTGGTTGAAGTCACTCCTGAATTAGGTAGTTATGTCATGGAATTCGATGCCAGTGGTGTGAGGTGGTGATGGGGGTGAAGGTTACCTGGCTGAAGCTACTGCTGAAGTTGGAGGATAGTTCAGAACTTATTTCATGAAATTTGATATTAGTGGTTCTGAGGAGTAGTAGTAGTTTACCTGGCTCAAGCCACTGCTGATGCTTGCGGGTAGTTGAGAAGTTATGTCACACAATTCCACGTTAATGGTTGTGAGGAACGGGGACTCGCGAATCGTTCTTTCCCCCCCCCCTAAAGTTGGTAGAGAATCTCTCAAGACCGAATCGGCGCAGATCGAACATCCTTCTGATCACCTCCCTCCTCACGTTATCAGCCCCCTTCCCGCCACCCTCCACACGTTATCATCCCTCCTCCTGTACCTACTCCACACGTTCTTTTCTGTATTCCCCTAAGTTGATCACCCCCCACCACCACTCACGTATCAATGGTTGGTCTCATCTCGCCTCGAAACGACATCACCCCCCCCCCCCCCTCCCACCACCAACACCACGTCAACCAACTCGCGGATGCCTCCCGTCGAATCTGCTCCCCTTTGGAAATTACACCTCCCTCGCATCATCTTACCGTTTTGTCACCCTCCCTCGTCCTCGCCGCCCCTGATCACTCACCGCAACGCCTATCACCCCCCCCCCCCTCCCAACCACCACTTCTTCTTCTTCACCTTCTTCTTCTTCCTTTTTTCCTCTCCCTCCTTTCACCTGAGGAGATAAGTGAGATGCGATTTCCTTTGGGCGATTACCGATGAAAAGCCTCACATCTCTCTCCTCACATCCTCACACTCCTCCTCTCTCCTGATGCTCTATGTATATAATACATACTCGTATATGCGTATTATTATTATATATAGAAGTACATGATTTTTTATATCAGTAAGGTGCGTGTATACTTTTGCATGTACATTTACTAGTACAGGGTGGTTAGTAGATGTCTAGAGAGAGAGAGAATTTATTCAAAGCAGAAACATACGCATAAAAGAAGTGAAAATAGATAAGTACATTGAATAATATTGCTTGTCATAGGTCAGAGACCCGTGTCGACGAGACAAGAGCTGAAGCTGCAAAGCACATAATATTATACTATATGCTATAGCATGGTTACAAAAAATAAAATAAAGCTGAAACTATACACTTTTAGTAAAATTAAATTAATTTAAATTAAATTATCTGCCTAAACGAAAGAAGAGAGTAAAAAATTGTACGTCACATTCTACGTTGGAAATCTCCATCAGCGTTTAGGTCTGATCTCCCTAGAAAATGGCGTTTTATCCGACTTTGATTTACAAAAAAAGGTCTACTCACGCAGCATGTATCGAAGTAACGTAGCTAAAAATCAAAATGTAACATCCAACATCAATCTAGACAAATATGCGCTAATTCAGGCTTCAAATATTTCTGAACATGAATTCGTAGACATTTTTTAGTAGGTATCAAGTCTGATACATGTCAATTCTAAGCATGTTATGTGACACAAAGTAGCTCCTACTCAATCGATGTACACTGACAGCTGTACAGAAACGCAGCGCGGGCTTGCCTACCATTCACGTGGGTTTTATCAAGGGATATGAGTTTCTCATCAACACTAGGAATGGAGCGGTTCCCCTAATCACGCGGAATATGGCTGTGTTAGTAGCGTAATTTATTGCAGTTCAAAATATCCTCCTTGCTCTTTTACGTCACGCAAAAGCCTCAAAGAAAACATCCGAATCCCGTCAGTCTAAACGTAAATCCATCATTTCCGAGGTTGAACGACATTTGGATTCTCTTTTCTACTTCCTCTGTTCTGAGAAAAGCAGTTGGCTGCTATATAATTAAATGCTGGAAGACGTCTTTTTGAACGGAGTGGGGCTTGACAACCAATCTTCCCTCGCTCTTTGAGTTCGGACGGGATTTGAAGAGAAAAGCGAGAATATTAAAGACGTTGTTACGAGATGTACCTAACGATCATCCCCTTCGCCGCTCAAAAAATATAAAAAACGGCTGTTCCGGCACAATAACATTCACCCGATCACAAAATGTTAACTTTTCAAATGGTGTACTTACTTTGTTTTCACGTCACTTCATCTTGCAATAAAATGATCAAGTTATTCCACTATCAGAAATCATGTTACTTGTATTCCACTATTAGTAATAATTATTATGTCCTTGTGTATCCATGTTTTTTTTAAACGCTAGGAGGCTACATACCAAATTACAGCTTCGTAGAGTCAATAGCATAGAAATTAGCTTTAGGAGCCCCTCAGCTGATCCTGGGCCTATTCTGCTAGAAGTGTAAGAGCTTTGGAGGGTTCATACGAAATTACAGCTTCATAGAGTGAATAGCGTAGAAATTAGCTTTAGGAGCCCCTCAGCTGATCCTGGGCCTACTCTGCTCAAAGTATAAGTCCTAAGGAGGCTACATACCAAATTACAGCTTCACAGAGTGAGTAGCATAGAAATTAGCTTTAGGAGCCCCTCAGTTGATCCTGGGCCTACTCTGCTCAAAGTGTAAGTCCTAAGGAGGCTACATAGGACTTATAGGAGGCTACATAGGAGCCTACCAAATTACAGCTTCACAGCGTGAGTAGCATAGAAATTAGCTTTAGGAGCCACCCATTTGCCCTGAATTCAGCTCGATAGGGCATTCTGTTGGTTATTGGAGGTACCTACTAACAATCAAGTAAAACGCCAAAGGAAAAAGAGAATTGTCTCTATTAGGCAAGATTCGGTAGTAAGATAGGTAATTGACATTCTTGCCGTTTTTTCAGTCACTGGACTCCGTCAAAGACGCCGTTTTGGTTCAAAAGTTGACTACAGAAAATAATCTCCTCAACGATCGAACCCAAGCCTTTTACGAGAACGTCGTGTAGAAGAGAACGTCTCTTCTGGAAGCAAGTAAATGTGCTGCTGCGGATGCCATTGCTATGGACTTCTAAAAAAAATGCCTCAAGACAGGAAAGACAATTTGCGTAATGCAAGGAAGTCGTCAAGGTCCAACGGAACAATATTCGGCGATGGACTAATTTCTTCAGTCAAAAATTCGTGAAAAATTGTCCGTTTTGGACGCAAAACAGTGCGTGAGTTGAAAATTCAAAAAGAGAAACCTGCACTGATTTTCCACCGTGACACGAACAGTGATTCTTGCATAAGTAATCCCATCACAATCAAGAGGAGAAGGACTGCAAACCGGCAAGAAAAGAAACTAAAAGTTTGAAGCTCCTACAAGAGCTTATACGAACTGAAGTTCTCAAAACCAAGTTTGATGAACTTCAAGTTCTGAAAACATGTTGTCATCCTCGTAATTAACGTTATTACAAGGCGCTAATCCACTCAAAGATTTAAAAAGTGCTAAATTCCTGCAATCAGCGCTGCTGTGAAAACTGGACATTCCTTCTTTTATTTCAGTATAAGTGGTACTTTCACTGCTTGAAATTACATAATTAATGTTGTGATAATTTTTCTGTATTCAAATTTCTACATTATGGCAAATAGAACTCACGGGGGTCGGGTAATTTGTTTTTCAAATTAGTAATTTAGTAATTCGAACTGCACGAAGGGACAAGTTATAATTAGGTATAGTGGGGTTGCTTAGTTCTGTCGGGAACTACCTTGGCTTTCCTCTTTGGATTTCTTCAAGTAATTTATCTGGATTAGTGTACGGGTGTAGCAACCATTACTGCAAATTACTGCAGTTTCGCTTGAGAACACAATCGTAATAACCGCAACATACAAAGTTTGACTCTCTGGCGATAATTTGGATTCAATTAGATGCCGTTCAGTTCTGATGATATAATTAATCACAATTGATTGTGATGTCGCGCAGTTATTATTGTGTCATTATAATCCCATTGATTGAGTTGTGAAGCGGGAACACGGCAGAAATTGCATTGTTTCAACCTTGACCTCGAAACCGTCGATTTGATCGGCGGCGTAATCAATTCGAAACTCTCGTACAGGTGGATTTGACGCGAAGGGGGGGGGGAGGGGACGGGGAGTATGTATGTTATCGCGTAATGTCAATCGGTTGATGGCTTCTGTATTAGAACACTCCACCCCCGCGACGTCACTTTTCGAAGTTGATTTCTCCGCGTTGGACGGTCGACATATGCCCTGCCCAGACAAGGAAAATTGTTTCCTGGTGTTACGAAAGGGTTGCACGATTCAAAATTCAATTATTACCGTCGCCCGTGGGAAGAAGAGAACACACAGTGCATTGAAGGGAAATCGTTTGAAATGCAATCAGTTCCACTCCTTATGATTTATTCCTTGTGTAATTAGCGTGTCCTCGGTAATAATGTATCCGGGAAGCGATGCAGTGAACCAATAATTCCCTAAACCGTTTTTGAGACCTTTTCAATAATGGAAGAAGTAAAAATTAAGAAAAAACATTCACCCATTTTTTGGCCGAGTTACACCTCAGTTTATAGATTTTTGAACGGTGAACACGACGGTGAAGTCAGAATTGCGATATCTCATTCCATTATCAGATTAGAGCAGACTATCCATGACGAACATCTCAATTAATTTTTTTTTTTTTTAAATGCATTTATTGACAAAAACAAAAATAGGTATTTACACTCATTGAAAATAAATCATAAATGCTACAACCCCTCTAAGAAAACTTGTGTAGGGGTTGGAGTAGAGTAACAGAAAATAAATAATCATAACTTGTAGAAAAATAAATAAATTATTAAATTACAAAATCCAAGACCACGTAATGGAATAAACATAATTTCTTATTACACTCTCACTTTTCTTTTTAATGTAGCTTTAAACCTCTGCAAACTCATTTGTGGGACCTGGTCTGCAAATCCTTGACTATTAAACTTGGTTGCGCCCCAATAGTCAAAACTTCTCTGACCTGCTGTAGTCAACCGTCTAGGAATTTCAACTTGTATTTTATCCGTCGCTCTGGTAATACTTTTATTCCTTTTAAGTTTTCCTGTTTGTATTAGTTTATAGATAATGGCTAGGGTAGTTTTTTCTAATAGGTTTTTGAATGTTAATATTTTGGATTCCTTGAATAATTGATTTGATGGGTATCTGTGCGGTTTGTTGAATAAAATTTTTATTAATAATTTTTGTGTGGTAAGTAAATTTTTTATTTTATTTGAGTAAGCATTCCCCCACGCAACTATTCCATAATTTAACTGTGATTGCACCAGAGCATTGTAGATCAATAATTTAGTTTTATTGTTCATTACGTTTCTAATTTCAAAAAAGGTAGGTATTAGTTTTCTTATTTTTTTATTTACTATTTCGGCTTGGAGTTCCCATGAAATAGTTTGGTCAATTTGAACTCCCAGGTATCTAATGCTGTTGGTTTGATGGATCTTTGGACAATTACAATTTAGGTTACAATTCTCGTTGTTATGGCATATCAATTTGTTAATTGTTGGAATATCTTTTTTTCTGAGGGAAAAAGCAATGTATTTGGTTTTTTCATGGTTCAATATTAGATTTAGTTTGCTGATTTAGTAGATTTAATTACCAAGTTTCTTCATCTTCAAAGTGCTGCAGTTTGAGAAAGGAACTTCTTACTTCACCATCGCATTCAGCGTAACAAAACCTTTAAAATGAGGTGTCTCTTGTCAAACTGTTTCATTTTTGGAATTTATGGGTAGTTTTTCCTCCTTAAAAGTCCTCGACCCCCCCCCCCCCCCCTTAGAGTGACCCGATTCTGCCCATCTACGAACGTAGCTTTATAAATTTCTCTTAAAATGGACTAAAAATCGCTTCTGTAATTCACGGCACACTAAGTTTAATCTTGTTTCATCCAATTTCTCGCCGAATTTTTCTGAAATTGAACAATGAATGATTTTTTTAATTATTTGTGAATTATTCAGAGATTTTGTACTATGATGAATACTTGCTTGAAGAACCTGGCTTGAGATAGGCCGTTCTACAGTAATTGTTAATGACAAATCCTGATAAAATCAGCCAATTTACCTGCAACGAACCGGTCCAAATTAATTCTCATCGTTGAGCAAAACCCCATATAATTCCCCTGTGAGGTTGGGTGGAGTTGCTTATTCTATATTTCTATTTACATATCGTATTTTTTATTTTTCGCCTTCTTATATTTTATTGTTTATTAGAAAATAAAACAAAACAAGGATGGTGGACACAAGGAGCCCAGCTACAAGTGTATAATAACATAAATTGTACTTCATTCATGAACTTACAACTAAACTATATATAGATAACAAAATGCAAATCTCAGTTCACATAAATGTTTTCGAATTTTCTGGTCCAAGAATTCATGTATACCCAAAAACCACACACGAATACTGTGCGTTTGAGTAGGGGTTTATATATAAGAAAACCTTGCTATCTCAAACTAATAGAAATGTTTATTAAAATAAATCGATTTCGTAAATTGTGAAGAAAATAGAAAGAAAAAATTCCTAGAAGGAGCTCCTTAGCTAAATGATAAATTAAACAATCTTTGAAAATAAATATTGAAAAGAATAAAATTGAATGGTCTGGCCTGGACTCGATCTGAAGTTGAAGGATCGATAAATCCGAGCAGCGAATGATTTCTCTGAGCCACGGAGATGGTCGCGACTTAGATGAACAACGGTCGAAAACGAATCTCAACGGATGTCCGGATTCCACGTTGAACTCCAACCGGTCGAGGGCAGCTATTCTTGGATCACAATTCCTCAAGTCGAATCCGAAATGACTCCGGCGATGGGATTGGCGAGGTGGAATGTGAAAATGGTAGTTTGTAATTTGTTTGCTTCCTCGTAAGCTCGGCCCACTGAAAGAATGAATTCAGCTCATTAGGAACGAGAAGACGGCGAACAAAGGGGACGTTAGAAAAGTGCAGGTTTCGAGTGAAAATCGTCTACTTACAGTTCGTGTGGGTTTAAAAAATGAATGTAGATGTCCGTTGAGTGGCATACACAGTATGGACGAGATGGGGATGCTGATGACCCGTAGAAAGGAGAAAAATCTCATCTAATTATGATGAATATAGCGACGAAGGATACTGGAGACCTTGTCATGGGTATAACTTCGACGGAGGAAAATGTGGAACTGGAGCGCACTTGCAGCGGTGGCAAGCGAACATGTTTCCCTGACGTCACGACCCTACCAAATCTCCCGCAGCTACGCGGCCTCCTCGCGATACAAGTCGCTGTTGTTAGAAGACTGTTCAGAGTCGAGTTCTGAACATACTCGGCCCATAAATTTGATAGCAAATTTAATTAGCATGAGGGGAAGAGGTATCAGCGAGTTGAAGTCGGGGTAGCAATGGTAGGGACTGTAATACTTATCACATTGTTGTAAAGGGAGGTACATTAAGAGGGAGCAATGGAATCAAGTTGGCCACAGTTCTCTTGTAGACACTGTTGGATGTTTTCAGTGTTACGACACGGACGGCTCCATCGGGTCCGGGATGAACATCCACAACCTTAGCTGTAGGCCATTGGAGAACAGGAGTACCAGGAGACTTAATAAGGACGAGATCATCCACTTGTAGATTTTCAGTCGGCCTCTTCCATTTATTACGTGCTTGCAGCGTAGACAAATATTCGAGATGCCACCTATTCCATATCTGGTCGGAGAGCTTCTTGATGAGTTGCCATCTACTCAGGCGATTATCTCGAATGTCGAGAAGAGAAGGCTCGGGAATGCTAGCCAGATTTGAACCAACAAGGAAATGGCCCGGTGTTAGATAATCGGATTCCGCGGGATCTGTGGATAATGGGCACAACGGTCGAGAATTTAGGATGGCCTCAATTTGACAAAATAAGGTACCCATCTCCTCAAAGGTGAGCAAAGCGTTGCCTGCAGCGAGATAAAGATGTCTTTTAACTGCTTTGACACCGGCCTCCCAGAGGCCACCAAAATGAGGAGAATAAGGAGGGTTGAAATGCCATTTCACTCCTCTTGATGCCGTCAGTGTTTGCAAGGCTTCCTTTGTGTGTCCTTCGTGAAACCATTTTTCCAGATCCTTCAGTTCTCTGGCTGCTCCTTTAAAATTGCTACCACAATCCGAGTACACGTCGGAAGGGTAGCCTCTTCTGGAAATTAAACGTGAGAATGAGGCAAGAAAGGCATCGGTAGTCTGATTGGAAACTATTTCCAAATGAAGGGCCTTTGTAGTCATGCAGACATACAAACAAAGATATGCCTTGTTGCAAGGAGCCTTTCGTCGATGGGATTCCTTAATGGTGAAGGGACCTGCAAAATCGACGCCTACATGTAGAAAGGCACGACTACCCTCTACACGATAGGCTGGAAGATCACCCATCATGGGTATAATGAACTTGGCTCGGGATTTGTAACATTTTAGACATAGAAATGTTCTATGTCTGATGAGCCGTCGAGCTGCGGGGATCCAAAAGCGCGTTTGAATCAGCGCTTGCTGCAAGTTTGGACCTGGATGGAGAAATAATTTGTGGTAATATTCCACAAGGATGCGAGTAAAATGTGCCTGTGCGGGCAACAAAATTTGATGTTTCCGGTAGTCAGGGAGGTTTGCGTTGGAAAGCCGTCCACCAACTCTTACTATGCCCTTTGAGTCTATCATGGGATTCAGACTGACAAATTTGTGAAGAATTTTAGATACTTCTGCTTCACAACCATCAAAAAAATAATAGCGCTGCACTGCTTTGATGCATAAAAGTTCGGCTTCTCTATAGTGAACACTTGATATGGGTTCCAAAGACGTACCCTTAGATTGGCGACGAAACATTGATCTATTGAGAACTGCAACAATTCTGATGAGTTTTTCATATGAAGAAATTCGCTCCATCCAAGAAATGCACAGTTGAAGTTCACCTCTTGTGGAGACCAAAATTGAAGTAGGTTCAGCTTTCAATTCCGGTAGGTTAGGAGTAGGAGCATTCTCACAAGGCCATGTTTCTTCAGGCTGATTCAACCATGATGGACCTGACCACCACATTGAATTATTGATGAGATCGCGAGGAAGGCACCCTCGTGATCCACAATCACTTGGATTGTTGTGGGTATCAACATACCTCCAAAGAGATAAGTCTGTGCACTCTAAGATTTGAGAGACTCTGTTCCCAACGAAGGTTTTCAATCGGTAGGTCGGAGTTTGTATCCAGCCTAAAACGATTGTAGAGTCCGTGAAAAACTTGGGAGGATGGGACGTTGAAGGAAGTAGTGAAAGAAACCCTTCAATTGAATGATAGAGTTTGGCCAGTAAATGGGCTCCACAGAGCTCTAGACGAGGTATTGAGAGAGCCTTTACTGGAGCAAGTTTGGTTTTTGCAATGAGTATCCGAGATACAATACGACCTCCAGAAATAGTTCGAATATACAGTGCACCACAATATCCCTTCAACGAGGCGTCGCAAAAGCCAACAATTTGAAATTGAAAGGAGTCGTCAGTTACCACAAATCGAGGAATCTTGATGTTGGATAATGCATCCATTTCTTGAAGAAGGTGCTTCCAGTCATTGGAAAGTGTAGGAGGGATCTCATCGTCCCAATTGAGACCCAACTTCCATAGCTCCTGTATGAAGGACTTCATGAGGAGCACAAAAGGAGATATAAATCCCAAGGGATCAAAAACTCTTGCGACAGTCGAGAGAATACCTCGTTTTGATAGTATTGTAGGCGGCAGATGTAAATTGTAAGAAAAGCAATCCGTCGATGGGTCCCACTTCAGCCCCAAAACTTTAATAGATGAGTCTTCTTTATGGTCCCAGGAAACTTCGGATAAATTGGCAGAAGGATGATTAATAGCGTTTATGAGCTCTGGCCGGTTGGAAGCCCATTTACTGAGATCAAACCCTCCCTGATGCATCAAATCAATGACTTGTCGTTGTAATACCAACGCATCTTCAACTGTAGAAGCTCCTGTCGCTAAATCATCGATATAAATATCACGACGCAAAGCTTCAGCTGCTAAAGGAAACTTGTCGCCTTCATCGAGTCGAAGTTGTTTAAGGGTGCGAAGGGCTAAAAAAGGTGCACAAGATAAACCGTACGTGACGGTACATAAATTATAGCGTTGAATAGCGTCAGCGTTATCAAAACGCCAAAGAATTTGCTGATATGGTCGATCATTAGGATCAACGAGTATTTGTCTATACATTTTTACTGCATCGGCTACAAACACTACTGAATGTGCCCGAAAATTTAATAAGATATGTCGGATATCATTCTGCAAGGCTGGACCAACATATAAATGATCATTTAATGATCCTTGAGAGGTTTTAACCGACCCATCAAATACCACTCGGAGTTTTGTTTCTCCGCGATCCACTTTCGAAACACAATGGTGTGGAATTACAAATTTAGAATTGTCGACGGCTGGTTCCATATGCCCAAGTGCCAGATATTCCGCCAAAAACAGATGATATTGCGACGAAAGTTCGGGATTTTTCTTTAATTTAGTCTCGAGGTTGGCTAAACGATGTTTGGCGATGAAATAGGATGAAGGGAAATCCAAATTAGGTTCCTTGAAAGGGAGGCGTACTACATACCTACCTTCCTCAGTACGATAATGTGAGCTTTGAAAGGATTCCTCAGCAGCTATGGCGTCAGAGTCAAGGGTCTTTGTATGGTTAGGTGGTTCCTCCAATTCCCAAAACTTTGAGAGCTGAAACGATAAATCCTCATCAGCGATAACAGGCGAAAATAAGCAAGTGCCAACAAGGGTAGTTGAAGATTCAACATATTTTCCCATGACCACATAGCCGAATACGGAATCAAAAAGCTTGGGAAAATCATCTCGAACGTGCTCAATATTTCCACGCATTACATCACTAAAGAGATCGGAGCCGAGTAGAAAATCGATAGGTGCAGGTTCCCAAAACTTGGGGTCGGCAAGTGGGAAGTCTATGTAATACCTCCATACGTCATACGGTACTGGGGCAATAGGTAAATAATTTGTGATATTTTTCACGACTATGGCATCAGTAGAATATTTTGATGAACCATCCGCAGAAAGTAAGGTACAAAAGGTTTTGCCTTTAGCACCATCGAATATGGAACCACCAATTGCAGAGATTTTCTTGGAGTACTTTTGCATGCTCAAACCGAGTTTGTTGAAACACTGAGTAGTCATAAATGAATGTTGGCTACCGCTGTCTACAACAATTCGAAAATTTTGGTATTGGCCTCGGCAGTCCATAAAACGTACAATAGCAGTACCAAGTATAACTTGGATGTTATTGTCATCGCTAACAACCGAATTGAGCGAGGTAGAAGCAGAGGTACTGGGTTCTGGCATTTTAGAAGTTGAAGGAGTACTGGGAGCTCGTGCACTGGAAGATAGCTGGTCTAAATCGGGATGAATATGCAACAGAGAATTATGTCTATATGAGCAAAATCTACAATGCCACTTAGAACGGCAGTCTTGAGTCGAATGCTGAGAATGAAGGCAATTCTTACAACCTTCAAAATTTTGAAGTTTGCGAATACGCTCCTTGGGCGTAAGGCTGTTGAAGATGGAACAATCAAGCAATGAGTGATATTTAGGGCAAAGAAAACATTTTGGCAGTTGTCTTTTACCTTCCTTATTCATATTTCCCTTTGGCTCACTTGACAAAAGGGTAGTTTTATTTTTGTTGAAAGGAATTTTGTTTCCTTTACCTTGTGAAAATTTGGGATTCTCTTGAGTGGTATCAAGATTTCCTTCTGCTAATTGCAAGGCTGTACATTTCCCTCTAACAAATTTGATCAAATTGTCAAACGTTGGAAAAGTAACTGATTTGTTCGCCAGCTCAAACTGCTCTTTTGTTTGAGTATCCAAACAACGAAATGCGAGGTAAAAGAGAATAAATTCCGCGCGTTCTTGTATCTCAATCAATTTAAATGCCGAAATAGTGTCAGCAATTTTAGATAAAAATTGCATGAGAGAAGCAACATTTGCCTTTCCCTGATGAGGCTTAAATTGCAACAGTTGATTTAAATAAGAATTTGCTAAAAGTCTTTTATTGTCATAGACTTCCATCAATGCCTTCCAAGCCAGCTGGTAGTTCTGCTCCTCAAGGGAAAACGAGCTAATAATTGAGGCAGCATTACCAGTAAGTGAGGAAGATAAGTAATGAAATTTTTCCATACCAGATAAACTCTCATCACGATCAACAATTGAAGAAAATATATCGCGGAATTTTGGCCAAGAAGATAAATTCCCATCAAATTTAGGAAGTGTTATCCGAGGTAAATTTGATGAAGTGCGAGCATCGTTGAGGGTAATGTTAGATGGCATAGAGGTAGTTTGATGAGTAGGAGTACGGATGGATTCTTCATGTTCACGTTGCTTAAGTTTTTCGAAAGTTATATGACATCCTCGGTAAGCAGATCTAATCTTTTTCCAAGATTCCTTTTCTTCTTGAGAAGGAAAGTCTCCCGATTTTGAATGTGAGTCGTAAAAGTCTTGAATTTCTTCCCAAATTTGCTCAAATTTGGAATAATATTTTTCCAAAGTGCGATAGAGAGCTTTGAAAAGTACCGCCTTTGAATCATCCGTCAGAGCACACTGCCCTGCGGCATCAATACTCCTGACCTCATAGGCTGCGGATTCGCATCGAGCCTTCAACTTCCTAACATTATCGTCAAAGTTAACAGACATAATGAAATAATTGAACAAGAAGAAAAAAAATATATCAATTGAAAAATGACAAGAATTTAGGAACAGGGAATTAATTCTAATTTATGAGGACCTACCTAAGGTCAGTAATAATGGAATGACGAAATAGTACCTTATTAATAGATGCGAGAAAACATACAAAGATATACGAGAAATAAATGCATACAAGAATACAAGACATGCACAATATTCAATGTCATGAAAGGCAATGTTGCTAATGAAGGAGCAAGTATACTGAATAATAAATTACTCAAAATACGAAAATCTCAATTTAAAATGCAAATTGAAAATACGTACGAAAATCAATCGTAAAAGAATACGAAGATGAACTTGATATACTGTCAAGTGTTTGATTTGAAAATTATCAAATATAATTGTAAGAAAAAGAAAAGAAATGTGAGTGAAAACCACGCTCTGCTACCAAAATTATGTGCGTTTGAGTAGGGGTTTATATATAAGAAAACCTTGCTATCTCAAACTAATAGAAATGTTTATTAAAATAAATCGATTTCGTAAATTGTGAAGAAAATAGAAAGAAAAAAAAAAAATTCCTAGAAGGAGCTCCTTAGCTAAATGATAAATTAAACAATCTTTGAAAATAAATATTGAAAAGAATAAAATTGAATGGTCTGGCCTGGACTCGATCTGAAGTTGAAGGATCGATAAATCCGAGCAGCGAATGATTTCTCTGAGCCACGGAGATGGTCGCGACTTAGATGAACAACGGTCGAAAACGAATCTCAACGGATGTCCGGATTCCACGTTGAACTCCAACCGGTCGAGGGCAGCTATTCTTGGATCACAATTCCTCAAGTCGAATCCGAAATGACTCCGGCGATGGGATTGGCGAGGTGGAATGTGAAAATGGTAGTTTGTAATTTGTTTGCTTCCTCGTAAGCTCGGCCCACTGAAAGAATGAATTCAGCTCATTAGGAACGAGAAGACGGCGAACAAAGGGGACGTTAGAAAAGTGCAGGTTTCGAGTGAAAATCGTCTACTTACAGTTCGTGTGGGTTTAAAAAATGAATGTAGATGTCCGTTGAGTGGCATACACAGTATGGACGAGATGGGGATGCTGATGACCCGTAGAAAGGAGAAAAATCTCATCTAATTATGATGAATATAGCGACGAAGGATACTGGAGACCTTGTCATGGGTATAACTTCGACGGAGGAAAATGTGGAACTGGAGCGCACTTGCAGCGGTGGCAAGCGAACATGTTTCCCTGACGTCACGACCCTACCAAATCTCCCGCAGCTACGCGGCCTCCTCGCGATACAAGTCGCTGTTGTTAGAAGACTGTTCAGAGTCGAGTTCTGAACAAATACACATCTATAATATAAAAATGAATCGCAAAATGTGACAATGGTAAATGGCTAGGAAATGGTGAGGGGGGGGGGAGTCAGAGGTGAAGGAGGAGGGAGAAAGTCATTAGCGGTGAAGGGGGAGGTTATAGCGTCGATGAGAAGGTTATAGAGTGAAGGGGGAGGTTATAGGGCTCAACTATATGTCCGCCATGGTGGAGGGAGAGGTTATAGCGTCGAGGGGAAGGTTATAGAGTAGAAGGGGGGGTTATAGCATCAAGGTGGAGGTTGTAGAGTAGAGGGGGAGGTTATAGAGTGGAGGGAGAGGTTATAGAGTGGAGGGAGAGGTTATAGAGTGGAGGGGGAGGTTATAGGGTCGAGGGGGTGGTTATAGAGTGGAGGAGGAGGTTATAGAGACGAGGGGGTGGTCAGCATGACAACAGATAAGGTTCAGGTGGGCAGGTTGGGCGAGTGAGGGTTGAGGGGGGGGGGCAGGGTTTAATGACGTCATCGTGACGTCATCGTTTGGAAAGAGACTACAACGTTAGGAATTTAATTTAATTATGTTTTATGCACAACGCCTTATCACCAGGGTGACGGTTCTGTTCAGGAGAATTTTTAGCCATGACTATAATACGTAGGAACAAAAAACTGCCACATTACAAATCTTTATGACAGGACGAAGTCTGTCGGGTCCGCTAGTACTATAATTTATTATGTTTATAAGTGCCTATTTTCGAAGCCTCAAGCAATTCCACATTGAACCCCTCAGTCCAAGCTGAAATTAAATTCTTTTGGGAAAACTGCTAAAAGGGGATACATTCTACAACGATTCATGATATATAAACCCTCGGGAAAAGTTTGCAAAACTAGATTGCGTTTTGGAGGGTTTTTTTCCGGCTTTGCCCCACTGTGCTGCACCGTGCTCGCCCACAGTTACCGGCGTCGGGTGCACCTCCTGCAAAATTTAACCCTACTGCATGATTTAACCCTCTTATCACACACGAGGCCCAACCATTTGAATAATCTCGAGCGGGCCAAGTCGATAAAATGCGCAAGGTCGAAGGCGAAACCGGACAGGTTTAGATGTGAATGGGGTACAGGAAGATTCAAAGGGGGCTCAATGGTCGGGGGTAGTTTTTCGGTGCTGGAAGGGTAAGAGAGGCTTTCGGGATGATATCGACCGTCCCGTCCCTGTACAGCTGCCTTCAAGGCTAAACCCCAACTTAATTCCACCGCCTCCCAGTCTGAATCGCCCTGTTTCCTCCCACTTTTCCCAGACTGTCACCCCGAATTCTCTCAGATTTTTTTTTTTTTTTTTTTTTTTTTACCCTGTTTCTTTTCAAAGCCTGTTTTCTTTTTTTCTTTCATTTATCATTTTCACTTCGTATCTCGTTTATCTTTCCATGAAATACGTGTTCATATACCTGTACAGATACAACAAAGGGGTAAACAACATACGAATACATCCTCCATATACGTGATAAAATAGAACGTACTCGCGCTTGGTGGCAATCGAGGGGGTTAGGAGAAGATTATACTGGTACAGAAATCTTCTTGTTACAAAACCAGTAAAATGGACAGGTCGACTTTTAAAATTTCAAAATCCGACAGTAAATTTCGTGTTTTCTTTTGAATAATCTTTTTGTTGCGCGAGTTATTTCAACTTTCACACTTGTACAGTGGTTCACTTATAACATTTGGTATACCGTTTAAATAGGCCAGCTCATTTAACCCTCATTTGCCTCTACATAGAAAATGAGGAATGTGATTATTTTGAATGTTGGGTTCCTTCGTATTACAAGTGGCTTCAACGGTCCTGTTCGAGGAGGCTATTAATGCTCAAATCCGTTGTGTGGAAGGGTCAGGGTGAAGGGATCGGAGGCAAATTTGGGTTAAATTTATCGGAGATGGGCACCAAGTGGGAGAAAGTGATTAAAGTGAGGAGTGCGGGTTGGCAGTCAAGTGTGCTGTGTGACTTATTCATCTCTCCCTACCCGAGAATGACTCATACAGTTTGGAGGGTTTAATATTAAATGAAAGGTCAGCCCTTCAACGCCACTCTTGCGGCGAAATGATGACGTCACCGCCGACCACTTCTTCGAGCCGCGGCACATTTAAATCAAACATCGGATTGGGCCATCGAACGCAAACAGAATCGACTGTTTAATTTCTTATGCGGCGGTTGTCCTCGAAACTAACTGTGAAAGTTGCATGACGTTGTCCTGTGGGGAATTTCACGAATTATAACTTACGTCGAGGAGGGACCTTTTAGCTTACCTCCCTCGACTCGTAAAGGTCGAAACGGAAAAACTCTACAAATTCTTGACACAACGGTTCATTATCTTCTTTGTACAGATCACCCTTCTATCTAGATCACTAGGTCTAAATGTCTAGATCCTACATGTTAGATTAATTATTATTATGAAGTATCACTAATAATTAGCCGACGTAGTATTAAAAACCCTAGAATAATTATCATTCTAGGGTTTTTGATACTACGTCGGCAATAATTTTTCTATAAAAGAAGTACCTACCAACAAACATTCGAAATTACCTTCATTTCCGTAGCACGAAACGTGCCTCAGAACAAAAAACTCGACATCACTAAAACCATATGATGTTCCAAAATTTTATGCATTTCAAAAATTGGACGAGAGCTCAAAATTTGAGAGCTAAAACTCGCTAATTTCCAAATTAAAATTGGAATAACAAGATTTCTTGAACTCAAAAAAATGATGAAAATTCTGCAGCAGGAATCCTGTGATTTAAAAAAAAATCATCACAGTAGCTTCTTATGATCAACTGTAGCAGTTTTTTACGGTTTGCTCAGTGTGATTTTGAGTCTTTTAGCGCGTTTTGCAAGTGGAGTTTACAACGGAGTTTTCGCTCGCCCGTTCGCTGCTGACGTCGGACTCCCAAAACTCCACCGATTCCACGCACCGCCCGAACGGCTACATCATACAGCCCAGTGACTGACGAATCAGTTGAAACTTAAAAAACCTTCGCTCGATTGAAATCACAGTCAAATACGCTTCAGTTGGTCGAGTCAACCAACAGAAATCGGTTCAGTGGAGCGGCAGAAGAAAAACGACAGGTTCGATGTAAACGGAGGCGTGACTCGGATGGAGAACGTCAGTCTCGTCCTCTGGTTACCTGTGGTCGTTCGAAATGACAATAAACCGAGTCCCAAAGCTTTTCGACTGTGATTTTTACGAAAGGAGCGCCCTTTCATAAGAATACAGCTGTAATTACTACTCGTAGATTCTAGGGGATTTATCAGAGTAAACGTCAACTGGGTGCCGAGTAACACCTCATTTTATGGATTTTTTTCACGCTGAAACTGTTGGTGAAGTCAGAATTGCGATATCTCATGAGAAAGTTGGCTTTTGGTGGAAAACGTTGACTTTCACCTAAAAATCCAAGTTTTTCAGAACTCTATCGTCATTTTCTCCACCTATTTCACAGTGAAAACGTTTTTTTTATACCTTTGGAAAGCTGGACTCTGGGCAAGTTTTCCCCGAGGAGTGGAAGAAACAACCCCGTACTGATGAGACGAAATACGAAAGAAAAACGAAATATGAAGATTTTTAAGAAATCTTCATATTTTGGACTTGGGCAATTTTTTTCACGAATTAGGACTGTCTTAAACAATCGGATTGTATATCAGGGAGATTTTATTTAGAATGTGATGGTTCTACTTTGGATTTCTAATTTTTTTTTTTTAAATCATAGGATTCCTGCTGCAGAATTTTCATCACTTTTTTGAGTTCAAGAAATCTTGTTATTCCAATTTTAATTTGGAAATTAGCGAGTTTTAGCTCTCAAATTTTGAGCTCTCGTCCAATTTTTGAAATTCATAAAAGTTTTCAAATTGTGGCTAGGTCCATTTGTTAATGGGAAAAAAAAAAAAAAAACGCGACGAGGGGGCATTTTCGGGAGCCTAATAGACCGCAAAATGCATTGCAGTTAAACCATCTAAACAGGAAGAAGGATCTAAAAAAAAGTCAATATTTTCGATTTTTTTAATACATTTCTGGTAAACTTCTTCTTATTGAATGTCTTGACGTATCTATAGTGGCGGACAACCCCCCCCCCCTCCTCAAAAACCTTCCGCCATTGGTCCTGCAGGCCCTCAACTGTCTTCAGCGCCAATATCAAGCGCAAGTTTTCAGACCCCTGGTTTAATACACCAACCTCAAGCCGATTTTCTGTCCGAAGGGATTGTACCCAATCCAAATTTTTTGCTCCCGTTCAAACGCAAATATTCTGTTGTGAAAACCGTCTTGCGCAAGCCAGTCAGTGCAAACAGCTTGAGCGTGTAAACGGGCCTTCAAATATGAGACTGCGGTTTTCATCCGGTCCTCGTGTTCCCTCGTACCAACAATTCCCAACAAAGTCATCAGATTCGGGGAAGAAAAGAAGGAGAAATTATTTGTTCGGTGTCGGAAATACGTTGTTCGGCCTTAAGAAGGCTGAGTAGGCGAAGACGGTCCAAGTGTGAACCTTCCACTGAAACGCATTCTATTTTTAACTTTTGTTTGTTCGAAAAAAATCGGTCAAAGTCGTGTGCTATGCAAACAGTGACTCCTCATAAAATTGAAATTGCATCGTCCAAGTAAATAACAACATTAGGAATCGATACCGTACTGGACCTGATTTCTTGATGTCTGACAAGTACCTAATATGCGAGCGGGACTATTACTTTAGTATTGATTGTAAGAGGAAACTAATTATTTTTGAATCTTGCATGCAGGAGTCGATGTAGGGCAAATCAATTCTACTGCCGGCCAAATGGACACATTTTCAAGAAAACTAATAGGTATTTAAGAAAATCGATGTTGAAATATAATGACATAAATAATTAGCTGTTGGTGCTATTAGTGTCGCACTCGGCCCTTAGTGTGGAGTTAATCTCACTGGAACACCTGCTGATTCTAACCAAGAATATATTCCGGGAATGAGGTGATGAGAAGGCGTGAATTCCAATTTTCGAATTAATCCATAACTTTTTTGTTTTGATCGTCTTTTATGGTTTCCATGTACTCAAAGTAAATTTTAAACAATTTCACCGTTCACCATATTTTTTCAAATGGAATTTGAAATTCATGTGTACTGAAAGATGCATTGGGCAACCATTTCCTCTGTGATGTATCCCGAGAGATACACTGGGCAACCATTTCCCCAAAGACGTATCCTGAGAGATACAATGGGCAAGCAACCCTCTCTACTATCAAGGGATGGAGTTGAAATTGAGTGTGCACTACAAAGTTCTTGAAACAAAACTCATATAGCATTTACAGATTTAATTGAACCTTTTACAAATTCTATTCAAACGTTTACAAATTCTATTCAACTTTTAAAAAATTCTAATCAACTCTCAATTCTAATCAGGGTTTGGATATGGAAAGTAGGTAGCTGATTGATTAGGGGGAAATACGTAGGTGGGCAAGTAGGTAGGTAATCAACCTTTGGGATACTCACCAAGAGGTATGGGTAGGGACGTTCGATACTTCCAAAGTATCGATACCAGTACTCATTTAAGTACTTGGATGGGCATATTCGATACTACTCGAATATCGAAAGAAAAGTATTGATATACATGAGTACTCGCAAAAACTACTCATTAGGAAAAACTCTGCAAATTCTTGACACAACTATTTATTATCACTCGTACCTAAGTGACCTCAGTGTAGAGATGGGAATCAATAATCGTCGATGAAAATCGATTGTGGAGGCGCGATTAATCGGTGACATCGATTGTGGGCTTCCGATGTTGCAATCGATGGCATAATCGATTGTGAGGGTCAGATGTCCCATCCCTACCTCAGTACCTTGCCAATCCAATTTATACTATACAATCTACTGTACAATCGCTTCTGTTTCGCTCATGAGGTCAGTTGAAGGGTTGGGATGAGTTAAGTAAGTACATTAAATTTAAGTTGAAAAGTGGGAATATGTAAAAACGAGGTAATTTTGTAAAAAGTTGAATTGAATTTGTAAAAAGTTGAATATAATTTGGAAAAAGTTGAATTGAATTTGTAAAAGGTTGAAATAAATCTGTAAAAGGTTGAATTAAATCTGCGTTCAATTTTTTCTGGTACAGCACGGCAGGTAATACTGGAAAAAATCAGGTTTTCAATTTTGTGAATTTTTTTACTCAAAAAGGATTAACTTTACAAAACAATTTTATAGAATAAAAAGTTCGTAAAATTAGTCAAGGAATACGTATGCATTTTTTCAGATTTTTTCTGAACATTGAATGTTCAGAAAACATTCTGGACATTCCGCTGGTGAACAGCCTTCATCAGCCTCAGAACAGTTAGGCCATTTATGGTGGGGACTTTGTACGATTTTGTCGAAATACAGGATGTCTGTAGTCGTATTTTCCGGGATTTGTGAGTAGATATTATTTTAATTTTCTAGTGATTTTTCAGCACTACGTCATTAGCAGATTTTGAAATTCTAATAAACCACGACGTCTGTGGTGTTCGACTAAAAAACCAATTATGCAGGTACCTCTAACCAAATACTCGTGACTACCTACGAGGAATCTCTGGGAGTGCGGCTCAGAATGCATTATCGGCCTGACTCTAATTCCCAAGGGCTATTTTAGAAATTCTTCGAGATCATAATCGGCCGTTGAAAATAATTGTTTTTCACCTCTGGAAGAAAGAGGATCTACGTGACAGCGGCGTCGCTCCAATTGGACAAAACAAGGCTGAGGTCGAAGTGGACGGACTCAACTACCGGTCCGCCGACACGTTCGTCCGTGAACGACGTGATCTCCTCAAGGCCTCTTTTCCAGTGACGTGGAATTTATGTTTATAAATACAATTAGTAGTAATACGCCCGTAATGCGAAGGGGGATCGTACGCGACACGTGACCCTCTACGCACTACGGTTTCCAAATAGTATTGTTACGTGGTTTTGATCAGAATTAGGAATGAGGAAGTGCAGTTCTACGGATGCAATGGTGAAAGCAATTCATCATTAGATGCCGTTTCGCTTTGGAAAAGCACTTGGTACCATTATCAGGGTTGCTGCCGCCCCAAAGCTAAAATAGTCACCCTCTGTGTTTTGATGAATAACAATTGGGATATCACCCAACTAACATTCCATCATAGCGAGTCACCAATCAGGGTACATGAATGTAATCACTATTCAAATTCATCCATCAGTGCTAGACACAGTGAAACTCGTAGGTGTTTCGTGTTTGGGGGAGTAGAGGTAATCGCTTACCGAAAGTTCAATAGTTCAATTTCAACCCCTTTACAACCGGCTTCACAACCAGCCGGATTAGTAATTTTGGTTCAGTTTCTTCGATAATACAAAAAAAAAAAGTCCACAACGGTTTATTTACTTGTGAACAGATCACAACCTTGTATACAATTACCTGTAACTGTACGAAACAAGTTGAATAGATCATAATTTCCAAAGGGGGAGGGGGGCAGTCACATGCTTAGTGATGATCTATAAGTTATTTATATGATAAATAATGCCACTTACCCCGGTTAGTGTTGTCCTAAAATGATGTAATTTGGGTTACAGGTTCGGACCAGTCCCACAATGATCCGTGAAACTTTTCGTAACCCTAGGTCAATGGGAAGGGGTTCAAATTTTGTATCTCGAAAAATTCAAATTGGAAGATACCTACAGTTTTTACGGTATAGTTTTTCGTTCACATGTAAATAGAATTTGATTTTTAGACTTTTTTAAGACCATCCGGAGCTTTGTACGACCAGCCGTTCGTTCACAATGAGGGCTCAAAGGTGGAGCAGATCGAGTTGTCAACATAAGGGATAATTTTTGTTTATTTTATTGATGCATAACTTTATTAGTAAATAATTTATTTATTTATCAAGAAATCATAAAACTCAAAAACTCTAAAAAAATTGTTGAAAAAAATTGTCCTTGCAGCTGCAATGTTATATCGAGGGTCTCACGGCAACATCCCGCATCGTCACTTTTGGCCAAAATGAGTTATGCATACCATTTGAAGCGTCTTCCCCCGGCGGATCGATCTAACTAAGTATAAGTTAGGTACCAACCGAAGTTAGGTAACACTAAATCTCACGATTTATTTTACTGAAATACTCAGTAAACATAGTCATTGGCAGATGGTTTTTTGGCTCTACTGAAAAGTCGCCCAAATGACGATGTGGGAAGTTGCCGTGGATCGAGTTAAGATAGAATGAAACCAAAACCACCACCACGTCTAGAGTAACCGTGTAACGTTTAGGTTAACGTTAACATTAAATTTTATCGATTGCCGATACCAGAAAGTGGCAAATGAAGAAAGGAATTTCGCACGCGCCAATCCCTGGCGAGCTTCATCTATATTAAATATAGAAGAAGCTCGCCAGGGATTGACGAGTTCAAATTGTGAACTCTCCACTCAAAAATTGTTGTCTTTTTTTAACGAACCTTATAATTTACGTGTAATTTCCATGTGTAATTTTTTTAATGAGAACAAAAATTATAAAAACATTTACAACTAGGTAGGTACTGACTATAATCATCTCTATTAGTAATAGCTGTAAGTGCCTGGAATGTGCACTCCTTACCTAATAATGTAAGGGCCCTACGATACTGGTCAATAGTTTCGTGTGAAGCTTGTGCTCGAGTGGCCAACTGGTGGCGAGCGTATATTTCGTTGACCGGCTTTATATACCTAATATATAATTATGCTGCTTTGAGTGTATCAACGGCTGTGCTGTACACGGCCGCCTCGCTGATTAGAGAGTAGACCGTAGGAGATACATGATTGAAGAGAAGTTGAAGCTGAGATCCGGTACCCCCGTTAAAAAGTTCTCGAAAGTACAAAACCAGTGCTTCCAATTCAATGCTGAATTGGGCGAGATCGGATCCGCTTCCAGGCGGCCAGGACGAAGAAGGCGATCCATGAGGTTTTTGTACAATAAATTGTATTAAACTCAGCATAAGAAATTGAGCTTTATTGTACAAAAACTTGAGTAGTAATGAACAATATGAAAATCTAAAATTATGAAGCGTTGTTATTACAAATTATAACTGGATGATCATAACAGTACGTACGTACTAGTCTTGTACTTAGTTGGGCCACATTTGTACTCAGGTGTTTACGGACAAAACCTCGAGGTTTTCAAAACATAGATGTATTGTATACGATGTTTTTTAGTTATCGATTATTACATTTTTTTGGCTTTCGATAGTCTTTAAAGCCGGGAATACACTTGAGCAGAGGCAGGCCGCGCACCGCACGCCTCTTTCGACCTTGACGCGTCTCCTTCCCCCACTTCACTTCCTGCCTCACCCCGAGGCAAAAAAGGAAGTGTCTGTTGGTCAATGGATCGAGGCAGATTCCTCACACCTTCGTCTCGTGTTATCTCGGATCAGACTCGTTCAAATCTCTCTTTCCCACCGCTCGGCGTTTGTTTTCCCTCTTTTCTGTTAACTGGGTCTTCAATTCGACGTTCGAGCTCGCGTTCGTAGTCAGAGTCGAACTGGACACCGTTGGAGGAGCATCGCACGAGATCTACGACGACTTCAATTCTGGACCGGCATCGAACACCCAGTAAGTCATTTAAACCGGGTTTTTTACTTGATTACTTGATATTACCGCACTGGTTTACACTCTATAGCTATTTAGTCCTGCACCAAAACTTTACTTTACTTCTAATTTCGACACAATAAGCCAGTCACCGCAGAAGTTTAGGCCCAAAAAATAGCAGGAAGCTGATTCTTTGTTGTTGTTAAGACATGTTTAAGTAGTATTAAATACTTAAATTTTGCAGCTTCGAAATCCCTAGGAAAACCTTCTGGGAGTCAAAACACCTCGAAATTTTTGGACTTGTTTCGGTTTTTGCCTCATAACTTCAAACGTAAAAGGTTGGTTTTCTACGAAAAGTCCATCATACTTTTAATAAAGTAAATAGTATAGTATACTTCAAGTTAAGCCCAGCCCCAGCTCTGTAGGTACAATACTGCCCTGTTAAATAAAACACTCAGTAAGTCATTCAAACCGGTTTTTATACTTGATTACTTGATATTACCGCACTGGTTTAGACTCTGTAGATATTTTGTCCTGCACCAACACTTTACTTTATTTCTAATTTCGACACAAGCCAGTCACTGCAGATGTTTAGGTCCAAAAATTGCAGGAAGCTGATTCTTTGTGTTTGTCAAGACATGTTTTAGTAGTATTAAATACTTAAATTTTGCAGCTTCGAAATCCCTAGGAAAACCTTTTGGGAGCCAAAACACCTCGAAATTTTCGGACTTGTATCGGTTTTTGCCTCATAACTTCAAACGTAAAAGGTTGGTTTTCTACGAAAAGTTCATCATACTTTTATTAAAGTAAATAGTATATTATACTACAAGTTATTAAGCTACAAGTCAAGCCCAACTCCAGCTTTGTAGGTACAATACTGCCCTTTTAAATAAAAACGCCTCAAGTCCAATGTTTACGAATTTGGGTTTTTTTCGGAACCCCCATATTTTGGACTTGGCCTTTTCGATAAAGTCCAAATTTTACAATTCGAACCGGAAGTGGGGGAAATTCTGACCATATACCACACAACGCCTCAACTCACCAAAATATTGAGATGAGGCGTTTTACCTACAAACATTTACAACATTTTCCTAACAAAACATCCGTTTGATTGAGTTGTTTACCTACAAGAGCAAGTTGAGGCATTTCACCTAAACAAACGATTCCAAAACGGAAGCTGGAAATTTTAAAATCGCCTTAACTACAAATACTCGATTATAAATCGATTAATTTGCCTTTTTTTAAATTTTTTTTTCCACCGTTGGTGGTCCTATTGCCTAACCCCCCGAGAACAGTGGTCCTCAGCAAGCCATTCATCAAACGACGGATGAGTCCGACTTTGCAGCAGAACAACGGGATTCTCATTAGAAAAGTAGAGTTGACTCGCGTATCATCGGGCGTTAGACTCCTTTGAATCATTCAAATTTGAGTCTGAGCCAGTAGGAGATGAGAGGTCGGGAAACGACTTATATTGTATGCAAATCGCCGCACTGGAATAATGTTGGGACGGAAATGGAATGGTTGCATACGTTCCATGATGAGGCCTGATGAGGGACTGGGGTTCCAATGAATTTACATACACTGGGTGCACGTGTGTCTTACTTACTCAATTTTAATAATTAAAACCGAGTAGGTAAGACACACGTCTGTGAGAATAAATTACAGTACTAGTTATTAATACTGTAATTTATTCCCACAAATTCTAGTCATTCGGGGAATGTTTCTCGAAAACGAGCTGTTCTGCCAAAATATCCTGTAGGTAATATTCTTACGTGTTTTTAGCGAATTTTTGAAGAAAAAGAAGCTGTTATTCTCGGTCCAAAATTGTTTAAACTCGAATTTCCGAAAACAATTTTATACCAAATTTTGAAAGACAGTTCCCACACAAACTCCCTTTAGGCTACTCTGAATAAAACCCTAGGTATGACCTATTTTTTTCAAGTACGTTAAGATGGGCGATACCTGGCCTGACAAACGATCTCTCATTTTGTCAGTATGTCAATCGGAATATAAGGATGATTTCCAAACCAGCAGTTGAGTACGAAAAACATTCAAATTTGAGTTCTTGTGGGTTCAAGTCACTGAAAACTGTAGACATAATAAGTCATAGAGGCGTTTTAGGGGGGGGGGGGGGGACAGGAGCAATCTTAGGATGAAGAAACGTGGTTGTTACTTGAGATGTTGTTCGCCGTTCACCTGCTCTAATCTGAGAACGGTTAGCGATATCGCAATTCTGACTTCACCATCGTGTTCAGCGATGAAAAATCCATCATACCATAAACTTCAGGTGTCACGGCAAAGAAACGAGACAAAATTTGTTGTAAACTCAGTAAAATGGAGACATTTTACATAAAACCAGTTGTTTCTTCGAAAATTCGCTCTTATAGCCATGCTGCATACTGTAGAAACTGTGGAATTTTTCATCATCAGTAAATTCTTGAAATTGGAATGAATTTCGTAACACGACCGACAATTGAAAATGCAGCGAGTTTATAAAATCTACGATTATTTTAATGTAACAAAAAATTGTGTAAATTTTCAACGTTAAAAATTTGCTCATTCTCCAAATGTTAATCCAAATTGAATAATCGAGGGTGTAGTCAATTTTGTTCAACCTCAATAATTATGCTTATAAGCATGCTTATAATAATTATAAGCATGGGTTTTGTTGAAATATTTATATAAGCATAATTATTATGCTTATATAAATATTTCAACAAAACCCATCGAGAATGTTTGGAATCAGCCATTCAGTATCTGATCTCTTGTAGTATTCATTACTGTCGAATAATGTCGAGACAACGACTCTCGCAATGTTTTATTCAAAATCTTTGGATATTAGAATTCAACATGATCGTGGTGCATTATTTACAAGGATTTCCAATTTTTCAGTTACCGAAAGAAGAAATCAATTTGAGATTAAAATTGGAGCAGTTGTTTAGAAGGACTTGGGGTTAACTTTGGGAGCAGTGAGGAATTTGACTGTTGCTCGAACTTCTAGAGTCACCATCTACTACAACCAACATGCCTGAATACGTAAGTTAATTGTTAAATGTTGATTTTGATTTGAATAATAACTAAAAGGTTCATTAGGGCGAGAAGTACAAATTCAATTGATCACTTGGTGGATCAAAAACGTTTAAATTCACCTGAGCCAACATGGTGAACCAAATTCAGTGGGAAGGTTCTGTACTGTAGCCTCCTCACACAGGTCTGGCAGGTTTTGGGGATTTTATGTGTAAGTAGTACCCATGCGTGAGTGAATTCCGTGTGTCCATTGTGGATTTCTCCACCATGTAAAACTACTTTATGGTACGACCCTTAATAGTAGCTGCCATTGTATTATCTGGATATATGGGAAAGAAATCACAAGTTTTATTCCACGTTTTCGACACCTGAATCGTTGAATTCTCAGACTGAATAATTGATAATATTATCAATGAATATGGGATGTCGAAGAAATATTGAATACATAATATCGAAGAACGAAAGAAGCACATTGGCAATAGAATGGAAGCTACCGCTGTCAACCGAATCGTGGACTGCTATCTTAGCTGATACTGTAACAACCCTGGTAAAAGCGGACTTGGATATTTATGGGTCCCAAATGTCCAATTCGCATTACCTACCTTCCTACTTGCAATTATCGAACCATTGAAAAAATATATATAATAATAATAATAAAATAAATAACTAAACAAGCCTCTGACCCTCCTTTAGTAGAGAATGTGCGTTCACTCATCAAAAGTTCGACAACAAACCAAAACTTCCAAAATTCGCTAAAAAATCGTGGATACAGTTTTGTGAGCTGCAAAGATGGGCGTATTCATATTCATAAATATGAATACGAATAAAATTCATTATTTGGAAAATATGAATATGAATACGAATACAGATATGAATATAAATACGGTTATGAATATGAATATAGCCATAACCACATCTATTTGTGAATTTTCCCCAGGAAATCACTTTTTTTGTGAATTTTACTAAAATGTTCCTATTTTTCCATGAATTTTCTGAAATTCGAGTATTTTTTTTACATAGATTCTACAAAAATTCCAATTGAATGTTCCCTCAATTCAAATCTTTTCTGCGAATTTCATAAAATTTTGCTATTTATAGATGAATTCCATTAACATTTCTCCGTTTTACCATCAATTTGACTAGAATGTTGAATTATTGATTTTTTTTTTTTTTGAGGTACTAAGGTACAAAAATTAACATTATTTCCAAATAAATTCCAGTGAAATTTACATTTTGGCAAAATTCATTCATAAAAGCCGAAAGTCTTTATAAAATTCACAAAAAAAGTATAAATTGTCGGAAAAGTCACAAAAAAGATGAGAATCGTGGGAAAATTCACACACAAAAATTGGATTTTCGTAGAATTTATGTGGGAAAAACTTGAATTTCAGTAAAATTCGTTGTAAAATTGGAAAATTTGGCTGACATTCCCAAAAAATTCAGTAAATTTCAGTAAAATCCACATGAAACCGATGTGATTATGGCTTTATTCGAATTCATATTCATATTTTCCAATTTATATGTTCATTTCGAGTTAAAATTGTTTTTTATTAGAGTGCGTTTTTAGGTGTTTTGTGCGTGGAAACACTCAAAAACGTCGAAAAATGACTCGCGTCGTGTCGTTGATTTGTTTTTTGTTTGATGACCAATCGCCGATGAGAGATATTTCGATGGTTTTCTAAAACATTACGTCGGTACTCTTCGGAAGTACAATTAATTTCAAAAACAATAATCAACGGCGTTCTATGCGTTGTGGTTATCGGTACCCATTTCCACGAGTAGGCTACTCATTCTCATTTCTGTTTTGCCCGCTTCAAGGAGAAATCAGAGCGGGCGTAAACACGGAACGAGTGTTTCGTCGAACTGAGGAACTGGTTGGTTTTTTGTTTATAAATCCACCGGCAAAGCTCGTTTCTAAAGCATTAGACGTTGCGATATCGAAGGCTGACGGTGGGCACTTGATTCGCGCTTAATCGGAACTGGGTGTCCTACACATGCTAAGCCGTCTGCTGATATTTCCTGCTCCTTCCTATGACACATCGGACTCAAGGTGAGTTCATACCGGTGCGGGTCAACAGCAAAAAGTGACGGACTTTTTGCGTACGTCTTCACCACGTCCACCTTCGGAAAAGTCCTTGTAAATAGAAGGACTAACGAACAGGGCAGAACCGGAGAAATCCAAAACGGGCGCGAATTAAAGCGGAAATCCCGGGTCGAGAGGTTGTTCCAGGCGGGTTTCGATGGCGAGGTGCTAAAATGAATAAAACATCAGATGAAAATCCCCGTTGAAAATCACTCGGATGTGGTAACACGTCGAAAATATGAAGGAAAAAAAAAATTGGACATTTCTGGACTGTTCTGCCATAAATGCTTGTACTAACTGATCCAACACCTCGCACTCGAGTGCTGAATAAACAGGATTTCGGGCAGTTTACGGTTAGCGCACAAAGTAAAAACTGTACGTAGGATTCGAACAACTGCATTGTGTAGAATTCAAATGCATCTGGTGGTCTAGCACCACTTTACTTTCCCCATCTAAATACTATTCAGTTCATACAGTGGCTCGTATTATGGGTCGTATCTCGGAAGAGTACAGTTTTGTGGTTTTTAAATGGTTCTTAAATGGTTAAAGGGTACGGTAACCACATTTTTGAAAGAATATTTTCGTTTGTCTCCTATGTAGCAGAGTTGTTTCCTATGTACGATGTTACAAACCGTCTACGTTGTTAAAAAGCTCGCACATCGGGTTTTCAAATAAAAACTGTTAACCCTCCGCCCACCAGGTGGAGGTTTTGGACACTATCCACCAGGAGGGGTTCTGACAGACCCCATTATGTTTATGTTATAATACTTACCAGTGGCGTGTCTTAGTAAAATTCTAGGGTGGGGGGGGGGGAGAGAAGCCACAATTTTCCCAACTGCTCAACATAGATTTCCCAACTATTTTGTATTTTAAGAAATCAATTTCTCCACTATTTAAAAAATCTCAGACGTTTTTGAATTGTACAGTCTAAATTTCGCCTGAAATATTGTAAGTAGTGGAAACCACATTGATGGGAATGGGACGGGGCCGTGGCACTAGCAGCCCTTGCATACAGCTGACAATTTCTGCCACCTAAAGCGCCACAGTGCAGGAAACAAAAAGTGAACTGAGACGTTAAACTCAAACATCAAATTAGGATGCGATCAATAAACTCCAGAGCCTATTTGAAGTGCGAGACAAAAAGGTGAACGACGTTTTCCCTTATTTTTTGTCAATCTCTTCCCAACATTTATTATGAAACAGTAAAACCGTAATTTTATGTAAAACCAGGTTTCTTCGAAAAAGTTGCTGTTATAGCCATGCTGCGTGACTGTGGATTATGATTATTCTGTGGATTTCGATTATTCGTTCGCATTCATAGGTATAAACCTCATAAATATGAAATTTTGTTTCTAGGACAGAGAATCCTTGGCCGAGCTGATTCTCTCCATCCTGGTCGGATGTGCTGTACCCGCTCGATCTCACCGTTTGACATCACCGACAGTCTCCGTTATCGACGTCGTAAAACGCGCGCACAATTTTACGTAGCGCTTTATAAATTCGTCGAGACTCAACTTCACTTCGGACGAGACGAGCACGATCGGTCTCCCTTCGATCCTCCCAATTATGTTGAACTTCGAACGATGGAGTAGAGAATTCATAAGTGTACAACTTCAATTAAAACTCCGACTTTTGTAAAGGCCAAATTTTTAATTACGTCAAAGTTAAACGACGGAGTTTCTATTAAAAAGTACCTAACGAGAATTCTACAGAAGAAAACTCGTTCAAGAATTACAAATAATTAGAAAGTACGTTTAAAATCGTTTAACGGAAAATCATTTCTTGTAAAGGTCAAGTTAATTAAAAACGAACTTTCCATATCTACAACGAAAATATATTATTCACAATAATTTCAAGTAAATCTCGAGTTTCATATTGCCGGGTGAAACTAGAATATTTCTAAAATTATTGTTTTTAGAAATAATTTTTGAATTCAACATTAATATCTTATTATTATCGATAGTTGTATCGAATTTGATTGATCTCAATAAATCTCGCTGTATTTATTTATGTAGTAATTATTTAATTTGTGTAAAACGTTGGTTATGACGAGTTTTGGTTGATAGATGACCGGCGCACAGTGGGCAAAACCACAAAATACAATGTCGTTTGATCCATCATATTAGTCGAAACTGAGCCACTGAACGGTTACCATCATTTGAAAAATCCGAAGTGAATTGTCGAGTGTTCTAAAAAATTATTTCCGTTTTTTTTTTTTCGTCCTCTTTCATCTATTGTATCTATTGTATCAAGAAAAAATGGATAACGCACCACACACACTTTTCACATGTAGCCATTTTGACGCAGTTTTGAATCTGTTCTATTTGAAAATAGAGCATCAAAAAAAAGTTCCAGTTTGTTCTGTGATAAAACCTTTCCCAGTGGCTTTATACCACCCAAAACAATCAAATTTAACCACTTTTCCCCTCTCGTCGCCATTCGAATGACATGGAATTTTCACTACGATTTTTGGTGTTTTTAAGGTCACCGATGGCTCCCAGTGAAAAGGGAAGACCTTTTCGAATTTTTGCGGAATTTTGATTGACCTCACATTGTTCATGTTTGTAAACAGGTAGGTATCCAGTGCCTCCAAAACCGGAGAAAATATCCTACAGGGGTCAAATGTAGAAAATTAAGGATCAAAATCACTTCAAAGAGGGTTTTATTTATTTTTTAGTAAGAATTACTATCTTACGTATAGAAAAATAGGTATGGTATATTTGTAATCTCTTAACCCCTAATTTCTTATAAAAACGTCCCACGAATCGTACAAAATTGTCGTAGTTATAAAATTGTTAAAATGGTTTATTGAAAAGCCGCTCATTAGCTCATGCTGCATGACTGGTTTTTCATCTCATTCCACACCAAATACTCGTACCATTTCAAACGCATTTGAGTCCGGTTTACACACATTTCGAAGGATTTTTAGGTTTTGTCCAGCTATATAAGCGGTTTTGCCCACTGTGCGGTCCCTCGAAATGCCTTTATCAGTGCAAAGTGCTCCATCACACCGAAAACCAACAACTGTAACAACAATCAAAATTAGTTAAAATTATTGAGTCATTTCTGTTCCCCTTGTTCAATATATTTGGTGCACGTAGCTTTAAATTAGCTTACCTTTAGCCTGCGTACAGTTTTCACAATTTTTGATGTTTGTGAAAAAATTGCTAATTACAATAATCGTAATTAATTATTGATTAATAATTACAATAATTGTAATCAATTATTTATTAATTAAGGTTTTTTTGTTTCTTTAATTTAGTTCACCATAGATGACACATTTTTGTCTCGGTAAAACACACTTGTAATATCTCTTATTTTGTAATAGTGTAAGTATTGATTTTTTTTGCTGAATATTAATGAATTTGTGACTGTAGAGTTTTTGTTTAATTTGTGATATTTAAATGAATATAGTGTTGATATTTTATTTTTGGTATTGGAATTTACTCGCCCGTCTTCTCCTCCTTAGTTTTCTACCGATCAGCTGCATATTAGGTCAACGCTTGCATTTTACCACAATCATCCAGACTAATTCCAAGTAATAAAACTTCAGCAGCTGTACTCAGTCCGTTCTTCTACTCAGCAAATCATTCCTAGCACTACAACTCGGTTGATGAGCACAAATCGCCACGTATTTTTCAGTCTTCGGCTTGTGCTCCGAAACGTCACTCCTGATCGTCAACAGGATCAGTGTATAAAAAACTCATATTCTTATGGTTGATTGAGCAAGGTTGCCTAGAATGTACGAGTAGAATGCTCCTCAGAAGTGTTGAACATAAAGATGTAAACACGATTGAATAATAATTAAAATAACTCTGTATAATGTACAGAGTTCAATATATTATATTGAATAATATTCAATTATTTTAGATATTATCTAAAATAATCAGTGAGTCACTATATAATTGTATGTGAACATTAACTAATCTAAACAGTCAATAAATCAAATAATTGGAGAACTGAAGCAACTCCCCACTCATCACCGAACTCAGTTCGATCGAGCGGGGCTTGTTCCACAGCACTTAATGCTCCTTAATTTAATCAGGGTTTCGAATGTAAATTGTTCTTCTCCTTCCTTAATTTTGTATCCAACACACAATCCATGCGAAATAAAGTATTTTTTTAATTCCATTTTCCACCTCTCACCACGACCAACTCGTTGATGTTACCAACCTACAAGTTTTGGTGGTTTCGAAAGCTCTATTTCCGATTCTACTAAATATAACTCGAGCGTCTCTAAATGCAAAATAACGTCAATAACTCGATTAGCAGCGACGTCCGTGGACTGCCAAGTGACAGATTTTAGAAAAACATATTTTTACCAACCTCTAATTGTATAAGATACAATTAGACGGATACAGCGTCAATAGCCTTATTATGGCTATTGACGAAGTGGCCGTCAATTCAGAGGCTCTTTTCGCTCGGTCAATGTTGACGGTAGAGTCACTTATTGCATAAGGAGACAAGATAGGTATCCAAGGACAAGATTTTTTTAAAAATAATTTATTTTATTTTATAATTGCATTTATTGTGTAGGTACTGACATTTTCAAGATAAGAGTAAAATTACATTGTTAAAAAAAAAAAGAGCATGTTGTATATATACGTGTATCGAGTTGTATGTATGATGTATCGAGTCAGCCAATCTTATAGATGGCCTTGAAAGATGGCGTCGAAAATGTAACTCGTTTATAGAGCCAGTCCAATGTCTTTGTTCATGTGCGTCAGACGTCTCAATAAATACTTCTATTCTGAATGGCTTACAAGTCTTAAATTACTACTACCGGTCATACCATAACTATTAACAGTTCATACCTAAACGCTACATATTCCCGATGAGTATATACTTGCCCTGGGAATAGGAGCGTCTTATTTTGTTATGAAATTGGTACAATTTTTCTAATTGCTTATATTATTCTTGTACAACTCTCCCTTAATTCATACTAAAAAATGGACCCTACATTTTTTTTTCAAAACTTTCTTTATTAGAAACATAACATAACAACTGAGCTTGGCCCATCAAGTTAGTTTACTTTAATACTATATTCGACACTTTGTAGAGTTCATAGCCCAATGGCAACTACTCTATAGGATCACTTTCCCACAAGACTTCTCACATCACATTACAAGGTCGAGAGGTTTCGTTCTGTTAAGACGCCGGATGACGTTGCTGTTGTCCAGTAGACGAAGAGCTTCTGGGTTCATGTGTTCATGAAGCCGCCGCTCGTGTTTAATCGCAAGGTCCTTAACCACTTCTCCAACTGTTTCCATCTTGAGGTCCCGGTGGAGGTCATCATTTCGTATGTACCAGGGAGCGTTTACAATACTCCTTAGTACCTTGATCAGAAGTGTTTATATGATCTTGATGTTTGTCTTTTGCCAGGACCCTACAAAAAAATAAAATAAAATAAATAAATTATTTGTTCCCCTCAAGTTTTTGTATAAAATGAAGCCTGACAAGCTTCTTGAAAGTACTTAAGTTATTTGCTGCTTTAAAGTTGTCTGGCAGATAATTATAGATAAATACCCCTGAAACTAAATAAAACCTCTGTGCCACCGACGTGTACATTCGAGGCATTAACAATGTGACTCTTCTGCCGCTTTTTTTTTTATCCTCCCTCCCAAGTACATTTTATGCTTGGAGGTACTACTGCTTCCAAGTACTGTTATCGTTTTATCAGATAAATCTTATAAATTCGACAATTGAAATTCTTTAATAAGTTGTTCCGTTGGATATCTTCTACCTTTTTTTAATAATATTTTTATTGGTAATTTTTGCGTCACAAGTATCGAATTTACTTTGCCTTTGTGGGCATTTCCCCAAGCAACAATACCATGTATCAGTGTAGCTTGTAGCGTGTGCGTCTTCACGTTCGTTGAATCAAAATTTCTCAAATTTTCTCACTTCGCGGCATATTGGGATAAGTTTGCCCTTCAACATTTTTAGGTGGGATGCCCAGTATAAGCACTGATCCATTACAATACCAGGGTATTTAGTTGTTCTCACCTGGGAGATTGTTGGACACCTACAGATATTAGTAGTCTTGACTTTGATGACACAATCTCTCCAATAATTGGGCATCAAGAGTACGCCATGAAATGTGTCTTTGACAAATTCAATTTCAACGAGCTCTCCATGAACCAATTATTCATTTTAGTCATGTTTGTTGCTGCTTTATTTTTTTACTTCTTCTCATGTCCTTCCTTTCACGTTCATAGCTGAATCATCGGCGAAACACACTAATTCCCCGTCTATAGGCACATTGAACATTGTTGTAGCATAGGTATGTTATAAAGTACAGTGGTGAGAGCACTGATCCTTGCGGCACTAACCGCAGGTGGTCTTGATAATGTGCTGCATGACTGGAACTTTTCGGTTTTGGACATTTCGAATCTAATTAGATCTCTAGGTAGCAAAACTGGTATTTATCTACCGAATAACCAATAACCTGCTTGGTAAATTACGTGCATCATTATACAACGCACGCCAATAAATTTACATGTAATTTGAAATATACATACAACTTCGTATTTTTACTTGATCGTCAGTTTTGAGGGCAACATAAATATTTATACTTCGGCGGTGATTTTTTTTTTCTCGCTGTAAACGTTACCTTTGAGGGCTGTTCAGAGTACTTGTATTTTTTACTCCACTCTTCGCTCAGTCTTTAATAGCCCTTTGTCAGATAACGTACTTCTATCACTGTTATTTCATCAGAACAATACCGCACGAGCGAGCCCAGAATTCGTGTATATATTTCAATATCATTTATTTACACTAATACCGTTGAGTCGTTTTCCCTTTAGAAACCCGACGTTGTTTCTCGCGTAATACGAAGGGCAAAATAAACAATCCTTTGTTGAAGGTTTTCATATTCATCTCTGCTTTTGAAACTTCGGCAATCTGTCAACGGTTGGTAGGGTCATTTTCCAGGTTTTCATAATCTGTTCGCAATATTAGATGTTTGTTAATTCCTCGTAGGGTGGATTTGGTTTTGAATTGCGAGGCGATCATTATACCGACTGTCCGTGGGTGGAATATGTACAGTATTTCGTTTAGACGGTGTGTTCGGGGGTTTGAATGACACGATATACTCGCTACTTGAATTCCAATATCGAAGTTTGAGGGAGTAATATATATATAGCTCTCAAGCTGATCTGGAGTTCGTGAAAATCACCCTAGGGACCAAGCACGTATTTTCTTAACTTTCCCCTTCTAATCGCAATTTGGATACACTAGAAACGTTTTGTTGAATTTTTGGGTTCAATTTGATAAAAAATGGCGCATGTCCTATTTTGGGTCAGGTGGCCTGTGGGGGAGAAACATGATGCAGTTTGTCACCTGAGGGACATCATGACCCAAATTGGGGCATGTGTCATAGGTACTGAAGAAGCTTATGTTTTGGATACTGACCAAATGACTAGAAAGTTCATCAAACTTATCTACTTCTACTTCTTTCACATACATTTTGTGGCCGTGTGAAGGAACCACAGAGGATTATAACATTCATAATATAACATCCATAATATATTATCGCACTTCTCCATTCCTCTCCCAAGTCCATCCATTCTTCCATGATGCGTGCCCTCAAAATGTCGAAACCCCGTTTTCCACTTCATCTTCGATTTTTACTTACTTTTAGTCGAAATATGCTCGGACCAAGTCTGTTCCCAGTCAATTTGGGACCAGCCAAAGTCAACTCATTGCAGTAGGAGCCATTCACGAGGCTATCAGCAGAATCAAGTGAGGTGACCAATTGGAAGCCCTAGAAAGCTTTGGTCGTCGGAGAGCCCTAGTTATCAAACCTAATTTTGAGAAGTCAACATAATCAGTGATTTCCTCGAATTATATGAATATAATCAGTTCTTGGCAAAAACTTGACTTAAACCACTAAATCGTCTACTTATCGCCAGAATTAAACCACTGAATTCATCCCACAGAAAAATACGAAGCACACGAGAAAAAACATTTCAACCATATTCCGTTTTAATTCAACTTACGTACATTTAAATTCCAACGTCTCTTATTTTACAGTTTTTTCCCAACCTTCTGCCACCCTCTCTCGATTCACGAGCGAAAATTTAACCAACAGTAATTAGCTTCTGCTGGAAGCAAACAGAAGCAAAGAGTGAAGCTGCAGCCTCACTAAGGGACCCCCTTCTCCTAATTTCCCCAAAACTCCATTATTCCGGGCTCGGTCGTTAATTTCCTCGCCACCTCATTTTTTTAACCTAATTCCTTGAAAAAAGAGAAAAAAAAAGAAACAACAATAGCTTTCCCTTCGGTGGAAGGGGCATAAACCGCATTTTCTTATTTTAGGCGCAGGGGAAAAGAAAGCGGGTTATTGATTTTCATCTTATTTATTAAGTAAGGGGAGGAGGGTCATTATTATAATTATCATTGGATCATTATCCTTGGTGGTTATGGGTGGATACAGACCGCAGCAAGCTTGAGGATCTTTGCAATTTATTCTTTGTACCGACTCAATGTATGATGTAAAAATAAAATTATCTATACGACGAGCATAGTACCATTTGAAGAATTGATGATAAAATTCTAAAATTTACCCAATCAAAGTCTATTCTTCTACTAGGTATCTACCAATATAGGGACAAATGCTTACTCTGCCACCAGAACAGGTACAACGAATGTTTAAAACTAAACATAGAAATTCATGCAGCATTGTGTAATTTTTCACGTGACATTTTCACCAGACAATTAATTTTCGACCAGTTTCTCCATCTATACGATCAATGCGCATCATTTTTTGATGGTTATACATATTTTGGTTTATTATCTTCAATAATGAGCCTTTTGAATCGCCCTAGAATCGCTTCAAGTATCAAAGCACATAGATTCCAAAAATCGAATAAAAATGGTTCCGTCCGTCCGCCGCCCGCTCCAATTTTCCCTGTTAGCGTTGAGCAAAAATTACGAAATTTGGTTTCCGGGTTCGAACAGCACCCACGATGATCCATGCAACTTTTCATAACCCTAGGTCAATGGGAAAAGGTTCAAAATGAATTTTGAAACTTTAAAAACGCAACTCTCCCGAAAAATTTCAGTTCAAGTTTGAACAAGTCCGCGGCACTTCGCCCGGTTAGCGTTGTGCTAAAATTACAAAATTTGGTTTACAGGCTCGAACCACACCCACGAATGATTGTTGAAACTAGAGAGAGAGAGAGAAAACATGCTGTATTTAAATTATTAAATAAGTAGTACAATATAAATAGTATGGAGAGACATGTTTGAAAATCTTGATCCTATTAGGATCGACAGATGAGTTCGCGAAGTATTAATTAGGTATTTATAAAAGAATGATATCCAGGAACAAAAACAACTAGACAACCATAATAACAATTAACAATCAACAGTATTTTACAATAATAAATTAATATCATCACACCAAGTTCTACAGACCATACTCGGCAATGGCTCTAAAACGGAGCTGCCAGGTTACCCTGCAATATTTGGCCAGTCTTGTATCAGCTCCCACGAGCATATCCATGTTCTCCTCCCTCCCAAGCACCGCTCGGCCAAACCACTTACGCCTAACCGAAGTATACGCTGTACACCTTGCGGCGAAGTGAAAAGCGTCTTCCAAGGCATTTTCACTGCACATGGGGCAAGACTGACCCTCAGAGCCATAAGATCGGCCTCTCAGTGGCATAAGGTCACCTCTTAACTTAAAAAGCCATTTTGACATCCAAAGAGGCCTGTTTTCTAGGAGACTTTTCACTACTCTCGGGCTGGATCGGAGTTCTCGGTACTGTAGATGCCTTTCAGACACTAAAACTCTACTCCTAAAATTTTCAAACATTTTATCGGAGACCACTTCTAGCGCTTTTGCAAAATCCTGGCCCCACATGACAACATCACCATGTTTATTCAGCGATATGCCGTACTTACTCATTAGGGAGTCCCAATCCCTTGCCCAAGACACGTTACACCTAAGGCACTCCTTTCCTAATATTTTTGGTAGTCTATGATCTGGCAATTTGAACACTTTCATGATATAGTCAAAATGAGTTTTCAATGCATACAGGAACAACGGTTTTAGGTCCATTTCCAGGAATAACATATACGTGGGCGTATTCCGTGGGAGTAAGAAAACCAGCTTAACAAAATATCTTAAAACCGATTCTACGCTATCATAACTCCCCGAACCCCACATTTGTGAAGCATAGCACAATATAGCCCTCACAATGGCCTCAAAAACTTTCATTTTGATTGTTGAAACTATTCATAACCATAAGTCAATGGGAGGGCGTTCAAAACGAATTTTGAAATTTCAGTTCAAGGTTGAACGAAGTTTTTGTTTTTCAACATAAGGGTAAATCGTGCTACAGTTTTTTTCTCTCTTCAAATCATGCAGCAGCCTGTCGGGTCATATTCATACTGGCCCAGCTGATTCAAATAGCACATTGGTGTTGAGACACCGAGTTAAGAAATGATAATAATTGGTATTAATTAATAACGATTAATAATTATTAAAACTAATTCTCAATACTTTTGAGCTAGTAGTAACTCTACAAACGTTTCACCTATCAATCCGTGATTTATCAAGAATTTGCTGAGTTTTTATCTAAGCAACTTTTCTCCGGTGTAGAGGCTGAAATAAATTTTATATCATAAAGCAGTAGAGGCTCTCCTACTGATTTTTGTCGTTGGAATAAATTGAAGAGGCTTTTTCTTTTTCTTTTTTTTCTCTCATTGAAAAGGAGAAAAGTAGAAATGAAAACAAAAAAACTCAATGAATCTAGAAAACTTGGAGATTTCTCCAACGGAGAAAAGCATCACTGTCATTTGAGCTATGACTGCCAAACGCAATATTTCATCGATAAAAAAGTCCCAGTAAGGAATCTACCGCTATTCTCTGTTTGATAAATCACTACGGGTTGCCAACGTTGAAAAGCCATGAAAAACCGAAAAGACCGTCGATGGTTTTTCTTGAATAACTCTTCGGAGTCGTTTTTTTTTTTTTTTTTTTGCCAGACTGCTTCTCCTGGGAAACCGAGTGGATGTTGAAATACGAATCCAACCTCCGTCGAAACCTCAAAAACGTCAAAATTCATTGAGTTGGATCGCGACTGAAACTCAATCCAACTGGTTGAAAAGGTTCTGCCCTCTATGAAATTAGCCTTTCGATTGATCAGACAGATTTTATGTGCAAATTTGAACTTTTCGTCTCAATTCTATCGAGAGTTATCGTCAGGAATGACACATGAAGAGTACAGGGGAAGAATGTCTGTGTTCTCCCCGTTCTTCTGCCTGTACCCAGGCTTCTAGTTACTCGATTCCCGTTGTTACATTGACGAACAAAAAATCTATTAATTAAGAGCTGATTCTTTTCTCTTGAAACAGAAAAAAAGGTGACTAGGGAGGTACTAGTATTATGACGTTAGTAACTAACACTTAAGACTGTTATTATAGGCTAGTAAACAAGATCATTTTGAAGTTTGTGAAATAAATAAATTTTGTTCTTGATTGTTTAATGTTGATTTTTTGAATCGTTTAGACACCTACCTCCATTCCAATAACAGTTTTTGTATTTCTAGAACGAGAAGTTAGAAAATAATCAAAATTCTATTGAGACAGTCTCATAAAACAGTGATAAAACAGTCCTAGTATTTTGAAAATTGTCCGTAAAATACTGCAACTAACACGTGATTTTGGGAATAATGAGAAATTTGGTTAAATTTGAAGTCAAATTAAGCATTTTTCACCAGAAATCGAAAATATGGTCCTAAATGAAGATATGTAATAATGAATATATAATATACTAGTAGGTACGTACCATATAAATAAAAAACTTTAGACCAGATTCCCAAAATATTGGTTTTTGAGATGTTACAGTATTACGACGGGTGAGAAATGAACACCTATTTATGTACATATCGCACCAACTAATTTATTACAACCGTCGAAGCGAACCCGTGTGAAAACAATTCCAAAGCAAGTTCGATCACGGAATTCCAAGGTTTTCCAAATTATGTTTTTTGACAAATTCGGGATTTCTTCCCTCGTTTAAATTCAACAGGTCCACCACCTCTTCCGATGAAGAAGAATCGTTTTTCCTGTTCATTTGAATCGCTCAAATTTATAACTACCAAATTGTACGAGTATGCTCTAGATTCTAGACGATTCTACCGCAGGTCATTATAACCACCTTATTCCTACGAGAAAGCTTACTTGTACCACATTTTCGCAGGTGTTTTCTTTCCCGGCGGTTTTCTTCGCTCTTGAATGCAGTAGAAAGGAAAGTAAGATAAAGCTATTCTCCCAAGTAGGATATTCTACTTACTCTTGGTTTTTACGCCCGTGTGCTCGTTTGGGTAGGATGAAACTTTTTATAACGCTTTCCTGCACCCTCTTTTTTTGGTTCACTTGAGTAACTTTACTTCATCCTTCCGGTCCAGGAACGAGATTACGTTTTGTAAAATACCTTTTTTTTCCCCTCTTCCTTTTTTAAACAGCTTTCATCAAACGGGTCGTTAGTTCCTCGGGGTTTCCTTTTGGTTATCTGTCCGTCCTTCATTCCTCCCCTTTGACTCACTGTGAAGAAAAATCCTGAGTAAGTTCAACGTATAACAATATAACGACCAATCTTTTCCCAACTGGTTCATCCTATTAGGAGTATCACTTCGCAATTCGGTCCTTCTGTAATGAAACAAAGTCGAAAAAATTCATGCATTGCCCATTAAGCCAATACAGGAATTTAATTGCAATTAATGGTATTGTGAGCTACTCTTACACTGGTTTACAGTGCGTTTCTCAAATAGCTCGAAAATGTGCGCGGATCAGTATTACGTGAGACTGCCATCGATGGGATCCGAAACCTCCTAACTAAGATTACTTCCTCTTCCAAATTACAACTTTTGCGCATGCGCAGACAAGGGCGCAGCCAAATGAATTTTTGCATCGGGGCAAATAATTTATCATATACAAGGTGTCTCAACTTAAATCCGAAGAACTTCAGGGATCAATTCTACAAGTAATTTGCAATAAAAAGTGTCTCGTAGAATTTTAGCATGGAACATGCTTTTGGATTAACATTAGCCTTGGACTAACTAACCGAAAAACGTTACGCGGAATGGGTGACGCGGGATGGGTGACGAAATTTTCTAATGATTTCCGCTTACAACGGAGCCGTTGCTGGGGAAATGAAACTTATTTAGTTTTCATCGGACAGAAATCGTTCACCACTCGTTGGAAAGCTTTCGATTTATCACGCATTTATGTCGCAGTTTTATATTTATCTACGAGATATTAATCCAACAATGCGATGTTATAAATGGTTAGTAAACAATCTTATGTGCGAGGGTCGAAGCTTCATTACCAGGGAAGCTAATTAGAAGCATGTTCCATGTTTCTCGATTTTTAGCCGCAGTCTCCAAACGGTAAGCATCCGGGGGGTCCAGGGGGGCTTGCCCCCCTGGCGAGGCGCGAAGCGCCGAGTTTTAAAAATTCATTCTAAATTCCACTTTTCCACTTTCAACATTTTTTCGTGGTTTCAGCCTTAAGTCATTAAAATTGCAATAACGTCCTTAATCCATCAAATAAATTCAAACGTAATTATGTATACCACTGGAAAGAGCGTCAAATTTCTCATCTCCCTGATGCACAATCAAAAATTTCCGAATAATGCGAATAAAACAAGACCAAATTGCTTATTTTGAGATTTTCCGAAAATTTGACATTTTTCTATCAGTTGTCTCTCGTTTAGTAATTTCCTTGCGGTGTGTCGTCTCTGGGAAGAAGTTGCTTGAAATTTCACCTTCCCACCAGTGTACTCGTTAGCGACTGAGTGGATTCGAAACGGGATATTTTTCAACAAAATGGCGCTTTTCATTAAGATAGCATTTGGGTCGAATAGGATTGGTATGGTTGATAGCATTATATTTTCCACAATCGACTGAAGGGTTTTCATTCCGAAGACGTTTAATGAGTCAAATTATGAATACCCAATTATTTTTTCAAAATAGTAGGTAGATAAGTAATAATGAATAAATTTTGATGCTCTTCTTAAAATGTACAAAATTAGACAATTAGGTGCTCTCGTTAACAATTTAAGTAAAAATTCAGCAAAGCAATTGAATTTCACAATTTCCGAATGAAAGAAAATCTTGAAAGTGGAAAAAGTGGCATTTAGAGTGAATTTTAAAAATGTCTACGAAACAGTTTTACTCGCAAATTAGTTGCAGAATATATCTCTGAAGTCCTTCGGATTTAACTCAAGTCACCTTGTATATATACCTTGTATACACACCATTTCTTCCCGGGCTGACGATGCTGTAACGCGAAAATTTCAGTAAGATTTACAATTGTATATATTAAGTGTTTCTATTTTTCTTTTTTCTCCTCCTGTGAAATCTATCCTGTATATACACCTTATATATATAAAACTGCCCCAGTTCGCCCCCCCCCCCCCACCACCCCATCCTACGCACATAGAGCACCCTACTGGGGCAACAACCCCTCCCCCCCTCGCTAGGACCATATGCGCAGACGCTACTTATTTACTTAAAACTGCACAAGAATAGACTCAGTCCATAGATTGTTGGATTTTGGTTGTTTCAAATATTGACGATTTTTTTAGTAGCAATTATTGAGTAATTGAAAAGGAAACAAAGAAATATAAAGGCAATTTGATTTCTTCCATAGTACAAACAGTTCTTAATCCATTATAGACATTTAAAAAAAATATTATGAAATTTCTTAAGAGTCAAAATTTTATTTTTTGTAATAAATTTTTTGGAATAACTGATTAATTCAGGATTTAAAAAAAAACGAATAAAACTCAGTCCACCTATTATTATTATTATTGCAGTTGAGGATTTGTAGGAAAGCAAGCGATGTTTCAAATATTGGTATTTTTCATTTGAAAGTGTAGAAACCACCAATATCAGAAATAATCGGGAGTTTCAGGGTTGATTCATATTTCAAAAGGGATGTCTAGGCCGGCACAACTAAAATCCGTGGAAAAGCTCATTGCCGAAAATTGGCGTGTGTTTAAAAAATCATCGATTCGATTATTTTTGTATAATTTATTGTAAATCTATCTGCTAATTGATTGAACTTGATGTAACCGACTATGGAGGACCAATTATTGAGCTTGAGACTCCCGCTTGGGAGCACGAGTTTGGTATCAAGCGGGAGAAGATTAATTACTACCGCAAAATGCTGTTTATAAAACGAATTGCGATCTCATATCAAGTCCGTAACCGTGTTTGCCGGGGTCACACATTGCGGTTGCGGCGGTTTCTGTTATATTCAGAGAGAGGGTTGTGGATGAAAATACCCTTCCGACGGCGTTCCAGGTTTCCATACAAACCGCGATTTCTCATCAACGAGGTCGAATAATGGATATAAATGATCTACCGTCGTTGAGATACGGAGGATTACGATATGTCATACGAGGATGACACCTGTTGTATCGAGTTCAACTGTATTGATTCGCCGAAGTTGTGGAATGTATACGGTTCACGTTACGATCGGCACGCTTGGAAACCGTTACTGGTTGGTTTTTTTCCTCTTGTCCCTAAAAAAACCGTGATAAAATGCGGAGGTTGGCTACAACTGTTTGAATGTTTCGATGAAAAACGGTGTTTTTATAAAGCTCGTTCAGATTCGCAATTCATAAACGCCTCAAAACACATGTTGGACGTGGGTTGGATGTCGTCAACCGATGATGACATCAGTGCAAATGATGTACAATTCTTGCCTTTAAAACAGGTTTAGTATCTACGAACTCCACCAGGTGGAGTCCTATCTCCAGGATAGGTCCTATCTTCAGGATGGATTCATCTATACAAAACTATTTGGAGCATACTTACTTAATCCAGGGCGCTACAGCCCGTGTAGGGTCCTGGCCTCCTCAACAGCAGCTTTCCAATCAGCTCGATACTGAGCCCTCAACCTTCATCTTCCGACCCTAATTCTTCTGAGGTCTTCCTCCATATTTTCTAGTCTTCCACGTGTCGGCGGCCTCCTGGCTTTCCCTGATACACCTTCTTCAACGCCCTCTCCTCTCCCATTCTCTCCACATTGCCCTAGCGTAGAGATTGATACGGTGCCATTGCCTTTTGTACATTCGACTAGAAACCTGGGATTGGAAGTAGATGCGCAGACGAAATGGGGACAGCAAGTTGCTCCAGTATGTCCGAAAGTCTATAAAGGCATTTGCCAATTTAGACGTATTTGCCTGAGAGTGTGCGAATCAAACTTGTGCATGCAGACGATGCTCTTTCCAATTCTCGACTATGCTGCTGTGGTGTGCGGCGATATGTCCTCTGAAAAATGTGATACATTGCAGCGTGCTCACAATGCTTGCATTCGTTTTATCTTTAAATTTCCTAGGTAGGAACATGTCACGCCGTATTTCTAAAACGTTGGTTGGCTAAAGATTAGAGAGTGGATAAGGTATCGCCTTGGTGTGCTTGTTTTTAAAATTTTGAAATATAGTAAACCTTCTTATATTTACGATGATTTTTTGTTCATGGGTAATTGATACTCGTAATAGTAACAGGCTCCTGCAATGTCCTTGACATCGAACAATGATTTTTAATAGATCACTCCATGTTCAAGCAGTGCGCATGCACAATGATAATATTGAACTGCTGAAGGCCTAGTGTGGATGCAATTAACTTCAATTTAGTCTGAATGCAGTGCCAGTTGTAAATAACAAACAGCTTCACTATACCAACACTTCGAAAGCACACCACACACGATCAATATTATTGTCAATACAGCTATTGTCAATACAGCTACCAATACTCGAATTAACCCTTTTCAATACTGCATCACCGTACTCGATCGACATTATTGACATTAATTCAGTCAATAACAGTTCTCAGTTCCATTTTCTACCGCGAACGAGCAGGGTGATATCTGCGTGGATTCTCTGGGTTTTAGCGAAATGGGTATGATCCCTAAATAGGAGTCCAAGCTCCAAAAAAATAGTGGAGGAGGTACCGAGGCAAAGCCAGCGCGTACCTACCAACCACGCTCTGCTACCATGCAATGAATGGTTTGCTGAGGTCCCTTTAACCCGGAGAGGTTAGGCAATTACGTCCACCCAGAGGGGATTCTGGTCTGCGTTCACAGAGCCAGCTATGCCCACAGCGGTGGAATCAAAAACACGGGATGGAAACAACTTCGCAAACCATTACATATGCCATATGGGTTTCGTAATGCTTGCATAAACGTTTTTCCTAAATCAGTGTAATCGTCGACGCTCGTAATTGAAATTTCGTAAAACATCCTAAAACGTGAACATCCTTCTCATTAAATCTCATTGAATGAAAAGTAATAATCTTCAAATAATTGACGATCCCTCCACGTCAAAAACACACAGCTGTCAGAACGGTACGTATATTATAAAACGCGCTCCCTCATTGTTTAACGTCATACAACTGCATAATTTCAACCACGAACGTCCTCCCCGTCAGGGCAGGGCTTGAATACGGAGAGAAAATTGGGCGTGAGATCATCCGGGGGATCATCACCGTTTTATATTATATTACCAGGATGAGCTGGGCGAGCGCTGAAAACTTAATGAAAGGAACGGGGCCCGGGGGATGATGGAGAGTCGAGGGAGGATAAAATATGCAATAAACCCCTCAACAAATCATTGACTGAATAATTATTATATTTTAAGCTGAAGCGCGGCGTTTCTAATTATTTCTGCGAATTCATCACGTAGTTTCATAAAAATGCCTTGAAGCTCAGTATATTCGTTAGGGAGGTATGTAGTATACTAATATTAATAATACAAAGAATATTATAATATTATTATACTACATACCTCCCTAACGAATATACTGAGCTTCAAGGCATTTTTATGAATTTACTATAGAGGTATCTGACATATAAATAACCCAATATCCTCCGACTAAATAAATTTACTGGACTAACCATTTTGATTATTTACTGCGGAGTTTACCATACGCTTTATAACAAATAATTTACAATATTATTGTGCACAATGCCTAACTGAGAATCAAGCAAAGTGTGAAACGATCACAGTCCGAAGTACCTACTAGTCTCTCCATGAGTAGGTATATAATATATTATATTATGACATATAATATAAATTATGACATACATTGCATAATACGAAGACTGCTTCTTTGATATGTGACGCTCCGCCCAAGTCAAGCTGGCCGGCCCTGTTTGCACATAAACCATTCAATTGATGAATTTTCTAAGAAAAGAAAGGACAAAATTTGTACACCAAAATCCGATCCAAACCATCCCGAATTCACTGCCAAGACACCATTAATCATAATATGATTTATGGTGTCTTTTGGCAGTGAGTATATAGATACGTACATATTATGTAAATATTAATATATTTATACATAGGTCATATATTTATTTATATATGTCATTCTAGACGATATATGTGTCATTCTAGACGATAACTCTGAATAGAATTGAGATAAAAAGTTTAAATTTGCACAAAAAATCTGACCTGGCAATAATTAATAATAATTATTATTAATAATAAATACAAATTATTAATACCTAACAATAAATTATAATAATTTTCACTAGGTACTTGATAAAATTATTAAAAATTAGTGATAATTCATAATAATAATTAATCTAACATTTAGGATCTAGACATTTAGACCTAGTGATCTACGACAGGGTGATCTGTACAAAGAAGATAATGAACCGTTGTGTCGAGAATTTGCAGAGTTTTTATTTGTGTGACGGCCGTCTGACCCCATACGCTCGTCCGTCATAGGCTCTAACGTACTAGTTGGCCTCCTGCCGGCCGTCTGACGTCATACGCTCGTGCGTCATAGGCTCTGACGTACTATTTGGCCTCCTGCCAGCCGTCTGACGTCATACGCTCGTGCGTCATAGGCTCTGACGTACTAGTTATCCTCCTGCCAGCCGTCTTACGTCATACGCTCGTGCGTCATAGGCTCTGACGTACTATTTGGGCTCCTGCCAGCCGTCTTACGTCATACGCTCGTGCGTCATAGTCTCTGACGTACTATTTGGGCTCCTGCCAGCCGTCTGACGTCATACGCTCGTGCGTCATAGGCTCTGACGTAGTGGCCCGCCGGTTGCTTGTGTTCTGACGTGATCTGAGGGAAAAGGTGAATCAAGGGAACAAATTTTCCCCGTTTCAGTTTATGTGCCAAAGCAAAGACATGGAAATGTCAAAAACTATGTAAAAACACAAACGGTGGGTACAGCTTTCGTACAAGTACGCAACCACGAGGGACATTTTATGTCTTTGCGCCCCCTCCCATCAGAAACTTATATGAAGCTTGCATTCGTGTTGACAATATGAACTATTGAGAATGATCACCTGTGTGTAAACAATTATTTAAACAATCAGCTCATACCGCAGCTTGTCGGCCACGCACTCCGCAGTGGTTAACGTAATATGGTTAGGTAAATCGAGAGATATCCAACGAGTGGTGAACGATTTTCGTACGATGATAACTGGCGAAGATAAAGTTCCGTAGCAACGAATCGGTTGTAAGCGAAAATCATCAGAAATTTTCGTATGTTTATAAACGTATTCTTCTTCTTCTTCTTCTAGTCATTGGCAGATGGTTTTTTGGCTCTGCTGAAAAGTCGCCAAAATGACGATGTGGGAAGTTGCCGTGAGACCCTCGATATATTATGGATATATTTGAAGGATAGTACTTCAAAACTAAATTAGGTAGGTACCTATATTATAATGCATAATATGTACCTACCGTATATTATACTCGTACAAGAGAAAAAATAGCCCGTGACTCGTGCGAACACCTTTCATTCCTCACCCGCCCAAACTAACTAAAACTGACTGTTGACAAACAGCTCATCACCGCCCAAACGGGCTGCAGAAATTAGGCTCTCAATTGTCACACCGGCCAAATGGGGAAACTCCTGCAGAGACTGAGCGATACCTGGAAGACTCTTATCCTCGCAGAATACAAAATATCTGGTTACCGCAGGTTCCCACTGAAGGCTAAACATTGAGACATTAATAATTTGAAAGGAGGATCTTTATCACCGAATATCCTCCCACTCAAGGGTGTTGCTGAGACTAGCGATGAGAAGGGGGTGCAGACGGGTTGATTGAGGGCGGCAGTGGGATGCCGTGGAGGGATGAAGGTTGTAAACAACCACCTGGGGGTTGGGGTGATTGACTGTGGAGGCTAACTACTCCTAAAACCCTTCGCCTTGAGGGTCAAAGCTTTACCACCCCGCTCTTTCCCTACAGTCGAAAAGGTGGGGCCTTTACGAGAAATAACTTTAGTCCAGGAAGTGGACGAGAGGCCGCCAAAGTTGAGCCACGCTATAACATGAAAGCGTTCTCAAAAAATCCATATTCTCCAACGAAGTACGTGCTGTATGAAACGTATTTGAACTGCTGGAACGAAAACCTTGAAGTATAGTGGCAACACTGACGATAGGTGCAGTGGCAACACTGTGTAGCATACAATGCTGATAATATTATGTTTAGGCTCCAACTTCTGCAAGTTTTTAATAGGTAACACTTTCATATTTACAATTTTGTAATGTTTTGATTAACTATCCTACATAGGCGACGAGGATAGGAATCGAACCATTTCAGAAGTAGAAGCCTAAACATGAGAATATTATTAGGATATATTAGGATAGGTAATTAAAACATCATGAAATTGTAAATATGAAAATGTAATCAAAATTGCAGAAGTTGAAGCGTAAACATAATATTATCAGCATTGTATGATAATTATACAGCGTTGCTTGTAATATATACCATCAGCGTTGCCACTACTCATATCCATGGTCTTGATGTGGCAACAGGGGGTCATGGGGGACTGGAGAAGACGAAACTACAGATGAAGCTACAGGTGATGGCAGGGCCTCTTCCTGGGAATGTGAGGTACAAAACAACCTCAGACATTGGTGATGGCCACGGGAGGGCTCAGCAGGAATAAGGCCTGCCGTCAACTGCAGCTTCATCACTTAGTTAACGATGCATCGCGATGTTAACTGATGACGGTGACACTACACATGCAGTACAAATTAAACACAAGAGGTGACAAAATACAGCCTTGCCGCACAATTTTCTGAATTCCGTCCACTTTGTCCCAAAGTGAGTTTGGCTCCACCTTCCAGAGGAGCAACTGGATTATACTTAAGTGTTCGTTTCAAGTGAAATTGTTCCCGTAAAGGTCTGTCTGTTGTCTATTCCTAAACTTTCGTACCTTTCATGTTGTGGGAGTCGTTAAAATGGTCTCAGTTTTTGACATGGATATGTCTGACCGCGGGGGTCATTCAAAATTTCGCTACACGGAAAAATACCAATAAACAGCAACGTGCAATTTGGATTTGGATAGCTCTTAAAGTTAATTTCTATGTTATTCACTCTATGAAGCTGAAATATGGTATGAAGCCTCTTTAGGACTTACACTTTAAGCAGCATACGCCCAGGATCAGTTGAGTGGCTCCTAAAGCTTATTTCCATGCTATTCGCTGTATGAACCCGTAATTTGGTACCCCCCAAAAACAACTCCGTCGTAAAAACTGGCCCGCCAAAAAACCTCAGCCGCAAAAAGGAATGATATCCATTTTGCCCGCCAGCCACATATATAGGATGCTCAGTGCTTCGCACCTCGCTGTTGAGTGTGCATATAGAAACCTGATCCTCCTACCCCTAACCTCCACCGTCAATGTTTTCCTGTTCCCTGTCACCTTCCCACAACCCCCTCTCACCCTTAGTCACCCTCGGTTTCACCTAATATGTTTCCTCTGTTACACCAGCAGGGAGCTTTACGCTTCTTTCAATGCTGTTGGCGGGAGCTTTTTGCCAGATGAACAAGCCTGAATTGAAGCATTACTTCATTATAGTTGTACCACCGCTGATTACTCGTGACCACCAGTAATACTTATGTTAGCTTGTTCATCTGGCAAAAAGCTCCCGCCAACAGCATTGAAAGAAGCGTAAAGCTCCCTGCTGGTGTAACAGAGGAAACATATTAGGTGAAACCGAGGGTGACTAAGGGTGAGAGGGGGTTGTGGGAAGGTGACAGGGAACAGGAAAACATTGACGGTGGAGGTTAGGGGTAGGAGGATCAGGTTTCTATATGCACACTCAACAGCGAGGTGCGAAGCACTGAGCATCCTATATATGTGGCTGGCGGGCAAAATGGATATCATTCCTTTTTGCGGCTGAGGTTTTTTGGCGGGCCAGTTTTTACGACGGAGTTGTTTTTGGGGGGATATCACATCTTTTTGCATGGCTAGTTTTCGAGTGGTACTTATACAATACGGTTCAACAACTTATACAATACAAAAGTACCTACGAGGTAACTAGTAAATGTTTTCCTAAATGAAGTTTTATCCTAGTCAAAATTTAGTAAAACTCGGCGCTTCGCGCCTCGCCAGGGGGGCAAGCCCCCCTGGACCCCCCGGATCTTTTCTCTTCTATACTTTGTATAGAACGAGGTATTCGCTATGCAAAACATGAATAATGTTTTTGCGTCCCGTTTCCCCTTTTCCTTATCCCTTTTCTTTGTCTGTATGGAAAATATTAAGAAATGTGCGGAAAATTTATTAGTTTATTTATTTACTCAGGGCTGTATCTCAGCTTCTTCGATATTTACAGTGGTTTTGGCAGTATATAATTTATGCATAAATTAAAGGCTTTCCAACGAATGGAGAACGATTTTTGTCCGTTGAAAACTAAAGAAGTTTCATTTCCCTAGAAACGGCTCGGTTGTACGTGAAAATCATTAAAAATCTTCGTGACATAATTTCGTGACTTAAACTTCGTTACGCTTTTCAACTCTGTTAGGCCACCGCAAAAACATTATTCATGTTAAAATTAGTACGCCTACTAATTTGCCTTTTTGTTTCTTGTTTTTGTGACAAGAATGATTATTTTTTGGAAATTATTGTTTGTTATCTGAAATGTGTTTGAAAAATAAGTAGTTTTAAAATTTTTGCGAATTGGTTAAATATTAGTTTTAAAATTTTCGATTAATTAAAACAATCAACAATTTAAAAACAATTATTAAAATTTAATACAATTATTCTTATTATTAAATTTAAAAAAATAGAAAGAATTAGAAATTTGAATAAATTTGAATTAGAAATTTTTTGAAAATTGGTTGCATTTTTTCTTGGGGATTGTGCAAATTTTTGTTGTTGAGAATCATTACAATAATTGTAATTATTGGTGTCAAAGAGAAAGAGGAAAGAGAAAGTTTGCAACTGGTAAAACGCACGTTTTTATACCAAAAATCGCGAATAACTCGAGAACCGTTGGGAAAAGTGCCAAAGTGCGCTACCCTCATTCGAAAGCCCATAAAATTTCCTATCGATCCTTAAACAGGCGCCACTCTACGACAATTTTTCTGACCACCGTTCAACTTTGATGTTTTCGGAAATTAGCCAAATCAGTAGATGTGGAATTTATTCACGTATTTTTGGCTGTGGATTAGTCAAATCGATTGAGATTTAGTTCAAAATTATTGAGCATATTCTAGACCACCTAGCGGACATTTTAAGACCAACCGCACCAATTTTCATCAATATTTGCGGCAGTTGTTGTTGAAAATAGAAAAATCACCATTACTCCTTTATTTTTCCTTTTAGGAAGCATTTTTTGATCTCAAATTAAACAGTTTGAAAAGCTGAACACAACTAAAAAAGAAAATCTGAAAAAGCTTCAATTTTGAAGGAGTTATGACCATTTGAAATTCCTAAAAAACACTATTTCCCCCCTAATTGGGGGGGAAATGGAGGGAGGGAGAAAAAATTGTCAAAAGGCACTCCCTTGGAGCATAACAAACGTGTGTGCAAAATTTCAGCTCGATCCGATTTGTCTGCTGGGCTGTAGCCCCGTCAATGAACAACAACGACAACAACAACAACGACAACGAGAAGAAGAAGAAGAAGAACACGAAAAACGTGAAAAATAGTGGTTTTAAAATTGTTATACCCCCGACACCTGATGTTCCCAAGAGCTGAAATTTGTTTTACGTCCTCACGTGCCCCTGGAGAGTTGGTGTACAAAAAATCAACTCTCGAGACACTCAGGGGACCGAGCTATGGGATGGTGAAAACCCGAACTTGTTCCGTCGCGTAATCAGTGTCTCAGTCGCTTCGGTTTTCAGGGCTTCGGTTTTCTTGGCGGGCGGGACGCTCCCGCGTCCCTAGATGTAGTCTCCTTAGGAAACTTTAAGCAGCATACGCCCAGGATCAGTTGAGTGGCTCCTAAAGCTAATTTCCATGCTATTCGCTGTATGAACCCGTAAGTTGGTATGAAGCCTCCTTAGGACATACACTTTGAGCAGAATAGGCCCAGGATCAGCTGAGGGGCTCAAAACTAATTGATACTGAGTGTTACACGAGAATAATTGGAAAAATATACGTGACCAAGTAAATTGTACCTACATAACTTATACTGAATAATTTTAATATCAATTCTCAGATATTTTCTTGAAACTTCTAGTTCTTAGCGCACTTGCAGTTCAAGTGTTCCATTCAGAGTCCCTTAGGTATCATACTACGACCGGCCTATCGGATCTCCCGACCGTAGAACATCGGCTAGGATGCGATAGCTATTGGCCGAGATTCACCTGGACGTGTTATCAGCAAATAAAACAATACAGTATTATTGCGAGCCGCGGTAATTACGTACTGCGACTATTGGATTGGCTGTTTGCCTAACTAACGTGTGATTACACCTTTGATGGGACCATCGATGTAGACACACTAGTCGTATATTGATGAAGAGGACAATGTTCCAAGTTGGTCAATAAACGGAATATACGACAACGTAGTGGGTTTCATCAATATCAAGTAGGTATCTTCTAAAAATAATTAGGCACAATCAGGCATAATATTGGTGATTCCTTATGTTCCTTAGGGACTGCCAAAACGAATAAAATTGCACAAAATAGTTTTGACGTGGATATGTCTTATGGCTGGGGGCCATTCAAAAATTGGCGCAATTGAAGCAGAATAGGCCCAGGATCAGCTTAGGGGCTCCTAAAGCTAAGTGACACAATCATGATCAGATGTTTTTCCCAGTAAGGGAGAGATTTTTTATTATAAATTGAAGGTATAACATTTAATAGAACAGATAAAAGTATCAAGTATGATAGTAGAAGACAAATGACAAAGACATGGTTGGAGACAAATCGTTGTTTTTGTTACTACCTCCATCGATAAAGGATTCCTCTCTCGTCCATGCTTATGCTCTTTCAAAATCCTGATAAATTCGAAAAATAATCATCGATTAATCCAAAGTTCCAAAGATAATAGGTATTTTGTTTTTTTGTAAACAATTTTTTGGTATTTTGTTTTTGTAAAGGTTTTTATAAGTAATTAAATAAGAATAAATTGGAATAGTTCCCATTTCTCTGTAATTGCCAGTGAAATTGCGCACTCAAAGGTCTCAGATGTCTCCCTTCTACTTTCCGTCCGTTTCATGATAACCGCCCTTGTTCAAATGCCGGGCGAAACCTTCAAAGTTCACTTGAAATAATAGTATTGTTGTTGGAAACCATAGCCATGTGAAGTTTGAAGGTTTCATAAAGGTTGTTTCCTTGTTGTGATAAGACCACTCTACTTGGTTTGATCGTTGTCTTGCGGATCCTTATAAATGTATTTTCAAAATTGTGACAACATTCTTTGTATTTTACTGGTTTTTATGAGGATGAGGCTAATTATGGTCAGTTGAATCCCAAGAATTTCCTCCTCAAGTAACTCTCAGCCCTGATATTGCGACATTGTCTCGACTGGATCCGCAGTAATGGCCTTCCCAATAATTTGTTCACTCGCCGAATAACAAGGCTTTTCCCTCCCGATTAAGAAGGTTTTGAGAAAAATCCCCTTTATTTCAAGTGAAATCCAAAAAAAGAAAACGAACCGAGCCAATCGATGATCGGTAAGCGGCGTTCAAGTGTTGGCTGCAATGCAGGAGAGGGGGACGTAACTGAGGGAAATTGGGCCAGTTCCAACAAACTCTTATGGAGGAGTAACGATAAGAAAGAAGAAAACCAGGGGAAGAAAAAACCACTGAAAAGGGCAAAAGTACCCCAGTGCATACCCTTCAAGGCATCCTAGATAACTGGGGATTGCTTTTTGGACTCGGAATTTCAAAATGTAATCCCCACTCGAGTTTCTTGATCCTTTTCTCCATCCGCCCAATGAAAATCGGGATTCGCCCTTAGGAAGAAAGTACTCGTATAAAGAAAGAGACGGTGCGAGAGACAAACGTTGGTGAATATATTCAGATGCTCCACTTCTTAAAAGGTTTTTTTCACCTTTGGTTTAAATTGAATCCTTTGATTAATTCGAAGTAAATCCCCTAGCTTGAAAGGACATTTTCATTAACTTCTGTGAGGCATTGATGTTCTATGGCTGCTCTTAATTTACAGTTTATTTATATACGTTAACCCAGAACTTTATTTATGTACGTTCTCTTCGAAATCAATACAAGCATCTGTTATTAGCAATTATTGTAAGAGAGGACTAAGAGTCCTAAATTGTACAGAACAATAAACGACAATATAATCTAATCTAATTTGCAGCTAATAAATACGTGGTTAGTTGACAATAAACTAACGATAAATGTGAGCAAAACTCAATGGTTGCCTTTTCACGCATCTATGTTATTGTACCGCACCATAACATGGAGATATTTTTGCACAGCGCTGATTGTGATACATTGATTTGTAGGGCCTGTCCTGGAATATTGAAATCATGTGAGATGTGAGATCATGTGAGATTTGGGGGTTGTTTTTGATAGCCGTCTCAAATGGGGGTCGCAAGTAACCTTGGTTACCGCGAGGCTCAGAAAAATGATTTATGTATTTGCTAAGCTCAACAAAATATTACCTGTGTCCCTGTTAAAAATGATTTTTCAATGACACTTGTTCAATCTGTGCTATTATATGGACTACCGGCTTGGGGATGTTCGTATCCCACTGCTCTTCAACCAATTGTCACGACCCTGAAGCAATTAATTGATTCTTAATAAGAATAATAGCAAAGAAACGATTCCTGGAGCATACGGCACCGTTATACAAACATCATCAAATCTTGAATTTTGATAAGCTAGTTGAACTGAATTGTATCAAGCAAGTATTGAAAGAGAATAGTTTTTGATTTCCACACGATTCAAATTTTGATTTCCACACGATTCCAAGTTGGCAGTTTTATGACGACAACTTATATAAATATCCGCACTACCCTTGGGTATAACTTTTGCCAGGCAAAGGGAATACGGAGATTCAATGCACTACCTGAATATTTGAGAACTAAAATTCTTCTTGAACCTTCAAAGTGTTGTAGGAGATTGAAAATACATTATATTGAAACTTAGTTTAATTTCTCTACATTTATTGCATTGTATCTGAACATAATTATATTTCATTATTATGACTTAGGTATTTGATGTCTTTTCATAATGGACTTTTCACAACGCAATGTACGACCGGAGACGTGACTCATCTCCCTACCACGGGCTATGCCCACATAGGGGATTAGTTTCTGTAAACTGAAGTGGTACCTAATGTTTTCTATATATTTCCTTATTCTATTTGATGGTATATTTCATTTTTTATGTAATATGTAAAAGAAATAAATAAATAAAATAAAAATTCATTATGAAGTCGCGAGCTGGAATAAACTGCACAGTCGTTGATCTCCGACTGCATGGGCAATAATTGCAGGAATCTGAATTATTATAATAATTATTATACAGAAGAAAATTTGTAATACATGTTAAGATAATGTCAGGATAAGATAATAAATTAGGAAGAACATCAAATACCATTTTAGCGAATTTTCGAAGAAAAGGAAGCTATTGTTCTCGGTCCAAAATTTTTAAAACTCGAAATTCCGCAAAATTTGTATACCAAAATCCGTTTCAGACCATCCTGAATTCACTGCCAAAAGACACAAAAAATCATATGTATATATTTATGTATTTATGTATGTGTCATTCCAGACGATAACTCTCGATAGAATTGAGATAAAAAGTTCAAATTTGCACACAAAATCTGTCTTGGCAATCGACAGGCTAAGTTCCAAGATGGGCAGAATCGGGCCACTCTAAGGGGGGTGTAGGGGAGTTTTAAGGGGGGGAAAATTACCCATGAAGTCCAAATTTGAAACAGTCTGACATGTGACACCTCATTTTAAAGGTTTTTTCATGCTGAACACGATGGTGAAGTCAGAATTGCGATATCTCATTTCATTTCCAAACTGGAGCATTTTGAAATGTTCCAAACATCACATTTTACATAAAAGCGGTTATTTCTTCGAAAATTCGCTCTTATAGCCATGCTGCATGACTGGAACTTTTATACGTTATATTGTGTTAGGTACTGGCAATGGCGGATCCAGCTTTAGAGTGAGGGGGGGGGGATACACTAACCGGGGGGATTGGGGGGTATGGAAAATGTGGAAATTTTTGAAGCAAAATGGGTAGTTTTAGGAAGTTTTAGCAGTTAAAATGTGAATTCAAAGAGACATAGATTCTGTTATATTTTGGAAATTAAAGGTGAAGCGTAATCGTCATTGTGTAAACTAACCTATGATTGGCATTCCCTTATTCTTTAAAATAGACGATAAGCAATTAAGTGTGACAGTATGACACAAATGATTGGATGTAATGTGTATTTACTCTTACATTCAGTACCACATTTAAAAAGCCCGAGAGGGGGGAGGCCCCCCCCCCCCCCTATGGATCCGCCACTGGGTACTGGTACATTCGTTGAATACACGTTTTATTTTTGTCTTTTCACTGTTTTCTTTATCCTCCGATTGATTTGGCGTAATAGAGGAATTGTGACTTACTACTTGCGGTGAGCTGGGTGGGGTTGAGGTGGGACTCATTGGGGATTTGATTGTCTGGTTCATTCTAGTGCAGTAGTTCTGTTGTCGACCAAGTTTTTAATCGACGTATACATACAAACCCTTTTCTCTTTTATGCGAGGCCACGCGCTGGATTATTCTGACTACTCGTGTAATGGATATGTGACGTAGTGACACGTGTTTTCATGGGTAATAGGTGTGTCCTGGATATCACCTCGATTGCACCCGGAGCATCTTATAATGGTGTAACGTAATGGCATGTCTGTTTCAAGGACATCCGGCGTGCCGTGCCGCAAAAATGCACCTATTAGATGCTACTAGTTGCCAATAAAAGTTTTGTTCGTGTTTTGCTTAAGCCTTGGTGGGCAAACTACATATCTCTTTTAATGATTTATGCTCATGACATATGCTTATGTTTTACTTTCATATTTTTTTTGTATCTTTTCTTGTATTGTAAATTGCCAAATAAATTGAAATTGAAAGGACCCAGCTTTTAGCTCTTTGTGCTCTTTTAGCCCAGTTTGTGCTCTTAGATAATTAGCATGTTGAGATGTCCCAAAAGTATCGATAAATATCGATACTTCTTCCCCCTGATATTATATATATATATCTAATAGTTTTTAAGTTAAGGCGTTTTTCATTAATAGGGTAAATTTCATGATGCACTTGATTTTTTGTATAACAGTTGGCGTTTTTAGGATAGTTCTGAGTTGTCGGTTTACTTGATCAAACAGCTGTTTGGTGACAGTGACGACCTCAACACCGTGTGACGGCTCATGTCAACGATGTCTTTTATTCGTGTTTCAGGACAATACCGGTCTCCCCGAATCGTTGAACACCCTTCTGACGTGGTTGTCCCCAAGTCGGAGCCGGTGACCCTCAACTGCAAAGCGGAAGGCCGCCCCGATCCGACCATACAATGGTAAGTAACTTATCGCTATACTGCATGAATAAACCTTTTGTGCTCCAAACTTGATGTTTGGGCCAACAGACTCCCTCACGCTTCCCTGTAACCTGCTTTCTTCCTCATATTCCTTGTAGTTCGTCGATGCTCCGCCAACTTGCTACTTGAGCTCAACTAGCATCACCTCATAGTGAAAATGGGGAAAATCACATTTGGGTATTTCACTAGGTACCTCCTGATTACTACTGCAATCAAGCGTAGATCTGTGACTGTAACATTGCACAGCAGTTGAGGGACACAAGAAACCCCAATATTCACTCACTTGTGAAAATCAAGCCCAATCTGTCTTTTAGCGAATTTTCCCATTTTCATTTATTTATTTATTTATGTTTATTTATACTTTTGATACATTTTTTATGAACATTTTAATTGAACACATTATTTTTGTATTCAGAGGAACATGTATTTATTTGTAGTCAGGGGAGGTGGTAGAGAGAGCCTCATGGCCCTACCCTCCCCTGATGGTAAAATAAAGTCATTCATTCAATCAATCAATCAAAAAATTTTAAACTCGAATTTCCGAGAGATTTTCATACCGAAGACCGTTCCAGACCATCTTGAATTCACTCCCAAAAGACACCAAAAATCATATGTTTATATATATGGGGAATTCTTTTTCAAATCAGCCACCCCCTCTGTCTATTTCAATTTCGGGTGAAAACATTATTTGGGCACACCTTTGGCCTTTTTGAAAAAAAAAAAAAAAAAATCTAACCTCAAAAACTATTTGAAGTAAGTTAGCTCGCAAAAAATACCATTTTTAAGTCAAAAATGATTGAAAAAATTTTAATTTCTCAATATTTTTGACCAAATTACTCAGAAAAAGTATTTTGGGGGTCACTGAACAAGTACCCGTTGTCAGATTATAAATCCAAGATGGTGGATGCAAAATGGTGGACGGCATTTTCGTGAGCTTTGACCAATTTCCCAATTTCTACAAATTCTGTATGTTGGGATTCGGGATATGTGATGTTCACACTGAATGCAATTTCCAAATTCCAAAGGTGTCTCATCCAAGAAGGAGAACCTTAATATCAAATTCAAGATGGCGTATCCAACATGGCGTGATAGTATTTCATACATTCATTACACTCACCATTTTAGCAACGTTCTGTCCCTTTAGACAGAATAAGAAAACTAAGTAAAGGGTCAGAGCTGCCAAACATGTTAACTGAAGAAATGTCTGAAAGATACCAGTCTGAAATACAACGAATCTCAAGTAAGTATTCCAAGTGAGTACCTACTTGTTGGTGACCTTACGATTAATAGGCAAATTTGTTACTCCTATGAGTACAAGAAACTTTTATCATTGATTATTTAGCTCACCACATTTACATGAAACTTATATAATTTCCTACGTCTCTTTTGATGATCGTAAAAACATGAACATGGGTTTACGTTCATGTATACATCATATTTCAACTAATAGTCAGTAACACGAATGTGATTTTTGCCAGCGCAAAGTATTTGGTTTGTATATTCGACAATACTGCCGTAAAAAGGAAGAACGCCTTCTCTCACAAAATTACAATTTTTCAGGAGAGCGCTTCAAAGATTTGCACTGTTACGCCTTATCTCGATTCTCACAGAGTTTAGGTGTTTATCCTCAGAATGTAAAGTATGATTAAATGCGATGAGGCGTTCTTCCTTGGAACACCACAATTTTTGATTTTTCCGATTGAAAATCTCACCATTTTCCAATATGAATTTGAAATTTTGACTTCACCACTGGAAAGAGCGCATGAAAATTTGGGGGGGGGGGGTTATGACAAAAAAAAAATTTTTTTTAATATTCGAGATGTGGCGTTCTTCCTTTTTACGGCAGAATAGTCTTCTGGTTGAATATTTTTACAAGCTTACTCTGGTCAAATGGCATAGTATACACAAAATTATGGTACAGATGGCTCGTTTCTCAAGCGTGTTGTTGAACATCACCGAATCCTCAAGTCTCCCGATAAAACCCAAGCCGTGGTCGATGTCTCACCCGACAAATGAATGTCCTCGACCTTCTTTCTGTGATGCAGTATGGTACCTCTCTATTTAACCATTTCCTTCCGATGAGGAAGGTACTAGCTGGATTTTCGGTTCAGTAGGTTTGGATAAAGGTTTTTGAGATAGCGTGAACGATAATCTGTGTTACCGGGGTATTGGACCCCGCACTCCAGATTATGTGTATCAAGTGTTACCAGATGTGTACATCCGCACGCCTTGTTACACATAGGAGAAGTTACAAAAAAAGTGGTAAAAGGAACGACCTGTGTTACCGAAGGTTGTTACCTCCGCACACCAGATCGTAGGAAAAGGTGCTATATACCAAATTTTACCAGACATGGATATGTGCACACCTTGTTGCATAGAAGAGAGGTAAAGAGAGAGGATGCGAAATACGTTGGCGGTGGTTGCCAGGTACGTGTATCTGCACACACCGTTTAATTCGTATGAGAGGACAGGCTGGCCAAAACTGACCAATTTTAAAGAGAGCTGAATTTGATAAACTAGTCTAACTTTGAGGAAAGGTTTTTGGGTTGAATGAGAAGGCTTGAATACGAGTAAGGCCGTACCAAGAGCTTCTACCAGACTGTCATAGTTACTTATGGCTGGTCGATGTTATATAGGGACTCCCTCTCCCTACCAAACGGAATGACCGTGTAAAGGGACCTGTCTTTGGAAAAACCCGGTGTACTGCTCTTGGTAGATATTTATTGTGATACCTAATTCTATATCGAGCATAGTGGTTCCCCACAATCACTTTTATTGTTCTCATTTTATGCAGGTATAAGGACGGGGTGCTGCTAGACCTCTCGACACCGGAAAAGACCAACAGACTGCTGCTGCCCTCAGGTGCTCTCTTCTTCATCAAAGCCGCTCACGGGAAGAAGGAATCCGATGATGGAGTCTACTGGTGCGTCGCCACAAACCAAGCTGGCAGCGCGACTTCTCGCAACGCCTCTCTTCAAGTTGCAGGTTAGGAAAATCGTCTCATTTTTCTTGTTCAATGATTCTACGGCCTTTTCAACTCAGTTCAAAGGTGGCACTCACAGTGCTCATGGAAAGCTTCTAAAGCTTATTTCAATGCTATTCACTATTAGTGGCTCCTACAGGTAATTCCTACGCTACTCACTCGATGAAGCTGTAATTTGGTATGTAGCCTCCTTAGGACTACACTTTAAGCGGCATAGGCCTAGGATCAGCCGAGAGGCTCTTAAAGATAACAGACATATCCATGATCAGATGATTTTCCCGGTAAGGTTTTTAAATACTGTAGTAAATTTGCGGAAAGCTCTCTCTAAGACCTACCAGTTAGACAACCGAAAACTGATGGAATTTCCATTTCGATAGAACAAAATTAGACTTCGTGTTTTCTCACTTCAAGTGGCTCCAATACTTAAGTTTTTTATGTTTAAATATTTGGTATTTCAAACACTTCTCAATTGCGGTTGAGTGACTGCGAGGCATCGCACTTCTTTCCTAACCAAGCAGATCCCCGAAGAGTGCAGATGTACATCGATATCGCATGGTTTTTAAAAGGTTGCTGCAGTCATTTGCGAATGAATCGATATCAGAACAACGAACAACTAGCGGAGTTCACGATCGGATTTTCGGTGCCCTTGAGAATCCATTAGTGCCGCCTTTCAATCGTTTGTGTCGCGACTCATTTTGATAGAATTCATATGGACGAAGGCAGATTTAGTTGAGAAAAGCATCTAGATTGCCCCCACAACGAGCTCATATTAATGATGGAACGTTAATGTTGATTCCTCCACAGAAGCTGCTTGTGATGGTTGCTGTGACTCTGTTCTCGATCTTTTTATTCGACCGCTCTGGGGATATACGGTTCTGTGGAAGCACAAACCGGATTACCCTCTGGGTGGGCATATTGAGCAGGGGGACACAGCAGCCATACATTACATTTCCACTATGTACACGGTTAACATTCACACATAAAATAAATATATTTCTCTTTCTATTAACCTTCAGAAAAACGGAAGTCACAACCAGAAAGATAGCCCTCAGAATATTTGTTTTTCCATATCTGTGACAATTCTTTCCATTCGACATTAAGTCAGGTACATCCGTTGGATATTCCTTCGTAAGAAAGAACAGGGACGACGAGGGAGAATATTCTGAGACACCCAGTGACGTTTTCAATTGTGTGTATTTTTTCCAACTGCTTGCTCCAGACAATCTCCCACCATTGATGATCCCGTTACTCTCTCTCCTGCCAAGAAGTAATATCATGTTTCGTTTTTGTTCAACCTGCATAAAAACCATTTCCTCTTAAATTGGAACGTAAAATGAATTATGGAAGACCGGGTAGACGAACCAGATAAATGGGGAGAATGTATAAGAAGGGAGTCTTATCAGAGGTATTACAAAAATGCATTACATTTTTATTTATGGGGAGGCATCTTGTTTTATTTTACTGAGTGAAAGGCGAGTATCGCGACTCCTTTGGCCAAGTCCATTAGCCTTGTTAGAGTGGGAGGAATAGATCAAAAAAGAACGTGATGAAAAAAAAGAAGAGGAGAGAGAGAAAATGCGCGAGAAATAGCGTAGGAAACAATCTAGCTGGGGGAGTGGCCTTCCCTGAGGACATAAATCTTGCGGTTCTATAAATAAAACCTTGGAAGACTTTGGGAGACAGTATATCTTTGGCCCTTCTTCTCTATCCTGGGACTTGGGGGTTGCTACCTTGTCTGCAAGGTCCAGGGCGAGGGAGGATATTACTGAGTGAAGAATAAAGTGCGTCCACTGGTACTCGTGGGGGTTTGGGAAGAGGAAGCCCCGAGGAAATGGTAGTTTTCTTGAGTGAATTAGTTATGTAGTCTGGACTTCCTTCTCGATGTTTCTCTTTTCCAACTCCTCGAAGTCGTTATTGAGGTGGTTGGTGAAGAAGTGGTACCATAACGAAAGGAAACTACAGCTTGGTATCGTCATCAATTTATCGTGAAAAATATATTTGAAAGAATATGGAAGCCATCGTTGACATTTTTTCTTCTTGCAAAATCGTTTTAGTCAAGCTTTGTATGTATACTCCAACGCTGTTGGAGTATACTCCAACGCTCACTCATATTTTCTACCCTCGTGTAGCTTTCTCGTGCTTCGATATCCACTAGGATCATTCATGTGCCCCAAAATATGGTGGCCGAATTCTGCATTTTGATAGAACCGTTTTGGAAACCAAATTGCTTCCTGCAGCCTCTGCTGTCAAGTGTTCCCACCCGACTTATGTTTTCCTGTACTCCGACCAGTTCTTTACAGGCATAAAAACATAAGGATTTGTCTTCTTCACTCATAATACGAATGAAGAAGACAAATCCTTATGGTCCACATACAAGACATACTTATGATATTCAATTCAACTGAAAAACAGCCCTTAAATAGTACGTTTTCACGATATGGTCTGATTGCGTAGTTTCTCATTAGGTTCCTCCTATAAGCTAACATTCAGTGCTGGTCGGTATATCAGAATTACAGCGATCTAACGTCACCTCGAATTGGGAAATTCGACAATGACTATTGAGTGACATCACGACTTGGAAGGGAAATGGAAGGGTACAAAGTCAAAGGGTCAATTTCGAAGTTTTAATACACGGATGCCAGTCTGGATCAGGAAATTAAGGTATTCCAATACCTACATTCAGGAAGAAGGGCCGTGATTGCTTGCACTGGGTCCCCCCCCCTCTCCGAATCTATCGAGAAGAGAAAATTCCTTTTTCCCTCTCCACCCAACTTCTTTTTTTTTCACTATATCAGGATCTCCTTCGGAGCATTCTGTTCCCTGAACCCTTTGAGATTGGTTCCGGGCCTACGTCAGACAGAAAGGGCTTTTATGAGGTGCCTCCTTTTTTCCCTCCATGACACTCGATATTAATCCTTTTCTTTACTTTCCACCGAGGCACCTTCTCTGCCAGTCGCTCCAACAGTGGGCTTATTGAGTAATATTTTGACGGGACAGGAGGAATTTGGCAGATTTCTGTTATTGTGCAGAGTCACGCCCCCAGGGCAGTGCCAACAGTGAGCAGTGTCAACATGTTCGGTAGTTTGACTAATAACTCTGAACTGCTACATTCAAAAATTGAGTAGGGTTCCCATGTACTGTTTGTGTACCTAATACAAAGTTTGTGCGGAAAGTTATAAAAGCCAGTGAATATTTGGCTCAATCGTTCAGTAGCTCAATCAGCACAAACTGTAACAAACGGGTTGAAATTGGGTCAGCATCTTGGGTGTTCACTTGGTTTCATTCTCTATGTACAACTCTGGCATTCACCTTTCAAAACACAGCAATTTTCGGGTATCATCCTTCACTTTTCCCTTCTGAATCACAGAGTCATCTGCAGGTATTTGCAGATCCTAGCTCACTGCATGTATGCAGGAGAGCATCATCAAGAGGTTTGAAAGAATATACGCAGTGCAGAAGGACGATACTCTTAAAGTATGGTAATTGATGAGGAAGAAGGAATTGCCTGGAATCAAAGCAGTACGTTATGTTGACCACGGGCGTAGCGTCAGGGGGAGCGCAGGAAGTGGCGCTTCCCCACAAGAAATGAAGAAGGTAGGTAGAAGTTGAATGATGAAAAATTGTATTACGAATAACAAAATATTTAATCAAAAGTACTTTAATTATAATTAGTACTTTATAAGTATTTAATCACATTCAATTGAAAATTACCAACCTACCCATAGAAGAATTCCTTTTTCCATGCTAACTACCTTTGATGGTTGCTTTGAATCACGAATCCATGGCCGAAGCCAATACTTAGTATGTAATCTTAGAAGAGGAAGAAGATGAAGAATCTGATTGCATGGAAGAAGGCCCAGGGGGAGGCCACAGTGGAACTGCAACATTCTTACAGTGGCCCATGACGTCACACGTTCATCATGTGCGTCCGTCTGCGTGTATTCTGGCGCGCGCGTGTGAGTTTGTTCCTCACTGTGTTGCCATTGAGTGGACAGCAATTTTCTTTTGCGGTGCCTCTTTGCGCAGGCGTTAGGACAGAACGATTGATAGTATCCATCGATTTGATATTTGTCCATTTATTTTTTTTCTTGTCCTGTTCTGCGGATGTTGATATTGTTGATTGTTCATAGTTTTCAGATTATTGTTTAGTATTTATCCTCATAAAATGGATAGTTGCTGCATTAATTGTTCGATAGTCCAGCGATCGTTTAGTTTGCAAAGTTTTAGCAAAAATTTCGACATAAGTAATTGTGGCTGGCCGTTCGAGTTTGCAGGTCCCGAATCTCAAAGGAGTTGTCAAGGAACGAAATCGTGAGTAAACTCGACATTTTAATGTTGAGAACTACAGTAGATACCAGTGGTTATCAGGGTGTAGTTCAAAAAACCTTTTATTTAGTTTTCCTCTGAAAAAACATCATGGTGCAGCGGCTTTTCTAGTATTACAAACTTGACAAAAGCTGCTCTAAAACACCAGTGTAACAATTCACACATAGTTTCCTCTCTTGATTTATTCAAATTTGGTAAGAACCATCCTATTAATCTTTTGTTGGATGTGCGGTACCCCATTGTCCGGAGCCACGCTACGCTCCTGATGTTAACGATGGATTCGGGTAACATAGCGATCCTATGAACTGTGAGTTGCATTCAGTTGAGTGACAACGGCCTTATAGAGTGTTTCAAGAGGTGCGGTGTGTAACAGTTTTAACCTCTAACACGATAGCTGTGGGGCTTGAAAAGTCTAGCGCTAAAACTGCCGCCTGTCGCCCTGCACCTGACCGGAGTAGCCCCCGCACGGATGCAGTGTAATTAAGCGTCCCCCGTCCCCTCATCACGCTTAGGATGGCAGCTTCTACCCTCAAGCACACACTCCATTAATCATCGACCTGAGAGAGCTTCTCCATATTCACAATTGACCAAGTACCAAGCAGAGGCGCGGGAGAGGGTTACGTGCCACAAGCGAAGCCCTGTGCCATTCGAACCTTTCAACTAGTTGCTCGCAAATTCCTCTTGCATTATAAACTCGACCAGCGACAATAGCTCGCATAATCATGATTGCTTCGGGAACCAGAAACTGCTTAATTCGCTTCGTTCGGCTTCCTGCCGGGTTTTGCTTCGTTTGTGCAATCCTCGCCCCACAATTACCCGGTCCAATGTTCCCAAAGCCAATCAACGTCTGGACTCATGTTCATTAACATTTGATCGACTTATACCAACCTGGGAAAAATTACGTTTTCATAAGTAACCTATGAATATTAAGGCGTGGACACGGGTTTGCTTGATGATGTCTCATGACTGACGACACACACCACATGTCATGGCAATGTTGATGACGTCGTATAATTTGCAATTTGCGGTAACACGATTTTATTCAACCGTCACTATGGAATAGAGAGCAGGAGAAGACCTCCAAGACAAACAATCCTGCTGATGAAGGAAAACACCACTACCCCAACAAATTATGGCCGACCGGGAAAATAGAATCGCGCAAAGTGAAGCGAGACGTAACTAGGTCCAGTGGTTTGGTCCTTTTCAACCCAAGTCTTTGGATTTATTGTCCAAATATCTTCCTCCTTCATTACTGGAGAGCCCATGGTTTGGAACCACCTTCTTGCGTCCGCGCCACAGTTAGCGTTGGGCTAAAATTACGAAATTTGGTTTCCAGATTCGGACCAACCCCGAAATGATCTTTGAAACTTTTCATAGCTCTAGGTTGAAGGGAAGGGGTTCAAAACGAATTTTGAAATCTTAAAAACGTCACATCTCGAAAAATTCAAATCTAACGGTGTCGTTTTTCGTTCACTTTTAAATATAAATTAATTTTTAGAGTTTTTTTAAGACCATTCGGAACTTTGTACGACCAGCCGTTTGTTCACAATGAGCTCAAAGTTGGAGCAGATCGAAAGTACTCAACATGAGGGTGAATCATGCGGCAGTCTGTCGGTTCAATTTGAGTTGAACAGCACAGGATTTTCACAGGTATCTTCAATTCGATTTGAAAAATCTTCTTCTTCGTCGATTCGGTGGGGACAGGAGTTATTTGTGAATCTACATTGAAAATAGATTCTCTCTCTCTTTGTGTGTATTTTTTGTTAAACATGGTCAAACTTTCATGAAGATAACGTACAGTCACCATCAGCAGTATGCGGAGTGCCCGCTTTGAGTATAAGTTGATTAGTTCGTCCTTCAAAAAGTGGTTTTCTTCTAGAGACCGAGTCGGTTTAATCAACTTCCAACGCCGCAAAATCGTTTCGCATCAACATTTCACCTCAATCAAAATCCGAGCTATTACGTTTTCAACAACGCTAGACCGACCCCATTCGCCCCCCGCACAGTTGCATGAGACGGAACTGGGGCTTGAAACGGAGGAACATTTAAAATAAATATTCATGCTGGTCTCAAGTGGTTTGCGCTTGATTGGGTGAGGGCCACCGCTGCTGCTGATACTGTCGGTAACACAATGTCCCTTGATGGGGCTCCCCTTGTTAGGGAATATAACGAATTCACGATCCGCCGCCCGCTTGAATGAATAATTGAAAAAAAAAAAGGAAAAGCACAACCTATTGCCCTTTAACTTTGATTGGATTTTTATTTATAAACTTCAGCGTTGCAAGTTGCACTGGTCGAATTTTTTCAAGGGCGTTCAGTTAGTAAAATTGAATTTGAAGTCGTCGGTGTACAAACACGTTTCGGCAAACGGATTTTCACGTTTCACGAGTGTCAGCATGAAAATTGGATCAGTTCCCACATAATGATGCGTCACTACATCCTTCACTACTATCAATCAATCAATTTATTAAGCACATTTTGTCACTATTACAGATTCTGATAGTGCTGGGACAATCGTCAACGAGCAGCGCGTACACATATCCAATACTTACTGAAATTACGTAATCAAAAATGTCAGTAGCAGAAATCTAGGACATGGTAATAGAAACACTGTAAGAGAAGCACATGGTCAAAATGAAAGACGTACAAACATGTACCTAAATACAAACCCTGAGGTATAATAACATCACCCTTAAATCATAGTTAACAATAATATTACAGGCCAGTTCCACCATATGTCATCCATATGCCATTCAACAAATGACAAGAATAAACAAGAATCCACAGTCATGTAGCATGGCTATAAGAGCAAATGTTTTGAAAAAATAACAGGTGTTATGTATAATAAATTTTGTCTCGATCTTTTGCCGAAAAACACCTCATTTAATAGATGTTTATACGCTGATCACGATAGTGATGTCAGAATGGCGATGTCTAATACGAGCAGATTAGAGCAGACAAACCATGAAAAACATCTCAAGTAACAACCACGTTTCTTCACTTTATGGGTAACTTCCCCCCCCCCCCCCTAAAATCCCCCAAAACCCTCCTTGCAGTGGCCTGATACTGCCCATCTACGGACTTACCCTTTCGATTGCCAAGACAGATTTTAGTGTACAAATTTGAACTTTTTATTTCCATTTTTATCTCAGCCAGAATGGCCATATCTCGTTCCATTATCAAATTAGAGCTGATGATTTTTGTTGAGCCTTCAGCGTGAGCTCTCCACATTCATTCCACGAGAGCTGTTGACAGAATTTTTGCACACATGAGACAAAGTCCAGTGAAGTAACTTACCACAATCTTCCGACGAGTGAAAACCACAAAGACAACACGTCAAAAAATTATTTCTGTGAATCACGGAAGAGAAGTTGACTACAAGGTGAATCACTCAAACTTTCGGATGTGCGAATCACACAAACCAACTACGTGTAGCTAATGCCTCCATGAAACGATTTCGTCATTTTTCACTGGGGTTTTCCTTACTTACTCAAAATACAATTGAAGGGTCAGAGGAAAGAACGTACTAAGTCATTTTGTTTTCGAAATTGAGATATTGGTATCATTGGATTCAGGGTAAAAAAACTACATCGTATGAAGGTGTCAGAAATGGGAAAACCCCACTTTTAATTAATTTATTTTTTTAAATTTGTTTACGAAAGGTGTGGGCTTAGTAAAAGTTCAAAACAATATACCTAATGCGTTTTTCTCAATTTCCAGAAAAAATGTCTTAGTTCGTTCTTTCCCTTCAATAATTGCAGGGAAAGAACGTACGAAGTCAATTTTTTCTAACCTACATACTCGTATATCTTAGATTTTTTGAGAGATGTAGTGGAATCTAATAATAAATAGGTAATTCATAATATAATTATTATAAAATGAATTATTTATTTTTAGATTCCACTACATCTCTCAAAAAATCTAAGAAATACGAGTATATAGGTCAGGCGAGCATTTTTCTCATGTAACGTAGTGTTAACTTATGAATGGTACGTGCTGCTGAAATTCTGACTTCATATTCGGATCCAGCGCACCAAAAATCAAACGAAAATGATAGTTTGGGTCAAGGGAGAATTTCTTGCAGAACTGTGATATTAGGGGTATTCTTGGTCGGAAAGTTCACGACGTCGTAACGTGGTAAATTTGCTGATCTTGAAAAAAGACTCTTGGAAACGACCACGAATAACGCTATGTAACGTTTGGAAAATGGGATACTTCAACACCCACTATCGCCAGTAGTTGCTATACCCACAGTAGGTAACGTTTTCTATAATATATAATATAGTATAACATTATTATACTCGTCGCCAATTTGTAGGGTTTTTATCATTAAATAAAAAACTCCGAACTCGAAGTACATTTTATTTTACAACACAAGCTCTTCACATACTCGTTATGCAGAGTAACTTTCTGTTGAGAAGGTCACAAAAGTAACTTGATCCGTAACGGTTTGTAATGTATTCCTCGCGACGAAGAGGTTCCAAAGGCTTTCAAGTGGCATTCCAGCTGTAACGCCCTGGTTTATATTGAAACTGTTCCATCACTGTCAGGGGAACGTTTGGAACGGTGACAGTTTTTGCTTCTAATGTTTCACCCCTAATTGATGGATCATCTGAATCCTCATAGTCAAACCACATGCAAACGGAGTGAACTCTTCTACACAAATCCTTTTCTCACCGCGCCCAGCTTATACCATTTATGGGTAAAACTCGAAGGTTCGGAGGTGGAAATTGTTTTTCTTCTCTGGCTTCGCACAACCTGATCAGCAAGAAATATCCCCCTCCTCTGGGCAGCTTAACGGCGTATTTTTGACATATCGAGTTCACACAATTCTATTTTTACTTCTGCCTTTTCTCTGACGATGGATGAGTGAAATGAACCTGGCTTTAGTAAAATGCATGACTTTATAGACATTTATATTTTTAATGAGTTTTATTTGTAACGATTGGGCTTATGGCTCCACAGGCTGTGACTATTTAGTACCACCGGCTGTGACTATAATATACTTGTACTTATGCTACTAACAATTTTTGTAGTCTACAAGAGGCTTTCTAATAGGTCGGAATTTATTCAATAACGCTTGATTAAGTCATGAATACCCAGATCCGGGCTGTACCTGTTTTTGTATAAAAAAAGGAATTTACTTACATTTTTTTGAAATATTTTTCAAAGTCATTATTGTTGGCCTCATTTGTACTCATTCTCTGGGAATAAACCATTTTTCAGATTTAAAAATTGTTAAATGGTTGCCAAGAAAAACGCGATATGAAATTGGGCGATTGCACTCTCTTATTGTAGAACCTCTCTACTAGCCACTGGGCATTAACCTTAACTTTCAGTGTATTTTAGAAAATTTCTAGAATATTTAATACACTATTCGCTTTCCCCGAACACTACGATTATTTTCAACCTCTGAAAAACTTCCCGTTACACGCCTCACAGCAGGTGTTTTAAATTGACCGTTACACATCTCGGTAACTCAACGTGATGAATTCTTTTAGGAGTGATACAGTAGCAATTCAGTTGGTCAGCGATCGATACTGGGACCGAAACAAGGTGGAACAAATATCCGTGAATTCGCGTATCGACGGTTCCTAAGACTCGGAAAACTCTCGTTTGTCCTTCCTGGAAAGCGTAAGCCTTCCATTTTTCAAGGGACGTTCCCCTGAAGACGGCGCCAAGAGCTACGATTGGAAAAAGCTTTTCTTGAGCTGAATAAATTATGATTTTAAGACGGCGAGGAGGAGGAGGGGCGGGGGCTTTAGTAAAAAAGTCCCTAAGATCGGGGTGTATGTAGGTCAGCCACGTGTGTTGGATTGCTCAGAGGTAAAATAATCAGAAGACGTAAGAAGCCAAAGGACGTGGTCGGGATGAAAAAGAGAATTTGTTGCACACCATCAAAGGAGAATATAAAAGAGCCTCGATCCGTTTTACCTACGAAATTCTCGAAAATGCTTTTAAAATACTCCCTCACGAGAAGCGTTTTTATTACTTCCACCGCCCTTTGAAAGGTTTCGTTCAAATTTTATTTTCAGATATTATTCATTTACTAGCAAACCTAGTACATATTGTGCAGGTTGTACCAGGTACGCCCTCCTTTATTTAGCACCTCATTTTTAATGTAGAATCTGAACTTGAAATGAAAACATTTCTCGACTCAAGAGCATCAAAAGAGGTGAAAGTGAGATACAGTTGTATATCGTTGCTCAGGTACAAGGGACTTGCCAAAATTAAATTTCCCTATTGTATATCTACGTTCAAAATTGGAAACTTGGAGGGAATTTTCGATTGGGTGTCATAGCCACACTATGAAAATAATGTATTTTTTGTACATTGTATATAAACAACTAACAATGCTAAGGGACGTAGCCAGTGAGGTTGGGGGTCCCATCCCCTCTCTCCACCCTCTATCGAAAATCTGGCTACATCACTGCAACACTTATATTCCTCGCTGAATCGTGTTGATGTATTCAAACCTCATGAAATAGTTATTGCCAGAGATAGTTCAACAATTGCGACTGCGGGTGACTACTCTGGCGTAACTGTGACTGGCAATAAAGTTGGATAACTGTGGAGAATTTCTTGAATTCTTGAATTTATTGATTTCTTGAATTTCTTGATTTCTTTCTTGAATTTCTTGAAGACTGACAAGATACGAGGGAATCACAGATGCTACGGCCCACTTGATCAAAAGAGAGGTTATCATTTAGGCCTCTAGAGGGCAGACAATTCAGTACCCGCTGAAATTTGAACTATCAGTCGATTAAAAAACCTCCTATTTTCATTCAGAAATTTCAAAAAAATTAATTACCTACAATAATGCAAGGTTATTATTGGATGTCATCGATTTATATGTGGACCTGAGTGCTGTGTGTATTTGATCAGGGGATATAATGGAGGCCATGTAGAAGGAATCCTAACTACATTGGATCGAGGAGATCGTTGTCCACCACGTTTTTAGTGAATACTCGAAGAAAAGGATGTTTGAAAATCGAATTTCTGAAAATTTTCATACTTTCCTGAATTCACTGCCAAAAGACACCAAAAAGTCATATGTGTATAATGTGTCATGCCAGAGAATAACTCTCGATAGAATTGAGATGAAAAGTTTAAATTTGTACGAACGATCTATCTTTGCAATCGAAAAGGAGAGAATTGGGCGATTTCAAGGGGGGAGGATTTGGGGGATTTTTATGGAGAGGTAATAAATTCCCAAAATGAAACAGTCTGGCAGGAGACACCTCGTACACCTATGTACCCTAAGTGTCATTTTAAACGTTTTTTTTTAACGCTGAACACGATGGTGAAATCAGAATTGCGATACCTTATTCTGTTCTCGAACTGGAGCACTTTGAAGATGAAGAAACGTGGTTGATACTTAAGATGTTCTTCATCGTTAGTCTGCTCTAATCTGATAACGGAATGAGATATCGCAATTCTGACTTCACCATCGTGTTCAGCATTGAAAAATCTATAAGCTGAGGGGGTAGTTTAAGGAGATTACCCACAAATTCCATAAATGAAAAAGAGTATAACAAGTGACACCTCATTTTAAAGGTTTTTTCTTGCTGGACGCGTGGTTGATACATGAGATGTTTTTTATGGACATCATCTTCTTCAATGGAGACATTTTACATAAAACCAGTTATTTGTTCGAAAATTTGCTCTTATTGCTATGCTGCATGACTTTGGATGTTTTCCATGTTGAGGCTCAAGAAACTCGACATTGATAAAACCACACTTTTGCCTTGAATTTTCTAGTTTATATTCTTGCGAATAATTGGCAAAGCTGGTGAAAAATGCACGTTGAATGATGAGACTTGCCAGGGGACAAATATTTATTTCTTTATTTCACATAAATACGGTACAATAGTAGTGTAGTTTTCATGTTCTGACGAATTTCAAGTTTCATTTAATAACTTCCATGATTAGTACTACTCTGTTTTATGAATGCTTATGAGTTCAGTACGTTGTGTAGTTGTGGGTCCAGGAATAGGCGTAGGCCTACTCAACAAATCTGGATGATTTGTACCGTCAACCCTTCTCTTCGGCCCAGGCTTTGTTCTTAGGTGTGCTAAGGCATTCCAAGCAGGCTCCCTGAACATAGTCGGAATTCCACGAAACAAGGGCAGGAGACGTCATTTACCCGAAAACAGGGTCGGGAATAGGCGTTTAGGAGGTCCGATATGGTCGGAATGGGGATTGCACTCGGGGCGGATGGGGGAAAAGCCTTTAGAATGCTCAAGAACGGTTTTCGGAGGGGGGAGGATGGGTTATAGAGCTGGCAAGATGTTGATGGAGAAGCGGAGAAGTCATTTGAAATCTGCACGGGTGAGGGGGGGGGAAGGTGGACTACAAGGAGTCGGAAAAAGGGCCTTTTCCTCGAAGAACGGAGAAGGTATTGAGGATTTTAGTGTGAAAAAGGGATAAGGGAATGAGATGAGAAGAAAAACGGAGGAAGAGAGATGAAGAAAAAAGTCGGGATAGGCGGGCAAAAGGGCCAAAAAGGAGGAAAAACGATCCTGAAGAATCGAGCCATTTGCATAAACTGCCTGTTCCTAGGTGACTCGAGCTCGTTTTTCCCTCTTCTCCCCTCTTATTCAAAGGTTTTGCATATCTTGTCGTCGTTCTCGGTGGGAAAATACTTCACTATGACAGATGTAGGTGCTCTGGCATAACGGCCTATGTACTTAGTTGTACCTACCCGTATATACTCGAAAATACACCTTTTTTACTGAGCTACCATTCACAATCTTGGAGACCTTAAATTGCAGCCACAGTTAAAGCTGTTCCTGATTGTTGACCCGTTAGCCTGATTCCACTACTGATTGATCCTTTTTAGTTTCTTGTAGTCCTCCTAAACCTCCATAAAGGCTGATTCACACTTGTCGGGCAGGGCAAGGACCATGCAATGCAATACTCGTGCCTTGGCCGATCCAGAGTGTTCACATTTCGTTTAAACGAGTGTTAACGTTTAAAATCAGGTTGCAGCGTGTGACGCTGAATATTGATGCACTTGACAGAAGGAATTTCTCATTAACTGCTAAGGTGCTAAACCGATTTTGATGACTTATGGCTGATATGGCGATGATTGTTTGTACTTAGTTTATAAACCAGAAATCACCCTTATTAAATGACGAAGGTTTTACTGTGTCCATCGTTTTTAAGGTGTCGAAGACGCGTTGACTTGCGGACGCCTGATGGCAAAAGGGTCGTCGGTATATGAAGACCATAAACTTTGGAAGGACTTGCCATCAAGAACTTGAGTGTCCCACCTTCTCCAAAACCCTTCAACACTCCTTACCGCCTCCCCCTTTGGCCCCCGAGTTGACTAAAGTATAATTCATTTAATATGCAACTTGAGAGCGACTAAGTTGGTCGCTGACATCACTTGGGAGCTTCATCAAACTGAAAGCATTTTCTCGTCATCCGGGGACCATCCCTCCTCTATCCCGACTCCCTTCCCGGCCGCCCTGGAAACCGCCGGGTGGGGGGTAATTGGAACTAATTAACCACTCCCATCACATCTTGCAAATTAGCCCTGTTCCAACAGTCTTCCTCGAACGTGATCAGTGGATGAGCGAATGGCGAACCTAAAATCCAGCTCACGTCATTGATATGATGAATGCATATTTCATAAGTAGAGTTGAAAGCTGAGGTCTCTCTGGAATACACTCGACCTCAACACAAAAACCACTGAGTAGGTGTCGAGTAATATATTTCACTCCACCAGGAAGCTGTGATGAAGTCAAGGCCTAATTACACGTGCTGAGTCCTAGGCCGGGACAGTGCATTCAGCCGAGTAAATCCCAGTGTGATCAGCCAAGACAGTTTTTGGCCTAGTGATTAGTAAGTGATTTGGAGCAAGTCAGTGGAGTGAACCATGTTCTATTGTCTCGACCACTGATTCTTCCCCCGTCTTTTCTTTTTTTTTTTTTTGTTATCATGAATTTTGTTATTTGTCGTGGTGCCATGTTGTTGACGCGTACCCTTGGAAACCTTCCAGAAACGACGCGGATCACGGACATTCTCTTGCCAGGCCTGGCAACAGTATTATCACTTGGTTGGCGTAATTAGGCCTTAACTTAGAACATCTCTTAGTTAAACCATTCCGAAACCTCCTTAGCATTAAGGCCTAATTACACCTAGCTGGTACCTCGGATGGGTGTGAAGGTGATTACACAGCTGCCAGGGCTGGTAAGAGACAGTCAGTGATCCGTTCGGAACGTTAGGCCTTTACTTGTTGTGGCAATGTTGGTAAATATGGTCTAAGTCTCACTGTCAGATCAGGTGGTTGAGTGTCAGACGTTGGCAGTCCAGTATCAGATCCATTTCCAGCCTGTGGTAATTCCAATTGTCTTTACATTTAACACAGCAATTGGCGTGGCAGGGCTTCAGCGATATTTTAGGGGACAGCCCTGTGTAAGTTTTACCAGCCGGATAACAATTGAAAGTTTGCTACCACTGCATCATTATTTCCAATTGGTGGAACTGAATCAGTTGAGCGAATCACTTCAGCTGTGGGCGCCATCGGGACTGTTTGGGATGTCAAGCAATTGTGTGGGCTAGTTGGGATTCTGATTCTGCTGAGTCGGCGAATGGTTAGCAATTTGCTTTGTGAATCAGCAAAGTTAGCTGTGATTGGCCGGTAAATACAACCTGGTGGCAATTTGAGAGCGAGTTTACTTCTTGGTTTTAATGGCTAATTGAGATTCTATGCATCAGTCATCAGTCAAGGTGGCTGGAACGGAACTCACGAAAAGCGACGAAAGTGAGGGATAATTGGAGTTAATTAGCCCCCTTTTTCGCCCTTCACGCCGCATCTTGCAAATAGGGACGTTGCAGGGGCCGAGGACGGATGACTTGGTCCGGAACTCCCAAGTTCGCCGGGGGAGCGAACGGGCGACAGACGAGGGAGGCGGTTGGAGAAGTTATGTGTTGAAGGGGCGGTATCTCATCCATCTCTGTAATTCCCTCTGAAGTTTCTTCATTAAAAAGTCCGAAGGGCCTCGGGAAGGGGGGGCGGGATATTAAAGTCGGACTTTGTGGGATTGTCGGCATTGAAGGGGTGTGGGGTTGGAAATGGGCTAAGGGGCGGAATAAGGTGGGAATAAGGATTGCGTTCCAACAGCCGGGGAAAGACTGGTTTGAATTGTAACTGCTTTTTACTTTTCCTAGAGGGTTCGTTCAACGACCTGTGAAACTTCCGTTTGAGGTTAGCAGAAAAAAAAACCAGGTGGGGAGTGGTGGGAGAAACGAGTTCAGAACTTGGTACAACCGGTTGATGTTTTCCATGGGTTACACGACTCGACACTCTTGGCTTACATGTTGTTAGCCACAAAAGAAAAGGGATTTCACTCAGTCATCCAATTTTACAGACGTTTGACTTTGAACGCGTCCAATCCTGATTGCTGAACTTCTACACAACGGTTTCCGTTTCAAGTAGGTTACCAATTAAAATGAATTTTGATCAACTTAACCTTATGATATATACCTACATTGTATTGCTTGATGAGGAGTGAAGCAGCAAAGAGAGAAAAAGTTCCATTTATGCAGCACATGAGCGAATTTTCGAGGCAGTAGGTAGTTTTACGGATAAGCAAAACAAGAGTCGTTTTACCGACAGAAAAATCTGGATCCCCCCCCTCCCCTCCCTAAAACTCCCCTAAATCCCCTTAGAGTGACCCGATTCTGCCCATCTAGAACTTAGCCTTGCGATTGCCAAGACATAAATATGTATGATTTTTTGTTGCTTTTGGCAGTGAAGTCAGGATGGTCTGACATGGATTTTGATATGAAAATTTTGCGGAAATTCGAGTTTAAAAAAATTTTGGACCGAGAACAATAGGATTCCTTTTTTTCGAAAATTCGCTGAAAACAGTTCGCAGAATGAAAACGCGGAATTAACCGATGAAAAGGACATAAATACATACATAAGTACATAAATCTGTTCTGTGGTTCACAGAAGAACGACCCCCACTACAGCTTAATGCAGCATCCCCATAAGCAGTATTAAGCATTACGAGAGTTTCAGCCGGTGTTTTCCCCAACAGAAACAGCGACTCCCCACCTGCCAACCAGCCGCTCACACCTGCCTTCCCCCTCCAGCTCAATTCCTGTTACTTGATGGTTACGATTAAATCTTCGTTATACGAATAAATTCACTTGTCAAACCTCAGGTTTGTGAATACGAGTATAATATATTATGTTCTGGCAGAGGTTGAAAACCTTCAAACGCGACCACACGTGTTCGTCAAGCATGTTTGATCGTGTTTGGGGCCAATCCCGCGTTTACACGAGGCCAATCGACAGGCCAGTTGACTGGCGCTAGTAACCGGCCTCGTGTGATCACCACTGGCTTCCAGTTACATGCCAGTCCAGTGGACAAACGGTGTGCCAGTCGACTGTCCTCATAAGTAGGTTTCAGGACAGTCCAAATCTTAGCTGGCGTGACTCACTGGCCTCTTGTGAGCGCCATTTTCGTGGCCAGTCTAGTTGGAGTGTAGCTCGAGTTATTAGAGAGTTTTTGTACTTTCCGTTATTCGTCTGCCATGGTCTCCAAATTGAAATGGCCATGGATTGTACTTCTGGGATGTAAACTTCAAAAACGTCCTCCAACTCGTCTTCGGTAATAATGTCATCATCAAGAAGCTCCATGAACTCCTCCACCACTTCCATAATTTTGAATCAAAATGAAAAGAAGAACTGAATTTAATTTAATTAAAGAAATCATCACGTCATGCTTGTAAAAACCGTTCAACAGGCTGCATGGAATTAAAATTGGAAAATTTCTACGCAAAATCCATTTCCTACTCCCTTCTCTTCTTTGAATGAGTTCTTCTTGTAGCTCTTCACAAGATCACGGCACAAGTGGCGCAAACAGTTATTTAGCTGAACGCGGGACAGCCTTGAAGACGCAATCGCATCCATAGTTTTCGTCCAACTGGCCTTGTGTGAACGCTGACTGGCGCCAGTCAACTTGAGATACCAAAAGCGGTTAACACGAAGAAACAACTATAACCATCGATTTACTGCGACCGAATCGTTTGATTTTCAATCAAATCTTCTTGTACACGCATCATCTTTTGTACTTGACATTGCACTCGCAAACATGGAAATGACAAGAGTCTAAGTCTTTTCAACGAGGACCGTAAACTTTGGAGCTACGAAGAAAGAAAAAAAAGAAAAGAAAATGGCGGTCTGAGGGAGCAGAATGCGCTCAACTAAAAACACGTTCAACAGAGCGAGAGTTAACGCCCTGAGTCCGTGGGCATTGTGGCGTTGGGGGCGGCTGGGAGCAGATAGGCAAGTGAAAAGGATTCAAAAAGCTTCCAGCAGGGTAACTTTTTTTTCCGTCAGTTCTACTTTTTTCTTTCTTTCTCCCTCCTCATCTCACACTCCTGTTCCAACTCCCATTTTCCCTGTTGATAAGTGAATAGTCGTGTCGAGGGGCGGCGGTCGGGGGCGGGAGAGAGCCCTCGCGGATCGGGTTTTACAAACTCCGACCGTTTCATAGGTTTCAATCGGCAAATGGCAGGAAAAGATTTATGTCGACGGTACGTTTCCTCTCGTGCAGTTCGCCAATATGGGCCGCTCTCATGAGCCAATATCTCGAAAGCTGATGCCGTGTTTGTAGTCTCAGATTCTTGGTACTTGGTAGTAGGGCAACACTTCTCTGGGCATCACTTCTGCCTTCTTTCCCTTCTCCAAAAACCCCCAAAATTTAAAAATTCATGCTCAACCCCTTCTAATTGACTTAGAGCGGGTTTATCAAATCTTCAGTTAAAACTCCGATTAAGGTAATCCACGATTAGCGAACTGTCCTTGTTTATCAATCTCCAACTTGTGGTCGATCAGCTAATAGAACTTGAAGTAGAGGGAAAAAAGGGGTGCCACCGCAAGAACGATAAATTCACTCATACCATACAACACTACGTGGTTAACTGTCCAATCAAAACGCTTCTCTATAAAACACAACAGCAACGACAGCAACGAATAAACTTCCACAAAAGTGTAAACAAAACAAGATGTTTGTATAACCGATTTGTTATTTTGTTCGTCTCTGGTATTTAAGGATTTGTATACTTTATGAAACGAAGAGGAGTTCTAGAAGTTCGTATAACTTTCCTGCTGTTTTTGTTAATAAATACTATTTATAAAATTATGTATGTGTCATTCCAGACGACAACACTCGATAGAATTGAGATACAAAGTTCAAATTTGCACAAAAAATCCTTCATAGCAATCGAAAGGCTAAGTTTGTAGATGGGCCAAACTAACAGGGAGGTTTTAGGGGGAGAAAATTACCCATAAATTCCCGAAATGAGACAGTCTGACAAGCCACCATTTTAAAGGTTTTTTTACGCTGAACACGATCGTGGAATCAGAATTGCGATATCTTATTCCGTTCTCAAACTAGAGCACTTTGAAGATGAAGAAACGTGGTTGATACTTGAGATATTCTTCATGGTTAGTCTGTTCTAATCTGATTGCGGAATGAGATATCGCAATTCTGACTTCACCGACGTGTTCAGCGTTGAAAAATCTATAAGCTGAGGGGGGTTTTAGGGATTTTTAAAGGGGAGGGGGGAGGGATACCCATAAATTCCCAAAATGAAACATTCTGACAAGTGATACCTCATTTTAAAGGGTTTTTTTTAACGCTGAACACGATAGTGGAATCAGAATTGCGATATCTTATTTCGATCTCAAACTGGAGCACTTTGAATATGAAGAAACGTGGTTGATGTTTGAAATGTACTTCATGTTTAGTGTGCTCTGATCTGATAACGGAATGAGATATCGCAATTCTGACTTCACCGACCTGTTCAGCTTTGAAAAACCTATAAGCTGGGGGGGGGGGGGGGGTTAGGGATTTTTAAGGGGGAAGGGGATCACTCATAAATCCCCAAAATGAAACATTCTGACAATGAAACATTCATCTCGTTTGAAAGGGGTTTTCACGTTTAATCCAATTGTGAAATCGGAATTGCGATATCTTATTCCGTTCTTAATCTGGAGCACTTTGAATATGAAGAAACATGGTTCATACATGAGGTGTTCTTCGAAAATTCGCTCTTATAACAATGCTGCATGACTGTGGATTTTTGGTCTGTTTTTATTTCTCATGCGCATGCCCGATTGTGTCGTATACCCGCAGTCGACTGTTATAAAACGTTTTCACATCAGCAGCCCATTTCGGGTCTATCGATAATAATAACAACACAATTTACAGATTTGCGGTTTGGGGACTTCCTCGTCGGCCACGCGCCCTGCGGGCAAGCAAAGCGTCGCCGCAAAGGTGATAACTAACGCCCCATTGCGTCAGCTAACGATATTTCTCCCATTAACCCGCTACAATGCCCTTCCCTATCTGAAATACTGCAAAACGACCAGCGGGCGCAAGAGGAGCTGAAAGGGGTCGTGCATAGCGAGACGGGGGTGGGAGAATTTTTTTTTTATTTTTCAAAAAAGATATAAATTACTCGCGTCCCTGGAGAATCGAAAAATCGTTTCCACCACCGCTCAGCCGGCTAATTAATTTCCTGTTTTTTTTTTGCAAACTCTATTTCCAACCGAATATTCAAACGCGATTTCATTCAGTTCTAATGAAAATGCTGAAATATTCAGGAGTGGGAGGGAAAAAACACGGAATGACGCGAACCATCCATCTTGGTTATGGCACCGGCGAAAAGGCGATAAAATGAACATTCTCCCATTAGTATTCAACAGTGTCGAGTATGGATTCGGCTGTGGAAACGGAATATCTCGTGCGAGTTCTCGATTTTTTTTTGCGGAGGGCGACTCATGTACAGCAGGAGAAAAGTTGATAGTTACACAGTGAGTTTTTGTTTTTCGAGTGAAGACAGGAACCAAATTAGCGATAATTAATGCCGAAACGCGATGGTCCGCACCATAATTTACAGTGGGAAAAAACGCTGTGAATTTTTGTACAACGGTCTTCTGTAAAAATCGCCCTTCTGTCTACAGCGCTGTTCTGAAAACAACAGCCTTGTAAGTATCCAAGTGTATGTTTACCAGACGTCAAGAAACGCGTTTTTAGTTATCCACTAGCTGACGGGCAGAACTCGGGATGTGTCCATCTGCCACTCTTACATGTCGCTTTACAAACCCTTATAATCTTAAATACCAAAAATAATATTCATCTGTCTCACGGGAAGGAAGAATTTAAGATTTTTGTATTTCGGCTTCCCCATAAACCCCCACCCCTAAGCATCGGCTCCGGGAGTGAACCCCCCTATGTCCTTTCCCTGTCACAGAAACATTTAGGTAAATACGGGAGAAAAGTTCGATCCATTGATCCGTTTTCGATAATTTAAAAATGTTATATTTCGACTTCCCCATAAACCCCCACCCCTTTGCATCGGATCCGGGAGTTAACCCCCTATGTCCTTTCACCAGTCACAGAAACATTTAAATATATAAGGGTTCGATCCATTGAGAAAATACCAAAGGAACACGAAAATCGTCTCTAAATTTAGTTATATCGATTTTTGAGTGACCTATACTGGTTCCAACACCGTTTTACCTGCACAATCCCACGTAACGATCTCATGTATCTGTATACAGAGCAGTGATCTAGACAGAAGGGTCCAATAACCTCTGTGGAGTAATTTGCCGAGTTCGTAGATTTAGGACGATGAAATACTTCAAATAAACCAATTTAGATCAATGTTAAGTACATAAAACATCTTTACATTTCTTGGCCGGTAAATTACCAGAATAATTGCATTTGGTTGGTACAAGGTTTCGTTACGTATACACCACAAATAATTAATACATTTATTTTACTTATTACTTAATATCTACCAGTTCAACCTCAATATTATTAGTAAAGACCAGATTTCTAGCATGAATGTAGCATAGATGTCCCGAATATGCCATAGAATATGCAGTGAAAACTATGAAATATGCGACCAATATGCATTAAAAAATATTGTAAAATTCGAGAAATTAAGTTTCAAAATTTGGAAAAAACACCTCTTCAAGTAAGTTTCAATAAGGAATGATCTGAACGAAATTCTCATTTCGTAAAAATATTTTGTAATTGCTGCTTTTACAGGAACATTATTTGTTTTACTATTCGGACGTAACAAAACCTCACAATCGGTGACAATAACTACTCATGTTACATTCACCTTATTATCACTTTTGAAGTAACACGAGTGGGAATATCCACAGTTGGAAGTATCTTTCAACTTTTCTGTACACCTACTTCTTTCAATTATAATCAAACTTACCTGGCTCAAATTCTACTATTTTTGTGGCATAGAACTAAAAGTACAACTTACAAATGGAACACAAAAGTTTTAAAATAATTTTCTATCTTTTTCATCTTCTTTACAGATTTGCCAATTTTTCGTAGGTAATTAATATTTTCGAAAATACAGATTTCAAGGTTGTCTTGAATGAAGTTGTGACGGTTGTCCGAGAGAATATCACACGTATCCTAGAAGAGGGATACAAGTCCAACAATTTTATTTACAGGAATCGCGTTTCAAATTTCTCTCTTAAAAGGCTGTGTTTCCATAGCAACATGCCTGATATTAGTGATCTTTGCGGAAATCGTTCATAATGCTCCAACAGCTCATAGGACAAAAATATTCTTTCTTTTAAAGGAGAAAGGAGTGTAGGGGTGACTTGACTACATTTTTCGGACTTGATGCGATATGTTTGAAGACGGGAAAAGACCGCTCCACATCAACCGAAGTGACTGGAGCAAATTTAAAATTGGTTAGAATAACCGGGCAAGAATGCTCCGTCAGTTCACTGTGTGATGAAATGGTTTGCTGAGTTTTCCCCTGTAACCCGGGGAGGTTAGGCAATTACGCCCGACCCAGAGGGATTTCCTGGTCTGCTTTCACAGTCCTGTGTATGCCCAGAGTGGTCGAACCAAAACTTCGAGAACCAGGAAAACTTAGCAAATCATTAGATCTGGGTACATCCTCTCCCATCAAAATCTAGTTAACGTTCTTTAATGTTTCTAGACCATCATTTTTCTACAAGAGTGTGGACTACTTGTCTTGTAATTTGGTCCCATTTGTACCAGGAATATCCTGCATTTTTGCGGAGCATTCCTTGATCAACACCAAACTTTGTCCCAACTCAACACCACCTTCCCCTAACCTTGTTAGAATCAATGGTAAGAACCACAAGTGGGCTTTGATGAAGGTTCAGGCGTTGGATTCCCGACCAAATCCAAGACTTTTTCAACACTTTATGACCCTACTCAAGTGATCAAAATCAATCTCTCCGTCTGATTTTGGTACTTAGGAACTTTATTTTGTCTTCTTCCCGTCACCAAATATCTTCAAACGTTATTGATTATCTATAAAATAAGCAGCATTACGATTTTTTCCCCGAATATGCAGCAACAGTCAGAATATGCAAAAATATGCAGTATAAAATTCAAACCGGAGCATTTAAAGAAGGCAACTGGATATGCAATTGCATAGAAATCCTGTCTTTAATTATCAGTGATTGATTTCAGTCTCCCGAGTTAATTCAATCATCCAAGAGGATCCAGTTTGGATTATAACGGGGCACAATAATCGACGATACTCTTCAGAAGGAGATTTATTTCATTGTTTTTCCTCGCCGTGTTTTCAATCGACGATCGAGGGGGGGTAATTTATTATCGATGAAAAACATCGATGTTTTCAGAGGCGAGTTATCGATACCGACGACCCTTCTGAGGTTTAGAGATGGAGGGGTGACCGGGGGGGGGGGATATGGTGCATTAGAGGGTTAACCCTGTTTTCTTGCCCTCGAACGGTTAAAATACGTCCATTTAGCGGGAAACTGAATAAAACTGAGGCGGTGAGATGTTGTGGGGACGGATAGGGGGTAGATGGGAGGGGGGGGGGCTTTCAGACGGTCTCGACTCGACTCGACTCCCCGGTGTGTGTATATCACCGTTTTTCTCTTAGAAGTCGATAGTAAACGGGAAGGTGGATGGGGGTGAAGGGAGGAGGAGAAAAAAAAGGAGCGCGGAAAAAGAGAGAGAAAAGGGTTTGGAGAGAGAACTCTTTAGGATCAGTAGCGAGGAGGGGGTGGGGGAGGGGCCTCCGTTTAAACGTTGAAGAGGCGAAAGAGTCGAAGAGAGGGCGCTAGAGAGTTGTGGGACGGTGGGTGGGTGGTGGGATGGGAGTGAGGGCTCTTACAACAGAAAGTTTACATGAGCAACAAAGAAAGTGGTAGAGCGACGGATGGGGGGGGGGTTACCAAGTTACCGCGGGAGGAATGGAGAGAGATGGTGTGTAGAGAGGTGTGAAGGGGGGAGGTGATTTGAAGGCCTCACCGCACGAGAGAAGGAGTTGGCAGAGGGACGTTTCCTGTCAAAACATGTGAGTTGAGTGCGGCAAAGTGCGGCGGCGACAAAGGGGATGCATGCGGGAGGACGAGACAGGAAGAAGAGAAAAGAAACCACAGCCATGCAGCATTGCTATAAGAGCGAATTTTGCAGGATTAATTGCGTAATTTTTCGATGCAGATGGTGCTAAAGTTTGACAAAATTTATATTCAATACATAAATAATTTGTGTATTGAATACAAATTTTGTCAAACGATTGATCATTTTTGTCAAAATGATTGATCCGAGATTAAATGGGACGTTCATATAGGTGGCCTAGCCAGCAAGTTGCGGAAGCTAATTATTAGTTAGGGATGGATAATTAGCTTCCGCAACTTGCTGGCTCGGCCACCTATATGAACGTCCCATTTAATTCTCGGATCAATCATCATCCCCACGTATTTAAGAGCTCTCTTTATACATGGACACGCCGGGAACTGTGAAGAACATCTCATGTAACAACCACGTTTCTTCACGTTCGAAGTGCTCCAGCTTGGAATACGGAATAAGATATCGCAATTTTGACTTCACCATCGTGTTCAGCGTTAAAAAACCGCTGAGCTGAGGAGTTTTAAGGAGGAAAAACTACCCATAAATTCCAAAAATGAAAGATGATGTTGAGGGATGTCGAGGGTCGGTCAAATGACCGACCCTCGACATCCCTCAACATCATTGTTACTGACGGTCAACAAAATCACACACACTCAAAAATGAAACAGTCTGACACCTCATTTTAAAGGGGTTTTTTACGCCAAACACGATGGTGAAATCCGAATTGCGATATCTTATTCCGTTCTCAAACTGGAACACTTTGAAGATGAAGAAACGTCGTTGATACTTGAGATGTTCTTCACGGTTCATCTGCTCTAATCTGATAACAAAATGAGATATCCCCATTCTGACTGCACCATCATGTTCAGCTTTGAAAATTCTATAAACTGAGGTGTTACTAGGCAATAAAAGGAGGTAAAATTTGTTATAAAACCAGTAAAATATAATATTTTACTGTTTTTATAACAAATTTTACCTATTAGAGGGGTCATTTCCAGCTCAACTTTTTTTTTTAACAAAATCTCGTTTTTTGGTGTTTTTTCTTAATATTGTGTATCTATGTGGGTTCCTTAACCTTTCTTAAGCGCGCACACACTTTATTGGATAGTTTGGGAAATATGGAATTTTGAAAATTCAAGTTTGTAGGGGGAAAGAAAATAATGGAAATTCGAACTTAAAATCATATATCATTACAGTATGGATGTTCCTGGAACTGAGGTTGAGGGTTGAGTTTTGGATCGGTGGTTCCGCAAAGGCTGCCGATTCTTGTCGAATCTCGCATTCAAGAAGATTTAAAAAAATTCAACTGGGTCAAAAGACCGTCTGATATCCGTGCAAAATGTAAGCCCTAGTATCTCCCCACAAATCCAAATGTTTCGATTAGTTGTAGGAAGAGAGGTTTTGGAGGTTACCATGTCATACAGCACAGAGGTTGAAGATTTTTGTTAAAAAAATAATAAATACAACATCATGACAGTAGTATACACAATAATTGATTATTATTTGACGAATTAAATACCTAGTTAATTAATTAATTAATTGATGATGTGGTTGTTGGGAGATAGAAATTATTAAAATACTGTTGTGAAATCCGCACTTGTTGGCTTCAAAAATCTGGAAAATTACTTACCTACTCCTTGTGACATGAGTAAGGAGACATAAAATGGGGTAATTAACTCATTTTAATCATGGAACAAATACACTTTTTGAACTCATATGAGTGGTTCATTTATCCAAAAAATGGAAATTCTATGAAACAAACTGTAGGTTTTTTGACAGGAAATGACCCATAATTTTGAAACGACCCATAGACATTTTACATAAAACCAGTTATTTCTTATTTCTGCAAAAATTCGCCCGTATGGCCATGCTGCATGACTGGATTTTTTCAACATAAACTGCGGAGATCTGAAAGTGATGAAAGTCTGCTATTCGGAGCGGAAAGATAACGACAAAACAAAACAAAACGCTTCATGTCTCTGGGTCCGAAGGGCTTTTTGTTGTGCGTCGCGAGATTTTGGGAAAAACGAAATAAATAAAATGAAAGGAAACTGATTGGAAATATTTTCGCGTCAGTGAACGGAGAACTTTTGATGTTGTTAACAATTTCCGAATAAATCATTTTGCTGTTCGAGCGGCGGAGGCGGCACGGGGATATTTATAATCCGCGCGGGTGAAGGGAGAAATGTATTTTAGCTACTGGGCGGTTATGATAAAGTTATGACCTCCTCCCTCCCCCCCTTCATTCCCCCCTCACTCCCCCCTTCAGGCGAGTGGTTGAGAGCGGTGGTTGAAAGGGAGGAGGGAGGACGGAGGATGATATAGGGAGAAATAAATTCAACGGCGGTGAAGATGATGGTGGCGGTGAAGGGGGGGGGGGGAGGGTGGACACAATACAGAAAGACAGCAATAGGGTGTGGCGGGTGGTGGTTGAGCGGAGGGGGAATGTGGTTGATAGTGCTGTGGGAGGGGGGTTGAAGAGTACAGTGGTATAGAAGTAGAGGTGGTAGAGAGACGAAGTGGCCCGGGGAGGGGGAGAGAGGAGAATGATGGCCCACTCCGGCATCACCCGCAGTCCCACCCGCACTTTAATTAGATGTTTTAATTAATCAACTCTCTCTCTCTCTCTACCACCACCTCCCCCTCCCCGCCAAACTTATCTCTCCCGCTACCCGCGACTTTTCAGCTGCACCCCCTTCCCGCCAAAACATCCCCCCCCCCCCCCACAAGTCCACCTCCTCTGAAATGTCAATTCCTTTGTTTGAATTTCCAGGGTGCGTTTAATTACTTTTAAAGCAAAGAGAGTGAGGGAGATTATGTATCATATACCGCCGACCAAGTGAAATTCAACTTCCCCCTAAAAACCAGATCCAGATTCCCGGACAAACTCCATTCCGAGACTTCCAGTCCGATTTCACCAACTGTTTCACGGTTAGACGATCCGAATCGCGATTTACGTTCGTTAATCATGATCCGAAGTGCTATTGGATTTCACCACATTCGGTTAAGCATTAATCGTGGTTAAGAACTAACCAGCCAAATTTTGCCGATTAGCGTCCTTAATCATGATTACTCTTTCTTTGTTTACATTAACGTTTCTTACATCGAGCGTTTACTACCTACAACCTCAGTTGTGTTTCGTACTTTTGTTTTGAACTTTAATCTCGTGCTTTCTTGTTCGGAATGCCTCGTGCATTAGTGCGTTCATTTGCATTAGCGTTTGAGGAAGAGGAGTTCTTTATCCGCCGATCTAGATGGATAAAGGAACGGAAGGAAGATTTTCTTGATTTGCATAAGGACGAATTCGCAATGCGATACCCTTTGACTAAAGAGTCGGTTCTCAGGGTGCTAGAGCAAATACAAGGTCAGCTAGAATACTTGAAAGAAATTAATTAAAGAAAAATGCCAAAATAATGAATAAATAACGAAATTATCACCGAAGAACGAATATAACTTGGTGGAAACTAGTTTAAAAAATTATTATTGCAGAATCAAAATTTAAAATAAAATTTTGAAAAAAATTTACATTTTTCAGAATTTTACAGGTGTTTTCTTGGCGAAAAACCAATTATTTTATCAAACATCCAGCTCCATATTCGTATTCCACACTCCTGAAACCATGGAAAATGATGATTGTCGTATTGGAAAAATTCGTTCTTATCGATACAGTGATTTTTCTAGTTGAGCTCTAGATAAAAAAAAGGTTTGGAACCCAACATCTTGAAAACTAGAGGTGTACGAACGAAACGGAGATTCGGATTCGGATTCATTTTTATCTAGAGCTCAACTAGAAAAATCACTATGTCACTGCAAACTCTTATTTATTCGTAGTGTTTTTGCAGTAATTTCATCTTAATTATTCAGCGGGTCCGAAATTCGTCTGAAGCGCTACAAATTGCACCAGGTTCACATTTTGCTGTATGAAGTTTTCATAGCTGATAAGAGTAGCCTCTCATTTCGAACGGACCTTACGAAAAACCTCCTAAACGGGTGGTCCCAATGAGTAAAATCCGTACTGCTTTCCGCCATTCAAAAAAATTGACAGTTAACCTGATTTTGGATAGAAAGCTTGATTGCCTACTGGTAATTCGAATTATATGACGCTATGAAGCGTCAAACATTAAATCAGCAAATTAAACCATTAAAGACACGCAGCTGTTCCTTCGATTGGGTTTCTAACTTTATTGTCTCTTCAAGGGGAAATCTCATTTTCAGTACGTCAAATCGTATCAATAAACATCCAACGAACTTTTGCAATTAAATTTGTTGTTGTTTTTAGTTAATTTGTTTTAAATTAATAATAAACCAAAAGTGAGTATCCAGGGGGAGGGTAAGTGTTCAGCTCTGCTTCACAGTTCTGATGTCCGCCACTACCTTACTAGTTCCCAGTTCATCACCAGAGGCGTCTCTGCCGCCCTGGTGTAGATCCATCTTATTCCCCGCTAAGATCCACCCTTTGAGTCCATCTTATTCCCTATCACTCAGATCATCAAATATTAGTTCTAATACTCCCGGTCATATTTTCCCCCTAGTTCCATAAATAAATAAGTTAATCAATGAATAGATCATGGGATTCAGACCAGTACTAGGTTCAATTATTATTATTAAATATTAAATATTAAATTTTGCTGAGTGCTGAAGATCTAGTGATCGGGCTGGCTACACTGCTTCCCCCTCTTCGTCACCTTTCGAATTCCAGTGTTATTGAGCCTTGTGGGCCATGTTGTTTTTAAGTCATGTTCATTTGATCAATTCAGTTCTTCTTGTCCATTCTGTTCTGTGAGTGTTTATTTCACCCCGCAGTTAAACAGTAGGAAGGACTGCGCTCCAAGTGTAACTAGTGACTACGTGATGCACTTTTCGATCCATTATTTGGTAACGGGGATCTGGTATTGGTATGAGTAATAAACAGCAAATGCTTGGTCGATGGTGAGGAAGGTCTGGCAGTGCTGCGGGAGGTTCCAAGGGTAGCCGGTTGGTTGCTGCTTGGAACTGGGGCAGGTGAAGGATTACGGAGAATCCACGTATGGGGAGTGATTCGCGAGATGCTGGCGATTGGTAGGAGTGTAGGGAGAACTCTTCAAATGGGAAGGGTTCCTTGTCTCCAGGAGGTCTGATGGCCTTTTGGGGTTACTCGTCTGCAGGAGGTCTGATGGCCTCTTGGGGTTCCTCGTCTGCAGGAGATCTGATGGCCTCTTAAGGTTCCTCGTCTGAAGGAGATCTGATGGCCTCTTGGGGTTCCTTGTCTCCAGGAGATCTGATGGCCTTTTGGGGTTACTCGTCTGAAGGAGATCTGATGGCCTCTTGGGGTTCCTCGTCTGCAGGAGATCTGATGGCCTCTTAAGGTTCCTCGTCTGCAGGAGATCTGATGGCCTCTTGGGGTTCCTCGTCTGCAGGAGATCTGATGGCCTCTTGGGGTTCCTCGTCTGCAGGAGATCTGATGGCCTCTTAGGGTTCCTCGTCTGCAGGAGATCTGATGGCCTCTTGAGGGTATCCACCTGAAGGGACCGTCTAGCAGCAGGCTGGTTGCCAGTCTCTTGCTTCTGTGAGGGATGGCCATCGCCAGAACTGCCCTGAGGTTGGTGTGGAGTCCGCCTGCCATAGCTGATCAAGATGTCTAGTCCATGACATACCGTCTTCAGTCTGGACCTTGTAAGTTTGAAACCTAAGGACTTTCGAAATGCTGGCTTTGATCCATTCTGGGGATTTAGCACGATAGTCTCGAGCCCATACTGATTGACTGAGTTCAAAAGTTTCTGATCAGCGCCCTCCCCTGACCACCCAATCATCTTGCATTGCTGCTACCCGATCTTCTGAATGTGTTAAATAGTGCGTACTTTTCTCTTTGGAAGTATGTCGGCTGGGCAGCCACCAATTGCTGCTTGTTCAGTGTTTCTTTACTCAAATAAGAACTTCTTCGTTGGAGAAATCTTTAAATTGTATCGATTTATTGAGCCAATTTGCTTTACAGAAATGATTGGAGGGAACAGTATGAATAGAATAATAACAAAAAACCTGTAAGATATTTTTTCAACGACAAGCAGCAGGAGATCCTCTAGTTCTATGTAGTTCACAATTTATCTCCATCTGAGGCATCGTCATTTGAAATCCTGGTCTAAACTAAGCGGTGAATTATTCTGTTGTATCACTTGGACTTTGGTTTTTCTCTCCTGGAGGTTGGTATCGACAGATCCGAACTCAATAATTCATCGACTCCTTCAGTTGGCTTCGCATCCAAGAATAATGAGGTCTTCTCGAAGCTCACTCGTGTGTTTGAAAATGTGTTGGGAGCAAATGTCATTTTGATCTGAGCACGGGACCTCTCGTGTAGTTCGGCTCAGGCTGTTGCTACGGTCAGCCAAGTGTCACCAGTGATTGATACATCTCTTGGGGTTTTGGTCCCCTCGTAGAAAAGAGGGACGAAAAGGGAATTTTGCCTCCTGCGTTCGGAGTCTGGAAAACCAATCGATACACTAAAGTGAACCCTTCGCAACCTGCCTAGTTTTCTCTCCTAAAAGAATTTTTCTCTTCTTTTCTCCCTCGTTCTCGAGGTTGTCCCAGCAAAGTTTGGCGTGTCGACGAAAACAATAAATTATACCCTCATGAGGCGAAGGGGCGGGAGTTGTTTTTCTTTATTGGGTTCGACGGGTGCTTGTAGTAGAAGATGTTTGAAGGAAAACCTAAACGGCTCGGTAAACGATGATCAATACCTTTCTCCGCTGTGATTTCTTCATCAACTCAAAACATCGGTTGATTCGAGTGGAAATTCTGCCTTTGTAAAAACTCCTGTCATGCAGAACGTTTTGGTGTCTCCTACGAACTATCCTCACTCAATCTATAAATTTTGTGTGGCATTTTTCGCCTTTTAGCGAATTTTCGAATGATTTTCGAAGGAACTCGTATTTCCGAAAATTTTTTGTACCAAAATCCGTTTCAGACCATCCTGAATCCACTGCCAAAAGGACATTACTCCCTTATTTTCCAATGTAATCTCAAATCTGACGATACCGTTGGAAAGAGCATTAAATTTCCTACCTCTCTGGTGCCTAACCAAAATTCTTTGTACAGGTTTAACGGGTGAAACATCAGCCTAAAACGAAAAATTTGTCAGATCCCAGAAATGTCCAGTTTTTTCAATCTCCTGTAAAACATACTACTCCTACTTGAAAGGTTTGTACTGTTACTGCAAAAGTTGGCCAAAATGCTCAGCTTTCCGACGGTATCATCCAATTGAAATTTACATAGGAAAATAAGGGAGAAACTGCTGAATTGATGGTGGTGGGGTGCAAATGACTACCTCACGACGGGAATTTTCTCCTATGAAATCTTCTACGTGGATTTTAATGGTTACACTCTACTAAGCAACTCAGACTGTTGATGTTAGAGCTGAGCGGGTGTTCCTCACTGGGAATGGCCCTTTTGGATTCTTTAAGTCCAAGACTACTGTGAACAATGTTGTATCGTTTGCTGGGTCCATCTCACTGACTCATAGCAGCGTGTTCATATCTACAGTTGGATTGGGCGTCAGTTTCAGTTGAAATTTTAAACATGGGTCGCAGATAGATGAAAATGCAATATTACCTCGCTTTCATGACTGTCAAATTGTTTAAACAATACCTATTTGTTTAAACAAATTAAATTTGGATGTTGAGCTAGAGACTTGAAATTTTAAACATGGGTCGCAGATGGATGAGAATGCAATATTCACACAGCTTCTTGCCTGTAAAATTGTTTAAACAATACCAATTTGTTTAAACAAATGAAATTGATACTGCCATTGATACTGTTGTAAGTGTAATTGGGCTTGCCCGTATATAAATAAATAAATAAAATTGGGATGTTGAGCTGGAGTTTCATCTACCATTTCGTTAATTAAATTAGGGTGATCTGTTCGAAGAAGATAATAAACCGTTGTGTCAAGAATTTGCAGAGTTTTAAAAATTCGCTAATATCTATATTTTGATCATATTGATATCGTTATCGGTCCCTATTTGAGCCCGTTACCCGTATAGTTAAGTCCCGTGACATAAATATGCAGCTCTTCTGTGTGTTTTGGGGCGTTATGATTCGACATCCGACAAGCAGTGTTGGCGGTTTGTAAGGAAAACCTGATGTTTGATTTCAGTTGGTTTTTCGGTGTCGTGGTTCAGTGCGTTCAAATGAATTTCGGTATTTTCCGCTGTACAGTTAGGTATGTCTCGTATCGCACATCACTTTTTGATGACAGCGACGAAATCGGGGATGCGTATCGTCGAAATGTTCCATTCAATTTGCGTAAGTACGAGCGTGCGGTATTTATTATTCATAATAAAATGCATTGTACTGCTCGATGACGGCTTCTACCGTCGGATAAAGCACTGGTCCCCCGTTACAATAGGTTCACTTGTCTGCAAATCGATTCCGAACAAAGCCCTTCAAATACGGAGCTTTTTGGCTTCGAAAATCCTCCCTCCTCTGGGCACGCTCCCAGCGAACAAAGGTACATTTTGACCCCCGTCCCCGGTTACTTTATGTGCCATCATTCTCGCAGCACAAGATATAGAGATCTCTGCGTTTCCGAGTGTAATGTCGTATGAGTCAACATCCTACGGGGCCCTCCCCAGGGGTCGCAGTTTGTAGTGAAAACCGCCCCGCTGTCTGAGCCCTATATCAAACGGAATGGCCCTTCTCATAATGCCTACCCACACGACCACCCCCTTTAATGTGTTAACGGATGAATTACATCTTTGTATTTTCGACCTCCCGGAAACCTGCGTGTGTGCGAAAAGCGAGGAAAATGAAATGGAACAGAACTAGGGACGAGGAAGTGTTCATGGTTTAAAACGTCAAATAATATATCACTAGAGCGGCACTTACAAGCTGTTTGCTTCATTAGGTACGTTCAAACAGAGAGCGCTAAAAAGGTTACGATCTTCACACCCGGTTTTTTCCCTTCGCTGATTCGAAAACAAGCTGCCACGTTCCAAGTGTTGATATAAATCTGATTTTTCTTGGCTTCTCCCACCAAGTCGCCAAGCAATTTATTTTCTCATTACTCCACCAGATTTTTTGACAGCGCAATCTTTACTTCTTTCACACATCGTAGTACGAGTTGGAATTTTTGGTTTATTATCTTCGATTTTTTTAATACCATCCGCAGCTTTGTACGCCCAGCCGTTCGTTCACAATGACGGTTCAAAGGTTGGGCCTGTCAACACGATCGTACATCAAACGGTTGAAATACTGGTCATCCATTCCTGCCGGTCCACGTACGTCATATCCTATGAGGTGTTCTTGCCGGCCACTTGTCTGACGTCATCCACCCCCTGCCGGTCCACGTACGTCATATCCTGTGAGGTGTTCTTGCCGGCCACTTGTCTGACGTCATCCACCCCCTGCCGGTCCAGGTACGTCATATCCCGTGAGGTGTTCTTGCCGGCCACTTGTCTGACGTCATCCACCCCCTGCCGGTCCACGTACGTCATATCCTGTGAGGTGTTCTTGCCGGCCACTTGTCTGACGTCATCCACCCCTTGCCGGTCCACGTACGTCATATCCTGTGAGGTGTTTTTGCCGGCCACTTGTCTGACGTCATCCACCCCCTGCCGGTCCACGTACGTCATATCCTGTGAGGTGTTCTTGCCGGCCACTTGTCTGACGTCAAGAAAAGAAAAATAGAATAGTGAATAATCGTTTTTCAATTAATGCCCTCCGAGGAATAAGTCCCCAGGAACTTGTGCTCCTCGGATGAGTTCCTACAAAACAAATTTAAATAAACAAAATATTCACAAAAGTCCAGTTAATGTATCTACTAAGTCATCTATAAATTAGGGGGGGGAAAAGACAAGACAGATATGAGAAGAGTGAGTGACATGCTGCCGCTTGATGTCAGATGGATCAAGCTGGTTACGTAGCTCGTATGTCACCGGTGATAGCACCTCTGTGATGACATACGGCTGAGTGTATCTATAGGGTATTCTATCATTGGAATATGCTTGCGCCCAAATTGCAGATTGATACAGCGACGCATCCATAGGGGTGTCTCACAGCAAGTGTAGGGGGGACTGGAAATCCCTCCCCAAGAAGAGCTTGGCTGGAGTATAAAGGTCGATGATGGGGCAACATTGTTTATTGATAATTGAAAATGGTGAATATTCATGTACCCACTTCACCTGATCATCAGCGGATATTTTAGTAGCTGAAATGAATTCCAGGCGTGTGTTGCAAGTGCTTAGACCTTGCATTTTGATAGACCATTATTCCTGTACTTGTGACATAATAGGTGACCATGTGATATAATAGCGCTTGAGGATAAAAGTAAACCCTACTATATATCGTCATTTTTCACGATGTTTCAAATGGTGACACTCTGACCTCCAGACTCGTACCTATTTGGTCGTTATTTTCATTTTAGAGCAGGGGCGTTGAAATTAAAAAGAATAATTTAACTATTGAAGTTTTTATTTTTGTCGACCGTTACTAAATTCAGTCTGTTTCCGTCGTGGGTTTCCATCTGCACACTCGAGAACTTTCAATCCCCAGTGCCCCAGAGGGAAAAATCCGTGAGTCTCAGGTCAGGACTACGAGGAGGTCATCTGATGGGTCCATTTTGTCCAATCCACCTACTACGGAAAACAAACGCACGTTAGGTAGGAAGTTTGGGTTGAGAAGAAGAGGAGATTAGTTGCTATTAGGTACCTACATGACAACGACCAAATAGGTACGCGTCTGGGAGATCTGCAGCAGCACGCCTCCAGACGTTCCAAACATCACATTTTACATAAAACCAGTTATTTTTTTTAATAATATAGGTAATCGTTTATTTACACATTTTACATAATACAGATATATTCACAAGTACAAATTATGAATGCAACGTTCGTTTGTTTAATATCTAAGCCTAAGGTCAGTGACCTGTCCAGGCTCGTTCTCTCCCAGCTCAGCTTGGATGTGCGTACGTTCAGTAATGCATTTTAGTTTATAATTATTATAAGAATTGTTCTTATATATTGCTTCCTAAATATCCTACTTTTAACAAACTAAAAGGTACTTATACCTACTTAACGCCTAGCAAAGGTCGTTGTGGTAGTACATTTCTGTTATTCAAATTTTACATATAGGGATATTGGATTTTTGTGGGTTACTATGAATCAAAATTTAAATTTAAGGATGATGTATTTTGCATTTATTTGATTCATCAAGTGTTGAAATGTTAGCTTTCTGAATACAGCTACAGAATTAGTTGTTTTAATTGCTGATGGCAAAGTTTCGAAAACTGAGGGGGCTAGCCAAGGCAACTAACTGCCTAGTGTAGAAGTCATTGCTTGGGCGTGCTATTGATAAAATACTTTGTGCGTTCAACCTGGTAGGTCTCACATCACTTCTCTCTTCGAATAAGCAAAGGGACTTATGCACATATAAGGCCAATCGATAAACATACGTCATTCTTGGAGAAAGTACTTCAAAATCCTCGTAAAGGTTCACCATTTGGGTGCGCCTGTGTGATTTTGTGGCTATACGCAAGACAGTATTCACAACCACGTATAGGTTACCATTTCTTCGAAAATTCGCTCTTATAGCCTTGCTACATGATTGGATTTGTGTTGTTGTTTCAGTTCTGAGAGACGAGTTTAAGGCGGTTCCCAAAGACCTGAAAGTAGCCGCAGGGGAGGAGGCGCTTCTCGAATGTCATCCACCGGAGGGAAACCCGCCTCCGACGCTCCTCTGGAAGAAAGATGGAGACATCATTGAGTTCAATGACAGGTGAATGGACTGGTGACACGATACAATATAATAACGAATCGAAAAACATTTAGGAGGGTACAAAAAAGAAGTCAAATATATAATACAATTTGATAGGATTTAAAGGGATTGAAATTGAAATAGGAGTATAATAGGAGTAGGATGAGGGATCAAAGCCGCTAGATTTGTAAATCAATGGACCGCACTGAAACGGAGCCGAAGAACCGTAATAGGCAATTTATTCCAAGGCATCGCCCCCGCAATCGCAATGCTGTAAGACAGAGTACAACAACTAGGAAACCTAAAGACAGGGCCCAGTCAAATTGGCTCTTCAAGTACTACCTACGTCTGAGCACTTCCGCGGACATGAAAAAATAAACTGGTAATCTAAGACCAGAATATCTAGCGAGCTCCAAGGTCGATATGTTTTTAGCATGGAACATGCTTTAGCCATCACCTAACTGGGAAAAAACGTGACGAAACCGTGGAACGAAAGTAGCGCGGGATTTCGTAACGATTTTCACTTACAACTGACCCGTTTCTAGGGAAATGTATCGCCGTTAGTTTGCATCCCACGAAAATCGTTCGCCACTTGTTGAAAAGCTCTCGATTTATCCGTAAATTATATACTTACTGCCAAAACAGGTGTAAATATGGACGAAGCTGAGATATACCTCTGATACCTTCCATGTTTCTTGCGTTTTAGCCGAAGGCTCTAAGCAGTAACTATCCCTCAAATCCATCAATTTTTCATTAATGTATCTTTCCTTTTCGTGAATAAACATGTTTTTCTTCTTCTTCTTCTTCTTCTTCTAAAGTCAATTGGGTCGTTTGTTGTTTTGCCGCTGATTCTTTTGCGACAACTCAGGCTGTGTGGTTCTAACTCTACACCTCCCTAAGATTCTCAAGCTTCGCTCACAAGGTGTCACTTGTCGGACAGTTTCATTTTTGGAATTTTATTCCTAATTGTTCCTCTCCTAAAACTCCCTAAAATCCCACTTTGAGTGGCCCGGGTCTGCCCATCTACGAACTTAGCCTTTCGATTGCGCTAGACAGTTTTAGACAGTTGCGCTAAATCATTTATGGTATGTTTTGGCAGTGAGTACAGGATGGTCTGAAACGGATTCTGTATGAAAATATGTCGGAAATTCGGATTTTAAAAATTTTGAACCGAGAACAAGCCATTATGAACAGCTGAGCCATTATGAAGATTGACCCGACTAGCTGCCTCACGATTCACTCTCATGTTGACGGCTTTTGATCGTCCCCAACTTTGAGCCCTCATTATGAGCGAACGGCTAATCGTACAACGCTGCGGGTGGTCTCAGAAAATTCTTAAAAATAAACTCTATGTAAATCTGAACTGAAAACTATACCGTTCCGTTTGAATTTTTCGAGTTTTGACATTTTCAAAATTTCAAAATTCGTTTTGAACCCCTTCCCCTTGACCTAGGGTTATGAAAAGCGTCGAGGATCATTGTGTGGCTGGCCCGAACCCGTAAAAATAATTCGTAATTTTAGGGCAACGCTAACTGGGCAAAGTGCCGATTTTCTGAATCTTGATACGTGAACCCTCAAATGGTTGGTGGGGGGGGGGGGGGGGGGTTTCTTGGGCGATTTTTGGAGATAATAAACAAAAATTTGAATTTTTTAAACTTGAACACTTCAACATCCCCGCACAACGCAAAAGAGTGCTTAGAAAACGGAGACCTACGTCGAATATCGCGGAATTATTTCCAGAAATTCAATTGATTCATTGAAATTTTCTCTCAAGTACCCTCACACGATTTAGGGCTCTTTGAGCTCACTCCTCGTGAACCAACTCGCCCCCAAAAAAAGTCTCAATTCGTCGGAAAAGGGAGGGGGGAAAACCCCGTGACGTCACAAAAGGACCTCGCGACTCGGTTTCAGGACGAGGAGGAGGAATCCTTTTGAATAGAACTTTCTTCGAAGCCCGCAACGAAGAACGGGGGTCTTATGAATATTCAATGCTTGAGAGGTTGAATAAAAAGGGGAGGGGGTAAAGCCCCGAGGAGGCCTACAAGGTGCTCTGTACGAGAACACTTGCTTGCAAAGTTGAACCTCCGCTTATGCCTGAAGCTAACCGTTTGACAAAGAGAAGAATGAAACCTTCCAGACGGGCACGGCGAAATGACGCCAATAAAAAAGTTTGGAAAACGGGGAAAAGTAAGAGTTCTTCATGAAGAGGTTTTTCTTTTCCTTTTTTTCTTTTTATTCCTTAGTTTCGAACTTTTTCTCTAAACCCTTTATCTTTCTTTGTTAACTTGGGCCATCAGTGAGGGTTAACCAGCGAGAAACGGTAAAGTTTTCAGGCATGTGATCATCTCTGGAAATTTGGGAATCGACGGTTTTTACTCGTCGCCATTTTTTTTCGAGCTGGCGAAGGTAGAGATTGGAGTCATTATGAGAGGGGTGGGAGTTACCGTGATTTATTACATTCCCCCGATGCAGTTGACATTTCTCTCGGGGTGATGAATGTTTCGGGTTAATAGGCTTGTCCATCAGGGTGTATGTTCGTTGTTCCGCTGGACGTAGTTGGGACGCGTACAAAGTATAAAAACTACCACGGTGCGAGTAGTTCGACCTAAATGACGTGACCCTATTCGGACGATGTTTCGGGACGGCCCTCGTTCATCAGGATGTCGAATTTGCGAATTGGAGGAAGCTCGGGCGTGAATGTGTTAAGTTCATCAATGCGGACGTACGTCGCATGTTTACACGTTATCCAGGCGTGAGATGATGTTTCGCCTCGTAACCCCGAGAGACCACAACCAGTGTAAAACATCATCAATAACCGGTATTCCAAAGTCTGTATAATATATTATGTAGATTTGTATTAAAGTTGTCATTTCTCGTTATGTCCAGGTTGTTCTCTCCGTGGATGGAATCGAATGTATAATGATCATTCCGTTGTTAAATAGATTATTGTGAGTGATGAAGGCACCCAGAACACTTACGATCAATCATCCTTTTTGGACAAATAATTTTGTTTCTTTCAACTATTTTTTACAGACAGTTAATGCAAATTTAATACAAAATAACAAACGTAATTATGTCATTATTTTAAGATTTAATCGATTAACTCCACGACTAATACGCTCGCGAATCCTCCCTACTAGGTATCTAATGTGACGCTCCCACGTTATCTTGGCATCCAGACACATCCCTAGGTACCAGACCGATGAGTCAGTCAGTATAACTGTCTCACCAAGTGTGAGGTTATCATCATAAATTTGCCTACGTAGGGTGAAAGGAAAAGGAAGTTGGCCAAATTGGGTCGCCTTGGGTGGGTTGGACACGTTGTGCGACTGCCGGATGAGGAGCCGTCAAAAAGGCTCCTCACAACGAAGCCGTTTGGAAGCAGGGGAAGAGGAAGACCCAAGCAGAGATGGATCGACAACGTGGAGGAAGACACGGCCAGGACTGGATGTCGGGGTTGGAGAGGTGCGGCAAAGGACAGGACGCGATGGAGGGCCATCTTGAAGGAGGCCAAGGCCCACCCGGAGCTGTAGAGCCACAAAGAAGAAGAAGAAGAAGGGTGAAAGGAATCACCAATGATTTTTGTGGGTTCATTTTGATTCTCCACGTACTACACCACTCATCAACATCCTCAAGAGCAATATGAAGAGCATCGCTAGCCTCCTGGAACGTGTCTGCCACCTGCAGAATAGCTAGGTCATCAGCGAATTGGGTTGTCATATATTGTTGACGCGTTGCGGCAGATCGTGTATGTAGGTGAGTTACAGGAAGGGTGCACACTACCCTGCGGAACTCCAGCCAGAATGGGTATTGATGGTGACACAGCTTGCTGGCATTTCACCTAGAACGTTCTTCCTCGAAGGTAGGGTAGCAGAGAAGGCGTTTGGCAAGGTACTGCACGATGGCCTCTAAAAAGTCGAAGATAAATTGCCCGACACATAAATTGCCTTATAAGGCGATCATATGTGTCGGGCAATTTATCTTCGACTTTTTAGAGGCCATCGTGCAGTACCTTGCCAAACGCCTTCTCCGTATCAATAAACACCCCAAGACACCTCTTGCGTTCATACGTTCCCAGAATCCCTTCGATCACCCTGTGAAGCTGATGAGGGCAGGAATAACTGTATGAAAGCCACCTCACGCTCTGGAAGTAGACAGGACATAATCTACCTCTTGCGTTCTGATCTCTGAGATTAAAGACAAAATGTCTGCTGGACAGGACTGTCATGTCCTCCACCTGCGTTCTATTCGTTGAGGGTCCAAGAACACACGTTGCGCTGAAGACATCCCAGCGCAAGATATGCAATATCTGGTTAATAATGAATGTGTAAGGTGTAAATAACTGAGACTGAAATACCACAAGAATTTCAACTTAGTAAAGAATATGGAATCTTTAGTCTTTAGGAGTAATATGAGTACGACTCACCCAGTATTTGAGATCCATCTAACCCTTTCACTACTTGGACACATACTAACTCAGGACTCATACGTTTCGTATCTTTGTCCTTCCTGTTTTCCCCACTCTCTGGCCCCAGACCCAACCATTCGCAATGGCGACGTATGTACCAGGAATAGTCTGCTGGAGGTGTTCTAGGTGTTTTTAGGGTAGGTATAAGGTATATTACGCGGGAGCTTCCATCCATTGGGTGTTATTTGGAAATGTACCTATGAGGTATAGTACGCTGGAGGTTCGAACAGATCTGTCCATTAGGTGTTTTTAGGGCATGTTTAAGGGATGGTACGCTGGAGCTTCCATCCATTAGGTGTTATTTGGCCATATAATATATTATATAGTATAGATTTCTAACTACCTACTATAAACCTTAAATGACATCACCTTGACAATTTTCTGTCAGCATCTTAAGAAGGTATACACTCATTTGTTTAATTCTCTTTGACTTCTGAAGGTTGAAAGCTGTGGAACCAGGGAGTTTGAAGATCGTTTCCGTCAAGGCCTCTGACGAAGGGAAATACCAGTGCGTCGTCCAAAACATTGTCGGCTTGAAGGAATCCCCACCAGCGAGCCTGACCGTCCATGGTATGTTTCAATCGTTCATGTTCGTAGTATTCATCGTTAGTTCTCTACATCCACCAAATCACGAAATTATTATCCACAAAAAAGTGATTATCGCGTTGATTTCCAACTGGCAAACGTTTTGCCCTTCAAACCTACTAAAACCACACTCTTAAATATGTTGATAATGATTCTAATAATTCCTATTAAAGGTGTGATGTAATCATCAGTGCCAGTACCAGACACTGGAAACTAATTTATTTTGGTGCTTCAGTATCAGTAGATCATACTGATATGTTAATTTTTTCACGCACTCTCATATTTGTATAAGTTTTTGTGCATCCAATAACCATGTCAATAAATATGGTAGAGAGACCTGCACTGCACATACCAAAAATTGGTTCAGGGTCGCTGAGCCTGCATGATTGATATATAGAAGGAGTTTAATCTTTTTAAACAAACAGGGAGGGGGCAAAACTAGCTAAACTCAATTACCTGCTTGGGTATGCTAGTCTCTGAAGAAAGATGCACAGCGCTGTTACCCCTTCCACTTGGTACTTCCCTGGCGAGTGACATACCTCCGGGATTAGGAACAGGAGTATGACCTCAGGGAAGAACCTGAACAACAGCCTGCATTTTTCACGGGACAAATTTTCAAGCCTGAAGCTGCCGTATAACGCTTGCCTGGACAATTGGCTCGCCCTCGTCGACAAGTTTTCCAGATACTCCAAAACAGCGTCCATTTCTGGGATAGTGATCACCCCGACGCTGTACATTTCGGCCATTCATCGCGACGAAAAAGGTGAGCAAAAATCGTCAATAGATAAACTGCTGGAGATTGGGTTGACGCGAATTTCGACGTTACTTCTAGGAGAGTTACGTTGTACGTTACAGCGAAGACAGATCCATGGGATACGTTCTCTTGATACGTGTTCGGTTTTGTGCCACTTTAACTGTCTAATGAATCAATTGTTCTACACTATTCCAGACAATTTAATTTATTATGTTTGTGCACTGTAGATATATGTTGTTGTTGAACTTTTGTTAAATTATATACTATAAGGTAATTATTTTGTAACATAGGTACTATAAAAAGTGGCAATAAATATATTCATTCATTCACAAAACATGGAATCTATAATCGATAGGGTAGAAGCACCAGTTACAGACAGGTCTAAGGAATTATTCTCGGTTTTTCAAGTTGGTGCCCTACTATTAGTAGTTCGAAACTTTTCCCATGGACCTTTAGCAGCTCCAGGATCTCCTATTGGTTGCCCAAATGTTAGATTTCTAAAAAACAGCTCTCTTATTATAGTAATTCAAGTTTTTCGAATGGCCCTTTTTGACCCAGTGACAGACACCCTGAAAATCGAAATCGCCAATTACAGACAGGTTTGGATACCAGTAACAGACACGTTTAAGAAAATGTCAAAAAAATTTATTTGTACACAAATATATCACATTTCTGTGTACATTTGGTATAGTTAAAACTTGTTTTTAAATCGTTAGTTCATTGGGTTATTCTTCCACATCACTTCCATCTTCTGATTCCTGAGAAGGCTGCCACTCCTCTTCTGAAGACCTTTCGATTGGAACTGATACCTTACAACGCTTTGTCTTGGTATTGAGCTTAGCTTGTTTTCTCTATTCCTTCTCTTCAACGCTTCTCGTTCTTCCTTTTTCCAAATCCTCTTCCGCCCGTCTTTCTCTGCTTGGTTTTTGACAGGGTTCAAAACTTCTTGCGGATTCCATGGGCACAAACCACATTTTCTGAACTCATTGGGTTCTCAGAGTGCTCAATCCTCCATTGATGCACAACTTGCTTCCACTTCGGCTTAAGTGACCTGAAAATTGGTTGCATGATGTGAGCTGCATTGGGACGTAGAGCTATCAGAACTATTTGATTTTAACGACAAAAACGACCGGCCCGGAAGGTTAGATGCGATGTATGTCCATGTATGTTCATCAACAAACATGATGGCTGGTAGAGTGGTGTTTTTTCTCAACCGCCAAAGATGGACTACGTTCACCAAAGAATCATAGAAAACCTGACCGGTCATCCACCCAGAGTCAGATTTCCCCAACCCCCAATCGTCTGGTATACTCCTGCCACCATCAGGAATCCTCTTGTATTTGAAGACAATCAAAGGAGGTAGGTAATTGCCCTGCAGCACTTCCAGTCACCAAAACGGCCAGACATTCTTTTTCGTCCGAATTTACCTGAATTTACCTAGAATGAAGAAAAATTTACCTAATGTAGCTGTAAATTTTCTCTCTATTGGCTCCCATACAATTACGTATTTTTGTGCAACAAAGTTGGTTCAACCGTCAGTTACTCCTCTACATCGTCTTCAAATTGTCCGCATTGCAAGCAAAATTTAATCGTTCAACGAGTGTTTTCCGCTCTTTGCTGTTATTTGGCCGAACTTGACTCTCTGTTGCGTCAACGTGTCGTTATCCAACTACTCGTTGGCGTATAATAATAACGCTTACGGTACACAACACATTCGTGCCTGCCATCAGTATAATACCGTACTACCATAAATGCATCTTAATTCACCCCCATAACGACCTTCAACACGACGCCGGCCACAATAATTGCGCAAATAAAGATTTTTCCCTCTCCCTCCATCTCGTGTCTTTTATTAGAAGAAACAAGTGGGTATTTTTACTTAACGAAAACGTCAGAGAGTTCTTTTTTTCCTCGTCAGCGTTATGCAAATGAATGCAAATTAAATGGACGCGTCCTACTGAACTTTTATTCGGGTAGGTAGCTAAACTACATATGTATTTCGTTTAAAGCGAACAGTACTTGAAATGAGGCGATCGTGCTTTGTTTAGTTAACTCGTAGGCCCAGAGTTAAATGGGAGTAATTTACTTAAGGATAAAAAAAACCAAAACTGTTGGAAGGTTTGGGCGGGCACTATTCAGCATTCACATAGCGATTTTGTAGAAAGCTGAGGTGTACAATAATTGGTTAAAGAAATGAAATTCAGTTATGGTGGCTGGTAAGATAGTGTAGTATTATTTTCAATAACTACCAAACACATTTTCATTCGTTTTGCCCGAGTGGGGATAATATAGTTTGGTACGTATCCCAGCTGGGAGTCCAACCAGGGCATCTGAGCCTCACTAATCTATGACCTGCTCCAGTGACCGCTCGGGTTGGGTTAAGCATTACAGCTTCAATTCATACGTAGGAAACCCTCGTTTATGGTAAATGCACGTTGGCGCAAAAATGTCAGCAGAAATCCTACCAACTTCCCCGCCTCCTTCCTATCGTTGCACAGAAGAAATGCTCGGAAAACTGATTCTTTGAGGAGGGCTACTCCAAAGTATTTAAAGCGCTTGTAACCATATTTGGCAGGAAGTGATCAGGTGATAAAGCGTGTCAGGGCTATCAGCATTGCATATTGAACAGCTTGCGGAGAGTTATTATTCCGTCAAGGATCACTCGGCAAAAAGAGGGGTTCGCACATCTTATCTGGCACAGCTATCTTTTAGTAAAAAGTGACGAATCCAACTTATCCACATCCCCCTGCCACAGGCCATTGAGCAAGGCATCAAACATTCTTGCCTTTTCTTCTTAATCCAGGAGAGATCCCTGGATGCCCACAAGCTTTCCAGATTTGCCCCCTGAGAATGCTCCTCAAGTGCACTGTCCAGTTGAATTTCGAATCAGGAAAATTTTTGGAGAGGGACAGCAGAAGTCTGCGTTGCTGCATGGCCAGACGTCGGCTCCACCACCCAAACATTTACTTGGCTATCAGGGATTTCACGTGAACGAGGCCCAACTCCAATCTAACATTGTAATCCTCTAAGCACATAAGGGACTTGAATGCCGTAACCTGGACTCGCTCCAAGGACTCCGCGTATTGAGAGGCCCACACGTCTGAGCCATAGAGCATAGTACTTACTATAGCCCTCGAGCAGATCCCGCACCAAGCTTCTTCAGGAGATGCTGCCTGAGACCTGAAAATAACTGGCCAGACGCTCTTATACGCAGTGATTCCCTTTTTAACAGCAAATTGAGCCTGCTGGTGAAACACCCCCGACCTGGAGAAGAGAACTGAGTTGGGATAATACAGTTTGGTACAGTTCCGGGAGTCAAACCTGCCCCATCTGAGCCTCACTAATGTATGACCTACGAAATATAATTCCGTACGTTTTATCTTTATTGACGTCTTTATTGATCTCATTGATTTGTTTTGCAGTGAAGCCGTATTTCTCAAAGGCTCCTCCCCTCGACATGACGGCTGTGGCAGACTCGACCGTCGAGCTCCAATGCGTCGTCGACGGGGACCCCGTTCCTACTGTGACCTGGAGACGTGAGGAGGGAGCTTTGCCCGCGGGGCGGTCCGACGTCACCGCCGAGATGACGCTCCGGATCGAGAGGATTCATCCCGATGACGAAGGGGCCTATTTCTGCGAAGCCTCCAACCCCGTTGGAAACGCCACCGCTAAGTCCATTCTCACCGTGCATTGTGAGTATTTTCTCATTCTATCATTTGAGCCCTTTCGTCCACTTTGTTTCGTTGGTATTTGTGTTGATTTGTATTTATAAAATGGAACTTGCTGGATGACCCATACGGCAAGAGCAGTATTTAGTCACACTACCCATCCTCATTATGTGTACATGTGTCAGAACAAGAAACGTGCGTCTGACCTGCAGAAGCTGGAAGAATTGCAGGAAGCTTTTGACTGCTACCAAACAAGGAAGTTTTATGGGGAACTGAAGCAAATGAAAGCAGGGTTCAATCCATAGGTTGCCTTCTGCAAGGATACCAATGGAAACCTGGTAACATATCCCCAAAAGATAGCAAAAAGGTGGACAAGTTACTTCCTTCCCAGAGATTGCTTCATGTGAAGCTTCAATTGCTTCAATGACGTTTGGTTAAATGTCCTATTTATTGTGGTTGTATTTCTTCCAGCTGCTCCCATCTTTGTTGTGAAGCCTGAGGATGAAACCGTGGCATTGAACGGCGTAGCGAAGTTTGAGTGCGTGGCCCGAGGTAACCCTCCTCCGACCCTGTTCTGGTCCAGAGAGGGCAGCCAGAATCTCCTCTACCCGTCGAGAACAGACGGAAGGTGAGTCATCACGGTCTTGCTCTAGGGTACTTAGGGCTGCTGAATCTGCATGTAGTCCAGTCAATCTAGACAAAAAATAGGCAATAAGAGGAAGTAAAAGTACTAGTTAAAAAAATGGAACTAGTATTTTTAGTTCCTCTAATTTTCCTATTTTGACTGGACGAATGGTCTGTCGTTTCTGAGTAAATCTGACGATCACGAGGTAAATGTTGCTCAAATGTACGTTTTGGGTAACTCTTTCTCGTGGTGAATCATACAGCATTTTGAGGATTGTTCTTATGTACCTACAACAGCTTTGTGGTATTTTTTATTCATTGAAATGAGTTATTGGCGTTGCAGGTTTTCAGTGAGTGCTAAAGGTCAGTTGGTGGTAACTGGAGTGCTCAGGGAAGATGCAGGCTTCTACGTTTGTTCAGCTTTGAGCGTGGCTGGGTCTGCTGTTGCCAGAGCATATCTTCAGGTACTTGATGGTTCATTTTGCTTCTTGTATTACAAACGTTTACTTTGGAGAATGCTATAATAAGAAGCTTTGTGGTTGGTAATATCTACAAATCTGTGGAAATATAAGAAATTCTAAATCTAATTGCACCTTTCTAAAATGCCATCAGGTGACATCCGTTAATGATAAACCCCCTCCAATCATCGAGATCGGACCCGTCAATCAGACTTTGCCACTGCAGTCTTTCGCGACGCTCCCCTGCCAAGTATTGGCCAATCCTCCGGCCAAAGTTGTCTGGTACAAGGACAGCGAGGTTTTGGAAGATGGGGACCGAGTCACCATCCTACCTTCTGGCACAATCAGGATTGATGGTATGTATTCCTTGGAGGTATTGGCCTTGTAAGGGGGAATCTAAGATCTTAAGGGTGCACAGTTACTGTCATGTCAGGTATTTCTCCTATTGAGTCGTTGCTCATTGATTACAGAACTGGAACTGACGGACTCTGGAGAGTACACCTGCACCGGCTCATCCGAAGCTGGCACTTCAACGTGGTCCGCCTGGCTGACGGTGGAGAGATCTCCAGGAGCTGAGCTCCATCGGGCTGCTGACCCCAGCACTTACCCCCGAGCCCCCTCTACTCCCAGAGTGGTCAATGCGTCGTCGAACTCCCTCACCGTCGCTTGGGACCCACCTTCGGGGACGTCCACGCTCATCGGGTACCGCCTGGAGTACTTCAGCCCTGAACTCCAAACCGGATGGGTAACGGCAGCCATGAAAGTCATATCTCATACCTACACGGTGAGTAGCCTTAGAAATTTTTTCTTATTAATCGTTTGGTGGTGTGAAGATTAATAAAGCAGTCAGTGATTGATCCCTTGCGTTCAAGTTTGACTGGTGCATTTCCATTTTTTTCAGCTTTCTGAACTTAAACCAGACACCGGTTACATGTTCATCGTTCGTGCAGAAAATAGTCAAGGCCTCTCAATCCCAAGTGGCATATCAGAACCAGCAAGAACTCTCAGGTATTCTAATACATCAGATCCATATTCACACTACTGTGGCCTTGTACAGAAAACATTCAAAACAACCAGTACCTACTGGAACTACACTTCGTTTCTTGTAATACTTATTGTTCCATTTTCAAGGGAGGGCGCTGAAGCAATGGCTCCCCATCAATTGGACGAGGCACGCAGTCGCCTCGCGAATCGAATTGTGGTCTTCAAGGATTTAATTGCGATCAGTTCCACGGCTGCAACGGCTCATTGGGAGGTTAGAATTTCTCTTCATTCAGTGAAATACGATGCGTAATAAAATTGAGATACACAGAAAAATGGTGGGATAATCAAATATTTGGTACCTAGTACGAACGAAGTAGAGACTGATCGCCTGTCATTTTACAGATATTGAGTGATGATTACTACGAAGGCGTGTACATCAGATATCGGGAGGTTCCGGGCTCGAATAAGTTCCAGATGCTTACAGTCAACAAGCCTGATGTTTCAGAATTCACAGTCAAAGACCTCAAGAAATACACTCGCTACGAATTCTTCCTAATGCCGTTTTACAAATCCATTGAAGGCCACCCGACCATATCGAAGATCATGCGCACTTTAGAAGATGGTAAGTCTCATAACGTATGAAGTAATTTTTATTTTATTCTTTATTTTAATTCAACACGGGGTAGTCAGCCCGATATGAAAATATTACATTTAAAGAGTTAAACCCCGATATCTGTTTGTTTGTGGACATAACAAAGAGACATTAACAAATGGAAACTGAAGAGAAGCACAGAGAACATTCATTGCTGATATTTCATCTATACAAGCAAATCTTCAACTCCGCAGAGGTACTAAAGAATATGCCCAGATCAAGACGATTCCATTCAAGCTGACAACGATTCAGAGGAACAGGCAGTTGTGGGACCCGAAGCAATCCGAAAAGTCCATTCTAGTATTGCGTGGGGGAACATGGAAATCCACCTAAGAAAGGAGCGGATGACAATCAATGGAACCGGTTACCAATCCACGCAAGTACAGCCCATCTGCTCACCTTCTGCAAGTCTCGAGGGGCAACAAGCCGTAAAGCCGCAGTGCATCGTCCACATGAAAGTCTTCCCAGGGAACACCGGATTTGAAGGAGGCGAACCGCAGAAATTTACGCTGCACCAACTCCAGCACTACATTACTGCTCCTGTATATAGGCGACCAGACTGGCGTTACATACTCCAAAATGGGGCAAACCAAGGCAACATAGAGCTTGACGAGAGCATCGACAGATGAAAAGTCGCAAGAGTTCCCCTTGATGAAGCCAAATTAGGGACCGTATCCCCCATGGCTTGGTGTGAGTAGCGCAAGTACAATCCCGCAAAGCACTGAGACATGGAAAGCGGTAGGTCCTCCTGAGGGATGGTCAGGCCTGCGACCATTCAAGGCTTGGAGGTTCGAGACGGTGGGGGATTGGGTGAGAGATTGCCTGTTCCCCTGCTGGCTCAGGTTGCTCAAAATTGTACCACGGACGGAGGGAGCCATTTTCGAAGCCAAGATTCCATCAGCTCCGGGGCCCAAAAATAGCTGCGTTCTAAAAACCATTGGCTGTTCTATAAGTGCAATTTCTATTTGACCTTCTGGGTTATTATTTTCAAAAAGGAAGAAAAATGCCAACCACCCCACTGTACGCTAGGATTGGAGGGTGGGTTTACGTTTCCATATACGTAGGATCCGCGTTGGTATCGTATGAAACAGCATAAAACAGCTATAGCATTTCAAAAACGTCAACCCCATCGTTCACTCCTCCCTATTAACATGGGACAGTTAATTTTAACTCAAGTTATGGTTAAATATATTTTGTCCCCCGCAAATCAGTAAAAAGCAGTATCATAAATGGGGTCCAAAATGGCTCATAATGTGCCAAATTAAAAGATGGTTGTAAAAGACTGGAACATCGACGTCCAAATACGAACGTTTTGATTTAAACTCCCGTTTATGGTCACAGAAGAAATTGATTTCCAATTTAAGCTGGTTTTCAGTAGGTCCTATGTCCTCTGGAATGCTTGTACTTATCCACTTTGTCTAATTTCTGGACAGTTAATTTAGAATTTAGTTAGAAAGACCATCCTCCTACTTAAGACATATTGTTACACCCTTCAAATGGATTCTTACTGGATATCTCATTCAATTTTATATATTATATAGGTAGATATGTGTATATAATATATATACTTACCTATATGTTTGGGTTTTTCCCTCTTTAGTTCCATCTGGTCCGCCCCAGAGCGTTGAGATTGAAATCGTCAACGCTACTGCTGCTTACGTTCGATGGGCCCCGCCATCTCAAGAACAACACAATGGAGTCCTTCAAGGCTACAAGGTTTTTCAAGAACTATTTGTTTTTCGAAATATGAAGAAATGTTGAAACAGATAGTAGTTACTACTATCTGCAGGTTGACGTAATTTGCGATGAATGGATTGATGAGTTTCCCTTGTAACCCGGGGAGGTTAGGCAATATGCCCACCCAGAGGGCGGTCCTGACTGCATTCACTGACCTAGCTATCCCCAGAGTGGTTGAACCAAAACTTCGGGAACCAGGGACACTCAGCAAACCATTACATATTCTATGATGGGATGAGAGACCGTCGTTCTGTAACCAAATTCTTTCCTATCAGGTTATTGACCACAAGTCTTGAATTCCATTGTAGTACATGCCTACATTATGGAGTTCTACTAAATAAATACCTCAAGCAGTATAAAAAAAAATCAAAAAATCAAATAATAAATGACTTTATGTTACTGTGTTGTAGCTCCAAGTGAAAGGGAACAGCACCAAAGTGCTGGCTGAGTTAACCATGAACCCTGGATCGACGCACCTGCTTCTTAATAACCTGACGTCCAAAGGAGCGTATTCAGTCAGAGTGGCTGCTTTCACCGCTACAGGGATGGGAGCCTGGTCTGATCAGGTAGCGTAGCCTGGTTTAATTTCACAAACTTGTTTTAACCCTATAAGTCATATAACTTCAAAAACCAGTTACCATAAAAATATAATTTTTCTTCTTAACCTGTGCAAAATTTTTCTTCTTAAACGAAGCTCTGTGCAAAATTCAAGTCAATTGATGGAGGTAGAGAAGCTGTGGCCTTGGCTAACTGATTAAGAAGAATCTAACATTTTAGCCAATTTAGTCGAGAGCCAGTTTTTATAATACTTTTGCGGGGTCCATTGTTAATGAATAATTAATTAAATTAAATCAATAAATTTTAATAATTTTATTAATTTGCTTAATTTATAACCTGTCCTAACCACTCCATAAGCACCGTACCCGTTCAGAAATCTTCCCTTGGCGCCATTTCCCCTTATTATGAGCAGGCATTGGCCACTCAGGTATGTTGAGCAGGCATGTGCCCACTCAGGTATGTTGAGCAGGCATTTGCCCACTCAGGTATGTTGAGCAGGCATTGGCCACTCAGGTATGTTGAGCAGGCATGTGCCCACTCAGGTATGTTGAGCAGGCATTTGCCCACTCAGGTATGTTGAGCAGGCATGTGGCCACTCAGGTATGTTGAGCAGGCATTTGCCCACTCAGGTATGTTGAGCAAGCATTTGCTCACTCAGGTATGTTGAGCAGGCATTTGCCCACTCAGGTATGTTGAGCAAGCATTTGCCCACTCAGGTATGTTGAGCAAGCATTTGCTCACTCAGGTATGTTGAGCAGGCATTTGCCCACTCAGGTATGTTGAGCAACCATTTGCCCACTCAGGTATGTTGAGCAAGCATTTGCTCACTCAGGTATGTTGAGCAGGCATTTGCCCACTCAGGTATGTTGAGCAAGCATTTGCTCACTCAGGTATGTTGAGCAGGCATTTGCCCACTCAGGTATGTTGAGCAAGCATTTGCCCACTCAGGTATGTTGAGCAAGCATTTGCCCACTCAGGTATGTTGAGCAAGCATTTGCCCACTCAGGTATGTTGAGCAAGCATTTGCCCACTCAGGTATGTTGAGCAACCATTTGCCCACTCAGGTATGTTGAGCAAGCATTTGCCCACTCAGGTATGTTGAGCAAGCATTTGTTCACTCAGGTATGTTGAGCAGGCATTTGCCCACTCAGGTATGTTGAGCAACCATTTGCCCACTCAGGTATGTTGAGCAAGCATTTGCTCACTCAGGTATGTTGAGCAGGCATTTGCTCACTCAGGTATGTTGAGCAGGCATTTGCCCACTCAGGTATGTTGAGCAAGCATTTGCCCACTCAGGTATGTTGAGCAGGCATTTGCCCACTCAGGTATGTTGAGCAGGCATTCGCCCACTCAGGTATGTCGAGCAGGCATTTGCCCACTCAGGTATGTTGAGCAGGCATTTGCCCACTCAGGTATGTCTTCAAATATTCTATTGTCTCTGTTCGCAGGTAACTCTAGCGACTGGACAAGCTCGCGGACTGAGAGCCCCGAAGTCGGGAGAGACGTGGTTGGTTTTGCTGGTCGTCGTGATGGCTCTACTACTCGGCCTAGCGTGCTCGTCAGTTTTATATTTGAAAAGAAGACAAAGCAATAAACAACTGGGACATTTATCAGGTAAAAAGTGCCGATGATATTACGAATTTGGCTGTATATCACGAACACAAGTCAATCCCAAATTGCAAAGTGTCAATCTAGTGCGAAGAAACTCACTAGATTTCCTGTCAAAATCCACATTGAGTCTCCTGACTTGATTACTTTCTTTCCTATTGGTGAACTAACTTTGAGTTGGGCAATTTTGCTCGTCATGAGTCACACAATCAAACGATCATTGGCAGAACGAGAACCATTGATTTAAGGGAGAGGGTGGCGATGGTGAATTTGGAAACATGCTTTGTCTAACGCTCTTTCAATATGAATGTACGTTTTGATGGTAGGAGTGTTATTTTGACTATCACAGTGATATTTAATTTGACTCAATAAAGACACCTCATTAAGTCGCCTGCCCTGATTGAAAAACCAACCTGTTTATAATTCGATTCACGTGTTCAGTTCCAGTCGTGAACACAAATAATCTTACGCTCATGAGAACGGGGACGAAGGACGGAGGCGTGTGGTTGGACAGGGACTGGGCGACTGAGATGAGCAAAACGGACGACCCTCTCGACTGCGTACGGAGCGAGACGGAGTGCGCGGATTACGCCGAAGTCGACACGAAACAGCTTGCGACTTACTATGCGAGCGGCAACGCGAATAAAGAGGGCCCAACTCCTTATGCCACCACGACTCTGTTGGCACGGCCTCAGAACTGCCCTCTGCGGCATAGTCCGGAGATAAGCAATGTAAGTGAATGTTCAGTTCTGTGCAAAATTATTAGGTAGAAGTGATTATCACAATGTGGGTTTACAGCTATTAGTATAGTACATAATCCAAGGTTTTAAGGGAGATACCCAGCTCGAAGCTTACGATCTCCCCATCTCCCTCCCCCCCTCCCCCCTCGTGCAAGCAGCTGAGGAGGCCCTCCAGAGAGGGAACTTATAACTTAGTCAAAGGCCTCGGACTGCCGGACTCTACCAACTGTGCAGGTTTGTGTGTGTTCGAGTTGACGGTTTACCACAAAACTCACATGCCAGGGCCTACTGGTATGGGCCCACAGTACCAGTTGAGGGATCTGACAAGGCTCTAGTTTCCTGGCTTTTGTCCTTTTCCAGACTTATAGAGTGCGTTGAAGAGGAGATTCCGAATTCCTTTGAAAATGTGTTCATTTAGACTAGGTATTGAGCATACTAAAAGTCTTGGCTTGTAGGGTGTGCGCAAGGGGGTGAGGGGTCCTTAAAGGTCCCATTTTTCAGTTTTTCGCTTATATAACTTTTTTGATAATTTCACTTTTTGATATACCATTCGAAATACAAAATGAAAGCTTTTAAAATTATCTACAAATTTGATTCCATACGTTTTGTAACAATTCCTAACCGTTTCCGAGATATTCAGATTCAAAAATCGCCCTTTACCCCTCGTTTTTTTATCAAACATTGCTCTGTTCCGTTAAAACCGTTCATCTGAGCAGAAAGTGGTGTGGTGAGAAGTTGTAGAGGGTTAAATTACCTTTAGCAATACGTATATGGCTGAATGCCAATTTATCTCGAACAGGTTCTAAGTTAGAGCAATTTCAAGAATTCCGTCAAATGTCCACCTATAAATGCTTAAAATTGTTGATACAGCATGCCTTAATATAGCAGTATTGATGTATACAGTTATCTAAAACCCTCCTTTATTTTCCATATCCCGCATAGATTCACAGTCAGCTTCACGAGTCGAAAAGCACCCCATCAGTGGAATACAACAATATGAACTCCAGTCAACAGAACATCTACTCAAGTAAGACGGATTCATTAATAATGACGCCATCAAAATGTTCAAACTTCTCGATTTATAACACGAATTATCGACATTTCAGACGGATGTGGGGTGAGAATCAGGAGTCAACAACAGTTGTACGGCGATAGAGGGGAAGAGTGGGACTACATGCACCCCAGCCCTGAAGTCTCCGACCACAGGTCGTCCCCTCGAGTCAATAATTGCCAGGTTAATTTTGTCTGTGATAATATACTTACTGCTAAGCCTGCTGATATTTTCACGTCACCCCATGCACTTCGCCACTATCAATTCCTCACCCATCTACTAGAAACTACAAGATTTTTGACACTCAACACCACTAACTCAACGCTGTATTCGCACAGCTATTCATATTTGATTATATTTTTTAGCCGAGTCCTAAAGGCGTAAGGAGAAGCAATATGTCTAGGGAGAGCCTTTACGATCTGCCGAGAGCACCTCCTCGAAGCGAGAGCAGTTACAGCTACAACCCGAACTGGCCCAACAACCTCCCTCATCACGCCCAGTCGCAACATTCCATTCAGGTTTCATTCTCACTTAATTACGTACATTTTGAAGAAACAGAAAATTCAATATAACTTATGGACATTTGCATAGGTTATTGTTGGAGCATGAAAACCCAGCAATGTACGCAATCCTTAGGCATTGCCATGTTGTTTCTTAGAACATGAACAACTCGTCTTGTTCATGTTGCCATCTGGGATTGATGTTAAGCAAATACTGTGGACGCTGGATATAATGACAAAACCCCAGGTCCTGACCCAAATACACTAGTTACTAGTAGGGAACCTACTGTAGGTTCCCATTAGATTAGAAAAACAACTGGGGAGTGCTATTGAGGAGTACTGAGAAGAGCACTTGAGGAAATTGGAGAATACATATTTTTACTTGAATTAATGCCTAGTCATTCTCATATCTGGGTGTGTCCTTCTCCAGTTCTGCTGTATTCTCATGGGGGATGCAGTCATTTTATAAGTCTGGCTAATTTGGCTTCAGCAGCGGTTATGGCGGCTCTTTTGTCCAGCTGTACCCGGTTTGGAGGAATAGAAATATTTTTCTCGGGACCAAGCTGCGCTTGTTCAACACAAATGTTAAATCCATTCTTCTTTATGACTGTGAAACCTGGAAAACGACAAAAACGCTAACCCGGAGGCTCCAGGTTGCCTGATCGTTGTTAATCCTTGGCATATTTTGGCCAGACGTTATTTCCAACGATGAGCTCCTTGATAGTACTCATCAAAAGCTAATATCAGTCGAGAGTTTGAGAAGAAAATGGAAGTGGATAGGCCCTGCGGAAAGACGAAGGAGCCATAGAGAGACAGGCTTTGGACTGGAGTCCGCAGAGTTGCAGAAAGCGGGGTTGCCCACGTGGTACTTGGAGAAGATCTGTGGAGACAGAGGCTGGCTTGGTTGGGAAGTCATGGCAGGAGGTCATGGCCTTGCCAGGAAGCAGAGAGGGATGGCGAAACTTCGTTGAGGCCCTATGCTCCTCTTAGGAGTGACAGGAGATAAGTCAAAGTAAGTCAACCGGTTATGGACATCTTGGTCACAGCCAGGGACAATTCCTGGTCAACCCAAGCAATGGCTTTTGAGGCCTGTCCAGTCGATTGGGCTCCTCCGGGTGGGCGCTCCGGTATGGCGTTGCACTGGAGCGGGTGCAGGTCAGCTTGTACAAGCTCGTCTCGCAGATCCCTTGGGGCACTCCTAACTTCTGAGCACGTTGGGTAGAAACATAACTCCACCACTCACTACGTGGTAGATTCCGCTGCAGCACTTCAATCTATTCTTTCATCACCATTTTGAAACACTTATGACTCAATATCGTCTCTATGTTTCCAGATGGGAGGGCATCACCGGAGGGAATCTTCAGGAGACAGGTCAACGAGCACGAGGGCGTCGAAAGGGAGCTACAACCAGAGTTCGAAAAGCCTCAGACACGGGCAGCGGAGCGACTCGAGAAACGACCGGCACCACCGTCCAGACGAGAATACGTCCCTACTGTATGATCAACAACTCACTAGGTGAGAAATATTTGAAGATTTGGTCATATCGGCTCTACGTAGACACGTCCTGGGGGACCTTTGGCCAAAAGGCGTTTGTTCGTCGTTTCTCGAAAGATCTCTTATTTACCCTTCGAATTTAAAGCTTTTTGCAAGGCTTCTGAGAATTATATGATACAGGTAGTAGTGGTGGTAGTGAGTACTTAGTGGCGGTACATCAGTCAAGTACGAGTAATAAGCCGTTTCAGGTTGGCTGATATCACAAAAGCAAGGCGTCTAAGAATTATAAAAGTACTACTGGTCGTCACGAGTAATCAGTGGTGGTACAACTACAGTGAATTTGTGCTTCAATTCAGGCTTGTTTATCTGGCCAAAAGCTCCCGCCAACAGCATTGAAAGAAGCGAAAATCGAAAAAAGGGGGGTTGTGGGAAGAAGACAGGGAACAGGAAAACATGGGGAATGTATAAAAGGCACTCCCTCGGAGCATAACAAACGTTTGTGCAAAATTTCAGCTCGATCCGTTTTGTCTGCTGGGCTGTAGCCCCGTCAATGAACAAGAACGCATTGGAAAAATCAAGCAGAATTAATACAGTAGACCTACTTACAACAAATTTGCAGGTCTGATTCCCTGCCACAAGTCCAAACAACCCATTTTTGGTTATAGGTCGTAACGATCTCCTTGTAGTCACCTAATTAGTAATTATGATTAACATTGCGTCCAAACCTTGTTGTTTCAAGTGTTTATTCCTAGTTGTTTGGATAATCATTGTGATTTCATCTATTAGGCTCAACCGGGAAAACTACAGGCCCCGCCATGAGTACAGAGACAACTGCGCTGTCTTGGACATCATACAACCTTCTCTCCACAGCCCCATCAATCGGCAGATTGGTAAGTACCTTGATATGCCTAGTTCAAACAAAGAAAGACAAGCGGTATCGCACAAGAAAAATTAAAGGTATAATGAAGATTTGGTCCCCATGAACGTACCAGGAGTTTTGTTGTTTGATTCCAATTGTCTATATAGCTGCATATCGATATTTAATTGAGAGAGTTGAAGTCACGAGAGACGAAAATGTACAATTGAGAAATCACCTGCCTTTGACGCCTTATTTATCAAGGAAGCCAGCCGATTCTCATAACGTGATCTACACTGGAGACCTAAAAAACTGGCGCAGTTGAATTGTTTTCAAAGAGTCGAGTTTAAATTGACAACAGTTGGGTTTGAGTCAAAAGTAAGGTCAATAACAAGGTTAACAGAGATTACGTGCCGAGGTCCATCCCTGTTTTTTCTTAACTATCCAGTTTTTTCCTGTAATGGTCTCTTGAATTCACGATAGAAGCCTTAAGGACGAAAGATGACTTTTCAACAGTCTGCCTTCAGTGCGGATAACACAAGCCTTTCTTGTCATTGTGCCTTTTTAAAATATTTTCCCGAACTTTTTCCTTTTGAATTAAGTTTTTAAAAGTTTACCCACCGTTTAAATGGTTTTAGACGCGTGTGTAGTCGCATGACTTGTGGCATTTATAAAAGACGACCGGAGCCAACGTTATGCAGCCAGGGCCCTTGGGCTGCCCGAAACAACGGTTCGACGGGCAGTTCAGAGGTACCGTGAAACTGGTAGCTACACCAATGTGGCGCAGTCCAAGCAGCGTGATCTCTAGCAAATTGAAGACGAGCCGTTCGGTGAGTAGAGGACCTAAAGCACGGACTTCGCAGTGAAGATTAACATCAGCAAGCCGTCTGCAACACCCCGAGCAGTACACAGCCGGTGAGAGGTCTTAAGAGCTTTCTAAGGGTTTGCATCACAATAACACGGTCGTCAGCAGGATTCGTCTTCCTTGGACGCCCTGATCCCGGCCTTTGGTTGACCGCACTGAAGGCAGACTGTTGAAAAGTCTTCTTTCGTCCTTAAGGCTTCTATCGTGAATTCAAGAGACCATTACAGGAAAAAAACTGGATAGTTAAGGAAAAACAGGGATGGACCTCAGCACTTAATTGACCTTACTATTGACTCAAACCCAACTGTTATCCCAACTGTGTTTTTAAAAAAGTTTTGTACCACCAATCGACAAATAGAACTTGGCGAATAACTTCTGACTCCCAACCATTTTTCCAGGAGCCCAATCCAGGAGGGAGGAGTGCACCGGAGGCGACTACAGCGACTGTTCGGCGAGGGAATGCTGCGACGAAGACTGTTCATCAAGCTACACTAGCGACATCTGCTGTTCCTGCTCTGAATCATCCTGCCTCTACGAAGCCTGCCCCTCACAGCAGCATCCTCACCACCCATGAGAAATGCTGAATCAGCGCTTTGTTTGAGAATATGCGCTGATTCCTTATGTGTGAGTTCCTTATGTTCGCCGTATTTATTCGAACTTGTCTGGACATCTTACCTGTTTCATTGGACTGAAATGAGTAGCAACACATTACTCTTCGTATTTCTTGTTTCAGAAAAATTCCAGAAAACGACTGGTGAAACTCGCCATGTTGATGGTACTGATGGAACCCGCCCGATTTGATTTGAAGAAAGGCTACCATTCAAAGGGAAATTCATTATTACACATTTACAAGTATCATACAAGCTCTTTATGCTGCTGCAGCCTTGCGATTCTTTGAGGCTCGTTTGAAGAAATGATAGCTTTTTGCCTCCAGTTGAGATACGGTTTCTTGAATGACTACTGAATGATTGAAAAATAGTGTGTGAGAATTTTATATTGCCGGATGAATGTGCTTGAAAATAAAGGACTGAAGAGATTTCGGAAGGAAATATGGTGTAGATTAATTTTTATAAATTTCTATTTAAAAGTAGTGTTGAGGTGCTACAGTTTGGGTTTTTTGTATTTGAAGGCTTTCGAATTATGGCGCAGTTTTTTTTTTTTTTTTTTTTTTTTTTTTTTTTTTTTTTTTTTACATAAATTTTAAATTATTGCAAAAAATAATTTGAACGTCATCAACTTTGCCCATACGGACTTGTATGGTGTTATCCATTGTGAATTAAGCCTGAAATATCCATATTTCTCACGCCGACAGCGTGGCTCAGGATTTCGGAGGCGCAGAACATGTCTTCCTCTACGATAAGAATAACTCATTGAGAGAATGTACTCTTGAATTTTAAAAGAAAAAAACGTAACTTTTTCATGCGGAAAAAAATGTACTATGTAATAAGTAGTGGAAAACATTTTTTTCGTCGATAGCTACTAATATATATTACTCAAGTGTAGGAGCTGTGGGACGAGTCGTCCCACTCAAATAAGTACGCAGAAAACATAGAGTAAGTGCTTTCAAATGAAATTTTTTCAGTAGAATTTAAGATGGACAAAACCGGCGAAGGCGATAAAATTTTGTCTTAATGTTCTTTAATAGATTGCTGCCTTTAAAAAAATAAAAAATAAAAAAACTGAAGAAAAAAATTAGAAAAATACGCTGTGGACTTGAACTGGACTTTCCGTCTGTTCAAAAATGACTGATTTTTCGCGCCAGGGGATTTTTAGACGTTCTTCTCTGTGGATTGTTGATCGAAAATAATATTTCATTGTCCCTCCTGTGAAATTTGAATTTTATCGTTTACGTCTTGTTTGAATATCAGAGCGACTTTCTACCAAAAGGGTGAATTGGGCGAACTGAATCTTCCACTGGCTCTGTCTCACCTTATTCCTCGGTATGTACGTTTAAAAGTAAAAATGGCAAAGGTGGTTTTTTGGCGTTGTCAGTCATTCCTCAGCCATGTTTTCCCGCTTGAGAAGAAGAAAATACGAAACAGTTCGATTCTAAACAGGGCAGTTGAAGGAAAACACAACAGACCACATCTATCCTGTTTACGATTTCAGTCCGGATTTTGGTTTATACGAAATTTAAGAAGAAAAAAAACCGACACTTGGAGAAATTTCGAATTCTGACGCCCCTTTGAGGTCCCTTTGAGTTGAAGTTTACAGGAGATGGAGGAGGTCTTGGTTTTTTTGGTGGTACTTCTTTGGAGTGGGCACAGCTTGGAAGGACTAATTCGGTGAGGTAATGGCGGTATGTCTTCAGCCTGTGAAGTTCAAGGAGCGGCAGAAGTTGGAAGTGACATAACTGGTCATTTAGAGAGAGATATTGGTTGTAAAACCAATTGTCGCGTGATTACACTCTGCTTAAACTGCTTTAGTATTGAGGGGCTCTTTCGCTCGGGTACTAAGTGACAAGGGTTCAGTGTCTCTTGACCAACCTCGCAACAGTATGGCACCAGGGTCCACCCCACCACCCCTAAGGCTTACTCGCCCCAATACTAAAACAGTTTGAAACAGACTATAACTGTGCATTAGATCGACTTGTTTGTCGTATTTTGGGGTGGTCTAGCTTTATTAACTACTGCGTAGTTGGCAATGTATCCAACGGTGGAAATTGTATGGGACACACCACTGGGCAGCTGCAGCCAGGCGGTTAAAGACGCATCACCACTGATTTGGTGAGGTAACCGCGGTATGTCTTCGTCCTGTGAAGTTCAAGGAGCGGCAGAAGTTGGAAGTGACACAACTGGTCATTTAGAGAGAGATTACACTCTGTTTTAAACTGCTTTAGTATTGAGGGGCTCTTGCACTCGGGTACTGGAGAAGGAGCTTGGCCAATGACCAGGGCGTTGCCACATCTCGGGTAAGTGTCAAGGGCTGTTTCAGTATCTCTTGATCAACCTCCCAACATTATGGCATCAGGTCCGCCACACTCGCTCGCCCCAATACCAAAACAGTTTGAAACAGACTATAACTGTGCATTAGATCGACTTGTGTGTCGTATTTTGGGGTGGTCTAGCTTTATTAACTTCTGCGTAGTTGGCAATGTATCCTCGGTGGAAATTGTATGGGACACACTTCTGGGCAGCTGCAGCCATGCGGTTAAAGCCGCATCACCACTGATTCTGTGAGGTAACCGCGTTATGTCCTCGTCCTGTGAAGTTCAAGGAGCGGCAGAAGTTGGAAGTGACATAACTGGTCATTTAGAGAGAAATGTTGGTTGTAAAACCAATTATCGCGTGATTACACTCTGTTTTAAACAGCTTTAGTAGTGAGGGGCTCTTGCCCTAGAGTACTGGAGAAGGAGCTTGGCCAATGTCCAGGTTTTGTTTGCTGTGGAGTTGCCACATCTCGGGTAAGTGACAAGGGCTGCTTCAGTGTCTCTTGACCAACCTCCCAACATTATGGCATCAGGTCCGCCCCACCCGCTCGCCAAAATACTAAAGCAGTTTGAAACAGACTATAACTGTGCATTAGATCGACTTGTCTGAAATCCAACGCGGTTAGTGTAAATCAAGGTAATTTTGAAGAAGTTCAAAACGAGAATTATTCTGAAAAGCCTCACCCACCTAACCAAATCCGTACTCTAATACTTGAGCTAGAAAAATACCGAATACAGGTGGTTTTTGGAATTTTCAGCAACCCGAAGCACCCTTTTCTGTAGAATCGCCCACTTTTATTAGGATTTTGGTCACCCTCCTCAGTATTTTATTTATTTATTTATTTATTTATTTTTTTTTTGGGCACGATGGAATCCTACAAAATTAAAAACGAGTGCCTGTGGAATCCAGACATACCTGTACATGTACATGTTGAAGAAGGATTTCACTCTTCACATCCAAGGCATCTAAAAGGTTAAATTCAATCGATTATGCTTGGCTTTGTGATCGATCCGCTGCTTCATTAAAATCGCGTTCATTTCAAGGAGGATCGGTGAATATAATTCTACAAATGATTTACCTGTTACTTTGATTTAAGCCACGTCCATCCATTAAGAACTAGTTGTGATTGTTTCTAGGTGTGATTTCAAAGCGCAGGCTTGAGCCTTTTTTTGATGTTATTTGATGAACTGTTCAGAATCTATTTCATGTAGCGAATATTTTCAAACAAACCTTGTTAATGGTCTATCAGTAATTAGCACTCGTTTTACTCCAAATATAAAACCTACCAGGTATCATTTTTAATGTTTATTGCGACTTGGGAAGTCTGATCAACCGAGCGAAGGGCCTAAAAAACTGAAATAAATTTCGATTACGTACCTATGTATGATAGCCTTTATAATTATGTAAGATTATGTAAGTGTAATGATTACCAAAGATTGTAATATTTCATCAAGGTGCTACTCAATGGGTTTTGAACTTGAATTCCACTGAACTTTTTAAATATGTGCAATTAATAGAACGAGTAGAACTTTTTCAATTGAGTTTTTGGGGTATTTTCAGTTGTTAATTTTTATTGTAGTGCATATTGCACATTTACTGTGCCATTGAAACTTTCGGGGTGTGTGAGATGGGTTTCTTTTTATGTACAGATTCAAAGTCACGCACCCAGAGGAAGAACATTAATGTCGTATAAATGAGTTGATTACTATCAATTTTATTTGAAATTTTGGGCTTATGATGTCAGGAAGATTTATAAAATTTAGAAATGAGATGGCCACTTTGAGTATATAGCATGGACAGGTATTATTAATAGTTCTGGTAATCAACCTTAAGGCGCGTGTACACCAAAGTTGACAAAAGGTTGTTAGCAGAAAACTGAAAGTTGCTCTGCTCAAATTTAGAGCAACTTCGTTGCCAACGAATTGGCTCGTAAGGTTTAGGGAGTAGTGTCGAGGATGTTGGATGAAGGGGGTGCAATTATTGCTGCGGCTGCTGTCATTATTGCCAGCCACTGTACAAGAGACTGTTGAATTGTTGAATGCTAGAGAGAGGTACAGTGGCAGTGACATGATTGCTGATCTCCGAGAGGATAACGTCGACCTGTTGAGTGGTGAGCTGAAGTGGGACGAGAGTGTCAAAAACATTCTGAGAATGACCAGTAGTGACTTTGAGTATTTGATATATTTAATTTTTTTTTCCCTGAAGAGGGACGGGAGGAACGCCTTGTCCTTGTCACTGAGACCAACAGATCTATTGTGACTAACCCCCAACTTAGTTTAGAACCATACTAATGGCCTTTTCTTTCACAAAGTGAAGGAGGTTTTCAGGCCACTCCTTAGCAATATCGGCGGGTACCAGAATCTTAGTGGTGTAACAGCAGAACACTCACAAAGTATATGCTCCGCTGTTTCCACCTCCTCGCGGCAGAGGCGACGTTCAACTGTCTTGACCTTACAGTCTTGTAGTCACTGTCTTAAAGTCTTGTCCTTGATTTTATGAAGTTGATTAAAGGGCAATGGCCAGTGAGGAGACCTGCGAGATTGCTAACGTGTTAACGCCTCAGGGACAGAAAGTGCTTTAGCACGTTTTTTGGAAATGGTTATTAACCTCTTGGCTTGCCTCTGCTCCGGAGTATTCTGCCAATTGATTACACGCTTGTTGTCCTCCCATTTCTTGGATTGCTGAGTCGTATAACTCTTAGTGATCCCCAGCTAGGGTTCAGGACCGATCGGGTAGGACTCCGATCCGTTTTTGGCAAGACGGTCGGCTTCTTCATTGCCCTCAATTAAGTACCCAGAGCAAAGTCAGCTTGTTGCCCTGGGCAGCGGCTTTGAGAGAAAGCAAGCAACTCCAGGTCAGCATTGAGGTAATCGAAAATACAGAAACTGCCTTCAAAGCAGCATGGCTGTCAGACAGAATGTAAATTCTTGCACCTTTGAGTCGGTTCCTGTCAATCTCTTGTGCAAACATTTCTATGACATGGGTTTCTGCCTGATAGATGGTGGCCGCAGTACCCAAGGGCTTAGCCAGACTAAAGTTTGGGCCCCTGATACCCCCCATCACAGATCAATCCGTGTACCACACACGTGAACCTGGTTCAAATTGAGGCAGTCCTCTCTTCCAGCATTCACGATAATTAATTATCACCCTTTTCTGAGCATTGCAAGATGCCTCCTTCAATCTCATTAACGTGAGATGCCAGATCAATTTGACTGAGCTTCTTCATGGAGCTCATACAGTCAGTGAATACGAGTATGAGAGGGTCGGGACCGGTGTGCATGCTGCATGGCGTATCTCAAGGACTGATGAATGGCAACGAGTTCAGCTGTGTAGATTGAAGCGTGCTCCCATAATTGACCTCCCTGACGTCCCATCCATCCTAGAGCCAACTGCAAATATGATGATGTCTCCAGACCGGTCCGTTATAGTTTCCGGAATATCGATATTTTCTTTCGATGGCATCGCAATATCGATACCCTCACTCGTCATCCCAAAACGCTGACGAGGGCTTCCATACCCACCAGCACCGTCGAAACCACTCCACGTTGTATTACTCAAAGTGCAATCATTTACCGAAGTAGACCCTCGAATATTGATGCAGTTTGGTCCAGTTTGGTTTCCCCACTGCATGCTTTTACCCCTCCCCCCCTCCCCCCTCCCGTACAGCTTTGTTCACTGCGACTGAAAACCAACTTCATTTTAATTTGTGTGAGTAATCAGTTCAACAAAGCGCAATATTTGATAAAACGAAAATAATTTTTAAAAACATGTACACATTAAACTCTTCGTACAATTAAGTATTATTTTAGGTGAGTTAGATTTTCATATTTTAGAACTCGTAGAAGTAATTACATTTTTACTACTTTATTAACAAATAATTTTTTAGATCCAATAAAAACTATAATCACGATATCCTAACAAAAATTAAATATTAAAAAAAAAATGCATTTACAAAAAACAAATTTCATTTTTCAAAAATCTCTTTTTCTTCGATTTTTTATGAGAAATATGGCTGTGCCTAAAAGTTTCTAAAATGAGTGTATATAGAGGCATATAGAATATAATGTACCTTCTAAGTTTCGTTTGAGTTCGCCTGTACCGCCCCTGATCCAACTGAAGTAGTGATAACTTCCTTTCGATTTAATTTGCCAAATATTTGCCTTGTTGTTTACATTGGGACAAAAACGAGATCAAAGAGCTTTGATCCCTCTGGATTTTTTTTTTTTTTGGTCCATTTCAATTGAAATATTGCGACTAAGTCGTGTTGGATGATTATACGTGTACTTTTAGTTTGGTACCTAATACCTTCAACAAGGAAACGGTTGGCAAGAATTGTTTACTGAAAATACGAAAGTGCCCTGTGAGCATCAGCTAATCTTATTCTCAACATGTACATATTGTGCTCCAGTTATTTATTTGACAGTTATGTAAATATTGTATACAAGTTGATAATTGGATAGAGAGAAGAGAAATAATTATACCACATTGTTATGTAAATACAATGCCCTACGGCAGGTTTTGTAGACAAATATAATTTTTAATCGCAGAACTGTTGGTTCATTTGTCGTTCACCAGAAACCTCTCTAAAAATGAAAAGTGACTTGGTTAGATCAGATTTAATGTCAAATATGATGCAAACCTGATGCCAAACATGCACTAAAAAATCCACAGTCATGCAGCATGGCTATAAGAGCGAATTTTCGAAGAAATAATTGGTTTTGTGTAAAATGTCTCCATTAAAGAACATGATGTCCATGATGAAGAACATCTCAATTATCAACCACGTTTCTTCATATTCAAAGTGCTCCAAGTTGAGAAAGGAGTAAGATATCGCAATTCTGACTTCCCCATCTTATTCAGCGTGTAAAAACCTTTAAAATGAGGTGTCACTTGTCAGACCGTTTCATTTTTGGAATTTATGGGTGACCCCCCCCCCCCCCTCCCCGACAATCCCCAAAACCCCCCTCAGCTTATAGAAATGTCAACGCTGAACACGACGGTGAAGTCAGAATTGCGTTATCCCATTCCATTATCAGATTAGAGCAGACCATGAAGAACATAACATATCATTTAACATGTGAGTAGATAAACCGGTGTACATGACCATATTTAGCCGTAAATTGGAGGATTTTGGTCAAAAATGACGAGAGGAATGAAAGTGCATTTATATGTGGAAGTGTAAGTTTTTGACGGAATTCTTGAAGTTGGCATTCAGCCGTACATATTGTTAAAGGTAATTTAACCCTCTACAACTTCTTCTCACACCTCTTTCTGCTCAGATGAACGGTTTTAAAGGAACAGAGCAAAAAACGAGGGGTAAAATGAAAAACGGTTGTAACGTTTTTTTTCCAAACTAGTTATTTCAAACTAGTTAAACTAGTTTCTCGTTAAGTTAAGTTTCTCTAGTAAAGCCCTATTTCAAATACGACGAAACCCTTCACAGACTGCCCCCAGTCAAGCGAGAACGTAGTTCAATTCATATGGCATTTATTTATTCATTTATTTATATACCGATGAGCTCAATTTATAGAAGCCCCCCCCCCCCCCTCCTCCAACCACGTTCCTCACGGCTAAATTTCCATAAGCATAAACAAGTTATAGCCACAAATGTATTCAAAGGACGATCTTATTTATTGTCTGTCATTCATGAGCTGGTAATGAGGGGAGCGGAGAAGGATGAATTGGGGGAGGGCAGTTTGCGGCGATGGGTGGGAGGGGAGGAGGGGACAGTTTGTGGCGGTGGGTTGGAAGGGGAGGAGGGTGGCAGTTTGCGGCAATGGGTGTGAAGGGAGGAGGGTGGCAGTTTGTGGCGATGGGTGGGAAGGGGAGTAGGGTGGCAGTTTGTGACGATGGGTGGAAAGGGGGTGTGGGTTGTTCATGCCTCTGTACGGGGGCGGTAGTAGTGTCGTGGGTGGCGGAAGGAGGATGTTCAGTGGACTATTCATTAAATGAAATTTTGCCGCCAGGATTTCTTCTACATCGCCAATATTCACTGCTCTGTAGGGATATCTCAATGTCCTCTTGATATAGCGTTGTCTTCCCTCCTTCATAATCAAAATCCTTCCAAAAAATCCACCTCTATTAGTGAAGGTAAACCTCCTTAACTCGAATTGAGGGGTTTTTATTTAACAAACATTCGAAAAATCAGTCTGAAATAAACAATAATCGCCTCAAATGCCGTAAATCGGTAAGAAAAACTGTTATTTGATGGATCCTTCACACCCATCGATCTAACTGAACATCAATCGATGCCCTACAAAACTAAATGCTTGCATACGAGTCTGCAACACATTGGGACATTTTATGTCAATATTAATAATATCCAATCTTAATAAACCCGTTCAGTAGGTAACAAATTACTTCAAGCAATTGATCACAAAACAACCGGCAGTGTTCACTATATCTATGTAGTTATAACATAAAAATATATATAAGTCTGACATAAATACTAAGAACAAATACGCAAGAAATGCGTTTATATTATAAACTTTATAATTCGAGAGCTTTCGATCGAATGGAGAACGATTTTTGTCCGATGAAAACTACAGAAGTTTCATTTCCCTAGCAACGGCTTGGTTGTAAGTGAAAAATATCGTAAAATGTAGGTAACGCTTTTTGAGGACACTTTTTGGTGACAGTTTTTTATTTTAATGTGCCAAAGCAAAGACATAAAATGTCAAAAGCCGATTTTTGAAAGTTATCGATTTTTGAGTCTGACTATCTCGGAAACGGTTAGGAATTGTTACAAAACGTATCTATACGTATCTATAGAATCAAATTTGTAGATAATTTGTACAGCTTTCATTTCGTATTTAGAACGGTATAACTGAAAACTGAAAAATGGGACCTTTGACTAACCTCCTTCCCCCCCGCCCAAACCCCTTGCGACCATCCTACAAGCCAGGAGTTCGCAAGGGGTCCCTCCATCAGTTGTGATCATACTGTCGATACTGGTATATCGATATCGAATTAAATGCATCGATCGTATCGTTTGATTTCAAATCAAGTAAACTTTCATGAAAACTTTCATTTCTCATAATATTATTTTATTTGAAAAATATTATTTTTCAAATTATTCGATTACAATCGATTTTTTTCTTCAAATGTTCACACCTTTCACTTTTCTACTCGATACCACCAATTTTTTTCCGATGCAAAGTAGAATATCGAAAGGAAAGTATCGATACTATCTAGTATCGGAACAGCCCTTATCGCTAAACGTAAGTGATAAGTTTGAAGTGTTTTCTTCCCGGTGAAATTGGATTTTATGATCCTGACTTTAGGATTGATTCTCAAGTCATGTGAAGAGGTTTCGGTAAATGATGGAAGGCCTATCAGCAAGTGCGATTGGACCGGTAGGTTAATGGACCTTATATATTAATTGTCTAATTGCATCATATAAACAAAACATTGCCTGTAAACGAATTTGGGTAGGTACTTTCGTATTATGCCGACCACACCTTTTTAGATGAAGATTTTGGTTGATTTGATAACCAGATTATTGTAGGGCGGTCAATAAATATCTGGTTTTGTCGTATTGGAAATTTAGGAGTAGACCGTGTTTAACAGTGTTTGGTAACATAATATAATTGTTACCTACTGTCATCGTGGCGTTTTGTGCCGGCAGAGACAACAGCAACACAAACGTTATTGTGAGTTGTTTATTTGTTCAATAGAGATACCTACAGTAGTCCCTCGGTAAACCGGGAGGTATTGGACCAGAGCACTGCCGGATTACTGGAATATATCGAAGAAAAACGCTGTTGTAACACATTGTACAATAAACACTTTTTGTATTCCATTTCAATCGCCTGGATAACGTGCTGGTCCCTTGATTGTATGAGAGGAGTCACATTCGGTGGTGGGAATATGATACGAATAAAACTGTCGGCTGAATTCAACTCATCTTCATCAGCGTGGCCACGGCAGTTGTCCAATTAGCAAAGCTTTCTGTGGTAGTTTCCTTTCCTTCAGAAATCTTTTCACTGAGGGTTTAAACAGTTCATTAAAACCAATCAGCGAATAGATACGGACTTATTCATCCACCCTAATCAACAGGAAGTTAAATGCTCTTAAAAGATTCTTCCCTCCTCGTAAACAAACCGCTCCCGCTCGAAAAACAAAAACTCTGCAAACTCTTGACACACCGGTTTATTATCTGCTTTGTACAGAAACCATATGATGTTCCAAACAGCTCCTTAGTATGAACATTGGCCTGTATTTCAACCGTTTGATTCACTATCGTGTTGACAGGTTCATATCGGCTCAACCTTTGAGCCCTCACTGTGAACGAACGGCTGGTCGTACGAAGCTGCGGATGGTCTGTAATAGGTAATTATATTGTATCCAATAATTCAAAAAGTTTCATGTAAGTGGACATGGTTGCTTCGGTAGCAAAAAATCAACGTGATTCCGTTTTTATAGAACACCATTGTACGGACAAGTACCCAGTACGAATATAATCGGAGATAAATACGCGTGGGAGTTGTTCGTTCTAGACGAGAGAAGGATGTTGCGAGTATGAATACTAAACACCGTGCATATTAAACACTCAATAGTAAGTAGAAGGAAGTAGGTTGATAAAATCAAAAAGGTATTGATCAGGTCAACGTATATTTCACTGGATCAACGTCAACAAGAACGAAAATGTTAGTGAAAAATAGGCGAAAAACTCTATTTTTGCAGTTTTTCAGTAGATTTTTGGGGGATTTGAAGGGTTTCGATCAATGTGAAAAAAGAAGTTGGGGTCATATTTGGATTCAGCATGAAAATTTAATGTCCTACAGATCTAGCCCCATTATAATGTTTTTGGACGAAGTTAGTGATGACCAGAAAAATACACCTTAAAGTTGTAGTAAAATTAACAAGAATCTCAATGAACAGATAAAATCAGCTGTGATTTCATCAAACGTTATGAATTAAAAATCATTTGTCCGACACTCGACATCCCTCATCATTATGAATTTATTACTATTTTTAATATCTTAAAAATTGGTTCAAGTGAAGAGTGCGGACAATTTCCGAGGGAAAATTGACTCTCCAGAAATGTTGGGGAAAAGTGAGTTACAAAGTTAGTCTTTCAAATGGTAATCACTGGTGGTAATCGGACGTGGAGGTGAAAGAGAGCGGGAAAGATGACAAGTGGTTTTAGGTTGTGGTTGGACGTGATGTGAGGGAAGGGGGGTGGGGGTTGTCTGTGCCGGGTGGCTGTTGTCTGTGCCGGGTGGGAAGGGGGGTGGTGGTTGTCCGTGACTGTGGCCACTGACGATCGTTCCAGATGGAGCGGCGTGGACGAAAGAAGGGACGGAGAAGTGGAGTCACTAACGATCACACCACTCCACTCCATACCTCTCCACACCACACCACACCACTACACTCGACTTCCCCTCCACACCATTTCCGCCAGTGCTGCTCCTTTTGGCGTCGGCCAAACGTTTGTACGTCGAAGATAGAAAACGCAAACGAAAGTGGGTGAAACATCTCAACAGATCATTTATTAATTAATGATATTCATAATAACAATTATTCAATCATTAGTGATCTGGACATACCTAAGTGTTATCTTCACAAAAAAACTAATTGCTTGCATACGAGTCTCCAACACATTGGGACATTTTATGTCAGTATTAATAATATCCAATCTTAATAAACCGGTCAGTAACAAATTTATTTTTGATCACATTGATATGGTCGTTTCAGTTAAGACAAATGTATCACGCTGATGGCTAAATCAACAAACATCTAACAAAAATCTAACAAAACAACGAATCCCAGTTTCCTTACGACCAACTTTGTTTGGATGTAGTACTATTTTAATGAAAACAGAAATGTAGGTAACCTCCACCTTAAGCAATTGATCACAAAACCAGCGGCAGTGTTCACTATATCTATATATAACATAAAAATATATATAAGTCTGACATAAATACCAAGAACATACGCAAGAAATGCGTTATAATTCGAGAGCTTTCGATCGAATGGAGAACGATTTTTGTCCGATGAAAACTACAGAAGTTTCATTTCCCTAGCAACGGCTTGGTTGTAAGTGAAAATTATCGTAAAATGTAGGTAACACTTTCTCGTGACAGTTTTTTTATTTTAATGGGCCAAAGTAAAGACATAAAAGGTCAAAATCATAAAAACGTCGAAAAATCGAAAAAAACGGACAACGGATTCCGATTCTGCACCCTCGAAAACACCCATCCATGATAAAATGAGGCCGGCAACTTCCAGGTCACTTTGTTTGTAGATCAGTGTAATTTTTAAGACCATTTTGGATTTCGGGGGAGGTCCCTTTAAAAATCGTTGCCGTTTTCTAAATTTGAATTTATTGATCTTCAAATGGCTGGTCGTAATCTTTCAGGAAATTTGATCACTCGAGGTAATTTTCTTTATTATGAGAAGACGATGACTCAGTTCCTGTTTAGATAACAAAATAATGCAGTCAACCATCCGAGTCATCTCCCGGTTTTAGCGAATTTTCGAAGAAAAGCAAACATCACTATTGTTCTCGGTCGTGCAGAAAAAATCTACAGTCGTGCAACATGGCTATAAGAGCAAATTTTCGAAGAAACAACTGTTTTTATGTAAAATATCTCCATTTTACTGCTTTTCTAATAAATGTTGTCTCGATTTCGGGTCAATGTTGTGGCCCAGCTGATTTTGTGCCGTGTAACACCTCAGTTTCTAGATTTTTCAACGCTGAACACGATGGTGAAGTCAGAATTGCAATATCTCATTTCGTTATCAGATTAGAGCAGACTAACGATGAAGAACATCTTAAGTATCAACCACGTTTCTTCATCTTCAAAGTGCTCCAGTTCGAGAACGGAATAAGATATCGCGATTCTGACTTCACCCTCGTGTTCAGCGTAAGAAAAACCTTTAAAATGATGTAGGTATCACTTGTCAGACTGTTTCATTTTTGGAATTTTTGGGTAACCCCCCCCCCCCCCCCCCCCTTAGAGATTCTGCTCATCTACGAACGAAGCCTTTTTTTTCGAAAATTCGAGTTTTAAAAATTGTGGACCGTGAGCTTCCTTTTTTTCGAAAATTCGCTAATGAAACTGAGCACGTTTACTGACGGAATACTAAGTATTTGTATTGTCAATAATATAATAAGTCTTGTCAATAGTATTGATCGTGTGCGGTGGTGCAGTGTTGAAAATGGTTGACTCGGGTGTTGATCGCTGTATTGACAATACTGATATTGACAATAGTATTGATCGTGGCATCATTAAATAATAACCATAAGCACTTATGGGTAATCCCCCCCCCCCCCCAACACCCGAAAACCCCTTTCAGGGGGCAATAGATTTTTTTTTAAATGGAAATAATGCAATTATTTAGGAAAATGTGCTGTACAGGGTAGACAAATAGAATTTGAAAATGCTACTCTCCTCTGTAACAGAGCTTGTGGTGAGGGCAGGAGTCCTACACAGGCCAAGAGAGTAATGCGAACAAAATTTGAAAAAAATTAAGTTAGATGTAGGTACATAACGTATTTTGGAAAGTTATTTATAACTTAATTTTGAATATTACGTTACATTTATTGAACAAATACATATTTGACACCAATCACTTTACATACTTGCAACGTTTCTCCAAATTAAATAGGTACCTAGCTGGGTTTGCTTGTATACTACGAGTACTTTTAATTTAGTAATAATAGTCTAATAGTGAACTCCACTGTGGAGGAGGCCCTGTCAAAAAGGCCCTATCAAAAACTATAAAACTAAATCTTCAGTTTATTGGCATGCATGAACCCCTCTATCCCAGTGTATCGTATTGAACACAGTTGAACCTAGGCTATGAGCCCCACGTATCCCACTATCCAAAAAGACACAGTTTTTATTTTTTAAATTGCAGCCTTATTATAGGTCCAAGATTTTTTATAATATTTTTCTCGATCATTAGGGAAAATGTTTTTTGCTTGGGTTATTAAGGGTTAATTATCTTAATATAAATCAATGTCGCAAGGTGTGGGGGGGGGGGGGTCAGTAAACCACGCGACGGCCTCGGCCTATAGTTACACATCTTCCCACTACAAACAATAAATTTGAACCCATACAATATTCACTTATTATGTATATACATAAAGATTACAATTGTTGTGAACATTTATATAAAATGTTCATTTAATTTCACTTTGAAGGCATTTACATTAAATTGTTCAACTATCGCAGATATCAAATTTTGATATCTGCGATAGTTGAACAATTCCAACTCGCTAAACGATCGGTAGTATCGATAGCTTATGTATCACAACAACAGATCTAACTTGGCTCTAACTATCGAGATCATTACATGAGAACCGCTCTCTACAGCGACAACAACGTCGAGTCTCTGTGACAAACTCGGTAGGGAACTGTTCCAAATAGCAGGAATACTAGTTGAAGGTCATGAGCGTGGGGGCTTGTGTCATGTCAGTCGACGGAGGGCGTACACAAACAACAGGCTACGAGCTAATACCGGCCGGCATTTGAAGGTACGTTTTGACATCAAACAATACACACCGGCAGTAATATTTAGTAGTGTTAGCAAGGCAGACATCTCCTCGTTGGTTTCACTACACATATACAACTGCTTCATGTGCTTGTACATTTTTTGAAGGATTTTCCAACGATTACATCAGTTGTGCAATGTTTTGGTGCGTTTAAGATTAACAATCACATTTTAATATGGTGATAACTACGTAGTATGGATGCCATCAAGGGCGGATTCCGGGGCAGATTCATAAGCAAGGGCGGTTTTTTAAAGCCAGTTTTGCCCAAAACTTATGTTATGTTGCTTAAATATTAACAATAAAACCAAGCTTTAATTGTACAAAATTTAAGTTCTATCAGAATCTCTACTATAATATTCACCCTAAAATGACTTATCATTAAAAAAAAAAAAATTTTTGTACCCATGAGGGGGGGGGGGGGCGTGCGCCCCCTCTGTATCCGCCTTTGGACGACAGGTGATGTGGAGGTACTAACGGATGTACCTACACCGGTACTTCATAAGTTCAATAATTTTGGTTTACTATTTTGGATAACCTTTGTTTAGAGGGTTGTAGGAGGTGGTAAGAAAGGGAGAAGTTTTTCTGAGCTTTCGGCTGTAATAAGCCATCTTCAGGGCTGCAACATATAATGACATGTAGGTATTGTTTCCTCAACCCGGTCTCTTTCGTTCTGAATAAACTACATGTCAGGTTTATATTGTTGTACCTACTAAGAAACGAAATAAACCTGACATGTAGTTTATTCAGAACGAAAGAGACCGGGTTGACGAAACAATACCTACATGTCATTATATGTTGCAGCCCTGAAGATGGCTTATTACAGCCGAAAGCTCAGAAAAACTTCTCCCTTTCTTACCACCTCCTACAACCCTCTAAACAGACATAGGTTTTTCAACCAAGGAGGTAATGGACAATACAGCAAATTATTTTGGATAATGAAACATTTGAATCGATCGGGTTTATATTTCAAAATACGTATAAATGAAAAAATCGAATTTAAGAAAACGCTGCAAAGTTCATCACCTTCTGTACAGATCCCCCTTCTTTTTAACTCCCTGTTATCTATACAATCGACTTTGTGACATAATAAACCTTTGTGGAAAAATTTGTAGCGTTTGTCATTTGGACGCAGAACATGACTTTTCAACGGGTCTATTAATTAATACGTTAATACATTAATTAATACGTTAATACACAAATTTTGTGTAGATGCGTTACAAGTGATTCAAGGGGTATTTAACATCTAAATTCTACTTCGCAGTTGATTGAACAGCTTTGACAATTAGCAGTTGTTGAGAGAGAAAACATTTTAATTAGGTACAACATCACTGAGTCTTTTTTCTCGTTTCAGACGACCAGGAAATATTTGTTTGTCGTTGACAATGAATTTCGACAACTTGGATTTTGGGTTCTCCGCTTCCCGACCAGTAAAACTACCGCAGGTCATCCATGGAGACGGGAAAAGGCCAACAAAACTGCCACTGACTCCACCGTGAGTTTGATACAATATCTGGATGTAGATTTACGCTGATGTCTTGAACTAGAAGTAATTCTCAACATTAGTTACTTTTAGTTTTATGGGGTCTTCCGCAGTGGGAACTAACTTCCGACCGCCTTTTTGTTGTTTTCGTTCAAAATCTTTTGGAATATCTCTGGAGCTCCCCCTTGTTACCTTGCTACCAAGATTATCTACTAGTATACCAAAAATAGTCGTGAATTGATGTTTTGTGATACAAGTAGGTGATATTTTGCTTCTCCATGGTGCTACAGCCCCTGTCGGGCCTTCCTGCTCAAGTAGCTGTCTTTATCCTGTCCAATCTCGAGCTACAGCCATCCAATTCCTGACGTTGATCCGGTCAGCCAATGGAGACCTGGTCTTCCTTCAGGATTTCCTCATAAAATTCTACTTGGCGTTTCTGTTTCTGGCATGCGGGCAACGTGACCTGTCCAACTCAGCCTCCCAGAATTGATAAACCCGGTAATACGCTGGTAATTGTAAAGGGAATAAATCTCGTGTTCACCTGACTGTTCTGAATATTCTGCCGGAGAATCTTTTGCTTGAAGACATCAAGATCATTTATGTTTTCTGCGTTCCATGTTTCTGACCCATAAGTTAGAACTAGGTGGACAAGAGTCTTATAAAGGAGTAGCTTGGTATTCCTAGACACATTCCAGGACTTGAAATGCCCCACGAATCTAAAGTAGCTCCTGTTGGTGGCTACAAGTCTAGCAGCAATTTCTTGTGACATGTGATAGGTGGCCGTGACAACAGACCCAAGATATGTAAAGGATTCAACACGTTGGAATGTGTACTCTCCCACTGTCATGTGCTGAATTGGTGGCGGGTTCCTCGTAGCGATCATATACTTTGTCTCGATATTGTTGACTACAAGTCAAATTTTTCGTGCTTCCCGGTCCAATGCCAAGAAATCCTCCTTCACATCCCGCTCACTCCTGTCAATTATATCTACTTCGTCTGCATAGGCAAGGATTTAGATTGAAAATAGTGCTGAGGCGATCCAGTCCAGCATCCTTAATTGCTTGATCAAGGGCTGCATTAAACAGGATGCATGCTGATGCGTCTCCCTGTCAAGTCCTCTGGTATTTTGAAAGGAGTCAGACAGGCATTTGACTTCCCTTCACTCAGCATTTGACGTCCCTCTTAGTGAGCTCGACCATCCTTGTCAGCTTCTCAAAAAAGTCAATATTGCTCATTGCATTGTATAGCCTGTCTCGATGGATGGTATCATATGCAGCTCGGAAGTCCATAAAGAGGTGGTGGTTGGTAACATTAAACTACTTAGCCTTCTCCAGGATCATCCTTATCGTGAATATTTAGTCTCCCGCGGATCTATTACATCTGAATTTACACTGATAATTTCCGACATTGTTTGTGGATGGGGCAGATAATGCTCTGGGTCCACTCTAGGGGGAGCTATCCATTCTTCCAATCGCTCACTATCAACTCATGGATAGTTTTGGTTAAGTAGGTAGGTGCCACCGCATTTGAAGAGCTCAGCCAGAATCTGGTCGAGGGGGGGGGGGGGGGTCTTTCAACTTCAATTAGAGTTGGGGGAGGGAGTCATCTTCAATTGGTTGTCGCAGCATTCTAGGTTCCTCCTGCTGTGTTATTTAATTCCTATTCAGATATTGTAATTAGGTGATATTGGTAGCACAGTTCTTGTTAGCCAACAAAGCTTCATATTATAAATATAGCAATCCTACCTAGTAATTCTGCCATAATTATGTCAAGTATGTACATTTACCCCTGCTGCAGTCATCGCCGATTTCGCTTCCCATTAGGTGATAGAATAAAGAAAAGTCCTGAACTTAGACGCCTCCACGGTACCTCCCATCACGGTCCTGTCCGTTGGATATTACACCCAACCACAATGACAACAACTGTGTTTAATAGTTCCCAATACCTACAGTTGCCTACACAAGCCATTTTATGGTAACTATTGAAACAGTGAGTTTTCAACTTGAAATTACGTAAATTTTACATTGTGGAACATGAAGTCGGGCCGTGAAAGTGGTAATCTTTTGGAATGCAGCATCCGTTGAAGTTGAATTGGTTTACTCAAGAGAGACCATGGGGGCCGGGATATCGGCAAAGTCAGTATCTGTCACCTCGACCAGTTAGGGAACTGATACACGAAGATTTGCTGGATATGTTGTGAAACACTTGTTGAGTAAATACTTGGGTCTGGGACGTAGCCAGGGCGTGGGTTTGGGGGATCCTTACGGATTTGTTCCATAACTCCGGGGAAGCATTTCATTGTTCTCCAAGTAGGCCCTAGTCTAGACCCCGATCATCGGAAATTGGACTCCCCTTTATCACAATTCTGGCTACGTCACTGCTTGAGTGCTTGGCATCCCAAACTGGAAATCTCCAGTTATGTAGTTCTTAGCCTGCAGTTTCGTTGCTTTCCTTTTTACGTGCTTCTCTATGTGGTACCTAATTGTTTGAAATGTTCCGTCAAGTACGTACTTGTATCAAGTACCGGTACCGAGTACCATTTTCATTCAATTATTTTTTTGAAATGAATTTCCCATTATTTACCGAGTGTTCTCTTTGGGTGGTTCCCACCTGGGCAAAGCGGAACCGCAACGCCTACGACTAGGCAAGAAAGGAGCAGCCCAAGTGGGTACCTACATCAAAGACCGTTCTGCTCCAAAGATCGTACCACAAGCATCCGGGCGGTTCCTCGTTAGAATTCCCTTACCCAGTTGGGCTGTTACTTTTTGCCCAGTTGGGCGACCATTATCCCCGTTTTTTGCCCAGCTGGGATACGCCAATTAGATTCACACTCGTTATTGGTTACCTATTTACTCCTAATCCGATGTTTGTTACGATTTTCTAGATTTTACTTAGTGGTTGCTCCGGATAAAGTGCGGCCTTTCTGCGACTTGGACGTGGCGGTGACGATTCTCGGAAACTCGCAACCGGTTACTGTAACTGTTGGTCTGCACGGCAACGAAAAAGACAATACTTTTATCAAAATCGCACCCGTCTCTGTGGGACCCAACTCCACACAACTCGTCAAAATTCCGGTGAGAGGAACGTCTACTCTGTTATAACGTCAGCTGTATTGTTATTGATGGGTTGGGCCAATTTAGGAATATCTCAACTCTGATTAAATACAAATATAACGAGATTTGAAGAAGGAGGACAGCGCCACATTTAAGATCAACGCCCTATTTATATTATGTTGCCTAGAAGCACCGTTCTGTTAGCCCAGCTGTCTCTGGAGATCTGTGGCCAACCCTATGACAATGGTATCTGTGTGGGATAATATCCCATATTATTATTATTATTATGTCCCAGTCTTTGTTGATTGAAAACAAAGAAAACAATAAACTTATGAATCAGAAAAAGTGGCTGCACAGCCAACCCACACTCTAGATTTAAATTGAGGAGAGATAGTTTATTGATTAATAATCAATTGTTCGTTAATAAAAACCAAACCTAATCTGAGTCAGTCTCAATTTCATCTTGTTCTGTCAATATAGGACATTTCTTCCCCAGGGCCATGCGAACTGGGTACATCTAACAGTGTACTGTGGCTGACCTATGCATCTTACATGTCACAGTGTAATGGTGCATTTATAATGGAGCAGTGATAAGTGACTAAAAGGAATTAGTAGCGATGATATAACATTGAGCCTTAATCTGTTGCCCTGAACACTCATGTCGGCTCCAGTATAAACGCCCCAGTACGGTTGTCCTCAAAGCCTGCATAATCCATTACACAGATAAGCATCCACATTCATTATACACACGACATTGTTCTCTCTTGGTGCAGAAATGCTAAGATGTAGGGAGGCCTGCTGTTATTAAAGCACCTCGATCTAATTAGATCTATGGTGCCCTCCCTGTTGTTACAGCTCCTCTGTGAGCTCCAGTTGTTTTACCATGTAGATTTCTGGGTCTGGGTTTTCATTGCCCAGGCACAGACACCGGGACCTGGCTAGTCCTTAAGAGTGGCATAGGACGTATTCTGCCGTTTCGTATACTGTCCTCGGCCGGGCTGCTCCTGCATAGATGCTTGTGGAGTCGGCAGTGTCCGGTCAGTTGGCCTACCGTTATCCTCAGCCTGGTGCAGCTGAGGTTTAGTAGGTCTGCAGTGGTGGCATGCGAGGGTTCTTTCATGGATCTTTTTGCGTGCCTCGAGCCTGTGGATATATTCCGTGCGGCTTGAGTTTCTGATAGAAACCACTCTTTTAAGGTGTTTTTCCTGAAGCTTTTGGATACCACACAGTAGGGTTTGGATCGATGATGACGGTATCCAACCCTTTTATGGCCAATGTATCCGCCTCTTCATTCTAGCCCTGAATGCCCTGTCACCCATACCAAGTCCAAGCTGTCCAGAGCATTCTTGCAGTCCATCACAATCTGGAGAGGCTAATGCCTTCAGTGCAGCATGGCTATCAGAATAGATTGCTAACCATCTATAAGGTTTAGCTTTCTGATCTCTATATCACAATGTTCAATGGCGGTAGTCTGAAACACTGTGTCGTGTTGGCCCAGACTCATCGTCATCCTAGTGTCCTTAGACTGTTCATACACACCCGCTCCTGTGCTTCAAGGCATTTTGGAGCCATCAGTGTACCAGATAGAGTGAGTAGTCACTGGAATCTGTTTTTTACATGTCTACTTCTCGGGAAAGAGGATGTGGAATTTCTTATCAAAGCAGTAGTGAGGCGTCATATCCAGTATTGGGTCTGCTTGCTCCCTCAGTTTCCTCTGGGCTGACTCATGCCCGGATATTATAGAATATATAGAATTACAGGATATATAGAAATGCTACTCCTCCCAATACCACCTAAACTAATCCTGAATTGGGCCTTTATCTACTGATACACAGAATGTGCTACAAGAAACTATTTGCCCAAAACCTCACTAATTTCATTTCACTGTATAGATAAAGGAGCTTAAACCAGATGAGTACAATCTCAGCGTACAAGGAGACGATTATTTCAAGTTTGACAGCACAACAAGCCTGCAGTTCGTCGAGAAGTTCCAGAGCATTTTCATTCAAACAGACCGAGCAATGTATAAGCCCGGCCACAAAGTCCAGTTCAGGGTTTTGGTCCTTGACTCAAACTTGAAACCGAGCTCAATGAATAGGGTTGAAGTGACGTTGAAGGTAATCTTGAAATACTTATCACTAGAATTATTACTTTGAAACGCAATTTCTTGAGTACACGCTCCCAATAATCTTTTGCGGCTGGGTCTTTTTTTCAGGATGGGCTCAATAACAAAGTCAAGGAGTGGAAAAAAGTCGAAGCCGTGAGAGGCGTCTACTCAAACGAGATCCAACTATCGGCTCACCCTGTTCTCGGTGACTGGTCGATCGTCGTGAAGGCCAATGGGAAAGAGCAAGTCAAGAAATTCACTGTGGCCGAATACGTACTGCCCAAGTTTGAGGTTTCCGTGGACGTACCTCCGCATGCGACTTATGCGAATAGTTCGGTACCAGTCACAGTATCGGCCAAGTGAGGACGTTCTTTCTCGATCTTAACGTGACTATGTTACTGCCGTCCTTGGCGAGAACGTCTCAAGTTCATTTGTGCGCTTATTGAGATGAGGATTTGCAGTTCTCAATCGGACGCATCTTATGAGCTAGGAACGCTTGTAAAATCACATTGTCCTGTATCAATTTTGCAAGATCAGCTAACCATGCTAAGAACCTACATGTAGAACGTTCCAAGTGAGCCGTAAAATAGCATTATGCAGGGACGAGCTGTCCAGGCTCCAGTCCTATGACCAGTCCAGGTTAATTGGACTATTTAAGTTAACTCAAGGTTTGTTATGCAATGACAGAATGGGGGACTAGATTTGAGAGGTGACTGCTACAGGAGGATACCTATCGCCACAATATTAACCCTTCAAGGTATTGTGGCCATCTAGAGTGATTTGCCAAGGACGGCACGGGTAATTTCATAAAAACTCGTGTTAAGTCAAAACTTATAATAAGGACTTGTGACGTTCCGTAAGGGCGGACAGTGCAATCGTCCTGCTCAAACATCTGAACCAATTCACACTGTATTTTATGTCATTCTAAACCCCTGGATGCCTTTAACAAATAAGCCGCCTGAACACTTCAAATGCCCAATCACTATCAAAATCAACGCGGTGTTCGTTGGTTTCACAGATTGTTCTCTCGTTTCCAGTATTGTTGGATGGTGGGTCATTATGAATACATTGTGTTTATTTATGTGTAAAGGTACACGTTCGGCCAATATGTCAAGGGGGAAGCGACAATCAGAGTGAAGCCTCAGTATATGTTCAACGGCGAAGACACCCAAGATAATTCGAAAGTCATTAAAGTCGACACGGTTGGACAAACTGAGATCGATATAGCGAGTGCTTTGAAGTGAGTTCTGCTCTAATTTTGTCTTATTTGTATGACATATTCCTAATAAGATGTGGGTGTGGTGGAATCTTAGGTGACGGAATGAACGGACTCTAACGCTGACCATTTGATTGTACGACTCAAAACTGAAGTTGACGTCGAAGGTAAATTCACAAAATTTGTCGTGGGGAAAAGATCAACTTGTGATTTCTGTTCAATGGTTGAAGTTCTTCCCTGTAATCCCCATCAGGATAGCCAATGTCAAAAGAGTGATGCCATCCTCTTCTTTTGACATGGATATGTCTTATGGCTTGGGGTCATTCCAAATTTTGCGTGATACAGCTGAGTATAGGTACTATGTAGTATAGTATAGTACCGTAGGACGTTTTACTTGGGGCTGCCCAGACCCTGCAGATCAGCTGAGTGGCTCCTAAAGCTAATTTCCGTACTATTCTTTATGAAGCTTGACTCTAAGCAGAATAGACCCTGCAGATCAGCTGAGGGGCTCCTAAAGCTAACAGACTTATCCTCGATCAGATGTTATCAGAAAAATTACTTAATTTTAAACTTTAAAATGTTTTAAAATAGTAATGTCCCCTCTAGTGTTGACAGCCCTAGTGGTTTCCTGAACTGTCATGGACTCCTCCCATGCGATTCGAGCTTTCCCTACAGTAACTTGTCCTTTTTGAATGACACGGGACTAAGTATTTCCAAGCATTTTTTTTTTTTTTTTGTCTCAATTAACTCCTTTTAATTTTAAGGTCTTATTTGTCTTTTGGTTTGGGAATTTTTAACGATTTATTGGTCGTTTTGGTAGTACTAGTATAGTCAAAAACTGTCGATAGTCCCAATAGTCAGATAGTTGGACACCACTAACCCATGCACCACCTCTCTTTTGCAAATGTTCCGTCTTTCCAAGTATTCCTGATAATTTTTAGGGATCGGATCATATTAGTTCAGCCTACCAGTAGTAACGACGTGTATACAAGTGTAAGACAGGTATCTTGTCCATATTGTATTCACTGTACTGCTCGTTGGGCATCGCGTTTAGCTGCAGCCATCTTTCTTAATAGTAGTATTGCGGGAAAATCCAATATTGTTTGTTGCAGACTTCAAGATAATCAATTCTACGAAAGAACCATCACGTTTGATGTGGCGTTTAAAGAGGACTTGACTGGGAAAGTTCTAAACGGCTCGGCCTCACTCAAACTGCACTACGCCAGGTGTAGGGTTGATTTCCATAGAACGGTCGACTTTATTACTCCTGGAGATGTCTATAAAACTCTTGTAAGTACCTCAAGGAGAATAGAATAATTAAACTAGAGTAGATCATCGGTAATCTTGAGAATATCCATGTTTGGTGCTCTAGCTTATTTTCTTGAGAAAAAAAAACTAACATATAATTAAGATATTGCTGGAAATTGGTTCAGATGCCAGTCAAACCAAAAATCCTTTCACGCTCTTTACTTAGTCGTCCCTATTTACTTACTCTTCTTTACACTAAGGTGTCGAGGTAGCGCAAAAAGATCGCCATCATGATCTCTCGTAAGCCGTTGATCTAGCTTGTTCTAGAGAAAGGTCCCTTAACCCCAGCGACTCTTCCAGATTACTCTCCTTGGAAGTCGCTCCCGATTCATCTTCCATAATTGAGCGGCTGCACATCCAGGATGCTTCTGAATCTTTCGTTCCTGATGCAGTCCCGCTTGGTCTTCCCCTCCACTGTACGGAGGTTACTTATCTCCAGGGCATGGATGGCTCCTCTGCTGAAGGCTAGGTTTCATAGCCATATGTGAGGGATTTTTAGATATTCACCGTTTTTGACATTTCTTTCTCGCTGATGATCTGTTGGGTGCGAAGAAAAGCCTTCCTCCAGCTGCGATCCTGGATTTGATCTCTGTTGTGATCTTCCCGTCCTCTAAGAAAAGAACTCCCAGGTATTTGAATTCTTCCACTTGTGCTAGCAGAGTTCCCCTCACGCTTAGTTTGTGGGTTGGCGTAGTCTGGGAGACCACCATAGCTTTTGTTTTTCCAAGGCCTCATCCCTCATTTCTCCAAGTCCTTTATCCAGAAATTCAGATTCGGCCACCAAGGCCACGTCGTCAGCAAACACGAGCTCACCCACGGTGACCTGGAATAGCCTGCCGTACCCAACATTTTCACGCTCTTTCATGTCCAGTAAACCTCTTTCTCGTACTACTGAAAGGAGTAACCCTTCAATAAATGTCGCAAAAAACCTAAAATTTAGTTATCTGGTTGGTTTGGCACCTTCATAAACATAAACAGAGTGGAGTTTTCCACTAGTTCTCAAAGGATCATTTTGGCATCATCATAATACAAAATGGTGATGGAGTGGGATATGTATAGAGCAGCATTAAGAAGACAAATGTAGGATTCTTCAAGGTGTGTTTGTGTTTGGGATCAGAAATTGTTAGGAAATTAAGGGATCTGCCGTAACATCGCAAGGGTAGAGGAAGAAAAATATTGGGTTTTAGGAGACCTGGAAATGGCTATTTGACTGAAAACTGCATCAAGAAGGCAATACTTGGAGTGGATTGGATAGTTGAAAATACGGTTATTTCTTCATTTTGCTCATGCTGTAATAAGGTGTCACTCTCAAAGAGACATAAGTTCCAGCACTTCATTGTTTATTTCCACTCCCACCTACATATTCGTTTCAAATGTCTCGTTATTTTTGTTGAAATGCAACGATATTTTTTTTATCCAGCTGAAAATTAGCAATTGGGACGATACACCGTTTGCAGGCCTCAAAAATTCTCCGGTTCGAGTGAGGTTTGGTAAAGGATGGGATGACCGTGAGAAGGCGTCCTGGAAGGAATATCAGCTGCCCCAAACTGGTGTCTTAGAGCTCAACTTTGAAACTGACGAAGGCACAGAGATGTTGAACATTGAGGTGAGTCATGATATAAATATCACCATCACATCAGTTATGCTTTCTGAAGGTGAGGATATCTCTGTATACAGGAGATTTCTTAGGACCCAAACTCAAGTTACATGTAGGAAGCTTGGGTGAAAAGTAGGGACTTTGTTTGTCAAATACCTCCTTCCTCCACCCAACCATTAAAGTCATAAAATCGACTAGTTCATATCGTCGTCTATACCTCTCAACTAATACCAGTGTTCTTGTGTTCTTCTACCAGTATAATATGTTCAACAACCATAACATCGTATGTTGAATTATTCATTTAGGCTGAATATATCGGCATTTCTGCATATGATACGGTCGCTAAAAAACAACAGGAAGACAGTAGAAATAGCTCTGCCCTCGACTTGGCCGTTTATAACGACAACACTAAGGTAAGCGGGAGAAAAATCAATTAAATAACTTGGTTGGAAAAAAATCCGAAACAATAATAGAATTGAAAAGAATATAAAACAACGGTTTATTATCTTCCTTGTGCAGATCACCCTTCTGTCTATACCAGACTGTGTTGCAAATCGGCACCATACCATATTCTCACCGTACTCATACCATTAAATGGTATGATAGGAAAGAAATTTTCTTTCCTATCATACCGTACTGTACTATACTAAATCATACATACAATAATATACCATACCATACTCATACCATGTCGTACCAAAATTCGTTTTGAACCCCTTCCCCTTGACCTAGGGTTATGAAAAGTTTCGAGGACCATTGTGGGGTTGGTTGAAACCCATAAAAAAATTTCGTAATTTTAACTCAACGCTAACTGGGCAAAGTGCCGCGGACGGACGGATTTTTTTTTTATTCGATTTTCTGAATCTACGTATCTTGAAACGTAAACCAACAAATTTTGAGGGGGGGGGGGGGTTAAAATTTTTTTTTCTTTGGGCGATTCCAATGGTTCATTATCGAAGATAATAAACCAAAATGAAGTACGCGGTGTGGGTGTGGGAGGGGGCGCAGAGACATAAAAGGTCTCGTCGTATGACGTATTACGTCATACGCTCGTGCGTCATAGGCTCTGACGTACTTGTTGGCCTCCTGCCAGCCGTCTTACGTCATACGCTCGTGCGTCATAGGCTCTGACGCACTAATTGGTCTCCTGCCAGCCGACTTACGTCATTCGCTCGTGCGTCATAGGCTTTGACGTAGTTGTTGGCCACCTGCCAGCCGTCTTACGTCATACGCTCGTGCGTCATAGGCTCTGACGCACTAGTTAGCCTCCTGCCAGCCGTCTTACGTCATACGCTCGTGCGTCATAGGCTCTGACGTACTTGTTGGCCTCCTGCCAGCCGTCTTACGTCATACGCTCGTGCGTCATAGGCTCTGACGTACTTGTTGGCCTCCCGCCAGCCGTCTTACGTCATAAGCTCGTGCGTCATAGGCTCTGACGTACTTGTTGGCCTACTGCCAGCCGTCTTACGTCATACGCTCGTGCGTCATAGGCTCTGACGAACTTGTTGGCCTCCTCAGGTCATTCAAAAGTGAACTAAAAATTACACCGTTTCTTGAGAATTTTTAGAGATCTGACATTGTCGAAATTTCAAAGTTCGTTTTGAACCCCTTCCCCTTGACCTAGGTTTATGAAAAGTTTCGAGGATCATTGTGGGGCTGGTCCAAACCCAGAAACCAAATTTCGTAATTTTAACTCAACGCTAACTGGGCAAAGTGGCGCGTACGGCGGACGGACAGATTTTTTGGTTTATTATCTTCGATAATGAACCATTGGAATTTTTATTCGATTTTCTGAATCTACGTATCTTGAAACGTAAACCAACAAATTTTGAGGGGGGGTTAAAAAAATTTTTCTTTGGGCGATTCCAATGGTTCATCATCGAAGATAATAAACCAAAATGAGGAAATAATAATGAGGTCCATAATACTACACTTACAGTCATCTGAGTCACAGATAAGACGGATTCAATCTAAATTTAATCTGTTTGATTACACAATCGTTAATGAATTTCTATGTTTAGTGTTGTTCGTGGGTAGCCATCTTAGTATTATTATTATTGTAGGGTTGAGGGTTGAAGTTGTTTTGGCTCACATCCCAGTTCAAATCTAAGATGTGACTGACTTTCTCTGTTCAAATTCAATCACGTCCGCTTGAACTTTTACTCAATTTTTCGAGAGAGGTTTGTGGAAAAATTTTTCGTGATGGAGAAACTGTGATTGAAGATTTGAATTCAGCACAAAAAAATACCTAAGAAATGCCAGTTTGGTTTCAGACATCGTACAAACAAAACTGTGTGTACAAAACAGCATTGTGTTATCTGTATTATACTGCTTGATTTGTTCTCTCACTGATTTCATTGCCCTTAGTTGCCCGCTCATATATTTTATTTTCAGTCATAAAGGGCGTACCTGCGTGTGTCCTGATGTTCTTTGGGGTTTCAGATCGGAGATACAGTAGATGTCGATGTTTTCACTTCTGGAGAAGCGTCTTTTTTGTGTTCTCACGTAATCGGTAGAAGCGAGATGACCGAAGCTAAACTAAAAATGTAAGTAGTTTTTAATTACGACGTTTCACTTCCAAACAAGAGTGAAACTGGTATCTCTCCAATACAATATTGGAAGCAGTGGCGTGACTAGGGGTTCGGTCTGGGAGGGAGAGGAAGTGTTGGAAATGGTTTGTATTTAAACAATTGTTCTACAACATTATCCTTAACACTAAAACTCTTTAAATTATCAAGAATTGGGCGTGACTCACTGCAGAAGACGGACATGTCTGCCACAAACCGATACGATATGAAGTCGACTTTTTTCGTTTTTCTCGACGTATTTGAGTTGACAATTGCTCTTCTTGAAGGTCCATTCGATTTCAAATAAACACCTCGAAGTTACACCAAACCTCCTACAACCCTCTAAATAAATTTTGAATTTCGGGAGACAAATACTTGATTCTGCATTCAGCTCGCAAATTTTGTGCCAATTCTTCATCTGCCTGGCGACGACAATGGAAAATCGCATTGAAATGTTCAGGATGTGAATCACAACACTCTTCTGCAAGATTAATTCAGTAAACCTCGTAAAATGTCTCCCGTTATACTTGCAAAGCTCCAAAATTTTACCCGTCTGGGGGGGGGGGGGTCGTTACCCCTCATCCTCCTCCCCCCATCCCATTAGTTACGCCCCTGATGCGGATTTGTATACAAATGCATATTTTACATAAAATTGCATATCTTGAAGGTTTGCCCATAAAATATTCGATATTAGCATATCCAGTGGTTCTGGTTTGCATTTGTCATTTGTCACCAAGAAAACTTGGGTAAAAAAAAGCTAATTCTGATTTTGTTAGTGCATATTTCGGATGTTTCACCGCTTATTTTACTACATAAAACGGGGTTTTTTAGTGCATAAGAATCCGCCCTCTAGTAATGAGTGACGCGTTTCTCTTTTTTGCCAGGCTGCCCGAAGGACAAAACACAATGAGGTTGCAGGTACATGTAACTCCAAACATGGCGCCCGAGTCGCACATCTTGCTGGTGTACGTATCTAACCGAGGAGAAATCGTTGCTGCAGAGAAAGAAATTAGAGTAGAGAACGTAATGTCAAATTATGTGAGTACGGCTTATCAACAGTGCGTCAGTACTTGGTAGGTAATTGGTCACCTACTGATTCATGTACCGACTGATTTTTTGTGTAACTTTTAAATTGCAGGTGAAAATAAGTGCTGTTCCAAATGAAACCGAACCCGGGAAAGAAGTGGCCATTCAGATAGAATCAAAGCCCAACTCTATGGTAGGGTTGATGGGGGTCGATCAGAGCGTTATTCTTCTGAAGAAGGGAAACGACATTTCTCGGGTGAGATCATTACCAGGTTTCTGGAACCCTGTCTTCTTGATTAAGGGTTTACACTGAACAGTGCAATACTGATCGATTAGAGTAATATTAGTTCCACTCAGTTGAAGCAACAAATAACCCTTACAGATGGGTTGGTAGTTTTTTTCTCTAAAATATCGAGGATAGATATTTATTGCACTACGACATGTCAGACATCTGGAATAGACAGAGTTGAATATTATGTAGGGGTGAGATGGCAGGGCCGGATTTGAGCACAGGCGACATAGGCGCGTCCTTGGGGGCCAGCACCACAATGGGGACCGCACCGCAATCAATATTACAGAATTAATGATTTTCAGGCCAGCCTATACAGAATATTTAGAGCAAATTCCCTTAAAAATCACCTTTTAAAACTTGAATTTTCGAAAATTTCAAACCAAAATCCGTTTCAGACCATCCTGAATCCACTGCCAAAAGACACCAAAAATTATATGTATATCATACGAGAATTATATGTCATTCCAGACGATAACACTTGATAGAATTGGGATAAAAGTTCAAATTTCAAAAGTTCAAATTTGCACAAGAAATCTGTTTTGGCAATCAAAAGGCTAAGTTCGTAGATGGGCAGAATTGGGCCACTCTAAGGGAGGTTTTGGGGAGTTTTAGGAGGGTGGAGTTTCACCCATAAATTCCAAAAATGAAACATTCTGACAAGATACACCTCATTTTAAAGGGTTTTTTTAATGCTGAACACGAAGGTGAAATCGGAATTGCGATATCTTATCCCTTTCTCAAACTGGAGCACTTTGAAGATGAAGAAACGTGGTTGTTACTCGATATGATCTTCATGTTAAATCTGCTCTAATCTGGTAACGGAATGAGATGTCGCAATTCTGACTTCACCGTCGTGTTCAGCGTTGAAATGTCCAGAAGCTGAGGAGGGTTTTGGGGAGTTTCACCCATAAATTACAAAAATGAAACGGTCTGTCACGTGACACCCCATTTTAAAGGTTTTTACACTTTGAATAAGATGGTGAAGTCAGAATTGCGATACCTTATTTCGTTCCCAAACTTGAGTAATTTGAAGATGAAGAATATTTGAACATGAAGATTCTTCATGTTAAGTCTGCTCTAATCTGAGAACGGAATGAGATGTCGGAATTCTGACTTCACCGCCGTGTTCATCGTTGAAATGTCCAGAAGCTGAGAAGGGTTTTTGGTGAGTTTAGGGAGGTTCACCCAAAAGTGTGACAAGTGACACCTCATTTTAAAGGTTCTTACACGCTGAATGCGATGGTTAGGTCAGAATTGCTATATCTTAAGCAAAATTGACTGCTGAGCGTTCCAGGACCACCTGCAAGCTAACAGACAGTTCAAAAACAACGATCAAGAAGACAGTGAGCCGCTGTAGACAGTGGTTGGGCGGCGCTGTCAGACCGGGAACGAACCTAACGTTGCTCTGTGTGATATGATTATGGTAAATGTTATTCAAGCTGTCATCGAGCTGATGTGTCCTTTTGTTTCAGAGAGATGTGGAGGAAGAGGTGCGGGGTTACAATAACATTTGGTATGGTGGTGGCCGGAACAAAGGCAGGAGAAGCACGTTTGGATACATTCCTGGATACTCAGTTCGTGACGTATTTAGGGTAAGTAAGAAATATAGAAAATAATGTCTAAAGATTCTACCCGATCACATTGTCGCAAGTGTCTGAGCACTCTGACTCTGCGTTCTGTAGACCACACCAGTTGAGATCAATCTGTGGTAATGGTGATGAACCAAAATTTAGGTTTCAATGCACGAACAGTGGCGGCTCGAGCCTTGGATCACGGGGGGTGCTTTTCAGGGGCGGTTCTAGGGGATCAGATGAAGTGAGGCTCAAGTAAGGGACATGAAGATAGGCAAGAAAAATGTGGAGGGTGTCGGGTCAGGAGCAGATTGACTCTGTCATTGTATAGATAGAACGTTTGTTGTAGAATACTGAACTTACAATAATATTTCGAAAGTTACAATAAATTGATTCCCTACATGATGAGCCAACTTAGAGGACTTGCCAGTAAAGAGGTGACAGCAATCAAGTCCCACCCTGTCCGCCTCAACCACCCAACCGTGCAGACAGGTACACCATTTTATAAAGAAAGAGGGTAGGATATGACGTTCGTTTTTTGGGGAAATCGTATGATTAAATCCTGGTTTACTTATTCAATAGTCTGGAAATTCATTTTACAATAACAAACAACCGAGCACCAAACACAACTAAAAATTTGCCAAGCACACTGGACGTGGACACTTTTAACTTAGAAAACTGATACTGACTGCAATTAATTTTTGATGAGGTCAACACGCGCAAGTAAAGCATTTGACACCACAAAAGTACCAAATAATTTTGGCTGATTTGAGATGACAGATTGCATGAGGAAAGATATCAATGAAAACGAGCGCTCCTGACGGCGGAGTAATGAGTTGTTGTTGCTCCTTGCTAGAAGTTTTGCGCTCTGATTGGTCAATCTCACAGGGCGTCATATTCAAACCGGAAATTTACAAACGGAACTCATAAGGAAATATGAGACAAGGGAGGGGGACAGGAGCAGTTGCTCCAAGGCGCTTCTGATTGGTCAGGTACCCGGTACGGCTGTTTTGCCCGTCGATTCAAATAGTAAAATCCTGTTTTCTGTAGATATCCAACTTACTCTTCAAATGGAATGGGAGAATTTGATTATTATTTTTGGTTTATTGCTGGGGGTGCACATGTTCCTATCAGTAGCCGCCACTGTGTCAGCATATAGTTACTGAGACAGGAACCTTCTATTGGGGCTTTATTCGTCAGGTCCAGAAATGTGTTAAAACCGTGGTCCAGAGGGAGGAAGCTTACACCAAAGAACTGTTTCGTCCGTTTTCCTGCGTTAGGTTGCTTGCGATAGTGTGTTATCAGTGTTTTTCATTTCTGTATAGATCTAAACCATGCTTGTGGCCTTGGTGACAATTGCACCCGAAAATTTCACACGTCGGGAAAACTCGTGCGGGCTCATGATTCTGATTAGTAGTGTCCCTCTGACCCCGTTTCAACAGGGTGGTTAATTGTGTGGCCAATCGTGTTGCCTCTCCAGGCCCCCTTCAGAGGCCTTTGTGGCCAAGCGTGTTTCCCTGTGTAAAACGTCTCACGTGTTATTCATGACGACTCTAACGTACTGGTTCTTTTTCAGAGATCGGGGTGCGTGGTTTTGACGAACGCTTATCTACCTGAAGAAAAAGAGCTCGGTAGGTTGTTGGTATTCCTTGTTACAATTCATATATAATGTGCAGTTACAAAATTACCCAGATAGGCCGTTTTCACTGTCCACCTGACTGCAACTGCTAATCTTTAAGTGGAAATGATAAAATCATTTTGTAGGTAGTTTGGATCCATCACAATACCAACAAGACAATGAAACCAGGGTATATTGAAGTGAGGCGCTCATTGAGCTGTGTGGTGGACCAAGGGGAGCACAGATTCCACGAGTAGTAGGAAGCAGTTGCGTGCAGTAGATTGTGCGTAGGTATGAGCGTTTTGGTTCGGTACATTCTCAGTTTCTGTGCAGCCATGTTGGAGACAGATGGAACTGACACTGACGTTTTAGTCTTGACGTTGACAACTAATGACAAATTCACGCGGAAACCGGCTAGTTAGTCCATGCTTCAATAAAATCAGAAAGCGTTGACACTGGTGTTGATGTCAGTACTAACAAACATCAAGACGACAAGGAACTCCACAATAATGGCGTGCCCTGAGTCCAGCTTTATTTGCTAGCATCACCCGCACTGTTGAAAGCCTAATCGGCTGCCATCGTTGTTGTTTGTCCCTGGATCCCTTGCTCTACCGTTCCTTGCTCTACAGGCCTGTGTCCAGATCCGCAGCTTGTGATCTCAGCATCCCCACAGTATGCAGTTCCCTCGTCACCTCATCAAGCCATCTATTCCTCCGACTCCCCCTCACGCTCTCAGCATTGATCTAGGCCCCTGGTCCATCCTCATTCTGTCAACATGCCCGAGCCACCTTATTCTGTTAGTCTTGTTAAACCTGACAATATCCTCGTTCTCCAGAATTGCTTCAATATCCAGATAGTTCCTCGTCCTCCATCTTGAACCTTCACGAACTCCTCCATTTATACTCCTTATTATTTTTCTTTCGAAAACACGCAGCCTTCTCTCATCATCTGCTCGAAGAGTCCAGTTTCACTACCGAAGGGTTTTCCAGGCGAACCAGGGATGCGGAGAAAGAGGAGGCGTCACGAGAATAATTTTATACTGGCAAAATAAGCTCTATTGCCAGCCAAGCCTTAAGCTAATCTCATTCTGAAACATGAAACTGAACACTTAATAACACTGAAAACGTGGAACGCAATCACTTCAAAATTCTTCTTCTGATCAAAACTGCCCACGAAACTGCTCTCTTATATACGTGGACTACTGTGTCAGCTATAGTTAGTTAAGGAGCAACAATGCTTCTCTAGAATTACTGCATTTGTGCTTCCAATGCCGATTGCAGAACAAGTAAGACGTGTCAGTGTCCGCTCAAAATCGGCGAGTCAAAGGAAATCCGAGTCAAGACACTCCTTCGGCCGAGCCCTTATAAGAACCTTCAGTTCAGACAGGCTAAATCCAGGGATCATGGTACGCTCTGACTTCATTGAAACTTGGATTTGGGACTTGTTTGAACAACGGTTAGTAATTTTGAGGTCGATTACTGGACGAATTGTGACCTGGTCGTTTGGTTACTGAGGCAGCACAAATTCATTCCATATTTTTAATCTGTGTAAACGCTAAGCTGAACCAATTTTGAACTACTGCCCGAATCCCTCTGTCCCATGTTTTTCGTGTAAGTTTCCAGAAACCCTGATTTGAAACTACTGTTCTCATGAATTTCCAGGTGATGACCTTCATGTGGTTCGAATTTCAACTTTGTGCTAGAATTTGCTGTAACGAGGGATCTAGAAGCCAAAACAATGTCCACTTTTTTGACGTTATTTTGTCCTTTACTTCGTTCAGTACAAGGGTCAAACGTATTAAAGTCGTCACTAAACCTTATGAATGAATTTAAATTGTTCACTAATTACTTTCTGACTCCTTGAAAAATGACTTAATTTTTTCTGCTTAGCCTCTTCACGTAACTTGCATTGGACTATCTATATAAAAATATCGATGTATCAATAGAACATATCGATATTTCGATACTATGGACTATCGATGGCCGTCCCTATAATGAGGCCAGCGTCTCCAAGGTAAAACGTCTTATCTCGATTTTCACAGAGTTGACGTGTTTGTCCCCAGAATGTTAAGTACCTATGATTGAATGACATAAGTCGTTTTTGAAGCTGCACATAAGGCGTTTATCTTTTGATCTATTTGAGATGAGGCGTTCTACCTTGGAACACCACAATTTTTGATTTTTCCGATTGAAAATTTCACCATTTTGAAAATTAGGGTGATGGGTGGGGGGGGGGGGGTTATAAAAAAAAAGATTTTCGAAAATTTTTGAAATAAGGCGTTCTTCCTTTTTACGGCAGTATAAATTTTGGCCACCCTATACCTATATTGAGGTCAAATCTCATTGTCGTGGCCTGTCCCCAGGTCAGTTTTTGAACGTTATTTGAACCTCTACCTTCCTTATTGATGGCTTAGCCGGAAACAGTTGCATTAAATTACAAATTGAATGATTAGAAATTAAATTTCTAATCTTGTTAATTTGTCCAAATTTCTAATTAATTTGTATTTTGTACAAATTTTCGTACAATTTGAAATTTTAGAAGAGCAAAAAAATATTTAAATTCCAAACCTTCGATTGTCCCTTAAACTAAGAATCACCCATATTATTTGCTCGTGAACCTTTGATTCGTTTTATACAATTAAGTTGTCTACAGTAGGTATATCATGGTACTTTGCAACTAACTACAGTGAAGTAGAATAAGTTTTTGTGCAGTCCTTCAATGATGCTCTTTGATCCACAAGGACCTGACGATGGACGAGTATTCTTCAAGTGCTTTCGTTCAGATACACAAGTTGTTGCTACATCCAAGAAGGTTGTTGCGAAATCCACGAAGGTTGCACTAAAGGAAAACCCAGTGTTTCAACCGGTGGTGGTTCGTTCAGTATTTCCAGAAACCTGGATTTGGGACTTTGAAGAGTTAGGGTTAGTTGCTACTTTATCAATTAGTATGATCTATCTGCATGATTCTGTCCCACTCCTATGCGTTGTATGAACCATTTTTTCAATGTTCGCCGCTCTGCCTTGATAAGTTGCATAAGTTGCACAGTTGTGACATATCCTTGCCGTTTTCACTCATCGAGCGCTATCACCTTGTATCTCGCTATCTCGATGACTACTATTTCTTTCGCTGCCGTTGTCTGGAGGGGGTTGGTTGGTACATGATGGTGCTGTCAACGAATTAATAGAACCGCATCGTTCGAACGTTTGATTCGTTCATGTAATCAATTTGCCAGTATGCTGTGTTAACCTTACACCATATTACAGTGAGGTAGAATATTTTTGCAGACCTCCCAAATATGATGCTCTTTGGTTCAGCACCCTCGCCTGCCCTGATGATGGCCAGTCCACTTTCGGGTTCGCCTAGAGTTTACAAAGGTCTCTCGAAAACTGCGCGACCTAAAAATCCAGTACCGCCACCAGTGGTGGTTCGTACAGTGTTTCCAGAAACCTGGATTTGGGACTTTGAAGAGTTAGGGTTAGTTGCTACTTGATCAATTAATATCTTCGATTTGCATGATTCTGTCCCTCTATTATGCACTGTATGAGCTATTATTCTAATAATCGTCGCTCTTCCTTGTCAACATGCTTTAACAATGCTACGCTTTTGTGAAAAATCCTTGCACTTGTCACTAGAAGCCATTATGTGATATCACCTTGAATGTAGTGACTTATGACTCACCATGGTGTGGGGTTGTTCATGTTGCCAGGTGGGGGGGGGGGGGCTGGAAGCGATCCTTTCTTCCGCCGCTGCAATGCACTCCTGCTGCTGTCCTTCCATAGATCGCATCGGCATCCAGTCGACGCGTATTTGTTTGTGAACGTCAAAAGTAGTCCACCGCAATATGTGTAATGGTCAAGTGACATTGTGTACATTTAGATGACCGTGAACTCAACTGTTTCATTTCTGGGGTCTTTGATCTGTTAATACTCTTTGCAGGGCTCAAGGGAAAACTTCTATTCGCAAAATCGTCCCAGACACGATAACGTCCTGGATCATTTCTGGGTTCTCCATCAGCCCTGATTTCGGCCTCGGCCTCTCTGATGATCCAGCGCAAGTGAGTGCCGCAGTGTGTATAATTATTCTATTATATCCCCATACAGCGTAATATTTTGTCAGTATTGAAATCTTGTGTTAATCATTTGTCAATAGGTCAGAGTGTTCCGTCCCTTTTTCATCTCCTTGAACCTCCCGTACTCCGTCACCCGAGAGGAATCAATGATTCTACCCGTCAACGTCTTCAATTACATGGACAAAGAACTCAAAGTGGAAGTCACTCTTGAAAATCCTGGGTGGTTTAGTTTTGGTCCGAGTGTGTCATCAGCCAACAGTAAGAAGAAAAGTAAGTTCCCTTTGTACATCTACAACGACCCACAGTATTGACTTTGCCCAATCCAGGCCACAGGTTTGTTTCTGTTAGGAGCTGATGATTTCGCCAGGCTAAGACATGCTAGAACAGGCTCCGCCTTGTTAAGATAACCAATTGATATACTCAACGAACAGCGACCTTACTTTACTTTCATCTACTTTGAAGATCACGCTTTTTACTGCGTCTAAATTGCAATCCATAATAAATTATTTATCCTCAAACAGAAAACAATTCCGATGGTGCAAGAACCAAAACTGTGTTAGTGGCACCAAACTCCGCTGCTGTTGTTAACTTCGTAATAACCCCCAAACAAGTTGGGCACCTCGAGCTTAAGGTAACCGCCAGGAGTGCCTTAGCTGGAGATGGTGTCAGTCGTAAGCTACTTGTCAAGGTTTGTATGATGTCTTGTAATTATTTTCAAAATATTTTTTTTTAATCTTGAATTTGAACACATTTTTTACTGTGATGACACAATTGTATGACTATAGCCTGAAGGAGAGACCCAGTACCGGACAAAAGGTATTTTTGTTGACCTCAGAACAACAAAACAATTCACGTCGGATGTAGAGCTGGACATACCTGAAGACATAGTACCAGATTCTGAGGTTATCGAATTGTCTGTTGTTGGTAAGTCATTATTTCAGTTTGTTTCTGTTTCACTTAAGACCAATGTTTAGAATCCTAAAGTGAATTAAAATAGTTAAACCAGTCGTTGAGTCTGCTGGGGCGCTACAAAATTTGTCCAATGTGGCGCTCGTCCATCTGACGCATTTCATATGTTACGCATATTTATATTATAAATCATTCTATTAAATCAGGTGACCTCTTGGGATCAGCTCTGGAAAACCTGGACAAATTAATACGCCAGCCTTTCGGCTGTGGTGAACAGAACATGTTGAACTTCGTACCGAACATAGTGATACTGGATTACTTGAAGGTGAGCACTCGATCACGTTATTAGGGGTACCTATCCAAATCCGGGGCGCCAGTGTCATCGGACCGGCCCACGTCTGCTAATGACTTGTGTTCTGTTCTCACAGGGGTAGAATCCTAGTGCTGCCACTGCCTAAACCAGTGGCGGCAATTCCAGTGTTGCCACTTACAACAACTTGTTGATGTTGTGATCAGTTGGATGAAAAAACACTGGCCAACAAAAAATGTGTTGTTTGGTGCAGAGGAGATAACGGTTGGTGTTAGGATTTTTCGGTGTGCTGAAAGCAAATGTGAAACCCGTTTTTCGCCCTCAGGTCTAGTTTTTGAGATATAGGTAGCTCATATCTACGGTGTCAGAGCAACACACCCTATCGTCATTTTGGTCAAAAATGAGTTATGCATGTCGTTGGAAAGCTCTTCGCGCGGCGGATCCAATGAAATTCACGGTTCTAGCAAAACCTTAACAGATTGCAAGTGGACTTACAGATAACACACCCTATCATCATGATGACGGCAATACTCCCTATCCACAACGAGAATACAGAGTTTTCCGGCAGGAACATCTTGTTTATTGGGTCTTGAATACCGATTTATAACAGAAAATAAACGCTTGCATACGAGTCTGCAACACATTGAGACATTTTCATGTTGTGTGCAAACAAACTTCGTATCAAGTCATGCGCATATCATAATTCGAATTTAGAGTTCCCTCAAGAGTTTGTATACCCAGTATCAGCTTTCTAGGATGATCAGGGCCGAAACTGGGAAGTAATATCAAACTGTAAAGTACCTACCTAATTCCAATAACGAACAACTTCACTTCTGATGGTCATAATCATCATTGTGGCGACTTGGGACAATTTTCGTGAGCAAATTTCGTGACGATTTTTCGTGACGATTTTCGTGACGATTTTTTTGTTATGTGCCATATGAAAGACATGAAAATGTCAAAACGCTATGAGAAAAGGTTCAGAAAGACTCCAGGTGTACGAGTAAATCATTGGCGACCAGAGTTTTGGCTCTGCTGAAAATTGGCCATAATGATGATAGGGTATGTTGCTCTGAGACCGTCGATATAGGTACCTCTTTTCTAGCTACGTTTGTGTGTTAAAAATTTTTCCTCAAAAAATCCTTGTTATTTTTTCACTTCAATCACTCTTTCTATGGTTTTTGGGGTCCAGAACCCGAATTTGAAATCTGATTTTAATTATGTTCTTCCATTCCATGGAAAACAGTTGACAAATTACACACAAAAATCCAAAAAAACAAGGTTTTATACTTTTTTAAATGCGTTTTTTGAGAAAACTGCGGCAGATAAAAAATTTTTCACTTTAACTAGAATGTGTTTTGACCTGACAATAATTGGTTCTTAACGAATTTGGAGTAAAAAATGCGACTTTCTGACCCATGCGCACTCTCTAGTATAGATACTGACAGGCAAATTAAAACGGTGTTGGCCCTTGGAACTCGCTGAAGTAATCAGTATGGCCCCAAGGCTGAAAAGTTCGGAAACAATTTAGTTAGAACAAAAATTATTTTTCAATTTAATTTAATTTGACTGCAGTTGTTGTTTTTTCATTGTCAACGAAATATATATTAATGAATGACTGCTCACTCATGTTGTTATGTATCTTCTAACAGACAACGAATCAACTGACAAGCAGCATACAGCAAAAAGCATTGAAGTACCTTGAACTTGGATACCAGAGAGAACTGACATATAAACACAAAGATCATTCGTACAGTGCCTTTGGAGAGCATGATAAAAGCGGGAGCACTTGGTAAAGCAATATTTTCTATTTTCGTCAAGTATATGTAGGTACAGTTCACCAATTCAACATTGATGCATTCTCTTCATCTACTGCTACTTACATTAGTACATTAGTTGTAGAAATAAATTAATACATAGTTTGATACAATTCTTTACAGGCTCACAGCATTTGTGGCCAAGTCGTTCAAACAAGCTCAAAAGTTCATAGATATTGAAGCTTCTGCTGTAATAGAACCCCTCCGGTGGATCGCTGGCAAGCAGAATCGTAATGGCAAGTATACCATAAGTTCGCTGCACCTTACAATGGGTATAGTTTGGTAAATTATATACAAATAAAGCTGGTGTGGAGAAAGGCGAATGGTGTAGTACTTCCTATATTTGGGGCTGAATCATCAATTTACAATTTTCTGAGCTGAATATTCTGTGATGAAATGACTTCTCCATCTGATGAAGTTGACAACCCTAACCCAATACTGTCTCCGCAGCTGTGACAGCAGTCTTTCCATCTGAATTTAGAGTGTGCAAGGTAGACCTGGTTTTTAAGGTTCAGCTAGTACTTACCTGCCATTATTACAGTAGCTATAGTTTTCTTTGGTATTTGAGATGTAAACTTTGTATCCCACGTGGTCCCTTGGTATTGATTCAGTAGGACTCCTAAAGGTGTAAACTGTCTCCCTTAGCGAAAAGGTCGTATGTGCAGATATCTTACTTTTGGGAAATCGGCCAAATAGGTTTTGCGTTGAAATTCTCCAATATTGGCGATAGTTTCCAAAATAATCTTGAACTTGAACATTCTCCTCGTAAAAAAGTTCGTGCTGGATCGAATGGCGATGTCAGAAATTGAGTTTTATACCCAAGATACCAAAAAACGCCGTACGAATAATTCGTAATTTTTGTCCAAAATAATTATTTCTTTCTCGTCTTGTGGACTAAAATTGGAGATAATTTACTAATCAAGAAACTCGTATTATTATAATAAATACAAAACTGCAATTCACTTTAAATATCGTTTGGCACACAACAATAATGAAACTTAATCAACAACAGTACCTTCCAACTTACAAGATGAATCACAATCCTGTATAATAAATCACAATTTGAAAAGTTGCCTAACTACCAAACATGGATTCTGGTGAACCTCAAGTGTGGTACATGGATTTACATTGTTTTTCAACGCTGATTCCCATCTTCCGCTATCCGTTTCTTGATTTTATCGAAATAATGGCCGAAATTCGGTCATTTTGCGTGAAAAAATCGTCTTTTCAGGCGTGTTCGCACATGAAATTTCGTGATTTTCCATTCTCTTTCCCTCCTTCTTTCTCAACCGGGCTGGGGACCGGCTATGGCGAAGTTAAAAGAAAATGAATACGAACACTTCCTTTAAAAAAAAAAAAAGTTGAAAAATGTGAAAAAAATGGTTCCTTCTGTTTACAGGCGTTCGATGTAAGTGTGCCTGATGTACATACAACCATCAATCAATTTTTTCAAATTTCATATAATATATAAATTATGAAGAGTACAGGGGAAGAATATTACATGTCCATAAAAGCTGATCTCGAGAAAAACCATTATTAAGGTTTAACCACGTTTTGAGGAAAGGGAATGATCAAGATTCAAAAAGACTTCAGATGTTTGCACATATTTTTATTTTTTGAATCTCGATCATTCCCTTTCCTCAAAACGTTTTTAAATCTTAATAATGGTTTTTCTCGAGATCAGCTTGTATGGACATGTATCATTCTTCCCCTGTACTCTTCATATGATAATAGAAGGTCCTTGCCCATAAATAGGAAGATGAAAAAAAAACTTTTTTACCCATATTTTGGCGTTTTCTAGGGGGGGGGTGATCGTCTCGTGGGTCACCCCCTGTATATACGAATTTCGTATCAACAAAAAAGCATGCAAGTTTGCATCAACAACAAAAAAACCCCCCGGCGTTTGGTTTAGTAGAATAGAAATCTTCAAATGTATAATAAGAATGCACTTGAATATCAAGTGTAAAAAATTATGTTCTTATTTCCCTCGTTATCTCATTGATGGGTGGTTTCCACGACAATAGGTAAATAGGGTGCAGAAGAATCTTAACTGAGATGCGAAATTAGTAGCAACTAAATCGTATCTGGTGCCAGTTACGAATTTTGGTGTACTGAAAAGGACACTTAAGAACATTTACTAAACCCACGGAATTGACATAAAGCCGGTATTCGTACGCTTGATATGAGGCACTTCCCATGAAGATAATACAATGGAGAGTTATTATTACTCTAGGACTACGCATTATTACTCTAGGACTACGAAAATCTGTATAAAACACCTGCCAAAACGGGGGGATATCATTCACTCATGGACGGCAGTAAATGGACACGATGATGTAATTAAACCACCTGTTCAATTCTACACTGTAGGGAGTTTTTCTGAAGTGGGACAAGTGTGGCACAAACAGATGCAGGGAGGCGGCTCCAACGGCCTCGCTCTCACTGCCTACGTCCTCACCGCCTTCGTCGAGGCGATGAGCTTGACTGATGAATTCAAAGAAAATATCGACAGAGCTACCAGATTCATCAACGAGCAAATCGAGAAGGGCAAAGCTGACACGTACTCATTGGCAGTCACCTCGTACGTTCTCAACTTCGCCGACCATCCCGCAAAAGACAAAGCGTTTCAGCTCATGGAATCTAAATCCAAAACCGAAGGTAACCAAACAGCCTATAAAATGGATTTTCAAGGTTTATTATAGGAAGGGCTATTTCGGTACACTGGTAACATATTGTCACGTCCCAGAGCACTTGGAGAAAAAAATTCAACAGCTACACGGAATTTGGCATGTAGTGATCGCTACTAGCAGGGGCGTCGCCTTGAAGCCTCCTCCCCCCCCCCCCCCCACAGAATCTGGGAAAGAGAAAAGCAACAAGTTGGGAAATCAGTGGTACAAGAAAAATATTTTTTTTAAATGGAATAAAATTTAAATATTTGCGAAAATCTATCAAAGCTTGAAATTTTTTTGACTCGGACAAATCCCTATAATTTTACACTCCCCCTCCCCCACCAGCTAAAATTCCCCAAAACCCCCTCAGCCTATAGATTTTTTAACGCTCAACACGATGTTGAATTCAGAATAGCGATATCTCATTCCGTTATTAGATTAGAGCAGATGAACCATGGAGAACATCTCAATTTTTGGAATTTACGAGTAACCCCCCCCCCCCCTCCAACACCCCTAGGGAATAAATTTGGAGGTGTACGAATTTTTCGGACTTCAGATTTGGATTCAGCACAAATACATAAGAATAAGAATACACTATTCTGGTCTCCAGATTTTTATTTATTTATTTATTTATTTTTCATTGGCGGGGCTGTGTAATAGTACCTAGTACCTCAACGACAGCGACTCATTGCCTAACTTTGGCTACATGTATAACTTGCACGTTGAATCTGTTCAAAGCTGTGACGAAATGGTGGGAAAAAGAAAAAGGCAAAGGGAACGAAGGAAACGACAACCCTTGGGACACTTGCATTCCGAATGCTATCAATGTGGAAGTCACATCGTACGCCATGCTGAGCTACCTCTACAGGGACATGCACACCGAAGCTCTGCCGATCTTACGTTGGCTTTTGTCTCAACAGAATAGCAATGGCGGCTTTGCATCTACCCAGGTCGGTATGAAATGAAATGAAATGAAATGAAAAAAGTTTTATTTCTCAAGTAAATGCATAAATACAGGTTGAAAAAATTGTTGTACAGAAACTATTCCCCTGTGTGGGCGAGTGCCCGTGGTAGGGAGAAGAGCCGTGCTAGCGAGCTATTAATCGCAATCACAATGGAACATGCCTACGTATTATTCTTTTCAAATCTTAGTAGCTATTTTCTATAATTAAAAAAAAATGTTACAATCCTGCATATTATTCTTCCTTCTAGATATTAGTTGCCATACTTGCTTATTATTTATTAATTGCTTTCTTAGTTGTTTACATGCTGGTTGTTAATGTAAAAGCCTTTCAACAATTTGTTAGTTTGAAGAGGATGCTCAAATAACTTTTTTTTTAAATTTGGCGGAAGCAGATTGTATTGTATTATTCCCTTGTACCTATAGATACTCTGCGCCGCCGTCGTGCGGTATTGAGGAAGCGCCATGTGCCCCAAAAGTTGAAAACGGGTGCTGGTCAAATGCCGTGGGAAACTAAAAGAGCCTTCTTTTAGGATTTGTTTGATTGAGCTGATTTTAATTAAATTGGTTATATTTAAGATATTCATTTGTTTGAATAAGGGCGCGGTATGAGCAAGATAGCTGCTATTAGAAATTATTCTAATGAGGGCTTTTTGAGTTAAAACTATCGAATTCAGTGTTGTGGCACAAGCGCTTCCCCAAGCTGGCAGAGCATAAAGAATAATTGACTGAGCAAGAGCAAAATACACCATCCTGAGAAGAGATCTTGACAGTACCGATCGTAATCTGGCAAAAACATAAATAAGCTTTCGCAAGTTTTTATTAACATATGCCACTTGCTTTTGCCATTTCATGTTAGATTCAAAAACTACGCCCAAATACTTAATATCAGTGCTTTGTACTATTGCCGGGCATGTTAAGCATAGGGACAAATCACAAGCTGTCGTGTGAACCCGGATATCGGACATTGGCATTATCGTGTCATGAGGCTTAGAAAGATAGAATGGGATGTAAACTGTTTTTTTCAAATTCAGAGATAGTTTATTCCAGTTTATATAGTTTAAGCCAAGAATTTACAACCTGAATACCTCTTTTTGCTCGGCCATGAGTAGTTTCCCACTTGTCACTGCTAAAAAAGAGCACAGTATCATCTGCGAACATCAAGGGCTCCCCTGGGAAATTCAGGTGCCCCAAATCATTAACATACATTACGAAAAAAACAGGACCCAGGACCGTACCCTGAGGAACTCCGAAGGATTCATTAGCAATACAAGAACTCAGGGTACCATTTAGCTTAACCATTTGTTTTCTGTTGCCAAGATAAGTTTTTATCCAATTATACTCAGCACATTTTATGCCAAAGTTTTGTAGCTTACCTAAAAACAAGCTGTGTGAAATTGTGTCGAATGCTTTACTAAGGTCGAGAAATATAGCAAGCGGTTTATTTCCCTTATCAAGCTCTTTAATAATTTTGTAGTTCAATGTGCATATCGCGTCTTGCGTACTTTTCTGGTGTCTGAACCCAAATTGAGCCTCACTGAGCATTCCGCTTCGCTCCAAGTAGTTTACCAGTTGAGATTTATAGGCCTTTTCTAATATTTTAGCAACATTGCTAACAAGGGATATTGGGCGATAGTTGCTCGCGTCCTCTCTGTCTCCCGTTTTGTATAAAGGGGTTATCAATGAAGTCTTTAAGTTAGATGGGAATATACCTTGCTGGAAACTTAGGTTTATCAAATGCTTTAATGGTTTCGCAATAAGATTTTTGGTTTCAGAGTTTTGGTTTAAGATTTCGATGGATTTCAACCACAAGTATTCAAGTTTGGTTTGTAGATTTTGTAAATTTATCACTTCGCCGGTCGCCCCCATATTCATAACACGAGCGGTCGCATGGCTCAATTTTTGCGCCACTCATGTTTTTAGTTATTCATACGTGTCCAAACATCAATAATAGTTTTGATAAGTCAAGATAATAATGGGAAAGATGTGTAAGAACCGAATAAAGCTGGAATTCAAAAAGGAATTCAACATTATATTTCATAACATGGCCGGTCGCGTGGCGCATTTTTTGCGTCACTCAATTCGTTAGTTTCTAGTGAACTGAAAAGAGTTCTAACGATGCTGGATTTGGGAGGAAAGGGGGGACAAGAATAAACTAGAAGAATAGAAAATGGGGTTTCCCCATGAGGTCAACCCCTTTGTCAGCGGTCACTTCAAACGTCTAACGATTGTGTGTTAAAGCTGCAAATGTTTTATTTTCCTTTCGATTCTTATCAACAGGATACAGTGATTGCATTGGGATCAATAGCAAAACTGGCGAAGAAAATCGTGACAAAGGACGCGGCCATGAGTATCACGTTTGATTACCAGGGTGGTCCAACTAAAATCAATGTGAACCAGGACAACAAGCTGGTACTCCAGAGTGCTGAAGTATGTTAACGTTATAACTCGAATAATTCCAGTAAAATTGTAGGGTTTCCATCTCGTAGTAATTATGAGGCATAACACATTCCAACTGGAAAATTTTTAAAATTCTTAATCAGTTGCTCTTAAATGTTGCATACAGTTCTAGTTTTTATTTCAGCTTCCCAGCCGAAAAATCAGGAATGTTACTGTCGACGCTAAAGGAACCGGATTGGCCATGGTTCAAATATCATACAGGTTAATCACGATCATATTTTAATTTATGAAATTGATAACGTTCTCCTGTTACTTCGAACTAGTGGGAGTTTGAAAAAGTGCAAGAAGATGATTAGGTGAGAGCTCAAGTTTGAATTCGAAAATTGGAATTCCTTGGGACCTACATGATGTAACAAGATTTTCTGTGGTAAGGGTCTGCAGGGCCTAGGTTGGCAGGTTTTCGAAGGATATCTCAGACTGTGATTGAGTTGAAGTTTTGAAATGCCGGGGGGGGGGGGGGGGGGGGATGCTAACTTCACCTGTCTTACCATGTCGAGGGTCTCACGGCAACTTCCCACATCGTCGTTTGGCCGACTTTTCAGCAGAGCCAAAAACCCATCTGCCAATGACTATGTTTACTGAGTAATTGACTAAAATAAATCGTGAGATTTAGTGTTACCTAACATAGGTACCTAACTTATACTTAGTTAGATCAATCCGCCGGGGGAAGACGCTTCGAATGGTATGCATAACTCATTTCGGCCAAAAGTGACGATGTGGGGTGTTGTCGTGAGACCCTCGATATATGGTCGTATATATACGACTAAAATCATAGTGGTTTGCATTACAGAAAAGTTTACATTTTTGGAGCATGTTCGTTGTGAATTCAAGGCCTGTAACGGTTGACTACAACAAATTTATGATTCTGTTTCAGATACAACGTTGATAAAAAAGGCGTTTTTCCACTCTTCAACTTGTCACCCAAAGTTGATGAAGCTTCAACCAGAGATCATTTAATACTCGCTGTATCCACCTCGTAAGTCAATTGTACAGGATGCGGCAGGGAAGACGAACGTTAATTACTCGTACCATCAAAAAATAAGTATTGGTCTGGAAAAATGCTTAACAGAATGAGCAGAAAAGAATTATGAATTAGGTATCAATTGTGAAACACAACATCTGACATGTGGGGGCCACGAGCAGCAATGCATATCTGAAGCCTTTCTTGGAAGTCTGCCGTAACCCTCTCCAGCATCGGTCTCTGGATTCTAGCAGTTTCTTCGGAAATCGCTTCCAAGGCTGGAAGCAAGCTTTGACTGGTAAAAAAAGTAGGACTCTACAAACCTAATGGCACCAACCTCACCTCGGTAGGTCCATCGGTGTGAGAGCAACAGCCATTTCCTAAACGGGCTACTAGGTGTGTCCTGAAAGTGTATAGTGTGTAGAAAAATTAATGCGACCACAGTTTTCAACGAACTAAACTCGTTCTGGTCTTGTTTTGAAGGTTAGGAGTAAAGCAGTGTAGCCAACATAGTAAGAAAATACTCCCTACGGTCGTGAGAGCCTCAATAGTTTCAGTGACTTTCAGGACACACCTAGTAGCCCGTTTTTGCAATGGCAAGCGCTCTCACTCCGATGGGCCTCCCGGAGTGGGATTGGTGTTTCGTAGTATCCTACCATTTTTGGACCAGTCAAAGTCATGGAGCTTGTTTCCAGCTTTGGAAGCGATTCGTGTGTAAACTGCTAGAATCCAAAGACCAATGCCGGAGAGGGTTACGGCAGACTTCCAAGAAAGTCTTCACAGGTGCATCGCTGCTCGTGGCCATCACATGTCAGATGTTGTGTTCCACCATTGATAACTCAAAATGCGATTTAGTGACGCATATTTTCAGACCAATAAATGTTTCAAAAACGTCTGACTTCACGGCCGCACCCTGTACCTAGTTGTTAAGTTGAACGACATTCACGGTTGATGACGATTAAACTCCTGATGGAATTCGGAATACACGAGAATGTACTCCTAGATTAAGCTCATATTCGTTTCCGTATTGTTATTCAATGAATTATTACAAGGTTTTTTTTTGGCAGTTACACTGGAGGAAAAGAGAGCAACATGGCTGTCATGGAGGTGACTCTACCAACTGGCTTCACGATCGACGATGAAGGGATACGAGCTTTGAGGATGACGGACAAGGTTAAAAAAATCGAAACCAAAGATGAAGATACAGTTGTTATCCTTTATTTCGATAAGGTAAGACGAGTCAATCGCAGTTAGAGTGCAATCGAGAAATTTCAATTATCAGATGAAGGTGGAAGCACTTAAGTGACTTTGTGAGCAAGAGTACCTTCATAGTAAGAGAAGGTTCTAAGTAGGTATTGAAAACACTTTTGGTGTAATCAAAGAAGGCAACCATTGTAGAAGAGGTTGTTGATCAATTTGCCAGCAACCCCAGAATACTGATGCTGTCTTAAAAATTGTCCACTGCTGTTTTTTAGTACCTATGTTGTATACAGAAATAATTTAAAATATATAATTAAAGATACCTATGTCATGAAAATTATTTCTCGGAATTCAGACTTTGTACCTTTCGTTTGCTATAATATGCACACGCATACTTTATATATAGGTAATAGCTCTTGGGGGTCCCCCCCCCCCCCTTGGCTAAATCCTGCCTACGCCCATTGTGACTATGAATTTCGCCCTAAATGAGTCACGAGTCGTATTTGAATAGTATTAAATACAAATTTTGTACTTTTTGTTCAACAGGTGACATCTGAGAAACTTTGTCCAGTAATTTCTGCCTACAAGTCTTTCAAAGTCTCTAAGCAGCGCCCAGTTCCAGTTACCATTTACGACTACTATGATAACTGTAAGTGTTACTTCACGTTTTCTACTTTGTAGAGTTGCCAAAATGATTTCGGCTCATCATTATTAAATTGACGGTGCCTATTCATGGAAAAATTGTCCACATAATGAATGAAGGCGGTTCTTAAAGCGGTTTCCCAGACAATTACTTTTAACCTTAAACAATGTAATAGCTTTTTGGTTATAAGGTGAGAACCCTGATTCTTCAGAGCTCCTAGGAAATACTCATTTCCTTTCTCTGCCCCTGATGGACTTGGGAAGAATGGAAATTATCCAACGAAGTTCAACGTAATTTAACAAACCTTACGATGAAAGGGGGAAAAAAAAATCAAATGACCTTATCGTTCTGCGACGTTCTCTTGTTTCTTCGTATTGAGAGACAGTGAGCTCACTTCTGAATTAACTGTAGAAATGGCATGCTCTAAAATAGAAACGCTGCACATTTTTTCACAACGGCTCATCATTTTATGTATAGATTCTCCTTATGTCTGGATCACTGTTCTGTGTTCAATATCCTTGTGAGTCCTGTGGGAGAAAGGGATCTTCAATAAACATTGACACTTGAAGTTTAGCCACGAAAAAAATTATTATATCATTTCTATGAAGGATTGAATATTAATAAAATAATAGTAGACTGTATCTAGTATCTATGTTAATACTTGGTATCTGTATCTCTTTTAATGTTGGTGTGTTCTTCCTGAGGGGGTCCTTAAAATTTAGACAAATATGAGATTGAGTAGTATGATTGGTGAATGATGTAGAAGGGAAAACAATAATAATGAAAACGATCAGACCGGTGTATCAGAGTCGACGGGCTGGATCAGTTCATTTGCCCAAGAATCGGGAGGAGTGGCGGGGAGATGACGGCGATCAACGTGGTGAATAGGAAGGAAAAGGGGTTCCGTCCGAACGAACCAAAGGAACGATCTCGTCAAATTCAGTATTTAGAAAAGATTATACTTGAATTTGCCTCGGATTTGAAGACTTCCGTCGATTTCGAAGGTTCTCAACAGCCCTGTAATAACTGAAGGGTCGCTCTCCGAGAATCGGCCAAGTTCAGAGGATCCTTTTGGAAAATGTGGAAAAAGGGACTGCCTGACTGAACTTAGGCTTCAGAAAGTTCGGCGTTGAAATCGGTGATGGCACTGACCGCCAGAACTACGATGCAAGGGAGGTTTATGCCAACATGAATGTGGCAATGAGTCAAGCTCGTCTGCCTGAGGTAGCACCGTTATCAGCCCTAATTTGTATACTAATGAGTAGGAAAATACAAAATTCCAATCGGTAGGCCCAGGCAACTTTACAATACTAACAAAGTTTTTCCATTCGTTGTTCACAGCAAGAAGAGCGACAGAGTTTTACTCACCCAAGCCGTCCGAAATCTGCGGTATGTGTGAAGCAGACGACTGCCAACATTGTGAAATCAAAACATAATTAAATTTCCCGCTTTAACCTTTTGCAGTTCAAAAGTACCCACATATCCTGCAACACAACATTGCGGGACTCACAGCTATTTTTCATTGACCTACGCATATTCTTCCATTTATATTACATTTGTTTCGTAAAATTAAACTGTTGATTTTCTTCGAAGTTGTTCAATTACATTTTTATGTTGTTCCCACTATGAATTTTTGTTTGGGTTTTCTCTATTAAGGTCGATTCTCGTTGTTCATGCGTTAAGTATAGTCCTAAGTATAGATCCTGATCTGCCTTTCAGATGAATTTAGATTCAACAAGACAAACTTCTCATTTTTCATTGATGAAAAATAAGTAGGTTTATTCCCATCTTGGAGCGAGTATTCGAGTAAAATACGTTTTTGGTTTATTATCTTCGATTATCTTCTTTACTGTAAATTTTACAAAAATGCTAATTTTTTACATCAACTTTACTAAAATTTACTGTATTTGGTGTGAATGTTACTCAAATTTTCCTATTTTACAATGACTTACTAAAATTCAAGTTCTTTTTACATAAATTCGACTAATATTATACTGTAAAAAGGAGGAAGTTTAGTGTAATTCATCCATAAATGGCAAAAGTTTTTATAAAATTCACAAAAGAAATATAAATTGCGGGAAAATTCACAAAAAAAAGAATTTGTGGGAAATTCACGAAAAAAATGTGAATTTTTGTAGAACTTTTGTGGGAAAAGTTGAATTTAAGTGAAAGTCTTGAAATAGGAAAATTTGAGTGAAATCCACAAAAAATACAGTAAATTTTAGTAAAAGTCGCAAAAAATGCGAATTTCTGGGAAAATCCACCAAACTATGTAATTATGGCTTTATTCGTATTCATATTTAAGTTTTATCATTGTCTTCCTTTTCCTTAATTATTTTCAGTGCGTACCTAACAATTATAATCATAACTCGTAAGTATGTTTACCTATGTCTGTATCACTGGCCTGTAATGTAATTGGGCTTCCCCGTAATAAAGAAATGAATATTTTCTGATTCATGAATTTTATTCGTATTTGTATTCATATTCATAGCCCGGTTCATGAACAGCGCACAACTTGCACAACAAGTTGTGCGCTGTTCATGAACCGGGCATCACCTCCATGTCCTGATTCCGTACGACAGAATTCCCTGAAGATGGCTGAATAAACGGCCGAAACGTCGGAACCAAAAATTGTTTTCACTGACCGAACCTCAAAATAAAATATCTCACACCATATTCATAGCTGTATTCATATTCATATTTTCTGATTTATGAATTTTATTCGCATTCATATTTATGAATATGAATCCGCCCATCTCTGGAATCCAGAGATTTGATTGGAGCTTGATTACATACAAGCAGTCACGAACTTGATTTCTCCATTTGTTTACCGATTTGAACTGACCGCAAATAGACTGGTGCTTCGTGGAAATGGGCTATTCAAGGACGCATACAAGGAAAACCCCCAACTGAAATCGCTCTGACCTCTCGATACATCGAGGCAACGGTTCGCCCAACGATCTGCAATCATTAGTGAAACCTCGAGGGCGATCTTTTGTGAAGGCAAATGATGTAAAATGTTCTGGTGGTCGCCAAAGCTGGGAATCCCATGACTTGAGAGGGAGTGTCCTGACATCGCGAGTGTTCGGGACGGCTTGAGGGCAATAAACTCTGGACGAAGCTGGTCGAACCAGCCGGTCCGGCGACATAAACAGAAGTTATCATAATCAGGATTCGGGTGACCTCGAATGCTCCGAGTCGGAGGACGGTGCCACCAGTCTCTAATTGCGGAAGGGAAAACGTTAGTGGAGCTCCAACTTGGATTTCATATGTAGAGATGACAGATGTAGAAACTCGTTGTTCCGGAGGGGAAAAAAACAAAAAAATTACCAGTCATGCAGCATGACTATAAGAGCGAATTTTCGAAGGAGTAATTGGTTTTATGTAAAACGTCTCCACTAAAGAACACGATGTCCATGAAGAACATCTCAAGTAACAACCACGTTTCTTCATCTTCAAAGTGCTCCAGTTTGAGAGCGAAATAAGATATCGCAATTCTGACTTCTCCATCTTATTCATCGTGTAAAAACCTTTCAAATGAGGTGTCACTTGACAGACCGTTTCATTTTTGGAATTTATGGGTCACCCCCCCCCCCCCCCACAACAACCCCAACCCCCCTCAGCTCTTCGATATTTCAACTCGAAAAAGCTTTTTTTTAAAATACGTATTCGTAAGGCAATAGAAACGGCTCCAAATGTAGTGTCAACCGGAGATTCTGATTACACAAGATATTCCGTATGGAAATGATCTTTGGAGATATTGAAGTCTGAATTTTCTATTTCATATTTAGATAGTTTATTTTTTAGAATTTTTTAAGACCACCCGCAGCTTTGTACGACCAGCCGTTAGTTCAAAATGACGGCTCAAAGTTGGAGCAGATCGAAAATCGTCAACATGAGAGTGAATCAAGAGGCAGCCTGTCGGGGTCCATTTTCAAACTGGCCCAGCTGATTCAAACAGCACAAGGTTTTCAAATATCGAGGTAATAAATAATAATAATTATTATTAATAATGAAGCATAAAAATTATTAATAACCAACAATAAATATTAATAATTTACACTAGTACCTGTACTTGATAATAATTAATGATAATTCATAATAATAATTTATTTATCATTTAGTTATCTAGACAGAAGGGTGATCTGTACAAAGAAGATAATAAACCGTTGTGTCAAGAATTTGCAGAGTTTTCTTGATCCAAACGTGATTTTCTCCCTCAAAATTGCATTGCAACATTTTTTTGCTTATACCATTGGAAATCTGACATTCGGGCGCAAAATTTAGGACTACCTACAGGTTAAAATTATCGTGACGGATATAGGGGTCTATGAGCGTTTGAAAAAAGTGGCAATTTCTACGATTTGACAAATTTTCGTTTTCAAGTAGATTTTTCACCTGTTTTGGCGAATCAAAAAAATTTCCTTTTTCATTAGAAGGATAGGAAATTTTGTGTTCTTTCTAACGGCGAAATTAGATTTGAGTTTTCATGTAAATTAAGGGAGTTATGGTCATTTTAGTGTGATAAGGGAGTTATGGTTAAGGGAGTTATGGCCATTTAACTAAAATGGCCAAAACTCTGTTATCACACTCTAATGGCCATAACTCCCTTAATTTACATGTGTAATTAATTTACATCACTAGTGTGATTAAGTCGAAAACACGAAAAAATCTTAAAATTGAAAAAAAAACTCTGTTTTTTAGGTGAGTAAAAACAAATTGCTACAGGACGTTGTCGACCTGAAATTAGCTGTAGAATCGATTCCTAGTCTGTGACCGTCAAGAAATGAAACACTCCGTATGGAAGTTCAGCCCCCACCAAAATTCCTGATCCGGCACTGGGTCGAGGCAAGGGGGTGAGTTTAGGGGGTTGTGGGTGGGTGGGTTTAGGGAGTTGTGGGTGGGTGGGTTTAGGGAGTTGTGGGTTTAGGGGGTTGTGGTTGGGTGGGTTTTCCATACCTATCGGGGAGTATTCCACTACGCTCGCAGTACGCCCTCGTCTGCATCCTCCCCCACCCCCCAATTATTGAAATTCTGACAACGTCACTGACTGGGGATGGCCGTAACCCGTTCGCGGCAGGGGACCCGTAAATTTGTACCCGATAGTTCAGTTCAGCTCTGCATATTCAGTTCAGTTGTCTCGTGGGGCGAGTGAAAAGATGGAATCACGAATATCTCAGAAGTTCGAAAGTTGAAGTAGTTGCGGACATTCGGGTATCGTCGTGGATAATAATTAATAAATTAATTATTAAGAATACATAATTTAATTATCCCTCCTTCATGATTCAACGATCGGTGAGGGCCAGTTAGTGAACCATATCTAAAACCAAATGCTTGCATACGAGTCTGCAACACATTGGGACATTTTATGTCAATATTAATAATATCCAATCTTAATAAACCGTTCAGTAACAAATTCATTTTTGATCACATTGATATGGTCATTTCAGTTAGACAAATGACACGAAACTTTCCGATTCCATATCAACAAATAAAATCACAACACTATTGGTTAGTAATTAATCGCTTTAAAACCAATTACACAAATAAAACATGTAAGATTCGGAGCACACAATGTGTGTATTCACGCTGATGGCTAAATCAATCAATCAATCAATTTATTCCTCAATGTATACCTCAAGGGCGGGTTGTGGGGATCAAGGGGAAGTATGGTTAGCTGTAGTTTTTCAAATCAAAACTAACAATAACAAAACAACGAATCCCAGTTTCCTATTCCTAAGACCAACTTTGTTTGGATGTAGTATTATTTTAATGAAAACAGAAATTTAGGTAACCTCAACCTCAAGCAATTGATCACAAAACAAGCGGCAGTGTTCACTATATCTATTTATAACATAAAAATATATATATAAGTCTGACTTAAACACCAAGAACAAATACGCAAGAAATGCGTTATAATTCGAGAGCATTCGATTGAATGGAGCACGATTTTTGTCCGATGAAAACTACAGAAGTTTCATTTCCCTAGCAACGGCTTGGTTGTAGGTAAGTGAAAATTATCGTAAAATGTAGGCCTTTAACAATAATTGTTAATTAACAATAATTATTATTGTGGTTATTATGTATCACAATCATCGTTCATAGTTTTTCATAATCACCATTTTTGTTAAAATAGTCGGTGGTGTGGGTTTGTTTGTCAGCAACCAATAAAGTTTTGACTAAATCTTGAAATTCGTAGAGTGGCTCAAAGTTCCTTAAGCGACTTCCACTGTATAATATATTTTACCGAGGCGAATTGTCAATGTTTAACTTAGGTACTCCACAATTACGTTTCGTTACAGCGATTTGATTTTTCGTTTCAACTAAAATTTTATTGTTTCTACGAGGAAATCGACTTTTAAAATCCAACAACCACCCAACACATGACCCTGAACTCTTTATCGTCAGCAAGCGAGTGGACAATTTTTATATGTAGCTGGAAATTCACGAGGGAATCCCAGAGCCGGCAACAGAGAACTGCTCCCACTCCTCGACCCTGTAGATTGTACTCGTAGTTGGGAAAGAGGCTGTCGCCAGGTTCAGTTCTAGTTCGGTCGTCCTTCGTAAGGACGTAAGTCGTACACAGAAAATCATCGTCCTGAACTTCGCCGAGAGTTTTGAGAGGTTAGTAAACATCTGAATGTATTTTATTCATTGTATAAATTATTGGAACGACTCACAGAGGTGGAAAATGGTAATTTTTGGTCAAAACCCTGTAAATAGAGCTATTTGCCATCACTTCGTCAAAAAACCACTGGATCTACCTAGTTGAGGAGAGGTAAAAATGAACAATCACATCAAAATACAGGTCTTCTAAATAGTTTATTTTGGTTGCGTACATTGCTGTTGCATTGAAATTGAAAATTGCTGTGAATTAATTATTCAAAGTTGAATTTTTTAAAAAGATTAGGTACTCCAAACAACAAAAGAAATTATATTAGAACTAAAAAATAAAATATTTTATTCAAAAATTTACAAAAAATAATCACGCTCTTCGCTTCTTTACGAGTAAACCACACAGAGATGAAACTCACAGACTGTCATCCCCAATACGTGTAGATAATTCACGATAAAACCAAAACAACGTTCGATAAAGATTTTTTACCAGCTCCAACAAAAAGTAGGTATCAAAACAGTGGTATTTCCTTACCTAACTATTCTACCTACTACGTTTGCCCTTCATTCCAGAAAGCAGGAAAATATTATTTTTTTTAATTTAGGAGCCTCCGAAACGTTCTTTTTACATGTACCTACATACAAAGAATGTGCATAAGTCCTGAAAACAGGTTTTTTTTGCACAGGAAATACAAACACCTCCAACAACATCGACATGAAATGAGGCAATTTGAAGTTTTTCAGCTTCCATTATGTTTCGAGGTCTATATTTTTTTCCACACTGATGGTTCGGTTAAATAAGTTGAGTCACCTGTAATTAGGGAGTCGAAAACTAATTTTAGAATATTAAATTTTGAACTTTCATCTTGGGGGTTTTTGAACGCTTTCTACCACTGTGCGACGTTGCTTCGTTAATGACATTACCATTCAATTATAGAGAACTGCTTAGCAATAAATTAGCATTACCTAAGGGTTATAGTTTTATTGCAACAATAAGTAAGGTAATTTGGTGTTATGGCGCAATATCATGGCTGTATACAAGGGTGTCAGGGTTGAGGTCGTACCACCGGCCAGGGATCGATTCTACATCTACTTTCAAATGAAAAGCGCCCTATAACTTTTTTTTTACCGTTTGAAATCCGAATTTTTTCACTTTTAAAATTTTTTCGTGTTTTTGACCTTATGTCACTAAAATGGTCATAGGTACCTCATTTGCAGTCAAAATTCAAATTTGATTGGAAAGAGCGTTAAATTCCCTATCTCCCTAGTGCTAAATGAAAGTATTCAGATGTTGAAAAATGAGCCCGAATAGTTAATTCTCGAAAATCTCGGAAATGAACAGTTTTTTCAAACGTTTGAAAGCCCAACTGAATCTGCTGGATAATTTCCCACTGTAACCCCAAAAGTTGGCCCAAAAGCTCAACTTTCCAACGGTATGATCAAAAAATTGTTTACAGTGGACTCATGGTGTAAAATCCCCGTTCCCGTGCCAAAACCCGTGGATCTTTAGTATAAATCGACAAGTAAAATTTTCCGCGAAAATCGACGTTTTTACCGTAAAATAAGTTAGGCAGCAATCTTGTTCGTAATCTTCGTCTCGCTGAGTCAAATGATGACACGAGACTTCTCTAATAAGCAGTCACTGATATCTTGTCCAATTTACTTTTGTACTGAAGTGTTGTTTTTATGGCAATACAGCGACACTGAAGTGTTGTTTTTATAGCAACACAATCTGCGCTAACCTTTTTTGGTTATTCACACCTGTTCGTTAAGAAAAAGTTAACATGTTTATAAATAATAATTGCCACTTAAGGTCAATTGTTGTTCTTGACATGGGGATACAACACGGAATTATTGATTTAATGTGTTTTTATTGAATTTTCGAAGAAAAGGAAGTTATTGTTTTCCCGGGGGTGTTCTACGGGTCCTCCCCACCCCTCTCCCGAACGAAATTCCTGGCTGTGTTACTGATGTACACGTAGAAATCAGGTAGAAATTCAGTTATTGTCAGCGATTCCTTAAACTCTTATAACTGAATTTCTACCTGATTTCTACTTGTACATCAGTAACACAGCCAGGAATTTCGTTAGGGAGGGGGGTGCGGAGGACCCGGAGAACACCCCTGGGAAAACAATAGGTAACTTCCTTTTCTTCGAAAATTCAAAAAATTCCCTAAAACTTCAAATTATCCAAGCATAATGTTATTTTAAGAGTTAATCGTTTATTTACACATTTTACATAATACAGATATATTCACAAGTACAAATTATGAATGCAACGTTCGTTTGTTTAATATCTAAGCCTAAGGTCAGTGACCTGTCCAGGCTCTTTCTCTCCCAGCTCAGCTTGGATGTGCGTACGTTCAGTAATGCATTTTAGTTTATGATAATTATAATTATTATAAGAATTGTTCTTATATATTACTTCCTAAATATCCTACTTTTAACAAACTAAAAGGTACTTATACCTACTTAACGTCTAGCAAAGGTCGTTGTGGTAGTACATTTCTGTTATTCAAATTTTACATATAGGGATATTGGATTTTTGTGGGTCACTATGAATTCAAAATTTAAATTTAAGGATGATGGATTTTGCATTTATTTGATTCATCAAGTGTTGAAATGTTAGCTTTTTGAATACAGCTACAGAATTAGTTGTTTTAATTGCTGATGGCAAAGTTTCGAAAACTGAGGGGGCCAGCCAAGGCAACTGCCTAGTGTAGAAGTCATTGCTTGGGCGTGCTATTGATAAAATACTTTGTGCGTTCAACCTGGTAGGTCTCACATCACTTCTCTTTTCGAATAAGTCGAGGGACTTATGCACATATAAGGTCAATCGATAAACATACGTCATTCTTGGAGAAAGTACTTCAAAATCATCGTAAAGGTTCACCATTTGGGTGCGCCTGTGTGATTTTGTGGCTATACGCAAGACAGTATTCACAACCACATTTAGGTTACCAAAACTACTTGCGTACGCACCTCCCCAAATGGGTATACCATAGATCAATATGCTATAAACATAGGCATAGAAAACCATACGTAGATTTTTACGGCTAAGCCAGCCTCTCAGTAAGACGAAGAGGTGGAATGTTTTCCTAATCCTTGCTACTAGACTTTGTATATGTTCCTTCCACTTCATGTGCTGATCAAGCAACAGCCCTAAATATCTGATGGAGTTTACTTTTTCCAGCCTTTCGCAATTAGTTTGAATAGTTTGAAGTTGATGATTTTATGCTTGGATAATTTGAAGTTTTAGGGCAGTACAATAATACGGGGGGGGGGGGGGGGGAAGGGGCTGCCCCCCCCCCCCCCATGGCAATGCCACTGTTGTACATGGCCAATTATTTTTATAAAATACTTTTCGCACACCAAAGACGTGTATGTTAGAACTCAGCCAATTGGAGAAGTGTCAATTTTCTAAAATATAGGTTAGGTTATGAACCTCATGTCCTCACCCCCACCGACCAATTGAAATCAAAGTCTGGATCTGTTCCTTTATTATTAATTCTATACATTCATTTACAAAGTGAAATCAACTAATTTCCAGCCTGATTAGTTCCAACTTGGCACATTTGATCTGACGTGTAGATGGTCCCAAGTTAGACCCGAAACTAAATACTAGATTGAAAATGTTTAATGTGTGATGAACCGCGACTTAAACAACTATCAACATTGCTGACTGGTCTTGAGGAAAATCTTCAGGTATCTTACAGCCACTTCGCGTTATCTTAAGAACGCTGACTCACATTTGAAAGGTGAGCTGTCAGTGAAGATTTTTTTTGGGAGGAGCTTTTACGAGGAATGCCACCTACCTGCATCCGTCTCATGTCTCATGGTGCATTAGGGAATTCGACGAGTATACTTCTTCTTCTGAAGATTTAGACAGACCTTAATCAGCATGATGAATCGTATTAAATACGCAAATTTTGATTGGTACGAGTGGTTCATCGACGCAGACTTTAACGCTCTTTAAGAAAGTAAAGTCCAATAATCAGGGCCGGCGCAAGCTATTCTGCTGCCCTAGGCAAGATATTTTGTGTACATACAGGTACTACCGGCAGGGGTCCTAACAACATATAGACAAATCGTATATCGTATATATACATGCGCATATGCAAAGTTTGATGTCTCTATTGACTCGGCTACTAATGAAAAATCCACACTCATGCAGCATGGCTATAGAGCGAATTTTCGAAGAAATAACTGGTTTTATGTGAAATGTCTCCATTAAAGAACATGATGTCCATGAATAACAGATCGAGGGTCTCACGGCAACACCTCACATCGTCACTTTTGTCCAAAATGAGTTATGCATAGGTACCATTCGAAGCGTCTTCCCCCGGCGGATCGATCTAACTAAGTATAAGTTATGTACCTACCTAAGTTAGGTAACACTAAATCTCACGATTTGTTTTACTGAATTACAAAGTAAACAAAGTCATTGGCAGATGGTTTTTTTGGCTCTGCTGAAAAGTCGCCCAAATGACGATGTGGGAAGTTGCCGTGAGACCCTCAATATCAAGTAACAACCACGTTTCTTCATCTTCAAAGTACTCCAGTTTGAGAACATAATAAGTTATTCTGATTTCACCATCGTATTCAGCATAAAAAAAACCTTTAAAATGAGGGGTCACTTGTTCCATTTTGGAAATTTATTGGTAATTTCCCCCCCCCCCCTAAAACTCCCCAAAACCCCCCCTTAGAGTGGCCTGATTCTGCCCATCTAGAACTTAGAGTTTCGATTACCAGGACGGACTTTTTGTGCAAATTTGAGCTTTTTAACTCAATTCTATCGAGAATTATCGTCCAGATTTATACCTTTCACAACTCATCCATAACAACTCTCCCATATTTCTGTTTTGTAGGATGCATGATTAGGATCTTGATCCAAGGTCGATACGCCGCAATAAACAAATGATAACAACGACTAGTGTTGGTCAATTCTCACCCGCAAACTACTCTACTCCTAGTCACAAAAACCTCCATTATAAACATATATATACCTACATATAATTTTTGGCAGAGGATTCAGGATGTTCTGAAACGGCTTTTGGTACTTATTATCTTTTTTCGGAAATTCAGTTTCAAAAATTTTGGACCGAGAACAATAGCTCCATTATCTTCGAAAATTCGCTGAAAGCAGTAGGTAACAATTTGTGAGGAACGACAATTAGGGAAATAATAAAATGAAAAAGTGTTGGCTCACACAGCGCAAGAAATTAACATCGAGAGAAGCTGCGAAGTCTCTTTTATCACGCCGCTTCAAACAAGTTTCTGACAAGGACACGGGAAGCACGAATTGCCGGTGACGCGCACTCTATCGCCTATTTCCATCGCCTGTATGTGGATGAATACTGAACACCTCCGTTAAGTGATAACGCCAATAACTTCTCAGTGTAACCGAGGGGTTGGGAAGGCACAAACAGGTTTCCAAGACTTGCCGTCTGTAGAAAAAGAAACTCGTTTTGTTTATCCTTTTATCCTCGCTCATTATTAGTTATCTGTGTAATGGTGGATGCGAAAAGATTGTACGTATCACTAGTGTATCAAGTGATGGCGAAACGAATTATTCTCTATTACAGGTGATTCATCAGTTACACGATTCAACGTTTCAAACCTGTTTGACGAGGTAAATCCTGGTTGAAATCAGAATTACTAAATTAGAAACAGTATTATATCACAGTGCGATAGCGTTGAATAAAATTATTCTCCTAGGGATGAACGAGATACAACAGATAGCCCGGTAACCTCGTATGTTTATCGGAATCGACCCAGTATGGTGGCCTGAAATCGAGTAATTTCTCCCGAAATCCACTCCAATCATTCCCACTGGGCTACTCAGAATGTTGAGTAAGACCTATTTAGCAAACTGGTATACGGTACTGTCACGTCAAGGTCTTCCGACAAATCACATTAGTTTGGCGATCTCATAGCGACGATTGGTAAAAGTATGTATTTTAGTGTGTTACTACTACGACCTTAGTAAAGCAGAACAACCTAAATTAATGCCCGCAAAGACAACCTTACTACTACAACCTTAATAATCAGAGTGAATCCTCACTAGAGTGCGGCAATAGACAGGTCTATATTAGGTAGGTATGGTACGAATATGTCTATATGGCCAACCAATCTATGCCTAATGTAGACTAGTCTAACTAATCTATAATGTAGATAAGTCCAACTAACAGATCATTTTCTGGGGACTTATCTCGGTACCTACTTATTCATTACTTGTGCCTCAGGTAATTTTTAAATTTTTTTGAGGGGTTTAAATCACACGGTGAGAAAATTTTGGCTCTTCTGCCAAAATGTAACATTCTATCAGAACATGAAAAAAACTACTGAAGGGGGCAAAGAATAGCAGAACAGAAGAGTTGAGAGATATTTAGTGACATATAATTTGTTGAGAGATATAGATAGAAGTGTTCTTCAAGTTTCAAAACGTTTATAATTTTTTCAGATTTTGGAATTTGAATTTTCAAAAGTTTGTTCAATAAATACCTTCTGATGTTGAATTCCGTGGTCAAAATGGTATTATTAGCACTACTGAAAAATGGTCAACGTACTCTCCAAGGTATAACTCTCCGTATACCGGATTGCGGACAACGTGCCTTCCAGGGCACACGATCCTAAAATCTATGCTATCCCCCAAATAATTATTTTTTCCCCATTTACCCTGTTTGAACTTCTGTTCGTTAAAGGGCCAAGCACATAATGATAGTTCCAAACATTAAGGCTTTTCGGAGCCTAAGGTCTTGTGACCCGTCCAGGCTCGTCTCTTTCTTGCTTTTTAGTAAGTAGTACAAAATGCATCTGAAACGCTTATTTTAATTGGTATTAGATGTTCAGTGCGAAAAATACAGGTACGACATCTTCCTTGAAGTAATAATCGTAGTTACCCAATAACTACATACACCCTAAATTAAACCTGTCTATAATTTTACTTTCATTATTTCCAAGTTCAAAATATTCAAGAACCAATTTTAAAAAAATTAGTTCGAATAGAGATGGAGCCAGCCAAGGAATTTGTCGAGTGAAAAAATCTTTCTGAGATTGTGGCATCTGAAGACATGATTGGCATTTGGTAACCACCGATTGCTTGGTAAATTAATTCAGATGTTTATGTACATACAAAACACACCAAACAGTTCTATGGATGTAAGTTATTCTGGGGGTGAGAACATCGAAATTTTTGTACTGGGACGAAATTTTTGTAGTTGGTGAACGCTTTTAAGCGTTAACTTTAATAAAATTAACGTAGCAATGAATTCAGTATTAAGAATAGCAACTAATGTCCATAAATGGGGGCTATTCTTAAAACTGAATTCATTGCTATGTTTATTTTATTAAAGTTAGGTATGTCCAACTAATGTACATTATAGATTAGTTGGACGTATAGATCACTAAATAGATTAGTAGGTACCATAATATAGACCTGTCTACTGCTGCACCTATCGCCTCATCGTCTAGTGAGGATTCCCTCTGATTATTGAGGTTGTAGTAGTAAGGTTGTCTTTGGGGGCATTCATTTAGGTTGTTCTGCTTTACTGGTCGTAGGTAATAGTGGCATACTAAAATTATTTTTAAAAATCGGGGCGGAGTACGTTATACTACTTTTACCCGACGATTCCCCTTCGTGTTTCTGATACCCTTTTTCGTTAATTTAGTAACATGAAAAACATTCATCTTGATCGGCCAAGACAAAAAACGCCGCCAAACGCGTTGTTATGGAGATTTTTAATGGCATAGATTAGCCGAGCATAACAAATCGTTGTCATGAATTACCTGACCGTAAAGAACAACTATCGCAAGCATCTTGTTAACTCGCAACCTTCACTCAAGTTTTTTCTACATCAGACCCTCATCAAGATCGCATCACGAGCATCTCACAGATAGTACGAGTATATAGCAGTCGTTTCCAACAGGTGGTCAGGAGGAGGATGACTCAGGGGTCGAGCTGTCATCGAATAATGTTTCATCGGGAATTTGGCTTACAGTTACAGTTTGTAGTCAAGCGCAAATCAGCGTTATCTCGAGATTTTTGATGTAGATTTATGCAAAATGTTTTTTTTTTTTACATCTGCGAGCGGATCACCTTGTATCGGAATCTGAAAACGTAACGAGACGTTTAGGAGCGATTTGAGTTAATTTTACCGAAGATATAGAGCAGATATGATACAAAATCATAAAAATGGACGCAACAATGGAGAAAAACTTGAAGGAATGACATCATTCATAGATTGGCCTTACCTATCACTCTGAATAATTTCGAACTCTTCAAGTACATCCAACATGCTTCCTATCATGCAAAATGAGGAAACCCGACAAACTGCTTGATCAAAATTGAAGCTATGATTTAAATAATTCAAACAATGTGCAAAAGCTGAATCCTCTTTACTATCCCTGGAATCCTTTCGCTAAACTTCCTACCAGTGTGGCCAATATTAATAAATAAATGTAATGTCGCTTTAAGTATCTTTCCTATAAATGGAGAACTCATGTTTTCCATTGATCGATGAAATGGAGAGATCTAAAAAATTTAGTTGATTACATCTAAATTCCAAAAGTGAAGTTAATGAATGGATCCACATTGTTAATTTTAGCATGATATGAGTCCAGTTGCCTATCAGTCTCCTTCCATAAAATGATGATGTTGTCTACGTTTCTACACCAATAAAAGAGACCATCTGATTTAAATTTTTGGACATTTGTTTCTCAAGAAAATCCATGTAAATATCCGCAAGCATCGGTGATAATGGAGATCCCATTTCAACCCCGGGGTGATATGAGCATAGTATTTCCCATCAAACAATTAATAACAATAATCAATAATTCTGATCCATACAGACAGAAATCAGGCTGCACAATTCGTCCTTTTCTAACACTCTTAATTCAGAATCGCGAATCAGCCTATTGACAACATCCTTACATCTATCGACGCCGATGTTCGTGTTCTCTAAGAAAATGATAGTTAGATACCTAGTCGCCGTAATCTCACGATAATTACTTGAAACGGTCATGAGGTGAAGATATAAATAATTGGGATGATATACTAATCATTAACTACCTAGTTGATAACGCCCTCTGCCGCCTGCAATTCTTGAAATCCAACGTGACCCTGTAATTCTTTAACCTTCGTTCTGCTGTGTATGGGGAATGTAAAATTGCGTTTACATAATGTGATGTAATTAAATGTATACAGTATTGGAAAATTATATTTAATATAACATATTGTACGTACTACATTATACCCAAGTTCTAGTACGAATACTGGAAGACTCGAATCTTCGTACATCCTCTACCTACTCATCTTCTGAAAGCTTGAGCTTCCTTGATTTTTAGTCTCAATGTTTTGAGGTTGAGAGGGAATTAATATAGTACGATCATCAACCTACCAATGATTGTTTCAGGAGCCATCATGAGAACAGTGGCCCTAATTTGGGCAATTGTCGTTGTGTCTGGAGCTGTGGTCCAAGCGGAGGATGATGCTGCGCAAAAGGAGTGAGTTGTTTTCTTCAAGTACTTTCTTCAAGTGTTTGTTCATGTTCATTATTCGAAATCCTAAACCTATTTTTGCGTCCCAGTGAAATGTATTACTTGGTCGTTGCACCAAACAAGCTGCGGCCTATGAGCAAATATGAAGCTTCAGTTACCATCATGAACACCGACAAGCCGACTTCTGTCACAGTTGGTATTGCCGGAGCTGATGAAGAGAATAAGGACTACGTCAAAAGTTCTGTCGTCAATGTTCCTCCAAACACGAAGCAAATTGCATCTTTCGATGTAAGTCAGATTTACACATCTGGTTCCTCACAATATTTGTTGTTGTAGACACCACGATTCATCAATTATTTTCGAACATCTTTTATTAACATCATTCATTGTTTTCATTTTTCAAGATTGGTGAACTCAAGTGTTGCAAGTACAAGCTGACCATCCGCGGAGATGACAATTTCTCATTCGCTAACGACACAGAGCTTAATCTTGTGGAAAAGTACCAGAGTGTCTTCATTCAAACCGACAGAGCTATGTACAAGCCTGGTCATAAAGTGCAATTCAGAGTTTTAGTGTTGGACTCCAAATTAGCTCCAAGTCCTAAAAATAGAATCGACGTCATTTTGAAAGTAAGTTGGAGACCATTTGTATTTGTGTCCATGGCCATTTGTGTGTATTTCTGTACAATACCTCCACGTTTCAACTACATCAATATGTCAAGTTAGGACAGGATTATCTATCAGTGCTGCCAATTCAGGGGATATATTCCCCCTGTGGGGGATTTTTAAGGGCTGATACAGTGACAGACACGAATGTCAGTGGGGGAATTTTCTGGTTTGTCCTGGGAGATTTGGGGAGATTTTTTGCTGAAAAGGGTTGGAGCACGCAGAGAGTCAATAAGGAAAGTTGTTGCTCGTTATGATCCCATCATGTAGCCAACGTATTATCTAAGAGATTAATATATTTATGTCAATTAATGTATAATTATATCGATTGTGACTCAGGACGGAGAGAATAATAGAGTCAAAGAATGGAAAAACGTGGAAGCTCCCAAAGGCATCTATTCCAGCGATATTCAGCTGTCGTCTCAGCCTGTGCTTGGCGACTGGACGATAATCGTCAAGTCGGCTGGGAAAGAAACAACCAAAACCTTCACTGTGGCCGAATACGTTCTTCCCAAGTTTGAAGTCAAAGTTGATGTCCCTAAACACGCTACCGTCGCCAACAGCAAAGTTCCTGTGGATGTCTCCGCTAAGTAAGATAAAAAAAACTTCGAATAAACCACTCACATTTAAGAATTACCTACCTTCCCCCCAATTGTCTTATTCACACTCAATTGAACCGTGATGATCTTGCAGATACACTTATGGACAGCTGGTGAAAGGTGAAGCGACGATAAAGGTGAAACAGCAGTACGTTCCGTACGATCAAAAAGAACCTCCCAAAGAAAACATGAAAGTCATCAAAGTGGATCCAATCGGCAGAACGGAAATTGACATCGTTGAAGCCCTTGGGTGAGCCTTGATTTTCAATTAGTTCAATAACTGCGTTCATTACATTTAACGGTTTAATTCAATATTTTGTCTCAACCTTTCTACCACTAATCCATTGCGTTCTCTTTTGGATAGGATTCAGGATCTGTCGTGGGACACAGATATAACGTTCGACGTGGAATTCAAGGAGGAGTTGACTGGGAAAGTTCTCAACGGCACAAACAGCATGACCATCCACAAGAACAGTTTTCAGATGTTCTTTGAAGGAGCGAGGGACGAATTGGTGCCAGGAGAAGATTATAAAACACTGGTAACCTCAACTGATATGCTGATTTTAAGGGGTGGTTTTCATGGGTGTTTGTGATTACTTTCTTTAAGGAAGGCCATGGTGACACCTGACTGAACTGCGAAACGTCTCTGACGCTTCCCTTCATTGCAGGGAGTGTTGAACACTTCTCCTTCGTCTGGTGTTGAACACTTGTACGTAGTTCATTAAAGGCGATGTAGGTTTGTCAAAAATGGCGACGAAAACTGGTATAGAGAAATGGATATATTGGCAACCCTATTTTCCTACGCTAATGGCTTATGGCTTCAATACCCCAGGCCACTGAGAGGAATATTCCTTTGAAATAAGAGAAAAATAGAATGGAGAGGATTGCGCAGGCGAGAAAAACTGGCTAATCTCCCATTTATTGGCTTTAAATCGTCAGGTCGTTCTCAGAATTATTTTCTTTTTACCAGACTACCTGTTGGAGTTGTTGACCAAAACGTTGGAGGTTTTCACCACCCTGCTTGTTCTTTCTTAAAATATGGCATTTTACTTCAAAATCGGCAAAGTATGGCATTTTGCGCCAAATTGGAAAAACATGGCATTTGACGGGCTCTAATAATGACACATATTAGTATACATTATTCTTGTTTTGATTATTTGGCTCTGATGGTCATTAGGCAAGTAAAGCTTTCCCGTAATTCAACTGTATTATTCACTATCCTGTCTGAACTGCTGTAATAGTAATGCTCCTAGTTGTTATTCTCATTTGACCAGGGATTCCATCTTGCTTGCATAGGTATCCTAGGAATACATGTGCCCTTGTATGTTCGAATTTACGGTAGACAATTACAACCTCAGTAGTAACCTGTTGGGTTTTCCAGTTGAAAGTGGTAAACTGGGACAATACCCCTTTCATCGGCCCAAAGGGTGAAAAAGTCAAAATGAGACAAGGCGAGCGCTCGTGGTCAGAGAAACCGGAAAAGAATGTCACTTGGGACGCCGAGTACGATTTGTCACCCAATGGCACCGTGGAGCTGTCAATACCCACTGAAGAAAACACCACTTCTGTCAGCTTGGAGGTTAGTCAACCAGTTACCCTTCAATATTACTGGAAACATTTAATCGATTCACGTCCATCGTGTTGGTATTTAACGGGGATGGGTGTTGTTGATGGGTTATTTAAATGCTTAATACCACCCAAGGTATTACCAGTGTGTTGTTGTTACAGGTTGAATATATGGGTATAAGGACATGGACTCACGGATTTAAGAGATTTGAACCTATACCTGTAGAACCGAAGAACGTCTCGCTGGAAATCAAGTTGAATGATGGGAACCGCAAAGTGAGTACAGTATAGAAAGCTAGTGCAAACGAATACAGGGTGTCTAGTGTAACTATGTAACAAACCAATTGTACTGGTACCAAAGAAAGATGGGTCGTCTCGATTCTGCATTGACTATCGACAGTTGTACAGCATCACAAAGACAGTTACCCACTCCCAAAGATTGATGAACTCATGGGTGGGATTGATGGCAGGAAGTGGGTGGTTTGCGACCTTAGTCCTGCAAAATGGGCATTGGTAAGTTGAGATGGAAGTAGGTGACAAAGAAAAGACGGCCTTCTGCACACCACAAGGCCTCTGGCAGTTTCGTCTGATGCCTTTCGGGTTGAAAAATGCTTTTGAGGCTTCAAATCTTTTACGGCACTTGATGTTTATTTTTTCTCTTACAGATCGGGGACAATCTTCCTATCGACATCATTGTCAAGGGCAGCCCTAAATACATTTCTTACTACTTGATCGGTCGAGAGCTAGTTTACACCGACACTATTAAGTAAGTGAACTACAAATTAATACTTATTCAATAATACTCGTGGATATAAGAAATAATTTGGGTTGCTCGTTTTGATGAATAGGCTTGAGGACGGCCAGGAAAAGCTGCATCTGGACTTGAAAGTGAAACAATCTATGGCTCCAAACTCACATCTACTAGTTTCTTACATCACAAACGACGGCGAAGTGATTGCTGAAGAGAGCTTCATCCACGTGGAAAACTTCACCGAAAATTTCGTAAGTTCCAATTAGGAATACCCACCTTCATTGAAAATTGAGTTGCAATTATTTGATGTGAGGGTCATTATAATAATGACTCTATTGACAATAATTGCGTTCACAATAAATTATCCTCATTCTTCAATTATACACCTACTAGGTACATACCTAATATGAACAAGACTTGAATCACCACTCGGTTGTATGTACCACCACTAGTTGATTTGTGTTGAGTTTCGTACTAACCTGTAGATTTTCATTTTAACATAGAACATGTTTTAGCCTTCACATTTTTTGGCAAAAAACGAGCGTCCGTCCGTCCGTTACCCTAATCCACTTCCTATTTCCGTTTACAGGTGAAAATCAAAGCCGAGCCTAATGATACGGAGCCTGGAATGGAGACCACGATTACGGTTGAAACCAAACCAAATTCATTCGTTGGGCTTTTGGGGGTGGACCAGAGTGTTTTGCTTCTTAAAAAAGGAAACGACTTGTCAGAAGTAAGTTGAATAATATTTCATATGGTAGCGATTGGACCCCAAAACCAGAAAGAATACCAATTTTGGTTTATTATCTTTGACCGGACCATTGGAATCGAACAAGGAAAATAACATAAATGAATGAATTTCCTCCTTCCTTCCCAAATGCAGTTATTTCTGCCAAAATTTGCTCCATAGCCAAAATTTGCTCCATGCTGCACGACTGTGCAATTTTGACTTTCTGACTGTTCGACGATATGAACAATCTGTTATCCCCATGATTGAAATATCGATTCCAGAGTGACATAAGGGATGATCTAAATAGTTACGAGACCGCCACAGTTGTCAACCGGTACGAAAGGTCCTTCATTCCCCCTTGGATGCGACGCGGGTCTTCAACGAAATGGACGTTCGATGTAAGTATTGACCTATAGTTATTAAATTAATTGTTTTAATTCATAAAGTAGTTCAATAGGGCGTATCTCAAAACAGTTGGCTGAGGCTACTTACGTAACAACCATCCATCACCGTTGGTTTATGTATCTTGCTATAAACGGAAATCTTATTGCACCACTATGTAGCCTCAACTTCTCTTTTTTTGAGAAGTTATATGAACCAAAAATGACATGTACATGACATGTTGATGACATCTACAGTAACATTGTTACTGTATGAACGGGCGTATACACTAAGCTTCCCAAAAATGCAATTTGTAGCCCCCCAAGAGCCCAAAGAGGTGATAGTCCCCAAGCCTCCCACCCCCATTCTCTAGTTCAGTGTATCATCTCGTCCCTCATCTATGTACCCATGAACTGAGTTTATTTCCCTATTTTTCCCCCACTGTGTAGCAGCAAGCACTTTTTAGGGCGTTTACTGTTGTAATGAACGGTTTGCCGAGCCCCTGCTCCCGGGGAGGTTAGACAATATGCCCACCCAGAGGGATGTCCTGGTCTGCTTTCACAGACTTGGCCATCTCCAGTGTGGTGGAATAAAAAACACGGAAAGGAAGCAAACTCAGCAAACCATTACACTTTCTGGGAGGCTTGGTCTATACGCCCGCCCGTGTGAACATCCTAAGTGAATGAACTCACTTAAACTTCTTCTTCATTGCTGTACCATATATTGTGTTTTCAACGCGAATTTTCCAACTAGGAGTAAACTGAGCATATAATTGAGGCATACAAATTTTACTCTTAACTGAGTACCCAATATAATTATTAATTATTGTCCGTTTTTTATCTGCCAGAATGCAGGAGCCGCAGTTCTTACAAATGGTTATATGCACGAAGAACCTTTGTATCGTAAGTCTTGGCATGATTATTCTATTAAGTAAATCTACTTTATTGGTAAATAAGGCAGTCGCCCATAAAAATAGTTGCAATTTACCTGATGGGCTGCTCTCATTTTGATAGATGTTATCCAATCGCCCTGACTATATTCTTCATGTTACATAATGTTTTAGGGTTAATAACCAAAGGTACCATTTGCTGAACATTACGGTCTTTTTTAGGGCAACTAGTCAAGTGTTTATTGAAAACGGTTGTGTTAGATTGTGCAGTAGTATCTCGAACAGTGTTCGTTAATTTGCTCAACAGTATGTGTTTGATAGTTCCATTGAAACGGTATGTTGATGTAGGTTCAATTGCACTTCTTCATCTCTTCACCACTTTACAGATCCCATTTATATAACATCAGCTGCTGTGGGTGGAAAGCCAGGCCCAGTCCCTCCTGGTATGGTGGCTCGACCAATTGCATCAACAGGCGATTTCTCTAACAAACAATCCCCAGTTAAAGTGAGATCCAAGTTCCCAGAGACGTGGATTTGGGATGTCTTGGACTCTAGGTTAGTTGACAAGTCCTGGTGGACCAAACGTGGTTGTGGCGGCTTCATCTTCAAGTATCTTCTGGACTCTTTCTGTGGTGGACGTAGCTCAATTTTGCACGCCTCCCTTTTTCCAGCCCGTCTTCGGCTGCCGTGTGAATGTGAATCCTTCAGTGACACCTTGCTGTAACATCCTTCCTCCTGCATTTTCTATATCACACCATCTCTACAAAAGATCCACTGATGGAGTCACTATCAACTCCTGTTGATATGATGTAATGTCCGATGCGAATTATTGTACAATTCAACTATCCAAAACATTTTGACAGTAATTATGGTTCTAATCTTGGTTCCTACAAATTTTGTAGGCTCTATGCTTTTTAACGGTGGATATTTACAGCAAGTCTAAGGGGTATTGTTCTGGTTTTGTTTCGAAATAGAATATATCTCACACACGAGTGGTTGCCGGCGATGTAGAAGGGTGACCAATGGAACAAAATTTATTAGATCGATTTTCCTACTACTTTATTCATGTTTTAGAGACTGGATTCAGGATTATACAAGGATATAATTGGAATAACGTAGCGGCGTTTATCCAAAAATGGTGCCTAACTATTGAAATGTGTGTACGAACTTTCTTATTGATGATTGAGAACTGTTGGGGGACCTAAAAGAAGTCGTTATTTACGTCTATCGAAAATGATATCTGTCTGCATTTGATCTGCTCTTCGTGGGGAGTGAGATTCAGTCGCACTTCTGAATATCAACATCCGTATTACAGAACCCATGTACCAACTAGCATCTCCCGGAGCACCCGGAATGCCAATATTGGGATTCAGTTCTCCCAGTTCTGGAGGTCAACCAATTGCAACAACAGGCCATTTCTCTAAAACACAATCCTCTGTTACGGTGAGGTCCAAGTTCCCAGAGACGTGGATTTGGGATATTTTAGACTCTAGGTTAGTGAACTTATTCTGGTGGTCCAAAGGTGGTTGTGACCGGCTTCATCTTCCACTACCTCCTGGACTCGTTTTGTCGTGCACGCAGCCCACTTTTGCATGCATCGCTTTTTCCAGCTGGACTCTGGCTGCTCTGTGAAATCCATCTCCATCCATTCCGGTGTAATTTCCTACATCACACTATCAAGGTGGTACTGACAATGTAACAACTGTTAATTGTAATTCCTTGAGGTATGAAGGGATACTAATTTTCATTAAACCACCGTTTTGGTGATTTTCATTCTTTGTGAATCTAGGAAGATTGATAAATATTGATTGCAACCATTTTTACAGCTTGATACTGGCAATTGTTACAGTATTTAAATAGCTCTCTTAACATTAGGCTCATCTTTCTTATTTTCATTTGATTTGCCTCGGAAAAAGAGGTGATTCGTTTAAATTTTTGCTACATGGATCATACATTTTATCCAACCCGACTTACTAGCAAAACAATCATTATATTGGAAACATGTCTTCAGACTTTACCGAAGCTAGTTACAGATCTTATGTGAAAATCTTGTTTTAGTTCACTATCTATGTTGTACCCATCTCCATAAAATGGTCCTACATCCATAATTTTACTAAACTTGATCGACCCTTTGCATGGAATATGATCACGGGAAGGTAATGATTCTGAAATTCGATTGTTTCTGGCTTACCTAGCAACTTTTAAAACGGTGATGCATCCATTCAGAAGGGGTCCATTGCCTCCGCAGGGCGCTATGGATGAAGAAACCCCTCGTCGTGTCAACATGCCCTCTCGTCGTGTCAACATGCCCCCTCCTCGTGTCAAATCGCCCTCTCTCATCACAGTCAGGAAATCTTTTCCAGAAGTTTGGATTTGGAAAGTGGTCGATTCTAGGTCAGATTTTCATACTTAATTATCAAAAACCTCAAATCAAAAACCAGAAGCCTTATATTAATATCAACTCCTGTGTACATAATGTTGAAAGAATCAACTAAATTCAATAATTGTATAACAAGTATATTCCGTTCTCGTCAAAAACACAACAACCAACTTTTCTATGCATATCGAGAAATCAAAACACATGTTTCCCGCGACAGGTGCCCGAAACGGCCCAATTTAATCCACTGCAGCCAACCTTTGGCGTAGTTTGGTCAAAGTGAAGAAAACAATTTAATTGGAACATCCTAAAATTTATCAAGTTATATTTCAGCTTTGTATGAGTACGATGGGATAATAAGCACGCCGATTGGGATAATAAACTCGATGGCTGTCACAACTGAAAGCATTCCTCCTGTTGCGGAAGAATCCGGTGGTAGCATTGCTGACAGGCAAGCTCCAGTTAGCGTGAGAACAAAATTCCCAGAGACGTGGATTTGGGAATCTTTGGACTCCAGGTTAGTTAGCATTGGTGGGTTGGTTGTACATATATGGTTGATGGTAGATCTTCAGCTTTCTTTTTCTTTTTCTCACCGGCACGTCTTCCCCAGTGTGGCAAACACTGATATATATATATATTTTTTTTTGCTCTGTACAGCAATTTGGTTTCTTTCTACCGAGGTAACTTGGGATATAAAATGTAATTAATTTAGCGAGTAACGAACATCACCTCTATATTTTATAACTCTCTAGTCATCTCATCAGCTGATTGACAACACTATCTAAACCTAAACCTAAAACACGCCTAAACCCACAATGTCTGGAAGAGGGAGGGAACAGTATCAACATCGACCACTACAAGTCGTCGGTTCAGATTCTCTCTTGGTACTATTTGCTTAAGATGTTTGCCTTTACTTTTCCTTGAGTCTGGAGTTTTGAATGTGCTGAATTATATCTTTTGAAAACACGAAGTGCATTTCAGTGCATAGGTAAAGAGGTGATTTTGTCTCCTTGGTATATGATCACACAAGGGTCGTTTGTTTACGGTTTCTAAAAGCACCCATGCCTAGTAATAATTTCTAAGACGAATTTCCCTTCGACTGTCCTTTCTATTGCTCCAGGATGTATTCCAGCATTTGCGCTCTTTCCTCATCCAGATTCGGACATTTTCTGTTTTTTGATCTACCTCAAGCCTGTTAAGTGCCTCCAAGAATTCCCTGACCAGTCTTGGCCTGGCCTCCAAAGCTGCAAGGTGTTCAAGTGTAGTCTACAGCTACAGGAAGACCTAATGTCTAAACCGGAAGTGGCGTTTACTGTCCTACTACCCTCACGTTCAATTGCTCGGACTACCCCTTATTCCTATCTGGAAGTGTTGAGTACACCCGCCAGTGAGTAGGCCGCAGTCTCATATCTATGTTGCTATACCAAAGCCATGTGTCCCGTAACCTTGCGAAAACTGTTTCCAGAAACCTGGATTATTTTTCCAAGGCCGGTACTTCCGGTCGAATCAAAAAAGTATCAGCCAATACAGGACCTGCTCTAATTTTAAACGGTCCAGAAGCCCCAATAGTTAACATGTCATTACACATTGGCTCTGTTGCATTACAATAATTCAATCAATTTTTGGCACACCCCGGCTCATACATATGTAACAACGATTGTGCTGCACTAAAATCTGGAACTGAACAACTGAACATTGGGCTTTCCAAATCACGGACAAATAGTATCAAAGTGGTCGTTTTCACTAATATAACATTCTTTAAAGCTGACTTTCCATTGTTGATGGGCGGATACGGGCTCTCATCTTCCTCGTTGTTTCAACCACAATCTGCTTCAATTGAAATCAATATAAGGATACCGGTCGCAGCCAAGCATAATCTCACCAGTCGTGCAGTGGCAGTCAGAAGGAAATTCCCTGAAACTTGGATTTGGGATATAAGCAATTCGGGGTTAGTGCTCAAGCAAATTACGTGCTGTATTCTTGTATTCCTACCTGGACAGATTGGTTTGCATGAAGTAACAGAATATAAAGAGCATGCCCTGTCATCTACAACTTGGATGAGTAGATGTTAATTTAATCCACTTCTCTGTTGTTTTGATCCATAGATGACGATTTCGTTGACGGGTGGGAGTGTAGTTAATGATGTCTGGTTCGTTTCATTATGTTAATAAAATGTGCAAGAAAATGTTTAACGTAACCGTTATGGGTTACATTTCTCATTCAATACGAAGTTTCTAGAATGTCATAAGCGGACATGCTCTGACTAATCGACGACATTGGTTTAGGAGGAATGCGAACTTCGTATTTAAACCCGCCAAAATTCATGAATCATACTGTGTCTTTTTCCCTGGGGACAAAGTTAAAACAGAGATATACATACCTGGAGGCTATTTCTCGAAACACTTGAATCACATTGCAGCATGATGTGCTGTAGATCCCGTTTTAATATAATCATGAACTTAATTTAATGCAGTACTGAGGAGCTGAGGTTCCTGTAGTGAAACCTACAACAAACTCATGCTGAAGGGGACTTTGGACTTCGAGTATGATAGGGGCGTAGTGCAGGGAAAGCTCAGGAAGCGGCGCTTCCCCACAATAAATGAAGAATGTAGGTAGAAGTTGAATGATGGAACCATTTATTAAGAATAACAAAATATTTAATCAACAGTAAAACCTTCAATTGAAAATTTGAATCTCCCGCTCATTATGCTACAGTTACCTCTAGCTACTTTTGATGGTTGCTTTGACTATGATTGGCATGACTGCAGTGATTACCTACCAAGTTGAAGGCCACAGGGGATCCGCAAGCTTCTAGCGGGGGCCCATGACTTCATCCTACGGTGGTAATCTGGTTACTCTGGCGCGCGCGCGTGTGTGTATGTCTCCTGACTGTGTTCCAGTTTTAATGAGCAGGGCGGAAGATCGATACCAATTTACTTTTTAGGGATTGGAGACTTGTTCGTTTATGGATTTTGCTGTCGTTTGATTGTTCATAGTTTTTAGTGGTTCGTTTAGTTTTTATCCTCCTATAGTTCAGCAGTCGTTTAGTTGGCGAAATTTTAGCGAAACATTCCACATAATTACAGCCGTCCGTTCGATCTCGCAGTTGTCAGTTCTCAAGGGAGTTGTCAAGGAACGTAACAGTGAGTACACTCGACTTTTTAATGTTGAGAACTAGTACAATAGATACCAATGGTTATCAGGGTGTAGTTGAAAAAACTTTTATTTTGTTTTCCTCCAAAAAAACATTGAGACAGTGTCAATGAGCTTAGGAAGCCTGCTGCTGACAACCTTCAGTTTCTGCAAAAATGCTGGGACACCTACCTAGAGGACAAGTACGAGATGATCTACCTGACCAACATCCCCAACCGCTGTAATTGCCCAAAGTGAATCTTTATTATGGTTGTCTGACGAAGGTTCCTACTATGTACCTGATATAGGTATCTAGTATATTAAATCAATCTAATCAGCTGTACTTCTCTCTTGTCATTTCATTAATCATTCATGGGAAACAAGTACTTATAGCTCATAGGTCGTTGCAGGAAGTCACACTTTTCCCCAATTTCCAGCCAGAGGAAGCTTTAACCCAGATGGGTCGTCGCGAGCACGGGAAGGTGTTCCCAGTTGGGCGGTAGTTTGACTAGGATTTACCCAGATGGGAGCCGCCTGCGGTCACCAATAAAAAGCGCGCTCTCGGGGCTCGCGGTACATTTCAATTTAAAATTACTCAAATTACAAATCTCACAGCCTCCATTATATGTTACCAGCATAGATAAACTATAAGATGGAAAAGAAAAATACTTTCCAGTTATATATTTATTTAAACACAACTATACAGGGCACATCCCGTACGTCAGAACAAGTATCACCACCTTCAGCGCTCCTAAATTGCCTGTACGTCGGAGGTACAATGGTTCCAACCCGCAGCCAACTATTACAAAGCGAAAAAATCCCGTCACCGTGAGGAGACTGTTTCCAGAAACCTGGATTTGGGATGTTATCGCTTCTAGGTCAGTATTTTCCCTTGAGGACACCTAAATTGGTGATACAGGAGCCGCCCTAATTAAAAAGCCTGAAGCCTCAAAACTTTATGCACTGCTCTTAGATCTAATGTTTGTTAAAAATAAAATAAAAGCTTAATCAGCCCGTTGAAGAATCGGCTTAATTACCCACTTCTACACAAATATAACACGACTGCGATATTTCATGGACAGGCGTTTCATTCGCTTATCAATCCTTTCATAGGATTTCAAGCTTTTTAAAAGTTCATTCAAGTTTAATTGATGGTTCCAATGATTTATTCGCATACTCAGAACGGAGGATAACTATCAAAATCGGTTGATCTAAATGTATGCATGACAGCTATACTAATAATAGAATTACTATTCAATCGGGAACTGACTATGACAGGGATATGCATTTCATTGTTCACCACACGTTATTGACAGGCAGGAACACGCTGTCATCTTCATAATTTCGGCGCTAATCCCATATCAGTTCCAGTCATGCCTAAGCTCACTATTCATGCTGTGACTGTCAGGTGCAAATTACCCTAAACTTGGTTTTTGGATATAACCTACCTGTGCGAAATTGGTTTGTGGTATCTGGATTATGCAGGTTATCCGCAAGATAAATAATTCAATATAATATATTATAAAAGTCTAGACCCGTCATTGCGTGGGATAACCGCAGAGAGGTTAACCTCGCAATGAAGGTGGTAATTACCACCTTTGAGGTTTTGTATGATCCACATTCTTTGTGTTTGCATGAGATAATAGAATCAAGATAAAAGATAATAAGAATGGGTTGTTGGTGTCGTCTCGAGGCCTTTTGCGGCCACATCGGGTGTTCCCCAGAGCTCTCATCTAGGTCCACTACTTTTCCTTCTTCTTCCGGCGTTGCGGCGGTTCTTTCAGATCTTCGCCAATGACTTCAAATTATTTTGCCGTATTGAGTCTCTGTCTGACTGCGGACTTCTTCAAGAGAGCCTAATCCGTTTGCTGGCGTGGTTCCACTAATGCCATCGATATAAACTCACCAAAGTGTTCCACTATGTCGTTTGCCTGCATCCTGACCGATTGGAGAGTGTCCGCGATCTCGGTATCCTCTTGGATCCTCAGCTCAGTTTCAACAACCACATAGGTGGGGTGGCTTCACGGGCTCATGCTCTCGACTTTTTGAGTTTGAAGGTGTCCCTGCCATAAATACCCATTACAAGGCCCTCGCGCTTCCTGTGATGGAGATCTCGTCCGTGGTATGGATTGTTGAACAGCAAGACATCGCAATCAAACAAATCTTTTCAAGAATAATCCTAACATATAACTGTGTTTTCTTAATTGTCAAAATCAACTGAAATTCATCAATAACCTCCCAGATTGATTTTTTGAGATTCACTCAAAACACTATTCTCATTGCAGCCGGCTATATTGTTGAATCTTTTGCAATGGATTCAGCTGACGGGTTGGTCGGAGGATTCGGAAGTCCAATTGGAGCCAACAATCAACCCATCCTGAAGGTGCGCAGAAAGTTCCCAGAAACCTGGATCTGGGACATTTTGAACTCAAGGTATGACCGATGGAGATCGAGTTTGTTGGATCCTGTTGCAATAATCGTCTTTACTGTTACAACTTTTCTCCCCTTGATGATTGTGTTATTCGTGAATCCCTTTGCGCTGAACATGGGGCTTTGGCGTGGAATTGTCTCTAAAAGTAGGGTTTGAATTGACATTGGTAGTGAAATCTGTGCCATCAACGGCTTCCTATGCGTGCATAACTGCCGATCCTGTATCTTATCAATTTCAATATTTTCCTAACTTGCCTAGCTTCCGTATTTGCTGAGATTTGTGTCTGTTTTCATTCTTAAATTTGGTCTACAACTCTCCCTAATGTTGAAGACCATCATTGCTGTTACGCTCATTTGTTATGGAAGGATCTTTGGCTGGTACTACGTCTTTGATGAGAGCTACTCACATTGAACATTTGCAGACAGCCTACTGTAGTGGCTTTTTGGTTTATTATCTTCGATAATGAACCATTGGAATCGCCCAATTTCCCGTTCATTTGCTCAAATCATGCAGGCTCTCTCCTGCCCGGTTAAGTTTGGTGCAGTTTCCTACTTAGCTTGCCTGGTGGACTTATTGGGTTGAAATGAGAATATGTGAAATATGGGCTTATTGTGCAGGTCGTTGCCCTGTAGGCCAATCTATAGGCTCTGTGTCCAGTCCACTCCCTCCACCAGGTTTGTCCACTCCCACTACAAAGTTGTTTGCTGACACAATCTCTTCTGGTACTAGAGACCTGAAGATTCTGTATCGTCAAGCTTCAAGTGAGTTTTGTCCTCCTCTCTGCAAAGTCTGCACGACGGATCTCCCGCTTATACTCCAATTCTGAGCAGATGTTTTCAGATGCACCCGTGCCCAGTCAGCATCCCCACCAGCAGTCTCATGTTCCTCCTTGGCAACTCCAGTGCTTCTCAGGTCCTTCTCCTGCAAGGTCATGCCATTTTCAACTTTCTCTCACCCATTCTCCCAAGGGGGATCCTAAAGAGCGTTTAGCAATACCCAGGACCGGCTCCAGCCCCACAATTGCTGTGGAGGCCCCTTGCCATCTGCTTGCTCAGTACCCTCCACCCCAGCGCGTCCCAGTACCCACATCAGGGTGACTTTGTTCTCTGGTCAAAAGGCATAGATTTTTTTCTTGCATGGCTTCCACAGTTGCAACTCCTCAACCCACGTGTGACACACATAATGGGGAGTCCAAGGTTTGTCGTGGTCCCCACGTTTTACACCAAAATACGCAAAGTGTCTTGGCACTGCCGTGAAGCCATGAAGCACCCACAATTGTAACAAAATACGTTGGGACTGTCCATCTAAGATTGACGAGAACAATTCATCATAATAATATTATTATGAAACAAAAACGCAAACGCAGAAACAAATGAAACGAGAGTCATGTTTTGAAACTGTTATGCGTCCTTTGACCTCTACAGACCAGTTTAAGCAGGGCAGCCAACATAACATGAGCGAACTCCCAATTTCAGTTCTCGGCAAGTCTTATTGACGAGTTGAGTGTGACACCGAAGCTGTGCGTGATAGAGGAAAAATAATATAATATAATATGATTTTGTTATTATAGGTACCTATGTCAGATATAATCCAAACAATATTCCTCATTTTTTCGATGAATCCCGAAAGTCTATTAAGTGTTATTGAAATCTGTGAGCACGGATTTACTTTCCATAGAGTGGAAAGTAAATCAGTAAAGGTTGATTAAATCAATACATTTTATAGGGTGGTTAATGACTCTGAACCATGATGGTTAAACTATTTTACTGAACTCTGTTACAACAAAGCTGCTCCTGCACCAAAGGAGTACACTGGATGCTTGATCATTAAAATTTAATGGTGATGATTTACACAAAATTCCTGGATTTCCAAATGTGCTCCCATTAATTTTCCTTCTTACAATAACCCACTGCATTTGTATAATGACGGATCTTGTAAAATTTCACGGTTATTGACGAATGGTGGTTTGATTGTTGCGGTGTTGGTGGTACTTTATTTATCAAAAAACAAAAATGCATGAAGAAGTAGAAATTGAAGGGTCTTCCCCACCCTTGGTAACTATACGTATTAACCCTGTGTTCATTATAGTTCAACAACTGGTTTTTGATTTGGAGGTGGTGGTAGTTTTAAGTGGATAATTACCTAATTAATACGTTACCATATTCTTTATTGACGCGTGAGTGTTTTAACTAAGTTTCCAACCGATGCGTCAAAAAGAAAAATTCTTTTTCTTCGAAAATTGGCTTCAAACTCATTATATGATGTCCTTGCAATGAAATTGCTCTCTTGTCTCTCTCGACCTAAATTCAAAAAAAAAATAAATAAATAAAATAACTAGTTGACTTACAATGTACGTAGTGTATATATTGTAATTTGAGAACCAAAAAAATTAATTTAAATACCTATTGTAAGAAGTACCCACTTCAAACTAGCTGTCTTAATTTTTATAAATTGCTTCATTAATCAAATGATTGATATATTTTCAACGTTAATTATGCAGAGTATGATATGTAAGTGTAGTACATTTTTCGTAACAAGATTGTTTTTAATAACACGTTTGCTTGGGAAATATAGTGACGAGGGAGTGGCGAAACTCACCAAGACCGTCCCGGACACTATCACGTCGTGGGTGATTTCAGGGTTTTCCTTGAGCCCTGAATTCGGCTTGGCGTTGTCCACTGATTCAGCTAAAGTGGGTATATTTCTTTTTTGTTGACATTTATTTGTGCAAGCTATTGATGGTCTATTTAAATGCTAGTGCCTGTAGTAATAAAGAAAGTCTTAAACCCTTCAAGGTCTGAGTCGGGGATTTTGGTGGAATATTTTTTTTCTTGTACAGCCTAATTCTTGTTGGCCCAAAATCCCAAAATACCTTCAACGTTAGAAAAGAATCACATCATGACCAGTTTATATGGTAATTTATGTCCTGATCTTGGAGGATACATCAGACATTCAGTGAAGAACCATGTTTGTATCCTGCAGGATACATCACACTTTAAGCTAATACGAGTATTTTAGAGTACGCCTAGGAAAAACAAAAACAGATTGAAAATTGAAACTAATTTAGAATTTTGTTTGCAAATACTTAGTGTATTTTGGAATGGAATAGAAAAAAATGTACGAGCGAACTTGAAAATACTCTTTTCCACGAGAGTTGAAAGTAAGCAAAGTTGTAGAAGAAAAACATTGAATCCTCAGTCTTTTTGAAATCACGGTAGCAGTATATGTAGTGGCAATCACCCAAAAATATCACATTTATTTATTTCGAGGAAAATATTTGAAAAATACCCAAATCGAATTTACTCGACATGGTTAGCGTACCAAGAGCGACTTCTACTAAAAGAAAAAATCGTGTATTGAAAAATTTATGTTTTACCTTTCGACAGGTGAGAGTGTTCTGTACGTTTTTCGTTTCCCTGAATCTGCCGTACTCCGTGAAACGCGGAGAGTCAATGGTCATCCCCGTCAATGTCTTCAACTACATGGACAAAGAAGTCACAGCCGCTGTCAACCTAACGAACCCTGGGTGGTTCTCGTTTGCTTCCCCTGCCGATAAAACAAGTATACATGCCAATTCTAAAGCTATATTTTCATGTTGGTTTATTATCTTCGATAATGAACCATTGGAATCGCCCAAAGAAAAAAAAATTTTAACCCCCCCTCAAAATTTGTTGGTTTACGTTTCAAGATACGTAGATTCAGAAAATCGAATAAAAAAAAATCCGTCCGTCCGCCGTACGCCGTACGCCGTCCGCCGTCCGCGCCACTTTGCCCTGTTAGCGTTGAGTTAAAATTACGAAATTTTTTTTATGGGTTTCGACCAACCCCACAATGGTCCTCGAAACTTTTCATAACCCTAGGTCAAGGGGAAGGGGTTCAAAACGAATTTTGAAAATTTGAAAATCTCATATCTCGAAAAATTCATATAGAACGGTATGTTTTTTATTTCATATTTAGATAGAGTTTGTTCCGTAGAATTTTTTAAGACCATCCGCAGCTTCGTGGGACCAGCCGTTCGTTCACAATGAGGGCTCAAAGATTGTGCCTCACAACACGATCGTGTATGAAACTGTTGAAATACAGGTCCATTTTCATACTAACAAGCTCTTTGGAACATCATATGGCTTAAGTGATGTCGAGTTTGTTGTTCTGAGGTGCGTTTCGTGCTACGGAAATGAAGGTAATTTCGAATATTTGTTGGTAGGTACTTCTTTTATAGAAAAATTATTACCGACGTAGTATTAAAAACCCCAGATTATATCGTATTAATTAATCATAATTAATAATAATTATTATTAATAATAAATACGAATTATTAATACCTAACAATAAATTATAATAATTTTCACTAGGTACCTACTTGATAAAATTGTTAATAATTAGTGATAATTGATAATAATAATAGACATTTAGACCTAGTGATCTAGACAGAAGGGTGATCTGTACAAAGAAGATAATGAACCGTTGTGTCAAGAATTTGCAGAGTTTTGTGTAGATAGTATTAGTACATTTTGAGTTGAAGATAGTACAGATAGATATTACCCAAGTCCCCTACGAGCCGCCAATCTCCCTTTCGCCATTTATCCTCTAATGTTTCTCCTTCATTCCCCTTCATTTTGCAATACAACTAAATGTTTATAGCCTCATCATCTCCATCAACAACTGCAATATTATTATTATTTTCTAAATCCACAGTCATGCAGTATGGCTATAAGAGCGAATTTTCGAAGAAATAACTGGTTTTATGTAAATATCTCCATTTTACTGGTTGTATAACCAATTTGCCTCCTTTTTTTGCCGAGTAACCTCAGTTATCGATTTTTCAACGCAGAACACTCAGAATTGCGATATCTCATTCCGTTAGCAAACTAGAACAGATGAACCGTGAAGAACATCTCAAATAACAACCACGTTTCATCATCTTCAAAGTGCTCCAGTTTGAGATATCGCAATTCTGACTTCACAATCGTGTTTAGCGTTAAAAAACCCCTTTAAAATCAGGTGTCACTGGTCAGAATGTATCAATTTGGGAATTTATGGGTAATTGAGTAATTCCCCCTATTAGAGTGGCTGGTGCCCATCTACAAGCTCAGCCTTCTGATTGCCTTGATTTTTTGTGCGAATTTGAACTTTTTATCCAAAAAAAAGCGAGAACACTCTTCAAAAATTCAATAAAGGCAGCAATAAACAAAACATAACATGCATTTGAGTGAGGATTTACCTTTATAGTTATTTGGTGGTATTTAGTGACCGCCGCCCACCAGCCTTACACTTGAGTTCACTATCGTACAGGTTCTAATAATAACTCACAATTGATGATGACTACATTTTCACGTGTGTTTATCCAGAACGTGAAGCTGAAACGTCGAGAGTCAAGATGATTAAGATCGGAGCGAATAGCGCTGCCACGGCCAATTTCTTGATAACGCCGAATGAGGTCGGCTACATGGAAGTGAAAGCCACAGCTACGAGTCCCCTGGCAGGGGATGGTGTCAGCCGCAAGCTCCTCGTAAAGGTATTTCTATTTCCCAATCCGCTTGAGACGTTTTGACAAATTATATCTGGTAAAATGTCGATTCCCAGTTTGTACTTGAGCTCCTGCATACATTAGCTGTAGTTTGAAAAGAGACCTCGATGAGCCAGTTGCGCGTAGAGTTGACCACTAGGAGATGATGGTCCCGGGCATTGCAGCAAAAATTGCAGCAAGTCGGGAGGGCGTTTAACCTTGAGCCTCCGACGATCCTGCGGAGGGAGTGGATTTTGAGCTAGCTCTATGGAGTGATTAAGCAATGCTAAATGTAGCTGCGAGTACATGCTGGGTAGGACCTCAGTTACCTCTGGGATGTCCATGTCTTTGTGGATCCTCTTTATTTGGCTATCAATCGTATGATACAAATATCAAAATCTTTGTAATCGATCAATACACTCGTATTGTATAACTGTAGTTGGTAATTAAGCTGAATTTGTATTTGAGCATCCTGAGAAAGTGCAATTTGACCGTCATTTATTCAGCATTTTAGGGGGAGAATCCCCGTCTTTCCAACCAGACCCCTCTCAGCTAGACACTGCCCCATCATGAAGTTTCTAGATCTGGTACAGATGTCCAATATATTGTCCCAGTGGTTGATAACTGGTTGATAGTGGTTTCTAGGTAATTTTGAGTGATCACTCCGGAGTTACTCGTATTTGGTGGTGGAAAGGTCCCGCAATATCGGCGCCAATATTTGAGGAGTTTATTCCGAAACGGCATGTATCCAGTTTTGGCCGATTTCAGGTTTTTTCGTATTTTCTGGCCCTTCCCTCTGGGGTCCATAGATTTTACCTCAATTTTTGTAACAAAACCTTGTCCCAGTACGGTTGTTTCTATCCAAAAGGGAAACAACCCTTCTTACTTGTATACATAGCCCCTGATTTCCATTTATTTCGAGAAAGCATGTATGCTAAACAGGATGTTCCCTCTTTATTTCAAATATTTTGCAAAACTCAACCGCCTAGGGGATACTAGATGCTTGAGATATTCCACTCTATCGACAGATGTCGCCCGCGTTCCTATTGGGTAGCGCCTTCGCCTTTTTGGCGCGTTCCACTCGGCTGATTTGATTGGTTTTGATTATTAAACCATCGTCAGTAACAATTCAATACTCAACACCAGTACAAATGGTATTGTTGCCAATGCTAAGCCGATGCACGTAGTTTTGAAGGTTGCAGATCCGTTCCCTTGACAAGAAACTCCTATTCTCGTAAGTTAATTCGAACACATTTGATTACTAAGCGTTTTTTTCCAGCCCGAAGGTGAAACTATTTACAAGTCTACCGGCGTCCTTATCGATTTAAGGGACAAGAAGGAATTTACGGACAACGTAAAATTGGTGATACCGGATGACGCTGTACCAGATTCAATATTGGTCGAAGTTTCTGCAGTTGGTAAGACGTGAAATGCATTATAATGCTACGTAATTATGCAAGATGTTTTAAAACACAAGCATATTATGTATGCTTATGTAACACAAGCATACTTATTAAGTACCACAGGTCATATTCAATATTCACAAATCTTCCATAGTCCAGTAAAATTAGACCTAAAAGGTGTGGTATCTCGAAGTGGTCTGTGGAAAGCTGAAAATCGCCCTAAAACCTCAAGATAGTCTTGAAAACGAGTAATCTGAGTTCTAACTTCTCCAGGGGTTGAGCATAACTTTTGGTGCATAACTCTTCGGTTTTTCGCTTATTTATAAGCGGAGTTATAACTCCTAAAAAACGCACCCTAGCGAAAACCTTACCAAGAGGCAAATGAAAGAAAACACATTAAATTCTGCGTCGAACGACCCTTCCCCCCCCACGTATACCAATAAAACCCAAATAAACCAATTCATAGGCTAGTAATCGACAAATTAAAAAATATGTTTTTTCCCATAATGGCTAAAATGTACATTTTGACGACTTTCTGTCGTCTATAGTATCATAAGTACTCATCCTTCCAAGTTCAAAAAACACCAAATTTTCAAATTTGACCTATTTTAACCATACTAAGTCTTATATGCCAAAGTCCAAAAACAGTCATTTTGAAATATCCTACATCTTGCTTTATGGGGAAATTTGTTGTTTCTCAGCCGTCGATTACTATAAATTGGTTTAATGTCAAAGGTCAATCGACGCAGAATTGAGTGCTCTTTAATTTGTCTCTTGGTGAGGTTTTTGCTAGGATGCGTTGTTCAGGAGTTATTAGCGAAAAACCAAAGATTGATTAGTTATAATAAGAGTTATTAGCGAAAAACCAAAACATTCATTGCGAAACGTCGGCCTAGAAAAATTGTTCTATTTGGACCAACCCTCGATACTCCCAACATCACTCCTTAAACCAAAGAAAGTTCGAAAATTTCGACGTTTTCGGTGCACCAAAAGCTCAATCATTGGAGGGGTACGACCTCAGATTTTCAAGACCACCTTAAGGTTTTAGAACGATTTCCAGCTTCCTCCAGACCTTATTTCACTGGACTACCAGTTGAACAAAAAAAAAAAAAAAAAAAATTACAAGCCACATCATTAATACATTTTATGCACGTACACCTCATATTTATTTAATAAACCAATTATGTTAATGTGTAGGCGATCTCATGGGATCTGCTCTTGACAACTTGGATAAACTTATTCGACAACCGTATGGATGCGGGGAGCAGAACATGCTCAATTTCGTCCCTAATATCGTCATCTTGGATTATCTGACGGTATGTAAAGTTTTCAACAAATTATACTGTCTTTATTATCACGCTCATAACCGAAAATTCGCTCTCATATCCATTTTGCATGATTGTGGATTTTTTTCTATACATCTGTGTACGGATTTTCACTAATTTACTGAATGAAATCGATTTTTACAGAACTCTGAACAACTGACAAGCAGCATTGAGAGTAAAGCTTTGAAGTTCCTCGACATGGGTTACCAGAGGGAACTCACTTACAAACATGATGACAACTCTTACAGCGCATTCGGAAAGTCAGATAAATCAGGAAGCACTTGGTGAATCACTCATTATAATATACATGAATTGTTAATTAAGTCACTTCCACTTACAACCGATTTATCCTCTTACCTTAATATTTACATTTTCAAAAACAAGTACACGTTTTTAATATTTTCAGGCTAACGGCTTTCGTTGCAAAGTCCTTCAAACAAGCAAAACGTTTCAGCAATATCGAGGACTCAGCTATAATTGAGCCGCTCAGATGGATTGCATCTAAGCAGAACGAGAATGGTAATTAAATTATACATAACCGTAGCTGTACCGTAGGTACGGATAAATGGGAACTATAGGGAGATACAATACAGATAACGAAGTAAAGAGTTACAATGGTATACACTGGTAGATATAATTGGTTGCCTGTAACGACAAATCCCAGCTGAAATAACGTTCATTTAATAGAGAAACTTCGTAGTTCCATTGTTAGGAAGTTACAGGGAGCTAAGGTCAATTCGCTCTCTCTGACCTCCAGACTCGTACCTATTTAGTCGTTATTTTCATTTTAGAGCAGGAGTGTTGACATTGGAAATAATAATTGAATTATGGACGTTTTTATTTTTTTAATGCTCAAAATATCCTCCGTTTAGTCGAATTTAAATGTAGAACACGTAGGAGAGGTATCGGACACCACTCGCGTTACGCCCTGTATATGGAGTGACTAATTTAGGGAGACTACAAACCAACATGATTCTACTTAAAAATCGTTGACTCGAATGAAGTAATAACACTAATTGAAATGTATTGAAATCTCGAACCCACTCAGGAAGTTTTTCCGAAGTTGGGCACGTCTCACACAAGTCGATGCAGGGCGGAGGTTCCGGAGGGCTCGCTCTCACGGCTTACGTACTGACTGCATTCGTCGAAACGCTCGACATGACGAACGAGTTCCAAAAAAACATCGACAAAACCGTCAAATACCTCGCAGAACAGATCGCCAAAGAGACGGCCGATACCTACTCAATTGCCGTCGCTGCTTACGCTCTCGGTTTGGCCAACCTTCCCGCCAAAGAGAAAGCGTTCCAACTTTTGGAATCCAAAGCCATCAATTCAGGTAAGAAATAACACAATACATTAATATCAACTAACGTAATAATAATTATTCTGATAATTAATTCGGAAGTTCTGGATTATTTCAAGTAGGTATAACCGAAACACTGGCGTTTTCTACGGTTTTGGATTATATTAGTCTAAAAAAGTATATTTGATGTTCAAACACACTTTCAGGAAGTCTCAAACACTGGGAAAATGAAAAAGAAAAGGAACCCAAAGAAGAGAAAAAGTACCCGTGGGAGGAAGATATCACTAATGCTATAAACGTCGAAATTACAGCGTATGCAATGCTCAGTTATTTGCAGAGAAACATGACATCGGAAGCAGTCCCTATTTTGAAATGGCTTCTGTCTCAACAAAACAGTCAGGGTGGTTTCGCTTCAACCCAGGTATGCCCATGTTATACTGCTGTATAAATCTTACTGTACAGTACGTTTCACCAGTGTATAATTGTATAACAACTCATGGTGAGGTTAGAACTGCGTTGATGCCTCGGTGGCCGCCATATTGTAGCCTTCCATATTCTAACTGCATATGCTTGAACCTAACCCTACCAATACGCCTTCATCACTGAATAAAACGTTACCCAATACTTATACAGGATACAGTGGTAGCTCTGGGAGCAATTGCGAAGCTGGCGAATCAGTTGACCGGTAAAGGCAAAGATCTCACCATCACATTCACGTTCCCTCCGAAGGGTTCAACAGAAATCAAAGTCAACGACGAAAACTCTCTGCTCTTCCAAAAAGTTGAGGTGAGTCAATTTTCGAATTCGTAATTTCATGATCAAAAGCCTGAAAGTGTAGGGGGGCTACAACCTCCAGTATTCTAGAAAGAATAAAATACCCCTTAGTATGTTAGACCACCCCAAGTTCCGCCAATGGTCTCGATAACCCTCCATGTGACTGCAGCTCAACGCAGATGAAAGGAAATTAAGTTCTAATATTATAGTCAAAATGGAATTTTGAATTGCCATCGAGTTGAAAACGGTTAGGATTCCGTAAAGGCATCACAAATATGAGGATCGTTTGGATGTTGGGTTTCTTTAGTTTTTCGTCGCCAGCACAGATGCCCCTTCAAGACTTCATGGATAAGGTAGAAACGTGGACACAACACTGGAGATTGAAAATCAATACCATCAAATCTGCACTAATCAAGTTCACAATACGAACGTCAGCACACTCACCAAGTCTACACCACAATAGACACATCTTACCATCGTACAACACTGTCCAGTACAACTGGACCAACGTCTGACTTGGGCAGTCCACATAAAATACTTAGTAGGCAACGTACGACACAGAACCAGACACCTCCAGGAACACAGAATCTGATCCACTCTACCTCTCTCATACATACCTATTTACACTCATTCGACCAATATAGGCCTATGCTTGCGGAATCTGGGGGGCAGCTGCTACTACACATATCAATAAAATACAAGTCACTCAGAATAGGGTGCTTCGGTTAATCACATCAGCACCTAAACATTCTCTATGTAGCCGAAGTCATCCAACACAATTTACCAACCTTCACCACATATGACACATCACACAAATCAGCTAAAGAATAATCGGCCTAGTCAACAATCCACCGGAACCAATCCTCAGACGACAAGTCACCACCCAGCTTAACACCAAGCAGCACAGCAAACACTTCTTTCGATTTGACACCATCGCAAACCACACCCTACAGACACCAGTTGATGGACTGCACCCTCTCATCACGTCACACACCAATTAGATGACTCTTCTACTATAGTTCCCCAACCATCCCAACTGCAGTGTTCACAATAGAAACTAAGCATTTTGGGGCAAACTCTCTCGATGAATGTTGAATTTGACATTGCAACTCCTGGAAAATCCTAATTAGAATCGTATAATTGTGATTTCAGCTCCCGAGCAGAAAAGATAACAAAGATGTCGGCATATCAGCTCAAGGGACTGGATTTGCCGTCGTTCAAATTTCTTACAGGTGCTGTACATCCTTCACGTATTTTACGCATGAAATTGGTTGTAATCACATTTTTTCTGTTATTCGATTTTTTATGGTCTCAATAACTGAAAACGTTTTTAGGTACAACATTAACAAGAAAGGATCGTCCCCGGCGTTCAAACTGAGTATCGAATCAGATAAATCGACCAAGGACCACATGGTGCTGAACATCTGTACATCGTGAGTACCTTCCTACACGTTACTTCATTTACCTAGAACCTAGTCTTGAGGCAATATGACGTGTCCTTGTGAAAAAGTTACTCTTCCATATGGTGTTCCCCTGATGACGAATGACGAACCTGATCTTGACTGGGATGAGCAACGGCTTGAGGCCGGGATTCAGAATCTGTTCAAAGATGAAGATGACAGCAACAACCAAGTAATATTGGACACTCTTGACAGAACTAGCTGGCCAGGGACAACTGTACCCAAAGAAAACCAGTTTGGCCAGCATTCTACATTTGACAGCCAGATGACTTCCCCGGGCCTTCCTAATCTGGGCAATCCAGGAAAATAAGAAAGATGCGTCCCCCAGAAAAGAATTTGACCAAAAGGCATCAAAGCCAGAGAATAAAGTAAATCAAAGCCATTGATCGTGAAGCAGATCCTGATGTTGACCCAGACGACCTCACAGCCCTTTCCTGATTTTTTCTTTCTGAAGAGTGCTTCAATCTTTTTGTGCATGAAACCAATCTATTCAGCAAACTGGGACGTCATTAAAGTTGATGAAAATGCCATGAAAGGTTTCATTAGCATGCAACTCCGGATGGGCAATATCAATTAACCAGCCATCGCTGATTTCTGGAGTTGACGCTTCAGACAGGGAATTTGCGTCAATTTTTTTATTATTATTATTTTCTGCGAAAGAACAAGCTGGGAGAATAACGAAAATGATGTCTAGCTGCCTGAAAAGTCTTCCCAAAAATGTAGGGGCACCAGGAGTGGCTGAAGACAAACGTGGACAAATTTTCACAGGAATCGACGTATCAAGCTTTAGGTGACTCACGCAGACATCTTGGGTTGACACATGAGCCAGATAACCACGAACCACAATTACCACAAATAACGACAGGTCAAAATAATAAATGAAACTAACAGGTCCTGGACAGTTGTCCACTGCTATTTTAGTGGAATCGTAGTTGAAGAAGGGTGTTGTGATATACCTACTCAATATCGTGAGAAATCCAATTTTGAACCAGTAACTATTTTCTATGATGAAACACCCTCACTTTGGGATTATTCAATATATTATTATTTATTTGTGTATTTACAGATACACTGCAGGAAAAGAGAGCAACATGGCCGTCATGGAGGTTACACTCCCATCAGGGTTCACTATCGACGATGATGGAGTCAAATTGCTACGCGTTACCGAACACGTCAAAAAAGTGGAAACTAAAGATGAAAATACTCTAGTCGTTTTGTATTTCGATAAGGTAAGTTTATACTCAGTGACCTTTTCAGTTCAAACGAAACGTCTCATTTCGACAAAACAAAACCGTTTCTCAAGGAAATAAAACTTAAAAAATTTCCTTTTCTAGAAAGGAAGGATTTTTTTCACTGGAAAATGCTGTGCGACAAATTATTCTATTTATGATGATGTTTTCGAGTCGAGCATTGGTCTTGTCGGAGGTCTATTTAATGAGGAAATCGACCTTCGACAAGATCAATGCTAGACCAGTCTGGTATTATGCAATATACGAGGTATAATATACCTATTATAATATAATTATTATATTATAGTTTTGCGCACCAGCTTCCTAAATCGACACGAACGAATCCCATTGAAGCATCGAGTTTTTATGGCTGTGTTCATATAATATATGTGCATATTCTACGTGCAGGTTAAATTATATTTCTACTTTCCATTACAGGTGACGAATGAAGATTTGTGCGTTCCTATCTCAGCGTACAAGTCGTTCGGAGTGGCCAAGCAAAAACCCGTACCCGTTACCGTTTACGATTATTACGATACCAGTAAGTACATGTTTTGGATAGCTGCACTGCACAATTACATTAAGAAAGTGTAGCAAAAGTGTAGAATATGCACTTTATTAGGTAATGAGTTTTAAGATGTGTTCAAGGTACAAAAACCGGAAATTTCTGGGGAACAGCTGATGTGAACAACCCATTTTGAGTTACCTATCCAGTTTCTAGTTCTGAGATGGTTTTTGCGATTATGGAATAAGTTAATTGAGTTAATTTCGAAAATTAGGTGGTAGCTACTTGATATAAAAATTATTGCATCCGTGGGTACCTACAAGAAAAGTTCCAGAATTATATCAATAGAAATTAATTCTGCATAGTTTCTCATCAATATAAGTTTTTCCCTTTATATAAATAAACTGTATAAAACAAAATGACGGAAGGATAATCTGAAGATAATAATTTGCAGCGCTTTTTTACTCGTATTCAGATTTTAAACTGACTAGTCGTGATCACTTCTCTTCAAAATCCTTGACCAATCGTTTATTTATGTACACATTTTTCTCACGTCCCTGGTATTTCCCACAGCTAAAAAAGTGATTGACTTCTACGAGCCGAAGAAGACGAATCTTTGCGACATCTGCGAAGGTGAAGACTGCAAAAACTGCGAGAACGACGTTTGACCGACCAATTTATTTTTGATGTTCTATGTAATTCTTTTAAGTAACTTCGAATTCGTACTCTCTCAAAAACACAAGACATGTTAATAAGAAATGTACAGAATACTACATTAATTCGAGCTTAAGCCTGTGATTCCGTTGAAGTGGATGGTGGAATATTTCCAACATCGAAATGTGATTTATTAGTACCCATTCCGGTGGTTTGATGTATTTTCAATAGGTGAAACAATTTATTGAAATTAAAGGAAATATTTTCTACTATTTAGAGTAATTTTCGAACCCTCTCGGGCTTCCAGACCACAACAAAACCGTTTTAACTGGCTAAAACCGTGCGTTCCTTACGCTGTTGCGTGCTACAAAAAAAAGTGACGTTTTTTGGCGATATTCTCGTGGTGGGAGAGACTTGAAATTTGTAGCCTCCTCGGGATGTACAGCGACTGGTACGGCCGCGTTACGCCATGGACTTGATCATCCCAGCATAGCATGAGCGTAATCATATACATCTGCCAATCTAGGTACTCGTCATAGTGAAGTGCTAATTTGAAGTACAATACCAGTGTCTTGAGAGTTCCTCCATGAAGGAACTCCTACGTGTGGGACAATAAAGTGAAATTCAATATTGCCAATACGAAAATATCTATACATATTATGTTTGTTGTAAACGGACTCAATGCAAATAAAAAGGGGAAAAAAAAGAAGCCTCCTTTGGACGGACACTTTAAGCAGCAGAATAGGGCCAGGATCTGCCGTGTGGCTCCTAAAGCTAATTTCTATGCTATTCACTCTGAAGCTGTAATTTGGTATGTAGCCTCTTTAGGACATACCTACACTTTATGCAGAATAGGCCCTGGATCAGCTGAGTGGTTCCCAAAGCCAATTTCTCTGCTATTCTCTCAATGAAGCTGTGATTTGGTATACCATACATGTATCCTCCTTACGACTTTAACTTGACACTGCCCAAGCCCTGGATCAGCTGAGTGGTTCCTAAAGCTAATTTCTCTGCTATTCACTCTACGAAGTTGCAATTTGGCATGTAGCCTCCTTAGGACTTGAACTTTAAGCAGAGTAGGCCCAGGATCAGCTGGCTAACACATGTTGCATGCATATGTAAACTAAGCCGTACGGCTCAGAACGGTAGAGGGGGGGGGGGGTATTTTAGCAGTGAATTCAGGATGGTCTAAAATTTAGGTATGAAATGTTTTCAAAATTCGAGTTTTAAAAATTTTGAGCCGAAAACAATAGAAAATTTGCAAATGCGCTAAAAACAGAAAATAATACCTACATTAAATTACACATTTTTAAAATCATACTTGGAGAGAAAAACGTGGGTCACAGCCAGTAAATAATAAAGTAGGCAATCCAGATGAATTCACAACGTGCTGCGCCCCATGTTCAAATATTCAAATAGGTACTAACAAAAGGCCATGAAAAAATATTTCTTAGTTTTTAGTTCGTTTTAAAAACGTGGTAAGTAGATACATGTAAAAAAAATTAATTTTTCCATTTTTTGTTTGTTTCTACGTTGGATTATTGGACCATGCGCCTAATCGGCGTTTTCCAGTACTTACCCAAATATCGCCGTCGGGGTCTCGACATCGCAGAACAACGCGCCATTCCACGCATTCTAGCGGTGGTCGTTGAAGAGTTTCTCAATAGGAACAACAAGGAACGTCTGAAGGGGGGCAACGAGAAGAGTTTGCCCCTCCAGCGCATCGCCTACCGTTGGTGGCGGAGGGGCACCCTAGGAATCCGTCAATATTTTCCTATTGTTGCCAGCAAACGGGTGAGGGGAGGTGGGGGGCAATGAAAAGATATTTAGGGGGCGATGGGAAAGGGGAGGCGTTAGCCTCGAAAAAGGCTACCCCCAGATAACAAGAGTTTGGGTGATTCCTCATCGATAGTAAAGATCGATTTGAAACAATTCGAACAGGAAATATGAAATCATTTCCTGATAATTTCTATAGAAATTTTCGAACTTTTCTACGAAACTCAATCATCCGTCAACTTACTTCATAGTCCCAAACGATTACACCAACCTGTCAAAACCGTCAGTGACGGTTTGAGATCGTTAGGTTGTACCTATATGTAGGCACCCGTATGAAGGAGTCAAATTCTTCTTATGTATTGGAGTACCCAGATAATCAATGGTACCCACTCAGGTATGGTGTAATGAAACAGACCCAATCGCGATGACGAAACGCGCAAATGGAACAGAATTAGGCAGCACGTGTTTCAAAAATTAATCAAATTTGTACTTACATTCACGGATAGGTAGAGAGTAACCTGAAGGTAGTACCCTCACCGGTAGTGGAAAGGGTGAATGTCAAATTACGGTCAAATTTCAACTAGCAAAGTTTTCAAAAATGAACCTACTCCTAAAAGACCTCAAATATTTGTGGTGATTTCTGGCCAGTCTACGATTGTGCGACAAAAATCAAACTGTATTTTAAAGCCCAACATTTCATATTTTCAAATTCTGGACCAACGTTAATTACCAATATTGGCATGGTAATTACTGACAGGCTCATGGAGAAATGCTCGCTGAAGTCAATGTAAATGACTATTTCATTTCCTGGACGCTGTTTCAACGCCATGAGTACACTGTGCTGTTGCTGAATGGCATGTACATGTTGCATGAAAACGACTAGGTCATGTTCCAACTTTTTGCAGCTTTTACGCAGGGTTGACTTTACTTGGGTTCTCACTGCACGTTTAACAAGTTTTGCTTGATCACTCGTTTTTCTGATACAGTAACCCACATCTTGTAGGAAAACTCAAATTACAATTAAAACAACTCGTATTGGATCAACCGAACTCGTCCACAGTGGAAGGTAATCAATCGCGAAGGTCTACTGGATTATCTGGAAACGACACAGTAGGTATAGGAAACACATATAGGTATAGTGAAATACACTTCAGGAATGTATTCAATAGATTTCATTTAGCCCCCATATAGATTTACATCGATATGGGGGCTAAATAGTTAGCTATTTATTTACCAACACACCTAACATAGATAAGTAATGAAATTGAGGACCTTATCAGCGAAATGTATACCTTATCAGGTGGTGATAACAGCGAAATCTCTGCGGCGCCTGCAAATTTGGCGGGTTTTCAAACGTTTGTCGCGGTATCGATTCCATCAAACAATCGTTTTGTCGTCCGTTCGATGCATCGAAACGGACAGCGAAAGATCAGAAGAGAACACACGAGAAAAAAAAAGAGACAAGAGAGAGGAGAGTTTAGACAAGGCGAGTTCGTCTTTCGGCTCAAAAGACCGCGGGTCGGGAGGTGGCTGTCGAAATTCCGTATTTTTTCTCGAAAGTGCGACAATCTGTGATACAAGTTCCCGCGAAGGTGAGAAGAAAAAAAATGAAGTAAATGTTGGGGGCTCAGGCATCCGAGAGGCTGCAGGTGTCCAACGCAGTGCCGGACCGTCTTCAAACCTTGTGAGTTGATTTCAAAACATTTCATATCCCTTACGATTCAATTTTGAACTTGCCTCGATCATAACACTACAAACCAAGTCATTTCAAAAAATATCGAGAATTGACCGTATTTTCGAGTGTTTGGCGTTGCTTTTGAGGGTTTGTTGAACGACAAACACGTATGACCTTCGCTTTGCTTGACGTCTGTTGTCTCTTATCAATTTGTACCAGATTTTTCATCTTTGATGACGTCCAGCAGAGACGTTACGCGATACGTAATTAACTATTTCAACTCGATCCTCGCATCATGTTTCCGCTTGTTGCTTCATGATTTTTTCGTTAGGTATATGCACGGACATGGAACGTGATTAGTTTTATCATTGATAAATAAATACAGTCATATTCAAACAGATTCACTTATTCAATTTGGTATTCTTTAATGAATTGAATCGGTTTCTCGTACTAAAAACTCGTACTAAGGCCTTAAAAAACCCACCGAATCGTTTTGTGTTTCCCTTATCAATTCGTGGCTTCCTTTGAAGGTTATACCTACAAGTTTTCGAATTGCTTTAACAATACAGCTATCGCATTTAACCCATAAGTCCTGCAGGTGCCATATCAGTCATATACCTACAAAAATAATGATTTCACTACACTTTACGTCTCTACAGACCAGCGATCTCGGCGCGGTAAAAATTGTTGTGATTGTGAGGATTGACGTTTAGGTGAAGGCAAATCGTAACTTCTGGTTCAATCTGCGTACGTGTCGTGCACTCATCTGCCACCAACGCATTCTACACTGTCGATGTGATAAACACGTATATTCACTAAAATTTAGTACTTGGAGCACAGCCATTATCATTTAATGACAATGGCTGTGCTCCAAGTACCTACATAAATCACCAATGAAGCATACTTATAACAATACGTGGAGTACGGTAAATTAAATTAGTTATTCATCTAAGTGCTTATGGATCCCCTGATAAATATTCTGTACATTGTTCAGTCTACTCTGTGAGTAGATGAAAGTCAAATTTGTTGAATACATCAAACAGTGTCATTCCTTGTCACTCTATTAACATTTTGTTAAACCGTAGACTTCAGACATAATGGACTCATTCAAAAGTTTCGTTCCATTTTGAATCATCAAAGACGTTTGCACTCTTGTAATTGTAGCTCAGGAAAGTTAGTGCAAAAAAGGGCTCTAGCTTCCCAAATTTGCTCGAAAGATAAATCGTTTCAATTCCCCCTTGGGGGTCCTGTTTAACGGATAATATCCTATGACTACTGTATGACTTAGCAACGTTTTCTAGGTTGTGCTTCAGATTTGAGAGCCTAAAAATCGTTAAATTGTCGCCATTATATCAGTTTTTCACCTATAACTCGTACACTTCGCATAGGTACCTACCACGGAAAATGTCAATCGGTTCTCTTTTGAAGAGCATTAAATTCCACATAAAATGGCGTTTCAAATTTCGAAATCGGTCAAGCCTTTCAGCCGAAATCGCCCGTCAAATACCTATAGGCGATTCTTATCAACTTCGCTAAAAAGTTGACAACCTTCAACTTCGAACGCCTGTATGTTGATAATGGTTGCTCCGATTGAAAACGTCATAGGCCCAAGTTTTAGGAAACGCAATTCTAAATCAGATCCATCTTGAAATTTGCAATTCACTCACACCAGTGCTGTGATATAAGGTCGTAGCGCCACATTTTACTTAAGGCAGCCCTACACAGGAAATTTCGTCTGAACTCAACTTTTCACCTTCTAGCATTTTTCCAAGTGAAAGTAAATGTAATCAACTCACTTTGAATTCAAAATCATTTTGTCAAGGTCTGATTACGTAGGTATCAACAGGACCAGATCAATCTTTAATCAGAAAAACTAGCAGCCAGAAGAAGCACACAGGCCATGACTCAATTAACTGGATAATTGCAATGACTCGTTTAATTAGTTACAAATTGTTTGCTGAACAACTGCCCATCTGATTTTCTCTCCCCTGCGCTGGTAGTCTGTGATCGTCTGTTATCCGATTGATGATTGAGGATCAGAATCCAGCTGTGTCTCTCTTCTGAGCGTGCGGTAGTGAATTTTCCGTTTGAAATAATTTTTTAAAAATCGTCAACATGTATCAAACCAAGGGCTCAATGCTACAGCTTAGATCACCAGACTCCAAATTCACTATATTGAAATAATCAAGGAAATAGGTTTTGTAGACCTTCTAGTGGGTGTATGTCGTTGGCACAACTCTAACCATCATTCATCTGTGGGTTTTATTGTAATAGAATTATGACATTCTAGTTAATGACTCAGAATGCGAGGTACCTTCTTTGAGTACAAAAAAAGAAGAAACATAATATAAACTGAGGTGTTACTCGGCAAAAAAATACACACAAATTTGTTAAAAACCCAGTAAAATGGGTAAAGCAGTAATTTCTTCGAAAATTCGCTCTTATTGCTATGCTGCATGACTGGATTTTTTCGATTTGAAATCGGTTGACGGCATTTTGTAATATTAATTCCCAAATAATACTTAAAGTAGTAATATGCTGGAGTCAACTCAAACCCGGCTAATATCGAGTTATCCAGTCGAATCTTATAGAATTTCGTTCTGCTATTGCAATTCGTGACTGACGATATTTGCTACCAAATCCTTTAAAATAAATCGATCGTGTTTTATTTAGTTGGTCCAATGTTATGTTCTATAATTTATTATTATCTTTATTTAAATGGCGAGTTAAGCGGTTTGTCGACTGGATCACTTCCGCTTTGAATAATTCAATTTGGGCTCGAGTGCCTCGTCACTACTCATCATTTTGCATTCGGCGGTCTCCACTCAATCGATTTGAACAGTGCGAGTATTCTACTGTTTTTATAAGGCGACGAAATAGTGAATGGATCAGCTCGAATGGAAATGTACTTTTTAAGAATATTTTTCTAGTTTTTTCGTCGTTTTCGAGTCAAACATTGGTCTTGTCGAAGAGCCTGCAAGTTGGAAGGTTTTTGAAGGATATCCCAGGCTGTGATTGACTTAGAGTTTTGAAATAAATTTCTAAATTCACTATATTAATGAGGAAAGGCCCCTGCGTGTTCGATTTTGAAATTCATAATAATGCGACTGGGGACTCCGGGGACGTTATCGAAGTTGACGATACCAAAACCAAAACTCGTTAGCCGCTTATTCGCCGGACAGAAATGTCGAATCTCTCGCTGCGTTTTTGCTGGTTTGGCGGTCTTGGGACCGGTGAAAGTACTCGGCGGCGAAACGGAGAAGAAGGTCGGGAGCGCGAAAGAACTGGCAGAAACGGAAAGTGGGACAAACCCTCGCCTCACGATTCACTCCCAAGACCGACCAAGTCCTCTTGTTTACCAACATTTACTTCATCCGCTCCATCAGACGAAGCCCTGGTTTTCAATTTCGGTTCAATCTACACCCCACCTAATGGACAAAAAAATCCACAGTCATGCAAAATAGCTATAAGACTGGTTTTATGTAAAATGTCTCCGTTTTACTGGTTTTATAACAAATTTGTCTCGAGTTTTCGCCGAGTAACACCTCAGTTTATAGATTTCTCAACGCTGAATACGATGGTGAAGTCAGAATTGCGATATCTCATTCCGGTGTCAGATTAGATCAGTTGAACCGTTAAGAACATCTCAAGTAACATCCATATTTCTTCATCTTCAAAGTGCTCCAGTTTTAGAACGGAATAAGATATCCCAATTCTGACTTCACCATCGTGTTGAAACTCCCCAAAACCCCACCTTAGAGTGACCCGATTGTGCCCATCTACAAACTTGGCCTTTTGATTGCCAGGACGGACGTCTTGTGTAAATTTGAACTTATATAACATATATAACAGACGGTAGAATTGAGATGAAAAGTTCAAATTTTCACAAAAAGTTCGACCTGGCAATCAAAAAGCTGAATTCGTAGACCGGCAGAATCGGGCCACTCTAAGGGGGTGTTTTGGGGAGTTTTAAGGGAGAGGGAATTACCAATAAATTCCACAAAAGGAACAAGTGACACCTCATTTAAAAGATTTTTTTACGCTGAACACGATGCTGAAGTCAGAATAGTGATTTCTCAAACTGGAGAACTTTGAAGATGAAGAAACGTGGTGGTTACTTGATGCTCTTCACGATTCAACTCCTCTAATCTAATAATGGGCTGAGATATCGAAATTCTGACTTCACCATCGTGTTCAGCATTGAAAAATCTATAAACTGGTATAAAATTGTTATAAAACTAGTAAAATGAAGACATTTTACATCAAACCAGTCATTTCTTCGAAAATTCACGTTTGTAGCCATGCTGCGTGACTGTTGCGTTTCTTCTTATTTTTCAACAACAGATTTAAAGTGGCTTTGATGCTGTCCTTACTGAGACGAGTCACCTTGAGTTTCAGTTGATAATGACAGCGGCTGTAGAAAGCTTCTAAATAAAACATCAAAAAGACGCTGGACTTTTTGCAAAAATTCCGTCTGGTCAAGTTACCGATTTTGAGAGGTAATGTTTGCAAATTCGTGTTGCGAAAAGAAGAATTCGCTATTGCGGATTTTCTTCACCAAATCGTTCAGCGTTTCCGATGTCGGAAGTATTGACGAAAGTCCCCCTGAAATGCGACAGGCCTTTTAAAACTCCTGTTTCAAATTCCCGGCCTTTTGACAACCAGCTGCATGTTTTTTTCTTTTGACTTTACTCTGGCACATAACTCGAAAAACGTTACACAAAAGCGTTACACGAAATCGTCACGAAAATTTCTGATGATTTTCGCTTACAACCGATTCGTTGCTACGGAACATTTCTTCGCCAGTTATCATCGTAGAAAAATCGTTCACCACTCGTTGGATAGCTCTCGATTTACCTAACCATATTACGTTAACCACTGCGGAGTGCGTGACCGACAAGCTGCGGTATGAGCGTGATTGTTTAAATAATTGTTTACACACAGGTGATCATTCTCAATAATTTATATTGTCTATACGAATGCAAGATTCATAATTTATGATGAACTCTACAATTAAGTATAACAACTACGCTACTGGGGTAGGTGATGTAGCATTGTTCGAAGGTTCTTGAATCACTTCTTTAAAGACATAAAATGTCCCAATGTAGACTCGTATGCAAGCATTTAATTCTCGACTGTATCAACAACAGGATGGAGTTGACATTCTTTTGACATTTTCATGTCTTTGCTTTGGCACATTAACTGAAACGGGAAAAATTTGTTTCCTTGATTCACCCTTTCCGTCAGATCACGTCAGAACACAAGCGACAGGCGGGCCACTACGTCAGACGCACCTATGACGCACGAGCCTATGACGTCAGACGGCTGGCCGGAGGCCAACAAGTACGTCAGAGCCTATGACGCACGAGCCTATGACGTCAGACGGCTGGCCGGAGACCAACAAGTACGTCAGAGCCTATGACGCACGAGCCTATGACGTCAGACGGCTGGCCAGAGGCTAACAAGTACGTCAGAGCCTATGACGCACGAGCGTATGACGTTAGACGGCTGGCCGGACTCCAACTAGTACGTCAGAGCCTATGACGCACGAGCGTATGACGGCTGGCAGGAGGCCAACTACTACGTCACAGCCTATGACGTCAGAGGGCTGGCTGGCTAGGTGATCGGGTTTTAATAAGCCTCTGGAATTTCGTTTTTTTTCTCAGGTTTATTGGCCTCGTGTTGTATACAGATATTACCCGCACACATAATAAAATGAATTATCTTCTAAAATAAATTATACAAAATAAAATTGAAACCCGCAGTTTGATAAAGTTTAAAATGTCTCGTAAAACTAGACACGCGGCGTTCCGAAGAATTGTACACAAGTCCTGCTCCTCACCCAAATTAGGTCCATATTCCTGCCGCTCTTCATCATAAAATGGTCACTCCATTATCCTGTGGATGACGTTATATCCGGTATCTACACAGTGGTTGTTATTAGGGCTGTCTGCTGCCCTCACAAGGGACATGCTTCTATTTATTGTTCCATGACCTGTCCTCATCCTGACTATTTGAACAACGTCCTGTCTGTTCATAGGGTAGTTAGCGAACCATGGTTTATATCGGACGTTGAATCGTGTAATGGTGGTAGCCTTTGTCTAGCGAGATCTGTTCATATTGACGATGCCCAATTGTCATCTGAGTAAGTTGGGATGTGGGAACGGTCTTTTTGAGTCCTTTGAGTCCCTTGAGTCCTGGTAAGTTGGTTTTTATAAGCATCCCAGTAGTCATGGCTACTGGGACTTTTTAGCGAATAATATAATATTATGGTAGTTGTTGTTAAGACCGCACGTAATCCAGACATTTGGCGCTTTTGGCGCACGTCGCCTCCTCCGCCCGAATCATTTGGCTCGCCCGAAGTGAAAGTGCGAGGGTCGTCTGAATGGAGAAACGAGAGGCGAGTCAAGACAGAAAAGAACCTTCCACAGCCTTTCGTAGAGATTTTTTTAGAAAGTTCTCCGCGGTTCCCCTTTCTCTCTCGCAGTTTTCCTTCGCTCTTCCTACCGATCGCAGGTGCTTTGTGTTCCTTCCTACTCGTTTTTCGGTGATTTCAATTCCACATCGACGTTCAATTAAACAATTCGGATAGTGAAATTTATATTTAAAAAACCGTACGCGAAATTGGTTTGTGGTGTCGTGGAATTCAATTGTGTTTTGGTGCTTTTGTTTTGGTCGGCACCTACTTTCGAATCGGGTTTCGAGTCATCCGATCTTCCAACGAGTGAATCATCTCAAACATCGGTAGCGACCTCTGAAAATATTTTGAAGAATTGGGCAATCCTAAGAACGATGTATAGAATAGGACAGGCTTGTTACCTGTATGATCATAGAACACGATTTTGGTAAATACAACATTACTACTCGTATTACTTAGTTTATAACATTTCATAACGCTAAACTACTACCAAACTACTAAACCAAACCAAATCCACCAAACTCGTGCTAAATTTACCAAATTTTAAATGGGAGTTATATGAGTTTTTATAACTTTATACTCGTAATGAGCAGACTCAAAATCAAAATCCAACATGACTTAGGCAGAAATTAACGTAGTGCCTAATCCAATCACCTTCGACCTTTGGCCTCAATTTTTCATGATTTTTCAGAACTAAAACTCGAATCCAAACATTTCATCTTTGCTCAATTTGCCCAACAGCAAAATCACTGGATCACAGAATAAACTTACCTTTGTTCATGCGAATTCTCAGAGATTATTACACCTCATTCATACTTATAATTTACTACAATATTATTATTTTTTCATTACTGTCGTCTTTTTATGGTAAATTCTTCACTTCAAACTTTAGTAATTCAATTTTCTACTAAGTATAAATTTGTACAATACCGTTCAATTATTATCATTATTGGGGTTTCTCAGATTTGTTTCAAAATGTTTGGCTGCCTTCTTAAGAACGGGAAAACTCGAGTTTGATCAAGTTGTTGTACATACTTTCTCCTGTGAATGATAGGTAATAGGAGCTCTGGAATTGTGTCAATTTTACAATGTAGGGGCTTGTAGGGAGCACCTACCTGTACAGGAATCCGCCAGTCTGCCGGCTCGAAGGTGCTGGATTCAGTATTTTTGTCCGAAATTGGTAGTATTTGAGGACGACTGAAATTTGGAAAGGGTACTTGATCCTAAAGGACGGGAAAAATATTCTGCCGAGTCAAATCTGCTGGCAGACTGATTAAGTCACAATAGACCTCAATATCTGGCCATTAAAACTATTCAGTATGAGAAGTATAAGGATTTGCCCTGTGATCAGGTCGAGTTTGCCTAATAGAGCCTTTCGCTGATTTTCAATTTACAACACTGAGTAGTTTCATTGGCCAGAAATTGAGGTGTTGTGGTTTTGTGTCGTCTTCCAGCACTTTCTCGGCGGGAGAGATGCAGCTGCATTTCCGTCCTTACGGATCAACAAGCAACCCCTTTCCAAATTTTAGTCGTCTTTAAACCCTTCCAATTTTTGATGATTCTGGGCCAATTTCAGATAGGTACTACAACTGAATCAGGCAATTCGAGCCGGCAGACTGGCGGATTCATGTACTCCCTACGAGCCCCTACATTCTAAAATTGACAACAATATTATTTCAGAGCTCACTCCCGGACTATTAGGGTTCGATTCATAATGACTCATTACCACAGCTTGTCACGGGAACATTCGACAATTCAAACCCCAAAAATAGCTTGTTGCGAATATCTTCGACGTTTCATTGTAAATTCCTTATCACTACAAGAGTCGCCTGGCTAGATTCCTAATTATTAACGTACCTACTTGTACTCGTATTTCTCATTTAATATTTAATACTTCTATATTTCCCACTCATCTACCCATCTAATGATTCGTATTTTCCTTCGCTTCGCGTATCCAACAACTAAACTAGTTATTAAAATACAACAAGAAATTCGTTTCAAATATCCTCAATTTTAAACACATTTTTTCGTTATTTCCCAGCCTCTCCAGTCTGAACATTTGTTTTGTTCGAGAAATTCGTTTTTTGTCACACCTTATTTTCTCATCTGCGTTCATTCAAAAAGTTAGTTCGTTGAACTATAAATTGGACATTGGCGCTAATTTTCACACGGGTGAACTTACTGTTAATTTCATAGCATTTATTGATCTCAACTTTTAGCTGAATACTTTGTTGGAATCAACGTTTAGTTGAGGATTGCAGTGAAGTGACGTCATCAAGTGAGAACGTTCAAGTATCGACGATGTGTTCAAAATGTGAAAACCAGACGTCAAAATGACTTGGAATTGTGAATGCACGAGTAAAACGAAGGTGTAATTTAGCGAATCAACACAAGATTTGAATCAGGATACACGCACTGCTGCTGATTTTGACTGTGATTTTGACTTGGTTCTGTGGTATAGCGTTGATTTGGCGAACTTAACCGAAAGCACTTTTTTTGGTAATTTTTTTGTCTTCTATTTACTATAATGTACTTTGGGTACCACAGTGACGGAGGTGAGGAAGGGGAGGACATGAGCTCGCAGCACTACTGCCTCCGGTGGAACAATTACCAATCAAACATGACGTCAGTGTTCCACCATCTCCTGAGGACGCAGTCGTTCGTCGACGTCACGCTGGCCTGCAACGATCAGTCTCTCAAAGCTCACAAGGTTTGTTGGGCAGAAAGTTGTTTTTACTTATTTTATTTTATTTATTTATTTATTTTTTTAATGTTTGTACCAATAGGCTAAGTTTGTAGATGGGTAAAATCGGGCAACTCAAGGGGGGGGGGGGGGAGTTTTATGGAGGAAACATTACCCGTACATACCCATAAATTCCCAAAATGAAGCAGTCTGACAAGTGACACCTCGTTTTAAAGGTTGTTTTGCGCTGAACTCGCCTGTGAAGTCAGAATTGCGATTCCATCCCCAAGCAGTCCATCAAATTTGAAGTTTGTGGGCAAAGTTTGCTCAAAACTTTGTTCTTTCGGGCATTTTTAAAAGATTGGCACTTTTTTCAGTTTTGGACCTCTATCTTGAAAAGGAAGCGTTTTTTCGACAACCCACTCCATACAAAATTGAGTTTGACAAAATTTCCTACATTTCTTATACATAACGTTTTTTTGTAAGACCGTTTAAGATCGTTTCGGCCATATTTCCATACCTGGATTTTTTTGCCAATATGCCTAGTGTAATAGGCCGATAAGACCACTTTTCAGACTCACAAGCAACTGGGGGAAAGTGCTAGGGCCATTGGGGCTCGCAATCATTTAAAATGCTTTCTGAAGAATTGAGGGGCACCAATACCCTTCAAGCTTAACTTAGGAATCATAATCTATGTACCTATAATAGGTATGATCACATCACAATGATTGGCATTTAAAATCCCGGATTGGCTCACTTCCACCCACTGACGTTATTTAGTTCAAAAATCGGTTCATTATCCCAAAATCCAACCCATTCGTCGTGTCGTTTTCTGTGTAATCACAAAATAACTTGTCGATCATCGGCGACTTCTCACAACGAAAACTCCAATTAGACTCGTTTTGTCCGAACTAGCTGATTTTTAATAGCTGTCACAAAAAACGGACTTTTTGGGCCTCGGATGTTCACTTCCAATAGCGATGTGATTTCTCTAGTAGGTAGATCTATTACTACTATGTTATTTAGTTGTGCCTACAAATGTTGCATTGACAGATTTAATTCAACTTATTGATAATTCTATTGAACCGTCCCGTTGATTTATAGATTTGACAAAGATCTATAATTATAATTTTTCTTTACCTCCATACTCGCCCGTGCGCAGTCCAGTAAAACACCCGTTCTCCAAAAAAGTGGGGTCTGCTGTAAAAAGTTCCGAAGTTATTGGAACTTTTACAGGTTGTTCGGGGGTGTTGAGGGATGACTCTCATGTTATCCAATTCGAGGACCTTCGACGTATTTCGCTCATAACCTCTAAACTAAGCGGTTTGCGACCAACATGTTTATTTTCAAGGTTGTAGAACATTAAATTTCCTACAATTTCATATATTAACTTGTTTTCTAAACTTGATACTAACCGAGATACAACCGATCGAAGTTCGAAAATGAGGGGGTGGGGGTCCGCTGGATAAACTTAGATTAGGTAGTTTAAAGCAATGAACAACTACCTAGTTGAAGAATGTAGTTGATATTAGAATTTATCGGACGTTATTCGAGCGAGTGTTCCAACTACGTGATGACGATGTTCCTCGTTTTACTTGCCGCAGCTAAAGGGCCAAAAGGGTCACATGCACCAAAATTTTGATTTCTCGTGATACCAGATGAATGATCGAGTTGAATTGAATCTGTTGAAGCTGTATTTCAATTGCAGACTGCGAAAGAAGATCAATATTGACTATGAACATGGCGCAGCTTTTTTCTGTGTATATTTTAAGAATTTTGTGATCTTTCAAGTACCTACAGTGAAATTTCAAATGCGGTTTAGAGCTGGAAACCCTAGAAACCTTGCTGTCGCCTTATCTTATCGACGATATTTGTAAAGTTACCGGTGGTAAATATTTGTACACCTTCCCTCTACGCTAACAGTGCCTTTTTTCTAAATTTTCAAATAATTGCTAAATCTTCCATGTATGGATCGGTGCATTCTTTGAAATGCTATTATAACTGTCTACTTCCTCGTTGTATCTTATTGTCAATAGTTTTGAGTCACTTATGGGAGAGAATTCAAAAGCCTAATCCGATGCCATACAATTACGAAGTTAGTTGTACAGCTTTAGTTACTGCACCATTTTTAGTTCACGATCTGGTACTTAACATATTCTTAACCGAGTTCTTTTTTCTAAGCTATAATTTTGATATCGATCATAAGAGTTTGAGGTATCGAAAGTCTGACTTGTTAGGTTTACGTTGATTTGACTGAAAAAATCCCTTCGTGTGTTCTCTGTGGACTACAGGCTCCCCCCCACCTAGTCTGCCCGTAGTATCCATTTTATAGGAGTGCTGGGACTCATTATTTCAACATTACCTGATTTGCTAGGCCGTTGTAATATTTCTCTTAAGTATAGGATTTTATGGGGTTTTCAAAGTTAAATTTAGAGTACTCACTCAATCAGATACTCCAGTGGTCCTAGCGGATTCTTAGGCTTAGTGACTGAAGACTAGTGATAATACTAAGTACTTGTTAGACCAGTACTTTTGATGTTACAGACGACATAAACTCGTCAAATGATACATTTTAGCAAACATGGGACTATTTTTCAGCCGTCGATTACCACCTTATAAATCGGTCCAGTTTTGTAGTTAGGGAGGTCAATCGACGCAGAATGTAATGCTCTTTAATTTGTCGTTTGAGATTTCCGCTTGGATGCCTTGTTTAGGAGTTTTCAAGACTATTTTATGGTCATAGAACGATTCCCAGCTTTCCCCAGGTCGCTTCGAGGTAACCCCCCCCCCCCCCTCTACCTCACAAGGCAGTTCTAATTTTACTGGACTTAATGAATTAGTGGATCAAAATTTACTGGACTTAATGAATCAAAAATCTAAAAATCAACCCTAATCATGGGTAATTAAATTGTGTTCATTTACAATAATAATTTACAGGTCGTGTTGTCAGCCTGCTCGTCGTATTTCCAAAAACTCCTCCTGGAGAACCCTTGCAAGCACCCGACCATCATCATGCCGCAGGATGTCTGCTTCACAGATCTCAAGTTCATAATTGAATTCGTCTACAAAGGAGAAATTGACGTGTCTCAAGCTCAACTCCAAAGCCTCCTGAAGACTGCTGATCAAGTACGTTGATTGATGAACTACAGGACTTAATATTGCATGATTGCCACTTACTTCAAATCATATCGTGCACTCTGCACGCTCCAGCTTTGACTTATACCGTTCTGATTTTTGCCTTTTTTTTGTGGTGATTGAAAACGATTTTATATTGCAGTTGAAGATCAAGGGTCTCTGCGAGGTGCCTGAAGGTAAATCCGGGGCGGAGGTGACTCCATTGCCCTGCACGCCACCCAGGAAAGGTCTGTCGGTGAGGCGTAGGAAACTTGTGTCCGCCAAGAGACGGCTTCTGTACAGGGAGCGCCTCCTTCACAAAACATCTTCCCCAATTGTGAGTCAGAAGTAATTTATTGAACTCCGAAGACCAACAGCTAGACCACTGTGTCCAAACCTTCTGCTCTAATTCAGATCTGTAGTGAAAAAGCCCTTCTACAACCAAATGAAATTAGCTAGGTAGTTATATTTTAGTCGTAGAGTTCTTATTATCTGCTAAAACAAACCTCGAAAAAATGCCCAATCTCCAGCCACCCAAGTAGTGTACAACCACTTGAAACATAGTTCATCAAGTAAACCAAGCAATTTTCCACAGTAACCTCCTCTGAAGAATAATCGTTCATCTAAATTCTATGATAGGTCTAACGGGTGTGTACAGGTTGTCAGGGTTAAGGTCGTACCACCGGCCAGGGATCGATTCTACTACTAATTTCTGATAAAAAGTGTCCCATATATTTTTTTGTACCGCTTAAAATCCGATTTTTTTCCCTTTTAAGATTTTTTTTTCGTGTTTTCGACCTTAAGCCACTAAAATGGCCATCATGTCACCCTGTATAGGCATGAATCCGCCGAATCGTGATGGCTGAATGATGGAAAACCGACCTGAAGTTTCAAAATTCTCAAGTGACTCTCCTCATTTCATCTTTTCGTTACTTATTCGGCGGATTTTCTATTCGTATAATTAGAATTTTGCACTGTTTCTTTAGGCCAATCTATTATGGTTTAGTGTTTCTACCATTGAGATTTTTTCACAGTTTAATATCTCTAGCAATAGCGATCACAGTAAGGTATTTGCTGTCGCGCAGCTTGTTCATAACATGAATAATATCCCTGTCATCTAAATACGGCTTGGTTAGTTGTTGAAATGTATTATGTAGTGTCATTATTTATTCACTCTAACGATTGATGATTGCCACTCGTTACAAGTTCCTTCCTTGCAGGCCAATGACGTCAGCAGACGAGCGTTGACGAAAAAAGAGGCGGAAACCAACTGCATGGATGTGGCGACTGGTACGGAGGAGGTTAAAGAGATGCCGGTAGTTGTCGTCAATCAGAATAGCAGTATCAACGACGCCATGATGCTCGCCAGTCCTCAAGCCTTACAACCTCTTCAGCCGCCAATATCCCTCCCGCAGCCGCAGGTAATTGGCATTTTGTTGGTTGGTTTGTTAGTAATGTGGAAGATTACTGCGGAGATCCTGACGTACAACACCGTTGACATGGGGGTTGTTACATTCTCTTGAGGCAAGGGAAGTAGGGATCATAAGAATTTCATAAGCTGACAATGTCCTCCTGCACCTGCAGGTGATGACCCCCAGGGAATAAACAGATTTTACAGGGATGTTAGGTAGTCTTTGCTTAGTCTTAACATCTTATTCTATCATTGGCAGGCAACATACACATACTCGAATTATCACAGCAGCAGTTACAAGTTATCACAGTCTTCTCCATTTCTTGCCGCACTGACTTTCTCATTTCCAGTGATCGCGCTCACAATGGCCCTCCCAGCCGTATACACTAACCAAGTCTGAACAGATTCACCCTGTTCTCAATGTTCGCCCAGCCGGGAGTTATTCCCGAAAAGTTGGAGCTCTGCTCATTAATCGCCACCTTGACAAGTTACGAGTACGTCCGTAACTGAAATATGGGTACATCGTTAGACCTGTTTTGGTGATTGAACCGCCGTCAGTATGGTTAAACGTGGGTATATCACCAAAACCGGTCTAACATTGTACTCATATTTCAGTGGAAATACGATTTTTTTCAAATACTCTTGTTTTCCTTAGTGACCTCCTCCTCTCTGACTCCAGCCTCTCCCAGGTCTAACCCAGCACGACCTAGTCCGAGATACTGAGTCGGTTTCTGAACAGTCAGTCGGTTGACCCCCAAACTGATTAAGAGTACAAACCACACCTACCAGACTTCTTTTGGTATACAATTGGACCTCATACCTAGACAGACAACAGGAGGGACACATGGGAGACGGGCCTTTCTCATTCTTAACATTCCACAAGAATTCTTGACCTTTTCACGACCTAATGACTACTTCCTCAATATTGTAGGTTCCTGTACCAAATGAAGTGAACCAGTCGACTCAGATGGATGTGGAAATGACTGGAACGCCTGCGCCACCGTCAGCGACGTTGGTCTCAACTATAGACCTTCAACCACCTGATACACCAACAACACATAGAGATATTGCCAGTGAGTTACCACACGAATAAGTTGCACATTGCCATTATATGGGCAATGTCTATGTTCGGTTCCGCCTCTCATCTTTAGGTGTCCCTGGTTAGTTCATTGATCTCCGGACAGAGGTAGTCCCCCTCGTGTTCTAAAACTGTATCCTAAATCATCTGATCTCTCGCTGTTCGAATAAAGTTATATTGTTTGTATTTAGTTCAGTGTCGTTGAGTTCTACCCCGCGTTTATTCAATCTACTTACATATTTTGTGATCTAAAACCTTTCAACCACACAAAAAATATAGTTGAAAACTAGCTATTCTGAAACTATTCTATTTGTTGCCAATTATTGATAATTTATTTACACTTGTCGATTTCACAGTTGACTCGAGCGATCTTGGCGTGGAAGAAAATGGAGTCAAAGTCAAATTCGAGACCCTCAGATCAATTGACCAGGTCGACCATATTGACATGGACGCTCATATGACCAACGGGGTGAGAAATGTTGAATAACTCGTTATGTCGATTCTTTTTGAGGGCTTTCCCCTTTACAACAATGTCTAATCTTTCTACAGCCTGGCTGTCATTATAAACAATACAGGCAACAGAATAGACAAGAGTGATTGGTCAAGACTTTTAACACCTGATCGAATCGTTAACACCTTGAGCGCCACCAACAAAGTGAAAATCACCCCAGGGACCAAGCACGTATTTTCTTACCTTTCCCCTTCTAATCCCTATTTGGATACCCTAGTAACGTTCTGTCAAATATTTTGGGTTCATTTTGATCACAAATGGCGCATGTCCCATTTTGGGTCTGTGGGGGAGAAACATGACGCAGTTTGTCACCTGAGGGCCATCATGACCCAAATTGGGGCATGTGTCATACTGAAGAAGGTAAGGTTATGGAAGGTTTTGAAACCTGACTAGTACCTAACACACCAAATGACTAGGAAATTCAACAAACTGCAATCACAACTACTATGTATAAGTAAACAAAGTTATCTACTTCTACTTCTTTCACATACATTTTGTGGCCGGGTGAAGAAACCACGGAGGATTATAACATCCATATCTCATTTCGCCATTGTTGTAGGATGTGTTTTCGACAATATAAGGTCACACATGATGGAAGAATCCCAGGACCTGGCAGGAGAACTCCATTCCCCTCCCTCAAAATGTCGAAACCCCGTCTTCCACTTCATCTTCGGTTTTTACTTACTTTTAGTCGAAATATGCTCGGACCAATTCTGTCCCAGTCACCTTGGGACCAGCCAAAGTCAACTCATTGCAGAAATCGTAAGAATATTTGTTTCCGGCAACGGGAAGTTCTTCTTTGATCCATATTGGTGCAGATGGTTCCCCAGCCAAAACTTCTATGGCCCAGATTGGGGCAGGTGGCGCTCAACATGTTAAGAACATCGTAGCGTTTTAAAATTCGTTTGGAGAATTCGTAGAAGCCTCAGGTTTCGTGGTTCTCGTTGAGTTTGAACGAAACTGCTAATTCTAGACGCCTGTTACTCGTATTTTTGTTGAGTGCGCTTAGTAAGCATTCTATTCCACTTGATTCGCTTGACTTTACTGAAGCCGTAATTTACCATGTTTTCCTCCCGCAGGGGGTCCAGGCAAACGTAGAAGACGACCCGTCGATGCATACCATGATGATCACACCTGAACTTCTCGGGCTCATCCCATCTTCGAATTCTGGTAATTATGAAGTTGCCTGGTAATAGTAGTTTCAAGATGAAATACTCGAAACATACTGGTCAGAATGGCCGCCTATGAGTGAAAACGTAAGGGCAGTTGCTGAATAATTGGTTTATCAGAAGAGGAATGAGACGATTTGTCGCCCGGTTTGTTTCCATCAATGAGCCAATCCAGGAGCCATGTACCTTCTAGCTGGACTCAATTACGAAGTTAACGAAAATTTGAGGATGGTAGAGGGTATGTTTGTTGAGTTTTCGAACAGGAGGACCCTGAGCTTTTTGCAGGGGCGGGGGGGGGGGTCAAAAACGTGGTTTCCTGCCCATATACCCCATGTCTTCATCTGCCACCTGAGGAAAAGTGAAAGATTTTGCTTCTCGTAAATGAGACCTCCAAATCCCCATCACTGCGTCCATTAGTAATTTTTGCTATAAAATGGTTAACAGCTTTTTCCCCCAACTTTTTCACCAAAACGGACTCACCTTTTCTTAGGCAATCAATTCTTGGTTCTGGTGATTGGCAGAATCAGTCTCTTCTCCCGTCTACTCTTTTCAGACAAAACTTTCAGTAGCATATGTGCAGAGGGAGTCGTACAATGATATTTCGTCTTCATCCTCACTGGACACCTCTTCATGTCGTTTCTTTTTTTCTGGACATTACCCACTTGAATAATAATCAACAGGTTGGGTACAAGAACGAAATTCTTCTTTACATTTATTGATCATTATAATAACGGATGAAACTCACCAGGTTTTTTTAGAAGCTGTGTACATCCAATTGTGAATAGTTCTAATTTTCATGGAAAACACACTTCACACAAACAGTAGATTGGTCACTTATCAGGCTGTAGCCCCTCAAACGACCTATCAGCTATTTATTTATTATGGAGGCATGAAAGTGATTTTTCAAAACTGGGCTGTCACCCCAACAGATCATTTCAGTTAGCATATTTTGCCCTTAAACACTAAAATGGTATGTTTAAAAAATGATATTTGAGGCTTTGTGAAACCTTACGTATGAGGTTATAATTAATGGTTAAAATGATCCGATTTTCGTGGTGTCATTCTGAATCCAAATATACCACCAACCCAATCCGTTCGAAAAATGGGAATTAATGGAATTTGTTGTCCACAGAGAGCAGCGACATGGACCATTCAAAATCCTCCATGAACGCGGTGAACTCCCTCAATTCCAGCATGTTGTCGTCAGGGGGCAAAACGTGGACGAAAGAAGACATGGACGCGGCGCTGGACGCATTGCGGAAACAGACGATGTCTCTGAGCAAAGCGTCGGCGCATTACGGGATCCCTTCAACAACGCTGTGGCAGAGGTAATTTTCTTACTCGTGATTATTTGAAATTAATAATACGAAACTGGTACAAACCAGAGAGACCATAACCTGATACCAAGATGCAAAATCCTTATCAAAATTATATCGAACTACTTCAGAATTGATCCGCTAAAGCTGAAAAGTAACCAGAGGTCAAGGGGTTAACCTGATTGTCACAATTGGGTCAGTGAGTTCACTAGGCCTTAAATCAAAGAATTTCATCTTAAATAATCTATAAGCTATCCTAATCTGGGGGATAAACTAGATTCAAGAAACTACAGACGCTCTTGGCAATGTTTAGCGTCTTAGCAAAGATCCTTGAAAATGGGTGAAGAAGTGCCAGTCAGACTAGGTATCTTGAGTCAAACAATGTCCTTTCCCCGAAGCAGTTTGGCTTTCGGCCTGGTTGGAGTACAGAGGATGCTCTTATGGAGCTGTCGAACGATCTGCATCATGTGCGGGACTCTTGCTCAAGTGCGCTTGTGGCGTTTTTGGATCTTTCAAAGGAGTTTCATATGATTGACCGGTGTCTCCTGCTGGAACGCCTGGAGGCTGTCAGCGTTTTAAGCCGTCCGTTGCAATGGTTTCGGAGCTGTCTTATGGAGCGGGAGCAGGTTGTGGCAGTAAGAGACAGGATGAGCGAGTCGTTGCCAATGAATTCAGGGTAGCACCCTGGAGCCCCTACTATTCCTCGTCTGTGTAAACTGACTTCCCCTTATAAGTAGTGCCAGCAGATACTTGTTCGCGGACAACACTGCCAGTTGTTGAGATGGTGGCGTTCGATGAGATGGTTCAGGAGATGGAAAATGTGTTGCAAGGCCTGCAGAGGTGGCTTGAATCATCCTCTGACGCTTAACCCCTCCAAATCGAAGTTTGTATTGTAACTATACTTTCTCTCTACCTCATCACGTAATATGTGTATTGTAGAAATATTATTTGGCGACGAAGAAGAGATCGACGAACCCCTGACCTGTTACCCTCAGCCGCAGTTTGGAATTCATACTGTTATAAGGGCGTTTCTGTGACTAAGTTGCCAACATAAACCTGAACTAACCTACTCTAGAACCCTAATCGTGCTACACTTTTTTTCTTTGTGGTATATTCATATCATATCAGCTCATACTCGCGTGAACACGATACAATGACAGGTGGTAATATGAATCCTGTGGAAATGGTATGTTTATTTTATGGTTTTGAACACAAATCATCCGCTACCTCGGACTGTGCCATACTAGGATTCATTTCTATACACGAATCAGTGAAAGTTGTCACTAGGAAGCGAATTTGAAATGTAGTATTTGGCCTGTAGCTTCAGCAAAGTGCAGAATTACTCGGTTGACTGACTAGTCCTCATAGATTACTTTTGAAGTTCATTCTATTGACTTTGAAAGGTCGTCCTTTGGCGTCTAAGACAAAATTATGTGTCAGACAGCTCTAATTTTAACTTTATGTTATCTTTTTTTTCTACTTCTCTATTGTGTTACAGAGCTCACCGACTGGGAATCGACACGCCGAAGAAAGACGGTCCCGCTAAATCCTGGACGGAAGACAATTTGAACACGGCGCTAGACGCTCTGCGACAAGGGTCCATATCAGCCAACAAGGCCAGCAAAGCGTTCGGTACGTAAGGAATTGGCGACGAGTACCTTTTTCGCTCTCTGGTAGGTGTAGAGCACAACAATTGGTGCACTTCTCACTGGTACCCCCTTTTGATATAAGGCTGTTTCACCTATTGCTGTGGAGATTACAAGGGAAGGATTATACCTGTGGTGTGATGAAGATGCCAAGTCTCCAATCTATAAAAATTTCCATGCAATAGTTCAGTCCAGTTTAATGTACAGGGGGGATAGGAAGAAGGGGCTTGTGGTACTGGGGGTTTATAGAGTGGATACCGAATTCAAGAAAACAAATATAAAATATAAATATGTGATCCTGTTCCTTAATCTTTGCAGGAATCCCAAGCAGCACTCTCTATAAAATTGCTCGAAGGGAAGGCATCCGATTGGCAGCCCCTTTCAACGCAGCGCCGACCGCTTGGGTCCCTGAGGACCTTGAGAGAGCTCTGGAGGCGATCCGTTCGGGACAATTTACCGTACAAAGGGCCGCGACGGAGTACGGCATCCCCTCAGGGACGCTCTACGGGAGATGCAAGCGGGAAGGGATTGAACTCTCGAGGAACAATCCGACGCCCTGGTCTGAGGACGCCATGATGGAAGCTTTGGAGGCCGTCAGGTAAACTCTTCCGACGTACATCGAACCATGCAGACAATTCGTTACAAATACGAATAGGGACAAATCGAGAGAGCGGCAGTGAAACATTCCTTAAAGGCGGGTTCACACGGGGTAGTGAATTAGGCGAGAGCACCCAGTCAGTCAGTCGTGATCAATACCACCCAGTCAGTCGTGATTACTACCCTGTGTGAATTAGTGGTAGTGCACGACCTTGAAGAGAATGATCGTGAAATCTCCATTTGGTTGGAGTCAGATGAGAACCTCGACTGTAGGGAGCAGGTTAAGACAGTTGTGGGCAAGACATTTAAGATATTAAGACATGTGGTTAAGACATTTGTGCATATATTTTACATAATTAGAAACTACTTCTGTTGCAAAACTTTAACCCTGTTGTATAAAGGGCTGGTAAAATCGCTGCTTAGTTTTGGTATTTTTTGGTGGTAACACATTCACTGGCGTATTGGAACCGGTTATTGGGACTTGAAAAACAATCTTGAAGGTTATTCTCAAGAAACCCCGTAGGTTCCCTACTGCTGAGTTGTTTGAGGAGGCAAAAGTCTTCACACTGAAGCAGCATTACATCAAGCACTTAGAAGCAGCATTACATCAAGCATTACATGAAACTTAGACACTGATCCAAAGTCAGTTACCCGCGAAATGAGGCTCGTCACTCAGGCTATCATACCGGTACCACTAAGCGGTTTAAGTAGCACGTCCCGCCATCTCTACCACTCATATATCGCAAAATACCGCCTCCTTTAACTCATACACATAACATTATTAGATTGACATACAAAAAGTCCTTATTTTCTTACTTACTTCATTTTTGCCAGTTCATCGGAATGTGATGCTATGGTAACCAGTATTTCGAGAGTCTCACGGCAACTTCCCATATCGTCATTTGGGCGACTTTTCAGCATAGCCAAAAAACCATCTGCCAATGTCTATGTTTACTGAGTAATTCAGTAAAATAAATCGTGAGATTTAGTGTTACCTAACTTAGGTTGGTACCTAACTTATACTTAGTTAGATCGATCCGCCGGGGGAAGACGCTTCGAATGGTATGCATAACTCATTTTGGCCAAAAGTGACGATATGGGGTGTTGCCGTGAGATCCTCGATTTACAAGTTCTGAGTTTAATTTCTGTCTTTTATGGTCTTCTATATTTTTCTTGATCTTTCACCAAGTAATTTTAGTTCTCAAATAAAGTTTAGTTTAACAATATTTTGTCAAGTGCAGATGGGCGTGATCTGAAGTGCAGCTCCCCCCCCCCTTGGCACAGATCATGGATCTATGAGGGGGGTAGTTCCAAATTAGTTGTTGTGCACTATTTATCTATATACTATATGGAATAAAGTCTTCATGCATCCATGCACTCAATCAATGCCCGAGTTACTGAAAGCACCGATTTGCTCAGTTATTACTGCAGATTATTATCTGTACAGATCGCCTAGATTGCTGCTCTGTGTAGATCACTGCTCTGTACAGATCGCAGTTCTCGAGTTCACAGGAGAGAAAAAAGATGGCGCTCGCGTCACAGAAAATCCTGCTATGCTCCTTTAATGTCTTTCAGTTTCATTCGCAAAACACTGCACATTTTTCTTTCTCCACAGGATCGGACAAATGAGCATCAACCAAGCGGCCATCCACTACAACCTGCCTTACTCCTCGCTCTACGGCCGATTCAAACGGGTCAAAAACGAAGCTGACGGCCTCTCAGGAAGCGAAACGGACACCTCGGAACAGACGACCGTCCTCGCGCCGTCGCAGCCGCCGGCGCATGCGCACGCCCAACCCCAGATCATGCTCGTCCAATACCAACAACCGCTGCACATGTACCAGTCCGCCACATGAGTGTTCCAACCCACGGCGCACTTGTACATTTCGTAGTCGCGCCGTGCGGGGCCGCTCCCATCGCCTCCTTGTTCCTTTTCTATTTCTTGAACTTCCTCTTCCACTGATATTTGCCTCACTGATTAACTTTGGGCCTAAATTAAAACATTGAAAAGGGATCGCGCTTGATAACTTCCTCGTGCACCTTCTTAACAAACTTCAAAGCACCAACACAACATGATCGAAGTCTACCAAACTGTTTTCTTTCATACAAATACGACACACATTCAATGTGAAAATATATTTTTGATTCTACACAACGAACCCAACAACCGTACGGTTGCTACTAAAATTACCTTCACAAGTGAAGTGAGGCAAACTGATCAATTTGGCTCCATATCTAAGAAAGAATTTTCCGGCATTTATCAGTTTTAATTATTTGATAAAAACACGTTGTGACCTTGAAATGCCAAAGAAATCGAATTATATTTTGATGAATTTCTACTTTTCTTGTACTGATATTTTGCTTGAATTGCGGTCACGAACCGCATCAAGGGTGGATATCGATATTCCGAAGTATGAGGTGTTTGTGTGGTGAATTAGTCACCAATATTTTGGTGAAACAGTTGAACGCTTTCGTCTTTCTTCAGAGCTTTTTCCACAAGCAATCGATGCATTTTAGCGTTCAATTTGGTACTTTTTAGTCAAACGTCGAAATTTTGATCAACGAAGGACGCGGTTTCATCACCTTTTTGATCATCCTGAGCACGAATCTGGATGAAAATCTAGTCTGTTCGTGTATGTGAAACAAAAACCTGAAAACGCCCAAAACGACCCTAAAAACGCTTATAAGAACCCTGAAAAATCAATGAAAAAGTCCATAACGACCCTAAAAAATCCCTAAGAACCCAGAAAAGTCCATAGCGACCCTAAAAAAAAATCCAAAACGACCCTGAAAGAAAAAATGGTCGAAATGAGCTGAAATATCGAGGGGATGAGCGAATTGGTTCACAGGCGACCACGTATCATACTCTGAGTGTGAAGGGGAATCGCTGACGGGGGAAACTGCATGGTTTGAAGGCTTTGAGGGTGAATAATATTTTAGATGACTGCTTTTTACAGATTGAATTTGAATGATTTATAATAGCACTATAACGGAGTTGAACTAGAAGCACTGTGGCTGCACTGGGCTGTGGTCCCTTGGGCTTAAGGCGGGTTCACATGGAGCGGAAAGTACGGAATGCGGATTGCTCTGTGATTGATCAAGGCCATGGAAGTACACCCCCAACCTTCGACGCTGACCAGTCACAGAGCAATACGCAATCCGCTCCATGTGAAACCTGCCTTTAGAGTTAGTTGCCTCTTGCTACCTGCAAGTGCCTGGTGAGTACTTGGCTGCTTGAAGTTGGTTCATGCTCTTGGTCGCGTGGAGTTTAGTGTTGCCAAATATTGCCAGAACCTATGATGAGCGGCCGTACCAAATAAACCTGGATGTGCTGTCCGATCTTTCTTATCTGATCGACGTGCTTTCGTACACTGCCATTGTGGACTTAAATGCTGCAGTTGAGATCTCTCTATCGCAGTTCAAAACCTGAGCGAAGAGCTACTTATTGCAGACTTGCTGGTTCCTGTTTGTGTCTTGTAGTATTGGTCTTATGACGTCCAGCTTTGTTCGTATCTCTCTGCCAAGTAGTCAGTCAACAGGGATTTTCTTGATTTTCTTTTCTTGTAGCAACCCTCGCTGAACTATCACTGCATGTTACCGCGAGTGTGCTCCTACCCTAACACCGTTCCACTTCCATAAACCGCTCCAAGCTTACAGCCCCCCATAGAAGTTGAATTCGTCCTTCTTCCAAAAAATCCTGGTTTCACTTGAACAAAAAATTAGTACTAAAATACTTGAAAGATATTACTATGAACTGTAACTCCTCCAATACGTGGAGGTCGATATCCACCCAACCGTGTACAAAATTATTTATTATATTCAACGACGTTTTTTCGTAAGTTTCTGTGATCGACTGATGGCCAAAGTTACAAACCAAATTTCTTTTCGTTTGGTCTTACAATTAATTTAAATTTACCTGCACCGTCGAGAGTTCGACGCTCCAAAGATATAATCAAAACGATTTTATTCTTCTATATAATTTGATTAAGCTAATTATTTTTAAAGTGAACCTAATTTTAAATCGTTGTTCTCATTTATAGGTACCAAAGTTTACGCAGTGTTTTTTTTTTCTTTTTGTTTTGTAAATGTGTAAATACCAAAATCAGAGATATATATTTATATTTTTTATGTAATTTTAAGGTAGAGATGTAAATAATTTTGTTTCTGGTACGAAGAAATCTGTATAGAATGTGAACATGTGGTTTCTTCCCAAATTATAGGCAAACGAAAAAATATTACTTTTTAATAGTACCTACCAAAAAATGTCGTAAATTGTTCCAAAAAAACTTTTGATTTATAAATGTTTAGGAAACAACATTATAGTTAGATCTAGTCTAGAAGCTCTTCTATCATTTTCCTTAATATTCTGTACCTAGTAGAAATTACTGTATTTTTAGAAACTCAGTATTTCGTCGCTTAAGCTGAGCAATACGACAGAAGTTGATTTTTCCCTCATTTTGACAAGGAACCAAAATACTAAAAAATAAAAATAACTCACATCACATTGTAGACCGTATTGTTGCGATGTTGGCATCACTGGCGATCGGTGCAAAACTACCGGCCGTATCTCAAAACTGATGTACCCGATTGATCCGCCTCGAAATTTCACAGTTCAAAAAGTATTGATGAAACAACGGAAATGATCAGAAATCGACACTTGTCATTTTGTGCAGCTTTAAGCGAGGGTTTCATCTTTTCATCATTGACAAATTTTATGAGGAAAAACCAAATTAAATATGTTGAAAATGTCGAGGGGAAATGGCGGGATTTCAAGAGTTGTGAATGAAGGGTGTGACCTCTTGAACACTTGTTGATTTCATTCAGTTTTGATTAGCTGCTCGTTGATGCCATACAACATTGATTGACTACCTGTTGATTTCAGTCAATATTGATCAACTATTAGGTGGTTTCATTCAATGTTGCTGAGCTATTTGTTGATTTCTTCAATATGGATTATCTAATCTGTCATTGATTGATTGGCTACTTGTTGATGTCATTCAATATTGATTAACTATTCGGTGGTTTCATTCAAAGTGCTGAGCTACTTGTTGATTTCAATTAATATTGATTATCTAATCGGTAATTTCATTCTATATTGATTGACTACGTGTTGATTTCATTCAGTTTTGATTTGCCGTTCGATATTGATTAGCTACTTGCTGATTCCATTCAATATTATTAAACTATTCCTTGATTTCATTCAACATTGTTCAACTATTTGGTGGTGTCATTTAGTATTGATGAGCTTCGCGTTCGTTTCACTTCATATCGATCAGCTATTCAATGGATCAATTCAATATTGATTATCTGCTCGTTGATTTCATTCAATATTGATTAACTAATCGCTAATTTCTTTCTATATTGATTAAGTACTCGTTGATGTGATTCAATATCGATTAGCTGCTCGTGGATTTAATTCAATATTGATTATTTAATCGGCTACTTCATTCAATATTGATAAGTTACTCGTTGATGTGATTCAATATTGATTAGCTACTCGTTGAATCCGTTCAAAATCCGATGATTCAAGTATCTTTACAGTTTGGCCGAGCCCGCGATCAGCCACAGATTCAGCGGTTTTCTGCTTGTCAGCATTTCATTTCAAGGGATCAGCAAGTGTGCAATTTTATCGAGTAAACGCACGATATTATTACTGGTCACCAAACCAGTAGGAATGATGAGAATTTCAATTGATGTTCCATAATCACTAGTCTCATGTTATGATTTAGATACTCGACAGTTGAAATTTTCCGTTATACGAAGCTTTTCCCCACCTGTCGTGAGTCGAAGTTGAATTGTTTTGATTCTGGGATAAATGTCATTACAATGATTTGTTTGTACTAGTCTCCACTTATTTGTGACATTTAAAATAAAATGTTTATACAGTTGTTGAAACTGGGTTGTTATTAATCTTCCTGACACATTACAGAGGAGGGAATTTCCCTACGAACTAAATCACTCACGATGAAATTGTGGAAACCCATGTTAAGAAACACTAGAGTGTTATATTTAACGATTTCATCGCGAGTGATTTACTTAGTAAGTAAAGATTTAGTTCAAATTTTGAAAAAATCATCTATTTCCACTGAATTATGACCGTTTTTGGTCTAACAGTCTACTCATACTTCAGTGGAAATATGCGATTTTTTCTTGTTTTCCTTAGGAAGTTCCCTCTCGAAGCGGTTATTTAGTGGCTTTTCGTTAAGGAACCCGATGTCAAAAATTCATGTGTACGAATATTAATTTGGGCGTAAATTCAAGACGAGCGAGTAGAGCTATGAAATGGCTGACGATGGTGAATCAAACTATTGATAACCCTCATCATCCCCAATCATAAAACCCTCATCAAAAGTCGTAATTCAAAAATTTTGATACAACGGGGTTGTTTTTCGCTCTTAGGACTGGGAGGGTCCGTAGATTTCGAGAAAGGAAGCCAGACTCTTCATGAGTTCCGGTGTTCCGTTCCGGATCCTCTGCTTCACTATAGGCCAAATCAAGGTTTGATTTAAATGGTCGTGAAAATAAACAACTTGACACCAAATATTTATTAATTTTTTTTGTTCAATAATTATTACAACACTTCCTCCCTCCATCAAAACACTTATAAACATATAAATATTACCAAGATATCACAGTTTGTTTAGTCATTTCAACTTCATAACACCTCAACCTCATCTTCAGGTTGACCAACAAAAGTATAAGTAGTTATTTTTATTTAAAAGTTAAATTCGCGCTCATTTGCACTTGAGGAGATTTTTCTAAATTGGGTAAGTACATTTATTTATTAGGCTATTGACAAATCGTACTCTCCGACAAATTTACACTTACTTTGCTGCCGAACTCATCTACGGAAGACAACTAAAACTAAATCGGCTCCAATATCGATTTCCACTGATATGTCGGTAGCGAACCAAAATTGATTTATACAAACTCTACGATAAAATTTGGCAACTTTGAATTCGTTCAGTGCTTGGAATAATTGGCGGTACCGACACCGAATGTGGCTGGACTCTGGTTAAATTCAACATCTACGAATATCTACAGTAGAAATAGTACGTTTGGTTGACGATGTGCCTTTGCTTACAAGTCAACCGTTTCTGTTTAAACTGTGACCATTTACATTATTTTATAAATAACATACAAATATACCTTTTTCCCTCAAAGTGGACAGTGTAAATACACTGGGGTACCTAGAGACACCCACGGTTGCCAATCTCGTAACGTGAGGTGAGTAACACGACGAACGTCGTTAAAGACCGAAGGGCAGGAGACAGGATGATTCCAGAGTGTGTATTACACATGTTAAGGGTTGAGCGAAGTATGAAAACCACCGATTAGTACAACAAAAACTATTGGTACAAAATCGTTCACAGTTCATAATTACTGGTGCTATGTCTAAAAAAAAAAAAAAAATTGAAATATCAATTTAGACGTATTTTTTCCGTAGAATCCAAATCTGAAGTCAAATTTATCCTATCACCGTCTGTTTTTTGTTTTTCTAACCACAAATAACTATGAAAAAATGGGATTTTTAGGTGTTTTTCGGGATTATCTCGCTAAAATCGAATAGGATCCCATGTTTTGAGTGCAGATTCGGATTCAGCGTCGAAAAATACTTAAGAATAGGTGGATCTCGTCGAAAGAACATACATTTTGATACAAAAGAACATATTTTGTGGGCCTGCGTAATCATCGCTGTACAAATACCACTTATAAACGACAAATAGTTTCATATTTTCAAACCAACTCTCGGATCGTGAAATCTCACTAAACTCAACTCAATACAACTCTGTTCTACTTGTACAGGTGATAATTAATATTTGTCTTCAATTCGGACTTGTTACTTGAGACGTTTCCATCAAAAGTGACGACAACACTTTCAGAAAAACTTTACAGGATTTTCTGCAAACATTAGTTACGTAGTAAATTTATTATTTATATATAATGTGTATATATGTATGTACAATAAATACGCAGGGTGTCCTAGAAGCGACCCTCTCCCTTACCACGTCTTCGGGAAGGTTTTTCAAGTCCAAGCATCTACGGTTTGTTTTCGGCTTTATATTTCTAACCACACTTGAATCCTACATCGGTAGCAGACACTTCAGAGTAAGGTATGAAGAAGAGTATTATGGGCTCAAGAATATCTGCGCTGGGGTCCCACAAGGTGATGTCCTAAAAATTGGTTTACTGTACACAAGAGAGCTACCACAACCACTGGAAACTCCTTGGGCCTGTGCTATTCCTAATGTACACAAGGGATTTGCCAGCGGCTGAAAGTGGAGTTACAGCAAGTTTCGCTGATGATACAGCAAACATGACCGAGGGGGTCACAGCAGATGAAGCTGCTCACAAACCTTGATTAATTCATTTGCTGGGTCCCCCTCGGGCGTGAATGCTGTATCATCAGTGAAAGTTGCTGTAACTCCACTTTCAGCCGCTGGCAAATCCCTTTTAATGGAGAATCAAACTCAACGAAGCCAAATCTGCATACGTGAATTTTACGTATAAGAAAGATAAACCGTGACCAGTTATGATCAACTCTCAACTCATACCCGCAGCGAAACACAGCTAAATAATATTTAGCTAAATATTTCGTAAATATCTAGGGTTGACGCTAGATGCCGAACTAAAATGGAAAGAGCACATCAAAATTGAAAACAACCGAGCTCAACATCAAATATAGGAAGTTTTACTGGCTGGTTACTGGGGAGGCACTCAGAACTAGAGGTACACAACAAGTTACTGCTGTAGGTACAAGCAAATTCTGAAACCAGTCTGGACGTATGGCATACAAATTTGGGACTGCTCCAAAAAGTCCAACATCAAACACATTCAAACTTTCCAAAACAAAGTACCTACTTAGGGGGGATAGTCAATTCCCCGTGGTACATAAGTCATGACGACCTTCATCGTGACCTGAAAATGGAAACCGTCACCGAAGCCATCAAGAACTATGCGGTGAGGCATGAAGAAAGACTTCACAGACATGTAAATCTAGAAATTATCCGGATCTTGGACAACAGTGCGGCGTTTAGATCGGACAAAACCACACGACTTATGTATTTCTTGAAATTGAGGACGAAAACTAATGGTCCAGTGTGCTTGTAATTGAGTCAGCTGATGAGCTGTAATTCTATTAACATAGAAGTTAATCACATTGTGAAGGGTACAGGGGAAAAACCGCCTCAGTCCATTTATTGTAGATTCTGAGCTAAAACAGCCTTATAGGGAAGCCAAACTAAACCAATTTTAAATTTTCGAAAACGGCTCAATGGATCGAACTTTTCTCCCGTACTTGATTGTTTCTGTGACCGGGGAAGGACATAGGGGGGTTCACATCCAGATCCGATGCGTAGGGGTGTTACAATGGTGACTTTAGAATCGAGGAACTCCCAGTTTCCAGGCAACTTGTAAATTTAAATTTAGTTTTTCTCGAAATCACATGTTAGGGACTCAGGCGGGTTTTCCCCTGTACCCTTCATGTGATTTATGTACGCAAGTGAAGTAGCTAGATGGGCTGTATGGCTCAGTTGTTTAATAAATCAATAAATAATAAATAATTTAATAATAAATTTGAAAAACAAAAATTCTAACCGCTATTCCTCCCTTACATAATTTATCAATCAATTTATATTGCCCAGTGAATTTGACGCTTGATAATAGAATCCCTTCATTCAATTCATGAAGTTCCTTCCCATTTCATACCAACTTTCCTCTTTTCTTCAAGATCATCACCATCATCATCAGTCCAGGGGTTCCTGAGGTAGGCCGTGTACGAGTACTCGCACTTTGACTCCAATCCTTCTCGCATCAATTACTGACCCGGTCCTATTATAATATAATATTATATAATAATATTATATAATATATATTATATATCTACCCGGTATTATTATAACTAAATGTAAATTCCACGCCGCTTCAGGGGCAAAAAACGGTGGAACGGAAGGAAGTTAAGGTTCGAAAAACATGTTCAAAATAAGCGTTTGTCGATTTGGGGGTAACTTCTGATTGCAGTATTTAGATTACCTACATAATGTTATTTTTTGTTATTATGAAAAATAAAGTAGAGTTTTGATTCTGATCGTATTGAAAAAAAAGCTCCAAATCAAAATAGTAAAAATGAATAATAATTATTGTCCTCGGATATAGAATTTTTGTGACAATTTTTGATTCCAAGTAGTAAGTTCATAGTTGAACTTAGAAAGACTCCCCTCTTTGATTGGCATAACGGGAGAGGGAGAGGACGGTTTCGAGACACCCAGCATTTGCTCATTGAACGAAGTCGTCTTTCAAATCGCTCCTCGAAAATCAGCGAAGGGATCAGGAGTCTGCAGGTCCGATGACGATTATGTCGCTGGGGTCCTCCATCGGAGAGGCTCGATCAGCAGACCTGAAAATAACCGTCAATAATAATTACAATAATAATGTTTACTTGTCACCTTCATCGAATACAAATACACAAGTGCACCAAAAAGCGGCCAGTTGAATTTTTGCGTTTTTCGACATCTTGGTATTGGTGGATTCGTCTTGTCATCGATCAAAAACGATCGAACTGTGTATTATTCATGAGAAAAGGAAAATGTGCGACTGCTTTTCACATTTCCAAAAAGCTTCACAACGATGAAATTCATTTTCTCGACACTTCAAGTCAGTCCTTTTGCCTTGATGACTGCTAAATGACTGCTAAATGGTTTTAGGAGCCACTCAGCTGATCCTGGCTCTATTCTGCTTAAAGTGTAAGTTCTAAGGATGATATACGCCAAATTACAGCTTCATAGCATAGAAATTAGTTCTAGGAGCCACTCAGCTGGTCATGGGCCTATTCTGCTTACAATGAAAGTCCTAAGGATGCTACATGCCAAATTGCAGCTTCATAGTGTGAAAAGCATAGAAATTAGCTTTAAAAGCCACTCAGCTGGTCATGGGCCTATTAAAGTGTAAGTCCTAAGGAAGCTACAAGAAAAACTACCATTTGAAAAAAAAAACTGTCCAAACTGTCGTCACTCTCCCCTACCAAATTACAGCTTCGAAGTATAAGTAGAGTATCACGCAAATTTTGGAATGACCCCCAGCCATAAGACCTGTTGTTTAACACCTTTTGTAACCTTACGAGTATTTTCCAGCTGACCCTCGTACTTTTGTTAGAGGGTCGTTACATTCAAATTTCTAACTACGTACGAAGCACTTATTTCCATTTTCTGACCTCTGTATGATGCTAATCTGAATCTGAGCAAGACAGTCCTACAGCTGATGACTCCGTCGAATACCTTTGCCCCGCGGGTGACAATATAAATGTTTGCTAAAATTGCTGAAAGAAGACGTTTTACGAGTAGGTAGCTGTATTATCACGGATCAGTTTCTCTCAGCTCTTCAGACGTAACTGGTCATGAAAGTAACTGAATCCGCAGTGAGGTTTTTCCAACGAGGTTTTTCTACGACCAACTTGTTTTTAAGAAAATACTAGCCCAAGCCATAAGTAATTTTTAAATTTTTTTCTTGCTCCCTCGAATTGCATGAAATTGTCATTATTTTCACTTTTATACTGATGTAATGTTAGGTATTTTCCAAATTAATTACAATTTTATTTTATTCTTTTACTGCGTTTTTCTGGTACGTGCAAGTGTGCGAATTCCGTTTTACTCTAGACAGAGACCAACAAAGTGGAGCAGGTACATATACTCGTACATTTGGTTCACTCGGAAACTCCACTGAGGAGCACAACTTCTTGGAGCTTATTCTTTGGTGGGCAATGGATGATATTATTTATTTAATTTTATTTAATTTTGAAATAGTGTTTTTAAAAGGTTAATTTCCCTTGCAATCTTCTAAATTTTACCAGTAAACACATCTGAATCTAAATCTGAAGAGTGATATTGGGCTTGGATTTTGCGATATCCTATGGGTAATAAATATGTAATAAATACTTCTTTACCTGTCAGACGTGGACTTCGAACCTGACGACCGCCCTCGCATCTCGCGGGCTCGCCGTTTTTTCACCGACTCCCCCGAACTCGTCCGGGACCTCATCTCGTCGGGGATCCTGAACAATAATTGAATGTTAAGCAGTGCATGTGATATACGTGTAGAAAATAGATTTTGAGTAGTATCGAATATATTGACGCTCAAAATCAATAAACTCCTGGCTGGCAGCTGGGCTCGTGGCCCTCTTCCTTCAAAACCCCTCTTTACTCGTGCTTCAATTCAGTGACGTAGCCATAATTTCGGTAAGAGAGGGGGGGGGAGGGCATACAGACCAGGGCCAACCACGTGAAGTATGGAATACTCCTCCAGAGGTATGGGGGAAACCTAGAAGGGAAGGGTTTGGACCCCCTGGCTACGCCCCTGTTCAATAATTGAATTGATAATGAACATAGTAACCTTCTTCTTTTTTGGACAAGAATCAAATCATTTGGTACCTCTGAAGAAGGATCAGCTATCAGAAAAAGAGATGTCCGAAATAGTTGGAAAGGAGCTAAGCGCCAGCGGATGTACCCATAGAATCTGCAGCTTGGAGTGTTGAGGAGATCTCTACAAGTGCTGAATATAGTTTAGTATGGGCATTGGCGTGGAGGAAGCTCTTTACATCCTAACAAGGGATGTAGTTTGGATATAGTTCCTCTAAGTCAGGCCGTAAAATATCTTGGAATCAAGATCGACAAAAAATTAACGTTTGGAGATCACATCGGGGAACTAGTCAAGAAATTGAGAACTCGCACCAACCTCCTTAAACCTCTGATCTCATCTTACCACGAGTAATAAGAGGCTCATATACCTCCTAATGATAAGGCCGATATGGCAGTACGGATGCTCAGTGTGGGGGTCAGCAAGTGCATCACAAATAAAACGGGTGCAAGTACAACAAAACCGAGCGTTACGCCTGATCACAAATGCTGAGTGGTACGTAAGGAATTCAGTTATTCACCGCGACTTGGTCATCCCTGAAGTAAAAGAGGTCATTTCACAATCATTCAAACGCCAATTCGAAATGCTCTCCTTCCACCAGAATCCGACGTTCCATGGATTCAGTGAACACTTGCTAACCCAGCAAACTGTCAGACGGCTCAAGAGAAGAAGACCAGTGGATCTTCTTGAGTAGCACTGAACCTTCTCGAAGTGCCTATTGGAACAACAATCCTCCAGCTGTGAGTTGCATCAATTATCTTATAAGTTAATAGTACATAATATTTTTCTCCTTAATGTATCACATGATAATTTATTTGCTTGTAAAAAAAAAAATATATATAAGGACTACCACTGGGTAGAAACCTTGACCCACGTGTCATTGTACCTAGTAAGAATAATATTTATAGCAATGATCTCAATTATTGTAAAGTAATGAAATTACTACAAGTTTTCCAAGAAAGTTATTTTAAAAAAAAGGGATATCAATTCGCTGTTTTATCGACGCTTGACATGGTGAAGGCGTTCGACTCGAGTGATAGAGATTCGCTATTTAGTAAAAATGCTGCCAGATTACAGTTCATCGGATTTGGATTTTGCACGCTAACACCAGATATCTAATAAATTTTTTTGAAATATTGGATATTGGATAGTTTGACAGTGTTTGGTGCATTTTAAACCCCTCCATAAAGGTAAAAGGCGATTTGGATGTCATGGATACTACTTTCTAAAATAGTTTTTTGTCTCTCCTGTAAAGTTGCCTAAATCGAGATAGCTGGTGTTGCATCTTAAGCGACGATATTCATTCTTATTCATAATCTATTAAATTATTCTTATTCATAATCTATCAAAATACAACGTGGACAAGGAAAAAATCTATCGAGCATTGGATTCGCATAGTCGTACCTACTATAGGAAGCAAGGGTAGAACACATAATCAATGAGGCACGTCGTAGTAGGGTAATTTGGTTGCATGGCACGCTCACAATTCGCATGGACGTGTGGCGACATTAGGCCACAAAGGGTTGAATACACAAAGGGACCCTGAATAAGGGAACAATGAGAAGGAAATACGCTTATGGCTGTAGGCGTGTTGGGAACCATCAATGGCGGTAATCTTAATCGGGCTCTAATACAGTGATGGATCCTACTGGGGCGAAAAAATGTTGAGGGGCCAAATAAATTTTTGGTTTATTATCTTCGATAATGAACCATTGGAATCGCCCAAAGAAAAAAATCTTGACACAACGGTTCATTATCTTCTTTGTACATATCACCCTTCTGTTTAGATCAGTAGGTCTAAATGTCTAGATCCTAAATGTTAGATTAATTATTATTATCAATTATCACTAATTATTAACAATTTTATCAAGTACCTAGTGAAAATTATTATAATTTATTGTTAGGTATTAATAATTCGTATTTACTATTAATAATAATTATTATTAATTATGATTAATTAATACGATATAATTCTGGGGTTTTTAATACTACGTCGGTAATAATTTTTCTATAAAAGAAGTACCTACCAACAAACATTCGAAATTACCTTCATTTCCGTAGCACGAAACGCACCTCAGAACAATAAACTCGACATCACTTAAGCCATATGATGTTCCAAAGAGCTTGTTAGTATGAAAATGGACCTGCATTTCAACAATTTGATTCACGATCGTGTTGTGAGGCACAATCTTTGAGCCGTCATTGTGAACGAACGGCTGGTCGTACAAAGCTGCGGATGGTCTTAAAAAATTCTACGGAACAAACTCTATCTAAATATGAAATAAAAAACATACCGTTCCATATGAATTTTTCGAGATATGAGATTTTCAAATTTTCAAAATTCGTTTTGAACCCCTTCCCCTTGACCTAGGGTTATGAAAAGTTTCGAGGACCATTGTGGGGTTGGTCGAAACCCATAAAAAAAATTTCGTAATTTTAACTCAACGCTAACTGGGCAAAGTGGCGCGGACGGCGTACGGCGGACGGCGTACGGCGTACGGCGGACGGACGGATTTTTTTTTATTCGATTTTCTGAATCTACGTATCTTGAAACGTAAACCAACAAATTTTGAGGGGGGGTTAAAATTTTTTTTTCTTTGGGCGATTCCAATGGTTCATTATTGAAGATAATAAACCAAAATGAGGGTCCCACAACAACAACCCGACGTGCAAAGGAGCCCGTAGCGGACGACGCCTGTCGCTCGAACCTTAAATACGCTTCCAATGGCCCTCACACCTGCGGATACTTGTACGAATAACGTTACGTTACCTTGGCCGGTGTTCGTCGGTGCTTCCTCTGGACGGCATCTTGACGAAGGACGACCTTCTGGAGTGCGGAGTCGACCGGGGGTTCTCGACGTCTTCCCTGCTCAAGTACCTACGACCCAGATCCTCTGTAGTGATGTGCGATACCAGAGAAAACATTACCTACATTACCTACACTGTACCTTTATCAAATAACCGATGTGACGAGCAGAATTTAGAGCAGCCCAGGTATCAGGTGGCTAAAATGTCCTTCTGCAGCAAAATACCTGATAATGAAAAGTAATCAAATGAAATACCGAATAAGTTGCTCATTTCCGTTAATTTCTGACTTAATTTCTGTTGATAACTTTAGGTGAAGGTTTTTTTCTTTCTTGTTCCAGAAAATCTCATAGCTGTTCCCAGTGCTCATATCTACCTACCGGCCATGTCAAGTGTGTTGAGGACTTATATAAAAATCTAGTCAGTGAGAAGAACAGCAAGTTTAAAGCTTCAAATTTTATCCTCACGCCGTGTACCTCTAATCAAGACGAATCCGTAACTTGTAATTAATGACAATCGTGACCAAAATGTGTCGAACTGTGATAAACTTAGTCCCGGGATGTTTCAAATCTCCTTGACCGAAACAACCAAAAAATGGGCTGTGGCGATGAAGAGCCACCAGATGCTGACTTGAATGAATCTGACTGTGACAGACCTAGTTCTCAAGGTGCTGAAGATGATGGCTGTGACGAAAAAGAGCCACCTTCCAGGGATGTTTCAGAGCTCCTTGAACAAAACAACCAAAAAATGGGCTGTGGCGATGAAGAGCCACCAGCTGCTGACTTGAATGAATCTGACTGTGACAGACCTAGTTCTCAAGGTGCTGAAGATGATGGCTGTGACGAAAAAGAGCCACCTTCCAGGGATGTTTCAGAGCTCCTTGAACAAAACAACCAAAAAATGGGCTGTGGCGATGAAGAGCCACCAGCTGCTGACTTGAATGAATCTGACTGTGACAGACCTAGTTCTCAAGGTGCTGAAGATGATGGCTGTGACGAAAAAGAGCCACCTTCCAGGGATGTTTCAGAGCTCCTTGACCAAAACAACCAAAAAATGGGCTGTGGCGATGAAGAGCCACCAGCTGCTGACTTGAATGAATCTGACTGTGACAGACCTAGTTCTCAAGGTGGTGAAGATGATGGCTGTGACGAAAAAGAGCCACCTTCCAGGGATGTTTCAGAGCTCCTTGACCAAAACAACCAAAAAATGGGCTGTGGCGATGAAGAGCCACCAGCTGCTGACTTGAATGAATCTGACTGTGACAGACCTAGTTCTCAAGGTGCTGAAGATGATGGCTGTGACGAAAAAGAGCCACCTTCCAGGGATGTTTCAGAGCTCCTTGAACAAAACAACCAAAAAATGAGCTGTGGCGATGATGAGCCACCAGCTGCTGACTTGAATGAATCTGACTGTGACAGACCTAGTTCTCAAGGTGCTGAAGATGAAGGCTGTGACGTTAAAGAGCTGTGGCGATGAAGAGCCACCAGATGCTGACTTGAATGAATCTGACTGTGACAGACCTAGTTCTCAAGGTGCTGAAGATGAAGGCTGTGACGTTAAAGAGCTGTGGCGATGAAGAGCCACCAGATGCTGACTTGAATGAATCTGACTGTGATAGACCTAGTTCTCAAGGTGCTGATGATGATGGCTGTGACGTTAAAGAGCTGTGGCGATGAAGAGCCACCAGATGCTGACTTGAATGAATCTGACTGTGACAGACCTAGTTCTCAAGGTGCTGAAGATGATGGCTGTGACGATAAAGAGCCACCTTCCAGGGATGTTCAGGAGCTCTTTGACCAATCCAACCAAATGAGCTGTGGCGACGAAGAGCCCCTACCTGCTTACTCGAATAAACCTGACTGTGTGGACAGGCCTAGTGTTGTAGGTGTTGAAGATGGCTGTGACGATAAAGACCCATCTTTCAACCCAAATGTAGCAAAGAAAGATTACTTACTATTACTACTTACTGCCCAAACTGGTGACGTTTCTTCACTACTTTTTGACAGAGCACTTCTGGATTTGAGCATTTTGTGATACCTACCACCTAGTTAAGACTTGTTTGTCCTAATAAATATATTTTCATTCAAAACTGCACCTCCTAGCTGTTCATTTTTACTTTTTAACCCTAAAATATTTCCTAGCGTAGAAAATTGTAATGCTTCTTCAAATTTTAAAATTGATGGTGACTCTATAAGTTGTCTCCAGTTAATAGCACACAACAGCAGCTATCTGACCGTTTCTTTCTCACAAAAGTGATTTTTTGTCTTGTTTCCACTCAAAACGCGTCAGATTAACCATTTTTATGCTAGTTACATATGAACATTGGACCCAGACCAGAAAAATAGGAATAAACCATTGAAAACCAGATTTTTGCTCCTCCTAAAAAATTGGTGAAAATCAGTTAGCCACTGTTGCACTGGGCTACCTACTCATTCTCCTGGAACTGCATAATAGTTCAAATAATAACACTACACACTATATTACACACATATACTTGACGTGTTGTAGGGCACACAGCTACAATAATATTTGAGATTTTTAAAATTACAGGAACATGGTAGATTGGTCAGTTTTAGGGTAAGACCCACGTAAGCGGTCTATAGACAGGCGTTGGTGGTACTGGGACTGGCAGGCAATACACTGCTACATAACGACTAAACAAAACACATTTAACGATTTGGATGCGAATGCAGTGGAAGATTTGGCAGTTTACGATCGGTTTTTGGGGTTTGTCACGTTACACGTAGTAGCCCAGGGACGTTAGCACAAAAAAAGGGTTCTACCTTCCAAAAGTTGCGCGGGAGCTGGAAATCGTTTCAATCTCTCTTGGGGGCCCTGAACAGCCGGTGGAGTCGTCATCTGAATCGAGTTCCTGTTCCTGTTCTTTCTTTTCTGCTACTGCTGATTCTGCTTCCAGATCATCTTCGTCTTCCAACGCACTCCCTTCGGTGTGGAGTTCAGACGACTCGAGGGTGATTTCAGGCTGCTCACTCACAGAATTGAGGCACACATCGGGATCGAGGCACGGAGGGAAACTGTTCATCGTGGGGCAGGATACAGATTTAATGGTTTTGTTGTCTGACCAAATATTACTCAACATCGAAGATGAATCACAGTTAATTGAAAACGGCTTATAATAGAATTTAATGTTCTCCAAAAATGAGTGACATTTTCTGTAGGATGCGTACTTTTTGAGTTATACAAGAAAAACTGAAAAAATGTTTTGGCTCTCAAATCTGGAGCACAACCTAGAAACCGTCGCAACTCATTTAACCGTTATTCAGGACCCCCAAGAGTAAGTAAGACGATTTCCAGCTCTCGAGCAACGTTTGTAAGACAGTAAGCACTAATTTGCCAGGGCTATAAGGATATGCACAACAGACGCTCAGTGCTGGGGGTGTGATCTGCTACAAGTAACCGTACCATCGTGTAAGACTGTCAGGAGGTTTAGCGAGACCGGTTCTGATTGAAACGGTCCTGCGAATTCAAAATAAATATTGGATGAGTAGTAACTGCAACGCAGGTTTCTAGTTATTTATTGATTGGGAAGAACTATTGTTGGAACTAATATTTAAAAAAAAAAAAAAATCTGTAAGCCCTGTCTGGTGCTGAAGCTGTTAATATGTGTAAATCTGTAGCTGTTGGATACTCATACATGTCAGAGTAGAGTATTCACGCCTAGAATGCTAGGAGAAGGTAGACTCGCTCAGCTTCACAGTCCTTTTATCTATCATATTTCATATCGTTACCCAATTCACAAAAATTGATTGTATCTAACGATTTTACCTGCAGTTTGTGCTCCCTGTCTACTTTGTGTGGACATATTTCAATTTTGAGAATGCCACACCATCATTATTTAACTCACAATATTAAAATACCAATTTTGGCTTCCTCAACTGGTCCAATAAATCCACGTATGGAGGTGGAGTATTTCAATAGCACCGCCAGGTTGCAAGCCAAAATTAGGGTTAGCAACATAAAAAGTGTTTGCCAAACTCTGGCTGATGCCAGCAATGAACTTATCGCATTCGCCAAGCTCTGGCTGATGCAAGCAATGAACCGTCCGTATTTGCCAAGCTCTGGTTGATGTCAGCAATGAATTTATCATATTTGCCAAGCACTGGCTGATGCCGGCCATGAAATAATCGTATTTGCCAAACTTAGACTGATGCCAGCAATGAACTTATCGTATCTGCCAATCTCTGGTTGATGCCAGCAATGAGCCAATCGTATTTGTCAAACTCTGGTTGATGCCAGCAATGAGCCAATCGTATTTGCCAAAATCTGGCTGATGCCAGCAGTGAACTTATCTCTGTTTGCAAAGAAAAATCAAACTAGCAGGGTTGGTATGTTTACATCTAAAGAATGACTGAATTCGTTGGAATAGTAAGACGTTGGGTTCCAATTTCGATTTTCAAAAAAGTAGGAGGTTTAGCGTAGTAAAAATTTGCTCATTTGGTTATGATTGAATATGAGCCCCTTTCCCTAGATTTGTTATTCCATTTAGTCGAGGTTAATCTAAGTGGACTATTTCAAACTTGAGAAGGTCGTTATCCTCTGTCACTCCCTACGATTCCAAATTTCCAATGCCTTTTGACTAAATTGTTGAGATTTGTTAAATTGCCAAACCAAAGAGTGGGGTTTCGTTAAGATTTGATGGTGCGGTTACCTGGGAGACCAAGAATGCGAGTCCAATTCCTCAAGCTCGACCTGCCGTTGACGGACCAACCTCCGGGACTCGGCTCTGAGCGTCCTGTCGCGTATTTTGAGCGTGACGGGACAATCGAGATGAAGATCCATCGCCATCGAAGCCTGACTTCCGCCACCACGGCCTCCTCCGCCGAGCTCCAGACTTTGGCGGCTTCGTCCGGGCGGCGACAGGTAACCGGCTCCAGGGCCGTAGTCGGGGTTGTCGACAGATAACGCTTGCCTGAAACCGTAGGTGGACATAAGAGGATTGAAAAGATTTAGGAGGGGTTTTCAAGGCAAAACGTGTGATTTCAGCAAGAAATGAGAAGCCAAATTAGGAGGAAAAGTAGCTTAGGAAGCCCTCGCTTGAAATGGAAACAGTACAGCCACAAAACTACTTAAAATTACCCAAAACCACGAGGAGTGGTAGGTAGGTACTTAAACCACCAAAAGCAGCTAAGATCACAAGAAAGATCTCAAATTGGCAATAGAATGAAAATCGCGATGTTGAGAGTAAGACACGTCTTTCAAGATGATTGACGAAGATGTTGGTCTGAATCTTGCAGAGGCTCAACTGGTGGACGTCGTGATACAACTTCAGGAGAAAGAGATGGTAAATGAGGTGAATTCTCTACATTTAGGACCGAGTCCAATTCAGTGATTCAGGCATACCCAGTTCTAGTGGGATTTCACTGCCAGGATTCAGATGGTTCAGTTACACCATCACTTCTCGACCGTCCTCTAGTTGATCTATGGCATGTTGTGGATTAACATCTACAAGTAGCACTTCTACCACCAGTGACTCATATTTGATTGTGCAGACATGCTTTTTCGTGGTGCTTTCGATTGTGACACCAGCCAAGAGGGTAGGTAGCAGCCGTTAGTGGATCATCCATTGTGCTTAAACAACCTCTCATGGGGTGCGTAACAAGGATCTGATGCAATGGAGAGAATCAGGAAGTTTGAGCGTCAAACGCTCTGTCACCACTTGTCAAAACATCTGTCATTCTGTCACTGACATGGTATTGTAACACATCGCTAGTTTTTATCATTAGTGTTTAATGCCATACCACCTGTCCATACCACCTAGCACCTACCACCATCATGAACTGATATTAGCACATGGCCAATAGAAGTTAAGCCCTGAAGATGTTGTACAAATACAACGAAACGTCGGCCTAACAAATCGTCTTTATTCACCAGACCGAACCTCAAGAAACCAAAATCTTTCATTCGTTATAAACATCGGTCAAGACAATCCAAACGTCCTGAAATAGATTATACTGACGTGAGAACGTTCTATGGACTGTGCCCGTCAAAACTCCCGTCAAAACGCTGGTGAAATTCGAAGAAAAAAATGCTTAATATTGAACAGTCTTAGGGTTGGGTTCATAGGGTTCCTGAGTTTATGTGAAGAAATTACTGTTACTTCCAATTACACTAAAGTACGCAGGGCTGATGTATTCAGGGAACTAATCGCATTTGCTAAGCTCTGGCTCGTGTAACTGGGAATTTATCTCATTTGCTAAGCACAGGCTGATGTAAGCTGGAAAACTAATTGTATTTGCCAAACTCTGACTGATGCCAGCAATGAACTTATTTGGTTTGCTAAGCTCCGGCTAATGCAAGCAGTTAACTTAACTCATTTGCTAAGCACAGGCTGATGTAAGCTGGAAAACCTTTTGTATTTCCCAAAATCTGGCTGATGTCAGCAACGAACTTATCGTGTTTGCTAAACTTTGGCTGGTGCAAGCAGTGAACCTATCTCATTTGCTAAGCACTGGCAGACGTAAGCAGGAAAACTGATTGTATTTCCCAAACTCTGGCTGATGTCAGCAATGAACTTATCGTGTTTGCTAAATTTTGGCTAATGCAAGCAGTGAACTTAACTCATTTGCTAAGCACAGGCTGATGTAAGCTCGAATACTGACTGTATTTCCCAAACTCAGACTGATGCCAGCAATGAACTTATCGTGTTTACTAAGCTATGGCTGATTCAAGCTGTCAACCTATTTCATTTGCTAAGCACTTGCTGATGTAAACGGCAAACTAATTATATTTGCCAAACTCTGACTGGTGCCAGCAGTGAACTAATCGTATTTGCTAAGCTCTGGCTAAACCTTTTTCAATTGCTAAACTCTAGCTGACTCCAGAAATGAAGTGGTTGTGTTTGCTGAACTTCGGCTGATGCTAGCAGTGAACTAATCGTGTTTGCTGTTTACCTCTGTAGCAGGTAGTGAGGGCTGAGAAGCGACTGCTGCGGTCGGACTATCGGCAAAGGAGCCGCGAGGTCGGGGGCAGACGGACTTTTCCCCATTTGAACGCAAGGGCGGGAACCCAAGTCGCGGGAGAACTGGACGAACGCCATCGTCAGGGCGCGACGAGACGCCTGGTCGATCCCCAGCGGAGACGGAACGCGGCCTTCCCACTTTGTCTGGCACGAAGTCGACCTGAAAGTGGAATTTGAACTAAATGAGACATGTAGCAGAAAAAAACTTAGGAAAAAATGAGACGTCCAGTCACAAACAAAGATTTTGGTAGGTGTCAATAAACTCATTTCAGCTTGTGCTTCACATTTCATTAATTTCATTTAATTCATTACCTCGATTTATTTTGACTAGTTATCATAATCACAAGGGTATCATAATATATTATACAGTACAACGATTAAGCCAGAAAATGCTAAAACGTTGTAGACAAATTTGCAGCGTTTTTAATCCAGACGAATTCAGCATACAGAGACAACTAAGTATCCCCCACCCAACGAAAACGGTAGGTAGCCGAGATGAGCGAGCCTGCGGTAACTGCTGACTTCGTTGTCTTTACTGTACAGGAAGTTCAACTTGGCGGTTGTTTGGATGGTTTCACTTAGGAGATTGTGAGGGTGGCAATACCCTGATAAGGGTCCCGATTGCCCCAAGCTGACTCCCAAATGGCCCCCACGGACAACTTTAGTAATTCTCCCAACTAATTTACCCGTTTTATAATAATGACAGCGAATTACGAGGAAATGATAAGGGTAAATCAAATGTATACAAGATGAACCAAAATAAAAATATTTGAAGTGTATCGAAAATATTTCCTGTAGCAACTCAAGACGAAATTGCGTCAGTCTTTCCTGTACCAAGACGAAATTACGTGTAAACTTCATTAATTACTTACGTGCCATAGGTATCTGTTTAGGTATCTATTTAGTTATCTATTTAGGTATCTTGTAGGTATCTATTTAGGTATCTATTCATTAATAACTACAACAAAACAGGTTTCTTCAAACTGTTTGGTGGTCTACACTAAATTAGGTAACACCTCTCCTTAGGGTTTTTGATCGAGAAGGAGACGAATTGGGCCTCTCCAAGCTGGGGTAGTCGGTAACTAGCTCAGTGATGGTCTCTCAACTGAATTCCCGATCGATCTCTATATTCGACTGGTTTGAATCAAAACTAAAATGAAACTACCTCCGGATTTTGGTTTATTTTAAAAATATTAACAATGTTTTAACGTTTGAGATCTCACGTTACTTGAGCGGCCATAACTCCCTTCGTTTTCACTGGAAATTCAAAATTGAGGGTACCGTTGGAAACATCGTTAAATCTCCTACCTACCTAATGCCAAATCAAAACTTTTTAATGGAATTGATCTGTGAAAATGGGACCTGGAAATTTAATTTTCTCAAATCGAGAACAATGCTTGTTTTCAAATGAATTTTGTCTTCTTAAAAATGAGCCTTTTAAATGGTCCAATGGTTTAGTGAATTTTATTGTTGCAGTTGAATTTAGGGTAGAAAATCCATTGGAAAGCATACCCTGCTATATGTCATGAAGCTTGGAGTAAGACTACGCCGCCTTGCAATTTTATCGGTGCAAAGTACGAAAACCCCATTAAATTTCCAATCTGTTGTACTATCAATGAGGTTATTAGATCGAATCCTATGTCATCTGTGACAATTTTTAACAATAAACTTAGGATATACGAAAAATTAAAGGTATACTAAACCCACACGACGCAAACTATCATTTGAAGGAGTTAAACCCGCAAAAGGTCGTACGGGTTAGTTATGCGGGTTATAGTTAGTTATTTACGAGTATTATCGTCTGTAACTCCATAACAGCGACGGATCCTAACATTGTCTGTGCCCAGAACTGGTACGCGAGAATAAAACGAAATACCTTGGAGTGATCATTGACTCTCTGTGCAAATGGGAAGACCACATCACCTACCTCGTTACCAAAACGTGCGTAAAACTATCTATGTCTTCTCTAGCATACGTAGAATATTCTCCACTCCCCTGCTGAGGCAAATCTATTGTGCACTGGTCCAGTCGCTACTGCTCTATGGATTGCCCTTCTGGGGTAGCGCTTACCAAACGGTCCTGAACAAAATTGTGATAACGCAAAAGTACTTCATCAGAATAATAGCCAAAGTCCGTTTTCGATCCCATACACGCCCCATTTTTACTCAGCTGCAGTTACTCGACCTTAGTAACCTATATAAGAGAAGCGCTGTCGAACAGCTTATTAAAATGACTGGTTTTTCACTTCCATCTCATCAGATTCGGGAAAATCATCTCAGCAGGGAAAATTCAAGGCCATACCCAAGCTGCGCAGTACAGCTGCTCATAAGTTTTTTATTTACCAAAAAAAGCACTGTGAATGCTGTCCTCAAGAGGCATCTCTTGAGAATACAAGCTGGCTCTTCATTTTGTATTTCGTATGATGGCTCCTGGGAGCTGGTTGTTAGTTTCACCAGAAGAACCTATTATTTTTTTTTTTCTCATTTTTATTACTGTTTTTGGCCCTTTGAAGTAATTTAGTACCTTTTTTTCTTTTTCTCTTCTCCTCTTCTAGTAATTTAATCAGATAGACCGATGTAATGTTGATTTCATGTGTTTTTCATTGATTTTTGTAGGCTCATCCTCCACCACGGGCTTGCCCATATGGAGGATTATCCACAATGTCTTTTATTGTTATGTTATAATTATGAAACTTCTGTGGAAATAAAGAAATGAAAATGAAATGTATGGTACCTTGACTTCAGTTACTGAAGGTGACGGTCTGACTAGTTCTACCACTCACCCACTTGGCAGTTTCGTTTCGCCTTCACTCATGAAGTGATCTTTCGAGAAATCCACTAACTCCGCAAATGCTCACGAGAGTGGAAGTGAGAATAGTAAAAAGGGCGGACAAAAAAGTTCATTACGGCAAAATTAATGAGGCGCCCGCAGTGGTGGAAAAAACTGGATCCGAGTCACTGGCGAAGCTTCAAACCTCCTTCAATGTGATTAACCATTCGAGGTTGCATAATTGGACGTCACTAAGCCCCTCGGAGGTTTTATATAAACAAGAGCGGACACAAACAAAACACAAAAGATCAACAACGAAAATAATACACGAAATTGAATTAATCTTCTCTCAGAGGTCGATTTCATTTTTCGCTCCTCGTTAGTAAATCATATTATCCAACGGCAGAGCCTTGGGGAAAACAATTACCCAAATGGAGGTGGAATAGAAACGTTCCCCAGCTACGCTCATCTTTTATAATGAATTTATTGAATTTATGATCTGCGAGATTGTACACATTAATACCAAGTATCTACAGAAGCTATTACTTCGTAAGAACGAAATTAGTGGATTGTTGTTTCGTCCGGTGATGTCATATTAATAAGCAGAATACAAGGGAAACGGGTACTTAGTGTATTTTTCAAAAAGAGGTTATTGGCGAGATTGTGAAGGCGCAACAGTACAGTGGTAACGCTCCGTAGGGCGTGATTGGGGGAGGGGGACGGAGCACACTTTGGGGGACGGAGCACACTTTGAGGGTGCAGAGCACACTTTGGGGGGGGGGGGGGGGGCAGAGCACACTTTGGGGGTGCAGAGCACACTTTGGGGGTGCAGAGCACACTTTGGGCTCGGCGGCTTGCACGGGAAGGGCCGCTCTAGTACCTTCTATTCTCACTGGTTGTCTGACTCTTCATGTAGGTGGGAGGGGGCAGTTCGTGGTGATGGGTGGGAAGGGGGCGGGGGTGGTCTGTGTCCCTTTATGGTGGCGGGAGGTGTGTTGTGGATGGTGGACTATTCATTGGCTGCCAGGGTTGTCACTATTTTGCCAATTTGCGCCAAGTGATGGATGGGAAGGAGTTGTCTGTGACTCTTCATGTAGGTGGGAGGGGGAAGTTCGTGGTGATGGGTGGGAAGGGGGCGGGGGTGGTCTGTGTCCCTTTATGGTGGCGGGAGGTGTGTTGTGGATGGTGGACTATTCATTGGCTGCCAGGGTTGTCACTATTTTGCCAATTTGCGCCAAGTGATGGGTGGGAAGGAGTTCTCTGTGACTCTTCATGTAGGTGGGAGGGGGAAGTTCGTGGTGATGGGTGGGAAGGGGGCGGGGGTGGTCTGTGTCTCTTTATGGTGGCGGGAGGAGTACGGTGGACTATTTCGCCAATTTGCGGGCCCAGAAGCCCCCCTCCCGCAACAATCCCGTTATCGGCTTGATATCCCATAATCCTCTTTATATCTCATTATCCTCCCTCCTTAGACCACCACTGAGAACAGCTACGATTACAAAAAAGCTACAGCTTCCTCCGAGATACTGAAGGTCACCTTTCAAAGTAGATGTGTTAAAGTACAGATTAGAACAAAAATCATCTGCCTTTATCTACCAATTCCGATCATAACACTGCAAACAAAAGAAATGTCCTACCTATTTGTCAAAAATCAAAATGTTCAGGAAGCGCGAAAAACATCTCATTTTGGTGATATTAACGTTAATATAACGTCTGCAATGGTATGAGCGTAGTATAACATTCTCGCATTGTTATATTCTAGTATGACAGAGTGAACATTATGAGGTAGGTAATTCAATTGTAACGGTATTCATTCATCACCAGGGGAAAAACCTCTCTTCTTTTCTCGTTATAATTCCCCGATTGTCACAACTGAGCAATAATTCAATAATGCGATTCCAATAAAATTTCCCTACTTTGAATACAAGAATTAAGGTAATGCGTCAGAAGTCGACACTGCACTAATAGTCGACACCCTCTTCAAAAGTGGGCAAAAGCTAAGGATAAAGACATGGTTTGACGTTTTTAGTTGTTGCTTCCTACTATACTATTTCTTCTCAGTGGAGAGAGATAAGGTTGCCTTAGAAACACGCGGGTTTAAAGGACGCCAGAGCGCTCAAAGCTGCTATCGTTCGTTTGACCACGTTTCTATGCTGATTGTTGGCGTTTTGGCTGAGGACGGACTGGAAATGTAAGTATATTTCACTCTTATTACCTGAATTACCTGAAATTTTAAATATCTTTTAAAGTTCTGTGTCGTTTATTGCTTCTAGGCAACATTTATTCAGTTTATTTGCGTATCCAATGATGTTTTGATTGGTTCGGGGAGGGTGTCGACTACTGACATAAATTTTGGCTCATACTTATTAGTCGACAGGGGGTGTCGACTTCTGAAATTTTCAGAATTTGCTGTGCATCAGTAGTCGACACTAGCTGCCAGCCGTCTGACGTCATACGCTCGTGTGTCATAGGCTTTGACGTACTAGTTGGCCTCCTGCCAGCCGTTTGACGTCATACGCTCGTGCGTCATAGGCTCTGACGTACTAGTTGGCCTCCTGCCAGCCGTCTGACGTCATACGCTCGTGCGTCATAGGCTCTGACGTAGTGGCCCGCCGGTCGCTTGTGTTCTGACGTGATCTGAGGGAAAGGGTGAATCAAGGGAACAAATTTTTCCCGTTTCAGTTTATGTGCCAAAGCAAAGACATGAAAATGTCAAAAACTATGTAAATAGGTACCTAAGCCCAACTGTAATGTCAATTTTCTGACAATGAGTTTTCGACTATAGTTTTCATACCTTTTTACTCAAGTACTTATTGCAATTTGAGACTGATAATGAGCTGTTTGCAAATAAAAAGTCTGATAACTACTTTATTACATCTTATTAATCTATTTTCAAGTTCCGATTCACAGTTGAATGTATTTTATTTAGAGGTCGTAAAATCCGAAAACGATGGAATGACGAAACCTGTCGACTACTGACTCAAGTGATACTGTCAACTTCTAACACATGTAGGTCGACTACTAGTGCAAAACCATGTCGACTACTGAAGAAAATGTTGGTCACTGGTATCGACTACTACCTAGAGCATTGGGATTTTTTACAAAACTTGTTTTTCCCTTTTCAGCATGTTTTTTATCTGCGAACCATCGAAAATGGTGACGTTCGTCAACCAAGAAAAGCTCGACAAGGGCAAAAAGTGGCTTGAAAAATGTATTGGACGGCAGATGAACGGAGAGATTTCGACCAAATTCTTAAAAAAAAAATGTCTCCAACAAGCTGCGACCTCACTTCGAGGATGAAGGTATAAATGAGGCTGAACTGTCAGAACAATGATCAAGATTTAGGCATTTTAGAAATGATGCGACCCACAAATTTTTAACCACACCTCCTTTTTTGGAGACAGTCCTAAGTCTGTTAAAGTGGGAAGGAAAATTTGTGGAGCTTTCACTTTGAGTAGGAGTAAACAGCGACTATCACACTTTTGGAACGGAGTAAACAGCAACGCTCTACTTCTCCTGGTCCCTCGCTTTGTACGCAGCGAAAAACTGCAGGAGTAAACGATCAACTTTTTCCGGGCATGAGAGGTAACCGCTCATACGCCCGTGAGTTTTTCGTCCTTCGCAAATCGAGAAGTGAACCGATAAATTTAGATGCTCTAAGCGATCTCTGCGGGGTCCACTTTCAAAGAAGCAGGAGGAGGCAAATCACTTGTTGTCCAGTGGCCAGTAGTGAGATGGCAGTGCAATCGCCCCATTTCAAATCTCGTTTTTCTCGGCAACTGTTCAACAGTTTTCAAATCTGAAAAATGGTTTATTCTCAGAGAATGAATACAAATGAGGCTAACAAATAATATTTTGAAAAGTCTTCAAAAAACAAAATTTTTCATATTTAAATGTTAGTAATAATTATTGTAAGTAAATACCTTTTTTTGTACAAAAACAGGTACAGCCTGGACCTGGGTACTCATTAGGTACGTAATCAAGCGTTATCGAAAAAACCGCCTGTTTAAAAAAATCGACGATCTCACAGCTGTTGCCATATTATTGTTATTATTATTATTACTGTGTTTCCCATATTATCATTTTCGCAACTTGTGAGGAGGGCTGGAAAAACGCCTTCCAGTGATTTTCTCCTCCCATAATCAATACATTTTTTAATTGTGGTACTTTTACAACATAAATACCCATCTTTATGAACTTACAAAAGAAAGTTAGTTCAATGTGTAACGAAAGGGTCAAAAATGATGATGTGGGGTGTTGCTGTGAGACTGTCGAAGTAGCATTGGTAGGAGGTTGAAAAGATCAACTCTTGTGAATAGTTGAAAATCTACGTTTGTAGTGGTGAACGGAGGCGAATGACCTTTCCCTACTGCCTAACCGTGCGTTTTCAAGATTAGAAGGCACCACAAAACATTTTTGTAAATATGTGCGGTATTTATAAGTGATGAATGTGTGTTTTTGAAGTCTTCGGAAAATGTCTTCGACGAGAGACCTTTTAGACAACGTTTGACGTTTTGTTGTCAGTCCAAAATTGTTGAAAACAAAATTTGTTTGAAAGAATATTCTAACCTATCTGTGCAGTTACTATGAGCATGCTTGTGCTTGAAGCGTTTTTTGTGAGGTCCAATATCTCACGTCGTTCAGATTTTAAAACGATCGAATTAGCTTGATTCTCTGCATCTACTGACTAAGCGGTGTATACGTATATGATCGAGAAAAAATTGACTTTGGAACAACTTACGTCTTCAATATCCAGCATCTGTGTGATCGAGGCTCTTCACTTTTAATGGTAGCGTTATCGCTACGTAGCGAATAAGAGATCGATTCAACTTCCATCTTCAAATTCGTCTCAAAAAGTAATTCTGGTCGCAATTTTCCGAATTTCAGAGTATCAACGCACTGCTAGTATTTGAGCTGTACGTGGTATCTCAAATCGTCGCTTAAGAAGCAACACTGCCTTATCAGTTTTTCCCAGGGGAGAACCAAAACATTGTAAAGACTGTAAAAACGGAAAACCAAAAACTACACTACCGTATTAGTAATTTATTCATAGCTGAGTTGCTTCTTGTATCAATTGCGGAATCGATTTGTTTCATTGTCATTTCTGACGTAATTTAAGTAATTTAAGCAATCCTTTCCTCTAGGTGAGTATCCACGTCGATTTCCAACTTTACATCTTCACTCAAAGTCCTCCTCGGCCCGCTCACAGAACTACACTGGATGAGGCCCCACCACTCTTAGGTAGATTTAAGCAAACTTGTAAATGGATTGGTCCAGTTACCCACGCAGTTACTCGTCAAAGTGACCAAAATTAGCAAAAAATTGCAGTTTTTGTTTCCAACATTTTTTGGGTTGAGAAAATGGGTTAAATCTTTTAAAAGGCTCTGTCTCAAGCGGAAGCAAAGCTCTGTGCAAAATTTGAAGTTCATCGGTGAAGGTGGAGAGGCTGTAGCCTTGCCTAACTGAATAAGAAGAAAAAAACCGGGGTTTCGAAGTTATATAACTCAGCTCCCTTTAGACCTAGCGACTTGAAACTTTAACGGCTTTCTATTATCTACACCAAGAAGATCCACACCGAATTTCAAGTTGATCGGTCAAACAGGAGCCAAGATATGGATACCTGAAAAACGCGTTCCAAGATTTCGAACTTGTCTGTGGTTTTGACTAGTACCTACCTAATTTGTGTATTTTGGATTCATAATATTGTTTCTTGACTTAAATGAGACCAGATTGTTCCCAGAATGTTTTGAATGACTCCTTGTTGCAATGTTGGGTCAAACGCCACGTGGCCCCATGTGTCCTGAAATTTCATGTTGTCTCTAGAAGGTTAAATCAACAAAATAACAGTGAGTGTCTCCTGCGAAACCAAAATAGGTACCTACAATTTCATGTATATCTCGACTTTCAAATGAGAAGTTGGAAAGAAAATATACGTGGAGGAAATATGGTGTTTACTCATTAAAGGATTCAAATGTTTAGTAGTACAATTCCAGCATTGAGTGAACATACTCGTATTATGTGTATTTATTAAAGTGTGGTATTCATGTAAATGAAAGGTCACGAAATGAAGATTCGATGAGTAGAGGGAGTGTCTGGTCGTGGTATATTCACTGTTGAATCCACAGGTGGAACGCAGAGGAGGTCCGGAGTGAGTTCTTGTTCTTACCTAATGAGTGAAACGATGACAGTTCTTCAATATTCTGTTCGAGTTAGCAATAATTTCGTATTCATTGATAATGTAATGGTGTAGTTTATGTATGTGGTTATGGACAAAACTTGTTTTTCGAGCTCAAAATTAGAAGAGACACGTCAATGTTTAGGTATTGCCTAACTGACAGAACTACTGTTAAATGCCATAAATATCGTCGCTTAAGAACAGTAATGGCCTATTTCAAAAACCACCACTTTTCAGGAAAAATAAAACGGGGTTCCCTCTTCATTTGTCGTGTTAATTTCATTGTTTTTATGGGATGGCCAACAAAATTGACTTATGTCCTCATTCGTGAATTTCTCTAAAGTAGTTCCTGATTCGAAATTCAACTGAACAGTGCAATTGAGGAGCATTCTCAGGGAGGCAAATCTGGAAAGTTTGTGGGCATCCAGAGATCTCTCCTGGATTAAGAAGAAATGGGAAGAGGTTTTTGGATGCCTTGCTCAACGGCCTGTGGCAGGGGGATGTGGATAAGTTGGATTCGTCCTCATTCAATTATTGCCCGCGAATTTCTCCGTTTAACCAGCGGCAGGGCGCTTTATATCTGGAAAAAGACTAACCGCTTTTTACTAAAAGATTGCTGTACCAGATAAAATGTGCGAATCCCTCTTTTTGCTGACAGCTCCGCAAGCTGTTCAATATGCAATGCTGATAGCCCTGACACGCTTTAGCACCACATCTTTTCCTGCCAAATACTCTGGAGCAGCCCTCCTCAAAGAATCAGTTTTCCGAGCACTTCTTCTGTGACACGATAGGAAGGAGGCGGGGAAGTTGGTAAGATTTCTGCTGACAGTTTAACGCCAACGGGCATTCACCATAACTGAGGGCTTCCTACGTATGAATTGAAGCTGTCTTGTCAAAGGAACTTGTCATCTCTCATTATTTTCAGTTTCTTTTTAGTTGTTCTTTTCTTTACATTATTCAAATTTTTTCACTTCAAACAAACTTAATTTCTTTCTTTTTTTCGAATGTAGGTATTTTATTTTAAGTTAAAATTTCTGTATTTTATTTTGATCTTAATTTTCTTAATGCGAACTCTTGTGAAACATGTTTTTACCACAATAAAATCTATCTATCTCTCAGTCGGCCCATTCGATTACTTCAGCTCTAGTTCTAAAACCAGCCATAATGTGGTCAGAATGTCGTGGAGTAAAAAATTGCACGAACTCAATCTGCATGGAACGCAGGATGTAAGCGGTGGGTTCAGTCCCGAACCCGTTAGAGTTGGAGCAGTTGGAATAAACTTGATGATTGATAGCGTATTCCCGAGGGAATGAGAAGTGCCCTCGCATTACCCGCTTGGAGTTGGTGGAGTCGGTCTTCAGAGGACAGGGGAAAAGTACACTGCGGTTTTAGAGTTGGCGTAGGGGATTTCCCTTTCGCTTTAAGTCGGCAATGTGAAATCGAGAGGTGGAATTAACTTGCAGATCGACTCCGGTCGTCGCCTGCGGAGGTTGTTTGATCGTCTTCAGCACATTTTAAACCAAAACCTCCTCAAAAAATTGGCAACCTCATAAAAAATATATTGCCGACTCCAAACACACTCAAAACGAAAAGACACCTAAAAAATCCACATTCATGCAGCATGGCAATAAGAGCGAATTTTTGAAGAACTAACTGGTTTTATGTAAAATATCTGTATTTTACTGGTTTTATATCAAATTTTGACAAACACCTCATAACAAACACCTTAGTTTATAGATTTTTGAACGCTGAACCCCATGGTGTAGTCAGAATGGCGATATCATTCCGTTATCAGATCAGAGCAGATGAACCAAGAAGAACATCTCAACTAACAACCACGTTTCTTCATCTTCAAGGTGCTACAATTTGAGAACGGAATAAAATATCGCAATTCTGAATTCACCATCGTGTTCAGCGTTAAAGCATCTTTAAAATTAGTTGTCACTGTCAAACTGTTTTATTTTTGGAATTTACGGGTAATTTCCTCCCTTAAAATTCCCCTCAACCTCCCTTGGAGTGGCCTGATTCTGCCCATCTACGAACGTAGCCTGTCGATTGCCAAGACAGATTTTTAGTGGAAATTTGAACTTTTTATCTCAATTTTATCGAGATTTATCGTTTGAAATGACACATAAATATAAGTAAATATATGATGAGATTATAGCTCTTGAGCTATATGTATATAATATGTAGCTATTTAGCTAATATATAGCTATTGAGAACAATAGCTGCCTTCTTTCTTCAAAATAATTTTTCGAACATTTTTTGAATATTTTCTCCAATAATTCGCTAAAACGTCATCGTGTATAGCCGATCTGGTCAACATACTGCAGGCCATTGATGGCAACTTATAGCGGCATATTCTGATATATACGACCCTTAGCTGGGTCTCATTTACCGTCTGGAGTCGCCCGAGCGCATGCTCCCCTGCATCCTGGCCGATTTGTTTCTCGCGGGGTACGAGCTGAGTTGACGAGTTCTTGGAGTCGGAACGATTTTGGCCGCTGAGTCGCGAGCTTCGAACGTCATCACGCAGGCCGCCACTACGATGAACCCTGCAATCAAAACGGGGAAAACTTAAGCATCGCTGATTCATTTTCCACTTAAAATGCAAGGTTTTTAGTTATAAGTTCAAGATTTCCATTTCAAGGCCGAGATTTCCATTTCAAGGTCAAGATTTCCATTTCAAGGCCGAGATTTCCTTTTCAAGGTCAAGATTTCCATTTCAAGGTCAAGATTTCCATTTCAAGGCCAAGAAATCCATTTCAAGGCCGAGATTTCCATTTCAAGGTCATGATTTCTATTTCTAATTCAAGATTTCTATTTCTAATTCAAGGGTCATGAAATGAGTTCTTCATGCCGTATTGACGTCAATAACAGAGAAGGTACTGCCTTCCTTTTACAGAAGGGGCTTTAAAGGTTTTCGACAATTAATTGGAAACAAACCGTAGTCATTTTCGCCAAAGATGAAAAGCGTAGTCAGACTACTGCAGTTTTATCAAGCCCGTACAACAGAGAAAAACAGTTGCTTGCATAAAATAATGTGTATTCAGTGAAAATACGCCTCTACGTGGATTAGACTTAGAAACTGATTCTTAATCAACTGTGATAAAAATCATGAAAAATGTTGAAAATCGTTCATTTTAGTGCTTAAACACTTTGTCCTGCGTTTTTCTAAAATCTCAGTTTTCACGCTCTACAGCTTTGGACGGCAGTGGTGGCGTTTAAGTCGAGGTTCACATTATCCATTTAAATATTTCAGTTTGAATCACAGGATTACATTTACGTCGTGTTCTAGAACGTTTTTGACGTGCGATTTTCTCACTAAGCCATTCACCCGTTTTAATTTATGACGATAGTACATTTTATGATTTATCTCCCGCTTCATTACGGAGAAAACGACGAATTTTGAGTCGGAGGGTGACAAGGGCTCAACAAAGTAGTGTCGTTCGGTCGTAAATTACAGGACGGGTATTAGCGTCGAGTTTGCCTGTCCATCTCCTTTTTGGAAAAGAAAGATCCGAGTGCTTGTGAAAGACAAAATCAGTTAATCAGTTCGATGAGTAACTTTGGTCACAGGAGTGTAAAGGGAAATAAGGCACAACATGGACGCATTAAGAAATCTTACTTTGATATGCGCATTTCAAGGTACGGATAATTTGAAATTGAATTTGGAACAATTCGTTCCTCCGTCGCTCTTTACTTATTTGATATAAGCTGCGAAATTCAATTGGGAGCATCAAAGTGAACAAACTGATGGGGAAAAACTTGAAGGAATTACACCATTCAAAGATCTACTTAACTCATAATAATTTCGAATTTTTCAAGTACATCCAAAAGACAAGAGTAGTTGAAGAGAAGTTAAAAAAAAAAGTTGAAGAGTAGTTGAATTTTAGTTCCACTTAAATTTTTGTCCAGTGTTACACCGGATTTGGTGGTTACACCGAAGGAGTGACACATTACAAAGAGGTGAACTTACATAGAGAACCCAAAAGTGCATGGTCGAATGCATTGGTTGATGCAAGTAAAAGGAAACAAATTCTGATTGGGCTGCAAAGTGAAAGGTACAATGGGAGTGACTGACCTAAAATCCTAGCTTTAATTTAAAGTTCAAGATATACATTTCAAATTCAAGATTTTCCATGACAAATTCAATACTTTCCATTTCAAGTTCAAGATTTTTATTTCCAATTCAAGGATTTCCATTTAATATTTCAAGTTCAAAATTTCCATTTCAGATTCAAGGTTTCCTATGTAGTGTGTTTCCATTTTTGGTTCACCCAGAGCGGCAACTTAAGACACCTATAAGCATTTTTTTCCAATTTGTGTGTCCTATTCGAGGTTGAAGCGTGAATTAGTAAATCCAATGGAATTTAATGGAGCTCACCGAGCTACTAGAACCAGTTGTCATCTCATATGAACTAGAATTCAAAACGTTGTTTTCTTTTTTTTTTTCAAAAAACTCACACCTTTTTTGCAAGGAATCTGGTGAACTGGGAACTTACCTCAAGTACCTCGTTAATTTAGATTCATCTCCGAAAACCTTCCTCATTCAATTCCCTCGTTTATTTTACCTCCGAATTCAATTCGGTTTGAACGCCAATGATTTCGACTTCATTTGTTCCCTCTGCAGTTCCTCCAACTTTCGGCCAAAGTAAACGGTCGGCGTTACTCACTCTAGTGTGTAACTTATCGCAGGATACAAAGTCAACCCGGGAGTTGAAAGCCCAAGTTTTTGCAATTTGACTCGGGGAAACTTCCACCTTCGCCTACAGACGAGAACGTGTTTCTTGGAGATTGCCTCAAGTTTTCCGCTGTTATCAATGTAAACTGTTTGATAAATCGGCGAAACTCGACGATGGTTATTCAAGTTCGTGTTTCTAACGAAGAATTTCACAAAGTGATTACATTTTCGTTATTACCACAACGCTACACCGCGCTCGCCGTAATGATTCAGCCTTGTATCTCACGCATCTCCTACATCTACATCTCCTATATCTACAAATACTCACCCCAAAAACACCCCCAAAAAGACTACAGGGGAAACTCACTTTTCCCAATGTTCATGAACTGCAGGAGAGTCAATTTTCCCACGGAAATTGCCTGCATTCTTCACTTGAGCCAATTTTAAGAAATTAAAAATAGTAATAAATTCATTGCCCACTGTAGAATGAGATAAATAAATCGATTTTTTAAAGTTTGAAATAAGATGGCAAGATGGCATTGAAAGGTCCAGCTGATGCAGAGAAGTTTTACAGGGGAGGGGGGGGGGGATTACCCATAAATTCCCCAAATGAAACATTCTGACAAGTGACACCTCAAGATTTTTTTGTGTGCTGAACACGATGCTGAAATCAGAATTGCGATATCTCATTCCCTTCTCACACTGGAGCACTTTGAAGATGAAGAAACATGGTTGATACTTCAAATGTTCTTCGTGGACTTCAACTCCTTCAATGAAGACATTTTCCATAAAACCAATTTTCTTTGAAAATTCGCTCTTATAGCCATGCTGCATGACAGTGGATTTTTTTTCCTGTTGATTTACGGGATTTGTGGCGATTATCGATTACTTCTGGCTGGTTTTTCGAATTTTGGTTAAATTAAAACACCTCAAATCGAGTTGAGGCGTTTTACCTTCACAAATAGTGGTGGATTTTTTGGAAGGATTTTGATGAAAAACACCTCAACTGGTCACCAACCTGCTGAAATCACTTATACGCTTTCATTATTACTTTATGTAAAACGCCTCCCAGGTGCCATTTCACCTCAACCCATCATCTGAATATTAACTTGATCCTGCAATCCTTGTCCCCATTCAGCTCGTTCCTCTTCGTTAAATTCGTATTCCATAATCTTAAGGTCGATATCCTCCTTCAATAGCTAATACGGAGGTAAACTGCGCCAGTTGGAATGTGCGATGGACGTTTCGGATTGTATCGGTGAACCTGAATGCATTACGCGTTGGACGGTCCTGAACTGTGCTCAAAGTGCAACACGCATCGACGTTTAGTAAGTGTAAATTGACATTATTCTCTACAAAAAGACGCATTCCGCATTGTACGCATTGTCGATCATGTTTCAGTAAATGCCTGCCGAGTAAGAGGCTTTTCTCCTCCATAGGATCTTTCAACGTATTTTCTCTTTATTCGTTTGCTGAAGGGAATGTAAATGGTCCACAACGACCGTATCTTATTCTTAACCGCTATTCACCGACAAGGCGGTCTCAATATATTGACGTAGACGTTCACAGTCGACAGAGTCCTTTTTCATTTGTCTCGAGCTGAACGTCACGTTTGGATTCTTGTGTGGACCGCCTGCGATATCCGTTATTGTCGTCCCACTTGACGGATACAGAACAGGAGATTGTCCGAGGTTGGGGCGGGAGATGCAAATGTACGGGAGGATATTGAATTCGGGTTGGCGGCCGGAGCTCTATTAAAATGTAGTGACCTCAAGGCGGACCCTGAACGCCGTTGGAAGGGCGTGATCCTGACTCGAGGCTCACAACTCGCCTCTACATGATGTATATACTGCGTATTCAATATATCACACAAGAGGTTCGTACGACGTCGTAAACTATCACTGTTTCACAGACAAAACGTCTATTGAGAATCTTCAAACGATAACCATCATTATCTGATAGTGTGGAAGTCATATGTCCAGTCACTTTTCAACCTCAGTCATGGAAAAAAGAACTATTCAGCTCATTTTGTTCTACTATGCAGGTAGAACAAAATGAGCAGGTGTTCTGGCAGTGAATTCTGAATGGTCTGGCAGTGAATTCAGAATGGTCTGAAATGGATTTTGGTAAATTCGAGTTCTAACATTTTTGGACCGAGAACAATAGCTTCCTTTTCTTCCAAAATTCACTAAAAGTTAATTACGCACAAAAGTTAATTACGCTTCAACTAAGTTTTTGTGTAGTTTTGAATGCGATAAATATATTTTTTCTGTCCTAAAATCCTTCAAGTCACAAATAAAGATTAATACTTAATAATATATAATTAATAATATAGTAAGTCACAAATACTGGTTAATAATACAGTTTTATGGGTGTCACGGGTTTATTGGGTTTCATCCGAAAATATTGTCATAAAACAAATACTGTTAGTCGCAACGATTGGCCACAATGCCCTCATTGAAGATGAGTGGTTTGGGAGATTTAAAATTGGTAAAAAGTGGTTTGGGAAATTTAAAATTGCAATTTTGGAGATATTTGTCATTTTGAATGAAAAGTTTGTCAAATCATTAACACTTATTGGATGCACTATCATTTGACACCAAAAACGTTTCCTTCAATTGAAGACACGGTCTTTAAGAGCCCCCCAAAGTTAAAGTGGCCTCAGAAAGAGTTGATTTGACGTGATCTCAGTTAATGTTGAGTCTCAACCACTTTCGTATGATTGCGAGACAACAAAATTTTAGCCCTTTTAGCCCTGACACTCGTATTTGACGTGGAAACGCCTCTTCTCCGCCACACAGTCGGTATTTTTATTTCGTATACGTCGATGTATTGGAAAAGTCATCCAACGCGAATCCAAACTCCATACGTCTCGGGATGTAAACGACGGATACAAACTCCGTACAGAAGGCATTTTCTCGTGGAAGGAACCTCTTTTTATTCAATTATTCAAATAAGGCACTCTACGGAAGAATATCGTTGAGGAAGGTGGTAGGTACTGGATATGTAGCCTATCTCATGTCATGTCCCTTTGTTCTCCTTTTTTCTCCCCCCCCCCCTCCCCCGCGGGAAAATACCGGTATTTTCCGAGACGGATAGCAGGTGCGCAGGGAATGCCGGGATACGCTGGGGCTGTTTATCTTCCGTATGCCCGTTATTTCAGGACCCCCTGAAAGCTTGAGAGGGAACAGCTATGATGCGAATGAGGTAAACATTTCGAGCTCATAGTTTTCGAGGTACGTCAACAATCCTTTTTTTGCAATGCATAGTGGGTCCCCTAGTTTTATTCATGTGTGTCGAGGGTCCCGCAAGTCACCCAGTTCGTACAATGGTATTTTTCATACCCCTGAACCTATCAAACCCCATTTCCCTACTCCAAAACTAGGGACTATTTGGATTCCACCTCGTTATCTCAACTCATTCACAAAAAAGTTGCTCCCTTTTCCTCTTGTTCCAAATGTCACATCGTGTAACATTGTAGGACTCTCCTACTACCAGAAATACTCGTTCATGATTTGCCATAAAAAAAAAGCTGCCTGTTTCGGTCAACCCTGTCACCTCATCAAGTTACCACATCTATCAAACGCACTATTGAGCTAAATTGGCCGCTGATGACAACAGATCAATTGGACGGAGAGGTGGAAGACTTCTCCGAATTGATACAAGAAGCAGCGTGGCGCTGCACCCCTGCCAGTACTGTTGCAAAGTGTACCTTCGAGTACAGATGGATTTATCTACCCGGTTGCTGTTCGAGAACTTCTGAGGAAGAAACGCAAAGCAAGAAAAAGATGGCAGATAACTAGATTTCCCGGAGACAAGACAAAACTAAATCAGCTAACGAAGAAATTGGATTCACTACGTAATAAAGGAAATTAAACAAGAAACACTCTCTAGGAATATTCAAGCTCTAAAAGCTGATCAAACCGCTGATTACTCCTTGTATAAAGCCGTAAAAGGCACCAAACGACCGCAGATCCCAGCTTCACTCATTAGAACAGATGATGGGAGTGGGGCCATAAGCGCAAAAGAGAAAAAGCGCCAGGATACGATCTTATTAAGGGTCAAGTAATTAAAGAACTGCCCTAAGAAGGGGTGCGGAAGCTCTTGTATCTGATAAATGCAGCTTTTCGGCTCAAATATGTCCCCTCATATTTAAGGTAGCAGAGATTATTATGATTTTAAAACCGGGAATAGAGCCAACCGATTTCAGGTCGTATATACCTGTTTCAATGCTCCCAGTCATTTCAAAACTATTTGAAAAGCAACTCAAGAAAAGCCTAAATGAAATCATAGAAGACACAAACCTGTAACCACTACATCAATTTGGATTCAGAGCCAAGCACTCCACTGTAGGACGAGTGCACAGGATAACTGATGTACAAGACCGTCCTAATGCCCATTTGGACCTATGGCATCCAGCTTTGGGGTTGCACAGCTAAGACGAATGTCAAAATTATACAAACATTCCAGAATAAGGTTCTGAGGGGCATAGTAAACGCTCCTTGCCATGTAAGGAATGATGACGTCCACAAAGACATCAAAGTGGAGACAGTCACCGATGTCATAAAAAAGCTAGCTATGAGGTATGAGCACAGACTTCTTAAACATCCAAATCCAGCTGCTATCCAGCTACTTGACAACTCTCAACAAATTCGACGCCTGAGGAGAACCAAGCCCCTGGACCTTCTGTGCTGACAATGAGTGACGTGCAGTAGAAGTTAATGGGCTGTCACCGCAAAGGTGTTAATTTGTGAACTAAATAGCTATTATCTGAATAAACGCAAGAAAACAAATCATGGATATGACGTCAGGACTTTCGTTTTACGAACACGCGATGGATAGAGCAGCAGTAGCTAAGTTTCAGGCAGCAGCCCGTTCGGTTCTCTGTTATAAGCCACAAGTGTGGGGATTTCGAGGGCATCGGGTAGTTGAACAGGTATTCAAGTATTTTGTCAATCGAATTTTTCACCCACCACGGAACACCCGTGATTATTTCATCCATCTTAAGACCGCAGTTGAGCCCTTGTTCTTATTCTCACTCAGCATGCATGGCAAATACCTTCTCAAGATATTGAAGATGCCAAATTATCTATTCCCTACGATTGTGGCCACTTGAAACCGTTCGTCGCCAATTATACTGGTCCAAGGAAGTAAAAAGTTCTGGTAAGCGGCATGGTTGTTCTCGTGGTGAGAACTTTGATGACCACAATGAGTGGAGAGGACGTTGAGAGGAACTGCAGATGAAGTTGAGAGCATCATGGATGGAACCGTTCAAAATTAGAGCTCTAGCGTCCACCTGCCGAATTTATAGATTGCTGAACAAGGAGACCTATACTGCCCTACTACGGAGAAAGGCAGTAGGGAGTCTACGAAGACATTCTGCACTTCATGGCGATCTGTCGTTCACTTTCTGAGTTTCGTGTGATTGAATTTGGTACGCCTCAGTTTTTGTTGAAGACGCTACATGTGATCTTGAACGGTGTGAGTTGGTTACCATTGGCAAGGTACCTACTGCCAAAAAGCTTGGAAATACCGGGCGGAATTGGTTCAAAACCTACGAAGTTTGTTGAAGTGCGGGCATACATTGTGACCCTACCTGTAAACCTATGTAATATAATCACTGGATATGTGCCCCTCAATGAAGGAGCGTACAAACAAAATTAGATAATTATCGAAATTTTACGCTTATTTTTTTTTTTTTTTTTTTATTTTATTGAAATACACGGGCAAATGCCCAATTACATAATGAACATATAAAGGGAAAAAAACATGATACCTAGATGAAAAAATAAAAAAAGAGAAAGGGATAAACATAATCCAAGTATAACGAAAAATAAACATCTAATACAAACGCCCAACAGTCCTCCTCAGTTGTGGCAAAGAATCGTTAAACAAATCAAAATCTCCATTCGCTACCACACGGTTGATGGCTCTCTGCGCTCTGAGAATGGGAGAGTTCAACAAATAATTAGTGGTGCGGGATGGTACATAAAATCAATCCGTATTCCTAGTATTGCGCAGGGGAGCGTGAATGCTCATCATTTCTAACAGTTGGGGGCAGTCTATCCTATTGCGAAACAGACCGAAAATGAACACGCAGTCCGCGATCCGGCGACGACGATCAAGAGTATCAATAGCACAAAGCCTAAGGATACTTCCATAATCGAAATCGAGCCAATCGATACCCTGCTTAAAAGCAACGTACCGGGCAAACCTACGCTGAACACGCTTGATCCGCTCACTCGCATTGGCATAGTAGGGGGACCAGACAATCGACCCATACTCCAAGACAGACCGCACAAATGCATTGTACAGAACGACAAGGGCCCCGACGTCTGTGAAGTCACTTGTGTGACGTTTCAAAAACCCCAGGGACCTCATCGCCCTCGCACAGACACTGTCAATGTGGGAAGCGAATGTCATGCGCCTATCGAAGATGATACCGAGGTCTTTAATTTCATCTACACGGTTCAACAGCGCGCCATTAAAGGTGTAGTTAAAGAGCAATTGAGTGGGCGATCGACCAAAGGTAATAACCGCACACTTATCGACATTCATAAACAAATTATTCTTTACGCACCACACAGACAATGCATCAAGAACATCTTGTACAGTCGAACAATCGGACTCCGACGCCACCATAGAATAAATTTTTAAATCGTCAGCGAAAAGGGAAAATTGAACATTATTAGGAAAGACCGATGCAATATCATTGACAAAAATGAGGAAGCAGAAAGGGCCAACATGTGAACCCTGCGGCACGCCCGATGTGGCAGATAAAGAAAACTTATGTTTAACATTTTGAAAACGATCCAAAAGGTAGCTGGAGAACCACTTAAGAAGCGAACCACAAAATCCAAAAGATTTCAACTTGCTGATCAATAAAGAATGAGGGACCTTGTCAAAACATTTTGAGAAATCAGTGTAGACACAATCTACCTGACTGCCCATTTCAAAAGCACAAAATTGACTTATGGTCAATTAAAGACAAAACTGATGGATTGGTTACTTGGATGAGCGAAAGGCTCTGTCTGTTCCGTCAGAAGTACCACGATAAGTCGAATCTGCAGGTAGTTTTTCGGTCGTGGTATTTCGAAGTGCTCGAGCCACAGTTTCCTAAACTGGAATTCTCTAGGAATCGCGTGTGGTTGAAAGAGCGGGATTCACATGAAAATTATGATTCTGGGCGAGTGCCAGTTGGCGCCGAATTTCGACGTTGTGGAAGTGACTTACGCCGACGTTACGAGGAACGCCAACAACTAAAGGAAACTAACAAGTTCTTTGTTACACTTGACGATCACTGCGGACACCGCAAGACCAGATTTGTACGCGTATTCATGTAATATTACTGCACTGTACGTATTCCAAATTCCATGCCTCTATGGTAATAATATTATTTCACATGATTATTGCTAGAAATAAAGAGGTCCAGTTTAGGAACTCTTTAGGAACTCCAGTTTAGGAACTCTTTATTTCTAGCAATAATCATGTGAAATAATATTTTTTGGGAATCTTTTTTTCGAGGTTTGAACAGACGGCGAAATGCTTTACCCAAATCAAACAACGGGCTATTCAAGTTTACGCGCAAATTTTCAAAAATGATTTTATTTATATACAGGATGTTCGCCACTTGGTGGATAACTAGACTGAAAATGGAGTAGAACGCTGACACCTTTCTATCTCAATCCGTTCCCAAGATAATATCTTATCATATTATGATGTTGTCAAGGTTTTTTTCAGAAAACCACGTTTTTTGCCCTAAAAATCCACGTTTTTCACTTTAAAACAACTTTTTTTTTAACTTTTGACCACATTTTCGGATTCAGCGTTATTTTCCACATACGCCTAATGCACATTCGTATTCAAAAACGAACTCCTAAGGACCGCAATTGCAGTTCAAACATTGACAATGTTTAAAAAATTAAATTTGTGAAAATACATGTACGTTAACTGCATTTCCAAAAAACTTGCTGGAAGCTGGCAAATCTCATGAAAACTTGCACATTCAATCAGCTTTCTAATGGTACGGTGTACTTTGCGATTCCCTGTCGATTTCATAGAGAAATTCAAGTTTGAGTGCGGAAAAACAGTAGGCACCTACAAAAATTCGAGTACCTACCGGAAAATTAACAATCAGATTCTCATTTGTGTTTGCCGTTGTAGTGATATGATGCAGATTGATAATTTCAATGATATCTGGACAAATTCGTATAGTAATAGACGTGGTGTTTGAGAGAAGGAAGTCATTGGCAGGTGGTTTTTTTGGCTCTCCTGAAAACCTGTGAAAATGACGGTGTGGTGTGTTGCTCTGACGCCCTCGATTTGTATTAATTTTGTTTCTTAAACTTTGTATACTTATTAGTTAATATTAATGTATAGTAGAGCCTAAGTTCATAACTAAGCAAAGTTGTTAGTAGGTAATTTGTACATTGTTCAATTAACTCATCTCCTAACATGGGCTGTTAGCCCATATTGGAGATTAATTTCCATCTTGGTACTAATCCTACTTTTGGTTATGATACTTATGACGATCATATTTTGTTTCTTTTTACTTTTTTATGTACCTACCATGCTTTTGGGAAATAGAAAAAATGACATACAAAAACTAATCTCGCTTTTCGCCTACTGATTTTGGCGCTCTGGTACACAGTACATTGAAAACTAACGCGCGTATGGCCCCCTTGTTTCCGCTCTTATCGCCCCCTCAATCCTGCGGTCTCGCTCTCCGCGGGTCGTATTGCCCGCACAGATCGTTGCCCAGCTGCGGTCAACAGCTGAGGCGTGAAATTCAATGTTAACCCTCAAAATTTATTTCGTCCAAACAACTCCCCAACCGTGTATATCGAATCTATTTCACCTCGCATCGCAAGCCGCAACCCCAAATTTGCTTCCCGTCTCTCTCGTACCGAACACAGAACCGCCTCCGGTCGAATTAACCGCCGAGATGAGTCTGACGCGGTCATACGCGGTGGTGGATAATGAGGTTTGTCAAAGGTGTAATATTCCAACAATTCACCGGCTCGAGCGTTTGTATTGAGCGGGCGAGTTCAGAACTGTCGGTTTGAAGGTTTACTGAAGTGATCTTGCCCGACGAATATTCGAAATCCCCCGAACGCTCTTCTCGTAGACACGAGAAACTCAATACCAGAAAAGCTGTTCCCCAGTTTGAAAATCGGCCTAAAATTCGACCGCTTGATTTGCACTCGTGTAGACGATCATATTTCGCTTCACGCGATTACCACTGTATCTTCCAGCATCTTTTGGAAACTTCATAGAATCTCGACATATTATCAAACGGGTAGTTTTTAGATGGAGTTCAGTTCAGAGATTTTTTGGTTATACCTTCGATAATGAACGTTTGGAATCGACCAAGAAAAGAAAAACCTTCAGTGGCTTCGAGCCATACTTCAAGACTCTTGTAAAATCTTTTGCAGTAAAAACGTTTACTGACATGGATATCATTCCAAAATTTGCGTGGTACTTCTGAGTGGCTCTTCAAGCTATTTTCTATGCTATTCACTCTATGAAGCTGTAATTTGGCATGTAGCCTCCTTAGGACTTACACTTTAAGTAGAATAGGCTCAGGATCAGCTGAGTGGCTCCTTTAGCCAATTTCTATGTTATTCACTCTATAAAGCTGTAGTTTGGTATGTAGCCTGCTTAAGACACTTTAACTTGATGCTGCCCAGCCCCCGAATCAGCTGAGTGGCTCCTAAAACTAATTTCTATGCAATTCAATCTATGAAGCTACAGTTCGGTATGTATTGAGAGGTTGAGGCTTCACTGTCCTGTTTCAAGGTAAACGCTACTGCAGATTGTATAAACGGATAGGTGGCTGAATTACGAGTACACTACTTTTGTTTCTGTGCTTGACTTGGTTGAATCTTCTAAATCTCATATTCCTGAAAAATGTTTCAAAACCCATTACATGGGCGTTGCTCTGTTACCAAAGAATGCAGTTCTCTACAGAGAAGCTACTGAGCTCACTCAGGTGGTGAGGATGGGTCCTCACCCTGGCATTCGTTGATAGGACACATACGAGATTGTAGCCTCCTAGGCCAGTTAAGAGAGATATAAGCGTACTGAGCTCACTCATACAACCCAGGAACGCTGGGTGGCCCAGGGAAAATCCGTAATACAGTTATTGGGTTGGACTTGCGGAGTGAATGTTCTCCAAATGGACCCTCGCATCTCCCAAAATTTCCCTAATAATGTACCTTCAACCCAATAATTGGAAACCCCTTTTTAATCCCATACTGTTTTGACTGTCACTATGACTATGAGAACAAAACCGGGTCGCTCCTTCTCTAGGTATCCTGGGGGCCGAGATCTCGATGTGATTCATGAGCGTAACAAAGTTTGGTTACGCTAAAAATATCCTATTAACACAGTAGGTACTTCTGTTATAAATTATTGGACTTAGCTGCAACAAAAAATCCCAGAATTATACTAGTACAAATTACCTAATTCTAAATAGTTAATAATCATTATAAGTGTTTAATTTCGTTTACGTAAGTCCCGATTGGGAGCCACATAACCGTATTTGGACGAGGCGTATGAAAAAAATTGTAAAGGCAAGAAGTACAGCGTGTGTGCTTAGTAGAAGAAGCCGATTCAGAAACCGTTGATTAAGCCGGTGGGTCTCCGGAAGGGTTAAAGGGCAAAAGCCGGCTCGTAGGTAGTTTCCGGGTGGAATTGCGGTTGAAGAGATACAGCTTCTTCTACGGAACGGGTCGAGAGCTGAATAATCTGAATAACTTGATTTAAGGGACAGGATATTCCCTCGAGGGAGATTAGAGATCAGGGTAAGTTATTACGGGAGTGTTAGTATCAAGATGGGCTTTGCAGACTGAGGAAGCGACCTCTTCAACGAAATTGATAGCTCGTCTATAGACGATGAGTTATATATATATCGCAATATAGAATAATAAAAAGAAGAAAATCCACAGTCACGCAGCTTGGCTATAAGAGCGAATTTTCAAAGAAATAACCAGTTTCATGTCAAATGTCTCCATTGTAGCACATGATGTCCATGAAGAACACCTCAAGTACCTACCACTTTTCTTCATCTTCAAAGTACTCCAGTTTGAGAACGGGATAAGATAATGCAATTCTGACTTGACCATCGAATTCAGCGTGAAAAAACCATTTAGAATGAGGTGTCACTGTTTCATTTTGGGGATTTATGGGTAATCCCCCAACACCTAAAACCCCGCTCAGCTAATAGATTTTTCGAAGCTGAAAGAATCAAATTAGAACAGACGAACCATGAAGAAAATCTCGAGTATCAACCAGATTTTGGGCTTTACGAAGCGATTGGGCTTTAAAATTTAAAAATTTGAACGTTACATTGAACGAGTCCTTAAAGCTTTTAATGTACAGTCATTTAATGTACCTACAGGTAACTTTGTTTTTGAAAGTTTGAAGATTTCCAACCGGAAGATACTTGTTAACAAATGCGATCTCCAAAAATTACAGATAGGACATCACAGGCAACTTAAGGTACACACATATCCGTATAAATTCGGACGAATGGCAACCCTACGTTACATAGAACAATTCGTTTAATAACCCGCAGGCATAAGATATGATGACATCGAGTCCCGTCTAATATGCCCCGTGATTGAGTTGTACATTCAGTAATTCTCGTTACGGTGGAAGTCATCAGGATCATCATTTGCGTGCAGTTCGTGTCGGCCATTGATCTCCCGTCAGTTGTTTGTTGAGACCAAATACAGCTGGCGACGAGGTTGATGACGGGCGAAGGGATTTGATTGGTGGGTATGCGACGATGTCAATGTCACGATTGAAATGGCTATGTGACCCCAAAATATTAGTAGTACACACGTTACTAAATTATTATTACTGTTATCAGGATTAATAATGGAAATACCTGTGAGATATATGATTTGCTGACCTCTGACAGATTACAGTTATTTCATACATGTAAAACTGGTTGATTTCTACTATCATGGAACATGTTTAGCCTTTACATAGGTAGCAGGCTGAAACCGAGCGTCCGTCCGTTCATACTCCCACCAGACGCCAATTCCCGTGATGCAGCATAGGGCTGGGATCAGCTGAGTGGCTCCTAAAGCTAATTTCTATGCTATTCACACTATGAAGCCGTTATTTGGCATGTAGCCTCCTTAGGGCTTACCACTTTAAGCAACATATGCCCAGGATCAGCTGAGTGGCTCATAAAGCTAATTTCTATGCGGAAATTTAGCCGTAGGGCTGAAAACGAAAGAAGAAGAAGTCCGTAGGGACAAGTTTTTTTAATTCTTTCAAATATTTAAATACGAGTTTTGTCTTTCTTTCTTCTCCTTCTTCAAACATATAATTATGTTTATTCATAAAGTCCATATTTATGTGAGCAGTAGGAAAACCCCAATGTAGTCCCCACCCTTGTCACCTCACACCACCGAATGTCACCAGCAGGTGTTTGCTCGATGAGTTCAGAACCCTCAGACATCCCTAATGTGAAGTCTACATCTACATCCGCCGTGGTTCCTCATCCCCCCTCAATATAAACTAATATTACTTACACCCAGCAGTCGACAGTGAAATCCAACGTAATGTCTATCAACTCAACCAACGTTTGGAGTAGATGTAGAGACTGGGGATGCTGCAGGAACTACGGATCTCAGATGATGAGGTTAATTGTGGTCCTTAACGACTAACCAATTAGTCATGTTAATTTCAATTAATTACATACAGAAACACATTGTATAACGAAGTTTGATAACCTCCAATCTATGGTTTATGTAAATTGACTCAGAATTTGTTCAAACAATTATTTTGATTCATTGAATTTGATTCATTATTTTTTCCTATTCATTTGGGAAAAAATAGCTCGTCGACAGTACTAAAAGATTCGACCGAAAAAGAACAATTCGACTTGGTTCAAATAGTCTTATTTACTTGAGAAGAAATGGCTCGCCCTCAGGACAAATACTGGACTCGAATAAGACGACAAAAAGGGGAAAAAGTCGAATTTGACTCGTATCTTTGTCCATGTTATGCAGAATCTACGTCTACCAGACTAGAAAGTTGTTCCTTTCTGAATTCAATATGTCCACATTCATAACAATATCTGGACATTCATTGAGGTTGACTTCGAGTGAAGTTTATTGTTATTCATTTTCACTTATTCATTTCCTTATTTCAATGTTAATAAACTTTCCAAATTGACAGCACCTTCCCAAGTCCCTTGAGGCCCTTAAGACCATTTAGGTCGACCTACTTCTCAATGCAGAAACTTTGATTTATCGCGGGCCCGCTGTTTGACAAATTGCTTGCAAAATAACTCTCGACCTTCGCGGAAGGGAATTGTGATCGCGCGAAGGCGGAATATCAAGTGGTTTTGGAGCTTGAGACGAACGCGACTCCGCCCGGATTACGAGATTTTCCGTTGTACAGCCACGTGGAAACGTCTTGTGGGTATTTCTTCGTGAAACATGGTCACTTGAGTCCATTTGAGTTCATTTTCAATAAAGATCCATCATTTCTGTCAGTGAACTAAAAGACAAATTAAATGTTTCTCTGTTCATCACAAGCGTGTAATCCACATGAACGATACAGGACTTCACATTCCAACGTTAAGTTCAGAACATCCGTCTGTGATTCACTGTTTTGCTTTTAATTTTCAATTGGCATTAGCGGGCAGCCAACAGGAGGGCTCCCAGAAATGGCGAGGAACGTTTCAGCCAGAGATTGGAAATCAAGTCTGGTTGATTGATCCTATGAATTTTTTCCTAGTAAGTCTACAGGGAATGCAGTCAAAGCCCTGTTGGTCGGCCAGCAACTTTCGACTCAAATTCGCCATTCTTCACGATGCATTAATACCACAACAAGGAGGTATGTCGAGCAGCATTTTTTGACATGGAACCTTTGTCAGATTCTGGCATCCAGGCTTCCAGTCAAAGATCCGATCGCACATTCCTAACAATTTTTATGATCTGCTTTCTAGCTACTTGAGTGAGCGAAAGTTTCAGGTGACCGTGCAGAACCAGCTATCGTTCAGGAAGCCAATTAATGACTGAGTACCACAGGGCAGTGCTTGGGTCCCTTCCTGTGCATATTCTATTGCCATGATATGCCCTTGCCAGGTGAACCTGCCTTCTCTGGTCTGTTTGCAGATGATTTGGTTTATGTCACTTGCATCCCATCAATTGCAGCCTTTCATCGAGGAACTTGGTCATTGGTGACATCGATGGAGACTCAAAATCAATGCTGCTAAATCTTGGACTGTAACTTTTACTTACAAGAGGTCATATACTGACGTTCCGCTGATGTATGCAGGAGTAGATATCCCTGTTGCACATTCATGCAAGACCCTTGGCGTTGTATTAGACAAACGTCTCACTTTTCGTGAGCATGTTGCTGATCTCAAGAAACGTCTCATCGTGAGAACTACGCAATTGAAGTATTTCCTCAATAATCCCTCCATGTCTTTAGAGAACACAATATTGATATATAAGGTTTGTATTCGACCAATATGGACCTACGCAGTCTATGGTACGTGCTCCAAGTCGGTCTTTAGCCTATTGGAACAGCACCAGAACCGAACTTGGCAACATAAAGTCCTCCATACGTCCGGAACCCCACAATTTATTACGACTTCGGCCTTCCCAATCCATCAGCCACAGTTCAGGAATCAATTAGAAGGTTAAATATGAACCATTGTTGCAAATATGAACCACAACATAGTGCTGCCAAAGAGGGATTCAAATCACCCGTGAACAGGCGACTCCGTACTCCACTGACCTTTAATTAATCAAACAATAACAGTTAAATACTCTTAGCCATTAAATACGGACCCACCCATGTGCGGGGATGTAGTATAATATACGTGCGTCAGTTGATACGGTGTGAGAAATTATCATGAAGGTATATTACTGTTGTAATGGTCTTTAATAAATAAAACACCAAAAAACGATGCATTAACGATTAAGTATTAGATGCTGTTCTAAAAAAAACGCGTAATCGCTCTGAAGGACTGGAATAGATCAAATTACTGCGGCGATACTATTGTGCAGAGGAGGTGGGGAACGTTTCAGCCAGAAATCGCCAAATCAAGTCTTGCTTATTAATTCTACGTATTTGCTCAAGTAATTCTACAGGGACTGCAGCAATATTTCCCTGCAATCTCAAGGTTTCCCCAGGGGTCCCATTTGGGGCCTTCCTGATTGTCCTCTACAATATCAGCACCGCTCTCAGTGCAGCACGATTTCTTTTTCACGACGCATGTACTCGTAGAGATATGTAAACATAAGTGGCTGACCATAAGTGGCAACATTACGCACGTTGCATACGAGAATTTAGACGTTATTTAGTTCAAAAGTGAACTTGTCATGACATATTTTATAAATCCTTACTCACGACTCACTCTTCAGCAAAAAGTGTTTTCAGCAACAAAACCGAGGCGCCCCACAGAGAAAAGAAACAACATCCTAATGACGTTCTCAGATGGTAATTGCCGGGTTTGTTCTCGCCCTCGCGTATTACTCTCCTTCCAAAGCATTTCCACCGTTTTCCATTTTCTTTCCTCGGACAAAACGAACTACCCTGTAATCAATTCGCCTCCTTTTCACCCTTTCGCTATTATTCTTAAGAAACCCATTTTTATCGTTTCAGAAGTCTCTCGCTGTTCCTTGAAATAAAAGGGTGCAACGAAAGAAAAATCAGTGAAATAGTGTCGGGGAACATGTTATCAATTATACTGTCAGGGCTTGGATTCAGCTTTTGGTTCATTATAGTCAATATTTAACCATGAATCGACCAAGAGAAGGAATGTTCAACCTCCGTTTCAAAATTTGTAGGTTTACGTTCCTATCGTAAGATTGTAAACGAAATCTCGATTTTCTGAGGTGTTACTCGGTAAAAATCGAGACAAAATTCGTGATAAAACCAGTTATTTCTTCGAAAATAGATCTTATAGCCATGCTTCATGACTTGATCTTTACTTATCTAGTCGAATGTGAGTCCTGTCGATAAGCCACATCTTCCCAAATGAATAAGACTATTTGACTTCCCGTTTTTTCGTATTTTTTGAGTCGAGTATTTAAGTCCTGTCGATAAGCCCTTTCTCGCTTTTTGTCATCTTATTTCTGTTCTCTCATTTCTGGGCGGACCAGTCCATTGAATCCTACGATTCTTGGGTAAAACGCGAAGGGAGCCGCCCCCGGGCAAACCAAGACTCCCGACAGACACACAGTATGGGGAATGTTCGTCATCTTATTGATGTGACTAAATTTGGGGGTGGTCCAATATGGGAGTTCGTCGCTCGGTAAAACACGGCTGTCCCACCTCAGTCCTGCAGACCACGAGTGGACTGGAGCATCGACCAACAGTACGCTGGTCTACCGTCCAGTGCTGTTAAGTTCAATCTTGCAGCGTCGAGTTGCCACGTAGAACTCACCTCTTCAACTTACGACCATCGTAGGGAGCTGGTCCAGCAATTACAGCCACTCCTGGATTCACGTGTTGTGTGGTGCGGGTGCGCAGTCTAATATGACGGCTCCTGATGGCGTCTTGTGCTGACTCTAAGCACAGGTCAGAGTGGAGGGTGTCGTATATCACGTAGGGAGCGTCAGTGAGAATCCTCAAGATCTTGTTCTGCTCTACCTGAACCTTCTTCACTGTTGAATCGCATGCTGATCCCCAAATTTCGCAACCATAAATCCAATGTGGTATATAATAACCTCTTGTTTTTAAGGTTCAGTTTGGACTTACCATTGATCATGTAAACCCGCCGTTTCATCTCCTGTGTGATTCTTTTAACGTGCGGCTTCCACGTCAGCCGACGGTCTAGCAACAAGCCATTAACACTAGGGGGATGCCATTAACGTTCAGGTGAACCCCAGACACTGACCCCTTCCTGATAGGGTAAATGTTATCTGTGTGGATTTAGATGGATTTATCCTCATCTTCCACTTGCTACACCACTCCACAGTTTGTTCTAATTGAGGAGTGGTGTAGCAAGTGGAAGGTGAGTTGGGAAATAAGTGAAATGTGGGATTCGTGCCTTTCGAACTTGGAGTGTGCAAGTAACGTGCAAGTTCGAAAAACACGAAGTTTTACACCGTTCATAATACATTTTGGCGCAACTTCCGGCCGTCCAGCCTCTTTGACTTCCTATTCAACTCATTTCCCCCCCCCCCTTTTTTCAACGAAGTTCCTCCCCCATTGTTTGAAGATCCAAAAGAAACGAAAATAGGATCTCGTTATGTTGGGCAAAAGAGAGTAATTGTGTGTAAACATTGTCGAAGGCTGAAAGCGGGACGGGGATCGGAGTGAGCTTTTCATTCCCTTTGGAAAGTAGGGTACCGCTTGAAATTGATGTTTCCACGTCCGCTAACGACCTAATTATAATTGAATGCCCTCGTGAAATCACCTCTTGAGCCCCGTTGCCCGACAAATGCTAAATAATTACCGTTTCCCTGAGTACTTGACTTGTAAAGCTCAAACGGGTTTCGGCATACAGACGGATTCAAATGCAGTGATTGATGTTGTGTGACGATTCTACAATGACTATGAGGAGGTGAAACTAAGTAGAACAATGGTTCATTATCGAAGATAATAAGCCAAAATGGGTGAAAAACAAGATAAGTGGTTGAGCACCAAACGTATATTAAATAAATATTCGTAGTTAATATGAAGTAGGGAAATATTGTCTCCCGAACTCAACTTGAGGTTGTGGTGGTTCTCGTTGTCCAGGTGTAGATCGTGATTGGTGAAATCGTCTGTTGATTGGAGAATTTTGATTGTCGAAGGAGTAGGTTGATAATGATGTTGTCGGTCGGTTGATTGAAGAATGCTGATTGTTGAATCAGTGGGTTGACGATGATGTCGTCCGGCGGTTGATAGAAGAATGCTGATAGGCAAAGAGGTATGTAGGTTGAAGATGAGGTCGAAGATGAGGACGAAGCAGTAAGATGCCCAAAGAACTGATGAACACGACGAACCACTTCAGAAAATTATGCGAATTGTGGGAAATTTCAAACAAGATTCACTTCCCCTGCGTCATCATTCGTTGAGAGTACAATTACCTGGAGAAGAACCTGGAAGCAGAACATTATGCGGATCGTGGGCAATTTCAAACAAGATTCACTTTCCCCTACGTCATCATCCTTTGAGAGGATGTAAGCTCGCCAAGATGACCTCTCTGTCATAGGGGTTGAGAACGACGATAAGGATCAGTCAACCATTGAGACTGATTTTCTGAGATTGAGAAAATCATTCTCCAAAATTATACGATTTTTTGGCGATTTGCCTCGAATTCTGAGTCTTCGGTCACAAATTAAATATGAAACCTTCCTTTGTAAATTCATTAGTCACTTTACAAGATGCTACTTTAAACTGTTTCGAATTTCCATTGCGGATAGTACGAGTATAATTAGTAAAATGATACTTAACACGGGTCTAGCTATTACACTCTTCAGGACCTGTATGGCGTATCACGGCGCCATCGCCACGCCCTACACCCGCAAAGTCGAAAATGTCAAATCTCACGACCCATTTAAAAGGTCGCTTTTTGTTAGGCAGCAAAACACCGACTGAGCGACGGCCTCGCTAACGTTTGGCAATTATTTAGTGGTTAGCTGAATAAAATTCTGGGCAAGTGAGTGCCCCAGGAGTTTTTCAGGTTATTCATCTTCAACGGGGAAGCTCTGTCGACGGAAAAACGTACGAATCCATGAAAGAATAAATGAAGGGCTTGATAATAAAAAAAGGACTTGCCTCCAACTCCCATGACGATGGGCCCGGCGTAGGACAAGTTGTTGAGGTGAAGCCGGAAACCCTTCGATTTCGATCGGATCTCGACAGTCGAATTCCCCTGCACCTCGTGACTCACGGACAACTGATCCGCGTAGTAACCTGAAGAAAATACAAAGATACATATATTTTGGTCCAGTTTCAAACAAAATAATAAATTAGATACACATTCAACAGTTGCAGGATATTGCAGACAACGGTACCAAACACTGGTTTTTCACTGGTACCAGCAGTGGTACGAGTACATAACTCACAATCGACGAACTCAGTCAAATTGGACTTTTGATTTCCATTCATCCTTAAAAACCTGGAAACGGTCTTCTAAAGTGAGTTTCGAGGGCCAAAAGAACCACGAAATTGTGGCACTTTTCTGGCGAAGGGGTGTTATACATCTAAACGGTGCATTGTACAGACAATTTCACAACGCAATAAAAGGTCGTAAAATTCTACGTCGCATGACCTCTTTAAACGTACAGTTTGATTCAGGAGTTTGGTCAGAATTGGAAATCAAAGAAGAGCTGAAGAAGCTTGTAACTCGAAAATGGTTAACCCGATGGCGAAATGTAGCAACGGTCCCAATTTGGTCTGCCTCTTGTACTTGTATTAGAATTTAAATGTAATGAATTGTAACAAAATAATAAGCCTAGTGCGAATTCCAAGCAAGAATTTAAGAACTGTATACAGCAGGGAGGCACTGTTACGAGGGACTGAGCAGAGGCAGGATAAATGGCAATGGATGGCATGTACTGGTCTGTGTTGTTTCAAGGATGTGTTATTGATATGAAATGCAAACCTTCGAAATTAAGGCTTTAATTCGCAAAACCATGCGTATTATATTTTGAATAAAGATAGAATAGGAACATGACGGAACTAAGTAGTCATATGCAAATATAGTCGTTAGCAACTGATGGTAATAACGTCTGGAATCATCACATTCAAGACATAGTATTTGAGATACACAGGAGGTTTACGACTTCTTGTAGAGTGTGCGTCTCAGTTCCAATGGACCTTGGGTAGGGCTTGGCATAGGTGGAGAAAGCTCAGGAGACTTAGTGGTTTCTTTGATGGTTTAAGGAGCAGAGGGTGAAGATGGGACATGATGTGACAAGGGGAGAGGAGATTTCCGGATCTGGAGAGGATCAGTTGGAGGTTCCGGTTGTTGCTGGCCAAAAATTGACTTATCTCCTCGTAGGGCGACGTGCTTCAAAGAGACAGTTGTTTTCCCTCCCATCTTGTCTGCAAATGAGAGCGTACTCTGGGCTGGTTTCGACGAGATCAACCTCCTCAACCATGGGACTGTACTTGGAAGTACGCACATGGCTCTTCATTAATACCTTTTCTGGGTCGTAGTAACCATGAAGGGATAGCAAGCCCATTTGTCGAACGCCGGTCATGTTGGAACATCCTTCATGTTGAGTGCAGTTTGTCGACGTACTCAAGAGTGAACTAATGGCGTGGAGTGATTCCAGTAGGACTTGCTACCATTGCGTCGAATTGAGACCTTGAGTCTTCATAGCAAGGGACATGGTTTTGCAAAGAATTCCATTGTACCTTTTCACAGCCTTCTGGGTTGTAGGGAGTTGAAGTATCTATGCAGGGTAATACAGTATTACCCTAGCTTCATATAATATCTTCACTTATGTTAAAACTGAATTGTTACCTTCATCCATGTTAGGAACTAACCAATGAATCACAGCCAAACTTCTGTAATCCATGGTTACAACTCTGATGTCATCCATGTTCTATTGTGGGATTCCATCAATGTTAATTTCTGTAATAGAGAAGGATAACAGGTGAGCCTGGTGTTGAGATTCAAGGGTTTTGAACACAAGTTCGTTACCCTAATCTTTTTCTGTGCTAATTTTTATACTAATCACACTATGAAACTGTAATTTGGTATGTAGCATCCTTAGGACTTTAACTTGAGGCAGCCGAGGCCTCAGATCAGCTAAGTGGCTCCTAAAGCTAATTTCTATGTATTCACACTATGAAACTGCAGTTTCGTATGTAGCCTCCTTAGCACTTACACTTTAAGCAGAATAGGCTCAGGATCAGCTGAGTGGCGCCTAAAGCTAATTTCTATGCTATTCACTCTGTGAAGCTGTAATTTGATATGTAGCCTCCTTAGGACTTTAACTTGATGTTGCCCAGTCCTCGGATCAGCTGAGTGGCTAAAATATGTTCCATGCATATAGAAATTTAGCCGTAGGGCTCAAAAAGGAAGGAGAAGGGCGGTCCAGGGGGAGGCCGTTATTCTTATTCCCTCATTCATATACAGCAAAAGTGATCAATATGTTGTGGAGGAAACTCCTTGTGTTGCCTCCTAAAACAATTTTTAGGGGCCAAATCGAAGACAATATCCATATGTCCTTGTCTCCTGATAAACCCTCCGCTTGAGAACATGAACTCAACCTCAACAAAGCAAAAAGGCAATTTATCGAGCGAAAGGTGAAAAAAGGGGTATTTTCAGCTTCCGCAGATTTTCTCGCTCCGAGGGGCAATTTGAATACGATTCTGCGACCACTTTTCCTTTTGAGTTGTGATGTGAGATTGCGGAGGAAAAAAAAACCTTTCAGGAAAGTCTCCTTATTTTCATTCTAGTCCTTCGCTAAACCGAAATGACTGAATGTGGTGTGAGATACTCCATTCTTACTCGTATTTCGTATTCAATTCCGACCGTGGGAACGTTTCCGGGGTGGAATGAATGACAAATTGGGGTGACAAAGGTCGATTATACGGAGAATGATTTTCGAGGTCCCCTTCGCGAGTTAAGGGCATCGAAATTGACGGAAAACCCGTTTCAAACTGTTTTAAAACCCGATCCGAACGAGAAAACCTCAGCCGTCTGCGTGGGATTGAAAACGGTTAATACGGAACGAGTGCCAAATGAAATCCGACGGCTTCAAGTTATGACTCCGTTCGGTGTAAACAATGAATATTTCATTTTCCTCCGGTTTCCTCGGTATTGAATTGACCTTCCGCCTTCGTCCGTCGTACTGGTACCAACAGGTTTTCTTTCGCCTAACGACGAATTGATATTTCCTCTTTGATTTGATTGGAAGGATTTTCAAGGACTGATAACCCGAAATAGTCGGGAGGTTAGCAGGGGGTTAACAGCATTTGAGTCAATTATTGACTGACCTGTTAAAGCCATCTGCCAAATTCTTAGGTGTTACATATTTTTCATGAATAGGTATCTGAAAGATTCAAAGGTATTCATTCATTTCACAGTCAGCTGATTCCAAAATGCACTGTTTTATTTTGCTCATTGTCTGGTCGCCTGTGTCCATATTCAGCCTTGGCTCATCTACAACTCCAGCTTCAGAAACTAAAACAACTACCAGTGCCACCTATCAGCTAATGTTTTCTGCCCCTGCATCCTATTAAATAGCTGTCAATCAATATATTTTTATTTGCTAAAATCACACGTAGTGCAAAGTCAGAATCTTACAAAAATAACAACAATAATTCAAATCAAAACAATTACATCAATACAACTACTAAAAGAATAAAATGTGTCGAGAATTAAAATACCAGGATAGAGCTAATGTTCATCAAGAACTCCTCAAAATCGTACAGAGCCAATCTGGTGAGGTACTTGCTCATTTGGGCCCTAAAAGTACCAAGCGGAGCATTACGTATATTTGTGGGGAGGCGTTAACCGCGTTAACGAATGCTGTTAACCTCCAGCCACCCTCTGGACTATTTCGGGTTATCAGCCGAGCCGGTCCTGGAAAATCATTCCAATCAAATAAAATTTAATTCCCAGGTGGTACCATTACGAGTAGCAGCCAGTCGATGGAACGGAAGACAACGATTTTTTGTATTGCGAGTTGGATATTTCCATATTTCTCCTAATATACTCGTAGCACAGGCTTTCCAGGATGGAAACAGCAGGGACTGTTAAAATGTCTAGTTCCTTACAGGCAGCTCTGCAATTCTCCTGGTAACGCATACCACCAACGACTCTCACAGCCTTTCTTTGACAAGAAAATATCGTGGAGGAGGCAGCAGAATGTCCCCAACTAAGGATGTCATATACAGCTCTACTTTGAAAGCAGGCATGAAAGGCCGCCACAACGGTCAAGAACGACAAGAACGCCGAACTTCGGGTCAAGAACGACACCAAGAAATTTGATGTCTTCTGGATTTTTGTCGAGAGTAGACAAATCTCTCATTCCAAACTTCATGACCCTGGCTTTTGTCGGCATTAACCGAAAGCCTGTTCATCGTAAACCAGCCGGTACACTGAGGGCAGTCAGTACAAAGTCACACAGCGAGGAGAGCGATGGGCTTCTTAAAATTAGTGAGGTGTCGTCAGCGAAAAGAATTTACTGCATTTCTAGACACAGTGGCGAATCATTTATGAAAATAAGGAACAATATTGGTCCCGAAACGGATCCCTGTGGTACACCAAACTACGAATGGTCGGATCATTTCATCATCGTTTTTAAGTAGTGACATTTCTTTTGTTTCATTTGAACAATTATATTCATTTCTATTATTTATATTCTCTGCAGAATCCCTCCCGTATTTTATTCAATTGTTATTGACGCACTAGAATTGTGTGGTTAGTGGTTAATAAACATAATTGCGTGAACGTATTGACTACTTCCCACCGTTTTCGGAGGTCTTTTTTGATCGCCCGCGTTGGATGGGGGTTCCGGGATTAGAAAACCTCATTTAACCTTCCACCGGATCAGCAGCTGGCCACGTTTGGCTCAATTAAACCTTAGCAATAAATTCTTTGTTGACACACCCCCAACCTCCTCGCCCTGAGTGTCCCAAACGACCCCAGTTACGATCTCCCCGACTCCTAAATCGATTTGTAAAGACACTCGAGAGATTTTCACAGGGAGTTAACAGAAGGGAAATTCACGGGTGGCACAGGCCTCGCCAGGTTCGTTTACAACTCTTAATTCAATACCCTTATCGCAAAAAAGTTCGTTTTGTTTGAGCTTACGCCCATTTGGAAAAGCGGTTTCAAAAATAATGAGGAAATACTCATCCCCTTTTTAATACGGGTCTTTTTGTTGTTGGAAATGAGTTTTTTCTTCGTCGAGTTTCTTGAACCGTTGGAAAACTCGTTGTCAGATTCGTTGGAACGTAAAGAGTGAATCTTTACAGAAAGTAGAGAATTCTCTTTCTGCAGCCTTTGCGTTTTCGTTTCAGATTTTCTAGTAGAAAATGATTGATCATCGGGGGGTCGCTATTGGCAGCTCCCAGTTTATGAACTTACTCGATTGGTCTTCGGTAGTGTTAAAAGGACTGTCACGAAAAGCCCCCTCCACTTTCCATTAAGAGATGGAGAGCTTCCACGTTGATGTGACCTTACAGACGCTGATGATGGGCGATAGCTGGTTTTCTGATTAACTGGATCAACTTGAAATCCTCTTTTTTTATGACGTACAGCTTAGGATCCAGAGCCATGTGAAGGTATTTGGCCTCTTCCGCATGTGGCATTACTTCCTTGTTGATGCGTACAGGTTCGGCCCGCTTGTAGGTGACATCATCAAATTGAATAATTGATCGGCGAAGTCCTGAGACTGACTTACGGTTGTCATTAACTACAGCCAGAATGAAATTGTCATCTGCAAACTTGGCAGCTGTGGTATTTTCTTCTATTTCACCAGATCGAGCCGAGATCTTTCGCTTTCGATCTTTCCAAAAGGATTTTTAAGGACATGCCTCAGAAGTGTAGCCCTTATGGCTGATTTACGGTTGTTATTAACAACAGCCAGAATGTCAGTACCACGAGTCCCTTTTCAGGAGCACAAAGTCGACGGTAGCTGCTGCATCCGCCATCTCGATTTTTCTGCACTCTCTTATAGTGTGTTTTGGAGGGTATTCAAGGTACCCAAGCCAGGATGTTAACCACGTCCATTCCTTCCCTTCTCATCACTTCATTTTTTTTTTGTTTTTTTTTTGTTTTTTCCTACGCCGATTGTCTAGGCTCTTGAGCCATAAGACTTCTTGCAGCCCAATACAATTTCGCTGTTTTTGACCATCGCACAACCCCCTTTCACCCTCAGTCACTGCAACCCTGCATCCCCCGTCGAGGACGAATCCCAGAGACCATCAGTGCCTTTCGTCCAACACCTCTGCAGGTCTGTAAGCCTGCATCCCCCCTCGAGGACGAATCCCAGAGACCGTCAGAGCGTTTCGTCCAACACCTGCAGCATCAGCCGGTCTGTAAACCTGCATACACCGACGGCTGGTGGTTTTTTGATCATCCCAGACGAGAAAGGCGAGGGACTTTCATCGTTCAGGTCGGATCTCTCCATTTTTCACTATATCAGGAAAGAACTCAATTCCTCACTGAAAGATACCCGTTTATTTTCTATTATCCAAAGACTACATTTTATTTTTCCCTTTTGGTTTATTATCTTCGATAATGAACCATTGGAATCGCCCAAAGAAAAAAATTTTTTAACCCCCTCTCAAAATTTGTTGGTTTACGTTTCAAGATACGTAGATTCAGAAAATCGAATAAAAAAAAATCCGTCCGTCCGTCCGCCGTACGCCGTCCGTGGCACTTTGCCCAGTTAGCGTTGAGCTAAAATTACGAAATTTTTTATATAATCGGAGCTCTGCAAGTTTCATTTTCTGTCTTTTTTTCCCACATATTGCAAAATAGATTAATCTAGAAGCAATCTTGAAAACATTATGCCGGTATTATACATTTTGAAGACGTTGCGATTTCTTCGACAATTCACTTCAATTAGGTTTTTTCATTTAGATTAGAACCTCATACTAATCCGTTACCATTGGCCGACAAAAGTTTGTAGTTCACTCAACAATTCGCTCATTAGTCCATGCTGCGTGACATCAACTTTTTTCGATGCTCAGCGAAGAACCAATTTCCAGTTTCGCGTCTGAACAGTCTCAAACGCTTCGGGCCAATAATAATATTACGAAATTTCCAAGTTTTTTTTACATTTACGACAAGGTCGAGGAACCAAATCTTCATTTTCTCCCCCGGTTTCCCTCGACTCGACCCACGTTTCAGAACTTCATTCGCTACAACTGGCCTCAACTCGGCTGTTGCTCCCTCCCCGGTAAGTCCAATCTCAAAAGAAAAACGTTTTCAACGGTTCACGTCCCAAGTTTTTCAATATCCAATTTAAACTCTTATAAGAGGAGCCCCCCCCCCTCACCCCTCGCTCCCGTGAAAAGAACCGAAAACTGAAAAAAAAAAACCTTGTACGTACATGAAGAGCAACTAAGAGATTTCCCGAGTTTCCCCGGAAAATTCCTGTTTACTCTGAAATTGTTATTATATTCAATGCCTCACTGCTTGAAGTGAGTTCGACTGCTTTTCTCCCTTTTCCCGTCCTGCAGTCCATACTAATACTCCACGAGTCCACTACTTTTTACGGACACGGTGAACGCAGCTTAACACTTCACTTTGTAGATTTTTCAACGCTGAACAAGATGGTGGAGTCAGAATTGCGATATCTCATTCCGTTGTCGGATTAGAGCAGACTAACCATGAAGAACATCTTCAGCGTTAAAAAAAAAAAAAAAAAAACCTTTTTTGAAAATTCGCTACTATGTTGCTAATAAGTTGTTGGTGCAATAAATCTTTCTTTTTTTTTAATTATTATTAAGTAAATTCCAAATCTTTCGTGCACGAAAATAGCAGTTTAATTTGATTTACTGCAGTTACAACTAAGTCGTTATGAAGTTACTCTATTTTTGTAAGCTTTCCTGTCTTCCACCTCTTTTGGTGGTGAGGAAAGTACAGAGGACTAAAGTTGTGGACGAAGGATATCGTTGGAGGGAAAAAAGGATGGAGAGAGTCAGCTGACAATGGGTGAAGCTCACATGTCAAAGTCTTCAGTTTCCGCTTGGGCACTCAGTCGCTTGCCAATCTGTCTAATGGCTTTTCCGGCCTCAGCGTTACGCTGTTCTATAGAAGCGACCGCATGATGCCCTCAACCCCAGTGGGTCAGCTGGAAAGTACTTTTGATTCGATACGGCGGATGATATTAAATTCCAATACGCAAAGTAGTTTGAGGGTGTTGCTGTATTCTATTTCAGTTCTGAAGATTCTACTTTAACAAGCTCCAAATTTCCAACGTTATCAGGTGGCAGTGTCTTATTGTCGTTCCAGTAGTAACAAACGGAATAGTAATTCACGGTGTTAGGGTAGTCTTTCGTTGAGTTAAGACCAGTCGTCACGGCAGAATTTCTGGAATTTTTCGGTGTGGCCAAGAAAACAACAGGAAATCGCATAATTTGGATCGAGTCAACTTGTCGGGAATGTTTCGAAACCTCGACAATAAATTTTCTTCTTGATGTTATTGGCCGTGTGCAAAATCTTGACACAACGGTTTATTATCTTCTTTCTGCAGACCATGTGATATAGTAGGACTTATTGGAAAAAGCCAACCATATTATATATCGTCAGCAGAGTCTGCTACCAGGAATATGATCCCATAATAGTCCCATAGTAGTCCGATTAATTAATTGGAGAAATGAGGTGAAATGGAAGGGGAAAGGGAGGATGACATATAAGTAAACTGAATGTTGAGTATCTAGAATATATGCGAATACATTAGTACAAGGATGTCTCATGGTGGGTTCTAGTGGTTCTGATACCACCCAATCCACATTTTTGCCAAAATGAGTTTCTGATTTTCTGATTCAAATTGAAAAGCCGGAGCAGATGAATTCTGTTCAATTTAGGATTTGATATTGGCTAAAACTCAACGAAATCCTGAAACTAACCAGTTTTGGATGGTACAAGTGAATGTTTTGGAAATGAACATGGTGAGGACATGGTGAGTAATACTATAGGTACTCGTCATAGGTAACAAAGCAGGTAAGAGCAGTAGAGATGAGATTGGTGATACCAATCGCTCTTTCAGTCTGCGTATCCGCTCAAGAATAATTTATTATTGTTGGCAAATGTGAAGCGCAGGAAGCTGGAATATTGATGAGCATTGCTGTCAATAGCTGTATACGAATGCAAAAAGTGTTCAATTTAGGGTTTTTATGGTTCACAAACCGTGAAAAGGCTCAATGAATTCGACGTTTCGGTCGTTAGGTGCTGCTCGACTACAGTTCGCTGTTGAAACCTTCGTTCCCTCAGGTGCTCGACGGAGCTCCTGAATTTCAATGGAATCTCTCATTCCAGGTCAGGGAAAAAGGAAAAACGGGGTTTCACTACCGTTAAGTCGACTTCGACAAAAGGGACTTTCCCCCCGGGCGGAGGTTGAAGGCCTCGACAAAGGCCGGAGAATACTGCCAGGGATAATACAGTCACGGAACAACTGAAGTTCGCCTCCTTGGAACACGATCTGTCCTGTTTCCACGGCGTCGTGTATTTAAAAAATACTTCCCGTCGTCCTGCGTAACGGATTCTGCGTTCTGCTTCGATTCTTCAGGAAGATATCATTTTATTGAGGGGGGGGGGGGGGGAGGAGTAGCTGTGGGTCAGTCTTGTGATAGTGTCAGTAAGTCCGTCTCCATCTCAACTGGTTTTATCGATAGAGACATATAAGATTATATAGATATAATATAGATAAGATGTAGGGAGGCTTGTTGTAAGTAAAGCACCTCGACCTAATTAGATCTATTGTGCCCTACATGTAATTAGAGCTCCTCTGTGAGCTCCAGTTGTTTCACCAACTTCCAGAGGCTATTGAGATGCCCCAAGTAGTATTCTGGGTCAGGTTTTTCATTGCCCAGGCACACAGGAATTGCCTGGCTAGACCTTCACAGTGTCCTCTTCTTGGATGCAGAACTAGCACTCGCTGTCCTCGGCCACCTCGATCCTGCAGAAATGCTGCGGTTCTATCGATAACTCGGGGACCGTTACAGTCATCTGGCTTCTCTGGCAGTTTGTGGCTAAAAATGGACCGAAGAACAGCATCGGCGAGCGGACAGAGGTGAGCGGGCAAAAAGGCTGGTCTTCGAAGAAGTGTGGGACTGTCAACGTGTTAATTTGAAAAGCATCGTGAGATCGACTGAGCTGCGACGCCTCTCAAGGGACCTCTGTCGAATGAAATCATATTCAACATCGACTGAAGGCAATAAATCGAAAAAATTTATTTTGGACTCGCTCAAGCACGGTATACGTGTACAGTTTATGGTGGGCATCAGACAGATTGGAAGAACTAGGGCCTTGTAAGCCGTCACGGTAGGTGAAAACTCGTAAATTCCCCCATGTTCCTTTTCAGGAAACCAATAGCTCTATCTGCAAGGAGCTCTTTGTGCGTGAAGAAACAACTCTGCTCGTCAAAATGAACACCCAGATCCACCATTTCAGTCGACCTTCGAAGGGGAGCATCGACAAGAACATAGTCAAAAATGAACGGCAATGTGAAAATACCGTAGCTGGATTTCCAGCTCTCGAGCAACCTTTTGCACTAACTTTCCTGCGCTATATACCGTGTCTGATGTTCAGTATATTGTCCTCGTGTGACCCGCAAAAATATGTCAATTCTCAAAGATATTCGTGAACTCATCCCACTGGAGAGCTGGATGGTTTAACGCAGAATTTAGTTTCCAACAACTTTTCTGTTGGGCGCACAATTTTTTGAGTGGTGCTTCAGGGGTGTACACTGATAAATGTGTTAAGAAAACGAGCTTTGCGGTCTTTTTCCGCCCAAAACCCCGTGAACGAGCTAGTTTAGGAATAGGAACATTTGAGATCAGCGCATAATTTTCTGTTCAAAAAACTAGTCACGTCACTGTGCGCAGGAGCGGTACTAATTCTGATTTTCTGGCCGTTACTCCCCTCAAAAAAGCGTATTCAAACGTTGTCGGCTCTTCATCGGTGAAGTCTGTTAGCTGGAAAACTCGACTCGTTGAATAACAGTGTTTTTCGTTTTATTTTTCGGCCTCTATTAAATAGACACTGGAGGGTGAGGGAAATAGCGAGGGGTGAGAGTGGGGGTTAAGCCAATTTGAAGCCAGTGAGCTTTTAGACCAATTCCCTTTTCGCTCTAGTGAGCTTGACCGATGGAATATAAACGAGGCCGGTGGCTCAACTGATTTGTAAAGTTCGGCGTAACTGGATGACGAACGAAGAAACACGGAAAATAATATTGAACCGTTTAAGAATAAATATTTACAATTGATCAAATCATTTAAAAAACCTTCGTCGTGCAACTTGATATAATGAGCGTATTTCAAGGTGATTGAAGCTGGTGGGGTTGCATGGAAATACAGCTGAGTTTAACTGCATTGGGGCAGCACCTCGTATTGAGTGCCATTCAATCTAACATCACCACATACAGGACGAATATTGAATAGCAGCTGCAGCGTTCTACTTGAATGTAGGAAGAAATATCCATAAAGGACGCCTTACGAGTCACCTGTTACCTATAGAATTTTTCTACCGATTTTATATCACTTTGGTGACTAAACTGCGCCTAATACTAAAGGAAATTTTCAAAAGAACGCATTTCCTGGAAAGTGGGAAGTTAAGGGTTACTACGAAAGGGATTTTGTGGTTACACTTGACAACGCACGGCAAAACAGCAGGTTTTAGGTGAATTAATAAACATAAAACTTCATTGATGTTCAATAATTCAAAACAAACGATAATAACAGATGTGGCATTCTATGGGGAAGTTGGTAGGACGAATTATTAGTCGGCTCATCTTCGTCATAAAACTTGTCCACCAATCTTGATGGGATGTCGCACAATGTGCCTACCATTATCAATCATCTAGACGTCCCCTCGTTCAACCTCGCCAGGTTCACTCGCTCGTCGGATCCTTCAGATCGTGAGAGCTCAGAGTCGACCGTTTATTATTTTGCACGCAAGACTGCATTTTCAAAAGTTAATTTGGGAGAGCCATATTAAAAATATTGTCCAGAAAACCAGATTCCGTCTTAAACAGTTGAATTTTTTGCTCAACGAAAAATCGCCTCTACCACTGCACCTAAAACGACGAATCTACCTCTCTGTTATAAAACCCATCTGGATGTACGGCTGCGAGTTGTGGGGATCTGCTTCCAAATCCCAAGTATTGAAAGTTCAGACTGTGCAAAATCGAGCCCTACGACTGATTACCAATGCACCATGGTACGTCAGAAATGCCACGCTCCATGCAGATCTGGACATCCCCTACGTCACAGACGTAATTATGGAGGCGTATGGAAAGCTTCACAGTAAAATGTTGAATCATCCAAACCCGATAGTCCGCGACATCCCACGACATCCACCACCCCCGCCGAATCACCGGAGATTAAAGAGAAAACGGCCACCCGACTTACTACCATAATCTGTTCCTATAATTTTATTCTTCAATATTTATTGTTTTTGATCAATGTTGTGTTCTCCTTGTTATCTAATTTCTATTCGTTATGTTATGTTACCATTATTATTTGAACATCAAATCGTTTGCATTGTTAAACTTATTAAAACGTAAGGCCTACTGAGGAGTAGCTTCTTGCTTCAAGTGCCATCTTAATTAAGGTTACCTTACTATAATTATTTATGTTACCAAAACTATAATGTAATTCGTCTTACAATAAAGTTTTCTAAATTAAAAAAAAAAAAAAAAAAGAAGAAGGTGTTGATTACTCACAGCTACCTTGGAACTGGGGCTACGCACATGGATTGATAGGGTGTATGATTAAGAAATGATCGGTTTTCATTTTGCACGCAAGATCATGAATAACTCGTGCTGCATATTCAGAAACTGGGTTATTGTGGGAGTCTGGTCCAATTATCAACTAAAAGTTAATTATTTCATAATAATACTTAAAAGTCACAGTTGGTACTTCTCCACGAGTTTCAATATCAACCGAGCGCGTTTCAAATGTTTTAACGAAACAAGCGACCGAAAATACTGTCGAGTCCGAGCAGGGCGTTAGGTGAGAGCTCCGTGGGATTTTCGGGGGACAGAGTAAACACGGGAGAAGGAGTTAAGTCGTTAATCCGATTTACTGTCAACCAGATCCGAACACGGCGGTTGAAGGGTGCAACATTTTTGCCGACGAACCAATATTGGGTCAACGAGCCGGGGAGGAGGGAAAGAGGTGGGGAAATCCTGACCTGGTTTTGCGATGATTTACTCAAAGTGACGACCTGCGTTTATGAAGTGCGGTTGGATGTGGCAACTGCGATCCATTTTCAACGCCTGCGGATTCTTACTTTTCTGTGACTTACAGCAAAATGAAAACCCAGTAGCTAACAAAAAATGTACACAAATTGTCTTTAGCGAGGATTTAGAACTTCCGATTGTGGTACCACGTGATGAGCTGTGACAGGCTTCTGATTGTACAGTCAGGAGCCATGTACAAGGGATGCTGAGTTTTCGAGCATGAGCACGGTTCTTTCTGGCGGGAAGGGGGGGGGGGGGGAGCTCGAGAGTTGGAAATCGTTTTAATTCTTCTGGGGCCCTGGTTTGCGATGACTTACACAAAATGACGACCTGCGTTTATAAAGTGAGGTTGGATGTGGCAACTGCGATCGATTTTCAACGCCTGCGGATACTGAAAACCCAACAGCTAACAAGTTCGGATTTCGTCGGCAGCACTCTACTATTGACCAAGTGCACCAAATAACGTATATCATTGAGCAGGCACTTGAGCACAAAAAGGTCTGTTCAGCCGTCTTTTTCGATGTCACTCAGGCGTTCGACGAAGTTTGGCATGAAGGACTCAATCGGTGGTTTGACCCATGAAGGACTTCGAAAGGTGCTCCCAGCTTCATATGCCAGGCTGTTGCAGTCTTATCTCTCAGATCGCTACTTCCGAGTTAAACAGGAAGAAGCATTTTCAGGAGCCAAAATGATCAAGGCTGGTGTCCCACAAGGCAGTGTACTGGGCCCGCTTCCTGTACGTGCTCTTCACCAGTGGCGGCTCGTCCATAAGGCCACCTTGGCCCTCGCCCCACCCAAAAATTTGCAAAGGAAAACAGAAAAAACATAGAACAAGGAGAAAAAAATCTTACCTACTACTACCCACCATGGAAGAAGGGAGATCTCCCTTCTTCCATGACTACCCACTTCCACTGAGCTCTTGCAGGCGGGCGGCTATTTCGTCTGACTTCGATAGAAGTCGTGTCCTCAACGCATTTTGTTTCGATTTATCGATTAAAAAAGTCGATTATCGGATCGACCAGAAGTGCCCCAGTCTCAATGTTGAAGGTATAGGCGCTTCCTGGGGTGGGGGAAGGCACCCTGTGTTCGGAGATAGGAGCCATTCCGGGCGGTGGCCAAAATATCGAATCAAGTTGAACGCCGAAAACAATCGATCGTTGAATCGTTCCTTGTCAAGGAAGAAGGAGTTTCATTCCTCCATGCTTTCTTCCATGTTCGATAAGAATGATATCAAAACGTTGCCTGACGTTATAATATATTATTTTGAATGCATCGACTGGTGGTTTTTAGCTTCGTATTTACTCATCATAGTAAAAGTGAATTATTGTCTCCATAATATTAATCAACTAAACATTGAAATTTAATATCTCACGTGCAACGCGTGAACGCTTTGCTAGTCGTCAAGAAGTGGATCACTATTCGCCCAAGGGAATCTCATTTGTTGATTTCTACATTCTGTAAGTTAATAACAGTTAATAACCGTTAATAACAGTAATATACATAATATTATTATGTAGCTCAGCCAACCGTTGAGAATACTGTTTTATTTGTTATCCCTGAAACTGATGGTGACTTCGTTGACTCGAGCTTTGTTTGAGCTAACCAACGAACTCTAAAAGCTAGTTGAAATCAATCTTGCTGTTCTGTGATCGTTCAAAATGTTTTGATACGATTGGATAAGAAAACGTATGTGCAATCTGGGCATAAGAGGACATTTTTAGAGGGGGTTTTCAAGGTACCACTCGGCTAGGAAGCAGATGGTCGCGATTGCTAATTTTTAAAAACCCCAGTAATAGAAACTCCAATAATATAATTTTTTGACTACCTTTATAATGTACTCTTTGAATAGTACTCGTACAGTCACAATTTCTCTTTTATTCTTCCTATCATTTTGAAGATAATTATTTGGGTGGGTAGGTGGGATTGCCTTGCAGCCACCTCCTCGTCGGTAATCCTGGATACTGGTCAGTAACCTTCCCTCTCCTCAAGAGAACTCTTTGGAGAACGATGTTTCCTGACTTGCTAAGAGCTGCATACCACTAATTATGAAGCAGTTTAGCTGTAAGGGTAGTTTGAGTTTAGTTCCTATAGTGAGTACCTAATAGGTAGGTATGCACCTAAATATTGCCCTGGTGCCCCACCAGTTTCTGAGCCCACGAGCCGCCCCTGCTCTTCACCATTGACCTACCCGAAAGAGAAGAAAATACTCTGGCAACATTTGCTGATGATACTGCTGTCGTTGCTGTAGGGGAAAACAATAGGGAATCTATATCAAAACTACGTTACTAGATCTACGGTAGATCTATTGAGCGACTTCACGAATGGACAGTGGACTATCAAAATGAACGAGGCGAAATCTGTTCATGTAGACTTCAAAAATCGCCGGCTTCAGTACATACCGGTGACCCTCAATGGAAAAGTCTCTGGGAATGACTCTGGATGCCAAACTCCATGTCAAAAAGAAGAAAACTGAACTAACGAACAAATTCAGAAAGATGTATTGGCTGATGGGTCGACAGTCATCCATGTCTATCCATACCAAGCTAACTCTATACAATCAGGTCCTTAAGCCAGTCTGGACCTATGGTGTACAACAGTGGGATGTTGTGCTCCGAGCGATCATCCGGCGATTTCAGAATAACGTGCTGCGCGCCTGTGTTGATGCGTACCGTTGGAACTTCAAATTCTTCTAGTCGAAGAAGTTATCAAGAAGCAAGCACTTGCCCATCACCAGAAGCTCTGTGGCCACATCAACGACGACGTCGTCCGACTCCTAGATGTTGATGGTCTACTCAGAAGGCCCAAAAGAACAAAACCCCATAATACGATTAGATCACTGGCGACGAGGTTGTGGAATGAGAGAGTCTATTTCCACGAAAAACAATGAGTACAATTGTTAAATTGATTTCGACGATTAGGTCATCATCAGTAACAAACATGAACTTGCTGTGAAATATAATCCAGTGAAAAAGTGATTCAGTGAACCCAGTCTGTCTAGTGCTACATCAATCGGACAAAAACAAAATCAGTGCAAAAGAAGCTGTACTCTGTCTTCTATTTAGTCACACATATTTTCGCGTATAACTCGAAAAGTGCGTATCACTCTTTTTTTATTAAAGAGCAATTAATTCCTCGCCAAATGGCCTTTCAAACATCGGAATCGGTTCAGCCACAATCACCGTCAAAGATAGAAGATTTTTCGCAACTTCGCTAAAACGTTGACAACCCACTACTTCTAACGCCTGGAGGTTTCAACACACGGCTCCGATTGAAACATTACATAGAACCAAAGTTGTAGGAAATTCAATTCTGAATTCGATGGGTTTTGAAATTTGAAATTCACTCGCTCCAATGCTACGTCAGCCAACGCAGGAAACTTCGTCTGAACTCAAACCTTTGCATTTGCTAATATTTTTTCAAGTAAAAGTAAATGTTATCAACTTAGTTCAAACTCAAAATCATTTTATCAAGATCTGAGTACCCGTTCAATATTTAATTCGCTAACAGACGATTACAGAACTGGAGCACTAATTTGCCTGCGCCAAATCTCGATCCATAAACCACACAAACTAGAAAACCTCTCTAAGTCGAACTTTTCCCTTGGTCCGGTGATATTCGAGTTACGAGGTCCCATGTAGAAAGATATTTAGTTTTTGAATTTCAGTTTCATAAATAACTTTGAACCGAGTTTCAAAATCTGTATTTATAGTAACCACCTGCTCAGCAAACTGTTTCAAGTTTACTTCTCCGTGAAATCCCATCCAATCACTTTGCTTCCTCGCTAAAGTAAATCCTCCGTCAGAAAAATATTGGAACTCTCAGGAAAAAAAAGGAGAAGAACGGGAAGGGATGAGTGGGGATCAAGGATCTTCTCTGTATTCCCGCAATGAATCCTTTTCAAGCCGTTTCCCTCGCAAACCTGCCCAGCGGGATGCTATTCGTTATTTCGGAGATCTTTATTTAGTCGACTCTCCTATCGGGCTGTCTCGACTTATTTCCTTCATCGGACGACGGAAATACTATTTGTTTCGATTCTTCGTGGAGCGGTATTCGAAAATGTAATGAGGGTTTCAAGGGCTCCGGCAAATCCTGGACGATATGAGGTACAAGAGTTTCGCTGACAGTAGCAAGTGGATCCTCAAACGAACAGGGTCGCCGTACAATTGAACCACAATCCAGTCTACTTGTTCTCGGTCCTAAAATTTAAAAAATCGAATTCCCGCAACATTTTTATACCAAAATCCGTTTTAGATCATCCTGAATTCACTGTCAAAACACACCAAAAATCATATAATCATGCATTTGAAGTGTATAATATACAAGGGTATAATATTTGTAAATTATGGAGGGTATTCAATTTAAAACGGCTCAAATGCATTTCCTGCCTAAACGGTTGATCAGAGCAAAAAATGCCAGAGGAAGAAGTTGTAGCCCTTGAGCCTTTCTTTCCAAAAATCACCACCACTTGACGATCCAGCTGCGCATGCGCCTTCGGCGCAAGATTGTAAGTTGGGATTTCCAGATGACCCATATGTTTATGTACATTTCTTTAAAGGGCATGAAAAGACAAAACATATGCAACAAACCGCATTTCGATATCTTAAATACAAGTATTTAAGTATTTAAGTTTACCGAGTTATGAAGTTTTGAAATTAGCAATTTCAAATTAAAGAAAAAATATTACATTCCTTTGCCGTCGTCTGTTTGAACAGGTGGCAGGCACATGTTTTCAACGTATTTTTTTATCGTCTGCCTAATAAAAATATTTCCAGCTTTTAAAATTAATAGTTTTTCCGATAAACACGAAAATATCGTCTTTTAGACGCTTAAAACCTTGATTTTCTACAATGGGGTAATCACATAATTTTTATGGTATCTATTTTTTATTTTGCTATTTTTCTGCTCGTCGTTTTGAGAACATCAGTGACAACCGCACGTTTGTATGACCCTCACGAGTTATGAATTTTTCAAATTTGGGTCGTGAAGTCACAGCCCTCTATTTCTTTCAGGTCGTTTAGGAGGGAATAGGGTGCTGTGACATCACAGCCCAAACTTCAGAATGTATGTGTCTGCTGGTAGTGAATTCAGGACGATCTAAAACGGATTTTGATCTAACTTTTTTACGAAAGTGGCATTTTTAAAGTTTCAAAATTCATTTTGAACACCTTCCCATAGCCCTAGGGTTTTGAAAAGTTTCAAGGATCATCGTGAGACTTGTCTGAACCCGTGAACCGAATTTCTTAATTTTTGCTCGAGCCTAACTGGGCAAAGTATCGCGTACGGATTTTTTTTTTCGTTTTTTGGAAACGTAAACCCTCAAATTTTGAGGGGGAAGGGATTTTTATTTTTTATTTATTTATTTATTTTTTATTTTTTTTGGGCGATTTCAAAGGTTCATTGTCGAAGAGAATGAACCAAAAGACCACCTTCAAGAGATAAAGCGGGTTTTGGAAACTAGCGCTAGAGGATCGTCTGAAAAGTCAAGACAGTTTCAGGACGGTTTGAAGGCGGGTGAGCGGGAACAATGGAGTCGAGAAGTTCGACCTGCCTAACTGTTATGTGTTGAATGGGCGGCGATGGTATCTCTATCTCGAGCTCTAAACTCGAGCTCGTAATGCGGGGGAGATCGGGCGAAAAGCGGTTTTCGCTATAGCGAACTAAATTCTCGTTGTCGGGTCTGATAATGAGAAGGAGGTTTCGTCGGGGTTCGGATAGATCGGTGTATCCCCAACCATGACATTATACATCTCGTTAAATCAATATGAAGACCTGATCACTTGATTACATCCAAGCCCTTAGAAGGGGCGAAGCGTCAGGGGAAGCGCAGGAAGCGACGCCACATGACATTAAATGTGATCTAGCTAGGAGCCCTTTTTCATTTTTTACGGTGAGAGAGTTGGGAAGTGTGCGTGTAACCATCTGACCTGGTAACAACTTACAACACGTCGTTTACGTCCATTTCCTCATGTTTTCTTTGTCATAATCTAGTTGTAGCTATGGTTTATCTACCTACAATCCATTGAATGTGACGCCTTCTGTCGTAGTTTATGGACGCCACTAACAGTTACTTTTCGGTTATCTGTTTTTAAAAATTTATTCCTGTGTTTTTTCGTTACCTTCTAACAATAATTGGTCGCTTCTCACGATGGCCAGAAGCATCTCCACTAGCTGACATTAATGCAGACACAGTTGCCTTCACTCTTGTCTCAACATGGATCTCTCGGTTCGGAGTACCCAGACGCATCACAACCGATCACATGCCAAGCCTAACCACGATGCTAGGAGCTTACTACGAGAAAACTACAGCATACCACCCTGCTGCAAACGGAGCAATTGAACCCTGGCACCATAGTCTAAAGTCGGCACTAAAAGCTCAGTTGACAGAGGACTGGATCTCCAAACTACCAACGGTTCTCTTGGGTTTGCGCTCATACCTCATCCCCAGTTTTGGAGTGACTCTAGCTGAAATCCTCTATGGCGAACCCATCAGACTCCCGCTTGATTTCCTAGAAAATCCAGCCACTATGAGAGACATGTCTGACGCGTGTTGCCAAACTGAGAGACCACTTTCGGTCGATTCGGCCAGTCCCTTTCCACCACAATACCACCACGACTGTCTATGTCCACCCTGAGCTGACTTGCGCATTACACGTCTTTGTTTGTTTATTTGTTGAATGGCGTTTATTTAAATAAACAGGAGAGGATTAGGACCATATGGTCCTTTCTTACATCCCCCCCTGTACAAATTAGTTACTTAATAAATCCCTATACAATCATACATAATAAAAAGATGTAGTACGCCGCCCACTACAACCAACTTACGACGGACCTTTATGTGTCGTATCAAGGACTGACAAGGTAGTGAGGATCAGCACACCCAGAGGAGAACAGACTATCTCAATTGATAGAGTCAAGCCGACCTTCTTATTGGCTGACCCAGTGGATCACTCGTCAACCAGTTTGCCTTTACCTACTGAGAACCATCCATCTGCTCCTATTCATGTCCCACCCCCAGAGACTCCTCTGCTGCTACCCTCAGATCCAGTCACTACACAGTGTGGCCGGAGAGTTAGATTCCCGACAAGGTACCGTTAGCACTGGGAGGGGAGTGATGTGGCTATGGTTTACCTACCTACAATCCATTGAATGTGACGCCTTTTCGGTGATCTGTTTTTAAAAATTCATTCCTGTTTTTTCTAGCCTTTTAATAAAATTAATTTTGTTCTCGTTACGTTGAAATTTGTCGTCCATTTGTACATCCGGTCACTGCGAATCATAAAAACTAAACAGTTCTTAATGAGTCCAAATTGGCAGAGTCTGTTGTGGAGAATATTTACCCAAAGTGGCCATCGTTGTTCCAATGAACATGAGGAGGAGACCGAACGTAAGGGCTTTGCAGGCATTCCAGAAGCATTTGGACGACAGAGTTCCCGTTTTGACCACTTCCAGCTCCCAGTCTTTGGTGCTCGTACTGGATCTGCCTCCGCCTTCCTGCATCCTGCAAAAACATTTTGATTACAGTGAATTGTCGAGGGAAACACCAAACTAGTGGCAAACTATTTACTACATTTTTACATAGCAACACCAAGTTTGTTTGGTGCAGAACTCAGTTTACAATTGTATGATTAAGTTGAAAATGATATAATATATTATGTTAGGGACGCTTTTTGAGGTTTCTGGCTGAAAATAACTCAAAGGCGCAAGGGTATACGTATTTTCAGTTGGCAGCTTCAACGGCTGTCTCTGCCTTCTCCATAATTTCCAAGTTTTCCAGGATCATGAACTGCCCTCTCAGTATCCTGCACACGTCATCTTACACTAGAGACATCAAATTTTGTAATAATACCACTAAAATGTTGCTACTACAATTGGTTGTTGTTTGTTCGATCATGATGACCACTTTCCCATAGTCATACAGTTAGAAGCAGCTAACAGCAGTTCGATACACCAGTTCCAATTCAACTAAGAGCTTTGGGACAGTGGAGAAGCGGGTCCTGCATGCGGAATTTCTTTGTGGATGAAATTATTATTTCTCTGGTAATAGAACATTGTTGCATAGTAGAGTTTAAAAATTTACAAAATTCAAGGAACCATCGTCAATTGAGAGCACCCCGCTTTTTTCCTCATTCCAGGATATGAACAGGTCATCTGACGCAGGTGATTTAGACTACAGGAAACCAACTCAGCTGTGGTCTGGTTAACTTTGAAGACCGCATCAGTGTTGCCAGATGTAGGGATTTATCCCTATTGTAGGGATTTTCAAACCAAAATAGGGCGTAGGGGGGGATTGTTTTTTTAAAGGCGTTTTGTAGGGATTTTTGAATTTTTTTTAATAAGGGAAAATATTGGTCCTTTTTCCCAGTGTAAAAGGAACTGTAGGTCAAGACAATGAGTGAACAACAGTACCAACCTTGAATCTCAAATGAACAACAGCTACTCTCCTGGAGTGGAAAAGTGAAACTACAACAAACACTTTTTATAAACAACCATCGCAAGGAGGACTGAAAAATTAGGAATCCCACCGCACCCCATTAGAGATTAAGGATGTCAAACTTGTGATAAGGTAATCATAGTAAGTACATTTTAAGTTGTTCATAAGTTCGGTGCTATTCCAGTGAGACCCCCCTTCCCCGATTTAATTGTCTATTTGTTTTCCTAAATATTCTGAGACCCCTCCCCCAATTTAATTTTCCATTTCTTTTCTTGAATACTCAGAGACCTCCCTCCACCATATAATTATTCCTTTCTTTTCATAAATAGGTATTCAATAACTAGGTAAGTACCTACCTTGATATACTTTTTTTTTCTTGTTTTTGGTTGAACTATTCAGGGAGCCTCTTTGTGAGTTCAAATTTACCGTCCCCACACTTTGCATCTAGTTCCTACATTTATTCTAGTGAGACCACTTCGTTCGTCCATGATTTGATTCTTCCTTTACCTTTATTTGTTACCTTTATGGTTGATATTAAGATAAAATGTGTTACCTACCTACTTGAATTGTCAACCTAAGTGATTTCGTTGTTCTGTTTCTATTGATCTCAAAGTTTTCATAAATAAATATCTAAGTCGTTTGAAAATGGTGTCAGTATTTTTCCTTTTCTTGAGTCAGTAAATAGAGATTTTCGACTTTCTGAAAGCGTAGGGATTTTTGTAGGGATTTTTCTTGAAGCTCGTAGGGATGTAGGGATGTTTTCGATACTATTGTAGGGATTTTGAGATATCTCATCTGGCAACACTGGACCGCATTCATAATCATTATCTATGAAGGAAACTACCTCGTCTGCAAGTACAGCTCGACTGGCAACGTCATCTCACAGCCCATATACATCCCTGGAAAGCCTTGCAGCGGTTGTCTAGCAGGAACCCGATGCTTTTTGAACTCCAAGTATTCACACTTGAGAGCAACTCAAAAAGAAATCAATTTTCACAGGCAGTGATGTAAAACTATATTATTTCATCTTTCCAGAATGAAAACAAATCGTCTTACGTAGTTAATGGGAACTACAGTCCTTTGTGGACCAGGGCGTTCTCAACAATAGACAACCACTCTTTTCTGTCCCATGTGTGGTTCCTCCACCTACTCGTACAGTGGCATTCAATACGTCAAAGCACGAATGATGCTGGTTCTCCATCTCTGCACCACTTTCTGACTCATTCCCTCATTTCAAGCCACCGAAACCCCGCCATTTCAACATTTAACCGCCCCTTACGACTGGCTCATTTGCCTCAGGTGTAAACGGACCGTAGGGAACCGAGATGTTGAGTAGAATATAACGTACGGGGGGGGGGGGGGTTGACGGTAAATAATGCAAGGGTTCACCTCTGAGGCGAAAATCACCACCTGGGAGGTAAACGGTTAAAATTTCACAGGCTGCGCACGATGCCTTCTGTCCAAGTTGAAATTAATTATTGCCGCGTAGAGGACGAGACAACGCGAGGTAGCTTGAGCATTGAGAATTCCCACTCCATGGCCTCACCCCCAGTAACAGTGATTTGGGAAACTTCACCTTCACGGTTTTGACCATTTGTTTTTTTAAGCCTGTAAAGCAAACCATTAACCCCTTTTAAGTTCCATCTGATAGATTAAACTAGAATTACACGAGCGGTCGCGGTGGAGCATTTCATACCTAAACAGTAAAATGCTATAATTTCTAGTCAGAATGAGTTATGGGTTATTCAATACCCAAATTTCAACTCCCAAGCGGCTAGTGAAGGAAAGTTTCCCTGAAAGATCTGCGCTGTTATCAACAGTACTGCCAACATGGTATCATTCGAATTGGTTTGCAACGTGGTATTACTTCGATTTCAAAGTTACCGATCTGTTAGATTCTATTGCCGTTTATTTATTTGTTTTTTGGAAGGAGGAACGGAACAGTAAAAGCGTAAAAGCCTTTCAGATATTTTCTTCACCTAAAAAAGGAATAGAATTCAACCAGCCCAACATGACCGGATCTCCCCACAAACGGTAAAACTCTTCCTCTTTCGAACACCGGTAGTTAAAAATGTACGAGACGAGTTCCGTTGGGGATGGTAGCTCCGTTCCGGAGGCCGGAGAGATGAGTTGGCTTTCAATTGTGCACGATAAGGCTTTTTAAGGGAGGAAGTCCTACTAATGGGAAGGCGGGTTATTCTCTGTTTCACCCTTGAGGCGTATTTTCGCCTCTTCTTCCCCTCCGTTTCACTCCTTCACACCTCTCGGCAGCCATTTCGAATATTTAGAGCCCCCATTTGCCATCACTGCTCTCAAAATCGCTTTTACCATCGACTGGCAGGTTTCATGAAGATGAGCGCAACCTGCTTCATTGTCAGCAGAACCTGAAAACCCCACATTAGAGATCCTTGTAAATAATTTGGAACGTACTGCCATTCTGTTCTACACAACACATCATAAATAACGTGTTGAATGATTGTTTGTGGGGCCAGAACGAGCCTCGGGCATCGCCAAATGTTTGGTTAAAGCCTGCTTGGGTAAATGGGAGAGGGATGCACCTACACGCACAAACAGAATTTGGAGCACTAAAGGTCCTCCATACGCCAATTTTGGTTTCTGTGGCTTATACAGACCTTGCAGTGGCTCAAATCAGGTCAGGACTGCTAAGGAAAGGCTGGGAGGTGCTGAACTGGCTATCCTGAGGGCAACAGTGTTTGTGTGGACAGATCCTGCTACAGTGGGATAGTAGGGTTCAGCAAAAGGAAGTATAAGCGACACAATGATTGGGTGCCAGCTGTTCAAGACTTATCTGTGAAGACCTCCAGATGGTGGCGATGTCTCCCAGTTTGCAACCGATCTTCTATGGAGTAACTGAAATTCGCGATGTTAAAACTGCTCCTAGTTATCGTAGGGAAATTGACCTTAAAGAGCCCTGGAAGCGTCTTCAAACCTTCCCTGTTCATCACCGTTTAGGGAGCAGGCAGCAGGATTTGTCAGATAGCAGGTGATTTGGCATACTGCTACTTTTTGTAGAAGAAGGAGGTCTGCAGTATTGGAACTGCCCAAGAGGAAAATGTGACTCCTGGTTCATCAGTAAACAACTGCACAGAATTGGAGAAGAGTACGATCCTCCATAGATACCTACATGCAAAAAACTAGGAAGCACAAGTCCCCTTCAAATCCCTATTTTGACTCCTGTGATTTGAACAGCACTGAAGAGTCGGGAACTAGGCTGGCGTGGAAGACAGGAAGGTTTCACCAAACAGCGGGAGATAACCTCTCATTTCTTACTATGCAGCTCTGCAAAGGGATTAAGATTGAGTTGTGCCTTTGGCAATGGCAGCGCCCAGTTACAATGGTGGCGCCACTTAGTGGAAATCCCAGATTTACGTCTCCACAGGCGCTGCCCCATCCTGTGTCTGCTTTCTTCTGCTTCTTTCTTCAAGTCGATAATTGCAGCACATTGTAGGTGGACATGTTCAGCAGCACTAGCAATTCCCACCCAAACATCGATAATTTCCAATTCAAATACAGCGTTTGAACATCTTTGCATGTCTACTAAGTAGAAAGCCACTTAAACTTTATGGGAGCCACTTTTGTCCAAAGCTGTAAACGCCAGAGCTTACAGAAGCCGTTCTATTGACCTGAGCACCAATTACAGAAGCATTGAGTAACAACTTTGGTACCAGCAGTACAATTTGGCCAAAATGGGTATGAGCGACGTGATACTGAACCGACTCTGCACAGGAATTAAGAATTTGTCTTTGGGCGTGAAAACACCAGTTTTGCGCACAAAATTACAAGTCAAAGCAATTACGAACATGAACTACACAACCTGGAGGCGACTCATATGAATTTGTACGTGTTTCTACTGCTAAGTTATGGCAATTGCGTAGAAATCAGTGGCGAAGCGTGGTGCGTTTTGAGCGTATTACAGCATTTGTAAGGAGCGTTATAATTGTACCCGTTGTTACAGCACTCATTGTCTGAATGGTCGCTAGTGCCGAGGAGGGGCTCCAGATTTTCGTTAGACGACTGCGTTTCGTCGAGCATGACGAGTTCCTGAAAACGAACGGAAGAACGTCATATTTGATTCACTGGTTAAATATCTGACAGGTCAGAGCTCGTGTTGTCGATTTGTTATCGGCTGTGCCTGTGAGCGCTCATTACGAACGAACGGCTCGTCGTACAAAGCTCTGGGTGGAGTTAAGGACCTGCAGACCTAGTTTGGAAAGTTTTTGAAGGATATATCAGGGTGCGATTGACTTTTTAAATAAATTTCTACATTCACAAGGTATACCGATAAACAAAATCCACAGTCATGCAGCATGGCTATAAGAGCGAATTTTCAAAGAAATAACTGGTTTTACGTAAAATATTTCCATTTTATTGGTTTCATAACAAAATTTAACATTTAATGGTGTCTCCATTTTTGCCGAGTAACACCTTGTTCAGCGCAGATCCACACCAAATTTCAAGTTGATCAGCTGCGGACCTGCCAAAGTGGCCTAAATTGGCTACGTTTCAGTTTTTCGATCCTAAAATTTTCTTGATTTGAGATAGTGGGTTAAATATTTGAAAGACACTGTCTAACGCTAAAACGAAGCTTTGTGCAAAATTGTGGAAAGGCTGTTACACCTTTACACAGTAGCCTCGCCTGTCTCAATAGTCTGCTCTAATCTGATAACGGGATGAGCTATCGCAATTCTGACTTCACCATCGTGTTCAGCGTTGAAAAATCTAGAAGGTGAGGGGGGGGGGGGCTTAGGGATGTTTCTGAGGAGGGGGATCACCCATAAATTCCCACAATAAAACATTCTGTCGAGTGATACCTCATTCTAAAGGTTTTTACACACTGAATAAGGTGGTGAAGTCAGAATTGCGATATCCTATTCCGCTCTCAAACTGGAGCACTTTGAAGATGAAGAAACGTGGTTGATACTTGAGATGTTCTTCATGGACAAATTCCTAAAACCTTCGAAAATTCGCTCTTATAGTCATGCTGCATGACTGTGGATATATTTTTTTTTTTTTTAATCACGTTTTTGTTTACTTATTATGGATTATGTTCGCATTACTCTTTGTTTACCTTATCTCTCTCATTCTTCGTCTGCCCACTTTGTGTTGTAAAATTTACAATAATTATTATTATTTAATAATAATAATTGTAAGTATCGTACAAATCTTCAGACTATTAAGTAAGTTTTGATTCGACTTCAACAATTACAATGCCAAATTTATACACAGCTGAAGACAGAGTGGGCATATCTGTGGAACGGAATGAGATAGAAACATGCGGTTTCAGCTTGCGTATTGTCATCTACTTGCGATACACCCTGTATAGATATTTTGGTATTTTTTGCCCAGTATATTGTGTAAATGGGTGGCACTTTTCATCTCTCTCCTTTCTTAAAGTTTTACTGGTTTTATAACAAATTTTGTCTCCGTTTTTGCCGAGTACCACCTCAGACTGTTTCAATTTTGGAATTTATGGGTAATTTTTTCTCCTTGAAACTCCCCAAAACCCCCCTTGTAGTGGGCCGATTCTGCCTAACTACGAACTTGGGGTGGAAAACCATTTGAAGGGTACAGGGGAAGAAGGGTACGATTCCAAAATATTTTAGAATCTGTTCAGGAGAGCAAAAACTAACTTGACCATCTCATGATACGTTGCCAAGGTATGAAAAAAAAATCATCATGACATAATCATGATGGTAAAAGATTTTTAGTCGTGCAGTATGACCGTACGTTCGAGTTTTCAAAATTTCAAAATCTTTCAAAAGTTTTCAAAATTTCAAAATTAGTTAGTTTTCAAAATACATTGTATTCCAAACCATCATGGAATGAAATCGTTTTTCACTAGTACCGATCTACCACGTGAAACTACTCCCAGAAACCCTCTAGAAGGCATTAAAAGCTCGAAATCGACAAATAGTGGAATTATGCCCTTCTTCCCCAGTAGGCTTCATTTGGTAGTGAAGTGATTTGACGGGTAGTTCGATTGGAGTACAAAATTTTGAAAACTCGAACGTACGGTCATGCTGCACGACTAAAAATCTTTTACCGTGAGGTCGCGTGAGGACCATCGCATTGTCCTTCGATGAGGTCGAGGGGGCCGCTTTAGAGAGACCGCCGGAAAATGAGGACCCTTCAGAAGAGAGAAGAGAGAGAGAGAAAAAACGGCGCTGTGATGACGACGCTGTGGCGGGTGGGGGTGGGGGATTGAAGAGATGAGAAAGAGGAAGTTGTCGGTGAACAGGGGGGAATGATGGGGGGGGTTGTAAAAAGGGAGACAGGTCGATCTCATTACCGGCCTCAGGTTTCTCTCGTACCCCCCCTCCGTCACCCCCCACGTTTCTGGAGACCCCCCCCCCCCCCTCACGCACCGTCAACCACAACCAGCGAGTTTTCTCCACCATTTGGCGCGGTCGCTCTCCCCACATCACCCCCCCCCCTCTCATTTGCCACTACAAACTACCCTTTTCCGTAGGACCTCCCCCCCTTCCACCCCAGACACCAACTTCCTCTTTTCTCCTTAACCGCCGCTACAAAGCTCCCTTTTCATCCTCACCCTCCCCCCCCCCACCACTCATCACGTCATCCTCCACCACCAGACGCTACGGGACACTATTATTATCACATCACAAACATGAATATTCCCGTCGCCCGCCTCAGACGAGACCAAACTAATTTACGAAAAGAAAAAAATCCATTGACATGACTACGAAAATTGAAATGTTAAAAACACGATTTTGATTGATTGTTTTTAATATCAGAGTCCCCTTTTTGTCAACATCACCGCCAAATACTCAAAAACCGCAAAGAAAATAATAATTCACTGTCATGCAGCATGGCTATAAGAGCGAATTTTCGAAGAAATAAATGGTTTTATGTCAAATGTCTCCATTGAAGAACATGAAGAACATCTCAAGTATCAACCACGTTTCTTCATATTCAAAGTGCTCCAGTTTTGGAACTGAAAGAGATAAGAAATCGTGATTCTGATTTCACCGTCGTGATCAGCATACAAAAACCTTTGAAATGAGGTATCACTAGTGAGAATGGCTCGATTTGAAATAAACTTCTTTCGTTTATCTCGATGTATTTGAGTTAACAATTGCTCATCTTGAAGGCCCATTCGATCTCAATCAAACACCTCCATTCAATATGAAGTCGACTTCTTTCGTTCATCTCGATGAATTTGAGTTGACAAAATTGTCAATTTTGCAATTTTGCTCTTCTTGAAGGTCCATTCGATCTCAATCAAACACCTCGATTCGATATGAAGTCGACTTCTTTCATTTGTCTCGATGAATTTGAGTTAGGGATGGGATATCGAGGGCTCGATATCGATATCGGTATCGATATTGACATCGGAAGAGTGGTATCGATACCAGGTACATATCGGCTTCATAATATCGATATCAACCGATATATATCGATATCGGTTATAAAAACTCCTACTTCGTTTTTTTTTATTTCACCTACTTATTTTAATTTTACTTCCTTTTCTCCGAACATTTTTGCACTTGCAGTTCCTACCTAAGATACCAACTGGTCAATAATTTACCGTGGACAAAGTAGGTGATTCCATGGTAGAATAAATACGAAGGACTTGGAAATACGAAGTCGTTCAAAGTAGTGACATCTAGTGTTGATACCTACCTACAGCCTATTGGTTCAAAATTCCTTTCTAAAAAAAAAAAATTCTTCTGATTATTTTTCAGTCAGATCTTTATTTTTATTTATTTATTCATTTATTTTTTGCTCCCGCCTTGATAGGAAAGTTAAATTATACACATGAATATGTAATACGGAATTTTTATTTCAATATGTTTCTAAACGAAAATTGGACAGAATACACGAACGGCAAAATCATAAAAGAATTACAGGTAAATTTCGGGATTCAAAAAAAGAAGCGCTCATCGAGGCTCTCCAGGAAAAGTAACTTGGAGAGAGTTTCCCCCTTCAGCCTGTTCCGGTCCGAGGTGAGAATATTCCCCGCCCTTGAAAATAGCCTCTCTGATGGTACTCAGGTTGAGGCTGACTTCATGGACAATTTAAGTTTCAATTTCAACAGGGGCTCAACACAACACAAAAACGCGGATACTTTTTAGCCAACAACAGCACGGAAACGGAATGATGCCCACAGGAAGAACTTCGCGGTTCGCCAGTGAAAGATAACAGTGAATCACAGTTTGTGATATCGACCCGATATCGGTTGTCAGAATATCGATATATCGATATTATCGCCCGTGCTGATATCGATATCAGAATATCGGATATCGGACGCTAGATATCGATATTTCGATACTATCGGATATCGATATCCCATCCCTAATTTGAGTTGACAATTGCTCTTCTTGAAGGTCCATTCGATCTCAATCAAACACCTCGATTCGATATGAAGTCGACTTCTTTCGTTTATCTCGATGTATTTGAATTGACAATTGCTTTACTTGAAGGTCCATTCGATCTCAATCAAACACCTCGATTCGATATGAAGTCGACTTCTTTCGTTTATCTCGATATATTTGAATTGACAATTGCTTGAAGGTCCATTCGATCTCAATCAAACACCTCGATTCGATATGAAGTCGACTTCTTTCGTTTATCTCGATGTATTTGAGTTGACATTGTAGATCTCGACGAGCTGAATCCAACGGTACCATAATCTCGATTTTCGATTTTTGTCGCTTACCAGGTTTTGCATAACGCAGGCCAAGTAACGACACCATCAATTGAGATGAAAATTATTGCAACCACCTCAAACAAATCGGGTGGTTCAATGTAAAATGCATGGATTCGATATAAAATTTGAAAACGATCGTTTTGGCGCAGAGGGATCACCATCAGATTCGTCGTTCAGGCGCTGTGCACTCCACAATTTTTTCCCGGTAATATAATATATTACTCGATGTTCGCTCAAATTTCACCCAAAACGTCCAGTGATCATATTATGATCACTGGACGTTTTGGGTGAAATTTGAGCGAACATCGAGTTGACCAATTAGAATTTAAAATTGGTTTTGAAAAAAATCACATACGGATGTCGGCATACGGAGAAACTCGTTAATTCAATTTTTGGCAGAATTTGGATTTAATTTTTCATACTCTTTTGAATGGCGTCGTCTGTTTTCGTCTCTGGGTAACCGTTTTGTACCGACGAAACACTTTCATTTAATAAAAGTTTCAACAGTTTAATAAAAGCACTTTGATAAAAGTTTATTAAAAGCATTGATATTTTTTCAACTTTCAATGCCGTACTTACTCAATTAATTTCAAAAATAGTTGCCAACTTGGAACTTTTCTGCGGAAAAGAAAAATTAATGCCTTTTATTATCATTTAAAAAATAACTCAATTATTGTCAATTGTTAAAATGAGTTATTCTGAGGTATTTCGAAGGGAAAACATCCAAAAATGGCAAAGAGAAAGTAACTAAGTCGTGCTACATCAAATTTTTATCAAGGAGAAATTCATTAAGTCACCGTAGTCAGGATAAATTCATTGAGTCAAGTGCCCTTTTCAGAAAAATAGTAATTTTACTACATTCAGTAAGTACATCTTACATGATTCAGATAGGCCGTGTTATAAAAAAACATCATGAAGGACCACAGGCTCAAATTAGGTTTCTCTAGCTATTTCCGAGCCAAAGCAATCCAACGTCTAAAATTGGAATTTCAAACTCAAATTTCTCGAAACTGTGGTTTTTGAATTAGTTTCTCCTGTAAGCCGACGAAATTTAATTTACTCTATAATCAGACCTATTATAATAATCAGAGTAGGTATCTTTTAGTTTTTTATATGAATTTTCTATTAAAAAACGAAATTACGCAGAGAAGATGGTGAGGCATTTTTGGGGCGTCTCGTCATGAATCGATGAGCTCCTGAAATTTGTCCACGATTTGAGCGTGAGAATTTAATTTGATGGCCAATTTAGTGTAGAAGTGAGTAGACAACACGTGGTATTAATTATTAATACCACGTGAAATTATTTTCAAAAAATATTGATGGTCGACGTACCTGTTAGAGGGCACTGGGGGTGGGTAGCATTCCTATCGCGAGTGCCGTATGAGTTGGTACTGAAGTTCACGACGGGTCCTGTCGGGGGGGCAATACCCCCCCCCCCACCGATCTTCCATTGTGAACCGCCCCCGGAGGCGGTAGTCGTCATCGAGAGCGCATGCTCGGATGAAGAATCGATTTGCGGACGAGGATTCGCCCTTCGCCCCCCAACCGCCCCCCCACGAGCAACAAGTACTCGTTGGGATCAACAAGTGTAAAACCAGTGGGTGATGGGGGGGGGGGGCGGTCGACGTTTAAATCATCGGATGGTTATCAGAGGGTTATTATCACCCGCTGCCTGATTCAGTTTTCTAATTTATGTTCCGCGGGGATCGTCGTCCGGAAGGATTTAGGACAACTAATTGTCACACGCACCGTCCGCGGCCCTTAAAATCACATAACAGCATTTCCAAGTCAAATTCACATTTTCCAGGTCAAATTCAAACTTTTCCTAAACTATTTGAACCTTTTCGAAGTCAAATTCGACCTTTTCCAAATCCAACTCAACATTTTCCTAGTCAAATTCGACTTTCTCGAAATACAATTTTACTCTTCTAGGTCAAATTCAACCCTTTCCTAATAAATGTGAACCTTTCCCAAGGGACATTTTGAAATTCAACTGCAACTCAGTTTAGACCGACAGCTATGCATTCCATGGGTGATTTTAGCGCGAGTTTTTATCGTTCTTTGCCCATAATTGTATTCATGATTCCTCAGGTGCAAAATGGTGGACGTGTACCGGCCTCAGGCCCCAGAAGACGAGGCAGCGTTCGAGATGAGAGGCATAGTCAGGGTCGTAGCTCCCCCTGCACAGTTTGGCAGAGGGATGTTGCTTTTCAAGGGACTGGACAGCTCCGAATGGTGAATTTGAGTGTTGCAAAAATCGTTTGGCCTCACTTGTGATGTTTGGTTGTGAATTCCCTCTTAATGTTATGCAATTTTGAGTTCCTTTTTATAGTCAGAGTTAGGTACACTTTTGAACTTTAAAAAAAAATTATATAAGAAGAGCAGCAATTTTTTGTCTACCTCCTTGATAATAATGAAGAGAAAAGACCTAATTTTGTACCTTACGATCTCAACTGTGATGTTCCCGTTAAAACGGCCCATAAATTTTGTACTGTAACACATTTTGTATCTTCAAAAGAAGCCCCACAATAATCTTTTTTTATATATTTGTTTTTCTTCCAAAGTGTCCCTATTCACCTTAGACCACGAAAGAATAGGGATATTCTACGATTTTAGCCACTGTCCCTATTGACCCCAACCATGAGGGCAAATCGGGACACGTTTAAACGATTAAAAAAATAAATAAAATGGCAATAATTTGAAAAACTGCCTACAGGAATTGATAGTTGAGATGTGAAGGAACCCCAACAGAAAACAAGCACGTTTCCAACCCAATGTGGAGGGGAGCTACACTTCAAAAACTGTCAAATCCGTCCCTATTGACCCTGATCAAATCCGTCCCTATTGACTGTCAAAACTGTCAAAACCGTCCCTATTGACCTCGGTTTACAGTACGCTGGGGAAGGCAAAACTGGACGTACCTACAAGCGTTCGTAAAAACATTGAAATTACCAGTAGTGGTAAAAAAACAAGATGACGTTCCGTTGTTTAAGATGGACTAGCTGTTAGCGTTTGGGGTCCCTCTACCACAGGAAACAAGAATTGTTCCACGTTCAAGAGAAGAGACTAAAACCGAAAAGGCTATAATATTATCTATATTATAGATGAAAGTATTATGGGTTTACCGGCGAATCCTTCGTCGATGGTATCTCTGTCAAATACAGACAGCGGGGTACCTTCAAACGACATCCATCAACTTTGGGCAGGCGGCTGTCATTGTGACCTCCACCCGTCTTTCTTTCTTCCAGCCTTAAATATTAGGAAACCAAGAATTAACATTACAGCACATGAACTCGTATATGTAACAGAATGTTCCTTACCGCCTGATACAGAATAAAAGCTGAGTGTGTTGAACTTATTAGTTCTACGGTCCTGACAACTTCGAGGGAGCACCTGTTGAAGACTCTTTCGACTTCTTTCCACGGAGCTCATCTTGTTTATCTTTCCATATCACGGCATCAGTCGTATCATTTTCGATGATTCCTCTCCTCAAATGCACCAACTCCACCCAAAGTTCCTACTCCGCCTTGGTTAAATCACAATTACGTACCAATTAGTACCAAATTGACGCAAAGCCCTTTCCACTTACTTGACACTGTTATTACTGCGTTATCACTGTTATCAGCGTTGGTGGCGGCAAAGCCTTCAGAAAACTTATCTGGGAGCAACAGTCTGCGGGCTAACGAGGGAATCTCCGACCCATGGAAGAAGGATGTGCCCATTGCGCAAAAACGCACCGTTTTAAAGTACCTATCTACCTATCTTTATATTACTATTATCTATCTTTAGCTATCATTAAATGATGGATAAAGATAGATAATGAAGATATAATAAATTGTAGTTGTGGTAAGCAGCGTCTGTAGAAGTTGATCATAGCGAGGAAACGACGAAGTTGTTGTACTGTGGCCGGTTTTGGATATGCAGCTAGCGCGTCAATCTTGTCTTTTACTGGAGCAATGCCATCCTTGTTGACGTTGTAACCAAGGAATGTTAGTTCTTCCTGGACGAATGCACATTTCTTGACCTTAATGGTCAAACCATGTTGTTGGAGTCGCCTGAAAACTTCTCGTAGGTGCTGTTTATGCTCAGCTTCCGAAGTAGATGCAACTAACAGATCGTCTATATAGGCAAAAACGTAAGGGAGGTCCCTGAAGATCGAGTCCATGAACCGCTGGAAGGTTTGAGCTGCATTCCTTAGTCCAAAGCACATCCTCGTGAATTCGTAGAGTCCAAATGGTGTCACGATTGCTGTCTTCGGAATATCTTCTTCAGCTATTGGGATTTGAAAGTATGCCCTTTCTAAGTCCAGCTTGGAGAAGATTGTTTTTCCATGCAGTCCTATGTTCATGTCTCCGATGTTAGGAACTCCATAATATATCACTCACACGTTTCCTTACTTTCGCATATTTTGTTAACCCTCTCTCTTCTTCTTCGTCACCATCTATTACTTCTATAATTATAATTAAAGAAGTATCATTATCAATGCAGCAATTACATTTCTCTTTCTCATCGCGTTCTCCATTTCAGCAGTAGGTACCTACACGTTACCACACACGTGCTACCTTCAACACAATTCAACGCCAACTGAACAGATAATAAAACGGTGCTAGGAAACACTTTTCCTGATTTACACGAGTAGAGTAAACGGTAGAGTAGAGTCCTCTTCACTCTACCGACCACTCTACCACATACTCTACTATACCGCGTCCTCACCTTGGGTCGTTCACACGTCAGTAGAGTGCGAGTCGCCGAGAGCTGCGTAGAGGTAGTTTTTTCAACTCAATTCTGTCGTTATCTGGTCTTTGAAAGGAAAAATGGCGAACAGAAACAGGAACATCAGAAAAGTGAGGAAAAGTTTATTGAATGTGTCGGGTTTGTTGGTAAATGAGTTGGAAGAGATGTTGAGGGAGGAGGAAAGGAGAGAAAAAAGGGAGTGGGTGAGGAATTGGATCGGTCGGAGAGAAACCCACGGAGCATCAGCCACTCTGCTGAAAGAACACTTGTTTGAAGACCCACAGGAGTACACTCTTGCAATGAGGATGCCTCCCCAGGCTTTCAAACAGCTGCTGGAACTTGTTTCGCCCTTGATCCAACGTCAGGACACTGTAATGAGGGATGCTGTTAACAGGAGAGTCCAATTTCTGGTGGTGGGGGAGATGGTAGAGTAGAGTCACTCTACCACAGTGGTAGAGTACTCTACTCTACCGTTTACTAGTCAGTAGAGTGAACTCTACTCTACTGAAAACATTTACACGAGTAGAGTGCAAGTAGGACACTCTACTCTACCACTCTACTCTACCGTTTACTCTACTCGTGTAAATCAGCTTCAATTTCACGCTCCTGCCGACGTTTTTCAGGCAAATTCGGTTCCTGCTGCGCAAAAAACCTGTCGCTAGGAAAACAGGCCTTGAAGCAGCACTAGTCAAGCATAAGACATATTTGTAAAATATGGAAAACCAATTTCTCCGCATATTATTTGAGAAATAAATGAGACGCAGACACCCTTCCCGAGAGCGGAAGATAACCGCTTTTCCCATAGGGATGTCTCAGGGATGTCCCTACCTCAGGGATGTCTCAACCGGTTTTTATCAAAACCAAAACAAATATCTGACGAACATCACTCTGAAGAAGACGAGGAGAGTTGACTGAAGGATACGCATCTCTGGGAAGCCGACGATCTCCACTCGAGGACCAACCTGAAGAAGCCTTGGACCACGCTCACCTCCATCGGCTCTCTGGCTCGAGACAGATCCCTCGCCCCCAGGTTACAACGTAACCACCTTCTATAGCCTGTCAGACCTACTGCCTGAAAGGTTCACTCGTGTCGAAGAGCTCTCGTCACGGTGTTCCCGGTACGTCAGAGGCCTGACGGTTATACTCCCTTCAACGGTCCTTTTCAGGACCAATTCTCTCTGTCAACGGTCCTTTTCAGGACCAGCTCTCTCTCTATCAACAGTCCTTTTCAGGCCTAATCGTCTCAACAGTCCTTTTCAGGACTAATCGTCTCAACAGTCCTTTTCAGGGCTACCCTCAGAGATATCCAACACGAACGCTCGAAAGTAGGTTAGGTCTACTGGACGTGCACCCGGTAGCCAGCTCCCGGTAGAACGTAAACGATTGGGGTTTTCTGAGGCTACATCCTCTCGGACCGCCACGGGTCCATATAGAAATCATTTCAACTGTACGCCCTCAGGAGACCACAACAACTGGTGACAACGACGTGATTGGCCGCTGGATGAGACGGAACGTGATTCGTCATCTGGTGAGATGGCAGATGATTGGTCACAGCGTGAGACGACCTGTTAGGGTTGGGCAATACTGCCTCGATATTTTGAAGTATCGATACTTTTGATTCAATACATCGAATATTTAGTATCGATACTGCTCAAAAGCAATACTAGGGAGTATCGATACTTTTTTAGAAAAATATCGAGTATTGAACACGGGATACTTCTATAATTACTGTGTTGTGTACGATTGAACAAAACACGAATAATTTCTTCCTTAACTCCTGCGTACCGCTCAGAACGCCTCACAACCTCCAACTGCCACCGTTGGCTAGCCTGCACAAACTCAGAGCATCTGTTAAAACTAGTCTGTGGGAAAAAAATTCATTTTAGATTATATTTATTTGACTTTGAATAAATGACTTGTAATAATATATATATGTGTCGGTGCCGTCCGAACTGTTAAAACTAGTCTATGGGGAAAAATCATTTTAGATTTTATTTATTTGACTTATATCATACACATAATATATTATTACATGTGAAATGTATGTATGATAAAATATACATATTAATAAATACATTTTGAATTTAACCCGCGGTTTTTCCATTTTACCTTGTCAGTAAGGGCACCTTTGGGTTACCCGGGAATTCTTCGATTCAATACTTTCAATATTGTTCAGTATCGATATTTTTTAACCAATATATCGATACCTGGTATTGAAACAAAAAACGAGTATCGATACCGTTAGTATCGATACTAGAGTTTGCGGTTCCCATCCCTACGACCTGTCCCACCGCTTCTTGCTCGGCTCCCACCGCCACTCCAACAGCTGTTCCAGAGATGAGGGACGGAGTGGCCAACTTCCCACGTTGTTGTTCTGGGCTCCTGAAGAAATGTTGCGGCTACGACCAGGTACTTGAGGGCCAAGATGGTGATTGTTGCTGGATGGGTCCAATAAGTAGACAGAGTGAGCGACCATTTCTTGGCTCAAAGCGTAGCACATTTTCTGCGCCATCGTGGACGAGGGGTTCAGACTGCTTCCCAGCATATGGGGCGCTTGAACACCGGTCAACAGTTAAATGTCAGTCATTTCGTCTTTGACTTGGATCACTGGAGAAGCCGGAACCGGTGTTGGTCCCTGGATATGATTCACGTTTGCATCAGGATCCCCCAGGCTGCTGGTAGGACAGATGATTGGTGGACGTATGAGAGCTGTTCGTCAGATATTTGGTTTTGATCAAAAACCGTTTGAGACATCCCCGAGGTATGGGAAAAGCGGTTATCTTCCGCTCTCGGTAAGGGTGTCTGCGTCTCATTTATTTCTCAAATAATATGCGGAGAAATTGGTTTTCCATATTTTACAAATATGTCTTATGCTTGACTAGTGCTGCTTTAGACATTACTTTATAAAATTATTGGTTGCTGTTTGTTATTATTTGGAAATAAATTGCTGCTATGCTTTTTCTTCGGGTTGCCGTGACAGCAGCGCCATCTGTTGGCGAACTCTTGAAGTTCTCGTTGGCCCTTTGATTTTAGTTTGTGCGGAGGGTGTATGAGCCGCCACAGTAGTGATTCAGACGGATGGGTGATCTGCACAACTTCAACCCAATCAATCAATTTTTTTCTTGTCAAATTGGACATTTCCAAGTTAAATTCAACCTTCTCCCAGTCACTTCAATTTTTGTGCCGCCAAATTTTTGTTGAACATTTTCCAAATCAAATTTAACATTTACCTACCAGGTCAAATTCTACCTTTTCCAGGTCGACATGAAACTTTTTCGAGTAAAATTTACCCGTTCCCAAGTCGAATTCGACTATTACCAAGTCACATCCAACATTTTCCAGGTCAACTTCTACTTTTTCCAGGTCGATATGAAACTTTTCCCAGTAAAATTTAACCTTTCCAAGTCATATGCAACATTTACCAGGTTAATAATTATGCAATTATTGCAAGGTTTATGCAATTATTGCAACAATTATTGCAACTTTTTCTAAATCAAATTCGACCTTTTTATAAATCCAACTCAACATATTTTTAGTCAAATTCGGTTTCCTGGTCAAATTTGAACATTTCCCAAGTTGAATTCAACTAGGCATGTACTACCTATTTCCATGTCATATTCAATCCATTCCTAATCCATTTGTACCTACACTTCCCAAGTCACCCTCAACATTTTTCAAGCTCAATTCTTTTCTTGTCTAATTCGACTTACTTATTCCAAGTTAAATTCAACTTTCTTCAAGTCACTTACATTTTTGTCCCGCCAATTTGAACCTTTTCCAAATCAAATTTAACACATACCAAGTCAAATTCAACTATTTCCAAGTCATAGCCATCAGTTTCCAGGTCAAATTCTACCTTTTCCAGGTCAATATGAAACTTTTCCTAGTAAAATTCAATCTTTCCCCAGTCCAATTCAACTATTTCAAAGTCACATTCAACATTTACCAGGTTAAATGCAACTTTTTCTATATCAAATTCGACCTTTTATCGATCCAACTCAACATACCTTTAGTCAAATTCGATGGTTTACTGGTCAAATAAGAACCTTTTTCATGTCGAATTTAACTACCTATGAATTTTTATGTCATATTTGAATATGGGTTGACCCATTCCTAATCCATATGAACACTTCAACATTTTTCACGTTCAACTTTTTTCTTATTAAATTCGACGTTCTCCCAGTCACTTTAATTTTGGTCATGTCAATTTCAACTTTTTCCTAATCAAATTTAACACTTACCAAGTCAAATTCAATTCTTACCAAGTCATATCCATCATTTTCTAGGTCAAATTCTACCTTTTCCAGGTCGATATGAAACTTTCCCAAGTCAAATTCAACTACCCACTTCAAAGTACATCAACTTTTTTCCAAGTCAAATTCAACATTTTTCAAGTCAAATTCTACCTTTTTCAGGTCGACATGAAACTTTCCCTAGTAAAATTCAACCTTTCCCAAGTCAAATTCAACCACTTCAAAGTCACATCAACCTTTTCCATGTCAAATTCAACTAGGTATGAATTTTTATGTCATATTCAATATTTTCTTAATCCATTAGAATATTTTTAATGTCAAACTCAAAACTCCAAACAAATTCTACATTTTCCTAATCAAATTCAATATTTTTTAAACCCTGAAAATGATGGTAATTACAATTACAACTGCTCTTTGCTCTGAAACGGCTTGTGGTTCATCATTTTCTTTGAACGTTTAATGGATTCTCTCGTGACAACAGGAAGGTGAGAACTGTCGTCTCAGAACTTCCTCCTGCTAATTCGGTTCTTCTCAAGTTACAGCTGCCACCGCCAAGTAATCACTAGGTAACCAACTAGGTACCAAGTATTTTCAAGCTCGTGACTAACATTGAAATTGACTGTCAAGTACCAACTAGGGATGGGGAACGATTTACCGATTTTTATTGTTAAATTATTGTTATTTTTCGAATGGATACTCTTGTTGTCGATTTTTATCTGAATCGATTCTTTAATAACGATTTTTTGAAAAATCGGCGAATTTTCTCAAAAGGAAAATTTATTTTTTCTTCTCCATCGTAAAATGGAAAATTGGAAACATCTTTATAGGTGAATGGTTTTGGACATGGATGAATCAACAAACTATCTTTGTATTTGAACTCATCAGTGGATAAAATACGGGAAAATCCTTTCCTGTACTGGAAAAATATGAGAGACACATATCCTGTAGTGTCACAATTTGTCCTGCCTGCCAACGGTTGCTAATATAAAAAAAAAATAAATAATAAAAATAAAATAAAAAATCGACACTTGTGCCGATTTCCTATCCTTACAACCTACCTACCTTTAACATGCTATCATTATTATCATTACGATAATAATTATTATTTAAAAAAAAAAAAAAATCTTTTTAGAGACCGATTTTTAAATCGATTTTATACAAAATCGATATTTTGTGACGATTTTTCGGTAAATCGATCTTTTATATTCGATTTTGATGAATTTGATTTTTCGTATCGATTTCCCATCCTTAGTACCAACGCGATGCGAGCTACTAGTGTAGGAAGAAGGAGATAATGGATGAAACATCAGATGTACAGCCACATTTTATTCAGTATGTACAGAATAATTAAACACAATCCAGAAACTGTACGAAATGATAAAAGTAAAATGTAAATTTGTAAAAGTGTAAAATAAAATACGTACCTTAAGGATAATTAAACATATCAACTAATCAACTCATTAAACTATATAATTGAGGGTTCAGGATCAAAATCTGATAACTCCATATAACTAAATTTTACTTTGGATATTCAAAATTCTCAACTCGACGGCAGTTCATCAATTGTTCGTTGTTCGTTTATTTTATTATTAAACAAATTTTAATAATAAATTAAACGAACAACGAACAATTGATGAACTGCTGTCGAGATGAGAATTTTGAGTATTCAAAGTGAAATTTAGTTTTATGGAGTTATCCGATTTTGATCCTGATCGCGTCAATTAGACATAATTGAATAATTTATAAAAATACAAAATGTGGCATCCTAAGATTCAACAAGTAGATGTCAGGTTACTAGTTATTCTGTATAGGACACTAAAATCTTGTCAAATCTTGACATGCAGAAGTTTAAATGTGAATGTAAACGTACAATTGACGCGCATCTTCAGGTAGCATGAAATTCAAAATTTGAAATTTTAATCCAAATAAATGGAGTAAAGTGGAATTAAAGATGATCCTGTTTTTCAATAAAGTGGTTGAAAGTGAAAATTTACTACTTGGTTGTCCAACTATCACAGATAAAACCTTAACTTAATTTTACTAAACAGGTAGGTACCTAATTTGAATTTTGAACAAACTTGACAAGAAAACCAGTAAATAAAATGAACATGTATCATCTGGTTCCAGATTTTCCAATTGAAGATAAACAGAATGGATCAAAAGTGCAATAACTCGATATAACTAAATAACCGTATTTTCAAAAAGTCATCAATTACATCAAGAAAACGTGTTCGGAATTTCAAAAACTTACGCCATTAAACGACTTGAATTCTTGTTTAATGTGCAGCCTCAATGCACGTTCAAATTACAATTGAACCATAGTTTTGAGGCAAGTAATGTGGCACTGACGTCCAAGACAAGGACTGGCGTCCAAAACAAGGAATGGAGACCATGACAAGGACTCCCGCCCAAAACAAGGAATGGCGTCCAAGAGTATACTCGTCCTATAGGACTGCCGTCCAAGGCAAGGACTGACGTCCGAGACTATGACTGACGTCCAAGGCAAGGACTGATGTCCGAGACTATGACTGACGTCCAAGGCAAGGACCGACGTCCGAGACTATGACTGACGTCCAAGGCAAGGACTGACTTTCCTTTTGAAAAAACAAATTTGGAATGCGTAGACAGTATTACCGCGCATGCGCGACGCACTAAAATGTGATCGTTGAATTCTTTGTAAAAAAAAAAAAAAATAAAAAAAATAAGGGGACGTTACATTAATGAGTTTTTCGCTATCCCTCGAAATATCGAAATAAAAACGGTGGGACATTCATTAAGAACCACCCTGTATAAAGTTGAAAACGTGACATGTAACTATTTGAGCAAAAAATGAAACACGTTTATGTACTTAGTTAAGGCCCAGTACTTCTTGAGTAAAACAATCATGAATCTGGGTTTTGGTTAAAATCATCAGCTAGGCTTAAACAGCTATACGAAACGCCAACGGCAGGGATTGACGTCTATGGCAGGGACAAACTTAAGGGGAGAAAATTATTTTCAAATTGAATCAAAGATACAATAATTGTATATTATATCAAAGATACAATGAAATATTATTATTATTATTATATTTTAATCACTACTTTTTGAGTAAAATAATTGTTGAACATTTTAATTGAACATTTTAAATGAAATTTACTAACAGTATTTGAAAACATTTCATTAACGGTTTGAACAAAAAATGAAACAATGTTAGGCACTTAGTTGAGGCCCAGTCTAAGGTTTATGGATTTCCAAAACGTTTTCTAGATGTAATTCAGTTCCTTAGTTACAAATTATAATTACATAGGGCGACAATTTCATAATCAGAAGACGAAAAAAAATTTTAAAAATACGAACGTCAAAGGTGTACAAAAATGACTGAAATTTGGATTCGTTGTGAATTTAACTTTAAAATTCTGGCTCTTATTATCGATAAAGAGTCAGAATTTTAAAATTTAATTCACAACGAATCCAAATTTCAGTCATTTTTGTACACCTTTGACGTTCGTATTTTTATTTAATTTTTTTCCATATTTTATAACATGATTTAAAAAAAAGTATTGTTAAGATTTTCTAATTTAGGTCAAAATATTATTGAAATACAAAACAAAATTTGTTTTTAATCATGATGTCCATAAAAGACCAATAAGTGACCACGAAAGCAGGAAGAGGGTCAAAATTGACAGGTCATGCTAAAATGTTTAAAACACATGATTTTTTTGAAGTGTTTAAAATGCTGGCTCCTTTTTTTATTAAAATAATCCTTTTTTAAAGTATTGTTAAGATTTTCTAATCTATTCGGTTATTAGATACAATTAAACATATTTTATAACATAATTTCTTTTAAAAGTATTGTTAAGATTTCCTAATTTAGGCCAAAATATTATTAAAAAACAAAACAAATTAAGATGACTATAAAATACTAAAAAAATGACCATGCAAGCAAAGAGAGTGTCAACATTGGAGGGTGATGCTGATACGATAATTTTGGCAGTTGAAGTTATTTGAAGGAAATTTAAAACATTTTGTTGATGTTCTCAAACTGAATTCTGATTCTATGAAATCGAAAAGTAAAGATGTTTTGAAGTATCTCTGATTTTTTTCACATCTAAAATTTACTTGGTGAATTTTGTTTGTTGAAATATTTTGTATGAAGGTTATTTGAATTGAAATGCTTGAGTGGTAACAAATTGGGAAAAGAAGGGAAATTTGTAGATACGTGTGAACGAAGGTGTCGCTGCAATAATGAATCGAAATCGCTTGTTTCAGATACTGCAGAGCAGATAACACTGACAGATCTCACGACCACCTGAAATGAAAAATGGTAGGTTTTATTAATTAAATGTTGATTGATTACGTAGGTAATAATACTAATTACATAGGACGTGTAAGTGGCGTTCTAAGACATCAACCTTGTTAGACTACTTTATTTTGGGTGAGTCCCCCCCCCCCCCCCACTCACCACTTGAGTGGCCCGATTCAGCCCATCTACGAACTTAGCGTTTCGATTGCCAGGAGAGATTTTTTTGCTCGAATTTGAACTTTTCACAGTACAACTTTTTTGAAAAATTCTATGGAGGGTTACAAGATTAGGTATACTAATTAGGTTGGAATGAGCTGATTTTTATGCAAAACACGATTTTTCGTGCTCTTTTCAGTTTTTTTGTTCAGTTAAGTTGTGTGAAACTGGTTTTTTCCAGTTTACCAGTTAATATTTGTGTCTTTAAATAAATGACATCCACTTAACGTTTTCAAATGATCTGAAATTTCACATTTGAGACATAAACGTTGCTACAATGTGGAAAAGGTCATAAATTGCAACGCCAAATGGAACAGAACTTTTTTTTATCAAAGAAAAATAACATTTAAAATAAAATGCAGAAAGCAAGGAGGGAAAGCTCCTGGTGGGAGATGGAAAAAGCTTGGAATGAGCTGGATTTGATCCAGACGGCAAACCTTTTCATCTAGTTCTGGGTTGAAATTAATTATATAAATCGTTTATTTACACATTTTACATAATACAGATATATTCACAAGTACAAATTATGAATGCAACGTTCGTTTGTTTAATATCTGAGCCTAAGGTCAGTGACCTGTCCAGGCTCGTTCTCTCCCAGCTCAGCCTGGGTGTGCGTACGTTCGGTAATGCATTTTAGTTTATAATAATCATAATTATTATAAGAATTATTCTTATATATTACTTCCGAAGTATCCTACTTTTAAGAAAATAAAAGGTAATTATACCTACTTAACGTCTAGCGAAGGTCGTTGTGGTAGTACATTTCTGTTATTCAAATTTTACATATAGGGATATTGGATTTTTGTGGGTCATTATGAATTCAAAATTTAAATTTAAGGATGATGGATTTTGCATATGAGCTGGATTTGTGCTATATCCCTTCGTCAGGGTGTGAAGGACCCTCTAAACTTTCAAAATATGCAAAAAAGTTGATTTCAGAAAATATGGAATGAGCTGGTTTTGATAGCAAACGACGTATGTCATATAATGTTTGGTGTCTTTTGGCAGTGGATTCCGGGTGGTCTAAAACGGATTTTGGTGTAAAATCTTTTCGGAAATTTGAGTTTAAAAAAATTTGGACCGAGAATAGTAGCTTCTTTTTATTTCGAAAATTCTCTAAAAGCAAAATCTCTTTGAAAAAAATCAAGTTGTCCATGTACAATTAGAATTAATTCCCGATACGCTCTACATGCAATGAAAAGAATTATCTTTGTCTGTCAAATTCAATCTGTATGTCCATATAAGTTAGGTGAGGTTACGATGACTCATGACTAAAGACCGGATTTCTATGCAGCATAGATGCCCTGAATATGCAGTAAAAACTAAGGAAATATGCGACAAATATGCATTAAAAAATATTGTAAAATTCGAGAAATTAAGTTCAGTACTTGGAAAAAAACCGCTCTACGAGTAAGTTTCAATAAGGACTGATCTGAATGAAATTCTCATTTCGTAAAAATATTTTGTAATTGCTGCTTCTACAGAACATTATTTGTTTGACTATTTACAACTTTTTGCAACATTCACACTATTCGTGCATAACAAAATCTCACAACCGGTGACAACGACTACTCATGTTACTTTCACCATATTATTATTTTGAAGAAACACGAGTAGGAATATCCACAGTTGGAAATGAGTATCTTTCAACTTTTCTGTACACCAACGTCTTTCAATTATAATCAAACTTACCTAGCTCAAATTCTACTACGATGGCTTAATTCTACTTCGTGGTACAACTTACAAATAGAACACAACAGTTTTTAAATAATTTTCTATATTTTTCATCTTCTTAGAGATTTGTCAATCTTTCGTACCTAATTAATATTTACAAAAAAAAAAACACCTTTCAAGGTTTTCTTGAATGACGTTGTGATGACGGTCCGAGAGAATGTATTAGTAGATGGAAAATTGCTTAAAATAACCGGGTAAGAATTCTCCGCCAGTTCACTGGGTACATCCTCTCCCATTAAAATCTTGTTAACGTTCATAAATGTTTCTAGACCATTATTTTTCTGTAAGAGTGTGGACCACTTCTCTTGTAATTTCATCCCATTTGTACCAGGAATTGCCTGCATTTTTGCGGAGCATTCCTCGATCACCTCCAAACTTAGTCTCAACTCAACACCACCTTTAACCTAGTTAGAATCAATCGTATGAACGACAAGTGGGCTTTGATGAAGGCTAAGTGGGCGGAAAACGCTGGGATTTCCAACCAAATCCAAGACTTTTTTAGATTAATATTATTTTTTTGTATTTAAGTTATAAGGGTTTGTAAAGGGACATGTAAGAGTAGCAGATGGATCCATCCCGAGTTCTGCCCGACCGGTTCAGGTAACAGAGGTAGATGGACCAACAGCTAGTTATCTATAAAATATGCAGCATTACTATTTTTTCCCCGAATATGCAAGAATATGCAGCAACAGTCCGAAAATGCAAAAACATACAGAATTAAATTCAAACTGGAGCATCTATGTACAGAAGGCAACTCGGATAAAGGAAGAATTTGCGCTCGCCTTACATGAAGCGAAATGGATAAGCAATTGCATAGAAATCCGTTCTTTACTCATCCGCCCTGAGGCGTTTGATGGTTAGTAATTGAGATGTGACAAAAATTGTACCTGTGACGCTAATTGATCATTGGAGGTGGGCGACCCAGCTCTGGTCATCGGCATCCTTGTGGTGGAGGATGATGACGCAAAAACCGTTGTTTGCAACGGCGGTCAATTCAGGCGTTTTCTTGACGGCGAAACAAAGAGGCGGCTTGTAGCTCGGGACAAGAGGCCGAGGGAGAGCGCGAGCTTGGAAGCGGTCGATGTAGTGCATGATCCCGAGGTCGATGAGACGGACTTTGAGGGCGAAGACGGCGGCGGAATTGTCGATGGAGCGGATCCTCGCGCGGAACCATCCTCCGGCGTACGGCACCAAGCAGGAGGCTCCAGGGTGGAGGTGGTGGTTGGAGAACTTCTTGCTGAAAGCGGCTATTCCGGGGAGGCATTTGACCATGTTATCAAGTTCGTTCAACCAGGCGACAGGAGTGACGATGAGGTGGCAGAGAGACTCGTGAATGACCACCACAGGGAAAGGGCTGCTCGGAGCTGTCATTATGTAGTCGTCAACTTTCATCGCTAAATTAGCCATACAACTGACATTGAGTCGTTCCTCATGCGGAAACAACTCACCAGCCTTCCTGCTCCAGTCACGTACCATGCGATCTACAACAGTACCCATTATGCTCCAGCAGTTATTATAACTATAATAGTCAGTAATGAATTCAACGATCCAGATGCTATGACGTACCACATAGTTAAAACTCAAAAAGACTACGTTTCCTTTGAAAATCGCAGGAGGTTGCTGCCGCAGAAACTTGACTTCCAACACTAAAGACGGCAAGCTCAGGAACCGCCCAGGAATCAGTTTAATACGGTCAACGTACATCTTCCTTATGATACCTTCGTCGTAGAAATTAAGTTTGGCTTTCGCAGAATCAACCCGACTCATCAAACGCACCCGGTTCCAAATCCCTTTGAAGAACACCGTGTAGCTCTCTCCTAGCTCCAAGTTTACTGCAGACTGAGCGTGCTCTTTAGCAAAAAACTCTTCCATGGTCCTCGCTAGTTTGGTTCTTGCTTCGATCCACGATTCAGGGATCACGAAGATCCTTTGGAATTTCTGAGGCCACCCGTAGCAACCGACGATTATAACTTTGGTAGGCACTTTGTATAGTAGAGGTTCGAATACGATATCCGAATTAGTCGAGTCTATGAGCGGGACAGTTTCGGGGTAGTTGAAATAATAGGAGCGACTTGGCACTTGTAATGTAGCAGCCACCATGATGGAATGCAAGGGTGCGGCCATGGACATTGCAGAATTACACTCCTTACCTGTACCAGGACGTTTCGGGCGTATTTCCTTTCAGACGAGCTTGGTGATCTGCTGAGATGTCTGACGCAGTGCAGTTTCAAGACGTGGAGTCCAAACTTGAGTAATTCACTCCTGAAATTGAAACAAACTTGAAATCAACAACACAGCGACACAGTCTTCACGAAAGTCTGAAACGTTATGAACGAAGTGTCCCTGGGATACGCCCTCTTCCAAAGCAAAACTCGTTCTCATTGGCCAGAGGGCGTGACGTCACAAACGCCTCAGAACCACCAACCAATCAGAATACTCCTTTCACCTCAAAGATCCTATGTACCACAACTACGTAACATTACGATTCAATAACCACATCACCTCACCAATAAACCGTAATATTCTGTACTAAAATGAATAAAAAAATAAAAATTTTGATTGAACCGCAAATTCGAATATTTACCAGTGAGATGAAGGGAGTTTTGTTGCTACGCAGACTTCCCTTCGAGTTTGACGTAGGAACGGAACTAGCGGTGGAATGTGCTGATTCAGCTCCGTTTAGAGCTCAAGCCGCCGTCTCACACGACCCACAGATAAGACCCAGACCAGAGTTACAGTATTAGGCAGCATTATAATAATAGATCGAAATAAAATAGTAGAAATACGTTTAAACCTAAGTTGTTCTTAATTAGATAGTGTATCATGACATGATTGTATGATAGATTGCATGAAATGATTGTATGATAGATAATAGATACATATACATTGTATCTACATGGGTAAATAACTACAGACTAATACACAAGTTGCAAGTTGTAGTTGAATATCATTCAATTTCAGTTCTTCTAAATTGGCTTTAATAAGTTGTAAATTCAATAGTACTGGCACATGCACCAAAAACACAATACTTTATGACATTGTATTGTTAGTAAAATTTGTATTGTGATTATCTGCCAATAAAATAAATAAATACTTTACAACTTGATCAGTGATAAATAAAGAAACGTGTCCTTAAATGTGCACTTAAATGAACAGGAAGAATATGGACACAACAAATTACAGATAAAATAAAATACCTACGTTTTAAAAATTGAATGTCACCTGGAAAACTGTGATTTTTAGGTACGAGATGTTGAAGTTGTAATGGTTTGTTGAATTTCCCTTGCTTCTTGTGTTTTTGGTTCGACCGCTCTGGGGATAGGTAGGTATGTGAAAGCAGACCAGGCTATCCCTCTGGGTCGGGCGTAATTGCTTAACCTCCCCGGGTTACAGGGGTAACTCAGCAAACCATTCATCACAAAGTACCTGCGACCTAATGTTGGACAAGCAACCAGGATGTCCCTTACCAAGTGCTCCACCAACCATGATGTAATTTACCAAATTCTCCACCTGCCATGGTGGCTCATAGAGTAATTTACCAAGTACTCCACCAGCTAACATGTTGACCCATAATGTAATTTATTGAATACTAAACCACCCAACTTCCAACACCTCAAAAATCTCGATTTGGCGGAATTCATCGTAGTATTTGAGACAAAAAATGTGACTAAGGTGACAACAAATTGACTAAGTTCATTCAATTCACATACATACTTTATTATCAAGTTCCTAAAACTTACACAAATTAGATATAATACCGTCGTTTTAAAAATTGATTTTCACCTGGAAAACTGTGATTTTATGATCGAGATGTAGAATCCACGTTGAAATCAACGTAGACGTCAAATTTAATAGCAGTGATTATAATGAGTTTGTATGAGGGTGGATTTTGAGAGATCGAGCGCTGCTGGTGACCACCTCGATTTGGCTGAAAGAGATATGAAATGTTTGAATGAATAAAACAACAACTGTAATTGCTCCAAAATAATTTTTGTAGTGTACAATTATTGTAGTGTAACAACACTTCGAATGGGGATTTTGACTAAGGGTAGTACTCATAGTTCTCCCTCAAGTGTGGGTGTGGCATTCAAGGGCCGATGCACACTTACTGCTATTATTCGTCGTTGAAGGTTGAGTGTATTCTCAAGACTACTTCAAGGGTACCTACACTCAGCTCTAATTCAGCAGGAAATTAATTGTAGTTTACCGTCATTCGCCATCTTCTGAACTTTCTTCGGAGTCACTTTCATCCTCATCGGGGGACTGCAACAGCTTCTTGGCATCTCTATAAGTCATCTGAAAATGAGTAGAATTAGGACGTGTTTATTTTTACATTTATTTGTTCAACTTACAGTATTACAATAATCTACGTTAGGCTAATATTTTATTAATAATTTTATTAGTACATAAGTACAAATAAGTACTACACATGTGTTAGAGTTACTGCCCAGTGACAGTCCCTATAATAGGACGTATGAATTGAATATTAAGGACGTATGAATGAAATATTAAGGACGTATGAATTAAATATTAAGGAGATATAATCTATACAACTAAATTTAAAGACAATTTTCGTGTTTCTTGGGTATTTTCGAAAGATTTCACTACAGTTATTCGTTTCGCGTGAAATGGAGTCGAACCATGGCGGTTTTGAATTTGGTGTATGTCTGTCCTTCAATCACGCAAAACGGCTCAATGGATCGAACCCTTATACCGTATTTAGATGTTTCCGTGATCGGAGAAGGACATAGGGGGTTCACTTCCGGATCCGATGCATAGGGGTGGGGGTTTATATGGAAGCCGATATATGAAAATCTTAAATTCTTCCTTCCCGTGAGACAGATGAATATTATTTTTGGTATTTGAGATTATAAGGGTTTGTAAAGGGATATGTAAAAGGTATAATCCGTAAAGCGACATGTAAGAGTGGCAGATGGATCCATCCCGAGTTCTGCCCGTCCAGGACAGGTAACAGAGGTAGATGGACACACCCCGAGTTCGGCCCGTCCACGACGGGCCCGACAGCTAGTAAATAATAACATTATTGAGTAATTGTTGTCTCGAGGTTGAATTTACCTTTCTTGGGAGTATTTCAGCAAGAAAATTCAGTTTGGGATCCGAATTGACGAGTTCCGCTATTCCCTTATAGTCTAAGATCTTCTTCGAATTACACCGCTCAAGCCCTTCTTCGCTCATGTACTGAAAAGTGAAAAGGAAGTTGTATAAATGTAGGTACATAATTCTAGATTCAATGCGAGTAACAATCCTGCTATCACTTGATGTAGCTAGATATCGATTTAGAGAGCTTGAAACAAGAACACTGTCGAGACCAGGGCATACCGCTAGAGGGATAGAATACTCTCCCAGAGGTATGGCAAAAAAATTTAAAAAACCAGAAAGGAGTTGGAGATTGGACCCCCTAAACCCACCCCCTGGCCATGTCCCTGTAAGAATAATTAAAACGTATAAAAATGATTGGAGGGAACTCAACGATTATAAAAGCAGTAGTAGAGCCCTCTTCTGTTTCATTGTAGGTACGTAACTTACTCGGGCCCTACAGCCCCAATAGTCGGAAAAATTACATCTCAATCACCCGGAAGAAAATCATGAGAAAATGTTGAAAATCTTACTTTTACAGCTAGTAAAGTTTTCTGCGTTTTTCTGAAAACGGCGTTTTCTCGGGTTTTCTACCTCAGTGTGGTAAGGACCTTGTTGTGATGAATACTATAGGAGAACAAAATTCCAGGAGGGCAAGACGAGACCAAATCTAGTAGTTAATAGTAGTTGTGGGGAACCACTATATTCGATAATATCTACTAAGAGCAGCACACCAACAAAAACCCCTGTCCGGTTTTTTCCCAAGACAGGTCAACTACCCCTTCACACAGTCATTCCCTTTGAAAGGGAGGATGGGTAGGAATCCCTACATAACATCGACCAGCCATAAGCAACTATGACAGTCTGGTAGAAGCTCTTGGTACGACCCTACTCATATTCAAGCCATCTCATTCAACCCCACAACCGTTCCTAAAAGTTAGCCTAGTTTATCAAATTCAGCTCTATACGAATTAAGTGAACGGTGTGTGCAGATACAAGTGTTCTGGTAACGACCACCAACTTATTTCACATCCTCTCTCTTTACCTCTCCTCTAGTAGTGCAGATATCCATATCTGGTAAAATTTGGAATATTGCACCTTTTCCTACGATCTGAAGTGCGGGGCTTAAATACCCTCGGTAGCACAGATCTTCCCTCACGCTATCTCGAAACCGTCCTCCAATTTACTGAACCAAAAATCCAGCTAGCAGCTTCCTCGGAAGAAAACTTTTAAATAGTGAGGTACCATACTGCATCACAGAAAGTAGGCCCTCACAGTGGCCAATTGACTACATGTCATGTAGAATTGGATTTGGAACCATGGAGGCCCACTGTAGTATGCCAAGTGTTCCATCAACCAACCATGGAGTCCCATAATGTAATATACCAAGCCATTCAACAGGCGGCCCATAATGTAGTTTACTAAGTGGCTCACGACCAACTAGGGTAGGTAGGTCAAAATGTAGTATACCTACCAAGTGCTCCACCAGCCAACCAAACTGACCCATAATGTAAATTCACTAGTTCATCAGTACCTACCTCAATAATCACGATTTGGAGCAATTCTCTGGCAAAAACATAACTTCAGTTCTTGCGGCTCTGAATCACTAAACTCGCAGTTAGTACCTTTTTCATGCCTGCTCCATGGTTAATACACCGGATTGAAGTTACTCTCAGAACATGAAGCCTTAGATTCCATTAGCCACTTTCTAGACGAAATTCTGAATTTTGATCATTTAATCACGTCTCCCCTCCCAATCTTCTGGCTTTTCGCTCTTCGTGACAGTCAAGAAAGTCTGTATGTAGGTAGTATATTTGAAACCTGGAAATTCCGAGGGTTACGCATGGGTTAATGGCAGAGTTGGAGAGTAATTAAATACACCTGCAATGTAGAAAAACTACAAAATGATGAAGATTAATCTTTTGAAAGCAACAATTACCGAAGATAAATGGAACCTTTCACAATTACAAGTTACTGTAATAGTAATTGCAATTACTTGCCCCAATAAATTAATTGTCGTTGGGATCTACAATTACAATTGAATGGGTGAGTTTAAAAAGGTTAAGATTCCAAAAATAGAAAAACCGAGGTAAAGGCGCCATTGTTTAGATATTAATATATTGCCAAGCTCGATGCATGAGCGAAAGAAGGGTATCAATCCAACTGCTCCCCAACGTCGTTTACAGCAGTTGGATTGTTACCCTTCTTTCGCTCATGCATCGAGCTTGGAAATATCTGAACAGTGCCGCCTTTACCTCGGTTTTTCAATTTTTGGAATCTTAACCTTTATAAACATACCCATTCAATTACTTTTAGAGCCCTTCAATTGCAATTACAATAGCATGTACCAATTGTAATTTTGGTACAAACCCGATTAAAATTAGAGCTTTAAAAACTTGCTTCGTGAAATTCGTTTGAATATATCAAAGTTGAAATGGTTTTCAAAGTTCTACTACCCCAAAGCACCATAAGGAGATATGACACTATTGCAGCCATCATCATATTATGATCATGGGATACGTCGGTTCGCCGTAGGAGCCCCTCAGTTAATCCTTTGCCTAGTCTGCTTAAGGCGTATAAGTCCTAAGGAGGCTACATGCCAAATTTCAAGTTCCTACCACCAAGAAACGTCAAATTTTTTGTATCACGCCAATTTTGGAACGACCCCCAGCCATAAGACATATCCATGTCTACACTATTTTATGCGTTTATTCATTTTGGCATTCCCTTATCTTCATTAGTCTTAAAACTTAACAATAGGTAGTAATATGCCGACGAAGAAAACCATTAGATTTTTAAAGCGTGAGAAAGCAATTAATTGTGCGTTTGAAATTAGCATTAATATAACAATCGAGTATTTGCTTTCTATTAATCGAACCTCGATTATTCAATACCGATTAAGTGGTCACATCGATTAATCATTTGATGTTATAATCGATTATTGGGTTCCGATGTTGCATCCCTAATTGAGGGGCTCAGAGCACAAGGGGTATAAGTGACATTTTCACTGAAATCGAGTCAAGTTGTGAAGTGTATACCTAAAGACTATATAAATCTAGTATCCAAGTATTGAAGAGACCGAAAAAATGATAGGCCAGATTTTCATCCACAAAGAAAAGCCCCTGAACGAAAGATCTAAAATGTTTGGAGCACAATAGATATAACGTACTTATAACCCTTGAGCTACAAACATTTGGCGAAACAAGATTGGAGCACAAAAAGTTTAAAAGCACTTGGATCCTTACTACTTCAACCCGTGTCCAATGTGTAATTAACCCTGTGGGACAAACTAGAAACCATTATCGAGCAAGGTGAACCTGACTCTCAAGAATTGAGTCACTGGAATCCGTAGAATGGAGATGTATCATTTTGAAAAAAGTGCACCGTGAACACTGTTCTACAAAAATGGCTTCAGCAATACTGTAGAATTTTCCCAAGTAAATATGAAGGGTCCCCGAAGGGAAAATCATATTGTGATAAGACTTCCCCCTCTCAGCATTAATGAAGACAGGCCGAAAATAAAGTACCCGAAATACAAAAAACGTCTAGACCTTCTCAAATTGATTCCACTAGTTCACCATGAATGTTACACTTGCTTGCTGCATGAGGAAAACTCACAACAGAGGCGAAGACACCCATGTCTTGATGAAGTTCCTGCTGATGAGCCAGATAATATTTACGACAGTACTATTATTTTTAAGATCACAAAGGGTGTAAGTGCAACCACAGACTACTATTAACTGTAGAAAACTATTGATGCGACATGCGTTATGATGTGAATTAAAACGTTATGCCCTCAGAAGAACCTCCATAATACTATACCTAATGCCATTTTCATTCCATGCGAATTGCCATGGTAGTTAAACTTTAACAACGTTTATCTCAGAATGAACAAAATGTCACTTATATGACAAAATGTCACTTATACCCCGATAGTAGAGTTCTGTGCCGACCCAAGATATCCATGGTTTACCCTACTACTACTATACCAAAACGCATAGTATTCGTTCGGCTTGTTATTGAAGCAGAATCAAAATACTCTCTGGAGGAACCTGTGGTCACTTTGAGTACAGGAGGCGCCTTTGATGTTAGGACAACATCATCATCAGGCCGTCGAGAGAAAATATTCTACTGTCAATAAGCAGTGTCAGTGACAACGGATTACCCCGGTAGCTAACCTGACTCTAAAAAAATTCATATGGAAAATTGGTTCACCTGAACGAAAATTTCAGTGCATTTGGATACGGTGAAGATGGCTTCAGGTCCTATACTGTCGACATTAGGCGAACTCTTCATTATAGTTCTAATACGGCTGAGGGGTAACCGGGTCGAAGCGTCTCCTTGCTTTTTGGCTGACATCTTTTCAAGTTTTCTTTGCTGATATCCCTGAAACACACGATATTTTTAGTTAGTTTGGACATCAGAAGTGGGTAGATCAAAGTAGTTCAAACATCAGAAGTTTGTACATCAAACCGAGATTCTCATTGAATCAATGTGAACAAAATGTAAGAGACAAATCATTTTTAAACAATTTGGTGAATCATTTCGTGAATCAAAATTCAAGTTCTACCTAGAGCTATGTAGGGAGGAGTGTACGTCTTATCCAAATACCCTAAGTGAAAATTTAATCTTACCACCATTTCAATTAGGGTAATTTATATGTTAATTTTAAATAACTTGAAAGTTTCAAGTTGAAACCCTTCAGCCGTCCAGTAAAATTCGACCTGTAAGGGAGGAGGGTGTACTTCAAATGACCTAGGGGAAAATGGAAATCGTTCTAAAACCCTAAGAAAGTCTTGGAAACGTGTAATCTGAGTTTGTAACCCTCCAGGGGTTGAGCTCAACTTTTGGTGCCCCGAAAACGTCGAAATTTTCGGACTTCATTTAGTTTTTCGCTTTCAACTCCTAAATGCATCCTAGCGATAACCTTACCAACATACAAATTGAAGAGCATTAAATTCTGCGTCAATTGACCCCTCCCCTTCCCCCCAACTCAAAATGATCGTTTTATAAATTCAGCATATGAGTACGATTACAATTGGTCAAATTTTAAAATGTAGGAGATCCGTTACATTTTCTACAACATTGATTCCGAGAGTGCTTTGATAAGATTAGTACTTTTGATGCTAAAGGCGACAGAAAGTCACGAAATGGTACATTTTAGCCGATATGGGAAAAATGGTCGTTTTTCAGCCGTCGATTACTACCCTATAAATTAGTCCAATTTTGAAATTGAGGGGTCAATCGACGCAGAATTTAATGCTCTTTAATTTTTCTCTTGGTAAGGTTTATGGTAGGATGCGCTGTTTAGGAGTTATACGCGAAAAACTAAAGAAAGCTAAAAAATTTCAACGTTTTCGGGGCACCAAACGCTCAACCCCTTGAGAGGTTCAAATTCGGATTGCTCGTTTTCAAGATTATCTTATGGTTTTAGAACGATCTCCAGCTGCCCAGGTCACTTTACTGGACTATTGGGCTCCGCTCCTCATCTGTTTTGTTTCCAATTTCTTGTGAATGTCAATAATCAGTTATTAATTATTCACTTTTACACGCGTTTATAGGCAACAAAAGGCGTAATTGAAGCCAAAATAGAGCTGTGTAACGGTAACTATGAATGGTACGTCCATTTCAACAGCTCTGATTCATATTTGGCTCCAGTTCTACTTGGAAGAAAACCATTAACTGGATGGTAGGGCTTCAATCCTACATGGGCTCCATAGAACAGTTTCTGATTATAGCTTCATATGGTCAGCGAACAATAAACCATGAACAGCCCTTCCGAACCATCGAAAAGAAGCCCTTAAAACAAATCCAGTGCATCAAGATACAGGAACCCTTTAGTCCCTGACTGAAGATGCTCTGTCCCTCAAATAACACTCATCAGATGATTATTAGAAAGGTTATCTAAAGAACAGGTGTTCCCAATCTTCACCCAGTCATTAAGCGTAGGAGTTAATATTCAATAAATAGGACTCGATTACAAAATGCTCAAACATTCACGACGAATCAACTCGAATAGAGAACCAAAATCTCTATTGAGACTAATAAAAAATCGGTTGAGCCGGTTGGTCGTGGCATTTGAACGGATTTACGAGTGTGGACTCACTTGTTGGTAGTCAATAGTGAAAGATTATCCAGCGATACTTGCCAAACCCGATAGTGAAAACATCGTACATTTTGGCAACCAAGCAGAACGTCTGTTAAGGGAATACATTTGTACATGCTGATACACCGCTATACCGTAATCATTACATTACTGAAAAACTAAACGTGTGGAATCGTTGAGAATCGATGAGAATCTTAAAAGGCAGTCGAATTCACAATCTCCACAATCAAACGCACTTGTTGACACTACAAATAAATCAGCGTTCTGTCACATGCGAACGGGCTTAAAACCTACGATTTCCACGAGACGTTACGTTCAATACGCAAACAAAATAATGAGAAGAAAACAATCTTACTGAGCGACCATATAAAGAAATTAGTTGAGTTTACAGAATCAGCTATCGACATCCAAGAAAACATGCACAGGGATCCGTGGCGCGGAAAATGATAAGGTTTTCCACAAAACAGTTATACACCAGCGGGTGATAACAAAAAACCTTCTTCATTTTAATGTGTGGATGGATCATGGAACAGTCACCCGTATTTGTCATTATCTTTGAATCCTGATTGTTCTGGTACATTTTACATGTGTACCTCTAATTTAGATTTTAATTTCAAACGTACAAGTTGTTAAAGGCGTAATCAATTTCAGGTAAGTCATCAACTGAAGTTCAGCGGGTGGTGGTGACTCGAGTTTGTGTGGCAACACTGGGTTGGCCATCTTGGCTTATTTTCCTTTTCAGGTAGCCCTCGTGACAGATTCCGGAATATCGCCATGGTACGGGTTATGTTTTCTCAATATTTATCCGAATTTATCTCACCAATCCCTCAGTGAACTGTGCCGAATCATTAAATTACACATTTACATTTTCAGGGTATCGATATCAATCACAAGTACGACCGTAAAGTCCGCCGCAAGAAGCCCAAGTCCGACGATGTCTACTTGGCACTTCTCGTCAAAGTGAGTACATTCCGCACGTCCAAGTATTTCAGAATTTATTTATTGAATTGCGACGGGTCCCTCTCGGAAGTCGATGTTGATTTGAAACGAGCAATATTTTATTTCTTAGGAGCCGTCGGGTCGATTCAATCGTAGTGTGTTTTGTTGGTATCGAGAAAGTTGTGCATAACTAACCTAATAGTCGTGGTCTAGTTTTGGTGGACATGTCTACATAGTCTACAGACTATTCAATATTTGGACCACATTCGGAACATTGTCGGGTTATAAATGAAATCTGAGCGTTATCGGTTGAGTATACGATATTGTGGTGATATTTGAGCTTTGGTTAGGTTTATAGCATTCGTTGTGTAGTTTGTTATGAAATGATCTAACTAGTTTATTCACTATCAAGTACATCTAATACATCATCCTACGTGTACATGCCAAGCTTTTTTGATCAACTTGGCTTGTCGAAGCCTCGTGTCTGTAATGTATGAACCACAACGGAGTCTCACTAAATCGATTACTAGACCCTGATCTTTTCGGCCAATCTCACTTGAAATTCACGTACTTAGATACATCTCGTGTGCCCTGTAAACTACTCCAGAATCGATGTTTCGTTAAACGTGTTGAGCTCATGTTTGTAATTAATTGTATTTCATTTAAATAAGCCAACAAATAACCCTCAATAACGACAAAACTGTGTTTGCGTCTACCATAATATGGTTTTAAGAGGGATTTCGTGTGCAAGAGGTGATATCATCACCTCTTGCACACGTAATCCCTCTCACTCGTATCTTTCTGGGCGTATGGAATCTGTGTTCCTTACTATTTATACGCAGACGACACGCAAATCTACTAACACAGTCATACTGATGCCACCTATCTCTCTAACTCAATTGCTTCAATCAACAAAATTTGTTGATTTAATGGTGTATCTATCAGCAATGGGTTAGTAATAAACCCCTCCAAGGGCCACTCAATCATCATTTTCAATCGTTCCATCCCAACTTCCTCTCTCTTTCCCATTCTTGTGGTTAATTCACCCATTCTTTACCACCAGTCAGTTAAGAGCCTCGGGCTGATCATAAACTCTACCTTAACTTATAACAATCATACTGCTAAAATCTCGAAATCAGATTGTTCATCTCTTTGCTAACTCAAACTCTTAGCTTACTGAACTCCTTTTCATATCACTCTTAAATCATTCCAGTCGCTTATTCTTCCCCACTTTAGTTACTGCTCTATCCTCTTCATTTGGTCCCTTGATTTACTCTACTACTTTCAACAGTTGTATTAATTATGTTTTCTGCCTCAAATTATACGCCCGTGTATCATTGTACGCGAATCGGCTTTTAGGGCTATAATTGAATTTTTGCCCTTCAGACTCTCTCTGATGCCCTCCAGGCTCTTCTCGTGCCCATCTTGCTAGTTTTTAGTCATGTTGTATAGGTTTTATTGTATATTGGTATGCGAGGTGGGACTAAAACTGGCCAATGTACCAATAAAGTATTATTATTTTTATTATGAAAAAAATAGTAAATGAATAGGTGTAACATCTAAACATTACTACAGCTTGAACATGGTTTAGTAGCTCATAGAAGAGTGATTTAGTTGGTACTTATCTTGACATGGATATGTCTTTAGGTCTGGGGGTCATTCTGAAATCTGTGACGAAAAAAATGCAACGTATTTTGGTGCTGTGTGAAGGCTCTGTTTGGAAGTTGGCTGAACATTCTCGCCTTCAAGATCAGACCACTGTTAAGGGTAGTTCAGAGGGAGGGTGAAGTACGATAAAATGTATAACTACCTTGCTTGTCGATCTATCGACTTGAAATTTGGACCACAGCTTCCATAGGATGATTTATGTATAGCCTAAGAGGTTTAATTGTCCTTTATGTACGATACTTGAAGTTTATATTGTTTTTATACTTATTGTGGGGGAATCAACTAAAATGAAATGAATATTAACTTAATTAAATCCACAACTCACGACTGAGCCCAAAACTCGGAGGAGCCTTAAACCTCTCAATTGTCTGTTGATTTGGTTCACCTACTCATTCAAAACACGCAATTTTTGTACTGTTCACAGCTGTACAGGTTCTTGGCACGAAGGACGAACGCCAAATTCAACAGGATCGTCCTCAGGCGTCTCTTCATGTCGAGGATCCACCGGCCGCCGATCTCCCTCGCCAGGATCACGAGGTTCATGAAGAAGTCCAAGCGCGACGGGAAGCTCGCCGTTGTTGTCGGCTCGATCACCGACGACAAGAGGATCTGGGACCTTCCCAAACTTGACGTTCGTATTGACTCCTCGTTAAATCATTGGGTGTTCTGTACTATTGCCCCCTCCATTTTCAATACTCGATAACTTCGTAAGGTTTTGAGGACGTTCCTGAAACTACATTCCACGTACTATAGTCGATGGTACAATCATTGACCATTTGTCCGAATACATTTAATATTGGACGGATGAACATGGGGACAATAATTTCTGCCGTCCTAAGAAAGTCCTGACTCCATTTTTGAGCTTTTCGAGGTTAGGACATATTCCTATAGATTTGGACGATATCTATCGATTGGACAAGTTTAGAAAGCCCTAACTCGATCAGAAGTGCTTGAAAATCAACGCTGTAACGGCAGTTCTAACTTCAACGGTATAGAAAATACTCAGCAATTCACAAAACCTCGTTTTACCCAAAACTATCAAAATGGAGAAGGACTTCCTTCCTTATGGCGGCAGATTGGTTTGACGTGGTGAATTCTTCATTATTGCCCCCCTCCTCGTCCATTGCCGTAAACAACTAAATTTAGTTGTTTTGCATTTATGATCCTTCTGAAGAAAATATTAAATTTGTATTCCTACTAAACCTTTATAAAACAGAAAAAGCAATCATCCTTTCGACAATGGCATAATGCCGCCTATCGGGTTGGCGATTTGTAATATCTTGATACGTGATAGAGATTTAAAAATAATACATCATGTTATAATGTAAGCAGGACTTTTCTCAACTTTTTTCTGGCTGGCAGCCAACCTGGTACGTCGACTCACGAATATTATCACAATCATCTTGATTATTATTCGATTCTCCATAAACTTGCTTTTTATGGACGTCTATTACCGAATGAAACTAATTTAGCCTATTACTATGTTACTGTAAGCCTCTACCAGGGGGACATGGCCACACCATCCTGGGACTGGAGCTTGGTTCACTCATGTGGCAATGGGATCATAACCTTCTCTTACATTAACACTGTTTTCCCGAGTCGTTTCTTACTTCTAATTTGTGTTGCTTGCTTGAATCATTTTTGAGTTTTCTTATCGTCAATTTTACAATACAATACTCAAAATGTTGAAGTCCAATATGGCCGAACAGCCCAACTGGAGAGGTGTGCGCAGTAATATCTGCTCTGATATGGATTTCTATATTGTATCCATGTTTGCGTTTGCCAATGGCATTGCAGAAAGCTTTGCCGTACCAGATTTCCGACGGGAAATACGTCTCTATGCGACTTAGCTTGAGATTGAATTAAAAACATCGATTCACCATCTTTGGAAATACTGATTCTCCATTTTTATAGGATGCAAAACATCGAGTAACCTCTTATAAACGACTGTACATGTCATAAAATTTATAATATTCAAAGTCATAATATTTGATTTGTGTTAGTTCTCATTTTGCTCGTTTTTCAGGTGTGCGCTCTCCGCGTGACTGAAGGCGCCAGAGCGAGGATTCTGAAGGCCGGCGGAAGCATCATCACTTTCGACGAGTTGGCGCGTATCTCGCCCACCGGAAAGAACACTGTTCTCATGCAAGGTACGCATTTGTATTCAATTCGCCAACTTAGTTAGATTTGATCTTCAACTCGATGTGTGGTTACTCTCCGCAATACCTGAAGTTAGAGAATTGCAACAGAGAGGGTTCATCCAAAATTTGCTCTAATTTCAACAATTTAGATCAAGCCCAAAATTTCCACACAAAATCATTTTTTTAATGTCAGTACACAATTTAACGAACATTCCATGTCTGTATGTTGACTAGTTATTGAAGTATGAATTTTGGTTTATTTTCTTCGATAATGAACCATTGAGACCGCCCAAGAAAAAAATCCCTTCCCCCAAAATTTGAGGGTACGGGAACCAAATTGTGCTGTACGAAATTTGGTTTCCGGGTTTGGACCACATCCACGATGATCCTTGAAACTTTTCATAACCCTGTGTCAAGGGGTCCAAAATAAGTTGTTCCCACATGGACCAACGGGGCCGAGCGGGAGGAATGCCGTTTATGGTAGTTCATAATAATAATTAATCTGACTTATAATTTACTGATCTAGACAGAATGGGGATCTGCACTAAGAAGACAATAAACGTATCTTTTAACGTAAACCCTTACATTTTGAGGGGGGTAATTTTTTCATGGGCGATTCCAATGGTTTATCATGAAAGATAATGAACCAAAATAAGGTGATATTCGGAATCAGCTATAAAATTTACATACGTTAGGCACCTTCGGAAGGCGTTTGAGCTACAATGAATAAACTTCCACAAAAGTGTAACCAAAACAAGAAGTTTGCAGGATTGTTGAAAGTTTTGTATAACCGATTTGTTATTTTGTTCGTCGCTGGTATTTATGGATGTCTATACTTCTTCATCTTGTGATGGATATGACAGGGAGCTCCTGACCGTACAATATAAAGCCCCGGCCAGATTACTTTGCCACTCTTGACGATATTCACCTCTCGAAAAGCTCAGCTTTATTGTCCCTTATCGAGGATCAACTTAAAACATCTGCAGATCGGAACCGAATAGGTCCAGCTCCACAATATGGCAGTAGGTAGCAGCACTGCTTAATCAGACATTTAGGAGGTAATGCAATGTACAACTAAACTAGTGGGACTTTAGTGGTAGATCGGTCATTGCTGCGTAATAAACAGTACCTTCGCTCGCTAACCGGTCATTAGCGATAGGTTTAATCAGCGATCAAATGCAATTGATAAACCGGCCCTAAATCTTTTTCTCCTGATTTTGATTGTGAAACATTTTCGAAATCGCTCAATATTTCGACATATTTCATCATTTTTGTTTGGTTTCATTTTCGACAGGACGAAGGAAAGCCAGAGAAGCCGAGCGTCACTTCGGACCCGCTCCCGGTGCTCCTCGCTCTCACACCAAACCCTACGTGTTGTCCAAGGGAAGGAAATTCGAAAGGGCTCGAGGTCGCAGGAAGTCTTGCGGATACAAGAAGTAGAAATGTTCTTGTTATCATACTTTTACTACTCTCACTCCTCAAATAAAATAAAAAAAAGTTTTATTTACAACTCGAACTCTCAATTTATTAACCTTTTTTGCTGTACGGCTCACAATGTTTCCTGTTTTGAGATAGAGAGAGTGAATATGGCAACCCCCGCCTAAAAATTTGAGGGTTTACGATTCCAAAAATCGAACAAAATCCGTCCGCACGAGGCACTTCGCCCAGTTAGCGTTGAGCAAAAGTTACGAAATTTGTTTCACGGATTTGGATAAGTCTCACGATGATCCTTGAAACTTTTCAAAACCCCCGCTCAATTGAGGGTTCCAAATGAATTTTGAAACTCAGTTCAAGTTCGAACAAGTCCAAGGCCCAGTTGTGCTACAATTACGAAATTTGGTTTACAAATTCGGAGTACTATCACGATGATCCTTGAAAATTTTCATAACCCTAGGTCAAGAGGAAGGGGTACTAAACGAATTTCGGATTAAATTAAAGAATTGAATGTAGATGTTGAGCTAAAGACTTGAAATTTTAAAAATGGTTCGCAAAGGGTTTTTCCAACCAAATTCTGGAGTCATACCTCGCTGATAGAATACAATGATGAGTATAATCAACTGAGGAAATTATATGCAGGAGTTCCACAAGGCAGTGTCCTTGGCCCCATACTACGAGTATATTTCGAGGGTCTCACGGCAACTTCCCACATCGTCATTTTTGGCCAAAATGAGTTATGCATACCATTCGAAGCGTTTATTTTACTGAATCACTCAGTAAACATTGGCAGATGGTTTTTTGGCTCTGCTGAAAAGTTGCCGTAAAGACGGTGTGGGAAGTTGCTGTGAGACCCTCGATTTACTGCACACAAGAGACCTACCACAACCACTGAAAACACTTACAGCAACTTTTGCTGATGACACTGCTATTATTGTAGTTGGAAACTCTGCAGAAGAAGCCTCCTGTAAACTAACGACTGCTGTCAGTAATGTAGGGATGGCGGTTTGTAGGAAAAAAACGTTTTTTTCCAACACAGGTTTAACTTACCGGTTAAAACCGGGTTTCGGTTTTCAACATGAATAATGTTTTTGCGGTGGCCTACCAGAATTGAAAAGCGTAACGAAGTTTAAGTCACGAAATTATGTCACGAAGATTAATGATTTTCACGTACAACCGAGCCGTTTCTAGGGAAATGAAACTTCTTTAGTTTTCAACGGACAAAAATCGTTCTCCATTCGTTGGAAAGCCTTTAATTTATGCATAAATTATATACTGCCAAAACCGCTGTAAATATCGGAGAAGCTGAGATACAGCCCTGAGTAAATAAAAAAACTAATAAATTTTCCGCACATTTCTTAATATTTTCCATACAGACAAAGAAAAGGGATAAGGAAAAGGGGAAACGGGACGCAAAAACATTATTCATGTTTTGCATAGCAAATACCTCGTTCTATACAAAGTATAGAAGAGAAAAGATCCGGGGGGTCCAGGGGGGCTTGCCCCCCTGGCGAGGCGCGAAGCGCCGAGTTTTCTTTTAAATAACAGTAGGTAGTTTTCTTTACATAAAAATTGTTTTATGATAAAATACGTTTTTTATTCACTAATAGAAATAGTAAAGTAACCAACCATTTCAGGTTGAATGTTCATCCAACTGCCTTTTTTGTTTTGCGTCGTGGACGTCATTGGCTGTGCTCCTTAGGAGTTAATTAGGAATTCTATTAACTAGGAGCTAATTAGGAATTCTATTACTTTTAGAATGAGATACATTATTTTGAAAAATGCATTTTTCAGCAGGAAAATTGTTCCAGTTTTATTTCTTTAAAAACCCGGTTATTGGGAGCAAATAAACGGTTTTCGGTTTAAACCGGTAGGTTTTTCCCATCCCTACAATAATGTCCTAAGCTGGACTAAGCAATGGAGGATGAAGTTGAAATCTATCCCTATAAACTTCACTTTCGGCTCACTTGTGTCGAGTGATGTGTAGTGGATATCTATAGACCACAAAAAGCGCTATACTGTATTAGAAAAACGTAGCTAAATGTTGTAATACAGTAACTGTTGTAACATGAATAAATAATTTTTTAAAAAGCCGCTGTCAGGTGCAACACTGTCACACATCAGGCATGAAAGAAGGAAGAAGTCCTGTAGAAGGTATGATGATTCAGGAAGAAAAACAGTATCGTTCAAATTGTGTGTATTTAGAGGACACTAGTTAAAATCCAGGAATGATAATTTTTCTGTTTAACACCAACTTATTTAATTTTGAGAGGATATAAATAACTAACTAAAAAAACACGGAAAAGCATCTTCACACACTGTGCCATCTTCGTACAAAAATTAACATCCTGGCACGTGGTGATGAGGGATAATGGAGCAGTTTGAAACTCGTAACAAGGAACACCTTGGGAATTTTACTAAATTGAACGTAACATGTAGGAGTGTTTAAAATGATTGATTAACGGGGTTAATACTAGGAATATTTTCGATACAATACTGTTGTGCAGCAGCGAGTACTAGTGCTACAATAAATTATTAGGTTAGTTATAAAGTGAAATCATTTCAACTTAATTATAAGGGGGTTCTTACATGAGATTTATAATGTCCAAACATGTTGGGGAAGTTTACGATTGTACGTTTGGAAAAGTGATTGACTTCAGAAAAATTGGATGATTCACGAAAAAACTCTGATTTTCGTGGGGGTTGTTACGTCGACTAGGACCAGCTGAACCAGGATTTGGCGACGGAGGCCGGCGTATGAGGTGACGTCGGCGGTGTGTCGGATGGCGTCCCGAATTTGGAGCCGGGAGTCGACGGTTGAGCGGCCGTCGGTCCCAATTTGTCGTTGGTTTCCTCGTGAGCGGATTTCTCGTACGAGCGGACGTCCTCCATCGTCATGTCGACCCACGAGTCGATCCAAGCGAAGGCCTGTTTGTGACCGACCAGGAGGATCTCGCGGATCGACGACTGGATGAGCTCTTCGGCTCGGGTCTGGAGGCCCCAGATTTCGAAAGATGCTTGAACTACCTGAACAGTCAAACAATACCATATAAAATAACTACGTGGAAGGTGATTTCAGTACATATGAGTAAGAATATTTAAGAAAAGCAACCCCGATACCATGACCCCCTTGGATTCCCATGAAATCTTTTTGCAAATTGTCCACCTTGGTAGAGGGCCAAAAACCATAGGACAGATCTCTAAAAAAAATTATTGGCAGAGTTATTAAAATATGAAGATTGCTGAAGTTTAAGTTAGGGGTGATTACAGTGATTTTGGGTACTTCTTACAACGAAGCCAAATGTCGTGGGATTCGGTCGCAGTTTGGTTTTTTTGAAACAAAAGTGACCTAGGAACTCGATTCTGCCCCGGACCGAAAGCCCTAGTTATAACCATGAATTTGGATGATTTCAGTAGAATTTACCTAAAAAGTCCCAAATCTTGGGGGAACGGTAAAAAAAATTTTTTTTTTCGTTTGGGATAGGTATTTTTCGAAAGAAAAAGTCCAAAAAATCCTCATGCAGCATGGCTATAAGAGCGAATTTTCGAAGAAATAATTGGTTTCATGTAAAATGTCTTCACTAAAGAACATGATGTCCATGAAGAACATCCCAAGTATCAACCACGTTTCTTCATCTTCAAAGTGATCTAGTTTGAGAACGGAATAAGATAATAATATTATTATAGCAATTGTGACCTCACCGTCGTTTTCAGCGTTGAAATTTCCAAAAGCTGAGGGGGGTTTTGTGGAGTTTTCGGGTGGGAGGGGAGGTTCACTCATAAATTCCAAAAATTAAGCGGTCTATCAAGTGACACCTCATGATAAAGGTTTTTACCCGCTGAATAAGATGGTTAAGTCAGACTTTCTGTATCTTATTCCGCTCTCAAACTGGAGCACTTTGAAGATGAAGAAACGTGGTTGATACTTGAGATGTTCTCCATGGACATCATGTTCTTTTAGACATTTTAGTCATTTTCTGAGACATTTTACATAAAACCAATTATTTTTTCGAAAATTCTCTCTTATAGCCATGCTGCATGACTTTGGGTTTTGAATATGTACTCCTGATGGTAGTTCTGAGTAAAACAAGGGGTTTCTGTGGGTGATAATGTTAATACAAGGCCATGATGGTCACTGATACCACAAAATATTTTCTTGCTGTATGGCCCCAGTTATAAGGCCATGACGGTCACTGTCACCACACAATGACAATATAAGGCCATGATGGTCACTGATACCACACAATGACAATATAAGGACATGATGGTCACTGGTACCACAAAATTCCTTCTTCCTGTATGAACCTCAGTGGTAATGGTGGTCACTGATACCACACAATACTTCTTGCTGTTCGAGCCCCTGGATCTACTGGTTTTCCTTGCTGTTTGTCACTTCCTTCCTTGCCACATCGGAATAGCAATTTCCCACTAAATGGTAACACTGTCGTGACGAGCTCAAATATGTCAAGGGCTGCACCTCTAAACTTCGAAAAACTTACTACTTAGTACAGTAAATTTTGGACTAACACTTGTTTTTTCACAAAGTGATGACAAATAAAGGAAAACCAGTAATGAAAGGAGAATACCTTGTACGAACACATGATCGGAGTGACGGTTGATCGCCACTCCTCCGTCAGAGGGCCTCGTCCGGTTTTTTTGGATTTGAAATATTTCAAATCCTCCTCTTCTTTGTAGTGTTTCGCCGATACTTCGTCGTAAACGATGTCAACGTGATCGACGACCCGAGTTTTCAGGACTTCCATACTCAGGTTCAACGCGTTCTCGGTCGTTCCCCCGTTGTTCTCGTACGTGGTTTGTATCGTAACGCAGAACTTTGGAAGGAATGAGCAAGTGTATTCCGTCAATGTGTACGGGTAGTAGTTCCACGCCTTTTCTGTGATGTAGAAGACGCTCGGCAAAACTGCTTGGAGCCAGTATGGGAGCCGCCCGTTCAGATGAATCCTGAAGAGGAAACAAGAATAATTTGGTGATTCTGTACAGTAGGTAGTATATTACAGTAATGAGAACTATACAGACTAATTATAAACCCTCATGAAAAATGAAAACCCCCGATTATATTCAAACACATTTAAATCAATTTGACAGTGCACTAACCGTTTTTCGGTAAACTGGCCTTTTCCGTGCTGAGGATCTTCGCACTCTTTGTTTTCTACGATCTCCACGCCGTTTCCGGACTCTGTCTGTTCCAGACTGTGACGAGCTATCATGTACAGCTGCCCAATTCTGTACTCTTCCACAGAAAGAGGCATACAAATTCTGTACTCTTTCAATAAAACCATTGCGACTTGAAGGTGTTTTCGACGAGATGGACAGACGGTATGTCGATATTTGATAACAATACACGAGAAATTACTGTGAAGTGATTACAGTAATCTTGAGTGCATTATATGAACGGACAACACGAACTCTCCTTGGACCAAAAACGATTTGACAAAGTGCAGATCGACGGCCCCACGGCAGACCTACGAATAACGGTACTGTTTATAATCAACACACCCGACAACAAATCAGCAATTTGAAGTTTTCGCGATTTCATAGAACAGCATAAAACGTTAACATTGCGACATTCGAAGGCTACCGTAGAATGGAAAACTGTTGAAATTGCCCGGCAGTCGAATGAAATATGCTGATAACAACATGAGATCTTTCCCTGAAAAGATTTTGCAAAAAGGAACCTCACACACTGTTATCGATTCTCTTATCAGAGAATCGATAAGATATCAGTTCCGGAGACAATAATCAAAGGAAACACACACACACAAGATATCATTTTCGGGGCTGATGGGGACGTCGACATACGTGGAGGTCCTCCACTGGAGGAAGAACTTTCAGGTCCGTTTCAAAGGTACAGGGTAATCCACTCGTAGATGCAAAAAAGTTGTAAAAATACAAAAAGTAAGTAAAACTACATAAAAATGGATAACCCAGGGTTTGATAACCAACAAGTGCATGTTGAGCCGGAGACGATACTGTCAAATTGTATTTCCTGTCAAATGGTATTATTTTAAGTCAATTTTGAGAATAAAACCCCACTAAATCCCCTATTTTCCAAAATCCGACTAACTTTTTGAGATATATCCTCATATAATGCAAACTAACCCACTTCCTGGAGTCTGGTACCCTATTCTACCTCTCATTATTTGAAACCCGCCGTCCTCATTCTGATTCTTTCCACCTTAGCCAATCCCAAAGGCAGTTGTCACTCTCCCAGCGAGTTTTGGGACGAGTCGTCCAGATCGACCTTTCAATTTGCAGTCTGTGTTGTACTGATGATGGTGTAACAGCCGAAACCTGTCTTCAGTGTATCATTTATCCTTGTGGCAATGGACTTTATCGTCTTTTATTTCCTATCAGTGTAATGGCTTGCTGAGTTACCCTTGCTTCCCGTCTTTTTGATTCCACCGTTTAGAGGGTACCTGCTCTGTGAAAGCAGTCCAGGATATGCCTCTGGGTGGTCGTAATTGCGTAACCTCCTTGGGAACAAGGTGACACTCAGCAAACCATTCATCACATTAAGACTGATAGATATAGCTACAATATTTTGGTTCTATATTCAAATATTACGTATTTGTTTCGCTAATTCTACTATGTAACGTAGTCCCCCTGTTCCCGGGGGGTTAGGCAGTACACCCACCCAGAGGGGTATGCGGTCTGTGTTTCCACAGCCGTCCAACCCCAGAGTGGTCAAACAAAAACATCGGGAACAGGGAGTCAGCAAACCATCAAACCACACCTGGTATGCCAGGCTGTTGTTGATAGAAGAAAGGGAGAGTGAATGTAGTATGGAGTTCCAATCCACGAAGAACAACTGGAAAACTCCAAGGTATGGTTAACATCCATCGTAATGGTACTACTGCAAATTACTACTTGTGAAGAACTATGCTCCTACAAGCATGGATATTGGCAGGGGTGTCATAGAAATTTGAAATGCCCAATGAAATGTAGAAGATTGTAGGAGAGAAAGAAATTGAACAATGCCAATATAAAAGCTTATACGCAAAATGGGTGTGATCCCCCTTCCGGAAAAGCTCCGCGAAAAAATTGCAAAAAAATAGTGGAGACGGTACCGAGGCCAAGCCAGCACATACCTACCAACCACGCTCTGCTAGGTACCATATAATGTATGGTTTGCTGAGTGCCCCTATTCTCGGGGAGTTAGGCAATACGCCCACCCTGATTGTTCTTACTCCTTAAATTGATGAAATTTGAGCCCCCAACGCTCAAATTTGCAGAATCCCTCATTTCAACTGTATTTCTAATAAAAACCATTCACAGAACAGAGAGAAACCCTCATTCAATGCACTCCCTGGACCCCGTGACGGTATAATAAATGTACGGCCAATCAATTCCAACAAAGAAAATGTTTATTAAGATAAATATGTTCAGTTTGTACAAGATCATTTCTGAAATCACATGAAAAATAAAAACAAAAGTTGAAACGATCACCTCTTTGTACCATTCATGAAACACCACAATATACACTATCTGTCCTCTTTCTTTAAACGATAGAATAAAAAGTTTTGATATATATTTCCAAGGTAAATCACCTACAATGAACTCCTTTTTTAATGCCACTGAACGAAACCAGTAATGGAAAAGAGAATAAGTATTTACAAGTAACATCGTAACGATTATTTTTTCAAAATAAAATCAACATCTCAAAATAACATTATTTAAATATTTCATTAAACAATTCTCTACAAAATAAATTCAACTGGTAATTGAACAAAAATCCATATAATGAAAACTTAACTGCTAACAATACATATTTATATTTGTTTACAGGTTTTATTTAGTATATTGAATATTGTTTAGAGGACCAATTTTCAATCGGGAACCCTCGTTTCGTTTTCAGCCTTCAGTCAGTTCTAAAATTCTTTTTCGATAAAAAAATGCACTTAACAAGTCCAAAATAAATAAGAAATGTGGTAGATGACGCTAATTTGGTCTTTCTGCACTTTTAGTAACCAATCCATCTCCGATTGTAGTACGCCTTTTTTTTACGGTTTACGGCGTTTTTTACGGTAAAATTAAATCAATTGCACGATCTGAACGTGAAAAAACACGTTCAATATTTATATTTTAATAGAACACCTCGTTTTGGCGGTCATTGTCGAAACAAGATGGCCGCCCTGAAGATGACGAGGAATCAAAACGAGAAATTCAAACACCAAAGTGCAGAAAAATTTAGAACACTCAACAGCCTTCGTCTTTGTAAACAAACAACAGCAGAACGGATGGTAAATTTTCTCATACTAATCTTTCACACCAGTTATTGACTCATTTTCAGTCTTACAACCCAAATCTAGAAACCGCAACAATTCGCAAATTTACCTATATATACGAGAAGAAAAAAAAAACACGAATTTGTCAGGCACTATCTCTTCACTTCCAAATTTCTTTACACCTAAACCTACAGTAATCAGTAACATTTTATTGTTTAAACCAAAAACAATGTCAAACAGGTAATAATAATATTATTAAGTGAGGAACAAACGTTTCAAAATGATTAAAACGTGTACATTTTGCAGCAATCAACACATTGAACTCATTTTTGAAATTTTTGCTGGCTAAAACAGTTTTGGTTATCAATTTACACTCATGTAGTTGATTTGAGACAAAGTAGTGGAGGTTCACGATGTTAATTCAGTTGTTAAGTTCCCTCGTTAAAATACCACAAATCAACAGCTGTGTTTTGTAAATTAAAAATTACGTACGTCATTAGCCTTCGGTACAAAGCATAATACCCACATGAACGGTACACCCAAATGAGTAGTGAAAATAAACAGCATCTAAGAAAACGATAATAATAAAACATCTACAAGTCGAAAGATATTCAACGGCTAATATTAAAATATACACGAAATCCTTTATTCCAATGTACAATCGCAGCTTTAGCCTACTTTAACCAGTAGTTCATATTACCAAAAGCTGACTAAACTGAATAAAATTAACAAAAAACTTTGGTAATCATGAAAATGTCATGTGCACGATATATGGTTAAATTGCAAACAAACAACAAGTGGTAGTAATAAAACGTGTGATAAAGTAGGCTAAAGTTGAAAAATATATAATTTGGTCAGTTTATTCTTTTTATTAATACTAACAATAAAAACATGTATCCAACATTGTACTCTGGACTGTATGTACAGATTTGAAATCGACGAACAAATTTCGTTTATAAAAACAGAATAAATACATAATATAAAGTAATTTCAATGGAGTGCCACCACTTGCGGTGGTGTTGCAACGGGAAGGTATTGGGTAGTTGTCGAATAACTTCTTTCTGTTTTAATCCCAGGAATAAGGGGTTGAGTGGTATTGTGGTGGTTAGTGAGACTTAGAGGCTGAATAACTGCAGCTACATAGCAAGAAGGTATTTTGGGGCTTCATGGCTTTATAACTGGGGCTATTGCAGAGGGAAGGTGCAATGTACTGTTTATTATGGACCTTCGTGACTTAATAACTGGGACTAGTACGACACGAAGGTACTGATTGAGGGGCCTTCGTGACTTTAGGAGTGGGGCTATTACAGTAAGAAGGTATTGTGTACACCCAACGCCTCCTTCCAGGTGTATGTTTTCTACTCTGTTGCAGGAGTAGGATATAACACTCGTGAAAAACCACAGTGATTCGAAAACAACACCCACGTGCGAGCTACAGTGAAATAAAAAGGCGGTGTTACAGAAATATAATTGTTTACCTAAATGTAAAACTAAATCATACGTCAGAGCTTTGGTGTTAGGAGACAATTATTATTTGATCTATAGGAGGCAAAAGTGGACTGTGAGGCTATCTCAGCTGTTGAAGTTGGTACGCGTGTTCTTCTGTGGGCAGTTGCAGTTCGACCGTCGGATCTTCAAAGTGAAGTTCGTCGACGGGTTGAAGCGGTTCAATGCACAAGTGATCTGAAGGTTCCTCGTAGACAATTTGTTGAGATGGGACTTCAAACTCCTCGGACTGACTGCACACCGGCTGCCTGATGATTTGTACCTGTGAAATACAACGAATGTTGTGAAATTGAAAAGAACACGGAAATATGAGTTTAAACATGAAAACTTCAACTTAATGTTAGAATTCAGGGCAGTGTCGCCCCGACTGCGCCTCGCAGCTCAATGTACGCCCTAGTTCCCTAGTTCAGGCCAAAATTCCTGTTAGTCGTGTCGTGCAGGCGCAAAAATCATGTAATTCTAACCGGATGTTGGTTCAACGAATATCCTTTGTGGCAAACAAATACTTCGATGACGAGACGACTCTAGCTTCACTTTTTCGAAAATGAGTTATTTATATCATTGGATGCAGAACGAGCAGATATTTGTAATGGTAGATCGAAACAAGCAAAAACCACCTTCGTCAGAAAGTAAAACCGCCTGCAAGTTTCAGCGTGCAGGGAAAAAACCATCTATGTCAAGCGGTACAGGGAAAGAACCATTTTTGTCGTCGATTTATGCGACAGGTGGCAGTGCTGTCAAATCACAGTTTCTCTGTCCCATTTCGTGGAACCTACAAACTCTCGGACACCTACAGAATTTCGAGGAATTGTGGCTAACTCTAGGACTAAGCCATCCCCCTTTCGATGTTGTAATTGTTGAAAAGGAACTGGTTTTTGATTGGAAAACCTTCCTGGAGGAAAATTACTATGTAAAGAAGTGCCCTTTCAAGATCCAAGAACTGAAAGCAGTGCAAGTCAAATCTATTGAGAGCAGATTTTCATACAATGGCCAAGTTGTCAGCAGCGTTATTGGAAAACTTGGCGACCAATCCGAATTTGAGACCAGGGGAATTCCATCTACCCTGGCTTTCTTACGAAGGTAATTATTTCGAACATGCTTAAATTCCTCAAATTCCCACCTTCTTATTTTGTATGATATGGCCAAAAATGGTTTTTGAATGCTTTAACGGGTTTACTTACTCCCAATCTCCAAGGCCAAATACAAAGACATAATGAGCCTTCTCAAGTTATGCGGGCCAAAGGCAGTGACGTTTTTGAGAAAACTACCGCACGAATAATAAATTCTTGTAAATTCTGTAAATAAACGTGGTTAAAAGATTCTAAACAAAAATTCATGTGGCTTAGTGTGTACCTAGTAGGTACCGATGGTTCTTGTCTATTACACATGACATAGATGGTTTTTTCACTGCCCCAATCGAGTTTTCCTTATCTGTTGGAAACCTCCTGGTAAGAGTCACGCGAATTCACACTGAATATGCCCCTGATTGTTTCCTGTGGGCGGAACCCAGAGCGAGCCCAGGGCACCAATCATAGAAACCCGGAGAAAACCTGCCCCTACCCGGGGCAAACCTGGGGCTCCTCAGGAAACGAAGCAATTGTTTAGTTGTACTGAAACTGTCATGTTTCGACACGCTTTCTTTATTTTGATAAGTGACAAGAGGTCAGATTTGTAAAGAGAGAAGAAAAACGTCTTAATGATTCCCTGTAATCTAAGAGAAGCGAGCCTGTCACAGTGTTACCTGTGCCACAAGGCACTCATGTGTTAGCATGTGGAGACAAAGTTAAAACGTATATTACCCCACATTCAATCACTTACTGAAAGATTTGAACGGAGAGAAAGTTTCAATTCTAATTTTGCTAGACGAGGTCAGGCCTTTGCTGGTCCGTTTCTGAACTGTCGGAACAGTAAAAGAATGTCAGAGAAAATTAGGTTGAAACAAAAACTAATATGGAGCCAACTTCAGGCGAAGCCGTGCCTGACAACTACATGTCGATCCCAAGTAAATGCACAGTAGTGTACAAGTATTATCGACACGGCAGCGTAAGGCTTCAAATGAAGTTCTGATGGGGGGGACAACAGTGAAACTAAATCGTTGATGATAAAGGCTTTAGTGCCCAAGAGCTGCCTGCAGCCTGTTGGTACATACAGTAAATTCACTCACCTCAGACTCCTTGACTCTGGATTCCCTTTCCTTCCACTGAGCTTTGTGCATGTCGAGGATCAACTGAACTGCGAAGTTCTTCATGCGATGCTGGGTATCGGGAGCTGACCAGTGAGTCTCTAGGACTTTGACTTCTGTACTCAGGAGGTTGGAAATTGTCGAGCGGATGCTGTGGTACATCATGCCTTTGGCACTTTCCGATGCCTAATGGGGATACAAACAAATGTTGAAAATGGGATTAAATGAACATTTCTCGCAAGGAAATTATTTATGAGATGAATTAAGGATTGGAGACCAATCCAACAGTCCTACATAACTGATGATGCTGTAGCGTAATCTCATAGTTGCCACTGGTTTCTTAAACGAAATTGGTCCAACCCATTCATTGGAGCAATGCGATGGAGAAGAGACAAATTGCAGAACTGCAATGATCATTTGGTACCTTTGTGAATGTGCTTCAGCATCAATAAAGCTCTTTGAATTAGCGTCACTAGTTACTCCCAAACCAGTATCTCTCCTCAATCGTGTGAACCCAGTTTCAGTATGCTGTAGCACCCTCCTCACCATACCAACATCAAACAGACTTTACAGTTTTGCCTTTTCCACAACTCCCTAAGCTTGGCACTGGCTACCTCCCCACAAGTGACCTGCTGCGATGCACACAATTGGATTATGTTAAAACATCCAAGAGCCTTGAGGTGCTGGTCCAGGATTGCTTATCGTCGGATCTGCCGGTGTTGTGCCAAGGCTGTATATCAGCTCAGGCGAATGGCTGTCGACTTGCCTTTGCAGGTCCTTAAGCAACTCGTCCTGAGTCTTGTTACGCCACATTTTGACTATGCCTCAGCCGCGCCGTGTGACCGTACAGGAGAGGAAACGGACCGTCTACAGAAGGCCTAAAATGCTGCTCTGCGATTCGCACTGTGACTACGCCTGGATGAGCACGATATTCCCTACCACAAGCGTCTCGGCTGGTTGAGGATAAGAGAACAGAAGGTCCTTCAAGGTGCTCAAGTTTCACCAAGTTTCAAGTTACCACACATAAATACTGAAGTACGACCCATCACTACAGGTGCAGGTTGTATTTTGCAAAATAATTTGTACTCACCAACAAAGAAGTGCCAGCGAGAGACCGAGCAAGTGTATTGAGCTCGTGAGCGAGGTGAGATCGTCGGAGGACAACCCGAGTGACTAGACCGCACACTTCGGCTTCTGATGCCGACAAGGTACCGTTCCCCAGAAGCAACCAGCTCGTCTGTAAATGAATCAAAGTTTTACTTACAACCACAACAACGAATTGCCAACAATTTGTATTCCAACGTCAAAACTATTCTCAAGGCAAGTCAGGATGAAGGATATGCCGTCGATACCATTAGAGATTTCATCAGGCCACTCCCCGTTCCATTGGCTGTAATGATCAGCTATTAGAGGGTGGAGAAGTATGGGTGTCTTATAGATATTTTGCCGAATTCGATTTTCTGAATGTACATACGTATTTTGAACGTTAACCACCTAATTGTGGGGGGGGGGGGGTGGTAACTTTTTTCATCTTGGGCGATTCCAAAGGTTCATTATTGAAGACAATAAAACAAAAAGGTAAGTTCATTATGACTTTGTTACCTATAATATATTATGTTGTTGGGAACTTTATGAATAGTAAGTAAGAAACCGTAAAAGCAGCTTTCAAAGACTTGTGTGACCGAAGTTGTAGCCGCTTCCTTCAGTGAAATAATGAGCAAATACCGAAAAAAGTTCAAAAATTTAGTGGTTTTTTTTTTGGCTATAACTCCAGTTGCACAGATCATTGGAAGCTGCTTGTTTATATTATGAACAAATCATACTGACATGATCCTTTGCAAGTACGAATGCACATTTTGACTGGACTAGAAGGGCAGCTGGGTACAATGTTGTAGCTCATGCCATTTTCATAATATTATATAACCTCACCTTTCTCCTTCCGATGATATGGGGAAGGGTGTGAGTTGCCGCTGCCTCAGGAAGGTAACCTAACTGTGTGTAAGGTGTGGAAAAAGAAGCAGTTTCGTCTGCCAACACGAAGTCGCAGTACGCAAGGAGAACGACAGACAGACCGATCGCCTTCCCTGACACCGCCGTGCACACCAGTCGACTGCACGTGGCCAACTTGTGTGTCAGGTCTCTGAAAGAAAGATATAACCAACAATTGAACTTCCAAGTTTCTTCAGAAACGTAAAGATCAACACGTTCTAGTGTTGCCAGTCCATGCACCCTGTTTGAACTGGCAACACTATGAACTTCATGCACTCCCTGCGGGCCAAGGTTGTGAACTGAACTAAAAAGATAACCACGCACAACTGTGTATAACCTCCCGAAGTTTCATTCATTCGGTTGTTTGTTTTCTCTGGCGCTCGGAATTTGGCATTTCTTTGTTAATGTTGCATATTTTAGAACATTCAAATACAGACGCTTGCAATAACATGAAGCTAGTAACGATTCGTTCAGCAGTTTTAGTGAAGATTACTGCCGTTTCCAGGAAAACCCACTCATCTGCAAACATTTCGACGCCCAAAAAATGTCTCTAGGTTTTTCAGCTGGCCCCTTCATTGCTCGACTCCAGTTTTGAGTTACGAATCAATTAAATATCGAAAACATCGATTCGCTTCGATTAATCGTAGTTAAATTGTTCTTCTCCTTCGATAATGTGAAGCACTCAGATTGCAGGCAAAACCACTTGAGCTGCTTTGCCTGCAAACTCTCTCAATTTCTGACGCATCGTTTTTTGGAAAAACCACTTGAGCCAAACTGGATATCACAGCTGGATACCATTGAGTCAAAATTGGTTTACAGAACAGCTGGTCCCGAGTTTCGAGTTAAGTAATTTGCACGAGAAACCACTTGGGTGTGAAGCGAAAAATCACTTGCTATGGAAAATCGCTTACCTGTGCGTTTCGAGGCAAAACCAATTGACACCGGATTTCGGTTGATAAGTGGTTTTGCCTGCAAATTGGATGACTTAAAATGTCGACAAGTGGCTGAAATTGACAAACACAAGTGGTTGTGCTTGCAAACTACCACAGATAAGTTGTTCTGCCACCAAATTAGACTGCAAATCCACAAGTGGTTTATACGATTTTTCACAAACTTTGACGGATTCGGAGATAATTGGTTTTACATTAATACGGCAGATTAGGCATTCATGAAGTGAAAAGTTTACCGATGAACTCTCCCTCACTCACCCCCCCCCCCCCCCACTTTTGGTTTATTCACTGGTGCATGAACTGCATGCTGAGCAGGAACGAACCTAATAAAATGAAATAACAGAATCAAATACGAACTTGATAGCAGTCGCAGTTTGAGTCGCCGCTTGACGCCTCTCGTCTTGGGTTTCAGCGCACAGGGAAAGAAGATCGATGCCGTTACAGTGGTTCACGTGATCCGTAGGGAGGACCTCGACGATATTTTGTCCCGATCTGAAAAGCAAATATCGCCTTATGTAACCTCACACGAATCAAAAATTGAGTCATACTTTCCAAAACACACACAAGACGGTTAGGATGAAGTTGATTTCATCGCACCGACGTTGGGGAGTGGAAAAACTTACTCGTCAACGATTATTTCCTCTTCGTATCCACTGATATGGCGAGCGAAAAATATAAAAAAGTTCCACAAATATTTAGCACACAATTTTGGTTATGGATCTGAGAACAATGAATTGAATGAACAGGGAATTCACAAGGTGCCAGGATTTTTCTACTACTGATTTCCAACCAGGAAAAACGTCGAGTGGGGTACAGGATCAACAGACCGTTTGGGGTTTCAAGACCAATGTGGTGAGCCAAATTTCGAGGACTCCAGTAACGTGCAAATGGTGTCATGACATGAATAATAATTGAAAATAGAATAACTCGAGTATGGATAGATAACACCAGAATCGTACCACATGTGGTCAACACATTCAGGATAAATGAACCAATATATAAACCGCATCAGGGAGATCTGAGAGTGTCATCATTCGACTCAGCGTGAAAAATTACCTCGAAAATGATTCAAAATTCACTAATTCCCAAAGGGTACATTTTCATAAAAAACCCAAGATTTAGCCCAAAAAACACGGTTTTTCGCATTAAAACCTCATGTTTTCTCTTAAATCAACAGCAAAAATACGTTTCATGATTCTGCTGTAAGAAAGAATTAGTAAGATTACCAAGCGTTTGAAGAACACGTGATTTTGAGATTTTGACAAAATTCACTTTTCAAACTCCATTTTCACTCCTCAGTCCCACCTAAAACAATTTGTTAGGTATTAAAGAGGCAGTACATTAAATGTCCTTGAATTTTAAACCGCTTCTTTCTTATCAACTCGATCCTTTTTCGAGAACCCCATGCAAAACGGCAAACGCTTTTTGGCAGATTCGTATTTTCTGTTGCCCCAGACGTACTGAATATAGCTGGCTAGTTATTGCTCCAACAGACTGATTGAAGCGAATTTGTAGGAACTAATGTAATTCGATAGTTTCTCTCATTACGAAACTTGATCCGTGAGCGTTTAAATTCAGAAGGCCTATTCGGTTTTGAGATCTCACCTGAAGGCTGGAGAGATGCGACCAGCGCAGAAATCGGGCGGGTGCTCCCTGTAATCGGGGTCGTTCTCAGAATCCGATATAGCGGCCATCGCTTCGTGGAGAGGCGGGAACACGAGGACGATGACCCTTGTATCCGATGAGGACTCGAGGTAGTTCAACGCCTGCGTCAACTCCGTCAGTACCTGAACGACAATAATCATGATAAGATGAGTCAAGAAAACTTAAGTCAACATTGGACGTCCTAGTCTCAGAACGCCGAGGTGGCAGTATAGAAACTGATACACGGAAGGTGAGTTCTCAGTTTATAAGGAGGCAATTTTTAACGTCCGTCGGCCCATCAAAACCATATTTAGTGCCAATGGATGAACAGCTAAAAGAAGAGATCAAACAAGTCCTTAAACCAGTCTGGACTTATGGAGCGCACTGGTGGGGCTGTACTGCTCTATCAAACCGAGAACTCATCCAATGATTTCAGAACAACGTGCTACGAAATGTTGTCAATGCACCATGGTATTTTCGGAATGAGCGACTTCATCATGAGCTTCAAATTGAGGCAATCAATTAGGCTATCAGCGGCAGACCGTGCGTCATCTTGATTGGCTCAGATCTCACGCCAACGAGGAACTTGTCAGTCTTTTGAGACAAGTGACGACTAAAATGGACCCAAACCACAAGAGCTTACGTGTGAAGCAGAGTCAAGTGACTCAGTTATCATAGTGAACGAAATTCAGTGACATTTTTACATTATTCACCAGTCTACTTGATCGAGCATTCCTCTCAAATATCTGAACAATGTCGGATCATAATCGCTCGACAATATTCTGTGAAGCGACTACAGCATACGACTTTACCGCGATATTCAAGTATAATTCGGTCACCTGGAGGTGAACTGTACTGCACATAATTTCCATTTCCCTCGATTTCGGGATACATATTTTAAAAGAAATGTTAGAGCTTTTAGTGACTCACCTTCACATTGAGGGAGTTGGGCAAGCGGCAAGTGGTGGGTTTGATGTACAGTCGAATGATTGCGTTCATCCTCTCAAGCCGGACGTCACTTCCCGGGACTGGCCCTTCGATAGACTGAGGTATACTCGTCATTTCCACGAGTTGACTCTCCGTTGGAGGAGATTCAGGCCGGTGGACACTGACTTCAGTCACATCGACTGGTAGAGGCGTACCTGGTGGACAGAATAGAACTGTTATACCACTGAAATGATGATGATAACATATTATGTATCTGTAACAGCATGTAATTGGACATGCAGAGCTACCAAGGCATCACATGGATCATATCAACTTCTTATAATAAAGACGCCACGTTGGTGGCTCTCGGATTAACCAAAAGCTGCTTCAAGTAGCTCTCACACCCTCAGCATTTTCCACACAGTCTCCAGGTCGGGATTTCTTTATTTTTGTGGAGACAACAAAACAATGTGGGGCTCTGCAGCTTTAGCACACTACAACCTACTCAAGCCTTGATCCACTCATCTCTTGTTGAAGTCGCACGTCCAATTTAACTTCTGGTACAACAATGTGATGTTTGCTGGACCAGACATTCATTGACAAGAACAACAAAAACACCACTAGATACAGAAGGTGAATTGTTGACTGGGTTTCACTAGATGAGCCAAAATAGCAGACATAAAACCCTATTAACGCGCTTTGCTTAGATTAAACATGGCCTGAGTGATTCTCATTCAAGCCCTTGAGCCAAGTGCTAGTTATTCATCGGAAATCATCAGAATCAGTCTTTTACCACCTGAACGCAAAGAGCATTAAACCAACAAGGAAGCATGACGCAGGAACAGCAACAGCTATTTGTTGATAATCTTCTTCACGCTTAGGTATTCTGTAACGGTATCGCTATCAAGAGATCAATAACGTTTCATGCGTCACAATCATCCACAACCTACTCAGAGTGCGTACAGAAGAAATTATCTTAGCTTAAGTGCTGCTGCTTAATTATCTAAGTTGCTGCGTCAGAGCAGCGTTGGACAGGAACTGCAAGCCCGAACTCTGCTTCTCCTTTTCAGAATAAACGATTACTTCAAATTTCATGTGAAAATATGTGACTTACGCGCAGGAAGGTCAATGGAGGAACTCGGTGGTGCATTTCCACCTTTCGATGTGGACTTGCTGAATAAGCTTCCAAGCTGGGAAATAGGTACGCCCGCCTTCAGCCTCGTCAACATATTCTCAGCGATGGTGCTGATATTCGCCTCCAATGGTTTAGACAGTCTCCTGTCTTCCAACTTCGGAAAAAAAAAAAACAAATTTCCAAGATGATAGGCCAAATTGGTTCACGTCCAGCTATCACCATCACTACCACATCCTCTAAATTAATAGAAACTCCACTATTCATTGATAGTCTTTGAGAAGTAAAACAGCTCTTAGAATGGTTTGTGGACTGACTCCGACTGTGTCCAGTAAAATATGGAAAGGACCTCGATGTGACCTGGGGCAAGCTGTAAACCGTTCTAAAACCTTTAAGGCCAGCAGGACGTACGTTGGAAGGTTTTTGAAGGGTATCTCAGAGTGTGATTAACTAAGAGTTTTGAAATAAATGTCTAAATTCGTCCGATTTTTGAAATTCATAAAATAAATTTTGTAAATTGTGGCTAATTTAAAAAAAATTAAAACAATGAGACGAGAGGGCCATTCCCTACGTCACTTCAAAGTCTAATTTCACCCCTTTTAGGTGTGATTTTACTGGGCTAACATGCGGATGCACTAAATAAGATTTTTCTTCTTTGCAAGTGTCGAAGAGCCATTGATGTGAATGTCTCATTGGCCTCAATGGCTCTTCAACACTTGCAAAGAAGCAACATCGAATTACATTTGGAATAATAACATTTCAATTATTGAGTACTGTATCAAAAACAATTACCTTAATGGATTTGACTGGGGCAGGATCATCAGGATCCTCATCCCCCGAGTCCCCCCAATCCTCCTCCACAAGACTCTTCCAGACGGGTTTGGTCGGACTCGCGTTGGCGGGTACCGGCGAGTCCAGACTGCTCACCAGATTCTGCGTCTTTGCCTTGAGAAGCTGTACAGTCTGCATGTTCAATTTGACGCCCGGCGCTTTGGGGGCTGGCTCAGCGTGGTTCTCCTAGAACAAATCAATCAATAGATTTTGGAGAGCGTAGCTTCGACTGGCTAATGGGCCAAACGTTACGGAGGTTTACGGATAAGCTACAATTCACAGAGAATCCTACTTGTGGCAATGCTGCTTTGAATTTCACGGCGAATTCCGACTGTAGCCGCTCCTTCAATCCATTTTTCTTGTCGACGATCAGGCGCTTGATTAGGGCGCCGTGGTGAGGTTGAAGGTTCAATTCCCGCACCTGCAATAACAATTGAAGCAATGAGTTTTCTGTTCACGGCGGGACTAAGTAAGAAGTACTCTTCCCAGAGGGCCTCCTCAGCTACTTGCACTCTGGGTGGGGGGGGGGGTGGAGAGAGAGAGAGAGAGATCGTAAGCTTTGAGCTGGGTATCTCCTTTAAAATCTTGTACTACAGTAGGTAGTACAGTTCTGATAACCACTAAATTTCTGCACATGATCCTCATAGAATTATTGCTATTTAAGGGTATAAATACTCGCCTTCATCTCTATGAGTTTTTCAGTCCTTTCAGAAATTGACGCTTTGGACGCAGCAGGCTGCGGAGTGCTCTGAGGCAGAGCCTCGATGAACGGCACAACATCTTGGCGAGGAGAGTCCTGAGGTAATTCCGAGTCTTGCGCACTCTGTGGGAGGAATTCGGTGGATGGAGACTCCTGTTGGAGCTCAGCCAGCGTCGCTGACAGGCTCGACAGGTCAGTCTTCGAAGGTGTGGTTTCAGAACTGGAGGGGGAGCGGTCCCTGTCGACGGACATCCGCCGAGGGCTGCTCCCCCGAGAGGAATACGAGCTCGACGATGAGTGACGTCTGGAACAAAAGTCCATGAATTACACGTCAACATGAATTTCACCCTATAAACACTTTTTCCAACAAAGGGTTTATTGAGAGCCTGTGAGAAAGGAAGCAAAGAATTAGTGAACAGAACGACAGCTTGGCCAGTTCACCAAACCAGCCAGTTCACGATTTATATGACTGCGTCGGAACTTTTGGTTATAGCATAAAACAAAATCTAACCTGATGATTTTCGACGCTTCCGCAGGCTGTTGGAATGAGAACTGCTGTGCTCCTGAAGGAGCCTCCCGCGGCATCTCCTCAGCAGCAGACTCACCTCCGACCGAGTCTACTGATGGTTTACGTTTATCCGACGTCCGCGTACTTCGATGAGAGCCAGCTGAACTGGTAGCAGCCAGGATGGCCTCCTTCACATCCTGAGCCTTCTTTTTCAATACTTTCTTCAGTCTAAAATGACAGAATAACGACTTTGAGGACTCCTCCAGCCACTTAAACTCTGCTATTTACAAATGTGTTCATTGTGATCATTAAAAACAGTATAGAAAACAGGCTGTAGAAGAGCACCTTGTTTTAGAGGATAGGCGAGACTTGCTCTCGGGATTGTCCCCCTTTTCAATGTCATACAGCATGTTAATGGCTCCTTCGTCCTGAAGAAGACGCGCCAACTCCCGGTTTGAGCGTTTTGCAGGAGGGCCATTACTGGCTGAAGCAGGGCTCGCCCTTTTCTTTGGTTTGGTTGGAGTTGGAGCTTCACCTGATTACCAGACGATTGTAGATTACAGATTTACAAGATGAGTTCAATAATATTATTTATGCTTCTTCAAGGAGGGTTCACCAGAATGTAGTTAATAGGCCTATATTCGCCGGAATTGGATAATTTTTACGGAGATAATTCTCGGAGTATCCATGGATTGCATGCGGTGAAAGTAACTCCTACGATTGGGAGGCTGTAGGGTCATAAGGAAAGGGCAGACTAACAATAGACACTAACAGTTTCTGCCAGAAAGGCGAAACGCAGTATATCCACAGAGTTAACTGGTCATTAAGTCAATTCATCTTAAACCAACAATTAAATACAGACAATCTTCTCTTTTACATACCTTTTTCTTGTTTGGTTTCTTTTTCTTGCTTGATCCCTTTCTCTTGTTTTATCTCATTTTCTTGTTTGATGACAGGTTTCTCATGCTTGATTGTCTTCTCCTGTTTTATGATCTTTTCTTGTTTAATAACCTTTTCTTGCTTGTTATTTTTCAACAGCTTGTTGACCTTCACCAACTTCATGTTCTTCGCCAACTTGATGTTCTTTACTTGCCTGATATTCTTCACCTGCTTGTTATTCTTCTCCAGCTTGGTTTTTTCTTGAGCAATCTTGACGGGGGTCTTGTCTCTCTTGAGGACCCTCACAGTCTTCTCTTGCTTTTCGGTCTTGACCTGCCGTACTCTTTTCAGACGCTCGCCTCCGTCGACATTGTTGTTGCTGTTCCTGGGCTTCCGCTCGGACTTTGTGGAGAACTCCATGAGCTGCTTCAGAGCCAGCTCTCTCTCCAGATCCGGGTCGATTTTGAGCTCAAGTTTGGGTCTCGGATTGCGGCCTGCAAACAGACATGGAACATTCAGATGCAAGAGGAAGCAATCAGCTCAAATGAGAACCCACTGATACTGCGACAAGTAGCTGCAAATCTCTCTGCAGAAACGAAACTAACAACCCAGGGCAGGAATCTTTGGAGAACAAACTCTAACCTACCCCAAGAGACTGCAATTACTTCAATCGAATATTTAAAGGTTGAGGATCGTTGAAAAGAAATGCACGCTCAAAAGCAGAATACTGCATGGACTCAGCACAGAGTGGAAGGGTAAAACTATCAAGCGTAGGTAAACATCCAGGAACCAAACCCACATATACCTGCCCTGTAACTACACTAGATATCAAGTTTTAGAGACTAAGAGAAAATTTCGAAGTAATAGTCAGGTGGCCCACAAGTTTGGATTATTAGGTCAAAACTTCGCCCAAGATGTCATGATGAACAACGGGAATTTATTATATAATCGTTATGTCGTGGCCTCAGGAGAGATCGTGATCACCGTCAGCCATCGAACTGTACGACAGAGAAAATTTGAAATTGGATGTATCGCATCTCTGAAGATCTAGGACACCATGAACTTCGGGTGTCTAGAAATGGAAGCAGGCCGAGCGAAATTTCATGTTTTTTCCTGTACGAAAATTGTCACTGGTTCAATCTTAATACCGGTGAGACAGTACAGTTCAATGATGGCTGACTCAGACCTTTTACTCACATCATCACGGGCCTTTAACCTGAACTTGTGTGGATAAACTCGTCATGAAATATGTTTTAGTTCGGATAAAACTCATAGTTTTGAGCACAATTTCGAAAAACAATCAGAGCAAACACAACTTGAAATTCGTTCAACGTACGAATAAATTCCGTAAAACAAACAAAAAATAAGGGAAGATGATGATGTTATACAATGAACACTTTTAATTTGATAAAGGGCCTATTGAGCAGGCGTATTTTTCCCCAATTTCGCACGTTTTTCATACTGCATGCCAGGACCTTTCGGTGATTCTTAAGAAGGTAATCTTATTTATAGTGAGGTTTCTGAAGGAATATCTTTTATTGTGGAAAATAAGCTTTTAAATAAATTATTTCTGAGGGACTTTTTAATGTAAAATCGTATGGATCAACGTTGTTCATAAGTATGTAGATACGTTATTATAGGTGTATTCAATGTGATTTGTTGGTCGGCTGACCCTCCAGTTTAGAGGGTCGCGTCAAAAATTCGCTCAAGAGGACATGATGAACTACGGGAATTTGTTATAATATAATAAATTATAATCGGTATGTCGGGGCCTCAGAAGAAATCGTGATCACCGTCGGCCATCGAACTGTACGACAGAGAAAATTTGAAATTGGATGTATCGCATCTCTGCAGATCTGGGACACCATGAACTCCGGGTGTCCAGAAATGGAAGCAGGCCGAGCGAAATTTCATGTATTTTTCTGTACGAAAATTGTCACTGGTTCAATCTTAATACCAGTGAGACAGTACAGTTCAATGATGGCTGACTCAGACCTTTTACTCACATCATCACGGGCCATTAACCTGAACTTGGGTGGGTAAACATGTCATTGCCATGAAATTTGAACAAGCTCGTTCGAATCTTCAGGAGTACTATTCAGGTTCAAAGTCAAATCCAGGTCCCATGAGCGAATTTTTGAACCATGTTCAAAATCTAGAAGTACCTGGCACTGTGACATAGCCTGGAGAAACACTGTGTTCTCCGAGTATAATCGACTTTGGGCCTTGAAATTTAAAATGTATGTGTTCATTGACCTTGTCGTTAAATTCTATACAAATTCAATTCTATACAACAAATTCAAGAGTGTTTTGATAGGACCAATACGTTTGATGCTACAGACGATAGAAAGTCGTCAAATGGTACGTATTAGCAAATATGTGGACAAATTGTGGTTTTGTCAACCGTCGATTACTAGGTACCCTATAAATTTGACCAATTTTAAAGTGAAGGGGTGGGGGAGGGGGTTTAATCGACACCAAATTTAATGCTCTTCTATGCTGACAGCATACGGTTAATATCATACCACTCAAAGGCGGATTTAAGCATAGGCGAGACAAATAGGGGCCCCACACCACTTTACAAAAATTACAACAACCCACACCAATTACAAAAATTACAACAACAAAAAAACTGGTTCTGGCTGAGAACAGCCCAAAACCTGCGGGGTCTTATGGACAACAATTCAAAAAACCTCAAGATTTTAAAGGATTCGCTCAAACAGAGTCAGCTGATGGTGTCTGTACTCGTGCAAGCCGCTAGTTGTCCACAACCAACTCCGAGAGGCCGCCGGGCACAACTTTTCCAAAAACACGAAATCCACTCACTTTTAGCGGTCTTGGGCTTCTGATCGTTGTCAGCGCCATCTTGGAGGATGAGAAGAAGGTCTTTGGCGTCCAAACACTTGTTATCGTCTCTCAGCTTCGGCAATTTGGGGGGCGAAGCGGTGTGAGGTAACGGGTTGGTCAGCCCTGGTAACCTGCGAATGCGGATGATTTGGAAAAATCAGAAAAACAAGATTTTAGCATCAATTCGTCAAAAATTTCTAGGGACGTTTTCACCAACGACACGAATTCACTGCTGTTGACACGAATCCGCCCTAATTTCGAAAAAAAGCCTTAAAATAAGAACATCACTATTTTAAGTTCAGACGAGGCTCCACTAAAATCTGCCGTTTTGTGATTCTACAGAGAAATTTGACAGTCACCAGGCTGAGGTTTGTACGCAAGTTTTGATTTTTTATCCAGTTTCTACTTCAGTGTTGCTTCAGTTTATTCTTCAAGTGATTCAAAATATTTTTGGTCAATCATGACAAGGATTCTCCACGAAATTCACGTTTATCCACAACCATAAAGAATGCAGTTTTTTGAATGGTTTTTGCATTCTTGGCAGAGTAAATTTCCTTGTCGTTAATAGTTCTGTATTCTATTCAAGCTATATCAAGAATTTGATATTTTATTGGATTGTAGTTTGTTGCTTATGAGCTTGTAATTATATAATAGGGACTATTCTCCATCTTGAATACAAAACCTTTTCAAAATTTTCTAGCTTACAAGCAAGTAGGACAGTGCATTTGTATGGATGTTCTGTTAGTTTAGGCGATGGATCATCACTCTGACTCTTGTGCCTTACTTAGAGTGTCAGAGAAATCATGGATTGAGGATTAATTCCCAAATGAGTGGCTAATTTTGCCCACATAACAAAATAGTGACGTTTTAATGCAGACAGCAACGAACCTTATCTGACTTGGAGATTTCATGGCAACGAGGACATCCACAGCATCAGGGAACGTCTGGCGTTTCTTCTCAGCCCGAGCGAGTATTTCTTGGGCGATGTCTGATTGGGTGATGAGGCTCGAGGTGTACGGAGCTTTCCTCGGAGCCCTGTTAATGCAGCGAGGCTTGGGAGACTCCATGACGGCCGTAGGGGACGCCGCTGCTTGCTCAGCTGGTTTGGAAGTTTCCAGTGTTAAGGGAGCTTCGACGATCTGTAAAGGGTCGACCGGTTTGAGGGTTTCAAAGACTTTGGACACTTCTGCCGTCTCGGAAGGAGTTTCGACCACTTGAAGAGGCTCTGTCTTGACGGGTGGCTCGGGTGCCAGCGTTGTCTCTGAATCAGCAGACGGTTTGACCGTTTCAAGCGTCTCCTCGACTGTGGCAGGTTCCTCAGCAATCGGAGGTTCCACAATACTAAGGGGCTCCTCTGGAGCGGGAGGTTCCGCAATCTCCAGGACCTCCTTTTCCGTAGGACTCTCCTGAGCCTTTGGAAGCTCCTCCACAGCAGGAATTTCCTGGAAATGAGGGAGCTCCACCGCTTCCAGGGGTTCAGCAGCTTCCGGCGGCTCCCCCACCTGAGGAGTCTCTGCGGCCGTAGGAGGTTCACTTGTATCTGAACCCTCAACTACTGCCTTAACAACTTCATGAGTGACGAATCTGATTTCAGCAGTTTCAACGATTCCAACCGAATCTGATTCTATCACTTCCCCCACCACTTCCAGGATGATTGGAGAAGGAACAACCTATCAACAATAAAACACATGATTCAATTAAAAAAAAAAAAAAAAAAAAAATCAAACCCCACATACTACTCTAGGAAATACACACAAGTACATTATACCTAATTAGCCATAATGAGTTGAACCGTCGAAGGTAAGTTTGGGTCGAGCTCTAGGTGGCCCAACACAACTTTCATCAAAATCCCATTACGACTTTCAACACAATCTGTCCATCTGAATGGAGACTATAAGGGTGCATTTGCAGGGTTTTATTTGTCTCTTAGATAGTCCCAAATGAATTTCACCAGTAGTAATACGGTACTTGAGGGAGCTCAGGTCAAAACGCGCCCATATCTTCAGTTCTATGATGGGCATTGACATTAAAAACCCCACTCCTCAACGAAATTTGGCCAAATGTCGCAAAACTAATGGAGTTTCACCTAACCTAATGCTTGTGCGTGGAGGCTTGATTCGTGCTATACATGCCTACGCCTAGTCCAGAAATTGATAGTAATTTTGATCAGAGAACAATTGAAATAGTTTCGTTTAACAGTTTAATGTAATAGAACTGTCGTTAGTTTTCAAGTCAGTTTTTAATGAATATGGTTTCCACACTTTAACGATGCGAGCCACAACCTTCGCAGCCTTATTGCTTACTTTTCATGTACCTAGAAATACTTCGAACACACAAATTGCATTGTTTATACGGTAATCAAGTCAAAGGAACGGTTGAAGAAGCGATTGCCAGGTACATTGAGATGAATCATTCACCAATTCGAACCTTGTCTTCCGTAGCGGCAGGCGAGCCGGAATCGCCATTCACAGGTCCTTCGCAAGACATCTTTGACTAGATGGTCCCAACGTCTGATTCCCCTGCTCATCTACCCATTTTCGTAATCCAATGTAACTGCAACAATCGACGGACAGAGTTAATGAATAAGACTTCAAAAAAATGAATGCAATAAGAGACTGACGAGTCCCCCAATGTAGGAATTCGTCTGATTCATTTTTCCTTATGACAAAAATCGTTGCTACCCACTGCTTCATGCAAGGCGGTTTTCACACCAAACTCTGAGCCTTTCCATGTAACATACAAATACTGCTATCAAAGAGGCTCAGCGTGGAGGTTTTATACCTCACTTGGAGTGTATTTCTGACGAAATGCATTCTGCTGAATGAGGACGAAATATCGCACCTCAAAAATAGGAGTGTGACAAGTCAAAAATCCTAAAAATTGGAAAAACGCATTTGAAGTTTTGGGTCCCAAATGTTTTAGAGAAGCGGCTTATGACTACTGTTTCTAGGGACATCTAGCTACTTTCTCCATCACCAACTAGCGACTTGAAAAAATTCTGTATAATTTTGTTGGATAAATTGAGAAAAAGTTTTGAGTGGTTACATTACTATCTTGGATTTTACTAACTCGTATATTCATTACTAACAATTTTCCCTGATTGTTTACCCCTTTATTGCACGTTTCAACTCGCAAATTTGCAAAACATTATTCCATCATCAACAACAGCAATGCACGCAAGTATTTATGTATGTGTCACTCCGGAGATAACTCTCGATAGAATTGAGATAAAAAGTTCAAATTTGCACAAAAAATCTGTCTTGGCAATCGAAAGGCTAATTTCGTAGATGGGTGGAATCGGGTCACTCTATGGGGGGGGGGTTTAGGGGAAAAAAATTACCCATAAATTCCCAAAATGAAACATTCTGACAAGTGACCCCTCATATAAAAGGTTTTTTTTAAATGCTGAAAACGATGGTGAATATATTATATTCTTGTGGGGCATGTCAAGATCTGTCTGCCTATGGGTATAACTTGAAAATCGAATTTTTCGACTTGTCACACTCCTATTCTTGAGAGGCGATATGTTCGTCCTCGTCTGTCTGTGACGTTCCCTTCAAAGAAGAGGACGTCTACTCGTTGTCTCTGCGCTATAACGAGATTACTAACTTCAAAGAAACGCAATTATGACTCAGAAAACTTGCAGTACCCTCACACGGGAAATGCATTTCGATGCTGATGAAATCTCCTTGTATTCAATTATTTGCTACTTCTTTCTTCAGTGAGCAAGAAGGAACTTAGCCCTATTGAAAATTAATAGTATTAATTATTAATAAATAACGATGAAGATAACCCTAAACTAGAATAACCACAGCCATATCAATCATAAAACAAATAGGTACCTATAATATACCTATTTCCTGGGCTGAAAGGTAAAACTGACCAAGTGCTGTAGTAATACTGATCATGGTATGGCTGCAGGTATAGTTAGAGAATCGTGTAATGTCACGAAAACACACATTCAGCGTTTAATGCATATAATTTAATTATTTTAATGCTCAACGAACCAGCTCAGGATAAGCAGTCGTATCTTGACCCTAAAGCTACGATCAAACCAGTATGTTGTCAGAGGTTCAATCCACACGAGAATTCAACTCAGTACCTATATTCATTGTAGTCTCTTGTTAATGATTCTATTTTCTTCAAATTTCCGTTACAGAAAGGACAGGATTTTGAATAGTTTCAATAATTTATCAAACAATTATTGTTTGATGCAGTATTTTGGTACACTGTCGTTACAATCCAGCACGATGTTAACTGATACGGGTTCTCATGTGAATGGTGAGCGTTGGTAATGGGTATAATAATGGGTACAAACAAACGTGATGAAACTAATAACAAGAGATAATTTCAACGGCTGCAACACCGTGAAAAAAAGGGAGAGCGACGCTTGAAATTGATAAGAGTTGAATGTGCTATGTGAAGTGAGATAGAAGTATACCATGTACCTAGTATAATTACCTATTTATCTTGGGTACTGAGATTGGATATGACGAAAGCCAAGCCGTCTCTAGTTACACAAAAATCTATCGAAACTAAGTAGCACTGCTACAACGTTTTCCTTGTCTACTGTAGAATAAACATCTACCGAAGGAACGGCTAGAATTGGTGTAGATAGGTGGAATTAGATGGTCCTTTTGATGTCAGTTGGTGTAACCTCGAAAGGTTAAAATGGACGCCCATACCAGATCGTCCGGTTGGGCGCCACAAAACTTATCATCGTCAAGTGATTACTACACTTCTCTCAAGGCTGGGAAATAGGAACTTAACCACTTGTAAATACAACGAATTACATGTAATAAGAACCAGGGTAAATGAAAGTGAACATTTAACCACGTATTAGAAGTAAACAAAAATGGCAAACTTACTTCAGCTTTTCAGTTGGCTGAGAACGAGAGCCGACGGAGTCACATTTGTAGCTCGGAGCAAGAGTTTTCAGTCAACATTAAAACGGTACAACCGTCGAAGAGAGAAATGTAATTGATATTTCAATTGAAAGCGGTACGAATTAACGAAAATTAATGGCGAAAAAAAGTAGAACAAGGAAGGAACACAGGCCGTGTTTACCCCGTGACTTTAGTCTGCAGTGAGCGCAGTGTTGCCAACACAAGAGGCAAACTTTACGCGTAGGTAAGCAGAAATAGGAAGAAAAGAGAAACCTTTGAAATGCCGGAGTTGAACCAAAAAAATATCATTTACGGGAAATTTGGAGTTTTATTCATTGGCGAATGAGCTGACTTTGAATTTATTTCAGGCTCTGAGGATGTATCATGGATACTTTACTCAAATTTATAGCATCCTTATGTGTTAGTTTTTTGGAGTATCCTGAATCATGGACTCTAGAATTATTTCGTATAAATTTGTGAAATGAAAACTCTATCACCGGGCAATAGGTTCATGATAGATACACGAAAACTGATTGCACGACATCAGTTTAGGTAGGTATGATCCAATGGTAATTTGCACTCTTCGGAATTTTCGAAATTCGACTCGAAAACGTCCCAAACACACGAAAAAGGTTGAATTCGAATCGAATTGAGGGGTTCATTTAGGAACCGAATCGACCTTCTGAAGACGTAAAACGACTCGTAAACGTCGAAAAAATTGTTATAATCGATTCTGAATAAGGAAGAAAATTGAGTTAGATTGACTCATCGGAATTTTCGAAATTCGACTCGAAAACGGCTCAAAAACTCGAAAAAGGTTGAATTCGAATCGAATTGAGGGGTTCGTTCAGAATGAAATCGACCTTCAGAAGACGTAAAACGACTCGTGAACGTCGAAAAATTGTTATGAACGATTCTGGTCAGGGGAGAAAATTGGATCTCCCTACATCATCGGAATCTCCCTACAATAGTCCAAAATCCAGAATCATCCAAAATGTTATTTTGCTTTCCCAGAAGGGTGTGGTCGGTATAATACGAAAGTACCTCCATTTCCACTAAAATATGAGTACAGTGTACACCTGTCTCTGACATTTCCGACTTTTCCACTCTTACCGGTGATCCCACTCTGGGATCGATCAGGTTATCAGCGGCCTTGCGGTCGTGTCACGCCCATTTTGTGATGGAGTGGTGTTCGAAAATGCGCGTGGTTCTGTAGGAATGTTACAAATTCGATAATGTTGAAACTAATGTCTTTCAATTATCTATGTCCAATAAAAAGAATAAGACTTTCCTACCGCATTATGACTATAAAAAATAGTTACATTACGCGATCAGACCAGTATTTGATCCGGAGATGCCTGGCGTCGGAGGGTGCAGTCCAATTCACCACCTGGATCGGGCTTCCAGTGCAGATAATTCTCTCATTACCTTTTGTCATCATCGTAATTATAGCGTGGAAATGAATCGTTCCAGTGGTTATAATAAGCGTCAGTTGTAATAAGCGTTAAGTTAAAGTTAAGCCTTGATTTGTCCGTCCTCGCGTGTCTTCCAAAACTGTGTGTTGCGGGACGACTCTCAGGGGCTACTCAGGGGCTACTCAGTCTATTTGAGTAGGGATATTATTTAATATCAGACGAAATGTCAACCATGAGAAGATTATCTCCGGATAAATAAAGCAGAAGAAGAAAAAGAAGAAGACCAGAGTATGGTTAGTGTCAGGTTCACCATCGTGTTGAACGTGAAACATAAACGTTTTCTACGATCTTTCCTGTTTTTGATTTTTGACATTTTCATGTGGCACATAAAAAAAAAAAAAATCGTTACGAAATTTGCTCACGAAAATTGGGAACGAAATTTGTCCCAAGTCGCCACAATGATGATTATGACCATCAGAAGTGAAGTTGTTCGTTATTGGAATTAGGTAGGTACTTTACAGTTTGATATTACTTCCCAGTTTCGGCCCTGATCATCCTAGAAAGCTGATACTCGGTGTACAAACTCTTGAGGGAACTCTACATTCGAATTATGATACGCAAATCACCTGAGTGGCTCCTGAAGCCAGTTTCGGCCGTGATCGTCCTAGGGCATGAAAATGTTCCAATGTGTTGCAGACTCGTATGCAAGCGTTTACTTTGAATTGAACTATCGAAAACTTTGTCGACGCATTCGTTTAATTGTAATTCTTCAGTCAAATGGTTTCCATAGGAGCCTACGGATACAGTTTCAAAAAATAGAGTAAGTAATGGTAGGTAATAGAGAAGATCGTTTTTTTACTTTTTTTTTCGTTTTCTTGATGTATTTGACTCGACAATTGCTCTTCTTGCGGGTCCATTCGAACTCAAATGAACACCTCGAGTCGATATGAAGTCAACTTATTATCGTTTTCACGAAGTATTTGAGTCGACAATTGCTCTTCTTGAAGGTCCATTCGAACTCAAATAAACACCTCGAGTCGATATGAAGTCAGTTTTTTTCGTTTTCACGAAGTATTTGAGTCGACAATTGCTCTTCTTGAAGGTCCATTCGAACTCAAATAAACACCTCGAGTCGATATGAAGACAACTTTTTTTCGTTTTCACGAAGTATTTGAGTCGACAATTGCTCTTCTTGAAGGTCCATTCGAACTCAAATAATTACCTCGAGTCAATATGAAGTCAACTTTTTTTCGTTTTCACGAAGTATTTGAGTCGACAATTGCTCTTCTTGAAGGTCCATTCGAACTCAAATAAACACCTCGAGTCGATATGAAGTCAACTTTTTTTCGTTTTCACGGAGTATTTGAGTCGACATTTGCTCTTCTTGAAGGTCCATTCGAACTCAAATAAACACCTCGAGTCGATATGAAGTCAACTTTTTTTCGTTTTCACGGAGTATTTGAGTCGACAATTGCTCTTCTTGAAGGTCCATTCGAACTCAAATAAACACCTCGAGTCGATATGAAGTCAACTTTTTTTCGTTTTCACGAAGTATTTGAGTCGACAATTGCTCTTCTTGAAGGTCCATTCGAACTCAAATAAACACCTCGAGTCGATATGAAGTCAACTTTTTTTCGTTTTCACGAAGTATCTGAGTCGACAATTGCTCTTCTTGAAGGTCCATTCGAACTCAAATAACCACCTCGAGTCAATATGAAGTCAACTTTTTTTCGTTTTCACGAAGTATTTGAGTCGACAATTGCTCCTCTTGAAGGTCCATTCGAACTCAAATAAACACCTCGAGTCGATATGAAGTCAACTTTTTTTCGTTTTCACGAAGTATTTGAGTCGACAATTGCTCCTCTTGAAGGTCCATTCGAACTCAAATAAACACCTCGAGTCGATATGAAGTCAACTTTTTTTCGTTTTCACGAAGTATTAGAGTCGACAATTGCTCTTCTTGAAGGTCCATTCGAACTCAAATAACCACCTCGAGTCGATATGAAGTCAACTTTTTTTCGTTTTCACGAAGTATTTGAGTCGACAATTGCTCCTCTTGAAGGTCCATTCGAACTCAAATAAACACCTCGAGTCGATATGAAGTCAACTTTTTTTCGTTTTCACGAAGTATTTGAGTCGACAATTGCTCCTCTTGAAGGTCCATTCGAACTCAAATAAACACCTCGAGTCGATATGAAGTCAACTTTTTTTCGTTTTCACGAAGTATTTGAGTCGACAATTGCTCCTCTTGAAGGTCCATTCGAACTCAAATAAACACCTCGAGTCGATATGAAGTCAACTTTTTTTCGTTTTCACGAAGTATTTGAGTCGACAATAGCTCTTCTTGAAGGTCCATTCGAACTCAAATAAACACGTCGAGTCGATATGAAGTCAACTTTTTTTCGTTTTCACGAAGTATTTGAGTCGACAGTTCCTCTTCTTAAAGGTCCATTCGAACTCAAAAAAACACGTCGAGTCGATATGAAGTCAACTTTTTTTCGTTTTCACGAAGTATTTGAGTCAACAATAGCTCTTCTTGAAGGTCCATTCGAACTCAAATAAACACCTCGAGTCGATATGAAGTCAACTTTTTTTCGTTTTCACGAAGTATTTGAGTCGACAATTGCTCTTCTTGAAGGTCCATTCGAACTCAAATAAACACGTCGAGTCGATATGAAGTCAACTTTTTTTCGTTTTCACGAAGTATTTGAGTCGACAATTGCTCTTCTTGAAGGTCCATTCGAACCCAAATAAACACGTCGAGTCGATACGAAGTCAACTTTTTTTCGTTTTCACGAAGTATTTGAGTCGACAATTGCTCCTCTTGAAGGTCCATTCGAACTCAAATAAACACCTCGAGTCGATATGAAGACAACTTTTTTTCGTTTTCACGAAGTATTTGAGTCGACAATCGCTACTCTTGAAGGTCCATTCGAACTCAAATAAACACCTCGTGTCGATATGAAGTCAACTTTTTTTCGTTTTCACGAAGTATTTGAGTCGACAATTGCTCCTCTCCATTCGAACTCAAATAAACACGTCGAGTCGATATGAAGTCAACTTTTTTTCGTTTTCACGAAGTATTTGAGTCGACAATTGCTCTTCTTGAAGGTCCATTCGAACTCAAATAAACACGTCGAGTCGATATGAAGTCAACTTTTTTTCGTTTTCACGAAGTATTTGAGTCGACAATTGCTCCTCTTGAAGGTCCATTCGAACTCAAATAAACACCTCGAGTCGATATGAAGACAACTTTTTTTCGTTTTCACGAAGTATTTGAGTCGACAATTGCTCTTCTTGAAGCTCCATTCGAACTCAAATAAACACCTCGAGTCGATATGAAGTCAACTTTTTTTCGTTTTCACTTAGTATTTGAGTCGACAATTGCTCTTCTTGAAGGTCCATTCGAACTCAAATAAACACGTCGAGTCGATATGAAGTCAACTTTTTTTCGTTTTCACGAAGTATTTGAGTCGACAATTGCTCTTCTTGAAGGTCCATTCGAACTCAAATAAACACCTCGAGTCGATATGAAGTCAACTTTTTTTCGTTTTCACGAAGTATTTGAGTCGACAATTGCTCCTCTTGAAGGTCCATTCGAACTCAAATAAACACCTCGAGTCGATATGAAGTCAACTTTTTTTCGTTTTCACGAAGTATTTGAGTCGACAATAGCTCTTCTTGAAGGTCCATTCGAACTCAAATAAACACGTCGAGTCGATATGAAGTCAACTTTTTTTCGTTTTCACGAAGTATTTGAGTCGACAGTTCCTCTTCTTAAAGGTCCATTCGAACTCAAAAAAACACGTCGAGTCGATATGAAGTCAACTTTTTTTCGTTTTCACGAAGTATTTGAGTCAACAATAGCTCTTCTTGAAGGTCCATTCGAACTCAAATAAACACCTCGAGTCGATATGAAGTCAACTTTTTTTCGTTTTCACGAAGTATTTGAGTCGACAATTGCTCTTCTTGAAGGTCCATTCGAACTCAAATAAACACGTCGAGTCGATATGAAGTCGACTTCTTTTCGTTTTCACGAAGTATTTGAGTCGACAATAGCTTTTCTTGAAGGTCCATTCGAACTCAAATAAACACCTCGAGTCGATATGAAGACAACTTTTTTTCGTTTTCACGAAGTATTTGAGTCGACAATTGCTCTTCTTGAAGGTCCATTCGAACTCAAATAAACACGTCGAGTCGATATGAAGTCAACTTTTTTTCGTTTTCACGAAGTATTTGAGTCGACAATTGCTCTTCTTGAAGGTCCATTCGAACCCAAATAAACACGTCGAGTCGATATGAAGTCAACTTTTTTTCGTTTTCACGAAGTATTTGAGTCGACAATTGCTCCTCTTGAAGGTCCATTCGAACTCAAATAAACACCTCGAGTCGATATGAAGACAACTTTTTTTCGTTTTCACGAAGTATTTGAGTCGACAATTGCTCTTCTTGAAGCTCCATTCGAACTCAAATAAACACCTCGAGTCGATATGAAGTCAACTTTTTTTCGTTTTCACGAAGTATTTGAGTCGACAATTGCTCTTCTTGAAGGTCCATTCAATCTCAAATAAACACGTCGAGTCGATATGAAGTCAACTTTTTTTCGTTTTCACGAAGTATTTGAGTCGACAATTGCTCTTCTTGAAGCTCCATTCGAACTCAAATAAACACCTCGAGTCGATATGAAGTCAACTTTTTTTCGTTTTCACGAAGTATTTGAGTTGACAATTGCTCTTCTTGAAGGTCCATTCGAACTCAAATAAACACGTCGAGTCGATATGAAGTTAACTTTTTTTCGTTTTCACGAAGTATTTGAGTCGACAATTGCTCTTCTTGAAGGTCCATTCGAACTCAAATAAACACGTCGAGTCGATATGAAGTTAACTTTTTTTCGTTTTCACGAAGTATTTGAGTCGACAATTGCTCCTCTTGAAGGTCCATTCGAACTCAAATAAACACCTCGAGTCGATATGAAGTCAACTTTTTTTCGTTTTCACGAAGTATTTGAGTCGACAATTGCTCCTCTTGAAGGTCCATTCGAACTCAAATAAACACCTCGAGTCGATATGAAGTCAACTTTTTTTCGTTTTCACGAAGTATTTGAGTCGACAATTGCTCCTCTTGAAGGTCCATTCGAACTCAAATAAACACCTCGAGTCGATATGAAGTCAACTTTTTTTCGTTTTCACGAAGTATTTGAGTCGACAATAGCTCTTCTTGAAGGTCCATTCGAACTCAAATAAACACGTCGAGTCGATATGAAGTCAACTTTTTTTCGTTTTCACGAAGTATTTGAGTCATAGCTCTTCTTGAAGGTCCATTCGAACTCAAATAAACACGTCGAGTCGATATGAAGTCAACTTTTTTTCGTTTTCACGAAGTATTTGAGTCGACAATTGCTCTTCTTGAAGGTCCATTCGAACTCAAATAAACACGTCGAGTCGATATGAAGTTAACTTTTTTTCGTTTTCACGAAGTATTTGAGTCGACAATTGCTCTTCTTGAAGGTCCATTCGAACTCAAATAAACACGTCGAGTCGATATGAAGTTAACTTTTTTTCGTTTTCACGAAGTATTTGAGTCGACAATTGCTCTTCTTGAAGGTCCATTCGAACTCAAATAAACACGTCGAGTCGATATGAAGTCAACTTTTTTTCGTTTTCACGAAGTATTTGAGTCGACAATTGCTCTTCTTGAAGGTCCATTCGAACTCAAATAAACACGTCGAGTCGATATGAAGTCAACTTTTTTTCGTTTTCACGAAGTATTTGAGTCGACAATTGCTCTTCTTGAAGGTCCATTCGAACTCAAATAAACACGTCGAGTCGATATGAAGTCAACTTTTTTTCGTTTTCACGAAGTATTTGAGTCGACAATTGCTCTTCTTGAAGGTCCATTCGAACCCAAATAAACACGTCGAGTCGATATGAAGTCAACTTTTTTTCGTTTTCACGAAGTATTTGAGTCGACCATTGCTCTTCTTGAAGGTCCATTCGAACTCAAATAAACACGTCGAGTCGATATGAAGTCAACTTTTTTTCGTTTTCACGAAGTATTTGAGTCGACAATTGCTCTTCTTGAAGGTCCATTCGAACTCAAATAAACACGTCGAGTCGATATGAAGTTAACTTTTTTTCGTTTTCACGAAGTATTTGAGTCGACAATTGCTCCTCTTGAAGGTCCATTCGATCTCAAATAAACACCTCGAGTCGATATGAAGTCAACTTTTTTTCGTTTTCACGAAGTATTTGAGTCGACAAATGCTCCTCTTGAAGGTCCATTCGAACTCAAATAAACACCTCGAGTCGATATGAAGTCAACTTTTTTTCGTTTTCACGAAGTATTTGAGTCGACAATTGCTCCTCTTGAAGGTCCATTCGAACTCAAATAAACACCTCGAGTCGATATGAAGTCAACTTTTTTTCGTTTTCACGAAGTATTTGAGTCAACAATTGCTCCTGTTGAAGGTCCATTCGAACTCAAATAAACACGTCGAGTCGATATGAAGTCAACTTTTTTTCGTTTTCACGAAGTATTTGAGTCAACAATAGCTCTTCTTGAAGGTCCATTCGAACTCAAATAAACACCTCGAGTCGATATGAAGTCAACTTTTTATCGTTTTCACGAAGTATTTGAGTCGACAATTGCTCTTCTTGAAGGTCCATTCGAACTCAAATAAACACCTCGAGTCGATATGAAGTCAGTTTTTTTCGTTTTCACGAAGTATTTGAGTCGACAATTGCTCTTCTTGAAGGTCCATTCGAACTCAAATAAACACCTCGAGTCGATATGAAGACAACTTTTTTTCGTTTTCACGAAGTATTTGAGTCGACAATTGCTCTTCTTGAAGGTCCATTCGAACTCAAATAATTACCTCGAGTCAATATGAAGTCAACTTTTTTTCGTTTTCACGAAGTATTTGAGTCGACAATTGCTCTTCTTGAAGGTCCATTCGAACTCAAATAAACACCTCGAGTCGATATGAAGTCAACTTTTTTTCGTTTTCACGGAGTATTTGAGTCGACATTTGCTCTTCTTGAAGGTCCATTCGAACTCAAATAAACACCTCGAGTCGATATGAAGTCAACTTTTTTTCGTTTTCACGGAGTATTTGAGTCGACAATTGCTCTTCTTGAAGGTCCATTCGAACTCAAATAAACACCTCGAGTCGATATGAAGTCAACTTTTTTTCGTTTTCACGAAGTATTTGAGTCGACAATTGCTCTTCTTGAAGGTCCATTCGAACTCAAATAAACACCTCGAGTCGATATGAAGTCAACTTTTTTTCGTTTTCACGAAGTATCTGAGTCGACAATTGCTCTTCTTGAAGGTCCATTCGAACTCAAATAACCACCTCGAGTCAATATGAAGTCAACTTTTTTTCGTTTTCACGAAGTATTTGAGTCGACAATTGCTCCTCTTGAAGGTCCATTCGAACTCAAATAAACACCTCGAGTCGATATGAAGTCAACTTTTTTTCGTTTTCACGAAGTATTTGAGTCGACAATTGCTCCTCTTGAAGGTCCATTCGAACTCAAATAAACACCTCGAGTCGATATGAAGTCAACTTTTTTTCGTTTTCACGAAGTATTAGAGTCGACAATTGCTCTTCTTGAAGGTCCATTCGAACTCAAATAACCACCTCGAGTCGATATGAAGTCAACTTTTTTTCGTTTTCACGAAGTATTTGAGTCGACAATTGCTCCTCTTGAAGGTCCATTCGAACTCAAATAAACACCTCGAGTCGATATGAAGTCAACTTTTTTTCGTTTTCACGAAGTATTTGAGTCGACAATTGCTCCTCTTGAAGGTCCATTCGAACTCAAATAAACACCTCGAGTCGATATGAAGTCAACTTTTTTTCGTTTTCACGAAGTATTTGAGTCGACAATTGCTCCTCTTGAAGGTCCATTCGAACTCAAATAAACACCTCGAGTCGATATGAAGTCAACTTTTTTTCGTTTTCACGAAGTATTTGAGTCGACAATAGCTCTTCTTGAAGGTCCATTCGAACTCAAATAAACACGTCGAGTCGATATGAAGTCAACTTTTTTTCGTTTTCACGAAGTATTTGAGTCGACAGTTCCTCTTCTTAAAGGTCCATTCGAACTCAAAAAAACACGTCGAGTCGATATGAAGTCAACTTTTTTTCGTTTTCACGAAGTATTTGAGTCAACAATAGCTCTTCTTGAAGGTCCATTCGAACTCAAATAAACACCTCGAGTCGATATGAAGTCAACTTTTTTTCGTTTTCACGAAGTATTTGAGTCGACAATTGCTCTTCTTGAAGGTCCATTCGAACTCAAATAAACACGTCGAGTCGATATGAAGTCAACTTTTTTTCGTTTTCACGAAGTATTTGAGTCGACAATTGCTCTTCTTGAAGGTCCATTCGAACCCAAATAAACACGTCGAGTCGATACGAAGTCAACTTTTTTTCGTTTTCACGAAGTATTTGAGTCGACAATTGCTCCTCTTGAAGGTCCATTCGAACTCAAATAAACACCTCGAGTCGATATGAAGACAACTTTTTTTCGTTTTCACGAAGTATTTGAGTCGACAATCGCTACTCTTGAAGGTCCATTCGAACTCAAATAAACACCTCGTGTCGATATGAAGTCAACTTTTTTTCGTTTTCACGAAGTATTTGAGTCGACAATTGCTCCTCTCCATTCGAACTCAAATAAACACGTCGAGTCGATATGAAGTCAACTTTTTTTCGTTTTCACGAAGTATTTGAGTCGACAATTGCTCTTCTTGAAGGTCCATTCGAACTCAAATAAACACGTCGAGTCGATATGAAGTCAACTTTTTTTCGTTTTCACGAAGTATTTGAGTCGACAATTGCTCCTCTTGAAGGTCCATTCGAACTCAAATAAACACCTCGAGTCGATATGAAGACAACTTTTTTTCGTTTTCACGAAGTATTTGAGTCGACAATTGCTCTTCTTGAAGCTCCATTCGAACTCAAATAAACACCTCGAGTCGATATGAAGTCAACTTTTTTTCGTTTTCACTTAGTATTTGAGTCGACAATTGCTCTTCTTGAAGGTCCATTCGAACTCAAATAAACACGTCGAGTCGATATGAAGTCAACTTTTTTTCGTTTTCACGAAGTATTTGAGTCGACAATTGCTCTTCTTGAAGGTCCATTCGAACTCAAATAAACACCTCGAGTCGATATGAAGTCAACTTTTTTTCGTTTTCACGAAGTATTTGAGTCGACAATTGCTCCTCTTGAAGGTCCATTCGAACTCAAATAAACACCTCGAGTCGATATGAAGTCAACTTTTTTTCGTTTTCACGAAGTATTTGAGTCGACAATAGCTCTTCTTGAAGGTCCATTCGAACTCAAATAAACACGTCGAGTCGATATGAAGTCAACTTTTTTTCGTTTTCACGAAGTATTTGAGTCGACAGTTCCTCTTCTTAAAGGTCCATTCGAACTCAAAAAAACACGTCGAGTCGATATGAAGTCAACTTTTTTTCGTTTTCACGAAGTATTTGAGTCAACAATAGCTCTTCTTGAAGGTCCATTCGAACTCAAATAAACACCTCGAGTCGATATGAAGTCAACTTTTTTTCGTTTTCACGAAGTATTTGAGTCGACAATTGCTCTTCTTGAAGGTCCATTCGAACTCAAATAAACACGTCGAGTCGATATGAAGTCGACTTCTTTTCGTTTTCACGAAGTATTTGAGTCGACAATAGCTTTTCTTGAAGGTCCATTCGAACTCAAATAAACACCTCGAGTCGATATGAAGACAACTTTTTTTCGTTTTCACGAAGTATTTGAGTCGACAATTGCTCTTCTTGAAGGTCCATTCGAACTCAAATAAACACGTCGAGTCGATATGAAGTCAACTTTTTTTCGTTTTCACGAAGTATTTGAGTCGACAATTGCTCTTCTTGAAGGTCCATTCGAACCCAAATAAACACGTCGAGTCGATATGAAGTCAACTTTTTTTCGTTTTCACGAAGTATTTGAGTCGACAATTGCTCCTCTTGAAGGTCCATTCGAACTCAAATAAACACCTCGAGTCGATATGAAGACAACTTTTTTTCGTTTTCACGAAGTATTTGAGTCGACAATTGCTCTTCTTGAAGCTCCATTCGAACTCAAATAAACACCTCGAGTCGATATGAAGTCAACTTTTTTTCGTTTTCACGAAGTATTTGAGTCGACAATTGCTCTTCTTGAAGGTCCATTCAATCTCAAATAAACACGTCGAGTCGATATGAAGTCAACTTTTTTTCGTTTTCACGAAGTATTTGAGTCGACAATTGCTCTTCTTGAAGCTCCATTCGAACTCAAATAAACACCTCGAGTCGATATGAAGTCAACTTTTTTTCGTTTTCACGAAGTATTTGAGTTGACAATTGCTCTTCTTGAAGGTCCATTCGAACTCAAATAAACACGTCGAGTCGATATGAAGTTAACTTTTTTTCGTTTTCACGAAGTATTTGAGTCGACAATTGCTCTTCTTGAAGGTCCATTCGAACTCAAATAAACACGTCGAGTCGATATGAAGTTAACTTTTTTTCGTTTTCACGAAGTATTTGAGTCGACAATTGCTCCTCTTGAAGGTCCATTCGAACTCAAATAAACACCTCGAGTCGATATGAAGTCAACTTTTTTTCGTTTTCACGAAGTATTTGAGTCGACAATTGCTCCTCTTGAAGGTCCATTCGAACTCAAATAAACACCTCGAGTCGATATGAAGTCAACTTTTTTTCGTTTTCACGAAGTATTTGAGTCGACAATTGCTCCTCTTGAAGGTCCATTCGAACTCAAATAAACACCTCGAGTCGATATGAAGTCAACTTTTTTTCGTTTTCACGAAGTATTTGAGTCGACAATAGCTCTTCTTGAAGGTCCATTCGAACTCAAATAAACACGTCGAGTCGATATGAAGTCAACTTTTTTTCGTTTTCACGAAGTATTTGAGTCATAGCTCTTCTTGAAGGTCCATTCGAACTCAAATAAACACGTCGAGTCGATATGAAGTCAACTTTTTTTCGTTTTCACGAAGTATTTGAGTCGACAATTGCTCTTCTTGAAGGTCCATTCGAACTCAAATAAACACGTCGAGTCGATATGAAGTTAACTTTTTTTCGTTTTCACGAAGTATTTGAGTCGACAATTGCTCTTCTTGAAGGTCCATTCGAACTCAAATAAACACGTCGAGTCGATATGAAGTTAACTTTTTTTCGTTTTCACGAAGTATTTGAGTCGACAATTGCTCTTCTTGAAGGTCCATTCGAACTCAAATAAACACGTCGAGTCGATATGAAGTCAACTTTTTTTCGTTTTCACGAAGTATTTGAGTCGACAATTGCTCTTCTTGAAGGTCCATTCGAACTCAAATAAACACGTCGAGTCGATATGAAGTCAACTTTTTTTCGTTTTCACGAAGTATTTGAGTCGACAATTGCTCTTCTTGAAGGTCCATTCGAACTCAAATAAACACGTCGAGTCGATATGAAGTCAACTTTTTTTCGTTTTCACGAAGTATTTGAGTCGACAATTGCTCTTCTTGAAGGTCCATTCGAACCCAAATAAACACGTCGAGTCGATATGAAGTCAACTTTTTTTCGTTTTCACGAAGTATTTGAGTCGACCATTGCTCTTCTTGAAGGTCCATTCGAACTCAAATAAACACGTCGAGTCGATATGAAGTCAACTTTTTTTCGTTTTCACGAAGTATTTGAGTCGACAATTGCTCTTCTTGAAGGTCCATTCGAACTCAAATAAACACGTCGAGTCGATATGAAGTTAACTTTTTTTCGTTTTCACGAAGTATTTGAGTCGACAATTGCTCCTCTTGAAGGTCCATTCGATCTCAAATAAACACCTCGAGTCGATATGAAGTCAACTTTTTTTCGTTTTCACGAAGTATTTGAGTCGACAAATGCTCCTCTTGAAGGTCCATTCGAACTCAAATAAACACCTCGAGTCGATATGAAGTCAACTTTTTTTCGTTTTCACGAAGTATTTGAGTCGACAATTGCTCCTCTTGAAGGTCCATTCGAACTCAAATAAACACCTCGAGTCGATATGAAGTCAACTTTTTTTCGTTTTCACGAAGTATTTGAGTCAACAATTGCTCCTGTTGAAGGTCCATTCGAACTCAAATAAACACGTCGAGTCGATATGAAGTCAACTTTTTTTCGTTTTCACGAAGTATTTGAGTCAACAATAGCTCTTCTTGAAGGTCCATTCGAACTCAAATAAACACCTCGAGTCGATATGAAGTCAACTTTTTTTCGTTTTCACGAAGTATTTGAGTCGACAATTGCTCCTCTTGAAGGTCCATTCGAACTCAAATAAACACCTCGAGTCGATATGAAGTCAACTTTTTTTCGTTTTCACGAAGTATTTGAGTCGACAATTGCTCCTCTTGAAGGTCCATTCGAACTCAAATAAACACCTCGAGTCGATATGAAGTCAACTTTTTTTCGTTTTCACGAAGTATTTGAGTCGACAATTGCTCCTCTTGAAGGTCCATTCGAACTCAAATAAACACCTCGAGTCGATATGAAGTCAACTTTTTTTCGTTTTCACGAAGTATTTGAGTCAACAATTGCTCCTGTTGAAGGTCCATTCGAACTCAAATAAACACGTCGAGTCGATATGAAGTCAACTTTTTTTCGTTTTCACGAAGTATTTGAGTCAACAATAGCTCTTCTTGAAGGTCCATTCGAACTCAAATAAACACCTCGAGTCGATATGAAGTCAACTTTTTTTCGTTTTCACGAAGTATTTGAGTCGACAATTGCTCCTCTTGAAGGTCCATTCGAACTCAAATAAACACCTCGAGTCGATATGAAGTCAACTTTTTTTCGTTTTCACGAAGTATTTGAGTCGACAATTGCTCCTCTTGAAGGTCCATTCGAACTCAAATAAACACCTCGAGTCGATATGAAGTCAACTTTTTTTCGTTTTCACGAAGTATTTGAGTCAACAATTGCTCCTGTTGAAGGTCCATTCGAACTCAAATAAACACGTCGAGTCGATATGAAGTCAACTTTTTTTCGTTTTCACGAAGTATTTGAGTCAACAATAGCTCTTCTTGAAGGTCCATTCGAACTCAAATAAACACCTCGAGTCGATATGAAGTCAACTTTTTTTCGTTTTCACGAAGTATTTGAGTCGACAATTGCTCTTCTTGAAGGTCCATTCGAACTCAAATAAACACGTCGAGTCGATATGAAGTCGACTTCTTTTCGTTTTCACGAAGTATTTGAGTCAACTTTTTTTCGTTTTCACGAAGTATTTGAGTCGACAATTGCTCTTCTTGAAGGTCCATTCGAACTCAAATAAACACCTCGAGTCGATATGAAGTCAACTTTTTTTCGTTTTCACGAAGTATTTGAGTCGACAATTGCTCTTCTTGAAGGTCCATTCGAACTCAAATAACCACCTCGAGTCAATATGAAGTCAACTTTTTTTCGTTTTCACGAAGTATTTGAGTCGACAATTGCTCTTCTTGAAGGTCCATTCGAACTCAAATAAACACGTCGAGTCGATATGAAGTCAACTTTTTTTCGTTTTCACGAAGTATTTGAGTCGACAATTGCTCTTCTTGAAGGTCCATTCGAACTCAAATAAACACCTCGATCAAGTAATATTTTACAAATTTAACAGGAGAGCCTTCCAAACTTTCTCCGCCTTTCCGAATCGAGAGACGATCATTCAAAATCGGGTTAATGTGATCATGTGCCAAACGTTCACAATAACGGCCTGGAAAATAATTATTTCGCCTTTTTTCTCCAAATTGAAGTAAAATATCATTATTTATAAGCTTATAAGCTCGTTTCCAGGTTATAAATCAACAAATTCTCCACCATATTCACTCAAAACATCATTTCCTCAAAAAATGGCACTTGATCACTTTTACCAATCACCCCACGATAATGGTGTATAATATTATCCGAGATTCCGATGATGTAGGGAGATTCAATTTTCTCCCCTGACCAGAATCGTTCATAACAATTTTTCGACGTTCACGAGTCGTTTTACGTCTTCTGAAGGTCGATTTCATTCTGAACGAACCCCTCAATTCGATTCGAATTCAACCTTTTTCGAGTGTTTGAGACGTTTTCGAGTCGAATTTCGGACATTCCGATGAGTCAATCTAACTCAATTTTCTTCCTTATTCAGAATCGAATATAACAATTTTTCGACGTTTTTGGTTTTCAGAAGGTCAATTCGGTTCCAAAATGAACCCCTCAATTCGATTCAAGTTCAACCTTTTTCGAGTGTTTGAGACGTTTTCAAGTCGAATTTCGAAAATTCCGATGAGTCAATCTAACTCAATTTTCTTCCTTATTCAGAATCGATTATAACAATTTTTCGACGTTTTTGGTCTTCAGAAGGTCGATTCGGTTCCTAAATGAACCCCTCAATTCGATTCGAATGCAACCTTTTTCGAGTTTTTGAGACGTTTTCGAGTCGAATTTCGAAAATTCCGATGAGTCAATCTAACTCAATTTTCTTCCTTATTCAGAATCGATTATAAAATTTTTTCGACGTTTACGAGTCGTTTTACGTCTTCAGAAGGTCGATTCGGTTCCTAAATGAACCCCTCAATTCGATTCGAATTCAACCTTTTTCTTGTGTTTGAGACGTTTTCGAGTCGAATTTCGAAGGATCATTTTAGGATTTTAGGATCATACCTACCTAAACTGATGTCGTGCAATCAGTTTTCGTGTATCTATCATGAAACTATTGCCCGGTGATAGAGTTTTCATTTCACAAATTTATAGGAAATAATTCTAGAGTCCATGATTCAGGATACTCCAAAAAAACTAACACATAAGGATGCTATAAATTTGAGTAAAGTATCCATGATACATCCTCAGAGCCTGAAATAAATTCAAAGTCAGCTCATTCGCCAATGGCCCTCGCATTTTATGCCCAATTCAAACTCAATTTTTACACCTTCGAGCGGTCGCGGGCGGCATTTTATGCCCAATTCAAACTCAATTTTTACACCTTCGAGCGGTCGCGGGCGGCATTTTATGCCCAATTCAAACTCAATTTTTACACCTTCGAGCGGTCGCGGGCGGCATTTTATGCCCAATTCAAACTCAATTTTTACACCTTCGAGCGGTCGCGGGCGGCATTTTACCCCCCGAATCCTCGCGCATGCGCCTGACACCTTGGATACCGCCCCACTCCTACTTATGGGCATGAGGCATGAGGCGACCGATGGTGAACTGTAGTGACGGATTGTGTAGTGACGATCGCGGATTTTATTATAACGATTTCGATGGGTGTCTAGCAATTACAGTTCAAATGATACGGCCACAATCGTTTTGTTGGTACTTTCCATGGTGTATTCAGTTTTATTTTCACTGCCCAACGCGAAGGCCTGGCGCTGATCACGCGATCAGGGAAACTCTGCAAAGTCTTGACAACGGTTTACTATCTTCTTTGTACAGATCACGCTTGAGAAAAACTCAATTTTCTCAAAAATATTCCCAATAAAAAAATAATTATAACGTTGGAAAGCTGAGATTCTGTGCAAGTTTTTCCCAAGGAGTGCCTGCCGAATGACCTCCGTAATAACAAAGCGAACAGCTAAAGAAAAAACGGTGATTACAAGAAAATCTTCAAATTTTCAAATTTCGCAATTTTTTCACCAGTTAGGCCAGATTAAAAAAATCGAATTTTGTATCAAAGAGATAGGAAATTTAACGCTCTTTCCAACGGTGTCCTCAAAAATTACTTCACATAATAATTTAAGGGAGTTAGGTCCGTTTTTCAGAGACAAGGTCGAGAAGACGAAAAAAAAAGTAGGATTTTTAGTTGAGTAAGAAAAAAACTCCAAGAGGCTTTTTTTTGTTGCAAATTACCCGTAAAATCGATTCCCTGAGTTTGTTACATAGTTACACTAGACACCCTGTATACATATGTACCATAGAGAAATTAGCTCGGGTACAAAAGGGTACAAGTCTTTACCAGAGACGAGTAACATTTGTCATTAAATGACATTAAATAAATTTTATTATTGCGATTTATGTCATTTATTTTAGTGGTTTATGTCACTTATCCTACCAAAATGGTCATTTTATGTCATCTATAAATTATTTCATATAATTTATTTTTCAAGTTTTGGCTATCCTAGTATGTTCTAAATCATTGTAAAACCTGGAAAAAAGGAAGGAAAACTTACAAACATGTTCTGTTTTTTACTGCAATAATAATGTTATGATTAATTTACAAAATTTACAAGGCAAATCATTCTAGAATCATAAGAACTACATATTTAAAAGTTTAAATCATAATTAAAATATAAAATCATATGGGATTCTAGGATTTCAACAGTAAAATTAGTTCTCTTTTCACTGAAAAGCATTTTAAATTTTGAACGGACTTTGAGGACGATGACCTAGAGAGAGCACAAATATGAACAAACTGTATATCTAAGGTTCGGGGGAAAAATAGGCCCGAAAACGTCCGATTTATGTGATTTATTCGGAATTTTGGCGATTTATGTCATTAAATCGAAAAATTGCCATTTTATGTCATTTTAGTATGTCATTTAACATTTATGTCATTTACTCGTCTCTGGTCATTGGACGGGAACCCTTTAAAGTTACAAAACAAGGAAAAAATCATCCGTTCATCTTGAAAACTTTTCTTAACTATTGTTACGAGTAGATTATCAGTCAGAATGATTGATTGGCAAAAATTAGATCTCAACACCAGTAATAATTTTCATCTTCAACAATTGAGTCATATAAAATTAGGAACACTTCGATTTGTTTGGAATTCAATTTATCTGATTTCAATTTCGGTACGGACACACACCTTTGGACCTTACTACTCACGAGGTGGACTGTATCAGACATAAACGAACACTATGGTGTGGAGTATGGTTCAGGTACATTATTGTTTACAACACCAAACTTTAGAATTCTGAACATGACTTGTGTTGACGTAGCTTGTACAATCGAAACACTGTGAGACGTCCAAACTGGCCATCGTTAGAGTTGCAGTGGTCCTGGTAAGTAGATTGTTCGATTGTCTCAATTAAACTCGAGATTACAGGTTGTCGGTCCCACCGGTGTGTGAAGCTCGAAATGACAGCTTACTTCATACTTCGGGCGTCGGTTGGTCTTAAGAACAAAAGCGAGGCTGTTTACCCACTTTGCGTCCTTGGTTTAATTGATACGGTCAACCCTAATAGGCAAACTTCATAGGTACAGGTGCCTTTCTATTGCCACATTTCGAGATCAAGGCATCGCAGACAACTCCGGTCCAGTTTGATTTTTTCGAGTGCCCACCTTTTTTGTCTCTCTCTCTTCCGAAGGTACCGGATACCTTCGTACAGCCGTATAACTTAACGTTTGAAACGCGCGTATAACGTTCTACAGGGGGCTTCGGTGAGTAGGTTTTCTAGTTTTACGACTTTCGTGGCGTTTCGCCCTTTTCTTGTGTTCCCCACTGGGCGTCCTCCTCGGGGTCGAGTTCTCTAACCGTTCAAGTGAAGGGGCGTTACTATAAAAACTTTGGCGCGGCAGGTTGGAAATCAGTTCGTCTCACAGCTTCAGACAAACGCACTTAATCAACATGTACAAGATCGTGAGTACCTCCTCAAATTTGAACCAAACGAAAATTTCTAAATTTTATTCATCTGACAATCCCAAACGTAATTCAGAGTAGCATCAATCAAATATATTCAAATTTGCAGACTTTTTCGTGCTAAAATCCTAAATTAAAATTAACAGCCTATACCAAGATTAGTCTGAAAATACTCCAAAATTCAATTCAGGCAAAATTGTACCTACTAAGTTAGCCTCGAGTTCATACTGTAACTACCATTTGGACAGTATTTTGGATGCCTTCAATACAGAGTGGCCTCAATAAAAAATTTTGAAATTTGCAGACTTTTTCCTGCTGAAATCCTAAATTCAACTTAACAGCAATATCAAGATTAGTCTGAAAATACTCCAAAATTCAATTCAGGCAAAATTGTACTAAGTTAGCCTCGAGTTTGTACTGTAACTACCATTCGGACAGTATTTTGGAAAGCAAAACAGAGTAGCCTCAATCAAACATTTTGAAATTTGTCAACTTTTTCCTGTTGAACTCCTAAATTCAAATTATCAGCGGTATCGAAATTGGTAGATTTGAAAACCAGTTTGTTTGCGGAAAAGCATATTTTTCTCAATTGTATTCGTATGATACTCCCAAATTTAATTCTGGCAAAATTGTACTAACTTAGCCTCGAGTTCGCACTGTAACTACCATTTGGACAGTAATTTGGAGAGTCAAACAAACGCCTTCAAAGCAGATTTAGCAAACTTTTTCCTGCTGAAATCCTAAATTCCAATTATCAGCGATATACCTATCAATATTAGTCTAAAAACATGTTCATTTGTGGAAAAGCTATTTTTTCTCAATTTTATTTATATGAAACTCCCAAATTTAATTCAGGCAAAATTGCACTAAATTAGGCTCGAGTACGTACTGTAACTACCATTTGGACAGTAATTTGGAGAGTCAAACGCCTTCAAAACAGAGTGGCCTCAATCAACAATTTTGAACTTTGTAGACTTTTTCCTGCTGAAATTCCAATTATCAGCGATTGGTAGGTATCAAAATCGGTAGATTTGAAAACCAGTTAGTTTATAAAAGACGATTTTTCTCAATTTTATTCATATTTTTCCCAAATTTAACTCAGGCAAAATACTACTAAACTCAAACTTAAACTTCGAGTACGTACCTACTGTAACTACAATATGAACAGTATTTTGGCCAATTACATGCTTTCATTAACTGAAAAATATCATTGTCAGCTTCTAGCATGAACATGTGTTTGGCTGCTTCTGGTGGTCAGTAAGAGTTTTGCGTTTTCGTCAGCTGAAGACTGTCCTAAGAGCCACAAATGGAAAATTTGATTTTTGAGGTGTTAGCATCTGGTGGTCGATTAAATTTCTCCCAAAAAACGGATTAATCAATGTGTAATACGATGTTCGATTCGGAAGTTTCCCTTTAAGCCATTATTCTTGGTCCAAAATTTTTTAAACTCGGATTTCTCACAAATGGTGTACCTACCAAAATCCGTTCCGTTCTATCATGATTTCACTGCCAAAGGACACCAAAAAATCAAAAGTGTATATTTATGATTATGTTCTTGAGTGTAGCAGCCTAATGTACGAGATACCATTGGCTCCCTCTAGAGTGCTATGTATGCAATCAGCGATCGTGTTGCTGACTAAGTTTAATAAGTTGATTGTAACATGCTGACGAAGAGTATTTTGTTCATCATCAACCCAAGAAATTAATGTTGACTCTGTTTTGAGTCTTGTCTGGAATGTGCAGAAAACGTGGAATTATCGAGTCTGACGGAATTCAGTGTCGTTATTATTAAATGAAATAAAATTAAAATATTTGCGAAAATCCATCAACGATTGACTTTTTTTCGACTTGGAGAATAAACTTTATCTTTCTTAAACTAACATTTAACCTTGATTAAAAGTCCTAGGCTAAACACACCTTATTTTAAGAAATCAATTAAGCACTGTCTGGGGAGTATGAAGGACGAAGAAACACATCCCAGTCTTGGGGTCACAAAGGAGTTGTCATTGTCATCAAAAAGGAGTTCTGAGGTTGTTCAAAACACATCGTTTCACCATTTGGGGAGACGATCCACGAAACTGGCTGGAAATTCTTAATGTTAAGATTCGCTGTCGTGTTACTGACAATTTTGGCAACCATCGACCTCGTGTGTATTTCAGCTCTTTCCCACTACTAAATTGTCGTCGATATGAACACCCTCCTGGTTACCATCGTTATTCAGCGTCCAGAATTAATCGAATGAATATTACCGTCAATTAGTGACAACCAATTGACAGTCAACCGAGGTCGAGGGCCGTTTGTTTAACCCAGATTCCCTATTTCGGATTTTGCAGACTACAACTGGAACTGTCACCTGAATTTCCTCACGCCGGCCTCGCTCGAGTAATTCAAAACCGCTTGCATCTACTCATTTTTACTTCCTTTTAAAATGTAATTGCGAGTGAAAAGTTGTTTGAATTGGCGCCTAACGAAACGGCTGCGGTCCCGTGTCTTGGGACTTGTTTTGGTTTATTATCATCGATAATGAACCACTGGAATCGAACAAGAAAAAAATTACCTCTCTCAAAATTTAAGGGCTTACGTTTCAAGGTTCGTGGATTCCAAAAATGGAATTTAAAAAAATCCGTCCGTAGGTACGCGGCACTTTGCCCAGTTAGCGTGGTACTAAAATTACGAAATACCCCACGATGATCCTTAAAAATTTTCAAGGGGGTTCAAAACGAATTTTGACATTTCAGTTCAAGTTTGAACAAAGTTTTTTTTTTCAACTTCCCAGTGAGTCTTGACATTTTAAACATGGGCCAATGATGGATGAAAACGAAATATTCACTCGATTTTTGTCTGTAAAATTGTTTAAACAAATTAAATTTGGATGATGAACTAAACTTTAAATTTTAAAAATGGGTCGAGGGTGGATGAAAATGCAATATTCACTACGATTCTCGTCTGTGAAATTGTTTAAACAATACCTATTTGTTTAAACAAACAAATCTTCAGTCGGTTTCTAGCCCGTAAAATTAATTTCGTGAAATATACGGACGGAATACTGGGAAGGGAATTTTAATACCAGTTGGGATATAATTTGTGTAGAAATCAAATGATGTGAAAGTCCCTTGATGGTTGCTGTGCATGGTGCTTTGGAACACAGTAGATATCTAAAGACGCTCCACAATTTGTAGGCAACGGGGTAGACATGTTTTCGATATATCACTGTTTTTTTAAATTCATTTATTTCCATGTAAATGACAAAATTACAAAATTTGTAAAATGAAAAAATATCAAAATCCTTGTGGGCACCGTGGGCAAAATATGGGCTTTCAAGTTACGAGTACACTTTGCTGGCACAAAGCATGCAATGGGCATCACACAGTGATACTATGAGGGAGTACAGGTATCAAATTTCTCTTAGTTCATTTTGTATCTGATGATGAAACCCTCTTCCAGGTCGCTCTTTTCCCTCTTCTCGTCGCTGCTGTGTCAGCCGGCATCATCGGAGCTCCCATTTCTCACGGAGGTCTCGCTCTGTCTCACGGACCAGTCGCGATCGCAGCGCCCCTGGCGGTAGCTCACGCTCCAGTCGCCTACGCTCACGCCCCAGTCGCCACTTCTTACGCCAACCAGGTGAGATTCAAACGATCCATTTGACACCCTCATCATCAGATTTGTACAGGTCTGCTTGGCTAGAAGAATATGCAGCTAATGCAGCCCAGCGGTCTCATCTGGTGGAATAAACACCAGATCATATTTCAAGGGTGATTACAACTTGTACCAAACTTGTATTTACGTGGCTTATATTATTTTGCAGGTCCGCATCGTCTCCCACTCCGTACCCGTCGCTAGGACCGTCGCCGTCGCTCATGCCCCAGTCGCCGTCGCCCCTGCCCTGACGTACGCCCACGCTCCTCTGGCTTTGTCTCATGGAGGATACCACCATTAAGTTTCAACTCCTACCACCATCTTTTCTGTAAACCGAACCTCAAGTCTACAACACTCCAATGCAACATAAACTCCAACAATTTAAATGAAAAATGTACTGCAGCAAAGTTTTTTACGATGCCTCCAAATAAATTATTCCACACTATGTAATTTTTTATGTTACTAAACCACCTGTTTCTGCTACTTAGAGCTAACTGTGCTGAAACGAGTTGTGAAATGGCCTCTGGACAGGTCCTACCGATTGATCCTGCTGGATGACCTGGCACTCCAATGAATCCCCCATGACCATGATAACGTCCCCCAAATTGCTCCAGAAGCCTGGTCTCAAATGGCCTCACAGCAAATTCTTGAAAAGATCCTGTCGATTGATCCTGGCTTTGCTGTGTTGGTGACTGATAAGGTCTCAAGAGCAGAATGATGTCGCGAGCTCCCCATTGCATAACCCAATTGGTCATGATAACGTTCTCCATTTCCCCTGAAGCTAACTCTGCTGAAGAGGCCCCGAGTTATCAAACAGTCCCATAACCTGACTGGTGATTCTGAACCTAATAAGGTCTCAAGAGCTGATTGATAACTCAAGTTCCCAAACTGCCCCTGAAGAAGCCAACTCTGCACAAATCTGACTCCTGCCCTTAAGAGACCCTCTAGAATTAACTCTACTAGCGCCATGACCTGCCCTGAAATGAACACCCCTAACTCAGGTTCTTGAAATACACTCTGTGTACTTCTTCTGATTCCACAAAATTGTACACCATTTCCCGTTACCACGCCAAAAGCGCCAATCTGGTTTCTAGTCATTAATGCATCGAATAACTTGCATCCACTGGGAATTACATGTCGGTGCACTAAAACGAAAATTACCAAAAAAAGCTGATTGGCACTTTTGGCATTGTGGTAACGTTAAGATCTCCAAACTACTAATCTGTTGATATTAAGTTAATTTCACCATCAACCGCAAGCCGTTTGATAATCTTCGTCGTTCAAATTTCACCTAATTCAATGAGAAACAGGATAATAATAATAACCAAAATTAAATAAATTTTTTTTAATTTTTTCTTACATATATACTGTCACTTCCTTTAGAAATAATTCACTATAATCATCTTTTTTTCCACAACTTAATAATAAAGAACAACAGAGAAATGTATAAGTAAAAACACACAGGACAGACGGACTTTTTTTCTTACAGCAATTTTTTTTTTTGTCTTTTTCGAGTTTGCTCTTTTATTTTTTGCACAAAATTAGAACTCTCACTTGCTCGTCGGGAGTGTACGGGGATAATGACGTCATTGTACGCATCGCACCGTGCATGTGACGTAGACATCTGACAAACTCTGTTCTGTACAGTACCCACTCAAGACATGATCAGACAGGTACGTCACGCCACGCCCCGTAACCTCCCCCAACAGAGACACCTAACCTGTACATTAACGCACGACACCATTTGGGACTGATGTACAACTTCGTTAAAAACTATTTTTTCTCCTTTGGATATTCATTTTTTACAAATTTACTTCTATCCATTTTTTTCCTCTGATTTCGTAATTAGGTTTCCAATATGAATATCATTTTCGTATTAATATATCTTCTCTGTTCGTTCTATCTACACAGTTTCTTACTCTTATTATAATTTTTAATATTATACTGTACATTAATTTTTCATTCATTAGTTTATTCACGGGGACCTTTTTCTTCTCTAAAGATTGCATATCTAGTTTTTTTTTGTTTGTTTATAGAACAAGAACAAAAACAAAACCATAATCACAATTTCGATGTATCCTTTCGACAAAGTAGTAATTCAACATCGATGGCCTCATCCCACGAAATTCATAGATTGTACAATTTATGGTATTCCATGGTATTTAGTATACAAGGGACAGTACAAGAGGTGCGATCAAAGTGAACTTACGAGGGGGTCCTAAATGTAGAAGTGTTTTCGTGGGATGGGGCTGTCGTTTATTTCAGTTTTTCTTCGGGTATTAATAGTAATTAGGCTTTACTACTGTCCATTGGAAGAAACGGTTGATTTTGAAACGCATAACGAGAAAACGTCGGGGTCAAAAAATACTGAGAGTTTCAAAATGGTTGAAATCAATTAATTTCAATAACGGAAACACCTACAGCCGGGAAGAGGTCGAGTTGAGTGTATGTTGTATTCTTTACGCGTATTTTTCTACGAGGGTGGATGTACATGCGGAGACTGTGCGGTGTGTTTTGTGCGCGTTGAGGAGGCAGACGTAGAGGCCGATGGGGAGTGTATCGTATCGAATAAGAAATGGTAAATCAAACGGCGGTTTTCAAAAGTATTCAAGGAAAGTTGGGGGGCTGCTCCTATTCATTTGTCAATTTCCGAGTCGATATTGGGGAGTTCCAGGAGATAAGTCCGCTTCGATAGGACCAGCTGTTGAGGGCTTATCCTAGGGCAAACAACACCGAACGCAAACCCGATAAGCCCAAACATGCTCAGTTGTAGAGAGACGTTAATAGCGTTAACTATCCAAGAGTGACGTTAAGCAACGCCGTATTTTCCGTTTTTTACACGTTCACTTTAACAAACGCTTGGTCTTAGATTTTATACTTGACAACTCAGTCAACGCAGTTCTCAGTAAACTCGACAACTGGCGAACGAACACTGACACGGGGGGGGGGGGGGGGGGGGATCAATCACTGTTATCCACGTGTAAGGTTACTTTGCAAAAGGACCAAACAGATCCTCACGATAAGGACGCCCTATCTTTAAGACCGTTGAGTCCAGGTAAGGTAAATAAGACGGTCATATCGAACGTTAAGACGGTCATATCGAACGTTAAGGCGGTCCTATCGAAACGGAATTATCTCCTTGCAACTCTCTATTACTGACCAAGTAGGTACGTCTTCTAGACTTCACAAATGGCCATAAAGATGGTGAACACTGAGTTTATCGAAACAATCAACGCCCGATCATCGCCCAACGCCTGCCCAACTAAGACAATTTCGAACCAACAGAGGTTTTCGGTAGCTCGAACCAATCCCCAGTGGGAATCTGGATATCAGCAATTACTCGTTTGGCCATAACTCATCTCAATATTACATTACATTTTAGTGGTTTGACTGGTTGGTTGCGATGGGAATATTCTCATATTTTGTCTCCATCCAAGTTTCCATTGAATGACGACCACTAAGTGAAATTAAGTCAACCCTTCTATGAACCGATCCAACTTAGGGCCAATTTATCCAGCCGATACAAGGTGTTGGTCAATCTTTGTATCTCAGTGCCTCTTATTCAATAATTTGGTACAATGTCAAAGTAGTTCTGACATTGTATCAGAGCTTGAAAGGAATTAAGAAAATGAATCATAAATATAATGCGATACCTTCAAATTAATTTACTGTATGTGCCAAAAGTGCCCCTTAAGGCACCATGTTCAAGAACATACTTCTAGAACTCACAAGTGAGCTATTTTGAACTAATTTAAAAAAAAACATGTTTGGGCTTGTAAGGGTTGAAGTTGAACATGCCTGAACAGGTTCAACGGGCCTTTAGATGGCTGGATGAGTTTTTAAACGGGGAATCAGCGATTTTAACCGAAGCTTGTCTGATCTTGTTCTTCCTTCGTGACCGTAGTATTCGTTTCATTGGGCGATTTCTGCGGATATGTTTTTGGGGAAACACTTTCGGACGGCGGCTACTCGGAGTTTTACCGATCGGGGAGAAAAGAGACCGTCGAAACAGGAGAACCACATCCGTCTTTTTTGCTCCGTCCGAGGGTCTCCGGGTTAAGCCGAACGAGATCGAATTTCAACCGCGGTCTTCGTTTTAAAACCCGCTCGTTCCAACCTGGCGATCGATAAACCGGCCCTTAACGAAATAAGACTTTACACAGCACCGATTCACGGTTTAGAAAAATGAAACGTCGCTGGATTCGTCGAAATAGGGTGTGCGCATGGGTTGGAAATTCGCTTTTTTGACCCCAAATTCGTTTTTAGCGCCCTTAAGGACCAATCCCCTGAAGGACCAACTGTCAGGTCAAAACTCATTATGGCTAATGTGAAACTGCCAGTGTTGCCAGATTGTACGATTTTTTTTATGAGACAAAGTCGCAAATTGGGCTATTTCTTGCGCCAGGTACAATTTTTCAAATGTTTTAAAATCAATCAATCAATTTATTCCACAATGTATACCTCAAGGGCGGGTTGTGGGGATCAAGAGGAAGTATGGTTAGCTGTAATTTTTATGGTTCGCTTCGTCTTGATCAGAGTACTGTGGGGGATTTAGTCCTAGTCCAGCAGAGTGGGTGCGTTGTCCCTCAGGACCATGAGGTGTGCGCAACCCAGCAATGTGCGCAACTTCCGGGTTTGAGTGGCTCTTGTCTGCAGGACTCCATAGACGTTGTAGAGCACGTCGTTCCTTACAAACCAAGGGGCGCCACAAATTAGCCGAAATATCTTGTTTTGCTGGATTTGAATTTTGTTCACTGAGCTGGCACATGCCGAGCCCCAGAGTTCGCATCCATACGCCCAAACCGGTTCGATAAGCGACGTGTAAAGCAGCTTCTTGTTTGCCAGATCCAGCTTTGATTTGGGGTTCAACATTGGCCAAAAGCTGGTGGACACGCCGCTTCATCTCGTTCACTACGCGGTTGATGTGTGGCCTCCAGGTAAGTCGGCGGTCCAAAAACAGTCCCAGATCACTTATCAGTCCCACTTCAGGCTTATGGGGTATAATGTTGTCTGACAAATGGACATTGGAGGTTTCAAATATGGACCGTTATTTGTGATCATGCGAGGGTTGGTAGTACCGAATCGACCGCTCCTCTAGACCATGCGAGGATTGGTAGTACCGAATCGACCGCTCCTGTAGAGTTTCTTTAGTGTTTCGTCGGTTTTCGGTTGTTTTAGGTGCTTTACAAGAAGACAGAGGAGCATTGGCGCCATCGAAGAACGTTTGATCTTTCATATTTTTATTCTATGCAAGATTCTATGTGTTACCAAGAATTTGTTTTATTTGTTCTATGGTGAATCAATCAAGGCGTAAATCTGTTTTCCTTATGTCTGCTATGTCTGTACAAAAATTAGTAGGTACTCCTAAAAGCGTCTTATAAACTGTCTTCTTTGTTTATTTTCTGTAAATTCAGGAGAAAGTAATTTTCGCGCATGAGGTCAATTTTTGCCCTCTATAAAGCATTTTGTTTCGGAAAAAAAACTCTGTGCACACCCTACTCGAGCCATCGTAGGTTTTTGACATGAGAAATATGGCGTCACCTGGAATACGTTTGGTACTCACTAAGAGATTATATTTATTTATGAGCATCTAAGAAGGTATTTCTTACAATTCCTTTGAAGGACTAAGATTTCAAGTTGCAGAAGATTACAAAAACCTTAAGGATCAACATGAAACTAGTTCAAAATTTTACACTTTTTAACATTCTCATAAAAAAGTAAAAAAATTTTTTTGTATTTTTTTCCCTTTTTTCAACTTTGATATTTTTTATAATTTTTTGGGCCGACTCGTTTTAGGTCGATCAATAAATTTTCTTTGTGTGAATTTTTTCAAATGTTTTCCATCTTCCTTTTTACAGCCGTGATATTTTTTGTTCGGTTTATTCACTTCTATAAATTAAAAAAAAAGAAGATAAGTACATAGCACACATTCTATGATACAAAGCGAGGTGGGTCAGTTGGTCCACCTTTCTAACGCTGGGGTGGAGGTGAGATGACGCGCAGGATGCAGGAAGCCGGTGGTGACGAAATGAACAATGAGCATTTTCTGAGGTGGGCCTTCAGAAACACTAGAAACAAGTAGAATAGGCTGGAATTCAGGGACTTGCAAACGGCTTTTGTGGAATTTCAGGAGTGCCAAGGACGAGGAAGAAATTGGTGGATTTGTTTGACAGTCTCGAGGCAGATGAACCAAAGACTGCAAGCTCCATTTCTGCAAGCTTCTCCATTTCTGGCAGATGAACCATTTCTGCAAGCTCAATGCATGAGTAGTTTCACAGGTAGCATGGGACGCGTGCGACAGAGCAATCCCTAAAATCATCGCACAGCAACAATCGTTGTCGAGGCGCAGATGAATGCCAGCAAGATTAATTCAATGCGACACTCTTGGCTCTCATCAACTTGGGTTTGTCATAACCGCTATTTGCAGTAGGTGGCAGAATTGATTGCAAAGACGGACGACGCCACTGGAGGTAACAGCTGTCTAAAACGATGGTATTCAAGAGTTCTGAGCATTTGAAGATTCAGACTCAAAGGCTTTAACCAAAGGACTAACGAAGCAACTAGCGAGAGGTTGGTGTGATCCCAAAGGCAGAGTGGTACAAGGATTTTGAGCAAATGGACAGTTTCTGATATGATTTCCATTCCTTCAGCTGTTTTGGTGGACATTGCTACAGCAGTCCTGAAGAGGTTTTGACGAGGTCGACCACTTCTGCAGCATCAGCTACTTCAGTCACCAATGCACCTTGTTGGTATCTCGAACGAAGTCGGAGGGTGTTGCAAAAGCAGCACAAACACCTATCCAGCGGGCTAAAGCTGCATTATCTAGACCTCATCAAGCCATCTGCCCTGACATTACCCTGATCTTATCAAGACATCTGCCCTGACCTCATCAAGCCACTTGCCTTGACATTACCCCTGACAGCAGCTACAAGTTGCTCGATCTACCAACAAAAACTGAAGGGCAACTAGTGAGTGGACTAATTGTGTTGTTACCAAACAGCAGAGCTATAATACCATGCACCAAAACAATACAAACAGTACAAATACACAGCATAAGCACCCGTTTTGCGTCATCCCACCTCAAACCCTGAAAATGTTTTAATGCACGCCTTAAATTCATTTATACACTAAAAGTAATGATAACTACAGAGGGTTCACACGGACCGCTCGTTCTTTAACAACTAAAGTTTAACACATATGATATGGTTGGTTTAACTTGTTCTATAGGTAGGTAACACCTGTACAAATTAACACGGTATCAGCCCAAAATGATCCCTCCCGACCAGCGCTATATTTAGCAATGGATTCGGGAACAATGTTTCATTCATCAACGGGTGGAAAACTTCGGAGGGCAAGTGGTTTGGCGAAAATAAAAATCAGTAGCAAATTAAGCGTTAGGGTATGATGAAATTATCATTGAAAGGTAGTAAGATGGGGACATAATAGGAGGCGTTTTGTTCTGCATTTGACCCGACACAAAGAAGATATTGAGATTACAATTTGAAGCCTCACTGGTGTATCCACTCGTGAGTTCATAACCTCTCATAACCAACACCAGGCCCTAAAAGGGGTCAAAACGAGCTGAAATTTTGGGAGGTGGTAGAAAAGACCCTTCTCTAAACAGACATTGAGGCAACACTAGGCCCTGAAGGGGTCAAAAAGAGCTGCAATTTTGGGAGGTGGTAGAAAAGACCCTTCTCTAAACAGACATTGAGGCAACACTAGGCCCTGAAGGGGTCAAAAAGAGCTGCAATTTTGGGAGGTGGTAGAAAAGACCCTTCTCTAAACAGACATTGAGGCAACACTAGGCCCTGAAGGGGTCAAAAAGAATGGACATTTTGGGAGGTGGTAGAACAGACCCTTCTCTAAAGAGATAGTTAGGTAACACCAGAAAACCTCCCAACGCATCCCCATATTACAGCCCTACAGTTTGGCCTATCAGGAAAAGTGATTTGTAAGGCTCACAGTCCTTACGGGTTTTCAACAGTCTGATTCAGCAGTTCCCTGGGTGATAGGACATATGAACTAATGTACAGTATCCAAACACTCTCTGCCCTGACCAAACCCACCCACCAATGAACTGAAACATTTCTTCCTCATTGAACATCGAAAGCACCTTCAACATGATTCAATGGAAACCCTAACTGCTCTTCGCTAAACTTAATGACTATCTTTTTACAAAAATTCATATTACAAATACAAACTTAGAAGTACACTAAAAATTAATACAATTCAAATTGATAAACGCAACTTATTGAGATTGCAAAAGGTAGAAAGAGAAAACCACCATTCAATAATCAAATGCAAAAACTTCCTGGTTTCATCAAGTCTTGTATAAGAACATCTAACCAAACATCAAACTACTACCAGATTCAGATTGGATGGATAGTTCAAATTATTTAAGCACATTTTGTTCATACCTGTAAAAGTAAACTACAGATTTGTCAAGGCAGACTTTCGAATTTGTAGATAGTCTCCCAAGTTGAGATGAGGTAAAGAAGATAGTTGTCGAGAAATCTACACTTGAATTGAATATACACTTTTGTCTTCAAATTTACTTAAATTCGATTGAGTCTGGAAAAGTTGAGCTTGCAATAATTATAACACCACAGTCGATATGGTTGTTGGGAGTGGTTTGGAAGAGAAATCGTTAGGGATATAGCACAAGTACGATTGCAAGTCACTTTCTCTTTCTAAATAACCAGCACTCGAACGTTTTACAACTATAACGAAATGTACAAATTAAAAGTTTTTAAAAAATTAGCATTTTTTCAGTCTTGTGGTCAAATAAAAGTTACAATAGTCATTGTAATAAAGGTAAGATATACAGTTAACAATGACTTCAAGTACATGATAAGTGAATGCTTTACAATAGCCAAGGAATATAAATCAATCAGAATAAAATGAAGGATGGCACAGTTTACCTAAGTAAAATCAAGGTGTTTTCGATTCTTAGATGAAAACCCAAGTCGCTCTTAATTCTAAAAGAAAATTAAATTCTAAAAACAATCTCACCGCTATTTCGTTTTTATTTTATTTTAGAGGTGACCCCTTCCGACTTGTTTAGGTTGCGTAGTGGTCAAAGGAACCCAAATACTCGAGGGCGGCGCGGTAACAGAACTCGTACTGATCCTGAAAAAAAATATGGTGGTTGAGATGATGCGAGTCTGTAATATGAAGGTGGAATAGCGAACACAAGATTAGATTAGTGTGGGACCGATTGCCATCCGCTGGACCGAAAACTGGGCTTATAGGCCAACGAATAGGCTCTGGGTTCAGTCCAATCCCTCCACCAAACTGATGATTCCCAATACAAGGTTGTCTGCCAACACAATCTCGTCTGATATTAGAGTCCTGAAGATTCTGTGCCATCAAGCTTCAAGAGCAAGCTCTTGATATCAGAAGAGATTGAGAGGAAGCGCAGGGATTTTAAGGGGGTTTCCATGGTTGGCAAAACTGTGTACCAGGGGGTAGAATATGGATACTACATCGAAATCTCCAGATATTTATGGACAGGAGTCCCAAAGGCAGTCCCAGCAATTGCGCCATTTCCCCCCCCCCCCCGCCAATCGGAAAAAAATTCAATGCCCAGTTTTCAGAAGATTATATCGTGTCTTTTGGGACATGAAAGGGGGTTTGTTGGTGGATTTCATGACCAAAGGGACCACTTCCACTGCTGACAGATATTGCGAGACCCAGAAGATTGAGAGGTGGAGAAAGTTGACTCCTTCATGACAACGCCAGACCCTTTGGATTGGATGTTGTGATCTTTTCACCAAATTGAAGGTGTTGGGGGGGGGGGGGGGGGGTATAAAATAACGTAGCTCGTGAACAATTCTTGGCTGGCTGTGTAGGAAACAGAGTAGAGGAATGTCCTGCCATGTGTGCGCATGGTGGCAGCCTCACGTTCGAGAGTGCGCAATAAGCTCAAGAGGCACAAAAGGCTCGTGTATTCCATAAATTTCCAGAACTAGGCTGACATGTAAAACACCTTCCAGACCAGCCTGGAGTGTCCACAGAGTCGATTCTGCAAGGCCCGTCCAAAAGGTGACTTCTCTCGAGTACAACTGGGATGATGACATGGGGAAGATATCCAGCGGCCATTACTTGAAGTCAGTTCAATAGACAGAACCGTTTTTAACTCCAGAGACAAGAAATATCTCGATCATAACTAGCATGACATCTCATTATGGAGGAAATAACTCAGCTTAAATGCTTGGCAACCCTTCTCAGAACGCATCATAGTGCGAACTGAATCACAAAGGTACAATTCCTTACAGCATAATCACCATCTCAACGTCGTTTCAACACAAAAGACGTTGTCTTGGACAGTAAATGGCGTTGTTACTCCCCCAAATAATTATAGCAGAAGAGGTATTTGTAGGGTGAACGGTGAACAAATGTAATTTTTACCTCAGTTTGAACCATAGCTGGTCTCTGCGTGCGAAGGATCCTCACTGTCTGGAAGATATCTACAACGCCTTCGTACTGCATTCTCTCAAGAACGATGGACAGAGAAATGAAGACGCCAGTCCTGCCAACGCCAGCGCTGAAAAAAACAATACAGTAAACATGAATAGATTTTACTTTTTGAAATTGATTTTTTTTACTTCGAATCCTAAAGCAGTATCCTATATGAAGAAGAAGAAATGAGAAGAAATGACTACAAGACATTTAGCAGCTTATGGAAAAACATAATCCCCACACCCATGGTTCTCCACGCATGAGACTCACCCAAGACACTTTCACATGATTCCAGAAGGATTTCATGTTAAAAGATCAGTGCCTATGGTCATTGATCTTTTGATGTAGCTCCTGTAGTACCTAATTGCATGAACCTCCTAATAGCGACTTGTTAATAGTTGTTTGCATGTGACCTTTCCATGATTTTGCGAGAGTTTCCCATGAGGGAGTAGCCAGACTGATTTTTGTGGTACTGGCACAGATATTGGCACAGAACTGAGCAGGGCTCAACAACTCTAGATGATTAGGGAGGCCGAGACATCTTAGCAGCAAGCCATGGCTGTCGGCCATAAATACTCCATTTCTCACAATCTCTCTCGCAGCTATCTTGGGCAAACGGGTGTCAGCCATGTTCACTACTTTAGCCAAGTACCTGAGATGTAAGCGGAGTGTAAACAGTGAAATAGGGCGGAGCTCGGTCTCCAGATACACTAAATAGTTTGAGACTTCGACTTCAACCCTACAAGTATGCTCTATTCTTCCCCTGCATACTACCACCTCTCTGTAACCCCTTTGAAATATTAGAATCTTCGATTTGCTAGGTTTACTTTGAGACCTCATTAATAAGTATCGAATGTATTTGCCTGGACAATGAACAGCCAACTTGGAACAGACAAGCTTGAAATTGCCAACAGAGTAGTCCATTGGCTCTAACTGACACACCAAGAATTCAATTCGCGCCAATATTGAAACGCTTACCTGCAGTGAACGGTGATCGGTCCGTCTTGACCAAATTGTTCTTTGGTCTTGTGCACTTGACCGATAAAGTCGATGAAACCTTCTCCAGACTTGGGAACGCCTTGTTCAGGCCACTCAGTCAACTGGAACTGTCTCAGAGTTCTTGAGCTGCCATCGCGAGCATCGGTTACCTGAAAACAAACCAACGTCAGTACACGAAGAAGAGATTTAACTGAACTTTTCTCAGCTCATTCATAAACGAGTAGCTAGTATTGTGGTTCATTAGAATTATTCCATTACGCTCTACAGTCCGAATTGTTTGGTATATTATAAATAAAGACCAGAAAGTAAGAACATAGTTTGTAAATTACCTTGAATTCCCTCAAAATATACTGAGGCATGTTGTATTCTGCAATGGGTTCAACAACGAAGCACTGATACCGAACCGACCTCTCTGACGGCCAGTATTGGTGGCATTTCTCCTGTGAATCACAGCTGTATTAGTCACCAGAATGGACATGTTCGTAACACTGGAAATAGCCCCAACAGGCAATTAAATCAAGATTACTTGGGATTTGTGAGGGTTGAAATGATTGGAGATACTTACTCTTCCCATTTCTTTCAGTTTGGTGAGCATGACGACTATAGTCGAGTTGTGCTCCCATAACATCCTCCACAAATCTTCGGTAGTCTCAGGCAATGGGCCCTGCGTTGCGATGTAAGCAGTTCTAAATACGAAAACAAAAATATTACATGAAATTAGTTACGTTAAAATGAGCGAATGAGTGTGCTTTAAAACAGGTTTCCTTTCATTAAACGCGTTTTTGTTTAAATTAAATTTTGGGAACTATTAAATTTTGGGAATAATCTCCCTAGATGGTTATATACTGATTGACGTAATGACAGTTACATAATCGTTAATAAGAGAGAGTTATGGACAATAGGTACGTTGCTATTTGTGAAACCTCAAACACTATCAGCAGCAGAGGTTACACTGCATAAGCCATGGATACTATACTCCTACTGTATGAATTCCTGGCACCTTGGGGCAGTAAAATAGCTGAAATTTACTAAAATAATAATATTTTACCAATTTAATATTGTATTATTGTACAAGTATTGTACAAAAAAGTGTACAAGTATTGTAATACCAATAGTATATACTGGGTGGGTTATTGAAAGATAGCATTCAACGGGACTGGAAAAGTGAGAACAAACCTTTGCCGATAACCGTCGATCACGGAGGCGTTGATATAGTCCGACCCTTCCACCCCGCGGATGGGCTGGAGACAGACTCTGGAGCTCTCTAGCGGCAGGATATGCACCAGGCGATTCTTGTGCTTGTTGACGGGGAGCGTGGCTGTCAAGAATCGGGACGAGTCAGTTTTGATATTTGACAGCCGCTGTTGAATAAACGGATTAATAGTCAGAAAATTGTGTAGGTATTAATAATATAGTGTAAATTCGAAATCTCCTCAAATCCAATATGGAACATCAAGGTCTGACCAAGGTGAGATAATCATAGTGAAAGGGTGACAGAGCACTTGGCCTGGTTGAGGGTAAGTCCATACAAAGAGCACCAAGACAGCAGAGGATTTAGGTTTTCCTGAAGAATAAAGGAGTCTGGTGGCGACTCAGTCCCGCAAAACATTTTCAGGTTGTTAAGGTTGAGCTCAACTAAAAATCTTGCAATTTGATGTTTTTTGCAATCTCTGAAGGTTCCCCCTGAGGAAAACCGCTACACTTCCACACGGGAGCAAGTACTTCTCTGAAGAAGAAAACAGCTGCACTCTGAATGATGAAGGAGTGAGTACTTCCTCAAGAGGAAAACCGCTTCACTTCGGAAAAACAGGAGCGAGTACTCCTCAGAAGAGGAAACCGCTAAACTGTTAAATAGAAAAAAGATGGAGCGCGGCCAAGCCAGCTGCACACCTTATGTTGAAAGGGTTGTGATGAAAATAAGAAGGGTAGGTTTGGAAAGGTTCAGGGCGAGAGGTCTGGGAAGGAATATCAGCCTTGACAGGGTTGGAGCTTATATAGGCCCTTCGGTGTACCACTTCCAAGGAGTCTATGAAAACCCAGGACATTTCCCTTCGGTCTTTCCTTTCCTTGTTCTTTATTCTCGTGTAAATATATTCCTAACACAGTCATCAGTGAAGATCAGGAAACTGATGTGGGAGAGAATGGAGCTGACCTCATTGAGAACGAGGAGGAAGAGGGAAGGAACCCTGCACAACACCTGAGTTTGCAACCAACGACCCTGAGGACACGCCTCAAACTCTCGGCCATGGAGAAAGCTGCCCACCCAGTCCAGGAATCGCCACCATACACCCCAGAGATCAAAGAACAGACATGATGACATGATGGGACCTTTTCAATAACGTTCGCGTACTGTTTTCCTCCCTTTCATTAGAGTTGAATATTACTGTTCACAAAACATTACCTTGAACTCCAGTTCCATTCCAGTGATCGTGTCTCCAGATTCAGCTTGCATCAGTTTTTGGATGTGACTGTGGAGGTTCCGGGCCGGCACTTCTGTATTTCCACAAATCACAGCCTCAAGAAGTGCATCGTGAATGAACACGTACTGATCTTCAGTCTGCAAAATATTATTAAACAAATATTGAATGCTGCTTGAAAAACACAGAAACACCTAGAATCTAGAACACTATCAACTATTTTGTTGGCTAAGTTGTGTGTTACTTGGGTCTACTCACTTGATGAATGAATAAATGCGATTCTTGTGATACTAAAAGCTCAATAACTTAAGCCACAATTCAAAGCTCAAGAGTTGCAGACCAACAAAATGTGAATTATTCGATTTTTATATAGTTTTTGATGTGTGGGAGTGAAGAACGTATCAAATATATTGAAATCGTCATTACCTGAACCATATAGTTCCTCTGGGCCCTAAGGCAAGTCACATGACCGTAAATATCGATGGATTTCTCATGTTTGAGCCTCTCGATCATCGAGTCGATAACGATGAAACACCCTGAAAATGAACATATTGCCATCATAACGACTGAGTTCAGAAGTGGACACAAATAGTTTACCGCACAACTTGTACTGAGATTCTGCATCGATTTACCTGTACGTCCAACTCCTGCGGAACAGTGGACCACAATCGGGCCAGCCTCTCCTGGATTAACTCCTTTGACCCTCTTGAGGAACTGTAGGAAGGGCGCGGGGTGGTCCGGAACCCCGTGATCCGGCCAGGCAGTGAACTGAAGCTGTTTCACTTCTCTCCTGTCTCCCATCCCGCCCTGAAAACAAGAAACGAGTGACGTGAGTAACCCAGACGATGGATAACTCGAGTCTAAAACAACAAACTCATCAGTGGCTCACCCTATTGATATGGAAGGTTCTAATGCAGTACGTTGCCAGTTCTTGGACGTCTGTCAAGGTAACAGTGATCATTCCGTACGTCTCTGATCCCCGAGACGGCCAGTACTGGTCGCATTTGATTCGGGCTCTCTCCTCCAGCTTCGTCATCATAACGATAGTGGACGACCGCAATTCCCAAACCATCCGCCAGAAGTCCGAGCACGTGTCTCCCAGAGGACCCTGGTAACAGATACCACACAATTTATACCACATCCACCTAAGATTCAAACAAAGCACAGTCTCATACAGCTCTCAGCTTACCTGCGTAGCTACATAAGCCATGTGTTTTCTGTAGCCATCACAAAAATTGGCGTTGATGTAGTCTGAACCAGGGATGCCATCTATGGGTGTCAGGATGACGCGAGAATGGTCGTACGCTATGACGTTAGCATAGCGGTTTTTGGGTTTGTTCACTTCCATGTTACTGTGGTCCCAAGTGAACTGCTGGCCAGGTTCTATGGACTGTGGAAACAAATCAATTGTCAGCGTCAAGTCAGAAGAACATCGGGATTCAATTGGTACAGTTGAACAATTGAAATGCAGTAATGGTAAGGAGAGATGACATTGGTTGGGGATGTCCCTAATGAGAGCACATCTTGGATAGCACCAAGCCCTTAAAAAGATGCTGAAATATGTTGAGGGTTGTGCTGAAGGGCGGGTTGCAGTCAGAAGCATTACCTCGTATTCCTGGCTGAATTTCAGATTGTCGTTGACTTTCAGACGTTCAATGTGGTTCGCCAGTTCGGATATCGGGATCGGAGGGTGTGAAATCATTGCAGGAGTCTGGAAATGAAGTCGTCTCATTTCGACCGGGTCCGAAGGGTGTGAGGGTTGAGTCAGCTCGCTCCCAGACATCAGCGGACGGGTGACGGCGCCTTGATCAGGCGATTTGCAAGGTTGCCTCCTCCTGCAGGAATACAAAGGGGATTTTAAAACAAATAAGCTGTTTTGTACTTCAATTGATCAAGTTGGTTCTCCTTTTGGCTGCAAAATGGGAAAAAATGCAGAACAGATGGCAGCATATTCAGGGCGGACTTTCATGTATTTTCTTTTTTGTGGTGATAATATTGCTTCTACTCGACTTTCAATCAGAAAAAATAGAAAGTAAATAATATTATGCTACTTCTTCAATACTTCCTGCATCGATAAGAGACACAGGGTAATAGCTGATGAGGCAGTGCCACCACAAAATCACTCACTGAATCCAGAGAGACCAACCCATTCAGGAGACGTACCACATAGCAGAAGATACATTTGATGGAAACGTATAAAATTGACGACTTACTTCTTGAGAATGAATATGAGGACGAGGCAGATGGAGAGCATGAGTGCAGCTATGATTGGTCCAATGAGCCAGAGTATGCCGGCTTGTTCAGGGTTGCTCTGCACAGACACGTCGGAATTACCAGGGTCAAAGTTTCCAGGGTTGGGCCTCCGGGGAGGGTCGCCGGGAGGGACTTCCCTCATGTCGAGAGCGAGGAGTTCGGAAAATGGCGAAGAAGTGTACAGATGCTGGAATAAGACGACAGACATTGCTATTGGGATGGTGACAACAAATTAGGCTTATGTATTAGTTGGGTAGAAACCAGTTCATGTAACATGGTATCAATGAAACAGCGCTCACAAAACTCTCACCTTCTGAGGAGTGTCAACAACTGCTCTAACGAAGATTCTGTACTTGACGCCTCTTTCAAGTTTCCGATTCGTGAATCCATCGTAGACGTCGCCAGATCCTAAATGGAAGGTGTAAGGGATATTGCGTTGAAGGAACTTTGCAGCTATGTAAGGAGAGCGGTCACCCTCTGGCCTGATATTCTTGGAGTTTGAAGTCAGCTGTAAATAAAGAAATATATATTTCCTCCAATGATCAAGATAAAGAGAGTTGGTAGTAGTGAAGTTGTAACCTTTCAAGAAACAACTGTCTTGACACCAATGGGACAGTTACATAATGCTCCAATTATAATATCCTTGGAATCGACACCAGGTGGAACTTTAAGACAGGAATATCCCTTGAAGTTTTGGCGACGTTTCGATTTGGAGTTGCAATGAATAAATTTCAATCAGGACTCCCAAAAACCAGTAACTAAGAATGAAAGAACAGAATTCAAGGAGGGTTTGTATTTGCCTTTCCATCACTAGTTTGGTGCTGGGAACAGAATCTGTTCCCAGCACCAAACTAGTGCTGGGAACAGCATATCTGATATAACCCTGAGACGCCGTCAGGAGCTTGGCGCCCTCTAAGCAGTGAACTTTTAGAAAATTTGTACGACATACCACATCAGTGAGGAACTGGTCGGGGTGTTTATCCAAATTCAGCTTGTCATCTGGAACAACAACGAGGAAATAGTGGCTGATGGGCCCGTACTCTTCACTGGCCTGAGGAAGAATCACTTGGATTTCTTCGCCGTTGACAACTCCATAGAAATCAGGTTTGACCATCGGTTGAGGAGCAGCCATTTGAGTGGTGACCATGATCCTCGCCGGGGGACGATACCTGAAGCGATTACAAAACATTGAGGCGCTTGCGTTCAACTGGTACGACTTGGTTTTTGAATTATGGACATGTCATATCTCCTACCTGTGGTCGGACGGGATGGCAGATACGTTCACGTTGTAAGTAGTGAATGGGGACAACTCGTTGATTGTGTGCGATTTAGCGGACGGCTCCAGCAGTGCAGTGCGACGAGGAACGATCTGGGTTTGGGTGATACCTTGCGAATCAACGAATTCTTTCACAGCATCAAAAGATATCTGAAATGAAAAGTATTTTGTGGAGGTTACGTTTCAGGAGAGGTTTCAAAATAAAAGGTTATGGTTCATCAAACTATATTCATCATTAATACCACAAAGCTTTTATGCTAACTTCAGAGACACGTCAGATCCACTGTTTTGAGACAAGTAATAATGTATCTGCTTAAAATCAGCGTGAAGGTGTGTGGTTCCTCAGATGGTCGTACCTTATAATTTATAGGGTTAAGCCTGATAGGCGAAGTCCACGATAGTGTCATGGAGTGAGTACTGACGTCGTGGGCCCTCAAGTTCAGTGGAACGTCTTCAGGTTTCACTTTCACCGTCACCTGAAATTTGAAAAGATCTACGTTAACAGAATATCCACAAATTGGCACATTGATGGGAAAAGTGGGTTAGATCCAGACTTAGATCATGAGGTTCATAACCTGACCTAATCTAAAATAACCTCATGTAATCTAACTCAACCTAATGTAACTTGACCTAACCTAATCTAACGTAATCTAACTTATCCTGACCTCACCTAAACTAACCTAACCTGACCTAACCTGGGTCAAGTTACTGTGTGCACCAGCTGAGTGAAATCAAGTCCCGCTCGACTATAGGTTTCAAATTTGGAAGGATGTTAAAATTACTTGATTGTAGTTAAAGACAGCAATAGGAACATACCTATTAAGTAATGAAAAAAAAGTTTCAGTTGTTAGAGTAGGGAACTGAAATCTCAATTTAAATTACACAATAGTGCAACTACTCGTAGATTCATAACGCGAATTCAAGACGTCTCTTTCCTCCTTTTGCAAATCGGAGAAAATCTCAGAATGACAAAAATTGTCGGGACTGTTCTGATTGACAGACAAAGTTAATTCTTTCTATTGCATATTATATAATAGAGCTTAAATAATAGAGCTTAAAGGGAATCACTGACAATCCCTAGCTGAATTTCTACGTAACTCCTACGTACGTGGCCAAATCAATGTTTTTTTTAAATATATGAAAATCAAGATAATATCTTGATTTTCAAAATATCGAGGGGTTGCTCAATAGTGTACAAAAATTATTATCCTGCCGGTAAGTTTTTTCTGTTACTCCCCCCCCCTCCTTTGTAACCACCCCTGGTTAGGAATATTCGAATACTCGCTCGTTTACCTTTTCAGAAAGCCGCCCGAGGCCGTTTTTGGTTTTAGCGGCAACCGCTATGGCGTACTGAGCGAATTTTTCGAGGTTCACCAAATCAGCTGATTCAGTTACGGGCACAGTTTTCATTTGCCACTGGTCCAAATCTTCAACGGCCGTCATCGTGTAGAAAATCTGGTAGGCGATTATTGAGGTTCTAGAAGGAACTGTTTCCCACCAGACCTGGAGAAAAACAAAAACAACATGAAGGAGGAATGGAAAAGTTCTAGTTGTGTACCTAGTTGAAGTAACCAACAAACCAGTACATTTGAAAGAAGTTGTGGATTTAAAACTGTAGACAACAGTAAGTTACCTCGACACTCTGCTCTGACGTAGCGACTGCCCGCACGCCCATAGGAGCTCTCACAATATCCCGGTCTGTCGTAATGGTCGCTTTGTCTGACCAAGGACCCGAACCTGATTTGGTGTGAGCTCGGACTCGGAATGTGAACTCCGAAGATTCCTCGAGGGAGTCGAACACGGCTTTCGTGTGAGTCGTGTTCCTGTCCACCAGGGTCGACTGATCAGCTTTCTTTTGGAACTGGACGTCATACCTGAATAAAAACGGGAGGCATGATACGTATTGTAGGTGGTATTAGCGAGTAACGTACAAAGTAGGAAATTCACGTCAAAATTCAATTTGGGCGAAGAAATCGAAGAATCTATGCTGACGGCGACAAATACCTGGGGATGACTCTTGGCTCCAAAATAAAATAAGCTCATTGAGCACATAAGTTCAGAAGTATGTATTGGCTGATGGGAATGAATTTCGGTCTTTCACTTCCCTCCTGCTGTCTGTTCAGAGGATTGCTACTTAGGGTCCAGCTACGTAGTGACTTAATATTTAAGGGGAGAATCGTAGAGATGTTTGGTAGCTGGGTAGAAAATGAACGAAATGAATTACTTGATGATTTGTCCGTTTCGCTGAGCACGGCTCGGAGCGTCCCACGTGAGACAGACAACGTCGGGAGTCTGGAAATGGTGAGAGAGGTTAGTCGGAGGTCCGGTAGGTGGTCCTTCAGGCGTCAAAAGGTACTTTATGGATTCTTGGCCGAACCCAATTTGATTCTGACCAGCGACCCTGAACTCGTACTCCACACCGCGTTCTGAAACAGAAAATTCGTGTAGGGTTCGGAAAAGTGGTGGAGTGGATACTCGACCAACATAATAATATATATATTATATTATAATATATAACATATAACATGTTATGTAATATTTGTATGACTTCCTCACCGAGCTGAGAGATTTTGTGGGATGTGACTTGTAGAGTGAGCTCTTTGAGTGGAGTGTCTTTGACGCCGTAGCGAAGCCTGTAGCCGAGTAAATCACCGTATGTTTGCGACGGCCGAGCCCACTCCAGCTCCACACTGACTTCAGGTTCTCGATCCAGTACCCTGCAAAGTGAGTGAATGGAATACAACGGTCAATATGTCAGGAGGAATCAAACAGTTTGATGAGCTGGCGAGCAGACTGTGGAGATACTGGAACGTTAAGTGGTGCTGTGGAGTCATTAGACCCTCGATATGATTTGACACTAAAAAAGCCCATACCGACTGTGATACCACTCGTTTAGAAGTTGCGATCTTCCACTAGAACATGACTTTCTTCACATTATACCAACCAAGACTCGGCCTTAGTTGTTCAACTTATCCAATATCTTGACTCACTTGATAGTAACAGTTGGGCGGTTAGGCACTCCTCCAGGAGTTTTGATGTTGACTGGCTCACTTCGATCGCCATCACCTTTTCTAGTCAGAGCAGCAACCTAAAATACGTCAAATACGTGTAAAACATACGGTGTAAACTCCAAGCTCGTGAGTAGACCTTCCAATACGGAACCAGTACAGAGCCAATCAATTTGTTCTACGTATTTTCTGTCAATTGGTTCAATAAATTTCAACACATTTTGGTTTATTTTATTCTCAAACAGCTTGCTTTTTACTTCTGCGTACTCCAACAGGTTATGGGCCCAGCACGCTTCCAATGCGATTGTACTCATCGTACGAACAGTGCTCAATCAAATAACGGGAGTCAAACAAACTAAACTATGGATTTTAAGGAGTTATTCACCCAACAACTCAAATTCAACCCATTTTTGAAAACCTCTGACTCCTCTTACCAATTTCAATTATGTACATAATTTTTCGGAAGCTGCATGCTTTGAAAAATCTAGAAATCCTGCATTTGAACCTTATTTGTACAATCTGGGGAGAGGTTCGAAAAACAATCGCAAAACGGGTTTGAATCAAAAAATGTTTTAAATTCGTACTAATAAGTACTATAGAAATTCTCTTATATATTTGTAATTGTCTTTAAAAAAAATAGAAAGAATGTATAATGTGGGCAATAGAATATTTTAAATTATGGAAACAGAATATAAAATTAAGGTTCAACCAATTAAGGCTCAATTGACGTATCAGAGAACTGACGTGTCTATGGTGTAACTGAGAAAACTTAGATTAAAAACTTAAACTTAGACTTTTAGAGAAACCAAACACCGAGCTCACCTGCACATTGTAGTTCGTGTCCGGTTGCAATCCTGTGATGTTCAGTTCAAGCGCGTTTCCGTCCAAAACGTCAAATCTCATCGGCTCGTTCAGATTCACCATGCCCTTACCCTGGTACGTGAAAATTCAAACAGTTTTCAGGATGAAAAATGGGTTTTTTCGTTTTTATTTGGGAAATTGAGTTGAGACGGGTTCTTAATGTTTTTATGGGTACCGAAACACGATGGGTTGGTTTAAACAGGGAAAAAGTAGATCAGAACCGCGACTGAATAATTTTGTGGAAATAATAATGATACTGTGGAAGAACGGGCTCTTAAGAGCGGTCCAGAGGGAGGATCGGGCTCTTTAGAGCAGTCCTAGGGGAGGACAGGCTCCAGAGCGGTTCACGGGAGTATTGAGCTCTTGAGCGGTCTATAGGGTGAGCAGGCGTTTCAAAGCGGGGAGGAACGGGCTCTTCAGAGCGGTCCTAGGGAGGAACGGGCTCTTCAGAACGGTCCTGGGGAGGAACGGGCTCTGTAGAGCAGTCCTAGGCAAGGACAGGCTCCAGAGCGGTTCACGGGAGTACTGAGCTCTTGAGCGGTCTATAGGATGAACAGGCTTTTCAAAGCGGCGAGGAACGGGCTCTTCAGTACGGTCCGTGGAAAGAACGGGCTCTTTAGAGCGGTCCTAGGGAGGAACGGGCTCTTTAGAGCGGTCCAGGGGGAGGATCGGGCCCTTCAGAGCAGTCTAGGGGAAGAACAGACTTAGAAAAAAATTATTTATAATTTTAGGTCACTAGGTTCATGTAATTAACATAATTGGAAATTTTCTGAATTGTTATTCAGAAAACACCTTAACTCCATTTTTATTACGCCCTTACATTGATTTCCAAGCTTATTTGCCAAACATGTTTGCTATTTTGGAGATGCCACGTTTGCCCCCCGTAGTATTTTATTTAAATTATCTTTAATTTAAAACGAACTTTTTTTTCTAGTTCGAAAATAGTAAACCAAACGAGAACCGCCCAAATACTTCAAATTCGATCTCAACTCACCTCTTCCTTGGTTTCTTGAACGTGGATGTGGTACCCTCTGATAATCCCGTTCCTGTTCTTTTCAGCTGGAGGCTTCCAAGCCACGTGGATGGCCGTCGAATTTAACGTTTTGACTTTGACATCTTGTGGGTGACCCGGAACTGAAAACAACCCAACCCGAACATTGCTGAACAAGGGTTACACACAGTTCTAACTTATCCGTTCATCCGGAAATGAACTGTAAAAACCCCGAACTAAGTTCCTAATTTGATTTTAAATTCACGATTTTAATTCGTATCTAATCTCTTCAAACAGAAAAACTGAATTTCGACTGAGCACTTCCAAGCTTAACGTGAAAAACGTACAAGTATATAAGGTCAAACAATCCAAGTAGATGTTCTTCAGGTATAAAATTCTCATTCAAATAATTGGAATCCCAGAAATGTTTAAATGAAGATTTGAAAATATTAGAGCATAAGGGAAGATTTTGCTTGAAATAAGTACTCATGTCGAAGAAACCATGCAAATTGGTCTTCACATCGTTCAAATCGTTAATAGTGAATCTTTTATAAATATTTTCGACAAATTCTAATTATAACTAGGTAAAAAGACATCCATTTGAATACCAACGCAAAAAGTCCTTGAAAGATCGCTGCGCAACAACACATGTAAAAATTGCCAAAAAGTTCGTTCATCTCCTTATATTGGCCAAAAAACAAAACCAAAAAAAGGAAATCTACGATTCTCACTACTGAGTAGCTCAGGACGGACAAAAACAAAAAACAAACAAAAAACCAAAAAGATAAAAGAGGGAGAGGCGCCGTTAGAGAGGATGGGCTTTCTCAGGCTACTCCTAGAAAAGTGAGGACATTTTTTTTCCTTAAAAATTTGGGAAATGAAACACAAAATGCAAAATTTTGAGGTTAACAGTGATTTTGAGGGCGAACATCAAGAAATTGAAGAGGAAGTTGGTTCCATTAAAATTTCTGGAGACATTTGAACGTCACGCATAGAGAAGAAGCGTGACAATGAGAGGAAAGTCATTAGCAGCAATCAAACAGCATGGCGTGATGAGCGAATTTTCCTAAGTAACCTAAGAAACTAGTGGGTCGTCCATAAGCTAGAACCTCCCTGAAATCTTACGTTTTTAAGAAAAACGTCAATCTAGCGATGTTCAAATTCACATTTATGTACTTGTAAAAACGTAACACGTTTTTTGACTAGTAACTGGAGCAGGTAGGTCAGTATGGCCTAGTAACGCCACATATGAGACGTGTAACGCCAATCCAAAAGGATAGATTCGTGGGATGCCCAGGCTACAAGGGCCCTGCAGGGCTCAGGGTTTTTTTTGGTCTTCTATGGTTGGCACACCTTGTGTGTCAGGGGGATTCCTAACGGTCAAAACAAACGCTGACGGATACTGCGAGACACTACAAAACTTGAAATTAGAAGATTGAAGACGAGAGGAGGAGAATGCTGACTCTTGGAGTGGAGCGTATACGACGAGGGTATAGAAGGAACATACCTAGAGGTCTAGGAGTGCATTGAACTTGACAGCGATCATGTTCAGAAATAAACACATTTAATTTGGTAAATACCTAGTCAATATGGTTGAAATACACTTTTCGATTTTCAACAGCTGTTGCAACCTTATTCCCAGAATATCCCTGGTACTACCTTGAAACCGAGTTGCAATTACTTACAACCATTGTGGGGGAATTAATAATTGGCCAACAAGTATTGAAAGACAGGTATCACCTGGAAGGTTAAAAACCAAGCTTTCGTTAGGTTAGAAAGAAGGGTTTCGTTAGGTTAGAAACCAAGGTTTTTGATAGGTTAAAAACATAGGGATTGTTAGGTAAGAAACTAACTTAGATTAGAAACTAAGGTTTCTTTAGGTTAGAAACCAAGGTTTTGATAGGTTAGAAACCAAGGTTTTGATAGATTAGAAACATACTTAGGGATTGTCAGGTAAGAAACTAACTTTAGATTATAAACCAAGGTTTTGTTAGGTTAGAAACCAAGGTTTCGTCAGGTTAGAAACCAAGGTTTCCATAAGTTAGAAACCAAGGTTTTGATAGACTAGACACATAGGGATTGTCAGGTTAGAAAGTTAAGGATTGTTAGGTTAGAAACTTAGGGATTGTTAGATTAGAAACTACATTTAGATTAGAAACCAAGGTTTTGTTAGGTTAGAAAGAAGGGTTTTGATAGGTTAGAAAACAAGGTTTCGTCAGGTTAGAAACCAAGGTTTTGTTAGGTTAGAAAGAAGGGTTTTGATAGGTTAGAAAACAAGGTTTCGTTAGGTTAGAAACCAAGGTTTTGTTAGGTTAGAAAGAAGGGTTTTGATAGGTTAGAAAACAAGGTTTCGTTAGGTTAGAAACCAAGGTTTCGTTAGGTTAGAAACCAAGGTTTCGATAGGTTAGAAACCAAGGTTTCGTTAGGTTAGAAACCAAGGTTTCGTTAGGTTAGAAACCAAGGTTGATCAAGATTTTTTCATCTTAAAAACCGTATAGATACATTTTTACAAAAAATTTAGAACCCATTGAAAAGCTCAATTTCTCAGAAAATTCGCTTACATACTGGTGATTGTCTGCTAAAAGCAGGTTTACCGACAGGGACAAAAAAGGGGTTAAGTAAAATTGCTGGGGGTTTTTCGATCACGTCTGATAGTGGATCCATAGGGCGTCGTATAGAATAAGAACTTTACCAAAAATATTTTTGAAAAGTTGACAGCTGAGAAAACGGAGAGGATGTGATGAGGCGGAGAAAAAAAAATCCACAAAACGGAAAAAAACGAAAAATTCTCTAGGCTATTCCTAGACAAAAATTCAAAAAACAATGACAAAAATTTCATCTCAAAACCAAAAAAGTGGGCGGAGTGGTTTCTCAAAGTGGGACAAAAAACGAACCAAAAATTCTGGTGGGGGATAGACGACAAAAATTTCTCCGTTTCGGGAGTTCTGAAGTACTTACGTATTTCTTCACAGCGCCGAATGCCAAAAATTCACACAGACAGAGAGGGGGGGTTCGGGAAAAACAAAAAAAGAGACAAAAAATCTTAGAAAAATCTCCTTCGACAGGCAAAATTCTTGTTTTTTTCTTCAAAAAAGCTTACGAACGGGGGGTTGGATGATAGGGCAGAGGAGTTGTCAAAAATACGTGGAGTGAACCAAAAAAATTCACCAAAAAAAAAAGATGTGTGCGTTCCTGTCACCCTCTCATGTGTAGGCAAAACGTGGGGGGAAAAGTGGGAGAAAATTCTTTTTTTGTATACAAAAAATTCGTTACCACAGTCATACCAGTCCCTAGAAGAAAACGGAGCGCTTGAAACCAAATACTATCAGGTTAGAAAAATGTTAGTTGGTATTCAAATGTCAGAAGAAAACCACACTTAAAAACATTAAAAACTGTGAGGAATATTCGTATTAGGTCATTCCATAAATGTTGGATAAACTCAATAAATTCTATAGTTTCAAGTGGACGTGATTAGTTCATAGGTTGCGATGTCATTAGTAGAAATACTGAAAATCTGGTGGGTGAAGTACAAGAATAGCAGTAGCAGAACCACGTACTCAAGGTACGCTCGTATTTACAATTAGAATCAATACCACAAGACACAGTAGAGTTAGTAGCAAATTATGAAGAATATAGTAGGTACCGTAATACCAGAAGTGCGTAGACATGGAGATAAGCTGGAACAAAAATGGAGATCCAAAAGCTGTTCTTACCGACGTACAAAGTGGAGAAATGATGACCCCCAAAGTGGTTCAGAAGTCGCTTAGATATCAGGTTAGTGTTTGTAAGTTGGTAAGATTGGGAGCGGTTAAGGTTAGGGGCTGGAGAGAGCCTGTACATGCAAGAAGTCCGCGGATACCTATACCTACTGAATGTTTTTCGTGTGGGTAATAGAGAGGTTTTACAGACTAAGACGTGACGTGAGTCTAAAGCGAGCAGTTCAAGATGCTAACGATTTGGTGGAGGGAAAATATTCAAGTCGAGTTTAAAGTCACGTCAAGCCGTAGACTGTGATGGCGGTTGTGCCCCTGTTCTCGATGTTTTTGTATGACCGCTCTGTGGATTTACGGTTCTGTGGAAGCACAGACCGGATATCCCTCTGGGTGGGCATATTGAAGTTCAAATTCGCCATTCTTCAGTTTGATCTGGTAGTCGAACAAAAATTTTCTCGTTTGAAATGACTCGTTTTACATGTCTTGTGAGTGACCAATTTTCGATTTTTGACCATCAAAGAATTATTCTCTCACCCACTGGCGTTCCCTATTCAGTCCATGAAAAATTCCAACTTTACATCACGCGTTGTCCAGTAAATGCCACTCAGGTAACTTACCTATGAATACGCCACCACGCCCACCCTCAATATTAACGTTCAAATTTAACCTTCAAATCAGACCTTGAGTACTGCCCAGGCCTTGAAAACCCCTCAACTCAACTGTAAGTTTTGCCAGTTTTGCCCACAATATTGTTATGTACCAACGCTACCAACTCTACGGCATCGATTTTTTTTGCCCAAGATCCAACTGAGGTAAACATCTAACGAAATTCCTCCAACAAAAGAAATGCTCATTGAACTGTATGAACCAATCACTATCACTTCGAATCAAAATCCACGTTGAATTATACTCAAACTGTGAAAACGACATTTATGGAATGTCCCACCTACAGACGAGAAAAATAATTCGGTATAGTAGGCAGATACGAAATCAAATGTAAATTCAAAAATTCAATTTCGTAAGAACGACGGATAAATAATTTTCTTTTCAAAACATTACTTTGATTAAACTCGTTACGATTAACTAGGCATCTTTCTTATATTAATAAAAACGAAAAACAGAAAAAAGGTGCAATTTCGGCAAAATTGATGTGCAAAGATATTCACATTCAGTGCACTCAAAACGTGATTTCGGTGTTACATGCACTACTAAGTGCGCTTTGGTGAGTTTTGACACGATAACCATAAAATTCAACATAACAGTAATAATAAAAAAGGTGCACTTTGAAACAAAATAAAGAGTGATAACAAACGAAATTGATTTTTACTTGAAAGTGCCTAAAAAAGGGACATGAGGTCGGGATGGATTTAGAGGGTGAGGATCGTGGGTTTTCCGTATACAAAAAAGTGCGAGTGAGTGACAGTGGAAAACAAAAAATGTTTTTTTTTTCTATTTTTAAGAAGAAAGTCAAAAGGGGTTTTTGACTATAAAAAGTGAAAAAAATGCGATGTTTATCAAAATGTTTATAGTAAACACCAAGCGTCAAAAAGTAACATCCAAAAAAACGACCTCAGTTCCGAGGGGGCTATAGAGAAAAAATCACACAAAATTCTGGGTCTGCTTGTAAAAAATTCAAAAAGAAACCATCATTAGAATATCTGGTGACCTAAGTGCGTCCGTGGACCGGACGTCCTTTCAAAAAAATGTCAGTCCACATCAAAGGGAATGGCAAAAGACAATGGAAAAAAATGTTAATCTTCACTCAAAACACAAAACATTCACACACCACAAAACATCCTGTTTCAGTTTCTAGAAGGGTGTTCCAAAAAAAGGTGTCGAAAAAAATATAAGTCGAAGCACGAAGAGAAATACGGATTTTCATGTCTTTCCAAAAAATGTTTGGTACACACTTTGCAAAAATCAAAATTAACGTCATACCAAGTGTGACTGAAAACATGGGAAGAGACCAAAAATGTATTATTTTTGCTTCGTATGAAGCAACAAGTGAAAATTTCATTCCTGGAGTAAATCCAAAAAAGAAGACAAAACATCTTCGATTCGAAGAAAAACAACTTTGCGTCACAAAAACCAAAATGGCACAGAAAAGGTTTCATTCTCGTGTCCCAAAATTTTACGTCAAAAAAGTACTGATGTTTCGTAAATTGATGATTAAAGCCAGACCTCGACTCTATTGTTTGACAAAACCAGTTGTTCATGTTTGGAAGTTATAACGAAAACGCTGGAAAAAATACTGTAAAAATTCGTATATTGATGAATTGCCGGTGCTAGTATGGTAAGTGGGATGGCTGATATCGTTTGGTCTTTGTATGATTGGTGTATGATTGTTGTCCTCACAATATCTTAGACCGAAAATGTGGTACGTGCAGAATTCTGGGGTCTGGTTTTGTAGTGCTAAGACCCTGCCACGATAATCTCAGGTGGACCGTTACTATTAGAAAGGGCTCCGGAAAACTAACCAGACCCGTTTTTTGGCTTTCCTTGATATCAAAACAACCCAGTGGTAATAATGTACAATTATAAAATCAACTACCACTCACCAGACTGCACACTATAGTAGACCTGATTGCATACTATAGCAGATATCCCACCAGGCTGCCTACCTTAGCAGATATCCCACCAGACTGCATTCTACAGCAAATATCCCACCAGGCTGCATACCATAGCAGATATCCCACCAGGCTGCCTACCTTAGTAGATATCCCCCCAGGCTGCATTCTACAGCAAATATCCCACCAGACTGCATACTATAGCAGATATCCCATCAGACTGCATTCTACAGCAAATATCCCACCAGGCTGCTTACCTTAGCAGATATCCCACCAGGCTGCATTCTACAGCAAATATCCCACCAGACTGCATACTATAGCTGATATCCCATCAGATTGTTCTACAGCAAATATCCCACCAGGCTGCTTACCTTAGCAGATATCCCACCAGAATGCATTCTACAGCAAATATCCCACCAGACTGCATTCTACAGCAAATATCCCACCAGACTGCAGTCTACAGCAAATATCCCACCAGGCTGCTTACCTTAGCAGATATCCCACCAGGCTGCATTCTACAGCAAATATCCCACCAGACTGCATACTATAGCTGATATTCCATCAGATTGTTCTACAGCAAATATCCCACCAGGCTGCTTACCTTAGCAGATATCCCACCAGAATGCATTCTACAGCAAATATCCCACCAGACTGCATTCTACAGCAAATATCCCACCAGACTGCAGTCTACAGCAAATAACCCACCAGACTGCATACTACAGCAAATATCCCACCAAACTGTATACGATAGCAAATATCCCACCAGACTTCATACTGTAGCAGATATCCCACCAGACTGCATACCAGCAAATATCCCACTAGATTGCATACGATAGCTGAAACGAATTTTTTAACATTGCTCTGAGCTACAAATGGTGTATAGTCAATTCGTGATAACCTACGAACCCAGACCAAATCCCAAATGATAATCCACCACCCAAAAACTCACATTAGCATTCCAGCCGAGAAATCGAACCTCGAGCCCCTGAATCCTTCTGTAGATCCCCAACGTTCAGCCCCAATAATTTAAACGAATTCATTTGTTAACATCCCCACAACACTCAAATTCAACTGGTAAAATCAAACAATCAGAGTTTGAGACACACAAAAATACCCAAAAAGTCACTTCACCCGTCAAAAATTCATCAAAATTCAAAACCCCATCAAAAACCGCTCCAACAATTTTGGAGCAGAAAAATGTGAAAACAAGGTTCACGAATTATTTTTGGATTTCAAAGGCACAAAAAGGAGAAGAGATAGTAAGAATGGCACAAAATGAAAGTTGACATTTCTTCTTTTAACTCACGGTTTTCAAATGATACTAGACATTACTGAATACAGTATTGAATTTTTTGAAACTGTTTTAAGTGCCAGCAATTTTTGCACACAATGTTTCTGAAATGGTTAAATTAAAAATCAATAACAGAATACGAAATGTTACAAAAAGTCATACTTGTATGAAATATATAATTTCTAAATGGATAAAATGATTTTTTTTTCTCGATATCACAAAATGATGGTATGATGTGTGAAGTAGAGTCCACCACCGAAATAACTACGAGCTCGGTTCTGTTTGTAGTAAATGTGTACGTAGTCTAGTATGTTCTTGTGATGATTTCCCAGTACATTCAATGCCGCGCACAGTAAATGACGAGAAAAAAAGTACAACTTTTGGACAAAAGCCACACGAAGGCGGAAGGAAAATATTTACAGCGACAGGTAGACAGTATCCAACACCCAGCAAAACGAATGTAATGAGAAATTGAGAAACGCACTTGTGTGAAGTTGATGTGGTGTAATGGAAGATTTACATGTTTGAATGTAATAGAGGCGGTAGTGTCCCGCCGAGCCCTTAAAGTTGGATGTGATATGTAGAAATCACCGTTTAATAGGTGACGTTATTAATTGCATATAAAAATTAATTGAATGGTTAAAACACACTCTGAATTTAGTTCCTGAAAAACGTTATAAAGGTCGTAAGGTCAGATGATTACAATTGTAAGGTGGCAACACTGTTGATCTTAAGACATCAGTGTTGCCACCTGGTCAGCCGATTGACGCCACATTATAGGGGAGTGTAATTCACATTATGGGGGAGCTCTCCATTCAGACGTGGACTTTCAAATCCCCTCTTCGACTTCCTTTAGTCTCATTGTGAATCATTTCATGTGGAAATTATCTACTAATAACCCAATCAAATTTCGGCATGAAAATCACAAAGCTTGGTGTATTTCTGATTTTTGTGTGTTGTATGGACCAGATGGGGTAGTGTGAATTCAAGTTAGGCACTTCAAAAAACCTGTGCTCACTGCGTACCACAAGAAAAGCCTCTGCTTTTTGGGACTTACACTAAAAACCGCTCTTTTCCAAGAGCAAGCCCAAGGTGGTAATTACACCTATCGAGTACTTGGCTGAGCTAGTCAATGCGCGAGTAGATGACCACACTTTTACCAGGGCTGGCAAGAGAGCCAGTGATCCACGTTTCAAATTTACTCGGCCTAACACTGTTTCGGCCTAGGACTCAGCACGTGCCATATCCGCTGAAGAGATGCATGAGTGGTGGAGAGCGCAGCAGAGACAATATTACAGGACGTTCATCAGTTTATGACACAACTGATTATCAACGCAACTTCCCCTCTCAGCTCAACTCTTTGCAGGACCAATTGGTGGGAGTCAGAATGTGCCTTTTTTCATCATCGCTGCAGAACCTCTCATTCGTCCTACGACGAACGCCACGTCAAAACTTTTGCCCAGTCTGGCATGCAAAGGCAAAATTAATATATTTTATGACAGGAATGTCCATGAGTTCAAAGCACTATGTATGAGCTTTGTCAGACAACAGTCATAGACACTTTCTTTTGTGCCTGATGTACAGACCACCAAACCACCATCTGGCTGATTCCATACCCAACCGTCCTGGCTGCAATACGACTCTAGAGGAAAATTCCATTTCGCGGAAAAGGCCTTTAACGTATAACTTACGTCTCAAGTATCGACAATCATTGATACTCGTAGAAGGCAAGTGGGGAATGTTACCTAATTTTCGGCACAACTCAACTCCACAACAGAACAGTTAGAAACTTGTACGGGGATCACGCAACATGTACGTCAGAACAAGACAAAATTGATTCAGTTCAAAGGTACAACGTATGAAATGAGGGGTCGTTTCAACCAACCGCCTCTGTTATCATCAATACACTGAATAAAGGGTGTTCTATAAAAAAACACAAAAGCCATTGGAATAGATTGAATTAGAAGTGCTCGAACTGAAGAAACCTGAATCGAAGGTGTCGGTAGAATTTCTGAATTTTGCTCTGCCTTCAACTAATGTTTTCGATCTCTAACTTGATATTATCAAGTAGAGATCGAAAACATTAGTTGAAGGCAGAGCGAAATTCAGAAATTCTATAGCAATGATATTATCAACACAAGGTTAGGTTCCGATCCGACGAGAAATATCTTCTCTATGTTTGATTGACATAACCTGTAAGTCCGGAAGGTTCTAAAAGGAATGTATGGCATCACAAGGGACAACCCTTAGCCCACCATACACTATCCAACCAGGCCAGGTTTGGTTGAAAACAAAACACAATCTGTCTTTTATGGTTTGTTTGAAGTAGGTAATACAATAAGTTCATTGCTGGCATCAGCCAGAGTTTGGCAAACACGATAAGTTTGTTGCTGGCATCAGCCAGAGTTTGGCAAACACGATAAGTTTGTTGCTGGCATCAGCCAGAGTTTGGCAAACACGATAAGTTCATTGCTAACATCAGCCAGAGCTTGGCAAATGCGATAATTTCATTGCTGGCATCAGCCAGAGCTTGGCAAATGCGATAGGTTCATTGCTGGCATCAGCCCGAGCTTGGCAAACATGATAAGTTCATTGCTAACATCAGCCAGAGCTTAGCAAACACGATAAGTTCATTGCTGGCATCAGCCAGAGCTTGGCAAATGCGATAATTTCATTGCTGGCATCAGCCAGAGCTTGGCAAATGCGATAAGTTCATTGCTGGTATCAGCCCGAGCTTAGCAAATGCGATAAGTTCATTGCTAACATCAGCCAGAGCTTGGCAAATGCGATAATTTCATTGCTGGCATCAGCCAGAGCTTGGCAAATGCGATAAGTTCATTGCTGGCATCAGCCAGAGCTTGGCAAACACGATAAGTTCATTGCTGGCATCAGCCAGAGCTTAGCAAACACGATAAGTTCATTGCTGGTATCAGCCCGAGCTTGGCAAACACGATAAGTTCATTGCTAGCATCAGCCAGAGCTTGGCAAATGCGATAAGTTCATCGCTGGCATCAGCCAGAGCTTGGCAAACACGATAAGTTCATTGCTGGCAAAGCTTGGTCCGCCGAAAATTTGTCGGTTGTGTGTTTACGCCCTGGTTGGGAAACCTGAGGTTCGTCAAGCCCAGTGCGGTGGGGTTCGTTTGCCACTGTACACTATAGAACCTTGTGATACAATAAGTCAAGTTAAAGATTGATACATTAGTTGAAGGATGTGCCGCAGAGCGAAATTCAGAAATTCTACCATTTCCAATTCAATGTGTTGAGGTTTTGAGTCCTGGTTACTGAGTTTTACCGTCTACCGGTACCTACGTTATTTGATTTTTTTCTACATTTCAACGCTTAAATAGAATAGTGTAGGTACTTAGACGTAGGTACTTGAGATTATATCATGTGAGTCGTTTGTTCGTTCTTGTACACTTCACCTGAACAGTGTCAATGAACCGTTCTACCTCAGGGCTTGGAGTTCTAGCAAACAAAACGCTGTTCATAATGATCCACCGTCATAGAAAGTGGTTTTGGTATTCAGGTTAGAAATCGAAATTGAAGGGTTTCAAACATTTGTCAAAAACTTGGTCATCGTGAATAGTTTGAAATCTTAAGATTTCTAAGAATAAGAACTAGTACTGTAGGCAGGTACCATGGAAAGGTATATTAATTTGAAGCAACAACCTATTCACGAGCAAAAATTGGATTCCTACAAAGATTCTTTCCAATAAAAAATCAATAAGTAGTACAGTTGTAAAATCAATAATTCTAAAAAATCAAAATTTCAATAATAATAAAAAATCTTCCATTTTTTGGATTTACGATGAACAGAGTACAAGATTACCCAAATTGTATAGAATTTCAGAAATAGACGCAGTTCTTGGGGTTAATACTAATCACTAAGTATATGTGTAATTGTGGATTCTTCCATTTCATGTAGATATAATGAAGTCCCTCAACCAAGTAACTTAGAAGGACTTGATTATGAAACGTACATCTTAGCAGGACCAAGTGGTTTGGATTTTGAAATGAAACTTTGTATGACCTGTTTCGGATTTGATTGAATGGTCGAGGGACGTTCTTGTGTGGTGTTGTGGCTGTACGTTTCTCAATATTCGATTCATAATTTATTCATTTTAGATTGTGAAGTGTTAATGAGTGTTTATAATTTGTAGGTTTCCGTACCGTCCTCATGAGTGCGGACAACGATGGGGTACGAGGGGGGGCCGTCGCCCACGGAAGTCCCTGCCAGTACCCAAATCCTGTACTCGGTCCATCTTTTGAGCTCGTCCAGGGTGAAGGAAGTGTCATTAAGACGAGTGATGGTCGCGTCCGAATCGCTTCGTCCGGCCTCGACGACTTGGAGTTTGTAGTAGACAATCCTCCCGTTCGACCTTTCGGCTGGCGGTGGTTCCCAAGACACGCGGACGCTTGTTGGAGAGATCGCTTCGCCTGTCACGTTCTGTGGCGGTGCTCCCGGAACTGCTTGGCATCAGTACATACTTACATCTCCTCATATTGTCTCGAGTACCACAACCCTCCTTTTTTTGACTGGGCGGATTTTTTTTTTTTTGAAGAGAAAGGGGGCAAATTTTGGTACTTTTTGTACTCCCTTCCGCTCAAAATAAAAAATAAAAAACCAAAAAGCTCATTTCAATCCAATCAACTAACCTTTCACACAACACACTTCAGTTGTCCACACACACAACAACACTTGATTCCATCAAACACTTTGTAGTTAAGTAATTCAAAAAAGTATTTGGTTAAATATCCAAGAAGAAGATTCTTCCAACCCCAATGTCATATTCTTCTACTTCAACTCCCTAAACCTTTCAGATAATATTCTTCTACTTCAACTCCCTAAACCTTTCAGATAATGCACCACCAAAATAAATCAGCTGTGCTCTCTACAGGTGGTACATCCGAGTGGCTCTGATGGATATCAAACAAAGACCACCACACAATTTTTGGGAATTGGTGCAGCATGGCCTACAGTGCAAATTTTCCAAAATCCATTAATTTAATTTAGGTCCGGTTTTCTTGCGAAGTGTGTGCAGGTAGCAAGAAGGACCTGAATCTGGTGGCTACTTATAGTGACAACCCATCACTATACAGATTCTGTATAGTGGTGGGTTTTGTCACTGCCAAAGTAGCCACCAGATTCAGGTCCTTCTTGCCACCTGCACATACTTCGCATACTGTTGTATACAGGGTGTCTGCAGAAATTATGGGACAAACTCAAGGAATCAATTCTACAGCTAATTTACAACAAAAAGTGCCTCATGGAGTTTTTTCATTACTCAACTAAAAACCAACTTTTGTCACTTTTAAGATTTTTTGTGTGTTTTCGACCTTGTCTCAGTAAAACGGCTCTAAACCCCTTAAATTAATATCTAAAATAAAAGTTAAGGAAACCGATGGAAAGAGCGTTACATCTGCTATCTCCATTCTTTCGGCGTGCACTTCTCGGGAAAAACTTGGTCAGAATCTCAGCTTTCCAGCGGTATAAAAAAATGTTTTTCACAGTCAAATTGGTGGAGAAAATGACGTTTGAGTTTTGAAAAACGTGGGTTTTCAGGTGAAAATCAACGTTTACCACCAAAAGCCAACTTTCTTCGTGGAAGTGAGTTCGGTACCGCTATTTTTCCGGCGCTGAATCGAATGCTGACACTTCCATGCCTCCCAGATAAGGAAGAGACTCGTTTTTTAAAGGATTATTCATTTCTTTACAAATGTTGTACTTAGACCATTTTTTTCATCAATTATGACTGTCTATATTAGAAAGATAGCAGATTTAACGCTCTTTCCTACGGTGTCCTCAACTTTTATTTTACATATTAATTTAAGAGGCTTAGAGCCGTTTTACTGAGGCCAGGTCGAAAACGCACAAAAAATCTCAAAAGGCTCTTTCGTCTCAGGGTCTACCATCACTGCTCTCTACATTTGAGTGGCGAGGCGGTGAACTGAGCTGTATGGGCGGCTAGTTTACCACCACTCTGTCACTCTAAGGACTATGACAGTATTAATCAAAATTGGCCACAGATCCCTGTGCAACTAGTGTTCTAAGAGATCTATTCATGGCTCTTGATACAACCATTCAATTTCTAGTGAGTGTGTATTAATAATTTGAAGTCAGTAAGATTGATATCATTAGATGAATTAACAATTGTTGTCGAGCGGTAGCGTCTTTCACATCCATTGTGAGCGATGATTGGTCACGAATACAGCAACATGTATGCTCTTTGGATATGAGACAATGCTGGTTTGATTAGATGGGCGAAACAATATCGTGGATATTATTAAGCGGGCAGTAATCGGCCCAATGAAGAGCTTGATTACCACAGCCTCCATGATCAACTCACCATTGTGCCCTCGCATGTTTGCCAGAATTAGGAGTTTGATTGGGAGGGGAAACCCCCTGCCTGGCCCAACACTTTGACGATTGACCGACGTCGCGTTTCCCGCATCGAAGGAACCCGATACAATATGTATACCGTTCACCGAGAGCCCTGGTTCCCTGAGTACACAAGGAATTGAGGAGCGTGGCCAAGGGGGAAGGGGGGGGGGTCACTTAGGCTTCATGAATATCTGCTTAGGTTAGGTATGCGATCGCAATGGCTATGTGGGATGGAGAGCCGTCCTTACCCTCCACTCCCACCCCTCAAAGCCTAACTGAACGTTAAGTGGGGTAGATACTGTAATGGACACCTGTTCCCTATTTATAGTGAGCTTTTGTCTCTGGCACTCCCTCCAAATTCGGTTAAGGTTAGGTTTTGACACAACTGAATACACCTAAAGGACCCCATCAGGCGGTAACAACAAAGGGGCATCTTGTTCATTTTCACAGGTTATTTTCCATACTTAAAATCCTAGAATGCCTGTTCAAAGCAGATACAGTACAAAAATGTACCCATGGACACCCACTAAAAGCCTTCTGATGAAACCTTTCTCTGTCATATTCAACCAAAAAAAACTTTTTGAAATACATAACCTGTAAGTTCTGGAAACAAAATCATTCACACATAAATGAATAAATTAAACAAAATTCTAAAACAAAAATGGTCAAAGAAAAAGGTGAGTATGGCGAGCAAGACCATGAAACGCACAAAAAGTAACAAAATTAGGGGTGAATAATGAAAACAAATAATTGAGTATAACGTGCAATGAAAACAAGAAATAAGTGCAACGATTTTCTACGACAACCCATGTGATCCTGTTTTCATGGCATGATTTGTAGTAAATCATCGTTTATTTAGTTTGAATAGGGGAGGAAAGTTGAGTGATCCTGATCACATCGAAAATGTTGGCATATAAGATCAGGGGCCAAGCACATATTTCCTTACATCTCCTGCTCTGAATCCTATTTGGTTCAGGTTGAGTTTGGTTCAGAGAGTTCATGTCCGAATTTGGTTCAGGTTGCCTGTGGGGGAGAAAATCGATTCACTTTGCCACTGGAGGGAGGAAGCTGCCTCAGAGTGGGCCATGTGTTCATAACCCATAGAGTTCATTTAGAGTTCACTTGTCCGAATTTGGTTCAGGTTGCCTGTGGAGGAGAAACTCAATGCAGTTTGCCACTGGAGGGAGGAAGCTGCCTCCGAGTGGGTCATGTGCACATTGATTTAATGGTTGTGTGCTTTGACAACGTGGATCGTTTGAAGAAATCGTGGAGGATTATTGCGAACAAGGAGTTTATCCACAGCTGTGTCGCATTCCTTCAGAGTGGTCACTTGTTGTACACTGTGCTTGGACCAAGTGCGTTCCCAGTCTCTTCGGGATCAGCCGAGGTCAACTTAATGGAGGAATCGCAAGGAATTGTGTTTCAGGCCCTACAAAAGTGCACCTTTCCCCTGATCCAGATTGAGTCATGTGGCCCCACAGGACGAACTCATACGACCTAAACCGTGAGGCCATTAACGTGTTAAGGGCGGTTTTTGCACCTTTGGCCTGAGCTGGGTCAATTGGTGAAGTCAAAATAGAACGAAACTAACCAGATTTCGTTATATATTTCACCTCTGATAGGAGCCAAATCATTCCAATATGGCGGATAATGCAACCTGCGCCTACTGCAAGTGAGATCTAGGAAGGTAACCTGCAGTTTTTAACATAATTTTTTGTTACATAATGAAATTTCCATTAATTTCCACATTAAGATGACTGCCAGATCTCAATCGTCCCTCTGAACTCTCATTAAAAAATCCTGAAAAAGGAACCAATTATTGTGTTTCTTGAAAAAGGAACCAACTATTATAGTGTTTCCTCACAGTAGATTTCACATGGGTTATCGCACAAAACCAAGATAAACATACAAATCATAATCCAACTGTTAAATAAATTATAATAAAAAAACGTTCTCATCTTGAACTTTCAAAAAACACCACTTCAAAAAAAGTTCACACCGGTCACACATTACCGTTTAGTCGACTGAACCAAAGATCCTTGAGAGAACACGTTATGATTAATCATGTAATAATTAATCAATATCAAGACACCACTGATTATACTGTTACCTACCAAAATGAAAATAAATAAAACAGATCACACGCTTTGTCTCGTGAAAGTGATCCTTTCGATTAAATTCGAATTTCAATCAAAATTGGGATAAATTCCAAAACAACTCAAAGGGAGGAATCAGGAAGTATTTTCTATTTATTGAACTGATTAATTTGTATTTTTTTTAAATAATTGGTTCACTGAATTCAAGTTTCAATTTGTTTTTCCTTTTTTGTTTCTATTTTATAAACTAAGCTGTGGAAGAATAAGGGGAGAATGTGTGGGCTTGTGCATAAACAAATTCACAATTGGTCGTAAACTCCAAAAAAGTGATTGGTGGTGCTGTCTAAAACTTTGTAAAAACAAAAAACAAAAATTGGTTATATACAGATATTCAAGTGAAAAAAAAGAAAAAAACTCTTGGCTCGCTCAAATAGTTTATTAACAATGAATCACTTTTCGCTAAAATATCGTTCGTGATATGAAATTTGCTTGAAGAATATCAATTGAACCATTAGATTTCTGACGGTCTGACCGTGAAAATTCGCTTTCAGTTGGACGGAGTTAGAAGTGTTAAATAGATAATCAATATCAAAACTGCCAAAAAACGCTCAAAAACACCAAAGGGGTCGAAAACCACTTCAAAAACCTCTACGAAACGTCTTTTTCGTTAAAGCAGCTCACGACGTTTGACTTACCTGCATATCCAATTTATTGCAGCATTACATTACTGATACAAAACCACACAAACAAACCAAAAAACATTATTTACTCGAATCATACATCGTTTCGAACAACTCCACACACGACATTCACTAATTTCGCTTACTGTTAAGCCCAAAAACCTACTCATTTTGTTCATGTTATTGTATTGTCGTTCATTTACGGATTTTGAATGGCAGAGTTTTAATTCAAATAAATTGTATACAAATAAAGTTTTTGAGTGAATCCTACAGTTTCACACAAGTAGACAGGGCCTTCTGGATAATTTCGCTAAAATTGTATTACAAAAGTGAAGATCGTTTTTAACCGTATTTAATAACGGCTTCAAAAACTTTACCCCCACTTTTGATCGCAGATTCGGATTGTACGCAAAATGTCATGAAAATTAGACACCTCAATCGATATTTTTGATCGAGTAACCCATTTTCATTATTAAATGCATTCTGCACTAAAATGTATTTTTTCTTTTCGTGCCCTTTTTGAAATAGAAAATGAATAGCACCACGGGAATCAGCGTTCAAAAACTATGAAATTTCATGTGCTACACTTGGGGTCTATGGTTAACAACATTTTCGCACAGTGTCAGGGTTGCGCGTTTTCGCACGCTCGTAGACGCGCAAAAATGTGATATTTGAATTTTTCGTGAAAAATTGATATTATTTGCATAGGGCTGGTCCTATAAATTTTGGGCATACTGAATATAAGAATTGACGTAATTGAGGTACATATTTCCATTTTGGAACACATATTATAATAGGAATTCTTCTGTCCATGGCCCATGTAATTGAAGTTGCCATTTTTTGATAATTTACCTGATATTAGCCCGAAACATATGTTTATTTAAGAATACAATCAAAAGTTCTGTGTTTATATCCAGGTTTGTAGAAACAAATTTAGGGGACGTGAAGAGACTTGTATATAAACCAAAATCCACGTATCCAACGTAGATTCAGCCCAAAATGGTGAATTGGTGGTTTCCACGGGTCAATTGTGAATTGACCATTTTGTGAAATTTGATGTAAAACGGAAGTTTCGAGTGGACCTTAACCACACCATTTGTATATTTGTTCTCTTGTGCCAAAAATAATTAATGGGGGATGGATTCTTCACAAAAAGTGGGAAAAGTATAAAAATACTGGTGATGCTAACAAAATCCGAACCAGGGGCTAGATGGAGCTCTCAGAGGTTCTTGTACGAAAAGTGATATTTTGTAGGGGGAAAACATGGTTTATGGTGAGTGAATCACGAATATTCTGCTTCAACAATCCAAAATGAAAGAAGAGGTTGAAATATTATCTCACAAGAGGCCACTACTGCCTGCTCACGAGTGGTTACAACACAAATCACTCGTCTCCTCATAGTGGGTATTTCATTTTAAGCCAAAAACGCAATGAGTTATCAAAACCAAATAAAACATTTTGAGCGAGCGAAAAGTTGTTGTGGTGCTTTTTATCTGTCAATACTACTACAGCATGCAGTGGCTACCCAGGTGGGGGCCGGTGAGGGCGTAGCCCCCCAGTCCTCCTTGCACTTACCGTACTGCTTGGTGCGGACGTGTATGGGCGGAGTGGTAGCGCCTTCCCCTCTCTGACTTCTGGCCGCCAACCAGATGTAGTACAGAGTATTCGGGTAGAGGTTGGTCAGGGTGTACGTTTCGGTGATCGGGATTCGTCGATGATTTTTCTCCTAAATCGTGAAATATGAGTTAAGAAAACGAAACTATTCCTACTATGGTGACAATACAATTGTACGTTATTTTTACATATCAGCCCCCAAACTGGATGCAGCATCAAACAATGTTAAATGGACCAACGGTTTCCATAGCAGAGTAGACTCTTACTCAAAGTAGTACTTCCAAAAAGAAAACCACACCTAACATTGGAAACCCATAGCGACTCCAAAAGAGCTGATGCACCAAACCATGGTAACTGGACAAAAGATTACCATAGTAGACTCTGCTTCAAAGCTAGCAGTCTCAACTAACAATAACAGGACAAAAGGTTTTCATAGCAAAACTCCGAAATGGCTAGAGCAGAGCACCAAAGAATGGTAACGGGACAAAAGGTTTCCACAGCAGATTCTGCTTGAAAGCTAGCAGTCACACTTCACAATGTTAACTGGACAAAAGGTTCCCATAGCAAAACTCAGAAATGGCTGCTGCACCAAACAATAGTAACTGGTCAATAAGTTCCCATTGCAGACTGCAAAATGGGTCCTGCGCCAAACAATGGTAACAGGACAAAAGGTTTCCATAGCAAAACTCCGAAATGGCTAGAGCACCAAAGAATGGTAACAGGACAAAAGGTTTCCACAGCAGATTCTGCTTGAAAGCTAGCAGTCACACCTCACAAAGTTAACTGGACAAAAGGTCCCCATTGTGTACTCCAAAGTGCCTAGTGCACCAAAAAATGGTAACGGGACAATAGGTTTCTTCCAATGCAGATTCTGCTTCCAAGATAGCTATCGCACCTAACAATGGTAACTGGACAAAAGGTTTCTGTTCTCTCTCTTTGATTGTGTTTCGGGAGTTTTGGTTCGATTCGGCTACAGAGTGCCTAAAGAATCATGTGCAGTTGTACATGACTCCCCTCAGGTGATCTCGTACTAGGTTACAAAGTGATGGATTTCTTAAGGCATCAGTTACTAATTGAGGCATTGTTACAACGCGGAGCCAGTCGCTGGGTAAAGGCAACCTGACAGGCGCTCTATACCCTGATCTCCCTGAGGTTTATATTCTCGATTCACAAGAAAATCTTAATTCCTCCTGTTTACACTCAAAGAACTATGAAGGTAAATGATTTTAGCACTGTGTGGGATTGAACTTGTGGCGTGGAGAGAGAGTGTTCTGGACTGTATGAGAGCTGAGAATCTTATAGTCGTTTCTCTAAGGAATAGGGGTTTTTATTACCTTTTCCTCTGCTTCCCTTTCTCACGTTTAGGGTAGGGAGAGAGGTCTGAGGTCCTGCCCTGTTAGTAGAGTGGGGACTGTTTGTCTCAAATCCTCTCCCTCTCGCGTCTCATCTTTAATTATTATTGTTTGCATTGATTTTATCATTAGGAAACTGGGACTTCTTAGTTTCTTCAAAGTGGCTGTTGCGAGTAACGATAACTGACATGAGGTTCCCACAGCAGACTAGACTGACTGGTTCCAAAATGACTGCGACACCTAACATTGGTGAACGAAAGGTCTTTCACTAATAGTAGATCAACAGACTGTTTCCAAAATTCACAGCCAACGAGATGAACAGTGGTCCTCAGTCCAACGCCTGATGAAGTCCATGTCTTATAGTTACCAGAAGCAGCTGATAATATAGACGACCCTACTAGGGGTCACTCGTTACATCGAGTTAACCAAAATGTACCAAAACCTTTCGTGGACTATGATTTGATGAAGAGGCAAATTTAACAAACACACACAAACCTTGGCATAAGTGTCGTTCCAGTACAGCTCGTATGACACGATATTCTCACCCGCATGGGTGGGTTTGGTCCAAGCCAACGTCACCGAGCTCTCCCCTATGTCCGTAGCGTGGAGGTTTCCAGGTTGACTGGGAACTGAAAACAACACAGACACGTAAATAATCAAATATACTGCTCGGATATGAGGTTATAAAATATTCAGACTACAGTCGGTTCAAGAAATCACCATTAATGTCCTTGTTTGTTGGTTAATTCAAGTAGAAAACAACGGAATAATCCAAATCAAACCAACAACATATGCCTGGCAGGAGTCTTGATGCTTTACAGCCTACGAAATATGAGTGAGATGTGTGGAATCGTTCGTAGGACACATGCAGCAAATGTAAGAGGTTTTCATATTAACCTCCAAACACAAATGAGAAATTATTACGTTTTTCTGTTTTTTTGCTATTTAAATTTGGAAATAGAAATAGACTGGGCTTTGAAGGTGGCGATGAAATCTGAAGATGGCTGTGGAATGTGAAGATCAAGAGAAGGCTGAGGAATCCAGAGATGACTGTGGGATCTAGAGATGTCTACAGATCTGGAGATCTGAGCTGGAGGATGGCTGTGGAATGTGAGGAATCTGGAGATGGCTGAGGAATCTAGAGATGGATGTGGAATCTAGAGATGGATGTGGAATCTGAAGATGGCTATGTAATCTAGAGATGGCTATGGAATCTGAAGATGGCTGTGGATTCTGAGATGGCTATGAAATGTAGAGATGGCTGTGGAACGTGAAGATGTTTGTGGGATCTAGGGATGGCTGTGGAATCTAGAGATAGCTGTGGAATCTAGAGAACACTGTAGAGCTGGATGAAGTGCGCTTGGAATAGGAAACTTTGTACTTCAATATTTTGCTAATTATAGAAGAATGTCAACCTTTCTTTTGCAATTTTCGTGTTTTTTACCAGGTTACCGCGGTACTTGTGAAACCGTGTCGGAATTGAAGCTGAGGTTGGATTAAGAAAAAATCCCACACAAAATTACAACAGTGAAGGCTACAGTCGGTTCAAGAAATCTCCATTAATTACCTTATTTGTTGGTTAATTTAACTAGAAAACAACGGAGTAATCCAAATCAAACCAACAACATATGCCTGGCAGGAGTCTTGATGCTTTACAGCCTACAAAATATGAGTAAGAGGTGTGGAATTGCCCGTGACTTGATGGTGCTCCGATATGTAACTATCCTAAGGCACCTCGAGTTCAGTACATTTGGTTATACTGCCACCGCTGGCTGCATAACGATAATTCATTACAATAACCCAAATTGAAACCCAATTCAGTCATTCAAAATAGCTCGTCTTTGATGATTATACAAGTTATATACCTTTCGTGATTATTGATGCTTTGGTGAAATTTGAGTTTTTTCGATATGATTGTTTCCAAGCTGAGGCACTGTCGGGTACTGCAGCTCACGGTGTACTAACAGGATTTCACCAACTGACCGCCAATTACTACACGAACTGTGGTGTGCAGTTTATTTATAATTATGTGTCTCACAGACTGATAGAAGAGGAAATTCGTTGGAGGGATCTTCAATTGCTACAGAGAGAGAGAAGTTGAAAATGTATCATAAAGGCGGGTTTAGACGGCGCGCACCCACTCGCGCACCAGCCTCACTTCCGGTCCCTCGCTCAATGTAAACACCTCCCTCGCCTCGAGGCCCCTCACAGTGAGGCCACCTCGGGGTGAGCCGTGGTCAGTCGGTTTTTGGTCGCGCATCAAAGGAAACTCGGTCTCTAACCTCGCGCCGTGTAGACAGCAAAATGGACCCAGCGAGGTGCCTCGAGCTAATTGAGCTCTACAAGGAGCGTGGTCTGGCCTGCAGAATTGTTCGTTGTAAAATGTGAAAGTTTTTTAAATACCTACTTATTACTATTATTATACAGTTAATTTTTGTAAATACCTTCGTCTTATTATTATTTATAAGTTGATTTTCATTTGAGATTTCTTTCATGAATAAAAACATCTTTCACAAAAAAAGTATTGTGAACTTGAGTATGAATCTCCTGTGGCAAGAAATCGTAGTGTGACAGCTAATCTTTCTTTGGCTGTGATCGCTTCTCGCATATTTGTGTTCATTTTATTAATTGTCGGTGAAACCATAGTTAGCAGGTATTCAAAATCTTCCGAGCTCCTACGCACGAAATTTCTCAAGGTTTCTTCAGTGTGTTCAATCACCATATCGGCCATCAATCTGTTACCATACTGCAATCGCCGGCGAAACAATTCTTTAGCACCTTTCGATTTCTTCCATTCTCGTTTCTTCCTTTTAAATAACACATTGCTAGGAAAGCAAACGAAACGGTAACTTGAGGTGTGGCCATGATGAACTCCCGACGGAGATTGAACAAGTTTCGGTGCGCGAGTGAATGCGTGTCGTCTATACAGTGAGGCGAGGATGAGTTTATTGCCGGGCGAGTTGAAGTCGAGTCGGATGCGAGGTTGGTGCGCGAGTGGGTGCGCGCCGTCTAAACCCGCCTTAAGAAACCTCGACTCGTTATAATGGACCGGGATTGGAGTCACGAAAGATTGGAAAAGCGAAAGGATAATTAATAAGGGCGACTAGAGGGAAACAGAAGGAACATTATTTCGACAAAGGAGCAGCGGAAGGAAATCCTATGAGAATCTCTAATGGACGGAAACAAGAGGGAGTTTTATCGGATGAGGATGAGGGTTGTTAGATCCAGATTGGAAACGATGTTGGGATCGGGGAAAGGGAAAAGATTTGTGTTTTATAAGGAGATTGTTTGAGAGGGTTAGAGACGATCGGCCAGGGAGATGGGCGAAGTCGGCCAAGGGCCCAATCCTTCCTCCAATCCAACTGGGGGTTCTTTAAATTTTTCTTCGAATTTTTTTCTCTCTTTTTTTCGTCATGAGCGAATTTTTGAAGAAAATGAGCTACATTAAAGATGGTTCACAGTTTCTAGTTCAAGGTTTTTTGGTGAAAAAATATTAAGTCCGCCTAAAGCTGCGGTGACACTGCCACAGATCATGCCCGATCTTACCTTTCGAGTAGCACTTTTGATCGTTGTTTAACAAGTGAAGTTTTTTCTTTTTGTTTTTCATATTTTACACTCGAGCTAATAGCTAAGGCTAAAAGTTCGGAACCTTAAACTAGTATGAATCATTGTGAGTGCTTAGGAAAGTTACGTATTGCATTATTAGTTCGCACCCTGTTTTAAATCCCCGTTCGCTGTTCAGAACCAATTAATTCATAATCAGGTCCATTAGACTCCGTAAGATGAGCAGTGGCATTAATGAACAGGGAAAAGGGTCGAATGATTAGCACAAGTTGTAAGCCGCGTTCGGGATTTGAGACGGTGTTCCTCTATGTAGATGTATCACGGCTATTAGTGATTTTGGAAGCCTTCCCGTTCGAGCGAGTCGATTCAAATGATCGCCACGTGAAACGAGATGCTCAACAAGGCTGGAACCCCGCAAACCCAGCAACTTTACACTGCAATCGTTTACAGCCCTCACTTTCCACCGAATGAACTGCACAGGCCGATTATGTAGAAATCCTGTGAATCGGAGAGCGCTTGCGCATCGGCCTTCACTGTTGTAAGTTTTGGTGGGACTTTTTCTCCATACGCCATTCATCCAGTTTTACAGCGTTCTCCTGATTCAACAGCCATCTCTAGACTTCACAGCCATCTCTAGATTCCACAGCTATCTGTAAATTCCACAGCCATCTCTAGATACCACAGGCATCTCCAGATTCCATCTCTAGATCCCACTATCACCTCCACCTCAGTCACTTGTTTTCGAGTCATTCGCTGTGTTCAACTGACGGGCTGTGTATCTTCCCTCCGGCTTGCGTGAGGATTGGCTCTCCCCAATGCTACTTTTCCATCTTGGAAGAAGAGCTAGGACCACTGTCACCTCCACCTACCACAGTCACCTCCAGATTCCACAGCCATCTCTAGATTCCACAGCCATGTCCAGATTCCATAGCCATCCCCAGTTTTCATAGCCATCCCCAGTTTCCACAGCCATCTCCAAATTCCACAGCCATCTTGAGATTCCATCGCCATCTCTAGATTCCACAGCCATCTCCATATTCCACAGCCATCTTCAGATTCCATCGCCATCTCTAGATTCCACAGCCATTTTCGTATTCCACAGCCATCTCCATATTCCACAGCCATCTCTAGATTCTACAGCCATCTCCATATTCCACAGCCATCTTCAGATTCCATCGCCATCTCTAGATTCCACAGCCATCTCCGTATTCCACAGCCATCTTCAGATTCCATCGCCATCTCTAGATTCCACAGCCATTTTCGTATTCCACAGCCATCTTCAGATTCCATCGCCATCTCTATATTCCACAGCAATCTCCAGATTCCAGAGCCATCTCCATATTCCACAGCCATCTTCAGATTCCATTGCCATCTCTAGATTCCACAGCCATCTTGAGATTCCATCGCCATCTCTAGATTCCACAGCCATCTTGAGATTCCATCGCCATCTCTAGATTCCACAGCCATCTTGAGATTCCATCGCCATCTCTAGATTCCACAGCCATCTTGAGATTCCATCGCCATCTCTAGATTCCACAGCCATCTCCAAATTCCACAGCCATCTTCAGATTCCATCGCCATCTCTAGATTCCACAGCCATCTCCGTATTCCACAGCCATCTTCAGATTCCATCGCCATCTCTAGATTCCACAGCAATTTTCGTATTCCACAGCCATCTTCAGATTCCATCGCCATCTCTATATTCCACAGCCATCTCCAGATTCCAGAGCCATCTCCATATTCCACAGCCACCTTCAGATTCCATCGCCATCTCTAGATTCCACAGCCACACTGATTCTCAAGATGACCACGAGGCCGCAGGTGAGTTCGTCTGTAACACCGTTTAGTATACTTGCATATTTGTTGGATTGTGACAGGGACAACACTCACCTCCTTGCTGGGTCTTGACGAGAACTGGCGGGCTGAGAGGCCCCGGGCCGACGGACGTAAACGCCTGAACTCTGATCGTGTAGATCGTGTGAGGAGTCAGTTCGGAAATGGTCGTCAATTGGTTGTTGTCGACCATCCGCGACTCCCAAGAGTTCATGGGCTGTTGAGCGTTCATCGTGTAATAGACTTTGTAGCCCTGAAAATAAGATGCGAGGGTTATTACAGATCCAGCATTAAATTCACATTTCCAGTCTTAACAACGACACGTTTTAAAGAAAGGATTCAGATATTATTGTGGATTCTAATGTTGAACAGCCGCACAAGAAAAAATGGTTATCAGACCAGTAGCCATTTTGCATTTGAATCTATTCAGTTTGAAAATAGAGCCTCAAAAAAAGTTTCAGTTTGTTTCGTGATAAATCTTTTTTCAGAGGCTTTATACTACAACCCAAAATATTCAATTTCAACCACTTTTTCGTCCCCATTCGAATGATATGGAATTTTAACTACGATTTTTGGTGTTTTTAAGGTCACCGATGGCTCCCAATTTCGAATTCTGATTGAATTTTGATTGAGCTCACAGGAGCCATTCTTCATGTGTGTAAACAGGTATACCAGTGCCTCCAAAACATGGGAAACTATGCTACAGGGGTCAAATTGGCGATGACTTCATGAGTTCATTTTCGAAGTCCAATATCTCGAGATCTATTGGACCTACGGAACTGGATTTGGGCTTAAATGGTAGACTATACCATTTAATTCAATAAAGGTAGGAAGGACGTTTAGTAGAAAACCAACCTGTTACAAGTTATGCGGCATAAACTGAAATAAGTCGGAAAATTACGAGGTCTCTTGGGTCTCAAACAGTTGTACTAGAGATTTCGAAGCTGCAAAGTTGGTGTAATACTACTCGAACGTGTCCTAACAATAATAATAAAGAAATATTATTTCTTTGGTTCTACACATCCGCTGTGGCTGGCCTAGGGGTTGATGGTCTAAACTTTATCCAACAATATTATATTATTATCCAACACAAAGTTCATAAAAGCGCTACAAATAGACAAACCACCCATAAAACTGTAATACCGTTATTTGTCCGTTCGGCGTCTCAGGTTCGTCCCACTGGATGACCATCGTAGACGAGCTGAGAGGTCTCACTTGCACGTTCCGCGGGGCGGTCCCTGGTTCTGGAACAACAATATTGCACAGTCGAAATGAAATGACGGGCCGACATCGGGTGAAGGTTAAATGAGGAATTTGCGTCAATTTTTAAAATTATTTTTATTTTTCGAAAGTACAAGTTAAGAGAATAACGAAAATTATGGTCAGCTGCCAGAAAAGTCTTCCCAAAAATGTAGGGAATTTAAAGAAGCTGGTCGCGTTTGAAAAAGACCGCAGGAGCGAGAAGACCGCATGACGTCACTTGGACCCTCCTCACTGAAACCCGGCGATGTCAGCGCCCCAACCGGGGGTTTCGTCCTGTTTGTGACGTCAAACGGTCATCTCGACTTTCGCGCTTTCATTCAATCTGCGTTCGACGTTTTTGAAGTTTTCTCCTCAAGTAAATTTTTTTAAATGAATATCGCTAGCAGAAATCAAACAGTAACTGTGGTACCCGGTTATTCATTAATCAGTTACTAGACGATCACAAAACAACAGTACAAGGGAAAGAACATGAGGACGATAGTTGTTTATCATAGCAAAGCATTTATAACTAATTAAATAAGTCATTATAATTAACAAGGGGTTAATTACTCGTACATGGGTCATCACAATTAACAACTTTGGTCCTGTAACATTTTTCAATCACAGCAGCCATTTTCAACCTACACGCGTTACAAGTTGAGGGTTGTCAGCGTTTTAGCAAAGTTGATTGAAATTGCCTTTGTCAGGCGGTGGCGGCTGAACGGCTCAACCGATTTCAATGTTTGAAACGCCATTCGACGCAAAATTTAATGCTCTTTAAAACAGATGCAGGTAACATTTTCCGTAGGATGCGTACGTTTTGAGTTATACATGGAAGATTGAAGTGCAAAAATTTCGTGGTTGTTATTATTATTCCCGTTATTCAGGACTACTAGGAGGAATTAAATCGATTTCCAGCTTTCGAGCCATTTTTGGAAGGTAGAGCCCCTTTTTGCACTAACTTTCCTGGGCTTGTATTGGATATACATGGCTTGAGATATCATTTATTCGTTTTCTCTCTGAAACCTCATCATCGCCCGTTAATCAGTTGTGATGACGGTTTGGGCAATATCATAGAATATTCATGTCCCTACGTAACGGCTTGAACCATCAACAAATGAACATCAATCTCAACTGAGTAACTTGATCCTCACACGAGCTCGTGGTTTTGAGACCCATTTCCAAGAGACATATTGCAATCGATACCACCTGTTGCTTTCACCCTCTCAAGTCCCCTCGCGGCCTGTAGTAGTGTGATTGTAAGGGAAAAGTGGATACAAACCGTGAGAGAATCTTGTTATCGAAGATGTTAAACAAGTGTTAATGTTACATCCCCCGTTGGTTTGGATTAGGTTCGACGTAACAGTTTTAGCTGGAGCTACTCCCCACCACTTACTTTCAGCTCGTTTCTTCCAACCAAGTGGACTCTCTAACTCCTTAATATTTCAAATTTCTTTAGGATATTGCTTGATCATCGGTGCTTGAATAATATTTTTGGTTTATTATCTTCGATAATGAACCATTGGAATCGCCCGAAGAAATTGTTTTTTTTTAACCCCATGTCATAATTTGTTGGTTTACGTTTCAAGACACGTAGATGACACGTAGATATCGTATTAATTAATCATAATTAATAATAATAATTATTAATACCTAACAATAAGTTATAATAATTTTCACTAGGTACTTGATAAAATTATTAATAATTAGCGATAATTCATAATAATACCTAATTAATCTAACATTTAGGATCTAGACATTTAGACCTAGTGATCTAGACAGAAGGGTGATCTGTACAAAGAAGATAATGAACCGTTGTCTTAACAAGGGTTTCCACGATTTCGTCGCGAGTGATTTAGTTCGATGACCTGATTGATCTACCTACTGTTCATTAAATACTGAAACTTCATTAGCGGTTTTTTGCTGTTTTCGTGGTTGCGGGAGGAGGCTGGTGGAGGGGAGTGGGGAGGAGTACAACGCAATATCAAGAGGATATCGAGTTATCAAGGGAATAACGTAATCTCAAGCTGATAACGAGATCTCAAGCAGTTGAAGGATAAGGATAAAGGAATCAGATGAGGATAACGTGATTGGGGGCGGGATGGGGGGTATTTTCGGTCCCTACAGAGTGAATATTGGAGGGATAGTAGGATTCCTGGCGGCCAATGAATAGTCTGGAAGTTGTAGTGTTGATGTACCATTGTATTGTCTGTCATTCATGGGCTGACCCTCTCTACACAAATGTTATTGGCGGGTGGTAATCAGGAGAAGGAGGAGAAAGAGGTGAGCGGGTATTGAAGAAGGGAGGGGGGCGGGGGAAACTCACTCGGCTTGGCTCCATCAGATTTCCCCATTGAAGAGAAGTAGGCTCGATGGAGTTGTGGCGTGGAGCGGTGGAGTTGCAAGATAGAGTTTTGGAATCTCATTAGGTCCAATGACGTGTTATTGTGGGAAGGGGGGAGTACTGTGAAGGGTAGCGGGAGGAGGGCGAAGAATGGAGAGAGGTGGGTCGAGAGAAAACGGAAGAGTGCCGTGGGTGGGGTGGCGGTGGAGGGGGCGGCGAAGTGACGAGGGTTGTGAGAGGAATGCAGAGGGAATACAATACAATGTCAAGAGGATATCGAGGTATCAAGGGAATGATGAGATCTCAAGCGAATAACGTAATCTCAGGCGGACAACGAGATCTCAAGCAGTTGAAGGATAAGGATTACGTGATTGGTGGCGGGATGGGGGGTATTTTGGGTCCCCACATAGCAGTGAATATTGGCGGGATAGTAGGTATCCTGGCGGCCAATGAATAGTCTGGAGGTTGTAGTATTGATGTACCATTATATTGTCTGTTATTCATGGACTGACCCTCTCTACACAAATGTTATTGGCGGGTGGTAATCAGGAGAAGGATGAGAAGCGGGGAGGATGAGGGGGTAAGGATGGGAGAGGGGGAAGGGACTCACTCATATCGACGAAACGGACCGACATCGGACGTAAGTAGTGAGTTCGTTTTCGAAGTAGTAAGTGCTCGTGTCCTCTTCATCTTCGAAACGTCAAATCTTCGAAACTTGAGTTTCGCAAAAATTAATTAATTAATAATACAATAATAATTTTTATTGTCCTTCCGTGACGTTAACACAGTACAATCCAATATAATATACCGTACGACCAGCCGTTCGTTCACAACGACGGCTCAAAGTTGGAGCAGACCGAAAATCGTCAACATGAGAGGGAATCGAGGGGCAGCCTGTCGGGTCCATTTTCAAACTGGCCCAGCTGATTCAAACAGCACATGGTTTTCAAATATCGAGTTAATAAATAATATTTATTAATAATTATTAAAAATGAAGCATAAAAATTATTAATAACCAACAATAAATATTAATAATTTACACTGCTTGATAATAATTATTATTATCACAATTAATTATTATTATCACAATCATAATTATGACAATTAATGATAATTCGTATTAATAATTAATATCATTTAGCGATCTAGACAGAAGGATGATATGCATAAAGAAGATAATAAACCGTTGTGTCATAAATTTGCAGAGTTTTTTAAAGGTAATAACGTGGTAATAACGTTTTAAAGGTAAGAACGAGTAGGTATTATAACATTGTTTCTATTTATTTAAAATATACACGTTTTCCATCTATGTATCTATCAGTTACGGAAAACCTCGAGACAAAAGAAATTCCTCAAGCTGCCAACCAGCTATAACGGGACGTTTTCAAATTCCCCTCAGAGCGTCGAATCTCAATAATAATGTAAATGACAGCAAAGACAGAAGTATGAGTAGGTCTAGTTCATCTGAGACAACTAGAGGTGAGAGTAAGCCCTCAGGGAGGGTATGAATAATACTCCTTAAGAAGTTAGAAGACCTCCCTCACAAGCCCCGGAAGCCTTCCGAGTCTTTCTAATTGATCCAATAGGATCTCTCAGGCTTCTAACATTAACAACTCTTCCCTTTATACCACTCGAACCCGTTCCGACCGCGGGATTCTCCGCCATTTCTCTTCTAAAGGCGTCGAGGAGCCCTAACTAAATGTAAATTCACTCCAGACTTTAGGGAGTAAAAGGGGATGACTGGGTCGCCGGTTCCAGAGGGGTTTTCTTGGGTTCGCGGGCCGAGCGCGAGTAAATGGAAGAACCTTGTTTTCCCTATTGGTAGGAAAACCAAAAGGCTGGTGAGGTTTGGGAGCTGAGATACGGCCTTGTTAGACCTGTTATGGGTTCAGAAATGAGAGGGAAACACTGTACCTCTGGTACGGTTGTCTCCCTTTACACCTACTTCTGCTCTGAATTCGAATTTCTAACAACATCCTCTACATAGAAGAAATAATGCAACTTGTAACAAAAATAAGACGGTTCCTTGCGAATATGTTAGTATATTACGTACTGTAGAAGGAGTTGAGTATCCAAGACTACTGAATGCGATTAGTGGGAAGTGATCGCCCAGTACTAACACATAGTGTTACAGTTAGTCCAGTAAGTAAATATGGACTTTGTACCTGGAAAAAATTCAAGTTAATGGAACTTTTACAGGTTTTTTGACACTCCCCAAGTTAGCACTGAGTCCTCGAATTAGATAGTTTGACTGAGTAATCCTGCAGTTCCCAAAAACAATCTGTTGAAGTTCCATTTACTTCGGATTTTTTCCAGCAGACCCCACTTTTTTTGTTCTATCTACTGGAAAGTAGGGCGAATGCACCAGAAGTAGCCACCCCCGCCAGTAGTAGCCACCCCTCAACTTTAAATGTTTAAAATCAGAATTTGGCAACTCTTGAATATGTGAAATTGGCGCCACTTCAAAGCACGGAATGTATGCCGCCTTTTCAAACCGTTCCCACAATAATCAAGTCATTAGTGAGAGCAAAACTTATGTGACAACCAAGATACATTTGGCTAAGGACGTAAGTTCGCTTTTTCGTCATTTCTCTCGTTATTCTTGACCTTTTGGTTTATTATCTTCGATAATGAACCATTGGAATCGCCCAAAGAAAAAAATTGTTTAACCCCCCCTCAAAATTTGTTGATTTACGTTTCAAGATACGTAGATTCAGAAAATCGAATAAAAAAATCCGTCCGTCACCCGTACGCCGTCCTGCTGTGCACTGATCTTTCGAACATTGTACCTAGGCCAGTGGCCCATAACAATGTTTTCAGGCTCATCTCCGGGGCAGACTTTTTGGCAGGCTTGTGGCATTTTCTATGCCTAGCACAGCAGGTCCCCCTTTTTTCTGCCCCCTCCGGTCTTAGTCATGCAAAGCATGTCCAGACGGACCACGAGGTCCGTGGCCGTCCGCGCCACTTTGCCCAGTTAGCGTTGAGCTAAAATTACGGAATTTGGTTTCTGGGTTTGGACCAGCCCCACAATGATCCCCGAAACTTTTCATAACCCTAGGTCAAGGGGAAGGGGTTCAAAACGAACTTTGAAATTTCGACAATGTCATATCTCTAAAGATTCTCATGAAACGGTGTAATTTTTAGTTCACTTTTGAATGACCTGAAAAATTACGAATCTTTTAAGACCAATTGGATTTTTGTGCGACCAGCCGTTCGTTCACAGTGAGCGCGCAAAGGTTTAGGAAAAACACTAAACTTCGCGTCGAAAACGGCCGTTAGGTGGGTCCCGGGTAGCCGCCCAGAATAAAACTGCCTTTTTTCATCTTCCAGGTAAACTACAGTCTAGAAATTTTAACCGTCAGTCGGGGATAGACCACATTGCAATATTCACTCGGTTTCTCATCTGTAAAATTGTTTAAATAATGCCAGTATCACTTGAGTCAGTAGTCGACAGGTTTCGTCATTCCATCGTTTTCGAATTTTACGACATAAAATAAAATAAATTCATAAAATACAATAATATAACATAAAATACAATAAAATAAAATAAATAAAATACATTCAACTGTGAATCGGAACTTGAAAATAGATTAATAAGATGTAATAAAGTAGTTATCAGACTTTTTATTTGCAAACAGCTCATTATCAGTCTCAAATTGCAATAAGTACTTAGGTAAAAAGGTATGAAAACTATAGTCGAAAACTCATTGTCAGAAAATTGACATTACAGTTGGGCTTAGGTACCTATTTAGGTACATATTTTTTTGACATTTTCATGTCTTTGCTTTGGCACATTTATGGCAGTTTATAAACTGAAACGGGAAAAATTTGTTCCCTTGATTCACCATTCCCCTAGGATCACGTCAGAACACAAGCGACCGGCGGGCCATCACGTCAGAGCCTATGACGCACGAGCGTATGACGTAAGACGGCTGGCAGGAGGCCAACAAGTACGTCAGAGCCTATGACGCACGAGCGTATGACGTAAGACGGCTGGCAGGAGGCCAACAAGTACGTCAGAGCCTATGACGCACGAGCGTATGACGTAAGACGGCTGGCAGAAGGCTAACTAGTGCGTCAGAGCCGATGACGCACGAGCGTATGACGTTAGACGGCTGGCAGGTGGCCAACAAGTACGTCAGAGCCTATGACGCATGAGCGTATGATGTAAGACGGCTGGCAGGGGACCAACTAGTGCGTCAGAGCCTATGACGCACGAGCGTATGACGTAAGACGGCTGGCAGGAGGCCAACAAGTACGTCAGAGCCTATGACGCACGAGCGTATGACGTAAGACAGCTGGCAGGAGGCCAACTAGTGCGTCATACGACGAGACCTTTTATGTCTCTGCGCCCCCTCCCACACACACACCGCGTACCTCGTACTTCATTTTGGTTTATTATCTTCGATAATGAACCATTGGAATCGCCCAAAGAAAAAAAAATTTTAACCCCCCCTCAAAATTTGTTGGTTTACGTTTCAAGATACGTAGATTCAGAAAATCGAATAAAAAAAATCCGTCCGTCCGCCGTACGCGGCACTTTGCCCAGTTAGCGTTGAGTTAAAATTACGAAATTTGTTTTATGGGTTTCGACCAACCCCACAATGGTCCTCGAAACTTTTCATAACCCTAGGTCAAGGGGAAGGGGTTCAAAACGAATTTTGGTACGACATGGTATGAGTATGGTATGGTATATTATTGTATGTATGATTTAGTATAGTACAGTACGGTATGATAGGAAAGAAATGGTATGAGTACGGTGAGAATATGGTATGGTGCCGATTTGCAACACAGTCTGGTATAGACAGAAGGGTGATCTGCACAAGGAAGATAATAAACCGTTGTGTCAAGAATTTGCAGAGTTTTTGTTTATTGTTTGGTTTCATTATGCCCATTGGTTGTTTCTAATTGCAGTTCAAGTCTTTTCCAGTAGCATTTCTTACAATTAGGTCGTTATTTGGAGGGAGTCTACTACTAGTTCTAATGTATGGTTTGCTGAGTTGTCACTGTTTTCGGGGAGGTTAGGCAATATGCCCACCCAGAGGGGTATCCAGTCTGCACTCACAGACCTGGCTATCTCCAGAGTGGTCAAACCAAAGACACGAGACCCAAGGACACTCAGCAAACCATTTTTCCAGTTTTTTTCATCTTAACATAATTGAACTAACTTTTCTATCAGGATCACAGTAAAATAGTTAGTATGAAAAAAAAAATTGTTCCAGGAGGTGGCTACTACTAGGCAATCATGGTGGCTTCCACTAGATGTAATAAAACAATACAAAATTAATTTTGACATCTCTGATTATTCTAGATTTTCGAGAAATCAGCATGCCTCCTGTATAAGGTCAGATGTGGAGCTACACCAAAGAAGACATGCTGAAGATGTTAAAGGTGGAATTTCGGCAGCTAAAAACAACGGGGTGGCAAGGAAGTCTACTCTTCTACTCTTCGAGCCAAGATTTCGGGAAAATCGCGGCTGTGTCGACGAATGGGGAGAACAAAATCAATAGTGAAAGCAGAACGGAAAAATGTCGAAACCACGACGTAAAATCCTATTCTGAGTTGCTTAACGGTGGCTACTACTGGTGAATTTACACTGGGTTACTTTCAGCACTCTCTATCCGCCGTAGCATCCACTCGTAGCATGACAACTAGGCGGAAGCTGCTGCCAACATTGAGGGCTTAGGTTTTTTTAAAAACTGAACTACTCAACTGGTGACGATAGGGATGAAAACAGCAGAATAACCTATTAGATGAGGTGGGTTATCAGTGCGGTACAATTTTGCTGCGATTTGGATGCAACTGGTGAAGTTGGCCTCAAGTCGACCACGCCAGATGTGCTGGAAGGCCCAAGTTTTGGCTCGTAGCAAACATTTCCACCTGCTGAAGAGGTCACTTGGACGACGCGAAACGAACCTACTGTCTGAAGGCTGAAAGAAACCTACCCTGTACAAACTCATCTCCCATAATTCATATGAATGCGGCGTGTATCTAAAAATTGGACGTGGATGAAATTTTCATCATTTCAAAAGCTGACACGAGCCAATAATCATGACCTCTCACCATGTCATTGCAACAACAAAAACCCAATAAATCTCATAAAATGACTTGACAGTTATGCAATTTGAATGCAGGGGTAATCTCGAGGGGTAACGTTGAAATGAAAAAAGTCAAGAGGATACTGCATGGAGCCAAGACAAAGAAAAATATAACGAGGCTTAAGCTATCCCATCCAATAACAAGCCACGACCTCAGGTCTTAAAACTTGCTTTTGAACAGATATAAAGGGAGATACCATGTTTTTAATAACACGCTGCGGTACAAGGGTAAAAAAACATTGAGGAAATAATATTTTTTTCGAGGGAGTTTTATAGTTCAATAAGTTTTTGATGGAACAATGAAACCGATGCTCGTAAAAATTCAGGATTGTTCAATGTAGAGAACTGCAGCTTGTGTATGTTTATGGAAAACAATCAGATACTTCTCATTACAACATTGAGCTACTACCGAGTGTTGATGAGGGGTTTAGTAACTAAACATTGCTATGACTAAGGAAAATATAAGTAATTAGGTAAGGGTAGTTAGTCTGAGAGTTAAACTAGATTTACCTACTTGATCACTGCCAGGTTATTTTTGAAAATTAGGATGAAATTCTAGGATGTAATTTTTAGTTGCGAAGGGGGCGTAAAACTCGCGGAACATGAAGGCGAACCTCGTCCAGCGGAGCCAGGCAGTCAAGCCTACCATTCAACAGCTTGTAGATGAAAGATAGGTCGGCTACTGTTGTTCTACATTCCAATGGCTGCAAGTTACACGAGTTCATGATGCTGGCATAATCCACCCCGTCAGAAGGAATTCCCTGCTTAAACGCGATATAGCGATGGCATTTATGCTGAATTCTCTCCCAACAGTACTTGTGGACTGCGTAGCTTGGGGACCATACTGACGAAGCATACTCCTAAATTGGAAGCACCAAGGATTTGTACAATATGGTGACAGCGTTTACGTTTGTAAACTCCCCGGTGTTTATCTTATGTCTGGAAGAGGAAATGAGAGACAAACGCACCAGTACGGGAGGGACATTCTACAATGAGATGATGCAGCAGTTTGCATGTGCAGACGATGGAGCAGTTATTGCAAGATTCAGCAACATCAGAGCCAGCGCTCTTTGAAAAAGGCCTCGTGGATGAAAACACATGGAAAGAAACCCGTGCACGTGAGGATAACAAGGATCCCTGCTGCCCTGCGTCCTGAGACCATGAAATTGGATGGCCATTGCTCCCCAACTGCCCTTGAGTTCAGCATGATGCAGAATGATGTAGCAGTTTGCATGTGCAGACGATGGAGCAATTATTGCAAGATTCAGCAACATCAGTGCCAGCGCTCTTTGAAAAAGGCCTCGTGGATGAAAACACATGGAAAGAAACCCGTGCTCGTGAGGATAACAAGGATCCCTGCTGCCCTGCGTCCTGAGACCATGAAATTGGATGGCCATTGCTCCCCAACTGCCCTTGAGTTCAGCATGATGCAGAATGATGTAGCAGTTTGCATATGCAGACGATGGAGCAATTATTGCAAGATTCAGCAACATCAGTGCCAGCGCTCTTTGAAAAAGGCCTCGTGGATGAAAACACATGGAAAGAAACCCGTGCTCGTGAGGATAACAAGGATCCCTGCTGCCCTGCGTCCTGAGACCATGAAATTGGATGGCCATTGCTCCCCAACTGCCCTTGAGTTCAGCATGATGCAGAATGATGTAGCAGTTTGCATATGCAGACGATGGAGCAATTATTGCAAGATTCAGCAACATCAGTGCCAGCGCTCTTTGAAAAAGGCCTCGTGGATGAAAACACATGGAAAGAAACCCGTGCTCGTGAGGATAACAAGGATCCCTGCTGCCCTGCGTCCTGAGACCATGAAATTGGATGGCCCTTGCTCCCCAACTGCCCTTGAGTTCAGCATGATGCAGAATGATGTAGCAGTTTGCATATGCAGACGATGGAGCAATTATTGCAAGATTCAGCAACATCAGAGCCAGCGCTCTTTGAAAAAGGCCTCGTGGATGAAAACACATGGAAAGAAACCCGTGCACGTGAGGATAACAAGGATCCCTGCTGCCCTGCGGCCTGAGACCATCGAATTGGTTGGTCATCATTCCCACGTATCTGGTTGACCTAACAGAACGGGCACCAAGGCTGAGACCAAGGCCAGTACAGAAGCAGGCAACAGTCACTATTGGGCTTTCCACACAAGTTCGCCTCTTCTGGGTTCAAAAGGCCAAAATCACTCTCTACAAAACCTCAATAAGTCCTGGGTATAATCCCAAGAATGGGAAAATAAAGTCAACATTTGGGAGCTTCATGATTGACCCAGAGGAACAGAGCTGATGAGTATGAATCAACACTTTTTTACCGCACTCCGTGATTCTACTCGACATAATCTTCACAATCAATAGAAGCCATAAGCCCGTAATAACTGGAATGTTACTGATTGATGCATACTGATTTTATCAAGTTTGAATGCGCAAAAACATAAGAAGGGAGTATTTTGAAATAATCACAAGACAAAAGATCCTCGTAATTGATCATGAAGAGGTAATTTTGAGTATTATCCAACCGAATTGGCGCACAAAAAGTTGTAATAAGGGAAGCAAACTCAGTTTTGAGAGCAAAAAGCGATATTAGGTATAAAAAAAGAAAGGTCGTGATAAAGGGGTGGCGGAGAGAGGGAAGGGGTAAGAAAGAGAAATTAGGCTTTCGAAGTAGAAATTTTCTTAAAAAGTTGTCTAATTTGTTTGGAGGGGGAAAAATGGGAAGAAAGAGAGATGAAATTATGTTTGATAAAGAGCTCCGGCACCTCGGATCTGTTGAAGAGTTTGTTAGAAAGGATGAGGAGGGTCGATGGAGGAGGATGAGGAGGTTCTGAAGTTAATAGGTCGACTAAAACTGGAAAATAGAAGTGGAAGGGATGAAAACCAAGACTCACTTAAAAGGGTGATTAATGGAAAAGATTAAAAAAGGGTAGGCTTCGTGAGGGAGGGGGGAAAAAAGACTGTAGATTGGGGGAGGATGAGGGAGTATTGGAGTTTTGGGTGGATGGGTAGGGGTGAAGGTTGCAAATTAGCAGGTTATCAATCGAGGGAAAATGGGAGACAAACGGTGGATGGAGTTATGGAAGCTTTATCGATAAGGGAAAATGTCACGATGGAGCGTGTGTGTGTGAAGAGAGGACAAGTATATAGAATTTTAGTTTTGCAGGAATAACTTAGGTCTTGTGTTGGACCTACAGAACTGTATGAAGCGATAGATAGACCATTCAAGAGAAACTATATATTACAACCCCACTACTGTCTGAATTGCAATCGTTCAGCTCCGCTTCACAGATTTGGGTGTCCCCAATTAGTTCATTAGTTCCCCTGAAAGAGTATGGTAGTTCACAAGCTCACCGCTGGTGGCGACACTCGCTCCAAATGGAATCAATTCATTCACGCTTCATCAGTTCATTACAATTAGTCCAATCACTCCTAATAGTCTCTCCCAACACCCTCCTCGAGACTTTGATCGTTCTGTAAGCTGAACTATAGTTGAGTCCAACACCCTCCCTAATACTTTGAACGTTCTGTAAGCTGAACTCTAGAGAAGTCTAACACCCTCCCTAATACTTTGAACGTTCTGTAAGCTGAACTCTAGAGAAGTCTAACTAAACACCCTCCCTAATACTTTGAACGTTCTGTAAGCTGAACTCTAGAGAAGTCTAACACCCTCCCTAATATTTTGAACGTTCTGTAAGCTGAACTCTAGAGAAGTCTAACACCCTCCCTAATACTTTGAATCTTCTGTAAGCTGAACTCTAGAGAAGTCTAACACCCTCCCTAATACTTTGAATCTTCTGTAAGCTGAACTATAAATAAGTCTAACACCCTCCTAAATACTTTGACTGTTCTGTAAGCTGAACTATAGATAAGTTTAACTCCCTCCTTAATAACTGGAACGTGCTGTAAGCTAAACTATAGATAAGTAGAACACCCTCCTTAATAATTTCCAGATAAGCTGAAGATTTAATAACTCCAGATAAGCTGAACTATGGATAACTCGAACGCCCTCCTAGGCAACTCGACCGTTCACTCGGTCACTGTGTTTCAAATCAGACTGAAGACGGTTATTCGGAGGCTGACGACATACCTAATCGAAAGTGACAGAATAGATAATCAGTCCTGAACGTCATGGCCAGGTACCTGGGTTAATGGGACATTACAACAAGTAACCACAAATAACAAGACAACCAGGCTCACCAAGCAAACAGGGTATGATGTAAATTCATACTTATTATCTACATATAAATTATATAAATTCATACTTATTATCTACATTTCTTTGGAGACTTAGAAAACTTGGAATTAGTTTCCCAAACCTCGACACCTCTCGTGAATATGCCGCGAAGGTTGAAAACTTCTTTTAATCCCACGAATTATCGATCCACCTTTAAAACCTCTCAAACCACTTCCTACGTGTTTGCCCGGGCCAAGTACCCTGTGAAGGTTCCACACGTCAGCCTTCAATTATCTACCCTATGCTTCTCCATATTTGACTTGAAATTACCATTCGTTTTGGAACACCCAACTCGCCACCACACGTAACTCCGTAATAAACCAACAATTTCTATTGAAACTCTGAAACGGGGAATTAAACCAAATGTTACTACACTGATAAACAGGGTCGAGGAGTGGAATGAGGACTGAAAGTTGAACGGGAATTGGATGCGTGAGACGACGTTATTAGAGTCTTCGTTTAGAAAAAAAAGTTATACTGACCGGTAGAAAACTGAGAGAAACACGTTGAATTGTAGGTGATATCAATTTGGTAAATGACCATTTTGTTAAGAGATGACAATATTAAAATTTGAACACGCGCTGATTTAGATGTAACGGGAGATTTGAAGGTGAAATTGCAAAAGAGCACGAATGCAGCGGAGTTGCATGTAGAGGGCTTTTAAGGTTGGGTTGGTACATTGATGAAATGACGAAGGTGTTACACTTGAATTATATTTCAGGAACCTTCAAACATCTCTATAGAATAGAAATTCGTAACTATTGAAATGTAACAGTGGTATTGGGTACAAGGAGATTGGAGGATTGGATCAGCGATTTGGAGTTTCTGGATTCGTTGATGGATATCCCAGTAGGTTTTGGTAAATTTCACACAATACCATCAGCCATTCAGGCCCGTACTCTTGAGAATGTCACCAAAATAATCGGAAGAATTCGGGGTACCAAAACACTCAAATATTGGGAATTAGGAATCAGATTTAGGTCTCAGTGTCTGAAACAGCGTAAAATAATTCGTTTCTGATGTGATTTTTTTGGCAGTGGGGAAGCAAAAGTTCGTATAGTATGACCGCCTGAGAGAATTGTAGAACTAACAAGCAAACGAGTGGGTATCACCATAAAATGTCAACTTTTTGGAAGAGGGCGAAAACTGTGGACGTTGTATCATAATAGGTGTGTTTCTGGGACCAGTCGACCACTAGATGTAGCACCAGGTAGCATCATAACTAACTACTAGACGTAAGTTGTGATATTCAAATATCGATTCAGCGACCTACCAAAGTTTTTTCCTTGAAATTTCAGCTGTGTCGACATTTCCAGGAGAAACCCTCCGAAATGTCGATCAGACGACTCACGCAAAATCTGGTTAAACAAGCCAAATTTGGAGGAGAAACGACTCATGGCTATTTTTTACAACTTTCACAAGTTTTGCGGTCGTCTATTCAATAAGCATTCGGTTGAGTGGTTTTAGAACAAAAGCTGAGTCGTTTTACCTGAAATTTACGTACATGAGCCTTTCTCCTAAAAAAATGAGCGATTTTTGCATTTTGACGATCCAAATTATCCCCACTTCCGAGACGAAATTTGAAATTCTGACTCCACCATCAGAAAGAGCAGGTCGAAAATAGGGGGTTTTGTGAAAATCCCAAATTCGCCAAAATTGGACTTGAGAGGTTTCTCCTTTTCACGGCAGATTACTCGTAGGTAAATGGTATTAGCAAACCCTGTAGCAGCGCTACAAGCCGTACAGCAACTTCTGAAACTACTCAATGAATTTACGGTTCCACTCTGAAATTGAAACTACTTCCTCCATATTTTCCATCGTATGAACCCTCACATTTTCTCATCTTTCATCCCAGCTCATCTTTATGGCAAAAAGTTTAGGAAATAATGAGAAAATTCAGGGTTTCATATCAAGTAGCCAACGACTGGACATCGTCTGGACGGTCATACACGACCTACAAAATACTAAGCATTGCGACTAAGTATTGCAAGTCTTGCTTCAATGAAAGTTAATGTATGAGTTTGCGTAGATTCAATACAACTTGAAACATGCAAGAAGAATGTTAAATGCTATACTATCAAACGTTTAATAAAGTTATTATCAATACTTACTGGCCCCTTCAAGTGGTGAATCCGCTGCAGCAATACGAAGGAAACAGAACAAAGTTAACATTAGTACTTTTGACAAAATACAGAGTAGAACAACTACAAGGTTAGTTTTGTTACGAGTCTGGAGAATACCCAAATCCACACACAAGTACCTTTTTTTTTTGGAGAGTTTTAATTTGAGTTTTGGGGCGGAGTTTGAGATGAGAACGAACACTGAAATAATGATGACATCAATGACTAGATCGTAATGTGGTTTTCCGGATCAAATTTGGTTCCAAAAAAGGGACATTATGTCCAGAAAAGGGACGTTTACGTTCAGGAAAGGGACATTATGTCCAGAAAAGGGACGTTCACGTACAAGAATGGGAAATTATGTCCGGAAAGGGTGTTCTAGGTTCCTAATTGTGTCCAACCTGCGCACTGAGCAAAATCGACAGTCATGCAGCATGACTATAAGAGCGAATTTTCGATGAACCAACTGGTTTTATGTTAAATGTCTCCATTTCAATGGTTTTATAACAACATTTGACTCCTTTTTTGCCGAGTAATACTTCAGTTTATAGATTGATCAACGCTGAACACGATGGTGATGTCAGAATTGCGATATCTCATTCCACTATCGGATTAGAGTAGATAAACCGTGGAGAAAATCTCAAGTAACAACCACGTTTCTTCATCTTCAAAGCGCTCGAGTTAGAGAACGGAATAAAACATCACAATTCTGATTTCACCATCGAGTTCAACGAAGAAACAACCTTTAAAATGAGGTGTCACTTGTCAGACTGTTCCAATTTGGGTATTTATGGGTAATTTATTCACCCTTAAAACTCCCCAAAACTTCCCTTAGAGTGGCCCGATTCTTCTCATCTACGAACTTAGCCTTTCGATTGCCAAAACAGATTTTTTCAACCGATATGTCATCACATCTACTTAGGAAAATATGTAGAAAGAATATTGTGAGCTGTGGGTATTCTCCGCTCAATAAGAAGTTTGAATAAGTAATTAAAAGTGTTTGGTTAGTAGGTGCCACAAACGAAGGAACAAGAGAGACATGCGGAAATTGAGGAATTCGAACGAACAAAATGCAACCAACCAAAAACATAAGAAGTCGATGTGGGCGATCTAATGAGTGGTTAGTTGGAAAAATAGTGTAAATATTAATGTCGTATACTGGTGTTAATTAAGCGAATGATTAGACCAAAATTTAGGAAAATGAAGCGATATGTACATAGTAACCATATTTAATAATCACGGAGTCTCCTAAAATTGTGACTAAATGATGCAGACGTGTACAGTTCTGCTGGTAGAGGCAGAACTGTTTGTAGGAACCCGCACCACTTTGGTTGTACAGCGTCTTGCTGGGTTAAGAAACGACGTGGGAGACTTGACATCAGTCACGACAACATTAACCAAACGTTTGGGTTGTGTTCGGCCCCCTGAAGCTGTTTGGGCTTCTTGGGGCTTCAATTCCCTCTTTGGGCCTCAGTTCCTCAGTTTCCCTTAATCCCCGTAGCCCACTAGCGCTCTCGACCTGCCACCTTCCTTCATATAGTCGCCACTAACTCTATCGACCTTCCACTAGCGCCTTTAGTTTCCAGTACAATATGCCGAGAAAAGGGTAAAACATGAAGTACCTTGATTTACCAAAATGCGTCATGTGACGTCATATTGCTCCCTCCCAAATTCCGACAGTATTCAGTCTAATGCCTCCTGATGTTACAAGTTTTCGATACAGTCAATTGTTCTACCACAATAAACCACCGATTTCCTTTATGCTTGGTTGAGATGTTAAGGAGAGAGAATTTACGATAATATTGCACTGAATTACTTAAATTTCTAATCAAACGTGAAGGTTGACGTTAAGGTGAGCTGAGGTTGAAAGTGGCCGACTGAAAGTGGGTTGACGTGACTGTGGCAAAAAGCTCGGAACAAAGATTTTTATTTCGCACCACCTTCTACATGTAACCCCCAAATACCCCGCCGGCCAGATAAGCCAAGGAGAATGAACAGCAGGTTGACCAAATAATATGTTATATTATATTATAATATATAATTCCTTAGCCTAATTTCAGGCGACATTTATAATTATGTTTTTAGTGAGGTTACTGGAAAAATCAGTAACTTGAGTGTAAGTTACTGATCAGTTACTGATCAGTAACTTGAGTGTAAGAATTGGTAAAAATAAAAATCTGGAGTATGTGCAGTTTGCCAGTTTGTGAATGACAATTTTCCAGTTCATGAATGATTAGCCCCAGTGTGTGAACGCTGATTGTTTTTAAGATCATGTATCAGTATTTAATTTCTAAATTTAATTTGATCGGATTTTTTAATGAAATAACTATAAACTGGTCAATCCCCTTGTTGACCGAAACCCTGGATTTGTTTTACCCACTCTTAAGGCTAGGTAAATATTTTATAAAATGCAAAAGCTCACTTCGGAAAATGTCGATTTTACCCTACCTACTATGGGTAATAGTTACAGCAAACCAGTGACTATATGAAACCTTCTATGTGAATGTCGAATTATGTTAACTGTTTTTCTATCCTCCTGCAAATCATGATTCAACATGGCTGATCGCTCTAACATACAGGAATAAAGTTCAAAATGAGCATGAAAACGACGTTGGGCGCACGAAAATGAGCAAAAAACTCTTAGAAATTGAAAAATACTCAAAGGCGGAAAATAGGGATGCTACACGTAAGTTATTCGTAACGAGGTGTCAGGACAAGACCCAACCAATCTATCCAACAACGAACCATCCTCTCTGCTCTACGAAAAAGTTACAAATAAGATTCCTCGGGACTTTTCAACGAAACAAACTTTCTAAAACTTGGTTAGAGAGAGAAAAAAAAAAGAAAATTTAAACCTCCGAAACGGGTTTGTTTCCTGTTTGCCACACTCGTTCAACACCAAACTGTTCTTTCTCGATTAAGAAGGGAACGTCGGTTAAAGGAGAAAAGAATTTAATTAAGAACATCTACTTCGAGAAGAAGTGACGATGGTCTGGTCAGTGAAAAACCTTATCTTGAATTAGCTTTCAAAGAAAACTCTCGCTCGAGTATCAGAAAACACAAAAAAACCAGTAGCGAACGTCATCATTCTGCAAGATCTCCGCACAGATGTAGCGGGTTTCAACGCAGTTTAGCAGAAACGATTCGAATACCCAGCGAATAGTGCATGTTATGAATGTTTTTGTGTCAATTGTTCGAAAAATTCGAAGAGGAGCTGGAGCCCCTCTGCTGATCCAGCAGCTCCTCTTCTCCGCCTGTCTCCCCTCCCACTTTCAAATCTTGAGATGCGCATGCGCAGTAAGAGCTTGAGTAGCACTTGAAACACGCTTGTGTAGCGTAACCTCTGAATTCGTGTAGAACAAAATTAAAATTCTGAACGAATGAAGCGCATACCAAAATGTAAACGAATGAACAAAGGAATACTGAGCAATAAAAACTGTTGAAATTGAATAATAACGTGAATGATAGAATTTTGAAAGAATTAAAAACTAAAATAAATCTAAACACGCGTCAGTGAATACGAAATTCATTTCAAGGTGAGTAGAGAAGTGCGGTGCACGCAAACACGAAAACGTGAGATAATTAGAAAGTGCTGAATTTCTTACAGTGGTACATTTATCAGTGTGTGTGCACAATCGTGATGGTCAGGGAAAAGTGCGAGTGCGCATGTGCTCTTCAAAAAGTTGGAAAAATCGTCAAAATTGAAATATTTTGTAAAAATCGTGCCGGATTAGAAGTAGTGAGTTTTGTTTTGATCGGGGTGATATTCGTTCAAAAATTCAACTTACGAGCAACGGTAAAATTTTCCCCAAAATCGACGGGAAAGCCAAAATGAAATAAACACGTGATGTAACTCTTGGAGAGAAATACATGAGGTTTCAATAAATAAACTGCATAAAATTAAGTGATTATAATAAAAGGTGGTTTGGCTGTAGCAAATCAGTGTGGTCAAATTTAAAAGATACGTTTTGTGTTACTGAACGGGATAAATTGGTTCGAATAAAAAAGATTTTGGGCAAACGTGAGTAGAGGAGAAAATCACAAATACAGCAATTGAAGCACCTGTAAAGATTTACATGAAAATTGAATTTTTAGTGATTTATACTTGGTAAACCTAAATGGACGGTATGATAGTAAGTAGCAAAAAATGGGCGTGTAGAAGAGAAGGGTCATTTCAAATATGCGACACTAAGAGTGTATCTTGAACAGATATAAATCGAAAAATGTAATTGGCTATGATGGGATAGCTACGTTTATGTTATGTTGGGGTACTATGCGTCAATCCATTTAAATTTAAGTCGTACATTGTGAGATAGACTGAAAACTGTGTACGAAGATGCGATTCGTCCTTAAGATGTTCGGTTTTGAACGGATCAATGGATCTTACGTTCAGATAGTTTCATTGGGTCGAACGGTGAAATTCAAATAAGGAAAACGTGTTTGATCATAGTGTAAACAGTGTGGTTGAAATCAGGACGAGTATTTTTCCATGGAGGTTCATCAAAATCTTTAATTACTTGAGAATCATTGAGTGCTGGTAGATCAGTGTGGGTTTAGAGGTACCTAATTAATGTGTAACGGATAATAGAGACATCTGAATAAGAACACAACAGTAACCTTTGAAAATTGTATGAAAATCTTTCACTGTTCAAGTTCAAGATTTGTATGAAATAACCTCAATTTTTCGGCTAATTGGTTTTATTTTGAGTGTCATTTCGATTTCTCAGTGGAAATCCTACTCATGTCGCCTACAAAGATGAGTGGCGTATAGTGAAGACGACGGTAGTATCAGTCACGGGTGAGGGTTTCTATTAAATATAATGGTGGTTTCAAACTATAAAGAGCATTGAGAAAATATGACGATTTATAAGTTGGTTAGGCAGGCATTTGCAGCATAGGAACAATCATGGATATGACAAATATTTCCTTATGCTACACTGGTGTTTTGTATATCCACGATAACGCCTACGCTCAGCAATATACTCAACGAAGATGTCTGTTGGGAGGGTTCCATGGACGTCGAGGAAACACGGCTGAGTTCAGCTGGATAACTCAAGTTGACTCCTGACACGTGCTGGAGTGTCAACGGAATGGGTCAGCATCAAAAATCAATAGTTGAGAACCATTTAATCCGACGTCGTTGTTAAATGCAGGGATCCACTGCCTTGGCCTCGGTATTGAAAGAAAATTGAACAGCAAACCAAGATTAGATTGTAGCAGGGACTCAGGATGGGTCAAGTCCCCATCAGCCACACACAAACCTGGGCTTATTGTGCGTTAAGTACAACCCAATGTTTCACACGGTACTGGATTACGGAGGTAGACAGTGCTACTTGGATGTAGGAGGGAATGCCCACAGAGAACGTATGTTAGCGCAGCTGAGACTGGCAGTATCCAACTCGGATATGGGCAAAATTAGGTTCTGGCATAGGCATAGGCATAGGCATAGGCGACCACCACGAATCCAACCTCTGTTGGAGGGCAGGTTGGAGCTGTTGGAACCCAGCTTAACAGTTATCGATCTCGTCCCAGCCTGATTGGCCAGGTGGACACTCCGGAGAGTGAACATTATAGTTCTGGCAAAGGCATCAGACGGCCGCCGAGTACTTGTTTACACTTCAGGTGGTTTCGAGTGTTCTAGCTCACTCCACCAACTAAGCAGGTTGGTTCCCGAGTTCTCGGTTGCCCACAGAATTCACATGCCATAGCCTCCTGGCATGCACCCGCAGACCATCCCAGAGGGCCCCTCTCCACTCCAATGGGCTGTTCCTGTTGTCTGGGTATGAAACCACGATCACCACGATACTTCAGGGACAGGAGTGGTCGAGGAGGACCGCCGTTAGCTCCTAGATGTTGGGGATGACCAGCAGAAGATCGTCCCAGGAGATCCCACAAGGTCTAACTTAGTTTTTTGGCAAAATTAGTTAGGAACGGATACTTATGCGAAATCATTTGGCCCGTCTGTCTAGCTCATTGGTTTGGCTTTTATTGCAATGCAGGAAAAGGCTTCTTCAACGTAGAAAAGCTGCGATAACCGTAGAAATTACTCCAGTACGTTAAATAATCCGTTTTTTGTCTCTCCTGAACCTTGTGGGATCTTACGGAACGAGATTTTTGGTTTCACGTTAGCGCACGCAAAGACGAAAATACTATTGCGATGTGGATTAAACTCTTATGGTAACATACGAGGGGCTTGGCATATAACCTGTGGCTATTTCCAAAAAAAATCGATTGAATTGATTTGGAAGTACACGATGGGGTTACGGGGTGTGTTTGTATCGAGTGATTTGTGGTTTAGCATCCTGTTGTGACCAACGTATGCAATACCTATGCAGGGGGATGCCAGTACTTTTTGAAAAGTCACTCCTCATAACTCAATGGTAAAATTTGGGTCCGAGAAGAAAAATCGAGTTCCCCTTAATGAAACCCGACCAGAAGCCCGTCAGGTCTTACAGGGCACATATTCATCTGAAACTGAGTGATTAATCGCGGCGGTTTGCCCCAGTGACGGGAAAGAGGGGAAATCGAGGTGGGGCCGTACATACATATGCATACAATGTTCCGTGTATAGGTTTCCTGGGGTTGCCCTTCGGCTAACGATATCTGATGGTTGATCGTACGAAAGCCGTAGCATTTCTGACGGGTCGTATCGTAGGTCACAATCAGAGAGGTTGTTACGCGTCAATCATAGTTAGACAGGCTCTCTCTCCGCTACGAATACCCCAATAACACTACCTTCGGTGGACCATTTCCAAAACTTAGTCGAGCAGAGCGTGAATTTACGTACCAAAATTCTTTTGAAATATGATGAGAAAACTACAGAGGCTCCGTCTGTAAAATCATATTTGTGCAACAAAAACCTCTTTCGTCAATTAGGTATCACGTTTTAAACTAGCGAGTAGGAGCTATATTCACTCAGTTTCATATATTAGCTATATTCACCTATGGACCAGGAGCTATATTCACTCGGTTTCATACATCTTATTAGCTACATTCACCTATACACCAGGACCTATACTAACTCGGTTTCTTGGCTGTAAAATTGTTTAAACAATACCCATTTGCTTGAGTTCATCTATCATTTCGTGAATTAGATTAGGGTGATCTGCTCAAAGAAGATGATAAACCCTTTTTTAAGATTTTGTAGAGTTTTTGATATTAGGAATTGGTACATCAGGTGCGAGGCGTCACCCAACTTCCTTTACCCATTCAATTGGACATGATTTTGTCAAAGAGTATTATAAAGTAAACCCTGTAAAGTAAAACGGTAGCGTTTCACCTTAGCACTGGCGCGAAAATAAATAATTTTTGGGGCATTTTCATCCTAGAGTTGAGGCGTTTTACCTTAACAGCGTGTAGTTGAGGCGTTTTACCCTAGCATTGACCAATTTTCGTAAGTTTATGGTCAGAATTTCCCCCACTTCCAGTTAGAATTTTGAAATTCGGACTTCATTATCCAGGTCCTAAATAGGGGGGTTCTGTAAAACCCCCTTTTCATGAAAAATTTGACTTGAGGCGTTTTAAATTAAAAGGGCAACTGTAGAATTGATGCCTTGAGTTTGTCCCATAATTACTGTAGACACCCTGTATGGAGTTACTCTGATGAAATACACAAACTGTTTCATACAGGAAAATTTCACTCAGAAAGAATTTTAGTCTGAAATATACTGCCGTATGCAGTATGGTGTCAGATTGTGTGACGATTCATGGATTGAGTTACAGAAGTAATAACCACCACACAGACCACTGTGAAACCACCGAATTTCGGGTTTTCATAATTCTACCGATGATTTGACTCGGAGCATTCCAGGGCCGAATCGGGGTCAGGTCAGTTGAAAATACTCGTAGGTTCATCAGTTTTAGGCCTCCCGCTCCTCGATCATCCGAAATAAACCGTCCCGAAGGCTGAAAGTTCACCAGTTCAAACCTCCTCTGTGTTCGGTTGAAAATCCGATTTCACGCTCATTCCCTTGGCCAAACAAGGCGGGCGGGGACGGATGATCAAGGGAAAACTCTCCTGGGAGAGATCTCCCATTCAGGGACATAACGCGCTAAGTACGAGAGCGTGTTTCAATTTCAACAATACGCTCTCGTAACTGTCGATCGATAGAACGAAACCCCAAGAATTGGATCGCACATTTCGAAAGCGATTGTTTTTTTTTTTTTTTTTGAGTTTCTGCAAATCAAGAGAATCCGAAATCAAAGCTTGAAGACAAAATCCTCAGTGTTCTCAATCAACAGAAAAGTGTATTAATCACCCACATATAGAGAGATTTTAAAACCAATTTCGTTCTAAGCCTATTTTAACACCCCTCGGATCGGATAAGAAAAGTGAACCAACCTCTTTATACTCAGTTATCGGCTTAGGCTTTTCGTGTATTTCAATTTTTGTCTTCTTAATTCAAGATAAAAATAATTAATTAATTAAAAACAGGAGCGAGCTGCAAATTCTCAGTGTCAGTGAATAACGAAAGTGTCAGGTGTGCCATTACCCGCAGTTTTTTCTAAAAATTGTTAAACCTTTTACAGAGACTAATTTACCCCTTTATATTAGACATTTATCAGTGAAATAAGCTGTAACAAATTAAATTGAAGGATGAAGGAAATGCCCCTATTCGACGTGACTGCTGTGTACGACAGTTGTTTGGTGAGAACTCTAAGACAAATTCGCCAAAATAACAGCACTGAATTCTGTCAGAGTCGATAATTCCAAGTTTTCTGCACAATCACGTGAATATCGACATTCCAGACAAAAACTCAAAACAGGTGCAAATGGCAAAATGAGTCGACGTACTTCATTTTAGGAGTCAACATTATTAAAAATTACTTAATAATATTATTAACAATCTTCGTCGGCATGTTATAACCAACTTATTAAGCCTAGTCAGCAACACGATAGCTGATTGCATACATAGCACTCTGTAGCCCCACAAAAAACGAAGTGAATTCAGGAGTGAATTTTCCTTGATTTTTCACTAATTTTTACCTATTTTTTATCCACTATTTGGCTATCACGTCACACTTTTTTTCTAATTTCAAAAAATAGGTAAACATTAGTGAAAATCGAGGAAAATTCACTCCTGAAAAAAATAAATAAATGTTTTCATATCCAAATCCACATTCAAGTTAAGGTCTTTTAGTCTAGCATCTTTTAGACCAGCCTCAAAATTCACGATTTTTGACAAATTCAATGGATTTGAGCCAAATTGAGTTCAGAGTGGTTTTTTTGGGTAGCTGATCTCGAATCTGAAGTCAGACTTGCAAAATTCAAATTGACGGATCTAATATGGCGGTCAACATTTTCAAAAGTCAACCGATTTGAGCAAAATTTGGTATAGAGGGGTTGGCGCTTGATCGCGAACCTGTTGGTTACGAATCTGATTGCCGAAACTAAGTGGTTAGACATAGATCGGTGCTAGTACCGAAGAAAGTTTAAGCGTCATTCAGAGCCCGCTCAACGTCATGAGTTCGTAGAATCTAAATATCCAGTTAAATAAACCTTTTACGTACGTACTTAACGCCAACTTCTATTACATGATTCACTTCGACTTGTAAAATATTCTCGTCATGGAAGAAGGTTCTGTTTTCTGTGCTTGAGGTTTCGTCTTTGTCGACGTTTTTCAGAGACATGTCAGCACCTAGGTACCACCTTATGAATTCATTCAGTTTGGGTGACTGAAAAAGTCCTTACAGTAGGAATCTGATTTAGAAAAGAGAAGAAAAAAAAACTGAAACCGTTGTGTTCGTTGAATACATTCGTGTTCCTAAATGATCTACCAGCACTTTGAAACTCTTCGAATAAATATGCAATATTTTTACTTGAAGTTAAAATTGTACCACTACCTGTATTGTAAATGGAGACACTATAATTGTTCAAGACTTGATACATGGATTGTTTATTAAAAGTAGGTATCTGAGGATGTAAAATAAACAAGTATTTTTGGTAGAGCAGGCCGTATTGCAGGCCGATAAACCAAAATGATTATCAAGATGATTGTACATATTGGGTTAAACCAAAATGATTGTATCTATATATTGGGTTTTTACCAGTTCTATCCGTCTGGTCAGTCAATTGAATCAGTGGTAGGTAATTTCTAAATACGTCGTTGAAGGACTGTTCCAGTAATGCACATCATCTAAAATTGGTATTGAAATAAGGTGTAATGAAAACGGTAGAACAAGACGGTCAACGTTACCGGTTTCTCCAGTGGGGACGACGATGGCAGCAGAAGGCGGTCCTCTCCCCAAATTGTTCACAGCAATCACGAAAAACTCGTATTCCGTGTAGGGGCTGCGGCAAAAAAACAGAAATAACAGTTGAACATGATTACTATATTTTGATGGTTTCTGAGTGTCCTCGGTGCCCGAGGTTGTTGTTCGACCTCTCTGTGACTGCAGACCGGATATTCCTCTGGGTGGGCATATTGCCTAACCCCCCAGGAACAGGGGTAACTGAGCACACCATACATTACAATACGTATAGAGAGGAAACTTTTCCTTATGTTATGGGTGTATACACAATTTGAACAAATCCGCAGGGGCGAAATTCATGTGGTTGAAAGTTCGCAAGTTACTTAAATACTTCCGAATGACAATTTACGAGTCACAGCATATGAATACTTGGAAAAAAAATTGAAAAAACGTTGACTTTCGATGTGAACAGAGTACCTAGGAAATAGGTTGAATGAAAAATCGGAAAAATCTAATTCGACACTAAAATGCCGAAAAAAGTTTATTTCCATCCGAATTGAGGTATTGATTTAGGATGAAATTGACTTTCGACAAGACCAATGTTTGATTCAAAAACACGAAAAAAGTCGACTTCGAATCGAATCGAGGTCTTCATTTGGAATAAAATCGATCTTCGACTAGGCCGATATTCGATTCGAAAATGTGGGAAGATACGAAAAAAGTAAATCTTAAATCGAATTGAGGTATTCATTTGGGATGAAATCGATCTTCGACTCGAAAAATCAAAAAACTCGAAAAACGTTGATTTTGAATCGAATCGAGGTATTCATTTGGGTTGGTTTGGATCTTAGACGAGATCAATGTTCGACTCGAAAATGTCGAAAAACACGAAAAAAGTTAGTCTCGAATGGAATTGAGGTATTCATTTGTGTGAACTAAATGTGTGGATTCAAATGTGAACTAAGTAAAAACAATACAGTTCCATTAAAGTTTTTCGAGATATGAATTTTTCAAAATTTCAAAATTCATTTTGAACTCCTTCCCCTTGACTTGCGGTTATTAAACGTTTCATGGATCATCGTGGGTGTGGTGAACCCGTAAACTGTCGAAATTTTCAACAAAAACGCTAACCAGGCAAAGTGGCCTTTTTACTGACGGATTTTTAAAATTCGATTATATGAATCTACGTATACGTAGATACAGCTTGAAACTTAAATCCGCAAATTTTGAAAGGGGGTTAAACTTTTTTTCCCTTGTCTTTACTTTCGATTTTTTGGAGCGGTAAGAGATGGGAAAATCAACGGTGAAGGTGCTAAAAACTGAGGCCTTTATCTTGCACTTGAGCTCGGCCAACAAAACGGACAGCATTTTCAAACAACGAAACATTAACCGAATCAGCGTAAATGTTAACCAAATTGTTTCTCTCGTTAAAAAAAGTTCATTTTTGCAAACGGCTCCCTCTCATCATTATTGTAATTATAAATAATTTAACGACAGTTTTGCATAGTAGGTACATTACACCGTCCAATTACCTTTGTTAACACCAACTCAGAAAGGCCGGGTTGGCTGGTTTTTATTGATTATTCAACAAACATTATTAAGAGGAAGCACGCCAGCGCGATTAGAGTTTATGGTGGGCGATAGTGCGAGGCGTTCGACACGTATGGAGCTGGATCACGCGAATTTTAAAACAATTCGCTCGGATATCAGTAATTTCAGTATTTAAGGAACAAAATCCACCGGTGAGAGGGTGAGATTTATATTTATACTCTTAATACTTTTGACCGGATTTCGGGCGCGAGGAGTCAAATTGATTTTTTAAGGTCCTGAGTGCTTTGTGAGCTTGAACGCCAATTTTGATGTTCTTGAAAGGAATTTTTGCTGTTCAATTTTCCTCTCCAAACTTATTTTGGGTAGATTTTGGGTTTCTTCATATTGAATAAGTTATCTTAATAGTTATTTTCTTGGGAGGGCATAAAATGTACACATTTTATGGTCATTGGATTCAACTACCATTGATCTCGCTACTACATCAACCTGCAGGGTAAAGTTTATTTTTGATCATCAGTAGTCAATATAGATAACCTTAGTTAACCTTAGTTGAGAGGAGCACGAAAACGTCCACTCACGGACATCTTCTCATTCTGAAAAAAAAAATTACCCCTTCGTCAAAATTTGAGGGTTTACGTTTCAAAATACCGAAGACTCCGAAAATTGAATTTAAAAAATCCGTCCGTCCGCCACACAGCTGGCAAAACGGCTAATCTAGCTGGACAAAACCTCAAAATACAATATCCTTAACAATACGAAACTCATATAGAAAGTCAAAGTACAGATGTATACAGGATGATTCATGACAGGCCTTTAGAACGTTGCAGAAAGTAAAGAACGTCGTTTGATCCCTCATATTAGTCGAAACTGAGCCTCTGAACGGTTACCGTCTTCTGGTGCTTGAAAAATCCGTAGTGAAGGGTCAATTGTTTAAAAAAATTATTTTAACTACGTTTTTGGTGTTTTTAAGGTCAGCGATGGCTCCCAATGAAAAGGAATTTTCAAATTTTCGAATTTTCGGGGAGATCCTCTGTTGAAGGTATTGACTCCATGTATAATTTTGATGATCATTTTTAATCATTAACAACAATTCTAAAAACTTTTGAGTAATTAATAATAGTTTATTATTAAATTATTGCCGAAGTACGTAGGTGGAAAATGAAAACCCCAGAATCATATTGGTACACATTATTTGTGATAAATTAATCATCTCTATAAACGTTCCATCTATCATTTCGTGATTTAGAAGATAAAGAAGATAATAACATTTGCCGAGTTCTATAATCGGAGCTCCTTGAGTTTCTTTTCTTCCCTCATAGATCCAAAATAAATTAGTTTATGAATTTCAGTATTTCTATGATATCTCATTTCTGTTCTTCGAAAGAACTGCTCCACGATCCACTTAGATCCTGAAATGCTCGAGTTATCCCGTAATATATTTCTAAATGAGAGCTCACCTGAGGGACCGTATCGTGTAGTACATGGTGATGATGCCCGAGATCTCAGAGTACGCCTGGTTAGCGTACTTGGGCTTGTACTGGATGACGAAATACATGGCGTCATCGCCCGGATAGCCCCAAGCGAGTCTGACGGTAGTCGCTGTGACGTCACTGAACTGCACGTTAGTCGGAACGCTGGGCAACGCTACACGTGGAAAGGATCAAAAATTATTCAACGGGGAAAAGGCAACCTTACAACGATAATTGGGAAAAAACGCCGAGAAACTATCGATCTCACAGGTAAATACTCGTATTGGCGGGAAATTGATAGTGTCCGATTTCTCTTGGGGTTTCGGGGTATCTGAGATCGAAAGTTTCAGTCATGCAACACGAAATAATGAGCCAATTTTCGAAGTGGCGTACCAATTCATTCTACCCTTTCACCCTCTGGGCCAGGGGGGTCCCACGAGTACAACCTCAAATTTTCAAGTCTCTAAACCCATTCGTATGGTCGTTTCCAGTTGAATCGACTGAGAATTTTACTGTTTTGGTCGACTTTTTAAACCATCAAACTCGCATTGTAACAACCTTAGGGGTTTTAGCATTTGGCTAGAGGAGCACTTAGACCCGACACCACATACAAAGGTGTACGATTTTATTCAAAACAGGGTATACATTCAGAATGTATTGAAACAATTAGTTTTAAAAAACGTCCGCCCTAAATCCCTCTTATTCTTTCGTTTTGAGCCTTATGGCTAAATTTCTGTAAGCATGGAACATGTTTTAGCCACGTTTAAATAGAAATTAGCTTTCCGGGGCCTGGGAAGCGTCATGTTAGTCCTAAGGAGGCTACATACCAAATTTACAGCTTCATAGAGTGAATAGAATAGCATAGAATTTAGTTGTAGGAGCGACTCAGCTGATCCAGGGGCTGAGCAGCGTCGTTAAAGTCATAAGGAGACTGCATACCAAACTACAGCTTCATAGAGTGAATAGCATAGAAATCAGCTTCAGGAGCCACTGAGCTGGCCCTATTCTGCTTGAACTGTACGTCCTAAGGAGGCTACATATTCATTCGTATTCTGTTCTATGCCACAAAATAAAACCATTCTTGCTTCGTCAAAATCGTGCGATTCATTCTTGTGCCCGGTAAGAGAGTAGGATGGGTAGAATCAATATATGGAGTTTTTGAAAGTAGTGGAAAACAGTTGTCATGATAGTTGTTACATTTTACATTGTTATCAAGAAAACGAGGAGATTATTCTGAGTTGATTTGTCAAGCAAGAAAATCAAATTACCTACTGTGTTCCCCGATGAAAATTGCTTTTAGATTATTTCAAGTGTTTTACAAAAAGAAACAGGACCGAGTCCAGACACCAACGGGAAAAATTTGTTCCCTTGATTCACCCTTTCCCTCAGATCACGTCAGAACACAAGCGACCGGCGGCCCACTACGTCAGAGCCTATGACGCACGAGCGTATGACGTCAGACGGCTGGCAGAAGGTCAACTAGTACGTCATAGCCTATGCCGTAAGAGCCTATGACGTCAGAGGGCTGACTGGCTAGATGATCAGGCGGTAGCAAAGGGAGGTGCTGATGACGTCAGAGGGGCCAGAGGGACTAAGCTGAGCTACACAACTTGTGATGCCTATTACTAAAATTACATTCAACATACTGGTACCTACTATAATAAACCTTCACCAAGAATTGTGTGATAACTTCGACACTCGTGTGGAAATAATAAACAAAAACAGCGTGACCACCACCATTGGAAACAATGAACGTGAGAAGTAACACAGCTATGAATAATTATTCATATAATTATTCATTATAATGAATGGTACAGCTTGAATAGTAATACGAAGAAAACACATCCAGACTGAAGGGGTAGAATACCAAGTGCGTATAAGTTTGAGTAACCGTAACCACAATTATTGTCTATTTTCACGCAAGAGTTCAGTAGTTCAGTTGTCTTACCCACACACCAAACCAATACACCCAGAAATACACCGTTAGGGAGGTTACCTGAAGTATAAACATAATAATGGTACAACATTGAGAGGCACTACAGCTGTTAAGAACAGAAGTAAAATCATGAAATTTTATTATGGGAATGGAAGTGAGAAGCAAATTTCTATTTGAAAAGTACTATGAACATTTGTTGCAGAAAACATCTACCCATTTATTATGTACAAGGGATTATTAATAATTTAAGAACAATAAGTTAGAAACATCATGACCGGTATTGAAACTAGTGAGACTGCAGACATTGCCACGCCAACAGGCCCAGCTGACTGGGATACCCAAATAGTCTCCCCAGCAGACTTGGATACCCAAATAGCCTCCACAGCAGACTTGGATACCCAAATAGTGTCCACAGCAGACTTGGATACTCAAATAGTGTCCACAGCAGACTTGGATACTCAAATAGCCTACTCAGCAGACTTGGGTACTCAAATAGCTTTCAAAGCAGACTTGGATACCAATGTACCTCCACAGCAGACTTGGATACTCAAATAGTGTCCACAGCAGACTTGGATACTCAAATAGCCTACTCAGCAGACTTGGTACTCAAATAGCTTTCAAAGCAGACTTGGATACCAATGTACCTCCACAGCAGACTTGGATACTCAAATAGCCTACACAGCAGACTTGGGTACTCAAATAGCTTTCAAAGCAGACTTGGATACCAATGTACCTCCACAGCAGACTTGGATACTCAAACAGCCTTCACAGCCACTTGGATACCCAAATATCCTCCACAGCTGACCAGGCAGACTCAGATACCCAAACGGGTTCAATTAATTCAACACATCAAGACAAATGTGTTCCTTTACGAAATTTAAATTTAACCAGTTTAACCATGAGTTTGCATTAATCTCACGTTATTTTACTTTACGCAATATCGGGGACGGATCTGTTCGTTTCGGCGTTAAGAGGGTTAAACACGACGAGGGGTCATTCAGAGACCTTCTGTAAGTACACGACGTGAAAGGAGACCACTAAGTCTTAACCCTCTAAGATGACAACGCATCTGATAAACCCCGCGCAGAGTCGACCCTTCGAGTGGGAGGTGGTCTGTGTTAATACGCTGCAGATAATGATGCGCTCATTTCAACGCGATGCGGTTCTCAAGGAAGCTTCATGTTTATGTGAAAAGTGATATCTCGGTGTGAGGGGTACGCGATACTTGAAGGCCTTTTATCAACGTTGAATTGAATAATTAAATTATATAAACTCCTAGAGCTAACAATTAACTCTAGACTAACAGTTAGACTAGAACTGTTAAAGCTACGACCAAAATACCAGTACAATTTATAGGTGTAGTTAAAAATTAAGCTAGGTACTATTCAAAGCCTGTCTAAATAGACCCACGTATTTCCTATGTCAGGGATCATCAGAAAATTGAACTTGAGATGGAAATTGACTGAGGGCAATCTTCTAGGGCGCTGAACAAATTTTGAGTAAAATGTTTCCAAAATTCCCAAACATCTTCTGCCAGTACAGAAATATAAATGAATTAAGGTAACGAAAACATTTTTATATCAATCAATCAGAAAGTACTTACATTGAACCTTGACTTGAGTGGCGGTTTCGATGATTCCCAGAGCTGTCGATGCGATACAAGTGTAGTTGGCAGATTCCTGAATATTTTTCAGCTCCAGGACGTTTTTGCCTGTAAATACAATTTATTAGTAAACGCTAACATGTTATGTTGAATGTATGTTGGATTTAAGGTACAGCTAAAAAGGAGGGGGAAACGGTATTCAGGAAGCGCTCTGAAAGTATATCTGCTTACTGATCGCAGTAACTTTCCAATGGCGTTTTGGTGGGGGAGCTGTTCGACAGTAAATATTTATTGCAGGATATCGCCGCGGAATTAAGATGAGAGCGCGATGAGAGATTCTGGAGGCTGCAATGACAAACCTGCAGCCGGTAGACGTAATCAGCGTCAACCCCAAAGGCGACGTAACGGAGAAACATGTTTTGCAGTCTCTCCAGGGAACTGGGCACGGCATAACTTGGTGACCGTACTGAGGAAACGTAGTCATACAACGGGAGTGCCAGGGCCTTGTGAAAAATAACGTGGGTCTGCACATTATTAAAGCTCCTGGTGTTTTTTAAAAGAAAACCCAACACTCTCAATGCTCGCTGAGCAGTGCTTTTCCAGATAACTCTGAACCAACAGTTGCAGACCGCAGCCGCCATGAAGTTGGTGATGGACGACTGGATGAGAAAACCTGTGGAAGGTGACAAAACACCAAGAAGAGGGAATTCAAGGCACACCCATCCTCGAGATTCGATCCTAACTAATTCTGTATCTGTATTCAAAAAGCTAACATTTCAACACTTGATGAATCAAATAAATGCAAAATCCATCATCCTCAAATTTAAATTTTGAAATACATTTCTTCCCTTATATGTCCTAAAAATTACTTTTCATGCATTTGTGTACTCTATTCTGAGCTACTTATAGATCATTTGAGGGGGCAATAATGTCAGTATGCGACTTATATTTAGATCTGGATATCGAAGCCCTAGCAAACCTTTGTTTTTAAAATTTGTAATGCTTAACCCCCGACTTACTTATGCGCCAAATTTACTCCAATACTACTATAAATATCATTCGATATGGTATCACTCGACTTCATTCGGGTATTATGGGACCGATCCCTTATCCCAAGTGTAATTTTTATCTAAGGCTATGCTTTTAGGTCCCAGACTTTTTCATTAAACCCTCTTAACATTAAGCTTTCAAAAGATGTAGCCAATTTAAAAAGTGTTTATGAGTTTCTGATGCAGCAGTACCTATTCAAATTCCTTCATTCCTTTTCCCGTACTGGACGTTTTTCATTGATATGTTTTCTTATTTACTTCATGATTCTTTATCTAGGACTTGATGTAACTTTTTTTATCATTAATGTAAAATATGGAAAAAACGTGCCATTAGATTGTGGAGTGGCCCAAATATGAACCAAAACGCCACGAGGCGTTGCAGGGACGTAATTTCATTATCAAGCAATCAATTATTTATATTTAAACTGATTAAAATGAATTTAATCACCGATAGGGAGTTTGTCGTCGGGTGTCATCTCCAGCGCCGGTTCTTTTCGCCATTTGACGTAGGGCATCGGCGAGCCGACGGCGACACACGTCAAATTGATGTCAGCTCCCAACATGACTTCGACGAGGGGCGGCGGCGGGATCGAAAACTGAGGAGGAACTCGGCGAACTGCAACACAAAAATAACAATAAAATCAGTCAAAAGAAAAAGAAAAATAATAGTACAGTAGACGCTCTTTAAAACGGCAAAAGGGATAATAATTATTTCAATTATTGAAATGCAGAAGGGGAAAAAATAATGGGGCCCGTCCGGGATTTGAACCCGGGACCTCTCGCACCCTAAGCGAAAATCATACCCCTAGACCAACGGGCCAGTTGAAAACCGGCACAGGGCAGTTACATGTTGAATCCATTGAATATTTCGGTAGCCTCAAAATCTGTCTGATTCTTCCTCATTTTCATAGGACGATGTATAGACGACACTTTTTCTCAATACTCCCGCCTCATTTTCTAATACTTCAAAATCAAATTTAACGAGGGAGTTTCTTTCATTTCAAATCGAGAAACTTTTTTAGGACATGGAGAAACATCCTGGGAATCTCAGGTTTTATGATTCTACAGGTACTAAACAAACACATACTGTTGCCAAATGGCAAAGTAGGGTGAAAATGACACGACAACCGTTGCCTAGGTTAGTAATGGACCGGTTGGCTTTATTGGGATTGGTTGGACACGAAAAGGAGTCTGTAGTCTTGTGGGACTATAGACCCAGAAAAGGGGCGGTGAGGTCCAGGAAAGGGACCCTGTAGTCCGTACAGGAGTATAGGGTCCAGTAAAGGACTTTACGTCCAAGATAGGGCCGTAGAGCCAAAAGCAAATCAAATATTTGATATCCATAAAATTCCGTTTTCTGATATAGATAAATGAGATTAATATAAATGAATTTCAATATATATTTTTGTATTCATAAATTTTGGTAAAAATGTGAATTTACTACACATATGATAGAAACGCAGTTTGGCAACAAGGAAAATATGATAGCCGTCGTGAGTGTGAAATCAAGTAAACTGATAAAACTCAACTCAACTAAACTGTAAAAGTTCTGACCAAAAATCAAACTAACCATAATTACAACGAAATAACTCTAAAATAAGAGCATCATTGTTGAACGAATAGTAAATTATGCGGTAGAAGCCCCTCGTAAATGCAGCCATTTTATAAGGGAACAATCTTATTAGCTTATTTGGTGAATGTTTTTTTTTTTTCGTCCTTGGCATTCTTAGGGATATTTTCCTTAAGGACAACGCAAGGTATTGTGTGTATCCCAAGATAAGGTCCTCAGGAAAACGGGAGAAGAGGAGTCGACGGAATGAAGAGGAGGGTTAGGGCATAAAAGGGTTGAAGACCCGAGCCCTTATCTTCATGTGAGGAACATGTCTACAGGGGCCTCTAACAACTTAGGGCAGGTTATGTAGTGAAATAAGGTACCGTAACCGCCTGCCCCCCGTCGCACAGGGTTAAACGATGTGGATATTGAGGTCAAACGGAATTTGAGTAGTCAAACAATATTAAAATTACTACCTTCCTAACCTTCGCGTTCAGCTCGATATTACAATTTATTCATCGTGATAATGTAGGAGCGGATTGAGAGCAAAATATTAATAATAACCCAACATACATTACGAGAAGGGTAATTTCGTATAGATATTCCACCCCCCAAAAAACCTATTGCCAGATTTGTTTCTATAGTGGTCCAAAACGGATAGCCCGGATGTTGACATTAAAATGTCAAAGCAAGACTTTCTTCAGTTTTTGTTCTATAACTCATAAACTATACTAAAAAAAGCATTAAATTGAATTTCGCAACAATTTAAGGTCGACAGGGACCAAACCCTGTCAAAGATAGGATTTTTGTAGATTCTAATATTCATTAAAAACAGTAGATTTTATATTAATCAAAAACTAGTAGATTTTCGTTGAAATGTGTGGCATCGATCATGGAAATTCCTTCATAGTCAAGCTGTTCTTGACCGCATTGTTCTTGACGCTCCTCGACAGTTGACGTTTGATGACATGTACCTACGGCATTGCGAACACCGAAAAACAAACTCAATAGAGAAAATATGTTGAATTTTCGACTTTGCGAGAGAAATAGCCCAAACGTCGGTTTTTCCAGACTCAAAATAGCCCAATTTGCGGTAAACCGCCCAATCTGGCAGCACTGAGGTAGGTACCTGGTAGTAGGTTCCTACACTAAATTATTAGTGATATATTATGTTACTAATAATTTAGTGTGTAAATTATTAATTTACACATATATCCATATTTCACGTGTCATAGAGAAAAGGGTTCGAAAAATCGCCAACAGTATGCGGTTCCCACTGTTTACCAATACGTGAATTGGCCAAATCCAGACGCGACAACACGACAAATGACGGTGAAGCGTTGCAGACTCTGCCCGACCCTGGCTCCTCGAGCAAGCCCCCTTACAGCTGTAATAAATATGGAAACAACGGAAATAACTAACAGTTTCCTTCAGGTTTTCTCGCGAGATCCTCCGACTCGTCTCTGCCGTTTCCCGACGGCCTGTCTCACTCTCCCTGAACATTAATATCAACAAGTTTCCCGAGCTCTTTATCCTCAAGTCCCTGCTTGGGTATCCCGAAGCCCGGCTTTCTCTCCCGCGCCTAAAATCCTCACTCCAAAGGCTCCAGATGCCCTTTACCTACCCACTTAGCTAATGGAACGGACTCCTAAGAAAGTTGTGTTCGGGAACTGGGTGAGCCAACGCGAGCGAAAAAGGGAAGGGTTTAAGAGTGGAAATTGTTTTCAACTGCCTTTCACATCCAATACTCCCGGGTCAGAAATTCTTATCCAATCGACTTTCACCTCCACTTCCGCTAAAAGCTTTGGTTTTCCCCTGCTTTTCCCCCGCGCGATCATAATTTTCTCGTGTACGTTAATATCTCAATAGTTGATCGACTCAATTGGATGACTTGGGGGAACATCGATATACTGAATCCCAAACGGTATTTCAAGCAATCGTAATACACCAGGTTCGGACGGTGTTTGTTGGTTGATGAAATACACAACCTGTTAATTGCATTGTGGAACGTTACGTACTTATCTTAATAGATGACAGAAAGAACGTGACACGATCAAATCGTCGTCAACTCCCTGATGTCCCAGTAGATCGAGACCACGAAATTGAACAATTTCAGGACATGACCTTCCTGTGCTGCAGCTGCCGGGATGTACAAGATGATATGCACACACATTCTTCAAAAGCACAAAGTGATGAAATGAGTAGTGGAACAAAAGGCTACAAGAAGCACTGGGCGTAATCCAGTTGCCAAAATGCTGCAGATGGAGCAGAACAGGACCTAAACAAGTGGAGAGGGGAAAGACGGTCCTTGTTCAGTCCCAGGCTGAGTTCCAACGAGGTAGGTCAGGTTCAAGTCCCACATCACCTGCAGGTGGTCTCAGGTATCTTACGAGATCCAAATGCCTCCTGTGGATCTTAAGAAAATCCTCACCAGTCTACGGCAAAAATAAACCTGCCCTGTTCTCTCTCACTCTTTTCGTAAGTAAGTGATTGGGAATACTGCTACATTCCAGTTGTAGGTGATTTTATCCTGTGAACTGAATTCCGTCCTATCTCTTGAGTTATATGGTCTGGTGTCAATATCACACTGATTCCTTTTGTTTAGTGCCTTTCTTAATTTCACTCCTAATTTCAGTAATGAGATAATTATTAGGTAGTTGAAAAAGAGGGTTTCTGGAACGAGGAAACTTCAAAGTTTTTTTTCTTATAAGTAAAGCCACACTTTGTAAAGGAACAAAGGACGTCGATGTAGCTGAGTGTGTGGGGTTTTAATTAAAAACTAAGTTCCTCCCACGTTTTCTATACGAAAAACCGTCGGTTCCGCCTCCACATTTTACGTACCGACCACTTCTTCCACTCTCACCTGAGATTTCTCTTCATTTAGCGGCGGCGAATGAGCAAATATTAATCCAGCCGCGATCTACGCTTAAAATCCTCTACAACGGAATTTACACTCGGAATGAAACGAGTGTGTTTTCCGCTCGTTAAACACGAAACATTTAACAAACGTTTGATTTTTTCCCCCGATTTTTTTTTCTTCGAAGGTTATTCATGACACTGGCAGTTTTCTAGAACGAACCTAATCGGGGGTAGTTCGTATGAATATTAATAATCGTTATCCAGAGGGCCAAAATCCGCACGACCATCAATTTATTCCGTATGTTGCGTGTAGAGGTGCACAAGGAAAGACAAATGAACGAATGAAGTAGGGAAATCGGTGGATTATTTTGGTAGAACAATAATTGATCTAAAATTATTGAAAGTATGGAAAACTGGGGAGCATTAGTCTGAATGGTCGGAATTCGGGAGGGAGCAATACCTAAGGCGTCACATGACGCAGTGTGGTATAATATAGAATTCATGTTTTGCCCTTTTCTTGGCATATTACCCCAACTGATGGTGGAAGGTCCATAGAGTTAGTGGCAACTATATGAAGGAAGGTGGCAGGTCGAGAGCGCTAGTGGGCTACGGGGAATAAGGGAAACTGAGGAACTGAAGCCCCGAGAGGGAATTGAAGCCCCAAGAAGCCCCAACAGCTTTGGAGCCGAACATTGTGTAAGTTTATTGTAAAACATTTCCAAAGACAACTCCGGGACCAGATACCCCTTTTCACCCCTACAAACGTGTTATGATAGCAGTAACAACTTTTTAAAACCTCAAATGCAGGGATTCTCGCAATGTAAATACGTCAGAGGGTAAATTAATGTTACTCAGAGGACGATTAAAAGCCTTCTGTCGCCTTCCAAGAACCGCCATCAAAGATGGGAACTGTATAAATAATTACAAACCCGACTTTCTCAGAATTGCACAAAACTACGGAGGTAAATGGAATTCCAGAACCCGGAATCGTCGGAACGGATAACAAAAGTAATTAATTAATTACTACAACGCCAGGAAACGTCATCGCTACTATGTAAAGGGCTTGCAAGTTATCAAGTTTTACTGCAAACATCCACGTCTAAAAAACATCGTATACAAATCGTGGATGTTTTTTTCGAAAGTACCTTACCTACTGCAGCCTACCTCACTAAAGTACCTACCTAACTGTCAATTTTTTGGTCATTTTTGTTCTTATCAAAACAAATTAAATATGAAAAATTTACTCATTTACATTGAATAATTGTGAGGAATTTTGAAAAAACTGAAAAACCCGTGTTTCCTACTTTTTTTATCCTACATTCGACTGCGCTATTTTAATTTTTTCCGACTGGGCCAAATTGGCCCAATGCACACCAACTTCGTTTTTTCAAATGGAAACCCCCAACACCAGCACGTGCTATATTCCACTGTATCCCTCCGGTCTGTCAGTGATGCAGCAAAATTTTCTGCATCAAATTCGAAAAATTGTGATTTATTTGCCGCAATGCCTACCTACCGTTTTTTAGCTGCCGTTTGACTGAAATCAAGTCAGATCGAAAAACGGATAGCCCCACGGCAATCAGCGTTGAAAAATAATTAAATTTTATGTGCCACTGGTGGTTTCCTACACAAAATATGAATTTTGATCTAATCTGGGCGGGCTCACAGCGTGGGTTGTGTGCGACCAAAATCGGTCGAGGGGTCAAATTTACATGAAATTTTACATAGAATCCAAATCTAAAATGAAAAACTCTGCAAATTCTTGACACAACGGTTCATTATCTTCTTTGTACAGATCACCCTTCTGTCTAGATCACTAGGTCTGAATGTGTATATTCTAAATGTCTATATTCTAAATATTATTATCAATTATCACTAATTATTAACAATTTTATCGAGTACCTAGTGAACATTATTATAATTTATTGTTAGGTATTAATAATTCGTATTTATTATTAATAATAATAATTATTAATTATGATCAATTAATACGATATAATTCTGGGGTTTTTAATACTACGTCGGTAATAATTTTTCTATAAAAGAAGTCCCTACCAACAAACATTCGAAATTACCTTCATTTCCGTAGCACGAAACGCACCTCAGAACAACAAACTCGACATCACTTAAGCCATATGATGTTCCAAAGAGCTTGTTAGTATGAAAATGGACCTGTATTTCAACAGTTTGAGTCACGATCGTGTTGTGAGGCACAATCTTTGAGCCGTCATTGTGAACGAACGGCTGGTCGTACAAAGCTGCGGATGGTCTTAAAAAATTCTACGGAACAAACTCTATCTAAATATGAAATAAAAAACATACCGTTCTATATGAATTTTTCGAGATATGAGATTTTCAAATTTTCAAAATTCGTTTTGAACCCCTTCCCCTTGACCTAGGGTTATGAAAAGTTTCGAGGACCATTGTGGGGTTGGTCGAAACCCATAAAAAAAATTTCGTAATTTTAACTCAACGCTAACTGGGCAAAGTGGCGCGGACGGCGGACGGCGTACGGCGTACGGCGGACGGACGGATTTTTTTTTATTCGATTTTCTGAATCTACGTATCTTGAAACGTAAACCAACAAATTTTGAGGGGGGGTTAAAAATTTTTTTTCTTTGGGCGATTCCAATGGTTCATTATCGAAGATAATAAACCAAAAACTCTGCAAATTCTTGACACAACGGTTCATTATCTTCTTTGTACAGATCACCCTTCTGTCTAGATCACTAGGTCTAAATGTCTAGATCCTAAATGTTAGATTAATTATTATTATCAATTATCACTAATTATTAACAATTTTATCAAGTACCTAGTGAAAATTATTATAATTTATTGTTAGGTATTAATAATTTGTATTTAATATCAATAATAATAATTATTAATTATGATTAATTAATACGATATAATTCTGGGGTTTTTAATACTACGTCGGTAATAATTTTTCTATAAAAGAAGTACCTACCAACAAACATTCGAAATTACCTTCATTTCCGTAGCACGAAACGCACCTCAGAACAACAAACTCGACATCACTTAAGCCATATGATGTTCCAAAGAGCTTGTTAGTATGAAAATGGACCTGTATTTCAACAGTTTGATTCACGATGCTGTAGTGAGGCACAATCTTTGAGCCTTCATTGTGAACGAACGGCTGGTCGTACAAAGCTGCGGATGGTCTTCAAAATTCTACGGAACAAACTCTATCTAAATATGAAATAAAAAACATACCGTTCTATATGAATTTTTCGAGATAAGAAATTTTCAAAATTTCAAAATTGGTTTTGAACCCCTTCCCCTTGACCTAGGGTTATGAAAAGTTTCGAGGACCATTGTGGGGTTGGTCGAAACCCATAAAAAAAATTTCGTAATTTTAACTCAACGCTAACTGGGCAAAGTGGCGCGGACGGCGGACGGCGTACGGCGGACGGACGGATTTTTTTTTATTCGATTTTCTGAATCTACGTATCTTGAAACGTAAACCAACAAATTTTGAGGGGGGGTTAAAAATTTTTTTTCTTTGGGCGATTCCAATGGTTCATTATCGAAGATAATAAACCAAAAAACTCTGCAAATTCTTGACACAACGGTTTATTATCTTCCTTGTGCAGATCACCCTTCTGTCTAGATCACTAGGTCTAAATGTCTAGATCCTAAATGTTAGATTAATTATTATTATCAATTATCACTAATTATTAACAATTTTATCAAGTACCTACTGAAAATTATTATAATTTATTGTTAGGTATTGATAATTCGTATTTATTATTAATAATAATTATTATTAATTATGATTAATTAATACGATATAATTCTGGGGTTTTTAATACTACGTCGGTAATAATTTTTCTATAAAAGAAGTACCTACCAACAAACATTCGAAATTACCTTCATTTCCGTAGCACGAAACGCACCTCAGAACAACAAACTCGACATCACTTAAGCCATATGATGTTCCAAAGAGCTTGTTAGTATGAAAATGGACCTGTATTTCAACAGTTTGATTCACGATCGGGTTGTGAGGCACAATCTTTGAGCCGTCATTGTGAACGAACGGCTGGTCGTACAAAGCTGCGGATGGTCTTAAAAAATTCTACGGAACAAACTCTATCTAAATATGAAATAAAAAACATACCGTTTGATGGGAATTTTTCGAGATATGGAATTTTCAAAATTTCAAAATTCGTTTTGAACCCCTTCCCCTTGACCTAGGGTTATGAAAAGTTTCGTGGATCATTGTGGGGCTGGTCCAAACCCAGAAACCAAATTTCGTAATTTTAACTCAACGCTAACTGGGCAAAGTGCCTCGGACGGCGGACGGCGGACGGCGGACGGCGTACGGCGGACGGCGTACGGCGGACGGACGGATTTTTTTTTATTCGATTTTCTGAATCTACGTATCTTGAAACGTAAACCAACAAATTTTGAGGGGGGGTTAAAAATTTTTTTTCTTTGGGCGATTCCAATGGTTCATTATCGAAGATAATAAACCAAAAGGGGGTTCCAGAAAGGGGGATGTGGTTTTGGTTTCATTCCTACTATCCAATTTATACCAATAAACTATGATATCGGCATCTAGCCTCCTTAGGACCAACACTTCATGCAGCATAGTGCTGGGATCAGCTGAGAGGCTCCCAAACTATTTTCTATGCTATTCATTCTATGAATCTGTAATTTGTTATGTAGGCTCCTTACGATTTGTACTTTAAGCAGGATAGGCCTAGGGTCAGCTGATGGGCTCCAACAACTAATTTCCAAAAACATTTTTACACGGAAATACAAATTGTACCGCGATACCAATAAATAAAGCAACGGGCATTTATTATCTGCACTCTTCGGTTGCGTTATAACGGCCCCATTCTCTTACACAATGCTAAGCAATTACTGCAGCGTATAATGTTTACACAAATTTGTTTCTAACAAATTACACTACACAGTATAATTGAATTGGCTTTAGTCTGGTTTATTGTAATTTTGTATGATTTGTCCGGCGATTTACGGGTGAGTTAATGATTTGAATTTGGGGATCCGAACCGACTGGGGCAACCGAATTCAAAGCGTCTAGTTTCTCTTGGAGTTGACACTCGAGTGAGTGTGCATGCCCAAGTGGTAGGCTTAGGCTGCTGAGTGGTTTATCACTACACTCGAGGGCTGGCCTGGAAGGGTTCTTCACCGCGAATAATCAGCTTCTCTCAACAGTAGCGCTGCCTCTACCTCAATTGTAATTAACATGATGGGCGAGCCCGGTGTTGAATACAGAATACAGGCACTAAATAATGCCAATAACAATTATTTAATGGGGTAATTGATAAACGCTATCAATACAACGTTAAAAGGTTGTGGCTCTGTGACAGGTTGGAGCGCTATAATTAAGAGTATAATATTGAAATATACAGATAAGTTAGAGTTGACGTCATTCTAGCAATATTAAGGGCTTCAGTATTGCGAAGATTCCTCGAAAAAATTGTAGGGATCGACGATAGGCCCGGTGGAAACGAAAGCCTCCAGTGTTGGGAGCGAAACAGAAAGGAAGACGTGATACCGATTGGTTTTTATCTACCTGCTGTATTTAATTAGATCGGGAGAGGATAAGGGGTTATAAGAGGGCGAGTAACACGAAGATGAGAGGGAGGCGAGAGATAAGTTTAGCGGTGGGAAGGCGATTGAGAATCTCGATGATGGGGAGAGAAAAGGCAAAAGGGAGACTAACTAACTGCAATGCGGCCGACCGATTGATTCCTCAAAGACTTCTGTTTCTAATTTGAACCTTCCCTGGGGAAGGTATCCTTGCTCAGATCTCTTTGTCTTCTGGAAACTTAGGTTGGTCGGTAACATTATAAATACCATTCGGATAACACTACGGGTATTCGTGTATAGATTTATACTCTCAAGTCTGAATCCCCCACCACGTTCAACTATAATAACTATAATATCACAGCCACCAAAAAAAAAAAAAAAAAAAAAAGCGATTTTGATGCCATATCCGTAGTATTTTGGCCTGCTGAGCACGAATCCGCGACCAGAATTGAGCCATCGCGTCCTGATTTTTTTCTAACCTCAAAATAATGGGTTAAAACAGTAAACATCGAGGAAAAAAAATTCTGCTTGAAGTGTACCTAAGTTATAAGAAGGCTACATACTAAAGTAAAGCTCCATACTGTGAATAGCATAGAAATTAGCTTTAAGAGCCAATCAGCTGATCCCACCACTAAGCTGCTTAAAGTGTAGGACCTAAGGATGCATGTCGAATTTCAAGTCTCAACCACCACTTTTTTGTATCACGCAAATTTTGGAATGACCCCCAGCCATAAGACATATCCATGTTTATGATCTGGAAAACTTGTACCGTAATGATAAGAGTTGAAGTACTTACTGCAGTAACAGAAATGTTCAGAGACGAAGCAACCGTTCATTTCTGTAACGTGTGCACGTTGAGTTTTGAGAGTAAGTAAACTCAACAACATGAGTGGGATATTACTTAGTGTTATTATTACCTCAGCTAACCAACTACCATTAGGTGTAGGTAGGTGCCTAAACCTCCTGACCATGAAAATTACTCTTGAAACCATCACACGGACTCTCGCGATTATTTACGTCGTTTTATTTCATTGCCTCCTTCACCCGACCATACCATTGAAAACTTTAGCGTTCTGAGAGGGCTCCCGTTGAAACCATTAGCCGAACCATAATAATCGGGATACTGTTTCGCCAACCTTCCCTCCAGCACTAGCTTCCAGGGTTAACCCAACTCTGAGGGAGTCACCTTCGACAAGTTCTCGGGTTTGGGAAACTGTTCTAGGGTGAGGGAAAAGCTCAGTAGACGAGGAAGCCAAAGCCGGACAGTTAAAACTTTTATTACCTGTAAGGTGAGACAACAGACACTGACTTTCCACCAGGAACAAATTTGAACTGTATTATAGTGCACTCTATAGTTCATATTGTTCCAGGTTGGCGTCGTCTCTCAGAAAACGATGTCGCACAAGATCAAGTTTCGTTTTTCCAAGTGTAGTGTAAGGTAGTTGATGAAACATGTTTCAATACTACAGGCCCGGCCCTCACATGGTCTTCCACGTTCGCAGATGATACTGCAATTTTAGCTGTTGCAGATTCAGCAGAGAAATCGACAGAAAAACTCCAAGAAGCCGCCCTTGCTGTAAATGAAAGATATTACCAATCCCTCCTCGGTATGTAAGGAATGATGACCTCCACAAAGACCTCAGTCACCGATGACATAAAAAAGCTAGCTATGAGATATTAGCGCAGGCTTCTTAAACATCCAAATCCAGCTGCTATCCAGCTACTTGACAACTCCTGGACCTTCTGTGCTGACAATGAGTGACGTGCAGTTTAAATGCGGTAGAAGTTAATGGGCTCTCACCGTAAAAAGTGTTAATTTGTGAACTAAATAGATAGAGAGTTACCTGATTTATCATTGTAACTAGTTGTTATATTATCTGGATAAACGCAAGAAAAAAAGAGGGTCTGTCATGAATTCTAGCATTGAGCTTAATGTATAATTATGAACCTTATAGTAGCCAAAGTGGCAAACTCAAAATAACGTCTACTTTTCGCTGGCGTTACAGCCCAGAGTGGGCCCTAGCCTGCTCTACAACCTTTGCTTGGTGAGGCAAGATTTGAGGTACTTCATGAGGCCCCAATAGCACAGGTTTTCAGCGGCCAGGATATCTGCAGATGTCGAGGTACACAAATCTGTAAACCATTTGTAAAAACGGGTTTGCAGAATTGCAAAAGCCGGACCATATGTTTATCATTCTCAACAAGTAACGTTTGCTGCTAGGTCTTGTGTAGGCTAATATCGTAACTCAGGTTTGAATCCCCACATCCCAAACTACCTTTTAAAGGGCGAGATTAAATAGAAAAGAACCTTTAACCATTGTAGAAAACTCAAATTAGTTTAATAAACTACTTAACTATAAACTATATAATATATAAGTAGTTTATATTATAATAATTAATATTATAAGACTACAAGTTAAATAGTTAGGCAATCTACTATCCGTTGTCCTTTCATGCAATTCGGGTTTTACGATACAGGTGTTTCAAGCGCAACAACTAGTGATAATTCTACCTGAAATGATCGCCATCCTCCCCACAGTAATATGTTTTTAAAGGATAACGAAACTACTCAAAATGCAAATTTTGGTAATATCTCCTGAGCTCATTCCAGGGCCCTTCTCATCCTCCAAGTGCTCCGCCCGTATATTGAAGTATTAACAAGGCACTCGGCCATCTCAGGACACTAAATCCAACGGGCCGTTTACCTTGTCACAGGAAATGAAGCATGTTCTATACCCCCCACTCCCAAACATAACTGCTCGTTTGCCTTCACACCCCTTCGGTAACTTGAATAATTTAAGGACGAAAAAGTACCTACGCCAAGTGTGGGAGTAATGTACTAGGTCAAAGAAATTACAGTCCTGTGGCTGGATAACAACTTAGATGTCTTCTATTACCTTATTTTGCTTTTATTACCCAACCTGATAACTTATTCCTCCAACAAATTATTTCAACATAACCCCCGCATACTGATTTACACATTGAACGGCTCAAAATATGTTATAGAACTTTTCGTTTTCAAACCGGTACGCATCTTTCCTTTCGGGTCTGGTATGGAAAATATAAAAACCCCGCATGCAAAATGAAACTCGGAACCAAATGTTCCGAACCTGCAACGTTATCAGAAATCCAATTAGCGGCTTGGAGATGATCGTACTACAACAACGGTTTCGCTAATCATAAACTACAACTTTTCGTTCGGTAGCTTTTTTCCGCCGTTTTCTAAGCCCCACCTAAACCACTACTTTTTTTCCCCCTCTGTTAAATCCGCAGCAAGCTATGTATAGCGCACTCGTTATAATCTGGGTTCGAGATATGCGCTTCAGCTAAGCGTACATTGTTGAGGAAGGGTACAGAATATTATATGATATATTCGTGCGTACGTAGAAACTACGTAGAACAGGTAATACACAGGTAATAATTTAAATGACAAATAACAATTTCAATATGTCCAAATTGTTTTGACATTATGTGTGTCCTTCGAGCATCTCAATACATGATGAAAAGCCCAAATTTTTTGGTTTATTATCTTCGATAATGAACCATTGGAATCGCCCAAAGAAAAAATTTTTTTAACCCCCCCTCAAAATTTGTTGGTTTACGTTTCAAGATACGTAGATTCAGAAAATCGAATAAAAAAAAATCCGTCCGTCCGCCGTACGCCGTACGCCGTACGCCGTCCGCGCCACTTTGCCCAGTTAGCGTTGAGTTAAAATTACGAAATTTTTTTTATGGGTTTCGACCAACCCCACAATGGTCCTCGAAACTTTTCATAACCCTAGGTCAAGGGGAAGGGGTTCAAAATGAATTTTGAAATTTTGAAAATTTCATATCTCGAAAAATTCATATAGAACGGTATGTTTTTTATTTCATATTTAGATAGAGTTTGTTCCGTAGAATTTTTTAAGACCATCCGCAGCTTCGTACGACCAGCCGTTCGTTCACAATGAGGGCTCAAAGATTGTGCCTCACAACACGATCGTGACTCAAATTGTTGAAATACAGGTCCATTTTCATACTAACAAGCTCTTTGGAACATCATATGGCTTAAGTGATGTCGAGTTTGTTGTTCTGAGGTGCGTTTCGTGCTACGGAAATGAAGGTAATTTCGAATGTTTGTTGGTAGGTACTTCTTTTATAGAAAAATTATTACCGACGTAGTATTAAAAACCCCACAATTATATCGTAATAATTAATAATTATTATTATTAATAATAAATACGAATTATTAATACCTAACAATAAATTATAATAATTTTCACTAGGTACTTGATAAAATTGTTAATAATTAGTGATAATTGATAATAATAATTAATCTAACATTTAGGATCTAGACATTTAGACCTAGTGATCTAGACAGAAGGGTGATCTGTACAAAGAAGATAATGAACCGTTGTGTCAAGAATTTGCAGAGTTTTCCAAACTGTTGGACAAAACATCAAAAGAATGGCCCAGTATATGGTCCAAGGAAATGGTTGGTTTTTATTCACATAACCTCGTGGATGATGGTCCAAAGGAGAGCGTGGTTTTTATTCAGATGGTCCAGTAGATGGTCCATGGGAAAGCTTAGTTTTTGTTCACATGGACCAAAAGATGGTCCAGGGAATCCTTGGTTTTAATTCCCATGGCCTCGCGGATGGTCCATGATGGTCCTTGGACCAAACTGTTGGACAAAATATCAAAAGAATGGCCCAGTATATGGTCCAAGGAAATGGTTGGTTTTTATTCACATTGTCCAGAATGCTTGGTTTTTATTCCTATTACCCAGTAAATGGAAATGCTTGGTTTTCATTCACATGGTCCAGTAGATGGTCCAAGGGAATGCTTTGTTTTTATTCACATAGTACAGCAGCTGGTCCAAGGGGATGCTTGCTGATCATTCACATGGCCCAGTAGATGGCCCAAGGAAATGCTTGGATTTTGTTCAAATGGAACAAGGAAATGCTTGGTTTTGATTCACATGGCCTCGTGGATGATAGTCTAAGGAAATGTTTGGTTTTTATTTACATGGTCCTGTAGATGAGCCAAGGAAATGACTGAGTTTATTTACATGGTCTTTAGATCAGATGACCCAGTGATCCCAACAGAAGAGGCATCCAATATCCACAAAGAAATTATGAGCCATTTTGTGAGGATATAAAGCGTTCCATTTGGTAGATCCACAAGCTTAGGAACCTACCAATCTGAGTATGCTTGAAGATACTTCCCTAAACAACTCCCTTCGTGGTATAATAAGAATAAATACAGAAAATCCACCTTTCGGTAGAAATTGACTCGAAAACAGCTTGCAATGAATCGTTTAACGGAGTTATACTCTTTTTAATTCCGCCCGCTTGGAGGAAGGAAAAAAAGAAGAGAAACCTAAGAAAAAGAAAAAAGAAGGTATAACAGTTAGTGCTTTCTTCGGTAGAAGTCGAGTGAGAAATTGCTCCCTCCCGCGCCTCCATCATCGCCGGTAATCTCTCCTTCCACTCCCGTCCCCTCGAGCTGGTTCTTCTTCATGAGTTTCAGAAGGCGTTTATAATGGCTGTTACAACTGAACCGTTTGTTTTTATTCTCAGGCATTATTGCTCCCTCTGACGTCATAACTGTTTCATCACAGCGAGAAGGTTTAGGTGCCTGTTACCCCTGCTCAGACTGCTCAGGAGGAATTACGGCGTCGAGGAGGATCGGGCGAGGGAAACCACCCGTTAAAACTTTAACCATCGGTTAAACTGCCCGTTCACCGCAAACAAGGTTCTTTTGGACATTCCATATTTGCTGGTTATTTCCTTTGGAGGAGATTTCTCGAGTATTTTTTCTTGGCCATAGAGCGCTATTAAATGTAAACGGCGTCATATCGGTTGTTAAGTGCAGCTATTTCATATCCAGCTCAATGAAAATTGCTATTTTCATTTTCAACGTGCGTGTATTGATGAACCGGACGAAACACGTGTTCGATCCCCCGGATCCAAGAATTGTCATCGATCATAACAAAATTGAACGTTTTTCTTGCTATTTCTCATCTCTTTTTAACAACATGCCATGATGGAATGCATTCTGATTGTGCAATTGCTATTTTGTAGCTCAAATGACCCTCCTCACTACACTAAAACTCTTTTAATTAACTCCACCTGCCTGTTTTCTCTTTCCCCGGGTCAGAAAATAATACAAGGGAAGGAATTTTTTTAACAACGTTTTCCCTCAATAGAATAACGCGGGAATCTCAATTAGTCGCGAAAACCATTAAAATGGGACATATTTCGGATTGTTATGGTTTTTCATATTTTTCCCCCTTCCAGGAGATCATAATTCATATTTTATTGGTAGCTAGAGAGCTAAAGCGTTAATGAAAGGCAGTTTTAAGGTTCTGATTATTACTTTCATTCATTTTACCTAACGATTTCTCGGTGCGGTTGGACGTCCCTGAAACTTCGAACTTGGTCGTTTTTTTCGCGTTCATCATTTCCTTTTTCGGCGTTTAACAAATAATTCAGAAAAAAAAGGTTAACTTTTTCGGTAATGTGGAAAGAGGCGTTTTGATAGCTCAAGCCTTTCGGAGTCGACCATTTACGTATTCGTTAATTGCGAAATGGCAACCATTTCTGCGATACATAAAAAACATCAATATTAGAGTCAGTTTTCAAGTTAGTGGGGGAAATGGGATGATTTCCTAAATAGGGATTAGAAAATAGCATTTCCAATGCTTAGGAATTTTTAGTCAAACGGCTGAAAAACCTGGAGAAACAGTGGCGTGGAATCGAACATTCCAGGTGTTCGTATATCGATCTCCATTGTGGAACTGTGGAGGAGAATCGGTATGAAGAGGCTGAACAAATAACAAAGGGAATGTGGCGTTGGCTGGGACACACTCTCAGGTGAGTGGATTCGGTTGGCTGGTCGACCTTAGAAGGAGTCGCGGCACCAGGATTATGAGGACAAACACCGCAGATTAGGAAGCTAGGCAGCGAGGGATCTCCTGGAACAGCCTCAAAATGTTGACTCTGGATCAAAACCATAGGATAGATTATGTTAGGGCCTAACGTCATCTGTAATGAGGAACTGTGGAAGAGGGTTGGTATGAACAGGCTGAACAAATGATCAAGAGAAAGTGGCGTTGGCTGGATTTGGTTGGCAGGTCGACCTTAGAATAGCCATTATTACCTTCATCTAAAAACTTTGCCTTCCGTCATAAAACCGGAGGAACACTGTCGAGGCCCCCCAATCAGGAGTTAGACAAAATCAGTAATGACTATTACTAACTAATTGAACAGTTCAAGCGTTACTCAAACCACGAAACTGTACTAAACGCGAGATTTACTCGTCGTTGTCTTTCCAGTACAAAGCTCAGATCATACAGCCAATTGAGCATAAACCACGATAGATGTGAGGAGAAAAGTCCAAAACGAATAATCGAGAGACCTGAGGTGAATAATGCCGTTCGATATACCCTCTATCCGACCATTTTTATTGCCGCCCCTAGCAGTTTTCTCCCCTAACAACCCGAGAACCTTATAATAATACGAGTTCAGGCGGGGTCCAGGGCAGTGGCGTTTCGTTATAAAATACAAACAAATAATTCGGCCGATCAGGCACGTTTTGAGTGAGGGGCGGCATCCTGTGAGGGGGGCGGCTGTTCAAAGGATTTTCCTCTTCGCGGCTCCCGTAATGTGGATACGGAGGATACGAGATCGCTTTAGTGGAAAAAAGAAAACAAGAACTTTCAACTGGTAGCAATACTGTCTACGGAGCAATAACTAGAGAGTTGTGCTTGTTACAGAATTTGAAGTGCAGCTGGGCTTATTATCACTCCTACAGTAGGAGTAACTCGAATGATATCATCGCGTATAGCACTCTTTGAGAGGAGTTAGAACTAACTTACTTGATGCAATCACCTCTGTTTTCACAATTCCATTCAGCTTTTCAACAAAAGCGGACCCAGCCAAAACGTTTCTCTCTACAAGGTTGGTCCCAAATTATAGTGTTACACCAAATGGCTTGGAAGTTATATATAGAATATAAAGAGACTTTCTAGTATAGAGTTGTTGCTCTACTAGAACTTTCGTTATCAATATTTTCTAGAGCCTGTGAACAACTGGACTGTTCAGGTACTCTTTCTTAGCCTTTCTGGATGATGTAGGCCTGGTGAGTAGGAATAAGAGCTCCTTGGAGAAGGAGGCCGGAAGAAAATCATAGGATAAATGCTGATAAATACTGATAAATGCTGATGGCCAGAGGTAAACAATCACAGACGACAACAGTATATCCACCGAAATAAAGCGAAGAATACCCCCTGAAAATGCTCAAACCTCTGATGTACAGAAAAACAAACACCACAATATGCAGGACGATGATAAAGCTAGTGGTAACATTCTGATCGGAGACATGGGTGTTGTCTATGTCCGACGGGAAAATGTTATTATCAATGATGTTGAGGGATGTCGAGGGTCGGTCAAATGATCATTTGACCGACCCTCGACATCCCTCAACATCATTCTTACTGACGGTCAAACTAAATCACACACACTCGTTATTATCAATATTATTGTCACACAGTTGCAGACTCGCAGTGCATGCGCATTCTTCCAAAATCAACTGTCAATTATCTGGTTGATAAGTTCAGATTTGGTTAGTTTTCATAGATATATATTAAGTTACTTAGTTTATAAGCTAGATTTACTTCTCTAGTTTATAAGGCTAATATAAACACTGGTTGCTTCTGCTAGAATGGGGCTGTAAGGCGTTCAGTGGCAATCCCAGGGGGAAGAACGAGAGGAACACCGAGGATATGGGGGCAGGAAGACCTGGAGGAAGACTTGGGGACGAAAATTGGACAAGAGCACCACAGACCAGGACAGAGAGGAAAGGCCTTCAAGGACTGCTATAGTAGCACCAAGGGGCACATAAGAGAAATTCAAATTTTAGTCTTACAGATGATAAAAAGATTAAAATTGAATTTACATTAAACCTTTATGAAATGAGTTGCGTGTGGATTGTTTCCCGAATATATTCCAGTCTAATCAATTATTGATGAGTTGGTTCCCAATTTTCGTGTGCTAAACGCAACACTATGTTATTTTCTGTCTGTGATGGCTTGGACCCACCCAAAGGCCTGGTTTGTATTCCATGTAGGTAAAGTTTAAACGTGAAATATCCAATTTGGAAAGCGAGTCAAAATGTTTCCTCGGTCAGAACTACCGGAATAGGAAAACTACCGTTCCGTGCAGCGGCGTTTTTCATCTGTTCGACCGTATGTATTATCGGTAAAACCATCGTGGTCGACATTATTCAACCTCATTCGTTAATGAACTTAATTCACGCAAAGTTTAGGGCGGGTTCGTACGCAGGCTGAATCCAGTGACAATTTGCGGTCAGTGGCGAGTAACTTGATACGATGCTGCTTGTTTCATTGTTGTCCACGGGGTCGTACAAATTGACACGGTAACCCGTCGGACTGAAATTATTAGATTTGGAGTCATAATTAGGGAACTCGCATAATTAGAGTAGGAAAACCGGTTATTGGAGAACCTGGTCGCTTATTGATCTGCATCTGTAGCCCTTTATTCTATCAGATCTGCCCCTGAGTTATTCAACTGCTCCTGAGTTCGTATCTGACGTTTCAGACACAAATCTGAAATGACTAGTATGTAACTAGTATCCATGCTGTATATTGTGGAACTACACAAACTTTGACGAGTGGAGGCGGATACAGCGACGTGATCTCAAATTATTGCAACCAATTTGGCCACTTTTACCAGTCGGTTGTACTTTCGCTGATGATACAGCATTCACGGCCGAGGGGGACACAGCAGAAGAAGCTGCTCACAAATTGCAAAATCATTTTGATAAAGTCATAAAATGGACCCAACAATGGGGAATCAAACTCAACGATGTTTTCGTTTTCTATTATGGAACGTTTTTTGATTTAATGACCGATTTAATTTGATTTTGAATCGAATCGAGATCACGCGATCTAACCTTAGCAACTTTAGCTTTCTACAGTGGACTAAGGTGGGATAAACCTACCGACATTTCCTCAAGTAGCTACCGGATTTTCCACGAGCAAAGTGATGTCCGAAGAGAAAATTTGCTCTTACAGCTATGCTGCATGACTGGATTTGCTGTTATAGCGTTAAATTTCGATCAAAGCCAAAAACAGATGTCACCACGAGAAGTTTGAGGTTTACCACCTTGAGGATGTCACCACCTTGAGGTTTACAATAATCCATTTTGGTGACTTAGCAACTTTGCGCGCTCGCTCAACGGGTTGCGCGCTACGAAAAAATCGAGTGAGGGGTCCAATTTACATAAAATTTCCCGCAGAATCCAAATCTACAATAAAAAAAAGGGGATTTCCATTTGAAAAAACAAAGTTGATTCTCATCGCGCACATTAGCGCAAATTTCATCATTTTTGAAAACTACGAAAAACATTATGAAGAATGGCGAGTGTCCGAATTTTTCACTCCGACAATTAGAGAAAATAAAGTAGGGGGCCACCCTGTCTACTTGATTACCTATTTTTTCTAACAAAAAGGCCTTGATATTCATTTCTTGTATTCAAACCAACACTCATTCAATTCTATTTCCATTTCAAGTTAAGTCCTTCGAATTAGCCTCTCTTATCATAACTATTTCAAAAAAAAATTTTTTTTATTACATTTTTTCACATCACAGTAATAAGGGTACCTAATTGGCATTCAGCCCCACCTGTATCCGGTATTCTCATCGCTTTTCAAAGTCGAGTTGAAGCTAAAAGTCGTGTTCGCCGCTTTACACTCGGTCGCTTCGGAAAACTGCATTTCTCGTCGGGCGACCAGCGGTGGTTTGCAGACTTCTATAAAATGCATCCCGCGTCCGACTCTAAAATACGGAGCCCCAAACTACATCCGCCAAAGTCAATTTTTTTTCCTTGCCTTCCATTAGCCTGCACCCTGCAGTAATATTCATGGCGGGCTTTTTCATAGTGGGGCGAGAGAGAGTTGGTCACCTATTTGTCTCCGTTTGTATTTCATTTCCTCCCTTAGGGCGGTGTCAAAGGATTTTTCATCAAATTTTCCTCGGCGTCTACGAACTGCTAACGTGCTTAGGCGAATTTCTGCTGTGTTTTTTTTTTTTTTGTTCAATTTCATTTACTGGGTTTTTTTCCTCTCGGGGCCCACAGTTGAAGATGGAGGTGGCAGTGACGATAAAATCATTCTCTTTAAAAGGACCAAAGGGACCCTAGAAACCAACTCGCGATAGCTCCGCCAGTTGATAAACTGGAATGATGAACAACAGTAGTTTCCTACTAAGAAAATTGACAAACTAGTGAGTGGGGCGAACAAACTTCGGCTATGAACCAACCGCAATTACACGCTATGAACTGTGGGGTTTGTTGGGGCAGACAGCTCCGAACCATTCGATATAATTGCCTTTCGGATAAGAAACCTGTCAGTTCAATACGATTTAGAACTGGTAACCAGCATGGACCAAATACCTGAAGAATATGGGCAAAGGAAAGTGGAGACACGATTTCCCATAGATTCCGGCTCGGAGGCCAACAATGGAAAAGACAGAACCTTTGGAACTGGCCGCCAACGATTCTGAGCTACACACAGATCAACTATTGATCAACTACAGATCAACACTATTGATTCTGAACCAGTTCTCGCGCTATCGCGAAATTTTGTGTGTGATAAATAGTTTTTCGTAATTGTTGTGTTTACTTAATAAAATAATCCTCCCAATGTTTCAGATCGAAGTTGGAAGGAAATTTCATCTGGACCATCATAAGAAGGCTGCTCAGCACATGCGCATTGTTTCTCAAATGTCAGATCAAAGAAGTTTTTGATTGCATATTTATGCATATTTTGAAGGTTTTAAATGCTTATTTTGAGATTTTAAAGTGCATATCGATCCGAGCTCTAATAATAACATAATATCTTATTATAGGATAAGATATTATCCTAATGTACGATATTCCTAGGTTGCGGAACCGCTATCATGAAACTACGCAGTTCTCACACTAGTTAAGTAATGCATGGTCAACAATATATTTATACCAATGTAAATGATTTCTGCTTTTACTAATCTCAACAGCTTTGGATTAAGAGAGGAATTGTCGGATTCAGTGTCTCGAGTTGAAACCCTGTTATTCAATTTGCCAAATCAGAGTGGGGGAAGGAAAATGCATTATGGGAGGAAGAGCTCATTTAAATTTTACTGATACCAATTAGTTCCTGAAGTTCGCACAACCTTCCCACTTCGAATCGATCCATTATTCAAAATTTCCCCCGTCCCACTCATCCCCGTCCATCTTTTCTGCTTCCGGACCGTCGCTATCGTTTCTCGTCTCGGCTTTCAATGAGAACTTCGAATCGACGAGTGAAAATTGACGTGAAATGTTCAATAAATTTGGTTTGAACGGAGCCCCAATGATCAATAATCAAGAGTGTTTACCGTTCGAACCAGGATAAGCCAGGATCATTATACGCTTACATTCAGCTCTATTTGGAGATGATTGGCACCATTGATTTGAATGATCTGTGTGTTGGTCTGTATTGACAGCTTGGTGATTGTATCAGGGTTGGGTTGGTAGGTAATCCATCTTGAAGCCTAGATCGGTAGTAACTATGGACACTGGCACGAGTGGAATCAGTGCAGCCATAACCAATATAGGTTCGTTCAAGTGGTGAGCCAAAAGTGGGCTTTACCATCTGCTTCTGGGGAGTGTGGCCGATGCATTTGAACTGCATCCAAATCAAACAGTCTGAATACGCTGAACCCGATGGTGAAGTCAGAATTGCGATATCTCATTTCGTTATCAGATTAGAGCAGAGCTTCTTCGAAAATTCGCTCTTATAACCATGCAGCAGGATTGTGAATTTTTTAAATTTTGAACTCATTAACCCAGGTTAGTAGGGTGTTCCTCAAAATTTTGAAGACTCCACTCGTAGGTTTTATATTCACTACTTACATTTCAATGTCTTGATTGTGGCATTACATCCCGGTGGTTCTGTATGATGGGACACTCTTCTTCCACTGGCTTATAACTACCACCCTATCGCAGCTACGCTAACGTTACTGTATTATTATGCAAACGTTATGCAAATACCAGGTGATATTGCGTCTTAGAATATATTGGATTAATAAATGGGAACTTGAATTAAAGTGCACACACTTAACATTCTAACTTTGTTGTTTCTACCTCTGGTGCCAGTTGAGGACTATAGAAAATATTTTTTGATATCTTTCTCCATAGATTTTGGAGTTTTGAATTAAAACTTGACTCTCGAACATGATGGTGAAATCAGAATTGTGATATCTTGTTCCGTTCTCAAACTATAGTACTTTGAAGATGAGGAAACGTGGTTTTTACTTGACATGATCTTCATGGTTAGTCTGCAATAATCTGATGACGGAATGCGATATCGCAATTCTGACTTCACCGTCGTGTTCAGCGTTGAAGTGTACAAAAGCTGAGGGGGGTTTTCTCTTTTCTTTCCATCTCAACAATCTTCATATCGAATCGAGGGGTTTGATTGAGATCGAATGGACCTTCAAGAAGAGCAATCGTCGACTCAAATACATCGAGATAAACGAAAGAAGTCGACTTCATATCGAATCGAGTTGTTTGATTGAGATCGAATGGACCTTCAAGATGAGCAATTGTCAACTCAATTACGTACATCGAGATAAACGAAAGAAGTCTACTTCATATCGAATCTAGGTGTTTGATTGAGATCGAATGGACCTTCAAGAAGAGCAATCGTCGACTCAAATACATCGAGATAAACGAAAGAAGTCGACTTCATATCGAATCGAGTTGTTTGATTGAGATCGAATGGACCTTCAAGATGAGCAATTGTCAACTCAATTACGTACATCGAGATAAACGAAAGAAGTCTACTTCATATCGAATCTAGGTGTTTGATTGAGATCGAATGGACCTTCAAGATGAGCAATCGCCAACACAAATGCGTCGAAAAACTCGAAAAAAGTTTATTTCAAATCGAATCATTCTCACTAGTGATACTTCATTTTAAAGGTTTCTTATGCTGATCACGATGGTGAAATCAGAATCTTTTCACTAGCGATTTCTTATCTTATTCAGTTCCAAATTTGGAGCACTTTGTACATGAAGAAACGTGGTTGATACTTGAGATGGTCTTCATGTACATCATGTTCTTCAATGGAGACATTTTACATAAAAACCATTTATTTCTTCGACAATTCGCTCTTTTATCCACGCAGAATGACTGTGGATTTTGGGTTTCCAGGTTGATATCCAATGACACAGTGTTGTGATGTGGCCCCTTCTTCACCAACCTTCATTTTTGACATCATTTAGACAACTCAAGACCGAAACTTATTCTTCATTCGAAACACGAAAGTACTCTACGGAGGTTAATGCAGAAGGGCAGTCAGTACCTATTCAATAAATTGAGAAGATCTTCAAAGACTCAGCCAGTTACTCAGGTTTGTTCGTAACTTGTTTTTTTCCGAGTCTTTGAACATCGCTTTCGCCCCAAAGAGCTCTGAAAGTTTCCTCAAGATTATGAGGGAGCGCTGATAACTCGTTCTCTGTTGATTCAACGTTCAGAATCGCCAGGACGGAGCAGCATTCGAGTCTTTTCTGTCTGTAACGATTCACTTCTTTGTCGCATCATTTTAACGAAGGGAGTTCTCGAAGTATAAACGTGTGTTGAAAATCTTTGCAATTTCACGTTTCAACAAAAAGTTTGCTCGTTATTGAGGAAAAAAATCACTGAGCTTGTCGTCTGATACAAACTTTATATAGAATATTTCGTCTGTCACTGGGCGAGCCGGCCAGTTTCGGCCCAATATCTGACATTCTATTCTAAATAGGTCGTTAAAATGTAGACTGGTATCGGCATGTAATATATCCGTTCGACCGGTATAACGTACCCTTTCTATACCGGACACGGACTTTGTTCCTCATTGGCATTTCTAAACCCTTGCAACGGACAAACGTAAGCTACGATAGCTCACCTGATAGCTAATTTTAAAAAACGTACCAGTGCAGGACTTATCCAAATCCAGTCACAAACTGAAAGCAGTAACTTGGATCTAAAAAGCTTGAAAAGACGTATGCCCTTCAACGATAAAAAAATTGTTTTAAAAAAGCAGAGCTCCCAATAGAAGAACAACTTGTCGCAGAAAATATGATGTTATTTGTAGGTACATATTGTTTTTTGTTGTGTACCAAATGAATTAGTGCGTCATTTATGCAGAACAATTGTCTTGGCGTTGATTTGTATCCATAACCTGCTTTTTTCCCTGAGAACCCCTCTATAAAGTTCATTTTTATTCGTCCCACGAGTGTCCGTTACAGATAGGTTTCACTGTAACTAAATAGATAGCTGGTTAGAAAGATTAACGTTCCCCTTTGCTTTTGCCACCTAAAATCTGTCTTGCCCGATTTTCGTTTTGAATTCTTCAATGGATTGCCAATTGAATGGGATTGTAGGGATTGTAATAATTTACCTGATCTACGAAGGTACCATCCTTTTGACATCCTTACCCTAACATACATACAAGCTTGTTTTGCACTAATGCTGATGCTAACGAAGCAGTTTAAATGAATAAATAGTATTCTCTATTCTCTGCGTATACATCGATGATTTCTTCGACTACACAAATGTTATCAAAGCAGCAGTGTATTTCGAAATGATTAGGCTCCGCAAAGACCAACAGCCTTTGGTTCTTAATTGTTATTGACGATCCCTTTTATTCTGGTCTAATGCGACGCACAAACAGATATTTTCAGTTTAGCCAACTTGAAAAGCTCATAACAGTAACGGCCCAAGATTCGACGATATCACTGGTCGTGAGCAATTTTGTAAAAAGCTTGCCATGTTCGCCTCTGGGTCTCCTGGAAAAGTGATATAGGAAGTGAAATTCTACTCTCCTCATACGTTACCACTGATGTATCAATTCGATCTTTGACATTCTAGAGCAACAGGGAGTGGAGCTTGAATGAAAAATAAATAAAAAGAAAACGGCCGGGAAAAAAACACAGCGGTTCACCGGTAGATTCCCCATCTACCGAAGAGCTGTAGAATATTCCGTCGGCGTCCCAGCAATGAATTTAGCCTTTCCCAGAGAACCCCAACGACGCCCCACATTAAAAGCCATCGTAGGCGAGATGGCGGGGAAGGAGGGTTTAGAGCAAAACACTGTTCGAAGAAGTTTGGGGATTTGACGGCGGGTTGAAACTGCAAAAAGTTGAAGGGAGCGGGGTATTGATAACAGAACGTGGTCACATAAGGAGTTTTCGGGCAGATTAGCGGACAACTTGTATCCACACTGAGCATTGATTATGAACAAAACATGGGAATGAATCATTAATATTGGGCCTTGAAAGAGGATCTACATAAGATATCTGTCCTGGTGGAATTCAAAGTCTTAGAAGTCAAAAATATGAGTTGTGAGTAAGGAGATTATTCGAAACATGTAGGACTCCTCAAGTCCTACAACGAGAGAAATAATCTGAAATTTAATATAAAATATCTAGGAAGAAGAAGAAAATAATTTATTTGTAAGGCATACATTTTTAAATGCAAGAAAATTAAGGAAGGAGGAGCCATTAGTAAGGGAGTATATGTGTGGAGTAAAACGGAATTTGTAAAATAAACAGAATTGCTTCTAGATGATAATATATTATAATATAATATATTATCGTATTATATATTATAGTATCATCTAGAAGCAATTTTAGATAATATATATTACGTACCTATATATACATAATATCGAGAAAAGTAGAAAAGTTAAGAATTGAATTCCCTGACGTCCTAAGTCCATTTTTGCGATTTCGAGAAAAACGAGGTTAAGTGAGATTTCTTCTACCATCCACCCAGTTCAATTTATTCAAGCTCATCCACATACTGTTAAACCGTGCAATTAACTACCTTGACGATAAAGATCAATTTTAGCGCAATTATACGGACGTAGGAGGGTCAAACCTAGTATGCATTACATCGGACAACTTCAACGTATATGGTACCAGGTTAGAACGTACTATCTACAGGGAAAAGTTCGTTTCATTCAGTTTTAAAAATACTATTATTACCCCATATACAATTTATTTTCTCCAATTATCATACCTCAAAAGTGTATTTTTCAACCAAATTTTACTCCACGCGATGAAAATTAATATAAATTAATAATAAATTATTATTAATATAAAATTAATATAAATTAGTATAAATATAGACTCAATAGGCGGTTCTTGGAACTAAACTTTGATCATTCCTCCAGAATCGTCCATGTTTGCGAAGGACCTAACCTCCAATCGCTACAGTTCCCTGCGATCCATAAAAATCTACTTGCAAAAGACCACACTTCAACGTTTACATACTAGCCTGTCGCATTCGTTTCATAATTATAACGAATTTCGTCAACTAAATCCTTAGCAATCTTCTTCCCAATCCCCTTCATCATCAAGCGTTTTCCGATATCAGCTTCACAGCGAGGAAATTATAAAACTCCTTCCCTATTTGCCTTATCCTCTTCCTCTCCTTTAATTTTCTCATTTTCTCCCCATATTTTCATACTTTTATCTCCATTCCACGATCCCTATTTAAAAAAAATAAATAAATACAAAAACGAGGGATTATCCTTTTGAAGTTTATTTTTTTCAGATCTTGTTGAAATCTGATTGACTGCGATTCCTCTCGACTTGGATTTTTATCGTTCTCATTTTTTATAATCATCTCGTGCTTTTTTCGCGCTTCCCCTTCATTTTCATTACGTTTGTTCCTGCGTTTCATACCCGGAAAAAATGAAAAGATTGAGTTCCCCAAGTAGAAAAATATCCGATCTAATGTAAATCTTAGACACATTACTCGAATGATCTCAATCGATTCAGTTTTCTCTGAACTGGGAAATTCACCGGGGGTTTTCAACCATCAATATTCTAATCCCGACGCGTGGGAATGGTTGCTTTCTTATGGGAAATTCCCACTTACCCGTTCGGTTCATGGCCACGTGAGTAATAATACGTAGATGAAAGTATAACTGGAGAAAATTAGGATAGTGGCGAGTCATAATCATAATGTTCACGGAAGATGAGCAAAAGATGAAAGGAAGGATTTAAATAGAGCGAACAGAAGCGTGGTGCAGAAGCAGCGGGGTGGAACAATTCAATCCAGTTGTGCCGAGTTGGAGCACAACCATAAACACAATCATGAGCTGAAATCCGTATCCAGTCGTGACACATCTGATGAGATCTAACGCCGATTCCCAGAAGACTAATTCTCGGTACCTAATTGTGGAAAGCATTTCAATTCACAAATGATTTCACAGAAACAACATGCATTCAATACCAAGGTGATTATCCAAATGAGATTATCTCTTTGGGATAATTAAGACTCGCATGATGAGGGCTGTGGTGCCACATTCGAATACATAACAGCGATCTAGACAGAAGGTTGATGAAAATTATTTTTCTAGAACATGTCATGTACGAGGGATATCCAGGAAGTAAGAGTACTGTAAGGGTATCCACAAAAGAAAATGCATTTCGTGATATGAACGAGACTTTATATATTGAACGAGACACAATTAGCAATTAATACCTATCAAGAGTTTTGGTAAAAATCATTGGGAGTTGGAAACTCGTTGTCAGGTGGCACAGTACTCCCCCCTCCAGAAAAAAGATCCGTCAGTCCCTGAAGCACACAGGCAAGGTCACAGCTTTGCCTAGACGTGTAGTAACATGATTATCGGATCCAGTACTGGATGACACTGCGGGTGCTGACGTGCTGGAGGAGTTGAGTGACTGACAGAAGTGATTGGAGTGCTGAGAGGAGTCCCAGCAGACAGAGGTTGATAGGTAACTGTTGAACAATAATGCTGCCTTCAATCTGTCAATGGAGTTCACATCTTGTTTCCCATTACGATCCACACTGGAGGCCTTGTCTTCACATTTGATGACAGGAAAAGGACCAACATAGGGCTGCTTGAGTCGGTGGCGTGCTGCATCCAGAAGCACAAAGTCATGCAAAGCAGCTTGCCGGAGAGGGTGTACAAAGATGTGGCAGCTGTCACTAGAAGTTCGCATCACCATCATAATGATCTTTGATGATAATGATTTTTGCACCAACCCATCAGACAAAATTGAAGGCCTACCACTCAGTACTCTTAATTTCTTGATGAACCTCGTACATAAAATAATTATATACGATTTATTTTTCACGCAAATTTCATGTACAACGTCGCGTGATCAGTTGATTTTAAGATCTCTATTGATTCGATGATCTCTTTAAATTCTACTGCAGCGCTTAAGCTGATTTCACGCGTTCGAAACCGTAAAAAACGCGCACTTGACACTCACTCGAATCTGAAAATAACTTTCAACCGAACTCTCATCCATGATGAGATTCAGAGGGAAAATTACCGCCTTTGTCACATGCAACTCGGTCATTGGAAGCGAGGGCCGGAGCTAATGTCCCCAAATGAACGTCACAACCTGATGGGAAATCGATGGGAAACAGTAAAATTGCACGGCTTGTGGCCTAAAGTGTTGCACTTGTTAGATGAAAGGAGTGATGGACTGACGAAAATCAAACAAATACAAACATTTCGATGAAATAGTGGCGGCTTTTGTAGTTAGTGGTTAGAGCTTTGTTTGTGGTACAGCTGTAATATCTCATATCTAAAGTTCTTCATGCAGTGGTTTGAAGCGTTCGAGATCTCTCAAACTGCACCACGTGTAAATGGGTAGGTATGACTTATAAAACAGTAGGTTATACGCGGTCGTCCCTACACTGCTGCCCGCCTTCAAAATCCGTCTGCTTCCAGATGGATCGATGTTTAGTAACGAAGTCCTACGGGGAGGGCGGGAATCTGAGTGGATTGGATGTGAATTTGAGCCGTTTAAATGATTAATAGCGTTAAAACAGGGGACGAGTTGGAAGGAGGGCGAGCTTTTTGGAAACCAACTCCCGTTTCCTCCCCTTTGCAGCGGTCAAATTAACCAAATGAAGAGACTTTCGGGATTGGCGTGTGCGGTTTCGAGGGTTAAAATGAAGGATGGGGGGCGTTCAGGCGACTAAATTTGCTTGGGAATCAGCTGATTCAGTCGCTTTCCTCAACGGGAGAGGGAAGAGGCAAAGTTTCGACAAAACGGGGATTCATAAGTGGAAGTGAACTTCGTCTGGAACTTCTTGAAGTGGTGCTAATCAATGTCCGGACGGGAATAAATTGAGAGACGTTTAGTGGATTAGGGGAACGGAGTGAGGGTCCGGGAAATTGACATTAATAGTCTACAAGTGTTTCTGGATGAATTGCGACATCAAAATGCCAGCTGAACGAATGAAATATGCCCGATTCGTTATCGAGTACTGAACGCATCAAGGATCAAATTTTACGCAGGAATCTGGTGGTCTCTTATTCGCTAGTCAGCTATGCCAATTCCTCTGGAGTTACCGGTAACAGGTTATAAAATCCACAATTATTACATATTCAATGAAACTCAACAAGTATCAAGTAGTTTTCGTCAACGACAACCCTCGTAAATAGCGACTAAATCGAGGTCACATGGGCAGCTCAAGCTCACGCAGCTGATCAGGGGCTTGTAATTCTATTTCAGCAGTCCTTCGTATCCTCTTTTTTTGATTGCAACGTTGTTTTTTTTTTTTTTTTTTTTTTTCCTACGCCGAGTGTCTAGGCTCTTGAGCCATAAGACTTCTTGCAGCCCAATACAATTTCGCTGTTTTTGACCAGGTGGTGTCGTCAGGATGAAATTCTTGTCGGGTATCCTCGAGTCGAGGACAGTCAGATAAATGATTTGTCGTCATTGGAGTAGTGCTGCTGCAGAGGCTGCATCCAGGGCTTTCTCTCAGTCCAATCCTGTGCAAGTGAGCATTCAAATAATCGTGGCCAGTGACAGCTCTGAACGCCGCAACTGACTCATGGCGAGGGAGAGCTGGTGGGATGCGGTGTCTTGCGTCCAGCAGTGAGACCCACTGCTTCCCTTCGGCTTTGCGTCGTTGGGCATCAAGCAACTTCTCCTGAACGGAGGATCTAATGGCACTTTTTGCGGCTCGATAGGTGGTAGGGGTGTCAGGCATAGGCATGCGGGAGCCTTCTCTTGCTAGGGCGTCAGCTTGCTCATTTCCCCATATGCCTACGTGTGATGGGATCCACTGCAAGACGATGGTTTTTCCCTCCGCGAGCAGCTGCTCCAACAGTTTTCTGCCCTTCAAGACATCATGGGACTCTGTTTCGCTGTTCGTTGACAGACTGATGATTGCGGCTACAGAGTCACATAGTATCACAACTCTGGTGAACTCCAGAGTGTTAATCATTTCAAGGGCAAGAATCACCGCGTGGACCTCACCGTCGAAGTTGCTTGCAAGACGGCCCACAGGGGCGGCAACTGTCCCGACTGCAGAGAAAACACCGGCTCCTCCATTTTGCCTTGCACCGACTGCAGACCCATCCGTGTAGATCCGGAGCCAGTCTTCTTCCGGATAGCGGGTATGAATAGTTTCGAGAGCTACTGCTCTAAGCTCCATGGGAGGCGTTGTCTGCTTGGAGACCGGTGCAATCAGGGAGGTATGTCCTGTGGCAGTGCAGCGTGGAGCTATTTCTCTTATAGTCGGGAAGGGATCTGGGTTCTGAAGTGATTGGGTGAGCCCATACTCAGTCTCCAGTTCGCCGATCTTGGAGAGAAAAGACTTCTGTGTGGTTAAGCGAGGGGCAGCGGGTGTGTATGTTTGCCAGTAGTGCACATCATTTCGCAGGAGACATTCATGCATCGACAGGGCAGCAGCCTGAGTTCGGTAACTAACCGGCTCTATTCCGGTTTGTAGCTCCATGGCAGCTATCGGGGCAGAGTTTGCTCCCCCTGTGATAACCCTCAGAGCGTTGTTTTGAGTGACCTCCAGCTTACGGATCGTCGCGTCAGTGGATGTAACCAATAATTCATTGCCGTACTGCAACGTTGCAACGTTGCAACGTTGCAACGTTGTAAATTGAATACAAAAGGAATATGCTCCACAGCCCACGCAGCAGATCAGGAACTTGTAAGTAGCCTTCAGCAGTCCCCTGCGTCCGGTAGTTTTTAATTCAGCGTTGTAAGTGGACTGCACAAGAAATAAGCTCCAGAGCTCAGTGCGCTGATCAGAAGCTTGTAAGTAGCCTTCAGCAGCCCCCTGCATCCTTTTTTGTTTAATAATTCAGCGTTGTAAGCTGAATGCAAAAGAAATAAGCTCCAAAGCTCTTGTAGTTGATCGGGCGCTTATCATTCATCTTCAGCAGTCCCTCGTATCCTCAAAAGAAATAAGCTCCAGAGCTCACGCAGCTGATCACGAGCTTCTCATTCATCTTCAGCAGTCCACAGGAGCCTTTCAGTTTGTGCGCGTGTGGAAATAACAGTAATAATCTCTGGCAATACGAGAACGAGTGTTTTTGGTAGATCAAACCATGCCTCAAAAAAATATATAGAAAGTTGAAAAATATACAAATTCCCTACGAATTGTGATACTAGCACGTGTCTGTCCACCCTATTGTGAGATGATCAAGAGCAAATAAACAACATGTGTATCTATTCCTTTGTTTAACGAATCAACACACTGGGTTATCGAATGAAAATAATGTACATGTTTATTAAACGGAATGAAATAATAAACAAAGGTAACACTTGGTAAGATAATTAAAGCGAATTTCACGTTTGTTTTCTCTGTTAATCACTGTGGTCTCTTGTAGTGGTGGTTTTCTATTGTTTGCTAGACGTACGTAGCAGCTATTACAACAACATTTAAAACGCGTTAAACATTAAAAATACCTCAGGGTGGATGACTAGAGGCTAATATGTATCGTGGATGCTGTATAAAGTACCAGTGAATCAAATCTGTCCATAACCTTTACGCAATCACGTCGCCGACTCGAGTGGAAAATCAGCTCATCCCAATCTCGAGTTTTCTCGACTCTGTTTGATCTCAACAAACACTTCCCTTTATCCCTTTCAGAGGACCATTATTCCAGATTTCCGTCTTTCCATTATTGGCGAATCCTCAACGGTACGACTAGAGTGAAGAGGGGGGGAGAGGTGAATTCCTTTTTACTCTCCTAGAAATATCTCCTTTTGACAGTCTCGAAGACATCTCCCGGCTGAAATAAATTAATTCGAAAGATCCTGAAAGAACCTCCAAGCCCCCTTTCACTTTGATTTTCAAACCACAATATTCTTTGTAGCGAACGAGACCTATACCTAGTACCTAAAAGTTACTTGTTGCTTTTGTCAAGAGATAATTGCCATCGCACAGGGTTGAAACCCCCGACACGGGTCAAAGAACGGGTTAAATCGTCGAAAATCGGGCGAGTCGACGGGGTTTTCGTTGAAAAGGATTTCTGGTTGAAAGGTAATGACACGCCTTTTCGAAAAACAGAAAAAAAAACCCTTCACCAACTAGTTGAAGCCTGACACTGCAAGTTAGGCGCCACGCCAAGTTTACCCTCAATCGGTTCGAGGGTTAAAGGTGAAACCTCCGCGTAAAAACCTCCAAAAGCCCGACCTTCCATTATCCCCTCAAACAGTCCATTACTTACGAGTGAGATCATGAACCCGATCTTGGAAATGAGCCAACCTCTCATACACAGCAGCCCGTTTGCCTTTTTCCATTTTTGACAGTAATAAATGCAGGGGCGATGAATATATTATACGATTCTCTATGTATGAATAAAAAATTGAAAAGACGAGTCGTTGGAAGGAAAAAAATTCATTCTCACTTGAAGATTTACCTTATGCCCTTTTGCCTTACAAAGCACTGAGTGGAATCAGTGCCATTTTAGCGGCCGCCCTCGCCATTTTTCTGTCTGACCAAACCCTTTTTAAATGTACTTGAATAAACCTCAATTTGATTAGATTTTACACCCAAAGCCGTTAGATCAGTTGTAAGGTAATTTTCGCAAGAATTGCATGTCTGCAGGAGCTTGCCACACGCATTAAACGGCATTTCAGGAAACATTGTGTCTGCTTTTCTAACATTTCAATATCAGTTCAGAGAAAAATAAATACCCGTACTGAGTGATTGCATCTTTTACCGAAGTCTTGAAGAAAAGGAGGCTATTTTTCGCGATCCAAAATGTTTAAAACTCGAATTTCCGAATAATTTCCATACCAAAATACGTTCCAGACTATCCTCAATCCACTGCCAAAAGAGACCAAAAATTATGTATATGCATATGTACATGATTGCACTTGTCAGACTGTTTCATTTATGGGTAATTCTTCCCCCAACTGTGAGCTTAGCCTTTCAAATGCCAAAAACAGATTTTTTGTGAAAATTTGAACTTAACTCTTTATCTCAATTTTATCGAGAGTAACCTTCTGGAATTGATAAATTTGAGATAAAGAGTTAAGTTCAAATTTGCGCGAAAAATCTGTTGTGGCATTCGAAAGGCTAAGTTCACAGATGGGGAAAAATTACCATACATGAAACAGTCTGACAAGTGACAGCTCATTTTTTATGCTGAACACAATAGTGAAGTCAGAATTGCGATATCTCATTCCGTTCTCAAGCTGGAGCACTTTGCAGATGAAGATACTTGGTTGCTACTTCAGATGTTCTTCATGGTTCATCTGTTTTAATCTGATAACGGAATGAGATATCGCAATTCTGACTTCACCTTCGTGTACAGCGTTGAAAAATCTGTAAATGAAGTGTAGAACCAGTTATTTCTTCGAAAATTCGCTCTTACAGCATGACTGGGACATATGACACATACCCGTACTGATTGCATCTTTTTAATTTATAGGTCATAAATTACACGGGAAAACTATGCTAGAAGTAACTTTTCTTCCGGACTAACCAACGAAATTGGAATTACGAATGGATGAGTGCCGGGAAAACTTTGTTCAATTAGTTTCAAGTTTCAATTAGTCACCTACTTATTCAAAGGGCTGTTTGTTCGAATATTACGAAGGACCTTTGTTTATAAATTGTACAAAGAAACAATAGAAAATGGGAGAGAATTGAAAGAAACTTGTTTTGGGAAAATAAATGGGAAATTCTTGTACTGGTGAATTAACTTGGGCAACTTGAATTCGGCGAAAGAAATTATTAAGTGTTCGAAAAACGCTGCTGAGGGTCTCATTGGGGCATGATGGAGGAAAGCTCTCCAATTTTACTAGCCAGCGCTGCTCTTCTGGATACCAAATTCTGTGCTGATGGAGCGATGATGATGTGACGACAGTAGGCCTGGAATTTGCGATTACTGTTGCACATGGTGCGGGTGATAGCAGGACAAAGAAATGTCTATTCATGGAGAAGGGTAGAGTCCACAGGATGATTAGCCTACTTAATCTCTCGACTTATTTGAATTTATTTTTGTAAATCCAGGATTCTGGTGTCAATCTCAGAAATTCATTAAAAAACAAATTTTAGGAAACAAATTTGATGGTAAGGAAGCTTCAGAAGTAACACACCCGAAAGGAGCTCAGGTTCAGTTTACAGTACCGTGTATATTAGCCGTGTATGGCTACTATCTATTGATACCAAATTTAAGAAGTTAAGAAGAAATAAGAAGAAGCCATGAAATTGGAGGTGACTCCGTTGGTACTTGGCAATCAAATTGTAAATATCAATTTCGTCGTTGATTCGTCAGCTGATGAAGTATTTGAGATCGCCCATAACCTGGAATAGAAAATTCGACATGTCTTGTACACCACATAACCAAAAACTCGTTGGAACGCCTAAATATATTGCCCAGAATTTAATAAATATGTGTTATGCAGTGAGGAATTGGTTGGTCGTATGATCTAGTAACTCACGATTCATGCGACGAAATGGCAAAGAAGGATCAATGCTACTGCTGATTTTTTCATATATAGGATTTTCTCTGGAAATAAGCTCAGCCTATTAGTTCCGCAGTTCCACAATTCCACAGTTCTACAATTAGTTCCACCTCAGAAGGAATGTTGTTCACCCTGAAGGTACACAGCTCTCCATTCCACGGTATAGCAGAGGATGGGAACATGAATGTTCAATCTAGTCTAATTTTTTTTGCTAGTTTTTGCTGAGTAATACAGACGTGTCGAATTTTCTCTTCAATGGTACTAATATTCAAGGTTATGGGCGATTTGAAATACTTCATCAGCTGACGAATCAACGAAGGAATCGATTTTTACATTTCGATTGCCAAGTACCAACTGAGTCAACAGCTTATCGATTTTTCAACGCCGAACACGATGGTGAAATCAGAATTGCGATATCTCATGCCGTTATCAGATTAGAGCAGATGAAACGTGAAGAACATCTCAAGTAACAACCACGTTTATTCACCTTCAAACTGCTCCAGTTTGAGAAAGGAACAAGATATCGCAATTCTGATTTTACCATTGTGTTCAGCGTATAAAATCTTCAAAATGAGGTGTCACGTGTCAGACTGTTTCACTTTGGGAATTTTTGAGGAATTTCGAATTTTAATAATTTTGGACCGAGAACAATAGCTTCCTTTCCTTCAAAAATTCGCTAACATTACTACTCAAACAGCTACTTAGAATACGATTTCATGGAATCAATTCATGATACCATGGAACGGTGGCTTTATCATAAATTGAAAATCTGCAAGTAAATGAAGTATTCCACTCTGTAGTTGACCTACTTCTACTGTTTAATGTTTATATTTAAACATCCGTGTAAAGCCATAATTTAGGTTGTTTACATAATCTACGAAAATCAAATTATTTGTATTTTTTAATAACTCATTATTTTTAACTGCTGGTTCGGGCAAAATGTTTGTAAATATTATTTCAGTGGTAGACATTCCATGTTATTTAGGCGAGTTGACCGGTAATCGTAATGATACAACTTGGTGTCACCCCCCATCAAACGGGTTCAGTTAGTCCAAAATATTGATGTAAACCAAATTCAACGCTTAAACCACAAAGGAGGAGGGTAATGCAATAATTTCACCCTCACCGAGAGAGGACAGTTAGTGGGGAAATCAAAGGCAAAAGGGACGTCAACCCTCGAAGGCAGTTTCAAAACCGCCATCCGCTCTCCCAGTCCGGGGACGGGTAATTTAGTTGGAGGCGGTCAGACGGTCTACGCGACCCATTAGTTTAACATACCCGGGGCCTTGGGGGTCTCTCTGACCCTCAAAACCATAATTAGGTTGGGAAGGCTTCCTCTTCAGGAGTCCAAGGGGTCGAGATGGGCGATGCGGCTGGTGGAAAGGGATTCAGGGCGGGTGAAGGAGCTGCCGGAGTTTGACCGCAGATACAGGGAAGAAGAAACCGCGAAACTGTCTGGGACGCGAATATTTCATGACGAATCGCCAACATAACTCGTGTAAATGCAACCTACTATAATTGATTAACTAGTATGGCGGCATTCATCTGCGCATTCTTCTAGTCCACCAAAAGAGACTTTTTCCTTTAAAGAGAGGGTTACTTTTTCGAGGGCAGACCTGACGTCATTTCTTCCCCTGGTTGGCAAAGAGGACAAATTGGGTCTCTCGCCAGAAGAGTTATTGCCTTACCTCTTGGTTGAGCTTGCCCATAGAGGCGTCAATGCTTTCCCCCATAGCTAACACTACGGTATCATCTGCAAACGGGCGGTTGTATTTCCACTGATTTCAGGTAAATCACTGGTGTAGAGTAGGTACAGGAGTGGGCCAAGTACACTGCCCTGAGGTACACAAGCACCAATTGGTTTAGGTTCGGAGTAGGCGTCAGAAATGAAGGGAAAGCATTGCCGCAATCCTCCGCCCTTGCACGACAGGGGGATTCTATGGACCAGCCTGAATTAGCTATCCCTTATGGAGTGTCCGCACTGACAAGCAAGACTGACAACGAACTCCAACATAAAGCAGATCTGCTGTACTAACTAACTGAAGTTGAACTATTGTTCAACAGTTATCTGACTCAACTAAACAAAACTGTATCTTTGTTTTCGATTGTTACAATGTTACTAAATGTCATTTAGTAAATGAGATCAAAACAAAATTGCTAATAAAGTTGTAAACTTGGTGTAATAAAGAATGTTCTCAAAGCTTTTCCTTCATTCAATGGCCCTGCCGCAATCGGCCATACTGTTGCCAAAATGGCAGCCTGGGAGTCAACCAAAATGACTGCAAATGGTTTCCCCATGACCATCAACACCTCCAGAGTCAAAAGAATACCAGCAATCTCTCCGTCGACGTTTGTCACCACTATCCCTACGGGATTACATTCCTGAACCAGTTAAAAGATGTGGCAGTACATCAAAGTTTGACTCTCCTGGAAGAATCCTGATACCTGATAGCTCGGTTTTGTACAGTTTGAAATCTTTTCAGTATCCGACGCTGATCTCCAGATAAAGCAACATAATAATATTATTATGTGAGTATTATTATGTGAGTATAATACTCACATATTATGTGAGTATTAATACATAATATGTACTACCAGAGTGGTTTCACATGTGAAATGTAGAGCAGGTATGTCACTTGCTAATAGAGTATACAGGACAGGTCCGAGGGTACTTCTCTATGAAATACCCTGATTTTACAATGTCTTGGACATGTTCCACTGCAACGTATAAATGTTTACTATTCGGTGTACAGTGTTATACAACTGGAAAGAGGAGTTGAACTATTCGGATGGCCGGTATTGACAATGGAGAGGTCGCGGCATGCCCCATACAACATTACCGATTCCTGATAAATGTGACGGGGTTTGGTGATATCCCATAGGCCAAAGAAGAGGAAGGAAGGACATGAATCACCCCATTGTGACGTCCTGATATGAACGTCGAGTGTGAACATGACCACCTGCCCTCATTAATCTCGAATGCTCTCTCCATGGCGAGGGAGGGAAGTAAAACGGGTATAAAATAGCGGTCGGACAACTAGGAGCGGGAGGGGGTTTAATTTAATTTGATAATGAGTAATGGTTTTGCCAAGTGGTTCAGGGGAAAGGGAAAATGTGAGGTTCTCTTCTACATATCTCGATTTCAAACCCCCCTCCTCACAACCGAAATGAGCGAATTCTACTCGCCGTTAATTAAATCTACAGAATTTCGCCTCTGTTGAAGAGGGTTTCAGGGGGTATACATTTCCTACAAGAACGTCCCGATAGTGTGGTAAACGCCACAATGAAAAACGAGGTTTAAACGTAAAACTGAATTTTCCAGAGGAAATTGTACCCTACAAATCATATGAGCCAAATACTCGTTCCAAACCCTCTTGGCGCGAATATGTATCCCCTCACTTCCCACGCCATTCATGAATAATGAGTTGAGGTCGGGCCAATTAGAAAACAATCCGTCGCTCTTCTCGCGAGTTTCAATCAACGGTCAGTTGGCTCTAGTAGAATATTTTCATGCATTAATGAAGTGCGACTTCTGAACTAAGCTCATTTAAAAATTATATAAAGGTTACAACGTGGGAGCGATTAAACTGTTGGCCGGTTATTTTTAACTGGAAACTGGAATCTAATGAATGTACGTAGACCAGAGATAAATTACAGTTAATATTAGTGAACCCTTAATCATGCTGACCTTCCAAACAATGAATAGCTGACCGGAATGTATCAAGTAGTGAATTTAATCCAAGGTATTCTTCAGAAATGTTCTTCGTTCTCACTTAAACTAAATATTTGGCTAGAGGATCCAAATAACGTAGATTTGGTTGAATCAAGACACACGTTTTCTGCTGAATCACTCGGTTTAATGATGTGGTTTGTATTAAAATGTACTGTAATAGCATTGAGGTGGTCAGGTATTTGTGGTGAGGGGCCTATCCGTTGAAAAAACACACATCTCTTTTAGAATTCTGCTAGAAACGGCGATTTTACGGTAGCACTATCTAAATCAATCTTTACCAACCAAAGTTTAGATAACGGCGATAATCGGAGCGATTTCCATATCGCAAAGCAGTCGCTCCATGGAATCTGGGAAACAATCTTTCTTATTGCCGACGACACTGCCGTGTTGGTGTTGGGTCCCACTAAAGAAGTAGTGCTCGAGGAGATGCAAGAGGCTGGATAGGATAACTGGTTGGTCGCTCGGGAGTTACCTCACATTAAAAGTGTACATCGTTCAAAAACGGTGGAGGCAGTGTCCCCATTAGTGGGAACCCTGTAGACACTTTGCAAAATCCCTGAGAAATGTCAACCACATTGTTTTAAAATTCCTGTACAGTGTCGATTACACTGAGCTGAACCCCTGTACAATGCCAATTACACTGTCAGAAATCCCTGTAAAAAGTCCATTACACTGTGTAAAATCCCGGCAACTTCCAATTAAACTGAGTAAACTCCCTGTAAAATGTCAATTACACTGTTTTAAAATCCCAGTTCAATGTCAATTAAACTGAGCTTAACCCCTTCACAATGCCAATTACACAGCGTAAAATCCCAGTAAATGCCAATTAAACTGAGTAAACTCCCTGTAAAATGTCAATTACTCTATATAAAATCCCTGCAAAACGTTGATTACACTGTATAAAATTACACTCTGTCAGATCCATGGAAAATGCCAATCAGCGAATTCCGGTACACAAAAAATGCCTTAAAATTCCGATAAAGCTCACCTTTAACGTAGAGCATTGTCGATTGTGAATATTCCGTCCCCACGTCGTTCTCAGCGACGCATTCGTACCGCCCTAAATCGTCCTCGACTGTGTTGGTGATCTGGAGAGCTCCTGTAACAATGGAAACATCGTGTTACTCACTGATTTCAACGAAACGAACAAGACTTAATTATTTAATGGATATAAATTTACACTGTCAAAAAACACAGGGTTGACAATCGATAAATTCGTTAATAGAGAATTATTTTGAGCTCCAAGTTGAAAACGTACGATGTACGAAACTCGTATGTTCTCGGTCTCTAACTTTAATGGCACCCCAATAAATGATCATTATTATATGTTTATAACATTTTCTTAACCTTTGGAAGGTCTTGTATGAACCCTTAGTATCACAGCCTTTGGAAGGTTTTGTATCAAGAAAAGTTTCCAGGACCACCCTCGAACTATTCTACAATTACTCATTGGAAAAAGGGTTCAGTGGTCTATTCATTTTGAGATGAAAATTCTCTTCGACAAGATCAAGTTTCGACTCCAAAACGTCGAATTAATTCGAAACAAGTCGATTTCAATTCAAACCGAACTATTCATTTGGGATGAAAAGGCTCTTCGATTCGGAAACAACTTGAAAATTCGAAAAACATTACTGTTCAATAATATTCATCAAGAAGTTTTACCATGTTTTTCGTTGTTTCGCCAACTAGTGGTCAGGGGTAAAATTATTATTATTATTGGGAATTCTTACCAATGCATACTGAAAACGGAACGAGCACTTAAAATAGATTGTTCCAAAATCTGTGTTTGAAGGTTTTATACTGCCGCTCAAATGGATCGAATGGATTTTTAGCCTTTGATGATGCGTCAGTACTAATTCGAAATGACCCTGCAACTCGAATATTATTTTGTTTCCGATCGGTTAAGGATTCGTTTGCTATGATCACAGATTTGTATCGAATACATCGTCCATTTCATTCAGTTGTAAACGAGTTCGATCTCCAAAACGCATTATTTGTTCGACCGATTTCGTCCGTATCCTCGTTCGTCAGAATGGTACACCGGCGAGTTTTCTCGGTAGAACAACAACCTTTCGTTAATTGTTTGCTTTGGGAGTTGAACCAAGCGATTTGTTATTTCTGGAACCCCAGGTGTGTTCCGACCATTTAGCGTCAGCCTGTCACTAATTATACAGGTAATTTCCGATCAACTTTCCGAAAATGGAAACTGCGGTCGGGAAGCTGACAAATTTTTAATGAATCCAGCACCGGCGGCGTTACAAGTTTCTTCCGTGAAATTAGAAACGTGAATTAGCTTTCGGTCGAGTTTTTAATTCTGCGAGAAAAAGCGGTGTCTGCATAATGGCGATTGTCAGTTTGCCGCATGGACGAGGGCAGGACAAAGAGACAAACACGTGCAGGAATTCCGTACGAAAATTCCCTCTGCCAGTTTATTTGGTCTCGTTGTTTGGGAACCTGGTGATAATAGTGGTACGAGAATGCATCCCTGTGGTAGGAACTCAGGTCACCCAAGGCTCTGGGCCCAATGTATGGCTAATACGGTTATTTCTTGGTAAAAGGTTATCGAGTAACAGCGACCGTCTGGTAATAGGTTGTGGTATTAGGTTATTTTGGTAATAGGTTACTGGCGATTCGAGAACTTCGGTCCACTTCAGAAGGCAAAAGCAGTGGTGGTTTACTATTCCGAATGAGTCATAAATAATGTATATTACATTTTTTGAACTTTTCAAAACATTGATTTGATTTTATGATTCAAGCTTCTCAGAAATAAAATGTTGAATTATTCGTTCGATAGTGGTAGATAGGTACAATACTTAATAAACTGGAAAACTTTCTTTTATTAACTATTAATAATTAGATAAAATGGTCGACCACTAGGTTTAGTGTGATGAAACTACAGTATCTCCCGTTTGGATTTGGTTCGTATAAATATCTGTATTTTCCAAAAAACATGTGTGGACCTGTCAAAATGACCAAAATCAGCCCTAGAATTTTCTTGGGTTGAGATAATGGGTTAAATCTTTCAAATTGCACTGGGCCGTGTTATAAGAAACGTCTGTATAACATTTCCAGTCGATTGGTCTTGTTTCCCAGACTGTAGACCCGTCATAATATTAGCCCGGAATTTCTGGGGTTTTTCCTACTTTTTTTGGGGTTGAGATAATGGGTTATATCTTTTAAAAGTCAATCGGTGAAGGTGGAGAGGCTGGGGCCTTGCCTGTCTGAATAAGGAGAAGAATGAGAAGTTGACGGAGAAGAAGAACAAGGTCATATCATTGGACCAGAGTGAAGCTTCGGATTTGGGTGCCACCGGGACCGGCTCGTGGCCGCCGTTTAACCCTCTGGCGGGGTCAGGAAGTCAAAAGGACGCTCCCTCGCCTCAGTCCATCTTTATCCGCGTTACTAACCTAACCTATTCCGGAACAGGGGCGACCTAAAACTCGACGATTGTCGTGTAATCAATAGACGATTTGAGTAACCCCCAAAAGCGTGGGATGAGAGAACGATAGAGGAAGACTTCCAGAAGCGTGTAGGTGCAGGCATATACTACCTGTGTAACTTAAGTTGGATACCTTGTTTCTTAATATATCGCACCCTTTTGAGATTGTTTCTATCAATTGGTTCAGACAAATTCAATGTATCGGTTCGAAAAAACGGTGTAAACATGAGGGACTCCAGTAGCCACCAGATAGCAGTTGAATCAGTGTCGAAGACAAGCTGCAAATCCCTCCAACACTGTTATACCCGAAAAGCCAGAGTTTTTTGACAACTTCACGTGTAAATCAGGAGTTTCTATCAAAAAATGTAACCAAAACCCATTTTTAAATTATTATTTCCACTTATGGTTAAAATACAAACATTGTACAGCTAGTCCATATTATAGATTAGTTGGAGAGAGAGAGAACTGACCACAGCGACTGAATTGCCAGTTTTAGTGGGCAGGCATTTAGTGGAAAATGCCTCTTGTCCATACGTAAAAGCGCTTTCGTCCATTTATTTTTCTTCAATGTCACTTTTAATCTACACCTACTTCACTGCTCCCAGTCCTTTCAAAACTATTTGGAAAGCTACTCAAGAAAAGACTAAATGAAATCATCGAAGACAAAAACCAGATACTACTACATCAATTTGGATTCGGAGCCAAGCACTCCTCCATAGAACAAGTCCACAGGATAACTGGTGTCATTGAAGACGCCCTAGAGCATAGAAACGTTTGTAGGGCGGTATTTCTTTGATAAAGTTTGGATAACTGGTATACAAACTACGAGGCATGGTACCTCAGCAGTACTGCCATACACTCGTATCCTACCTCTTGGAAAGGTATTTCCCAGACAGGGGCATTCTTGCTCCATATTCTGTTTACGCAGGATGTGCCAATAACAGGAGAAACAACCGTAGCCACGTTCGCAGATGATTCCTACTGCAATTTTAACGATATTTCACCTCATACAATTATTCTGTATAAATATGAGACGTTGTTTACAGAACAGTGAGTGATCTAAACTAAAAAATAATGAAATCTTGTTTAAAACATTTTTTAATAATTTATATACTGCATAAATTATTAAAAAATGTTTTAAACAAGATTTCATTATTTTTTAGTTTAGATCATGTTGTTTTGTTCGTAACTACTTTTTAGCGATTCTTTTCTGAATCCTCTTCAGGCAACCGACATTGACACGTGGACGGACACTTTTTACTTTAAACAGTGATCACTCAGTACCTGTTCAGAACAGCTTGGAACAGAAATACAAAGAGAGACCTCAGCCGGAAGGGGATCCGCCCTGCATTCATACGGGTAATGGCTGATTGAAAGAAGGGCGCACGAGAAGAGAAGAGAAAAAACAGATGTGAAAAAGTCTAGAGACGAAATAAAAGGCCTCGGCGGGGATTTGAACTGACGTCTGTGGAGTTGAAAAGGGCGGGGGCGGCAGATGAGCTCGAAATGAGACTCATTCGGTGAAGAACCTGAGGAAGTGAGTACGGTCGTTGTCGCGTTCAAATTGAGTTGAAGGTAGAGGGGAAAAATGCAGCGAGCGAAAAACGCTTTTACATTGATTGCAACGCATTAACAAACTACTCTCGTCGGGTTTAGTTTCGTCAGCGACACTTTGTTTAGAGACTTTATGGGATCATAGGTTCCGTGTCCTACAATATCTACAGTGCCGCTCACAGTGGAAAAGCCTTACAGCGAGAAAACCCAGTAGTTACGAACTAGTTTCTCCGACACTGAAAACCCATGGAAAACTGAAAACACAAAGGATTTCCTAAAAGTTCTTTAGCAAATTTTTTTCGGCTGATCCTCCTGGATAACCAAGTAGATCTTTAAAAACATCCAGTCATTCACCATGGCTATAAGAGCGAATTGTCAAAGAAATAACTTTTTTAATGTAAAATTTCTCCATTTTACTGGTTTTATAACAAGTTTTGTCTCCTTTTGCCGAGTAACATCTCAGTTTATAGAATTTTCAACGCTGAAGACGATGGTGAAGGCAGAATTGCGATATCTTATATCGTTATCAGATTAGACCAGATGAACTGTGAAGAACATTTCAAGTAACAACCACGTTTCTTCATCTTCAAAGTGCTCCAGTTTGAGAACGGGACAAGATATCGCCATTCTGACTTCAACATCGTGTTCAGCGTTAAATAATATTTGAAATATTACTCAAATATCACTTGTCAGAATGTTTCATTTTTGAAATTAATGGGTAATTTTTTGCTCCCTAAAACTCCCAAATTTGCCCAAACGGATTTTTTGTGTAAATTTGAAATTTTTTCTCAATTCTATAGTGTTAACGTCTAGAATGAAACATACATAAATACGCAAGGAAAAATATTTACCTGTATACCTAATTGATTATTAAGTATAATAATCAAAAAGTATAAGCCCAAAAGGTACCCGAGTTACTAAAGAAAACTGAACATTTTTCCAAAAATTTCCAAAAAAGTTTCTTCAAACGCGATGAGACGTCATTTCTACTTGTTCAATCAATATAAAACGTTGCCAAACTCATTTTCTAGCCCAACTACACAGTTTAGGGGTTTGAGAGTTCAATTTGGCGAGAAACATGTTTCCCCCTATGGCCTATAATAGGCAACAATTGCCACCCTAGCGTTTACGCTCCTGCTGATTCAGCTGATAAATGAGGAATATTTGCGCTTGTAGTTTGAGGGGTTATTGAAAAACCACCAAAAAGTCTTCCAAAACGGGTGTCGAATGATTTGCATTTGAGATGCTCCGTTTCCACTCGTTTACCAAGATTTCGAAATCTTACACTGCAAATTTCTGAATTAATGAGTTTCTAAATCGATCCACCGAAGAGAGAGATGCCTAAAAAGTTCGATAACCTTTCGCCTTTCAGGTCGTAAGGAGGAGGAAGAGATCGTTTCACAACTAAACCTACAGAGAAAATAGAGTCGGATAAGAGGGAAACATACTGACGCTCGTCCAACGGAAAAAACTTTGGTCCAGACTCGACGGAAGTGAGTTCAACAGTCCGGAAATCATCGGGTTACAGACGCACGATCAGCCGCCTAATGGATTACGGCACCGTGAACAAGGGAACTGAGGACTTCGAATCTTCTTTCAGAATTCACCCCCTTCAATTCTATCGTCGTCGTTGCCGGCGGCGTTTTTTGCTTCAGCGCGCCCTCTAACGACACCGAAAATACTTCCCTGAATGGACTCGTGGTAGAGATCAATAGGAAATGGAAACCTTCAAAGGGGCATTACAATTTAGTGAGAAAAAAAACCAGTTCAAATAGAAGTTGCAAAAGTAGAAACCCAATTTAAAATAAAAAATAAAAAAATAAAAAAAAATTCACTGTCATGCAGCATGGCTATACGAGTACATTTTCAGTAAATTTTTTAAGGTAAAATGTCTCCATTTTACTTGTTTCATAATAAATTTTGTCTCGATTTTGGATTATGGAAATATGCAACACTGAACACGATGGTGAAGTCGGAATTGCGATAACTCATTACCTACGGTATCAGATTGGAGCTGATGACCCGTCAAGAACATCTCAAGTAACAACCACGTTTCTTCATCTTCAAAGTGCTCTAGTTAAGATATAGCAATTCTGATTTCTCCTTCGTGTTCAGCGTAAAAAAAACCTCTTGAAAAATTTCTGACTTATTTACCCCCCCCCCCTCTCCCCCCTTTAAGTGGCCCTATTCTATCGAGAGTTATCTTTTTATTCGAATTATGGAATAAAAATTGTTCAAAATTTGAGTTTTAAAATTTTGGACAGAGCACAATAGCACGGAGAACAATAGCTTCCTTATCTTCGAAAATTCGCTGAAACAATCTTCAATGCAATTTTGAATCGATTTTGATTTAGAGTCTTTTCCAAGACCACCCAGAGCGTTCAACGTTTTAATTGGGTTTTCGCTCATTCGTAATTGAATCAGCTCTTTTAAGTCAGTAGGAAACGATACCAATCACTCACTTTCGCCCTAGTGGCGCCAGCTCCGCCGTTGGCGTCGAAAATGGTTTTTTGTTAGTGACTAATGGGGAGTAAATTAAATAATTACAAGAATTCCTTAAGGAATGAGGTAGATTCATTTTCTATATTGCCAAAACCAGTTTCTTGTGATTTGTTAGTTTACTCCGTCTCCATCCCCGTTAGTCACAAACAAAGAAGTAATAGGTCCATTTTGTAGGTAATTGAATTCGTTATAAGGTTAAGCAAAAAAATTAGTGCAACGGTGCTATAATGGCGTAAAATGAGGACGCCCTTGAAATGACACAATACATGAAATTTTAGCCATTTTTGAGGAGGCCGTAGCTCCGTTGTTATTGATTGAACAAAAAAATTCGACCAAAAAATGAGTATAAAATCAAGTCCTCTACAACTTTATAAATGGGTCTTACAAGCTAAAAAATGCACTGAGAAGGAGTTATAGGCATGATACTGAACAGTGTGCAAACATTACGGGGTTTTCGGTCACTAAAAGTTTTCCCCAGGGCTTTTGAGGCCAGAAGCATTCAGAGTTTCACACTAACCGTACGATAGGTACTAAAAACTCCTGGAGAGAAAAATTGGTTTTTACTGGAATTATTGCATGCAACCTTGGCCGTTTTTAGGGCATCTATGTAGTGAAAATTATAAAATTTATAATTTTCACTTGATTTAATCTCTGACATTTGCAGCGGTTTCAAACTCTACATGTGTTGTAATAGAACCAATTTTGATGTTCATTATTGAAATTTATTTCTTTGATGATTTAATGGTTGTCATGACATGACATCCATTGTGATGTCTACTGCCAGTGTAAGGTATCTTCGTTGTGAGTGCAGGGACAACTGTGAAGATTTGCTTGTGGTGGGGAATCTTTAAGTGTGGCTGGTTGTGAAGCCTTCAAATCCTGCTATGGTATCAAACCCAGATGAAAAGTATATTTTACATAGGTACCTACGACCTTTCGTCCTAGACGTCCACAAGGATCCAAATTTGCACTAATTCCTCAACGCTTTGACAGTAGGCAGCGCTAGTGTAATCAATGTCTTCTTCGGGCAGTATCCATCGACTACTGGCAGCAACCTGTACAGTGTCTCATCAAAAGCCGTGGATGCTGGCAGCAGCAGCAATCTCATTGTGACTCGAGCAATTACGGATTGACCTTTTGTATAGTTCAAAACATCTACGTCAGTCAGGAATTCTATAATCGCGCTCTCATGCCATGGAAGATTATGATTAACCATTCCTTTAATCCTCCGTATTCATTCCATTTTATCAAAGCGATTCTAAGCACTCGGAGATCACCAAACACATTCAAGCCAAAGACTTTTCAGCGAGACTAATCTAAAGGGCTTTTAGCTTCGTCGTATTTTCTTTAGAAAGGATCCCGTTGGGCGGGGGGTTGGAATGATAGGAGTGAAAGGAGAGACAAAACGAGGAAGGAGCTGACTCTTTGAAGGAAACAACCCTCCTGGCAGAGGGGAAGGTCGAAGGCTTTTGTCTCACTATCTGAGTGGGTAGTAATAACAGAGAGGGGGCTGCCTCTCGTTTGGCTCTCCATAGTATTTTCACTCCTACACCTCTAGGGCGGCCTATCTTTACTAGAACGCTCGTTCGCGTAGTAGCAACAACAACAACAACGAGACGACGACGGTAAGGTCCGTGGAAAGAATTCCAGGCACGCCGGGTTAATACAGAGTACAAGAACGTACAAGTGCAGACAACTCATGAGCTATTGAGGCACCCATTGATAAGACATTCCATCGCATCGTGTAATACAAACATCACATCACAATGTAGACATTCTACGAATTATCGGGGTTTATTTATCCCTCAAGGACTCGCGTCTGGAGGAGAAGCACATAATTGAAATTGAAATATTTTTTGAAGTCTCTCATCACCATTACCATTACCAAATTACCATTTAGTTTCTGTGCAGTGTGGAAGAGAGGGCTATATAGCCCTAACATTTGTACAGATTGTGAATAAACGAGTCAATCAATCAATAAATCACTCCTTACTGATATAATTATACATCATAATTATTATACAGGTAATATTTTTATATTTTAAAATCATTTATATTGGAAAGATATGTACCTACTCATAAAGCTTGCTATGAACCTAACTGGGGGGGGGGGGGGGGGCTGCTTTGTCCCGCCAGCATGTGCCTCTCCAAAGCAAAATGAGCATAGTCAATGCAATTTTGAGAGCTGTACAGTAATATGGTGGTTAGTGTTTAGAAAAGCCCAAAAGTTCACAAAAAGTCTTGCTTCTATATTCTTCCTTTTACTCTCTTGGGAACTAGATAAATGTCTAGTTCAGTGGGCCAAATTTGAAGCGAATCGGTTGGATAGTTACCAAGTTACACTTTTTCGAACTTAAGGGAGGCCATATTTGGGCCACTTACCTTATAACCATTACCTTATAATGCAGGTTATTTTTGTAAATAGCAACTTTCGCACCAAAGCGCATAGTTTTCTACATATTTAAAGAAATAGATGAAAACTACTCATTGATGAAAAACGACGCTCAAAATGGTAACATTTTAACCAAACAATATGTGGACTGTATAGAACAGCTTGGAGTTTGAGGGAAACGTTTACGTTGGATGTTGAGGGTTGGGTCTAATTGCACTATACGTATAGAAATTTTGCTGTAATGCTCAAAACGAATGGTGATGGGGGGGGGGGGGGGTCCAGGGGGCACAGGGCCGAGTTTTCCTTTAACACATATAAATTTACGTTTTAAAGTACCTCAAATCCGACTGAGTTCAAACAAATCTTTCCACCCCCCCTAAACTTCCTAATAAAGCGGTAGATCGACCCGGTATTTAGTTGGAAAAATCGAAAGACCGTTACTGAGCTTGATGCCAACTCCCCTATTACTTCCGACCAACCGCAATATTTCAGCCCATTACTCTAATTATTTCGTAAAGTTATGTGAATCTAAATGATATTGCGCCAAAATCTATTGTCACCCAAAAAATATGAGAAATTTGAGGCATTGTAAAGTTTTTGTTTATGAACAAACCTTCAAGATCAATAATTTATTTGGTCGTCCTGCAATCGACCTGAAATTTCAATGGGCTGATGTATAGCTTTCAACTGTACAGTTTGGTTCAGTTCTTCTCGGATTTTGGAGTTGGATTTGGTACCAAATGGTCGTGACAGTTGCCAGTACAAAAACAAAACATGTTTAGTATCGTTGTCCACATTGTTTGGAGTGTTCATAACAGTTAGCAGGTTTGAAGATCATTTCGAATTTGAAGATCATTTTGAAAATCATTTCGTATGCTGCATGAATGGGCTCATTTTTTTCAATTACAATTTTGGTTAACCCTATATAGCATGAATAATGATTTTTGTGACAGTAGTTTCGAGAGTGAATTGTTCAAATGTTATTCAAATGATGTGGGAGCTCTTTCAATTAAAGCAGCAATTTGTTGGGTCTCCGTTGGTGGTTATTTGATGGGGATGGTGGGGGGAAAATGCTGGCAAATCCAAAAAAACTGACGGCGAACAGACAACGCGATGTCATCGTAGCGCGTTCAATCACGCGAGCTGTCAAGTGTGAGCCATAAATATTTTGATCGAACTCGTACCCCACCCCCCCTTCGCCCACCATCTTTTCAACACTAACGCGGTATCGTAACACAGAATTTCCATTCGGAGAGAGACAGCGGCGAGAGTAACACGCCGGATTACATATTCAGATTGGCACAGCCCCCAAATGTAAATATGAGTATGACGATTTTACTCGGAGAAGGGTGAAAAAGCTTTTCGAGAGGAAGGTTTTGATGGAGCAGGTTGTTAGGGTCCCAGTGCGACCATCTAGGGGCCAAGGCTGTAAATCACAGGACTGGGGATACGTGGGGGGCATAGCCCCTCGAGGGCAGCCCCTATCGCCCTTTCCTCATCGCTACGTCACGTACGGGGTTAGCAAGAGGTTGGAGGATGACTGGCGAGGACTTATCTCGCATATTAGCTCTGACCCACTTCAAAGCCCCCCAGGATTATCCAAACTTCCTTCAAAACCTGAAACTTGAAAGTTTCATTTCCTTGCATAAACATTTCATTTGCAGCATAAACTGGCCGTCTGTAATCCGCGGTTTAAATCACGCGGCCCCTGGCGTTCTGTTCAGAATTCAACTGGACTATCCTTGAACTATTCTTGGACTGGACGAACTTCATGGCATTCGGGGTTGATGAATAATCGAAGAACCACTCTTTCTACTGCACGACGAGAAAAAACTCTGCAAATTCTTGACAACGGTTTATTATCTTCCTTGTGCAGATCACCCTTCTGTCTATACCAGACTGTATTGCAAATCGGCACCATACCATATTCTCACCGTACTCATACCATACCATACGAATTTCTTTCCTATCATACCAAACTGTATTATACCAAATCATACATACAATAATATACCATACCATACTCATACCATGTCATACAAACCGAGTGAATATTGAAATGTCATCCATTTCTGACCTATATTTAAAATTTCAAGTATCTAGCTCATCATCAACTTTTAATTGGTTTAAACAAATAGGTATTATTTAAAAAATTTTACAGACAAGAAACCGAGTGAACATTGCATTGTGATCCAGTTCTGACCTATTTTTAAAATTTCAAGTCAATAGCTCATCATCAAAATTTAATTTGTATTTCGTTTTGAACCCCTTCCCCTTGACCTAGGGTTATGAAAAGTTTCGAGGATCATTGTGGGGCTGGTCCAAACCCAGAAACCAAATTTCGTAATTTTAGCTCAACGCTAACTGGGCAAAGTGGCGCGGACGGCGGACGGCGTACGGGGGAACGGCGTACGGTGTACGGCGTACGGCGGACGGACGGATTTTTTTTTATTCGATTTTCTGAATCTACGTGTCTTGAAACGTAAACCAACAAATTTTGAGGGGGGGTTAAAAAATTTTTTTCTTTGGGCGATTCCAATGGTTCATTATCGAAGATAATAAACCAAAATGGTCATGCCCCACGATTTCACAAGTAGAGATTAATTAAGGATTGAAATCGATCATCGCCTAAGATGGGATCTCCATATCAACACAATTCTGCACAGGATGAGGAAACTACTGTAGATCGAGAGGTAAGGAACTTCTTGGACCTAGCTCAATCTACCCTCACCTCATCTACGACGTCAGTGACTTTGATGGATCAGGTGTTTTCAATAGAAATTCCAAATACTCACTGTACACGAGCTAATAGAAAGAGATATCAGAAGATATTACAATTAATACCAAGATATTTCGGGACAAACAAGAAGAAATATTGGAATCAATCAGTCGAGTAGTCAGTCCCTCCACAAAGTAACTTGTGAAGTTATTCAACGGTCTGGCCCAAGGACTACGGTCGATCTCCCTACTAAAATCTTTAAAAATACGACTTAAAGCCCACTGTAATACAACATATATTATTTATAAACTGTTGTATTATTTATATTATTTTCACACTTCTATTTACCTTATTTTTGTTAAGGAGCAGTTGTTTATTTATTCATGTTCAATGTTCAATTCCTCCCCACATTTGTGTTATAACAACACAAGCATGGCTCTAAGAGGGGAGTAGCAACGCATTCATGGTGCATCCTGTATTCTGTTCAATATTCAATAAATGACAGATTTAAAAAAGTAAATAAATCTGCCACCTGCCCAAACGGTCCTCTTGTTTTTGGACTTAAAAGTGGTTCCTCCAGAGGAAATACGTTTGAGCATGCGCCAAAGCTAAAGAAATGGATACGAACCATCAATTGCCTATCCAAGTAGGTACCAGTTATTGATTACCTAATTTCAATAAAAAAATAGGTCTAATACAGCTATTGATAAATTGATGCTAGTAAACCGATGAACATGTCAATTCTATCAAGATTGGTCTGCTTATGACCAATCGCAAATTTGTCAGTACCTGTTTCTAATACCTTCATTTGACCACCTGAAATATAATACTGTTAGGTACAGTCAACTAAATGAATTGATAATAAGATAATACATAAGAAATACAATTAAATTGAATCTTGCGATTAAACGTCTTTATGATTATATTGCACGATCGAACCACAAGACGAACCTGAAAATACGGTTAGTTCAACCCAGTACCACCAACAACATAATATGTATTATTAATAATATTATTAATCCGAAAGCCGCTCACCAGACATTATGAATGACGAAATAATGAATTCAATAATTGAAATGAACAAAACCACATAGAATCGAAATCATGCCGAAACTGCAACGGAGAAACCCAAACGTCCGTTTAAAATACCATCACATGACCCAAGCGAATAACACACCAGACAAAAAAATCGAATATTATAATAAAGTTCAACCTAATAGACGAATAAATGAAACCATAATCGTTCCCAATAATAATAAATAGTCAAACAAGCACGATAAAGCGTTCCAAAATACACAGGTTAATAAGGTCACCGTCGAACAAAATAAATAGCGCAAGGTACGAGTAAGTATGGTTAAAGCTAGTTTTTTTAGAGGGGGGTTTTGCGCAAAAATTGGTTCAACTACCTCTGTCGAATTCCAGCGACCGGTTGAAGTGTGGTGGGGTTCCCGCTGGAAAGAGAAGTCAAATTAGGAAATGGAATGAAAGGTGCAGATACGTGTGAATTAATAAGTGGTGTAGATTACGGTATGTAAAATATACTTGTGTATTACATACGTAGCCTGAAAAGGAAACACAACTATATTTTATTGGTAAATTATATAAATACAAGAATAGAACACATACATTATTTTCCAAGTGTGGATTTTGAAATTTACAAAACGCCTGTGCTACGTTAGGAGAAATATGGAGCCTTTCCACACTCCTGTTTACCGTTAACCTATTCGTAATAGAAAAAAATCGGTGTCTCTCGTTCAATCGACTGGCAGCTACTCGTAATGGTACCACCTGGTGGTGAATTCCATTTTTTGATGCCCTCCCCACAGATATAATATAGGTATTATGTGCTGCTCCGGTTGATACTTTCAAGGCCCAAATGAGCAGGTACTTCACCAGATTGGCTCCGTACGATTTTAAGGAGTTCCTGATGCACATTGACACTGGTATTTTATAGGTTAGTTCGACAATTTTGCTTATAATGACTTGTAACTTGGCTGTAACTATTCCATTTTCGATTTTTTTTTTCATGTTTTTTTCTTTCAACAAATGGACGTTCAAATATCCTTTGAAGAAGTATAGAGCACAAATGACATTGAGCCAGTGGTCTACTAACACATCCACAGAAGGTACTAGTCAATAAATGTTCGAAAGTCGTCGTTCCGGTTGTAAACGGGTGCGGAGACTCGCGAAAATGAAGTTTCAACACCGGAAATAAGTAGAAAAGGAGAAAACGAGAAGGAGAAAAATCTCGTTTTGCAAAAGCGTAAAACCGAGTTAAGAAACTCGGATAACAATTGCAGCTCTGGAAGCAAACTCACGGTATCGTTTAGGGAGTTCATGATGACTTTGAAATTGTTACTAACTGCCAGGAGGGGAACCGGCGGAAGACAAGAAGACGATGGGGTTGAACTTGTTACAAGTCCTATTCTTGACAAGAGTTGCTCATCCTAGGGAGGCTTGTCCTCAAGGAGAATTATCATGTCGAGTTTTCCAAAGAGTTAAGAGCCGCCGTTTTCGTTCGTCAGAGTTCGGCCTAACGCGCATAATTGAAGCGTTGGCGGGTTTAAATATTTTTGCGTTGGAAACATCGGAAGTCTCTAAAGGTTTTGGAGAGACTTTGGATAAGCCAACAAGTTTTAAATACACAGGACATACTTCGTGGTATTTCCAAAAACGCCACCATTTTACACGTATAATTCAACAAGTTAACAACAAGTATTTCCTCTTAACTAGTACAAATAAATAATTCTCCAAATCAGTGGCAAAATGTCAGTAACGATGAAAATAAGTGATTTCGGATTTAAGTTATTGCCAAGATTTTGTGTGTCGCGAATCGCCAGGAATTGCCCATTTCTTTGGACGGTTCCACAAAAAATGGATCGCACTTTGAATTGGTCTTGAGACTTGCAATTTTTACGGTCAACTCCAGCGGCCATCAGAAGTTACCCGGACGAGTATTATATTGGCTAATAGCTGATTCCAGGTGATATTCGATGTAATCAGCTTCAGCTAAAATCTGCCATGTTTTACCGAGCATTTGTGCCACCTTTATGTGCGCTTTTTACATCTTCTGCAGAACCAAGTTGAACAGATTGGCTAATAGCGAATCTCCCTTTCTGATGCATGGACTATTTGAACTTATTGGACTTCTCTCTGCATATCAATGTTTTGAAACTTTACATTTGAATTTATGCACTAGACAATGTTTGGCACCTGAATGACACTTGAAAAAACAAATGTTCAAATGGGTTTTTATGGATTTTGTGATAATATGAGTAGCTCTTGATTTACTACAAAACGTCTGTAAACACTGGGATCGCCCAACCCCGAGACCGCCTCGTTGTTGATTTCATTTGGAAAATTGTCAGTTAGAAATGGAAAAACTGTCCGAACGCCCTAATTTCCCACCATTAGGTTTTCTCGTATCGGGTTTCCGTGGAAAGGGGGCCGCGGGCCACTATAGGAGATTATAAAATGAGAAAACCCGATTCCGGTAAATCTCATTCACTCGGCTGAAGGCGAGAGGAAAAGGGGGCTCCCGAAAGCACTTGGGCACGTGAGAAAGAGTGGATTTGACGCTTAGAAACATTTCTTTCCGAGACAAAAAAATAAAATAAAATAAAATAAAGAGACGAACCGACACTAAGGGAAGAAAAAACCTTCTCTCTTGCTGGGGAAGCTCGTTGTACTTTTCTTAGAGGAAGTAACAGGATCATTCCCGTATCCATGGAAACGTTATTGGGTTACGGACGAAACTTGACCCCTTCCCGTCCCTTGTAACTAACTTCCTCTTTTTTTTCTCTTTTGGTCCACGTGGGTGTTTTAGTTCATATTTTGTTATGAACACAATACAATACCCCGTCGTATGATACTCGTACCAGGACAACTCTAATCCCTGACCTTCCTCAAAAGAGACAGTGCTTTTGTAGTGTGTGCAATTTATTGTTTTCTGCTTTGATTACTTTCTTGAATGCAATAATTAAGATATATAAATTAAACGAAAGATTAATAGTAATAATGGCCACGTGTGAATGTGATCTACACCCAAAGAGTTTCATCCCAACCCTAATCCCTGTAGGCCGTGCAAACGGCGCGTGATGATGTCGGTGGTACATTCGATTTTGCTGTAAAGGGCTGAGGTGTGGGCAGATGCTCTGAGCGTTGCATACTACAGGAAGCTGTGCAGCGAAGGAGAGCACTGCGAATTGCATGCGTCCACAGGACAGTATCAGGACCAGCAATACTCATCCTGGCTAGTGTGATACCCATACAGCTGCTGGCTACAGAAAGGAAGAAAGAGAGCTTATAATGACAAGGTGTGGAGGTACAATCTCAGCTCAGTGAGAATTATGGAACAAAAAATATAAAAAAATGAGTGGGCACCTACTCCTCATTAGGACCTCATCATTTTTTGGTGAAAAGACATTCAGTTGTTCGTTATTTCGAAAATTTGCTCACATCATTCAAAAGCCGAGTTGGAAGGCTGATTGGGGTCGCGTTGAAACGACTGACGGCTCTTCTCGCTAACGGTCTGAATGAATCGCCCTGATAAGTTGAATATGATGCGTGATTGTATCCCAACTGGAGTCGCGAGTCCGCTGACAAGTGATAACGGCGCGATGATGGAAAATGGAGGGCACTGGCGACGTTTATTGTCAGACGGATGATGGGAGGGATTTCGAGATGCGGATGATAACCCGTTCCCGACCGAGGGATGATTAGGGGCGTCCGGGAGGCACCTGTTAAGTTGAAAAGGTGAAGGCTCTTCACAACCTGGTGACGTTTTCAATTTAACAAGACGGCCGGAGCAGAGACCTCTCATCCTTTACCCGCGAGAAGGATGATGAAGTGGCGCCTCTTGCTGCCCTGTACATTCATCACTATAACCACACACGTAGTCGCCTTGTATATGAACACGCTCACACATCATCACAAACGCCGACTCCACCAACCTAAATAGACTGTATATATCGACTGTTTGTTCTCTGGCAGGAGGGAAAAGCACTCATGTTAATACGAGTACGTCCTAAAGACACCCGACCCTGAGCGGACTATGATGATCAATGAGTTCACCCTCGCATGTCATACCTCGTCAGTCAACTTCCACCAAGACTTCGGCATACGGTAATGGCGGGGTACGGCATATTCCCACCAAAACTCCCTTTTAAGGTTATTACTAAAGGGTTCCTCAGGGTATACAACTGCAAGGGACGAGATGGGGGGGGGGGGCTTAACGGTGGAAGATTTTTATGGTTGGACGTCACATGGGATGAGGTAGGACGGACGGGAAGGAGGGCGAGGTTTGTTAGGGCTTTTAAAAACCACTCTGCCGTCGCAACGCCACCTGATCCCCTTTCTGCACTATTTCAATTGGCGAAAAAAAAGAAGGAATCGTTCACCGACCTCTAAAAGGTCCTTGCATAACTGGATTTAATGCTACGTAACTCTGTAACTGAAGCTCCTGGTTAGTATGGGTTTACAAAATACCTCTCATTAGGGCTTGAAAGAATTTGGGAATTATTTGATTCAGCCTCAGCAAATTCAGCAATTACGAATATCACATAATCCCATTAAAGCTCGAAATTCTGACTTACATTGGAAGAAATTTATGAAAAAGTTTGGCAAAAAGAACGATGCATCTAAACACTAGCCTCCATAGGAATTACAATTTAAGCAGCATAGGGCCGTGTTCCGCAGAGTGGTTCCTAAAGCTAATTTATATCACTCTATGAAGCTGTAATTTGGCATTTAGCCTCCTTAGGGCATACACTTTAAGCAGCATGAGCATAAGCTGAGTGAATCCTAAAGCTAATTTTGATGCTATTCACTCTATGAAGCTCTCATTTGTCCTGAAGACTTGCAAAGTAAACACTTTAGGCAGCATGAGGCCGGGATCAGCTGAGTAGCTCCTAAAGCACATTTGAGGAGCTTTCTTACAAAAGGGCTTATCTCCATTTTTTACACTTTTGGTTTTTTCATGGAAAATGAATCTTTGGAATAAAGCCTAGCACCTCCTGAGGTGATTTCCTTCCAAAACGTTTTCAACCCACCTCCAAAAGCTCGCTGAAAATCGGTTTATCATCAAAATGGCCTATATCCAACCCGTTATGTCCACTCAAATATTTTTCACCAAAGTGGCTTTCATCCATTTGATATTGTTATCTATAAAGTTCATTCCACATTCCACATCGAATGAACAACAGTAAACAAGTGAACAATATCCTCAATAGATACGAAAACTTGATAGGACAAATGAATGTTGTTTGAATCAGCTGTCCTGGTATGAAGGCATTTCATTGGCTCAACCTTTGAGCCCTCATTGTGAACGTCCCGCTGGTCGTAGATAGAGCTGCCAGATTGGGCTATGAACCGCGATTTGGGCTATATTTGGAGGTGATTTCGAGGCGTAAAATTTAGAAACGCGTTTTAGCGCGATTTGGGCTATGTCGGGTCAACAAATAACGCGTTTTGGGCTTCACAGCCTTGCTTCGTCAAAAAGTTCCCCAAATGTCGTTTGGATGTTGGCTGCATTGGCGGGAAAGTGGTGGAGAGGAGAGAACAGACGACAGGGACTATTTTAAGTCATCTGTTTACCGCGTTTACCACCGTCCGTCGTTCATCTTCTTCGCTGCTTCTTGAGGGGGCAAATTCAAGTGTGCCACCATAGTGCTTCATCACCATCTCATACACGTTTAAAAAAACGCGTTTTTGGGCTGCATCCTAAGATTTGTCGCGCTATTTGGGCTTCATAAGCCCGCGCGGTTTTTGGGCTACATCACAGCCCTCGGGCGGCGGTTTCCTCTACTAGGGATCTGGCAACTCTAGTCGTAGAAAGCTGCAGATGGTCTTAAAACATTCTAAAAAATAGACTCGCGGTTCCTCATTCCGCGGTTTTCTTCAAACGCGGCCAGCTTCTCCAATGCCCTACATTTTTGGGAAGACTATTCAGGCAGCTGACCATCATAATATGATGGTCAGCTGCCTGAATAGTCTTCCCAAAATTTATTATTATATTATTCTTTATTCTCCTAGTTCTTACTTTCGGGAAAAATTAAAAAAATTGACACAAATTCTCAATTGAAGAAAAAAAGTGTCTACTCGTCGTAACCAGACCACACACTCGACTGTCGACTAAACGTTTTTGTGTCGTCGAAAAGAGTCCATTTTTACGACGGTCTGTTTCGAATTTCACCGACCTTGACGCGCTTCGACGTCGTAAACTTCCTAACTATGACACCCCTATTATCCTTGTATGCGATGATAGATTTTCAATGTGGAGATACCTGTGAAGATTTGTCAAATGAGTACAACAAGGACTTCAAAACGACGTCTACAGAAAAATACTAAAAGTGAAAACCGTCGATTTACCTGGCATCTGGGAGTTGTTGAGGATGGTGTACCGCGGGTTCTTGCCGATCTGAACGGGAAGGAGATCTTTGACCCATCGGATCCCCGGGACTGGTTTACCGGTCGCTCCGCAGACGAGGACGGCCGTGTGGCCCATCTCGATGACTTTGGTCGTCGGCTGCTGAGTGATTGTCGGGAACCCCGAAGGCAGTTTGTCGTCTGAAACAAAAGAGTTTTAGGGTCGGTTAGTTGTGGCATAAAACGTCATCTCGAGTATCAGATCGATGGAACTAACTGTACACTGGATTTCAGAAATCTCCAGTTCCACGCATTTCAGACGTAGTCGAGGTGGGGTGAGGATAGGGAAGATTTGAGGTATTTCTGGCTGAGTTTTCGTACACGAGGACCCTCAGCTCTCTACAGGGGAGCAACAAAAGATTTTTTCGGACTGTTATTGGGTTTTTTGCACATCTTACTCGTGTATAGGTTTTCCATGTCAAAGAGAAAATTTTCCAAATCAAATTGAGAATTTCCCAAATCAAATTGTGAACTTTCCATTTCTAATGACGAAACTACGAACAGTGAGTATCCATTAGTATTTATCAAAGAAATCGGATCTTGGTAGGTATCAACATCAACTTTTTGGTGGGGATTCGCTAAAATCTTCGGTGGTTGACCCATTTATTAGTTTCGATCTGTTTTTCAACGATGGACGACCACAGGAGTGCAAGTCACAATGAACATGTTCGAGAAAACCGCTGGCGAGGTATTAATCGTCTTATAACTTCGTCTAGTCAGAGCACTGATACGCAAGAATCACGGAACGATGGAAAACTGGAAATGATGCACCGCAGTGGAAGAAAGGGCAAATATGCAAGGTACACCGAAGAGCAAAAACAATTTTTATACGATTAATTGATGCTGGTTAATACTGGTTTGTGTATATTTCAATTGCTGCGCTTTTTCATAATTTTAATATGAACTTAAAACTATGAATAAATCCTTTCCCATCTTGCATTACTCTTCTTTTTTGTCTCTTCTACAAGATACCTGTGCCAAAAAAAGTTCTGAGTTTTCAATTTGATTTGGACAATTCTCGATTTGACGTAGAAAACCTATATTTAAACTCTATTACTCTGTTTGTGTGTCCTCTGTAGATGGCCAAACAGCTGAGTTGTTTTGGATGAATGTTGCTCCATTGTGATCAGCAGTGGATGGTTTGGGCGATTTTGAGGGGATGGTTTTTGACGATATAAGATTTCACACACCCGCTTCCTACGTTGTGGTCACCTCCTCTCAGATCATTGGCTCCCTCCCCGTCACCTCCTCACAGATCTTTGACTCCCTCCCCGTCACCTCCTCACAGATCTTTGGCTCCCTCCCCGTCACCTCCTCTCAGATCATTGGCTCCCTCCCCGTCACCTCATCACAGATCTTTGGCTCCCTCCCCGTCACCTCCTCACAGATCATTGGCTCCCTCCCCGTCACCTCCTCTCAGATCATTGGCTCCCTCCCCGTCACCTCATCACAGATCTTTGGCTCCCTCCCCGTCACCTCCTCACAGATCTTTGGCTCCCTCCCCGTCACCTCCTCACAGATCTTTGGCTCCCTCCCCGTCACCTCCTCACAGATCTTTGGCTCCCTCCCCGTCACCTCCTCACAGATCTTTGGCTCCCTCCCCGTCACCTCCTCACAGATCTTTGGCTCCCTCCCCGTCACCACCTCACAGATCTTTGGCTCCCTCCCCGTCACCTCCTCTCAGATCATTGGCTCCCTCCACTTTGCCACCCCACCGCCACATACCTCCCCCCCTCGCCATTTTTTCACTCCGCCTCCCCTCCACCTCCTCACGACCCTTCGACTCTTCCTCCTTCTGTGACCTACTCTCCCTCTCCCTTCACTTCCTCACTTATTTTTATTAATCGATTATCATTACTGATTAATGGATATTATTACTGTATAATTGGTTCTCGGATACATCAGAATTTGATGCATTCAAATGTTTAAAAAAATGCTTTCAAAATCCAGATGTATTCGAAAATTGATTAATCAGTAATAATAATCGATTAATACAGATTAAGACAACTACGTTGCTATTGTTACTACCTCCATGGATGAAGGAAAGAGGTGTCCTTCATCCTTGGAGGTAGTAACAATAACCACGACAAAACCTACAACTTCTTTCCTTAGTGAAGAAACCGACAGCCAACCTATTATCACGGAATCCCGAATGGCCGGCGAGTGACAGGCCCTCAAAGGTTTTTTCCCCAAGTTCACAAAACAGTTATTCCAGTAATAGGGTTTTTCTGGACAGTATCAGGTTATTTGAAGGGGTTACGTTGAATATTCCCCACCCCTATTCCACAACTCTTCTGCTGTGAAACCACACGATAATATTTACCTTCATCGATGGAGGTGGCTTTGTTTTCGAAGTGTATCAAACGCATAACGAACGTAAAGTTACAACCTTCGCCTTCATCCATTTCACGTGAAAGGCCTCCGAAAAGGATCGATTGTTGAGACAACGCCTGACGACGCGTGACGACGCCATTTAAAAGTGACGTCTCGTGATCTATTACATGATTGCCCTCGCCGATCTGTTGCATGACTATCACACGCTTCCCCCTGAGTTTTCATATTAAAATGTCTCGCTTCCCCGTGTTTTTCCCCTCAAACCCTCCAACACTATCCACATTTTACTACAATTTGATTCTTCGTCAGATGCAAACATGAAATTACATACTTACAAATTACTTATCGACTTCCAGTTACCATTTCGATTGTTTCATGTCATTAAAAACGAGATTAGGAGGCGAAAAATCAACGGTCATGCAGCATGGCTATAAGAGCGAATTTTCAAAGAAATAACTGGTTTTACGTTAAATGTCTCCATTTTACTGGTTTTATAACCAATTGTGACCCCTTTTTTTGCCGAGTAACGAGATTTTTCAACGCCGAACACGATGGTGAAGTCAGGATTGCTACATCTTATTCCGTCATCAGACTAGAGCAGATGAACCACGAAGAACAACTCAACTAACAACCACGTTTCTTCATCTTCAAAGTGCTCCAGTTCGAGAACGGTATAAGATATCGCAATTCTCACCATCGTGCTCAGCGTTAAAAAATCTTTGCGATGAAGTGCCACGTGTCAGACTGCTCCAAACTTGGAGTTTGTGGGTCATTTTTTCCCTATAAAAAGACTCCCCGAAACCCCCCTTAGAGTGGCCCGATTCTGGTTATCTACGAATTTAGCCTTTCGATTGCCAAGGCAGATTTTTGTGCGAATTTGAACTTTCGATCTCAATTCTACCGAAAGTTATCGTCTGGAATGACACACATATGTATAACGGATTTTGGTATGTTATATTTTCGGAAATTCGAATTTTAAAAATTTTGGACCGAGAACAATAATTGTTCTCGGTCCAAAATTTTTAAAATTCGAATATAATAATTATTATTATAATAACAACTATTATAGCTTCCTTTTCTTCGAAAATTCGCTAAGACGGAACTCGGGTTCGGATTCAGCACCCCAAAAAACGTAAGAAATCGACAAGCCCCGGACCGACCCAAAATTGTGTAAACTAGTGTAAGAAGGTTGAAATTTGTTCTTAAACCACCTTGTGAATCCCAAGAGATGAGCAGCATTTTAAAGTACTTACCTGTGGAGTTATTTTTCGTACACGGAAATTTTGATATGGCGTTTTTCACATGATGTGAAATTACCGTTTTTCTAAATGAGGGTTGTCTCTTATGTTGGCGAGAAGTGTATAAAGTAGTTGGTAGATTGAATTGAGAGATGAATGAGTAGTGATAGGTTACGGATGATCAAAACTGTTCATCTACGCACTTAGTTTTTCGATTGCCAAAACAAATTTTTTTTTGCAAATTCGTTCGTTTTTATCTCAATTCATCGAGAGATATCGTCTGGAATAGCACATACATAAATATGTAGGTGTATTTTGGTAGTGAATTCAAGATGGTTTGGAACGGATTTTGGTATGAACGTTTTTGGGAAACTCGAGTTTCAACAATTAAGGTGTTTGCAGCAAGAACGAGTTAACTCCAATGTTTGAGAAAAGTGGGCAAACAGACGTATCTTCGACAAAAAATCGTTCTTTCGTTTGGTGCAACATGGAGTGTCTTTCCATTGATAGTTATCAAGAAATCCGCTAGATAGAGTTGGCTGCTTCGTTTTTTGGAGCAACATGAAGCTATTTCCAAGAGTTGACGCAGACCTCTCAATTTTGGACCGAGAACAATTTCGAAAATTTGTCTCCTTGTCTTTGAAAATTCGCTAAAACGATCAGAAAGCGATAGCGACTGAGCGAGCGAGTCTTTATTATCGAAAATACACAATCAAAATCGTCCACTTGAAACAGTGTTGTAGGGATGACTCAAGTCGGCACTGACGAGTTTGATCGTCTCAAGTTGTGAGTCATCTCAAGGTCCCCAGTAATTTCTAATTCTCGTCCCTTTACGACCGCCAATTCGGACGATAATCGGTTAAGATTTGCGCGATGGGCGGACGAAGGGATTTGGAGTGGCGCCCTTGGAAAGTCGCTATCTCCGTCACGTTCGGCCCATAACTAACATGAGCGCCGCGGGCGCCCTTAAAACCTCGCGATACCCCTCGGGAGACCCTTCACACAACGAAATGAGTCCACTTAGTAACACGGGAAGGTGTGTTTGTGTGTCTCGTGTTAAAGTTATGTTGGAAGCTCGAAAGCTTTGTTCTACGGAGGTTATGAATAACCCACTCGGAGGTGGCTTGTGTATGCGACGTCAAACATACAGCTTTGTGCGCGACATACAGCCCGAGGGCATTCCATTTTCCTAACCGCACACCAAGTAAACGTGCTATACAATAGAAATAATTATAATAATCTTGAATATTCTTCTGTCACCCCGAGGTCAACCAAATGTCACGGCTATTGTTTTGGAGTTGAAAAAGGTTTTCTCTAATGATGAACAAATGTTTAGTATGAGTACCAACCTCCTACTGAAGACAGACTTTGTAGGCAGACAAGATTTACGTACAAGATAACTCAAGATAAGATTCGTTATTTGTTTTTTTGCTCATATCTTCTAAACCATGTAGTTAGGCAAAAATCACTAATGCCACGTAGAAGAGCATTAAATATCCTTCAAAAATAATTGGTCAAAAGTATTCTTGGCCCAAATAATAACCAAGATACAGGCGGTCAAAAAAAGATGAAATTTCTCAAAGCGTAAAAAAAAAAAAATTCTTGCGTTTATTCAGATAATATTATTATCTGAATAAACGCAAGAAATTTTTTTATATTATAACAACTAGTTAGAATGATAAATTAGGTAACTATCTAGCTAGTTAGATCACAAATTAACACTTGAACTGCACGTCACTCATTGTCAGCAAGGCTTGGTTCTCTTCAGGTGTCGAATTTGTTGAGAGTTGTCAAGTAGCTGGATAGCAGCTGGATTTGGATGTTTAAGAAGCCTGCGCTCATATCTCACAGCTCGCTTTTTGTGACATCGGTGACTGTTTCCACTTTGAGGTCTTTGTGGAGGTCATCATTCCTTACATACCAAGGAGCGTTTACTATGCTCCTCAGAACCTTATTCTGAAATGTTTGTATAATTTTGATATTCGTCGAAGCTGTGCAACCCCACAGCTGGGTGCCATAGGTCCAGATGGGCATTAACAGTGTCTTGTATAGGAGCACTTTATTATGGATATAGAGTTGTGAACATGCAGAAAAGTTACACACATAGCTATGTATTAGTACATATTATGCACACCCCTTATCTTATCTCTCTCCTTAATATCTTCCTTCTCCCTCTCTCTCATTAGCCCAGACATGCTCACAAAGTGGTCTGTGCTGGTGGTATCCGAATGCATTTGCTCGTCCAAGGCATTTCGTCTTTTTGTCGTCGCAAATGAGGTTTTATTTTTCCAAGAGCCTTTTCCCGGCTAAAAAAAGACTGAAAACCGACGCGAGGGTTCTGAATTCACCCTGAGCATCTCCAACTATTGTCCGCTCTCACTGAAGAAACGGAAAGAATACGTAGACCATAGCTCACATCCCGGATTTATATAATAACTACGAACCTACTCGAAATAGAGAGGAAAGTACCGGATTGGAGGACGTCTCGGTGACTATAGAAAGCTGAGTGGGCGAGACATCGGAGGGAACCTATTCAGCTAATAACGGCATTATATACCGAACTAAGATAACATTGCTTTTGAGAGTCATCCTTGAAATGTGAGCCTTAACGAGACATGATGTAGAACCAGATTAATTTCTCAGGTCTGACTACATTATGTTATACTGATGATATTGTAGCAACAGAATTAGGCAGTCCTGACAATAGAACAGTCGTAAGTCTGCAAAGTGAAAGTTTGCATATGGCGACATTATATAATGTTTGCATATGGCGACATCATATGACGCAAATTCTCCACCTGCCAGTCTTTTAGTGGTCAAACACCGAAAGATTTGTTTTAAAATCATCTTTATTGTTGCAACTGCATATACATCTAGTAACTTCACTCTGTTAGTGAGATTACTCTAGTGACATCACCTTAGTGAGATGTAAATAGGTCCAGGGGTTTGGTCTGTTAAAAGTAAGATATATGTGATATTTATATATATATAAATATATATATGTGATGACGATTTAATAAAATCAAGTTCGTAAAAGAAACAGCAGTCAAAAGAATACGCCAGACCTTATTATGTGCTTAGTATGAAAATCAACACTATTTGTTGCCGCATGGTATTGATGCCTTGACTTATGGCATTTTGAGTTGCACATTATTTGCCCGGCACTTACACCTCTTGGAGTAATAAGAGAGTAACAATACTACGTTCACGTTTGGTTGTGTCGCTTGTAGCCTTCATTTCCCTTCGGCTTTGGCCCGTAACATAGTAATTGGTAGTTCGTGTAGTGCTAATCCATGGATTACACGACTCATAAACCACCGTAATCCAGTATAATGGGACGATCTCTGAGTTAGCTCCAGCCTATTTGGGTCCATATCGGAACTTATACGACCTGCACTTAATGTGTTTTGAGAGAAACGATTTTGCAAATCCGTGATCAGATTTTTATCACTTGAGAGCCACCCATGGACCAACACCCCTTTACATTTCAATTCATTAATCTTATTTTTTCATACACGTAAGTATTCCGCCTCTAGGAAGGTTTTTGTAATATTCAACTACGAGTATATGCGCCCATTTAAAAAACTCCACCAACGACGAAACCGTCGTCTCTTGCTAGTTCATTGAGAGTATAATACTTACCCCGCCTCCTGTATTTTATCCCCGCCAAGCCTTGGATATGATAATACTCAGCCTCTCGACCCTCTTTAAGAAGTCCTACTTGAAGGACCCCCACGGTCAACCACTTCTTGAAGGTCCAGTCAGCGCTTATGTAAATGAGGGCAAAGGGTCTTTTTCCGTAAGGACGAGGACGGATTTTTCCCTCAACTCGAAGAGAAATTTCTTTTCTCACTTAGCACTCTACTCCCATATTTTACCCTTTTCTCCCGTTCTTTTACAAACAAGTTTTCATTTCGTCTATGTATCGTAAGTCTGGGATGACGGACTGGAATATACACTTGGAATAGACTTACCAGGACGGTGGTTTGACCCAGATTGAACACTGTCAGTTTATTGTACAATCTGGACCTCTGCACCACAAACGACCTCATACAAAGAAGTCCTGCGGGGGATCGGGATCAACAAAAGGTTTCTCTGTTATGAACAGGAATTTTCACGCCGCGAATTTTGGTTTCGAGCACCAGCACTAGATCTTCAAGGATTTATTGTTGAACAGCTGGAGGTCATTTCCGAAGCAATTTTCTGCGTGGAATCTGAATCCAAGCTCAGAATTGTCCTATCACGTAATTGTGATGGATTTTCGCAGACATCTTTGATTTCTGGTCTTTACTTTACGTCGTCTGGATCATCACCTAACAGTTTTTCGCGTTTTTCTGGATGTATTTTGGAGGGGAACTAACAGCGATAATCGTGAATAATAACCAAAAGTGTACTTTCTCAACTGCTCCGACAAAGACCTTCTTGAGGTCCATCTGTGTGTGTAATCTGTGACTCAATGCCATTACCACCTAAGGGACACAATCAGTTGGGAGTCCGTTTCGAGTCATCCCGCAATCAATTGTCGCGACCGGTTTATGTACAGCAAATTGTCTCATAACGACGACTTCCCAAACCCCATTTCACGTTCCGTTTAACGGAAATGCCTTTCGGACGAGTCAAATTGAAGGCAACCGAGAGGAACAGAGTTGAAACGGGGTTCGGGGCCGCGAGAGGGAGCTCGAAGCGTTTACACAACTGCCGCCTTGGGAAATCCGTCTGGTCATCGCTTGCATCGAGAAAACCGCTTTTTTCCCCGTCCGAGGAATGAAGGAAAGAAGAGAAAAGAGCAACAACAAAAAAACCACATAAAAATATAAAGGAAGGAGGAGAAAAAGAAATGAGAACGTATTACGTAAGGGCTAGTTTTCCAAAACGTTCAAGTGGGGAAAGAGGGGCTGCTGTGTGCCATTTTCATCATTCCATGCGTTACATATTTCCACAGAAGCCAATAGGTGACTCTAACTTATCAGGGGCACCCAATAAAAGTCTAGACCTCGGGGCAAAGCACGTCACAATGGAACCCTTTCACATTTCATAAACTAATGATACACTAAAAATACACTAATAATCTCAATGCTTCAAGACCTCAGACCTGGTGCATTTCGTTACGAGCCTGGAATCGAACACAGGATCCGCCGCAGTATCGAACGGCTTCGCACCACCGAGAGAAAATGAGGAAATGTACCTACATAAATTTTATATTGGGGCGTCTTCCACCTCGCGGGTGTTTGGTGTGAAACCACCTGTCACACTCGAGTTTGCTTCCAGACTTCTCGGAGGTCTTCATAATGAACCATCATTCTATTCGGTACCGTTAGATGCACCATAACATCCTGCTTCATATTCCATATTCATAACATAAACACGACCCTCTAAGACGCACGAGAGGATTGCAGCCATATGTTGTAATATGGGAAATCTGAATATTACGATTCACGTACCTGTAGGTACTGGATGATGGGGTGTAGTCAAAGATGACGAAAAGTAAGGGGGGGAAACTGGGTTTATTTATACAATTAGAATAATTAGAATACTTCAAATAGGGGGAAGGGAGGGAACTTGTTCGATGCGTTGATCGTAACTAACTGATTGCTCTCTCCAGTCTCTCTTAAGGAGAGGGGTCGTGGGAGGGTAGGTAAGGGGGGTAGTGGGCACTAACTCATCAGGTCCTGTGAGTGACCTCCACGTCACAATGTATGAAAAATGGACTACCTTGCTAAAAACCATAAAAAAATAAAATGAAGGCGCGGAATTCCAGAGGCTTATTAAAACCCGATCACCTAGCCAGCCGGCCCTCTGACGTCATAGGCTCTTACGGCATAGGCTGTGACGTACTCGTTGGCCTTCTGCTAGCCGTCTGACGTCATACGCTCGTGCGTCATAGGCTCTGACGTAGGTACTAGTTGGCCTCCGGCCAGCCGTCTGACGTCATAGGCTCTTACGGCATAGGCTATGACGTACTAGTTGACCTTCTGCCAGCCGTCTGACGTCATACGCTCGTGCGTCATAGGTGCGTCTGACGTAGTGGCCCGCCTGTCGCTTGTGTTCTGACGTGATCTAAGGGAAAGGGCGAATCAAGGAAACAAATTTTTCCCGTTTCAGTTTATGTGCTAAAGCAAAGACATTTTTTTTTTTTTTTTTTTTTTTTTTTCATGCGTTTATTCAGATAATATAACAACTAGTTACATTGATAAATCAGGTAACTATCTAGCTATTTAGTTCACAAATGTTAACACTTTTTGCGGTGAGAGCTCATTAACTTTTACCGCACTTGAACTGCACGTCACTCATTGTCAGCACAGAAGGTCCAGGGGCTTGGTTCTCTTCAGGCGTCGAATTTGTTGTGAGTTGTCTAGTAGCTGGATAGCAGCCGGATTTGGATGTTTAAGAAGCCTGCGCTCATATCCCATAGCTAGCTTCTTTATGACATCGGTGACTGTCTCCACTTGGAGGTCTTTGTGGAGGTCATCATTCCTTACATACCAAGGAGCGTTTACTATGCTCCTCAGAACCTTATTCTGAAATGTTTGTATAATTTTGATATTCGTCTTAGCTGTGCAACCCCACAGCTGGATGCCATAGGTCCAAATGGGCATTAGCACTGTCTTGTACAAGAGTACTTTATTGTGGATATTGAGTTGTGAACATCGTCCCATGAGCCAGTAAAGTTTCCTGAACTTGATGGATAGTTCTTCCTTTTTTTTCTTAACGTGTTCTTTCCATTTTAACTTGGCATCTAATGTCATGCCTAGGTATTTTGCTGAATTTGCATATGGTATGATATTCCGATTTATTACCAGAGGGATTGGTGTAATCTTTTTATTCGTGAAGTTGACATGTGTTGATTTTGTTTCATTGAGTTTCATCCGCCACTTCTTCGTCCATTCATGTACAGCAACGGTGGCTTCTTGGAGTTTTCCTGTCGATTCTTCTACTGAATCTGCAACAGCTAAAATTGCAGTATCATCTGCGAACGTGGCTACGGTTGTTTCTCCTGTTGTTGGCACATCCTGCGTGAACAATAGATAAAGCAGGGGTCCTAAAACGCTTCCCTGAGGTACGCCTGCTGTGATTCTCTCGAGTTGTGAATATTCATCCTCTACTTTTATTCTGAAATACCTTCCAGAGAGGTAGGATTCGAGTATGTGGCAGTACTGCTGAGGTAGCATGCCTTGTAGTTTGTATACCAGCCCCTTATGCCAAACTTTATCAAAGGCCTGTGACACGTCGAGAAATACCGCGCTGCAAACCTTTCTATGCTCTAGGGCTTCTTCAATCACATCAGTTACTCTGTGGACTTGTTCTACAAAGCAAAGACATGAAAATGTCAAAAGAATATCAACTCCATCCTGTTGTTGATCCAGTCGAGAATTAAATGCTTGCATACGAGTCTGCAACACATTGGGACATTTTATGTCTTTAAAGAAGTGATTCAAGAACCTTCGAACAATGCTACATCACCTACCCCAGTAGCGTAGTTGTTATACTTAATTGTAGGGTTCATCAAAAATTTTGAAGCTTGCATTCGTATAGACAATATAAATTATTGAGAATGATCACCTGTGTGTAAACAATTGTTTAAACAATCACGCTCATACCGCAGCTTGTCGGCCACGCCGGCTTGTGGTTAACGTAATATGGTTAGGTAAATCGAGAGCTATCCAAGGAGTGGTGAACGATTTTTGTACGATGATAACTGGCGAAGATAAAGTTCCGTAGCAACGAATCGGTTGTAAGCGAAAATCATCAGAAATTTTCGTGACGATTTCGTGTGACGCTTTTGTGTTACGTTTTTCGAGTTATGTGCCAAAGTAAAGACATTTCATAAAATGTCAAAAATGCATATATGGAATATATTCCAGACATTTCATGGAACCTTACAAATTTCACGACGATAATCCAGTTTGTGTATCTGCATAATTCGTGGGTTTTCACTGACCAGCAGTAATTTACATCAAGGTGTACCTAACAACGCATACCAGGAATTACTTTGTTTTCTATGACTCGAAACGTAACTCACAATAAGAAACACGATATCACAATATCAGGGTTCACCACCATGGTCGCATATTTTTTTCATCGGCTACCACCTTTGACCGGTCATTGCGAACGAACGACTGGTTGTACAAAGGTCCGAGTGATCTTGGAAAATGCTCAAACTCGCGATCTATGCAAATGCAAGCGGGAAAATTATAGCGTTCCGTTTCGAATGCAGAGCTATGACGTTTTGAAATCTTGCAACCTCTGTTACACGCCCCTTCCAATTGGCTAGGGTTATGGAAAACTTCAAGGATCATTCTCAGCTCGGTCGAAGCCCGAACTCCAAGTTGTCGGCCAATTTTGTAAAGGTCAAAGTCGCAGGGCAGATTTTTCGTTCTATCAAATATTCGATTTCTACGTTCAGTAGTCCCCTCTTATATCGATCGCTTTGAGACCAAGAAAGTTTTATGACCAATGTAGGCGGGGAGTAAAAAAAAAGAGAAAAATGCTGAAAAAAGTAATTTTACTCCAACTGGATAAAAGCAAACAAACCAACTTAAGAAAACTTAAATTTGTTCTTGCATCTTGAATAATATTCTCAAACTAGGGAAATATAAGAAATTAAACAGCTTTTGAGTGATATAAATAACTAATCAATGATAAGTAGACTCTTAGATAAATTATGAGTCCTGAAAAAATCCAGAGTCATGTACTCGTACCATGGCTATAAAAGTAGTCTCGATTTTACTGGTTTTATAACGAATATTGTCTCCATTTTTCGCCGTGTAACTACTCAGTTTAGATTTCTCAACGCTGAACACGATGGTTAAGTCAGAATTACGATACCTCATTCCGTTGTCAGATTAGAGCATATGAAACGTGAAGAGCATCTCAAGTAACGCCCACGTTTCATCACCTTCAAGGTGCTGCAGTTTGAGAACGGAATAAGATATCGCAATACTGACTTTCCAACGTGTTCAGCACAACCAAAACATTTTAAAGAAGCATCACTTGTCAGACAGATTCATTTTGGGAATTTATTGGTAATTTCTACCCCCTAAATCTCCTCAAAACCCCCATCCCCCCGATTTTGCCTATCTACGAATTTTGCCTTTCGATTGCCAAGACAAATTCATTGTGTAAATTTGAACTTTTTAACTCGATTCTATCGAGAGTTATCGTCTGGAATGGCACATACCTACCTATAAATACATTTCTCATTGGTTGCAATAGTGTCATATCTCCAAATCTGATGTTTCGGGGTAATCGAACTTTGAAAACCATTTCAACTTTGAAATATTCCGCTACGAATTTCACGAAGCGCGTTTTTAAAGCTCTAATTTCCGAGTTACTATGCTTCGTGAAATTTGTAGAATTAGATCACACGCGGTTTTCAAAGTTCGATTACCCGGAAACATCAGATTTGGAGATATGACACTATTGCACCCAATGAGCGATATATCCATATGATTTTCGGTGTCGTTTGGCAGTGAATTGATGGTCCGAAACGGATTTTGGTATAAATCTTTTTCGGAAATTCGAATTTTAAACATTTTTGACCGAGAAAAATAGCTTCTTTTCCTTCAAAAATTCGCTAAAACCCTTTTTGCCTCGAGGCTCCATAACCAAAGACCCGAGGAAACTGATGATACGGGATGTGTTAACCTGTCATTGTCCTACTGCTTCGAACAACGTGTTCAGGTTTCTGTCGCTGATATATTATAAAAGGTGTTATTTCACTGTTGATTAGGTCACAATTCGATTTTTATCACTTTTCAATGAGGCTCGTTTACCTTCGTGATCCAAATTCGTTTGTACATTTCACATGGTCGGAAGAGGTTTCGTATTGTTGCTAAATGGTCGACATTTGAGAAATATTTATCTAAGAGCTGCGCGAAGGTGTCAGTGAGGTTGAGATGCGGATATCCAGAGTATGCCATAGATTCCCTCATAGAGACATTACAAGTTGTGAATTCGACTTGAAAAGCAGGCAAGATGGCCTGGAATTAGCGTCACGGAGGCGCTTGCCGGGAGAATGTTTCGCCGAGGGAGTGTGTGTAGGATTTGTTGTTTCGTTTTGATACCCTCTCGCACACCCCCGAGCCAAACGCTTCGTAACCCTCGGGGAAAGCCGCCTAATCCCTTAATTTCTCCAACGACGCACGAGAAATTCCGGCTCGAAGGGCTTTTCCTACGGGCGTTTCAAGGGGAGGTTTAGTTTGCCTAATTGGGGTGCCGAAGGTGGGGAGCGAAGGCGAAGGTATGGGACGAGCCCGAGGGCGTCGCAGAGTGCTAAATATAATATAAATTTGGAACGACTGACTCGCCCGAACATGAGGCATTCGAGAATTGACTAAAAACATGTATAGTTAGTTACATGAAAAGTCAGAAATTGTACAACCACTTTTGTTCAATCTGAGGAAGGTTGGGTAAAGGGGCCTGTCCTGGACACCCCCCTAATGATGGACATTTCAATTTTGAATAATAAGGTTCAGGGGCTCCTTACAGCTTTGATGTTTGGAGTAGAGCTTACAGCTGTATCTGGTAGCAGTTGGTAGAAATACATACTTTGGAGGAAGCCACTATACCTCGCAAGGGTCATCTGTCTTTGGGTGTCGCCTGGTGCACTGTAGATAGCCGGATGTGATAGCCAAGGTAAGCTTTGTTTTCAACAGTTTTTCATATTTTTAAGATGGCCTGTATTTATTCTAGGAGTATATTTACATGAATTAGGACTTGCCGATTTCATTTTGACATTTTGACATTTTATGTCTTTACTATGGCACATAGGTAACTCAAAAAGTGTGACATTACGGTGTGACGAAGAAAGCTTTATGAAAAATTTCTAATGGTTTTCACGTACAACCGATCGTTGCTACGGAACCATAACTTCGCCAGTTATCATTAAATTTTTTCTTCCCTTTTCAGTTAGGCAAGGCTATAGCCATAGTACAGAAAGCAAAATATTGGATACTTGAGGTAAAATTATTCACGAGTACACATTTATGTAGGTAAATAACAAATGCATTTGGCAATTTCTGAACTCCGAAATTTAAAGATTTTGAATTTGTCCGGAGACAATTTTTTTTAAACTGTTGGAAATGTTAATTTTAATAATTTATCATTTCATTAATAAATCATTTATATATTTATTTCTAAATAATTTATTATAATTTCAATAATTGACCTAATTGATCAAGTTAGTCCAGAATGACGTCCCTGGGACCGTCATCATTACTTTGGTATTGAGGGGAGGTCACTCACCTTCTTAGCGTCCAGTCGTGAAAAAAGTGCCAGTGCCCTCCCTCGCACCCTTCCCGCTCGGTGACCTGTTTCCACATTCCGACGGTGTCTCCCTTGGACATCTCAGGTGTCCCTTGGACCGCTCAGTCCGCCCCCTACAGGTGTCTCTTGGACCGCATCAGTCCGCCCCCTACAGGTGTCTCTTGGACCGCTCAGCTCGCCCCCTACACGTGTCTCTTGGACCGCATCAGTCCACCCCCTACAGGTGTCCCTTGGACCGCATCAGTCCGCCTCCTTACAAGTGTCCCTTGGACCGCATCAGTCCACCCCGTACAGGTGTCCCTTGGACCGCATCAGTCCGCCTCCTTACAAGTGTCCCTTGGACCGCATCAGTCCGCCCCCACAAGGCCCGTTTACACCAAACGAGCATTGTTCGCGAATACACAAACGAGCTCCCGTTTACACCGCCTGAGCACGCCCGCACGAGCAGTTGAGAGTTCTTGCAGCCATATGAACATCCGATGTATTATATGAAGTTGTAGAAGCCCTGTAGGGAGTACCGGACATGATGGACCCATGCAACCAATTCTAAAGATGCGTCCTGGAGATGTTAGGAAATCGTTGTGCGACAGAGGAATCGCACGAGTTTCTTATGACCTAAGAATTTTACAAAAGGTCGGAAATGACACAGGATAGTATGTTGAAGGGAAATAACGATTTCCTGACCTCCCGCTTGATATAAAGATTAACATTATTAAAAGATAAAGATGAAACGTTCTTCGCTATCGAACAGAAAACCAATCTGAAGCTGAGCATTCCTAATAAACCGTTTCACAGAATTTTGTCAATATCTTGACCAATGAAACAATATTGGGACACCTTTCGAGTTGTTTCCCGTCGAAGAAAAACGAGAGAGTTCTCCAGAGAACGGACGGTTTTAATATTTCATGTCTTTACTATGGTACATAACTCAAAAAGTGTGACATTACGGTGTGACGAAGAAAGCGTTATGAAAAATGTTGCAGTAGTTCTTGGGTAAAGGTGTCATGTAGGTATCTGTAAGGGTAAGAAATTCTGAAAATGGTACTAGATAGAGCGAACTCTACTGGTTAGTAGAGTGAACTCTACTCTACTGAACTTGAACGTACAGGAGTAGAGTGTATTGCTTACACTCTACCACTTCACTCTACCTGTTACTGAACTAGTGCAAAGTAGCCTCTTCAGCTACACAGACGTAGTATCGACGTACATAGATCATACGCTTAGAGCTACTTTAGCGTGAATAGCTCTAAGCGTCTGATCTATGTACGTCAAACCTAGTGCGTCAAAACGACGCGTGAGCGCCTGAGTGAATGATCTATGTACGTCAAAACTAGTGCGTCACAATGAAGCGTGAGCGCCTGATCTATGTACGTCAAACCTAGTGCGTCAAACTCTATGTACGTCAAACTATGTACGTTCAAACTCTATGTACCTACGTCAAACCTAGTGCGTCAAAACGACGCGTGAGCGCCTGAATGAATGATCTATGTACGTCAAAACTAGTGCGTCACAATGAAGCGTGAGCGCATGATCTATGTACGTCAAACCTAGTGCGTCAAACTCTATGAACGTCAAACTATGTACGTTCAAACTCTATGTACGTCAAACTCTAGTGTGAGTAGCTCTAAGCGTCTGATATATGTACGTCAAATCTAGTGCGTCAAAACGACGCGTGAGCGCCTGAGTGCTTGATCTGTACGTCAAACCTAGTGCGTCAAAACGAAGCGTGAGCGCATGACCATTGTACGTCAAATCTAGTGCGTCAAACTATGTACGTACAAACTCTATGTACCTACGTCAAACTATAGTGTGAGTAGCTCTAAGCGTCTGATCTATGTACGTCAAACCCAATGCGTCAAAACGACGCGTGAGCGCCTGATCTATGTACATCAAACCTAGTGCGTCAAACTAGGTACGTCAAACTATGTACGTACAAACTCTATGTACGTCAAATCTATGTACGTCATACTCTACTGTTAGTAGCTATTTATATTCTTATAAGCGTCTGATCTATGTACGTCAAACCTAGTGCGTCAGAACGAGAGAACGTCGAAATCGACGCAATTCGATTGAAATCTCTCTCATTTGGGATGTGAATTTACCGGTTCAGTGGTGCCATCTAAAGGAAAAACGTAACTGATATCGGATCGGTCGGCCCTCGGAGACTGTGACTCATCCCGACGAGGAAGAAACTGTTTACTGTCGACCTCAAGTTGGGCTACAAAGCTCAATGTTGTTTTCCCCTCGAACTCCTACGTGCGACGGTGTGACCGACCCCAGTCCTAAATGGAATATAAAAGGGAGCCTTCCGGCCTCGGAGTGGAGCGGACCGGACCTTGCGCTAAGTGCGCCAACGAATGGTTTCGAAGAAGGTCCAAGTGAGAAACGGCCGTAAACTTTATCCCTGTGGCACACCCCTCGTTTTTCCCGCAGTTTCTAAAGGTACGAGAGACCCGAGCGTTTCCTGGCGAGCTTCCCCTTTTTCTCGGTGACCATCTCCGGCAGGCCCTTAAGACGTGGGAGAAGTACGTACGGCGTTCCCCGCCTCTCCAATCACCTTTCTCACGTCTTTGGAGGTTAGAAGGAGAAACTGTATTTATAGGGTTCTTGGATTTATACACCTCACGAGAGAGAAGAAAAAAAAGAAAAAAGCCTGCGGTAAAAGGTAATGGTAGGAACGGGGTCGGCCTCTTAGTACTGGATGCGATGGCCAACTCGGGGGAATGAACGGCAAAACGATGATCTATTATGCGGCCCAGCGAACTATAAAAACGTCTTATAAATTGTATACCTGTGTACTTATTTATAGCATTATTTTCACGAGAGGCTCACCGGAGATGTTCCATAGTTTCTTGAAGCACCGCTGAAAGCTCTGCCACTAGGCCTTTTGGACGTTAGGGCATTTTGTGCATGGATTAGGGCTCTAATGTCTTTTAGCGAATTTTCGAAGAAGAGGATGTTGTTGTTCTCGGTCCAAAATCTTTAAAACTCGAATTTCCTAAAATTCGATTACTACAATCCATTTCAGACTATCCTGAATTCACTGCAAAAAGTGTGATATCTCCGGAAAGTGTGTACTTACATTTACCAGCACTCACCAGAAGCCTCACTGACCATCTGAAGCAAGTGCTGGGCCCAATAGTTAACAAGCAGCCAGATTGAACACCATATTGTTCTAGCCCGAACCCCCCACCATTGAGTGAAACCATTTACTAGCGAAAATGCTATCTCTGAGTTGCTCCAGTTCTTAGAAAAGCTATCTACCTGTGATATCCAAGCTCTAGCCACACTCTGCCTGCTTAGGGCTTCAGCATAGTGTAGATCTCCAGCACAGGATCCAGGGAGTGAGTGAGATCCAGCTATTTTCTAGTAACTGTTCATTTTCGGGCCTCTTCTACAGTATCTATCTCTGCCTATAGGTGTAGGCACAACTTACCTTCTTCGCTGGACACTAAGTACTTATTTATTAAAAGTCTTCATGTTAAATACTTGTTCCTGCTAAATCTATCTATGTGTCTATGTGTCTGTGATATACCTCATCACATTTTAGTGGCCGCTGTTAGGTAGGGAGTTCTACTTACTTAACCATAACCACTGGTTACCACTACGGAACTAGGGAATCTTGTCTTTGTCTTTGTTTATGTTATTCATGTTTATTCATATTTTACATCACATTATCTAGTCATTGATTATAACTCCAAGTACGACAGTACCTACCTAGTACCCTGTTCGTTTAGGGTTGACGTTTTTGCCTCTATACCTGTTCAAAAATCAACCCAACTTACACCCGATTCAAATGGATTAAGATGCAATTGTAATCGGAATTGTAGCTCTTCAGATCGAAATTTATAACGCGCCGAAGTGAAATTCCTACCGAACTATTGATTCAACTTGACACGTTGGGAATTGAAGATTTCGAAGGGCCAAGTTGTAGTTCAGAAATCACCGAATGTTTCCAAGCAGATAATCCCACTCAACACTATCCCTGTTGAAGATAACTCTCGGGATTCACGAGATGATCACTTCGTATTACCCACTTAGCAGGGGCTTAACTCTGGTTTGAGTCGCACTACTGAAGGGACTCTCAGTTGGTGCAAGTAGTGGTTTTATGGCGTGTTACTTTTGCACAGCTACTCATCGAAGCAGCCACTTCTTATTGAAAAGTAAACAAGATTTTGCAGAAGTTTTTCATTTCAACGCATGTCAAAAGTGGAATTTTTCGGAACCCAAAACCAATAGGAGGACCAATAGGTGGTAACACAAGTACAAATTTTCTATTTAATGACCAATTACCAGCCGCTGCAGGCATTATGATGGTACTTTGGGGATTCAATAGGATATATGTGTTATGATGGGGATTCTGTAGGTTTCATTAGCCTGTTGGATTCATAAGGCTGCAGGGTTGCTGAATCTGCCTACTGGGATTCCATGGGTTTTCTGCACGGATTCTGGAGCTATCTATGAAGATTCCATTGGTTTAGTAAAGCTGCAGTGATCTTGGATGTACATATCGAGATTCCGTGGGTTTAGTAAGGCTGTAGGGATCCTGGAAGTACCTATTGCAATTCTACGGTTTTCATAAGCCCGTATTTTGGATCTACCAATCGTGATTCTATACGTTGTACGGTACTTATGTCTCGAAAAACCCGTTTGCCGACGTCCATACAGCACTTAACCGTCTGTTTTCACGCCATCCCGCCTTCAGCTCTTCAGATACCCCTTTACATAAACAGAATAGCTCATCTAGAGCTCTAAAGAGGCGAGGAAATGATCTGAAGCGTTTTATCTTTGATCCTCCTGAATAGCGAAGCCCAAGCCAAGCCTCTGAATAATCCTTGAGAGGAAAACAAAGTGATTTGACTCCGAGTGAATTACTTTATGAATAGACAGTCGACAAAGGCTCATCCCATCGGGTGAAGGGGTTCACAGGTGATATTTATAGCTCAGTTTTTTTCCACTCCCCAAACGGTCTATTGCAAAGAGGGGAAAAAGAGAGATTTTTCTTCTTTTTTTGTTGTTGTGCGAGGGAAAACGTCCGTACGAGGGGGAAAAAAGACGGAAAAACGGTTAGAGAGGGACGGAACTGCCGTGACAATGTGTTTTAATATCAGCGCCTCTCTTTGGGGCGGGCAGATTTCAGGGAACGGGAAAATATAAAAGGGATTTTAAGGGGTTTTTCGCGCTGCTTCATCCTCGCACCCCTGCCAAAACATACACTCCCCCACTCCTACCACTACTTACCTCCACCTTTGTTTGTCGGAGTCAAAATGCCGCCCTGTGGGCCGACCTCTATGAACGTATCCTGATGAAGAGTATTGTTTATTTTGCCACTACATACCACAGGGTTCATAAAATGGTTGGGGTGAGTTCAGAGAAGACTTTCAAAGTCGTTTTAAAGGTTTGTTCAACAGTTGGAAAATTGCAAGTCGAGCTCTTTTCCCTTGCGCTCTGAAAACAAATCCATTTTTCATAGCCATGCAACAATGAATATTTATCCATTTAAGAAAGTCACCGCTTCGTCTTTACAGAGAATTTTCCTCGATGAAGGGGTATGTATTGCAACAGTCACAGGACGCAATTCGTCAGGATGAATAACTCCTCCTATACTCCATTCACCATCACTGCTGGACCACCCCAAGGCTCTGTCCTATCCCCTCTCCCTTTCAACATCTATATCTCAAACGTACTCGGTGACAAGCCACGGAAAATTTCAACAGCTGGGTTTGCCAACGACCTAGCTGTCTACTTCATCGGCTCATACCCACTGAATGCCTGCAACAGGCTCCAAAATGCTGCATATCACGATTCGAAGAGTGAAAGATTAATGTAAACGTAACCGAAACCGAGATCTTCACCAACAAACGAAAACTTCCATCTCACATAACCAACAGATTCTGTTCTGACCCCGGTTTTCCAACTCTGTCAAATACCTCGGGCTTCACCCAGACGATTGACTCACCTCGAACGAACACGCCAGATGAACCGCGCGTAAAAACATGTTTCCTCTATTTTTGCCTCTTTAAACCACAAGCCCTATCCAAAGATGCCAAACTCCTCACGTATAAAGCCCTAATCCTCTCATCCATGACGTATGCTTCTCCAAGCGACACTACACACAGCAGCACCTGCACTACATCTATCAGACTCAATAGAAACAGTCATAACAAAATTCAGAAAACCTCGAATCTCATCCATACAATCTCCTTCACCACATAAACAACCTCAGAAAATTCATCATGGCACCTAGAAATTCATGCCATTACCTTCAACATCCATCATGTTTCCACTAAACATTTGAGCCACCATACTGGAATTGTAAACGAGCCTGTCTGCAGATGCTGTAAATTTTGTACACTATATTTACGTTCAATGAATTCATCTTGATTTTTCAGTAGCCGAGGGGTCAATGTCGCAATGTCAGCCTGATAAGGGTCCTGAATTTGACTCCTGGCTGGGCACAAGTCTTGAGCCTGTGGATCAGTATCTATGGCGTATGATTTTGTATAGTAGGTATACAAATTGTATACCCTAATCTCACAAAAAGGACGTCATCCATTCTCTTTGTCATACGCCTTCAGTCCCAACTCTTATCATCATGCTATCGTTCCCAAGATATCTATTTAATTCTTGATACCAATTTGTGGTTTACTTTCCATGAAGATAATTCGGATAAATAAATGAAGAGCTATAATATCAGAGTGGGAGTTTTCATGAGGTACTTGATATGTGCTGAAAATAAAATTTAAAATAAACGACGTTATAACCAGAAATGAAAGATCGAGTAGACTATTATCATAAATTTTAGTTGCTGGTTTTTGCTGTTAGAAACCCACATGAAGAAAATCAAGTTCTCCTTGTTCAATCGTGTTTTCTTCTATAACTACCATTGCACGGGTTAGCAGAACGTATTAAAATAACAAGACGCCTCAAAACATATATGTTCGGGAAATATCCACGAGAAGTTTTCCCGAATAGCTGGGTTCGTTCTTGAGTTTTTGTAATGCGATGTTATTTCGGTGGTATGAGAAACTTCCTGCTCACTCAGCGTCACAGATTAGACCCCGCGATTATGATGATTATCAAATCAAATTTCCCCAAAAAACCGGTGAATTTCAGTCGGAAGTTGAAGCGCGGCTTCTTCAAGGGGTTCGCAGCAGCGAAGCAATAACTCGAGCGCTCCCTCGAGTACCGAGTTCATACATCTTATCGCGGCCTTATCTTAACCGAGGGCAGGAAACTGGTAGCTCGGGCTCGGGAAAACGCGGAACCGACTAATAAATATGCTCCCTCTGATAAACTTGTAACTAAGCGATGACTAATAGGCGAGACCCGTCTTAACCCTCGCTCTCTCAACCTCTCGAAAACTTTCGGGCGAAACTAATTTAATTCCGGCCCGAAGACGTGTGCGTATGATAATTACGTTTGTAGACGAGCGTGTCGTGTGTGGGAAGTCTACAGACTTACGGACCGTCTCGAACATCAATTTCCATCCACAAGGCGCTTCTAGTTATCGCGTGTACGTAAACTTTTTTTTTGGTCTTCTCTAAACTCCGAAAGCAGATCGTCATATTGCCAGTCACTCGTTGACTTACTAACACGCCAGGGTGACGCGGTCGTCAAGGATATTCACGTGATATATCAATGAACTCACCCCTAAAACGGTTTCCAATCCTGAAAAACTCCGAAAAATCCGAAAAACTCAGTATCATCTTAAGATCTTCTTGAGTCATATCTTGCTTCAGAACCCAAAAAGATCCTGACGGTGTGCCTCAAGGCAGCATATTGGGACCCCTTACCTGCTATATACCAACAACTTGCCAGAAAGTGAAGAAAACACAACTGCCACTTTTGCAGATGATACGGCAGTCCTGGCAATCGTGAAACCAAAAACGAGTCAGTAAATAAACTAAACCGATTAAATAAGTGCGAAATTGAGTTTTTCTACCTCATGGAGTCGCTTATAAGAAACGCTGAAATCAAGAGTCATCCCAACAATCATGTTACAAAAAATTGCGAAATGGTACATTTAATTTGAAAAATTAGCTCATCAGAAACAGTTCAACCATCTCAGAAAGAAGGCGGGGAAACTCGACAAAAAAAGTCAGCTTGTCTCTGGAATGAAATGTTCTCAAGTTTTCAAGGTTGAGGAGCGAAACGGGGGAAAGAGATTATTCGGTTCGATAGGTCCCTAATTCGACCGACAGGTGGTGCGAGCATCTGGCACAGCCCCAAGAAACCTCTTTCAACTGCTGGTACCGTCAGGTGAAGGGGGAGGACCGGTTACTGGAAGAATGATTAACTGAAAGGGGAAAGCAACTGCAAGATGGGGGAAAAATACAGCAGACTTTGGATAAGTTGGGACGTTTTGGCTGTTCAAGGGTTAACCCTCGTCGGTATCTTCGAATTACGGCGATGAATGGTCGTGGCAGTGTGTCATCCCTTACGTGATTGATTTGAATGTCACTACCTTTGATCGCTTTGGGAAACGAACGTTTGGCAAAATCAACGTTGTTCTGGGGTTTCACTGTGACAGAATATCCATTGAGCGGTTATAGAAACTCCAAAATCGTTGTCTTGTCACACTGGAAATGCCTGCCGAACCGTGATATTCTGCCAGTAGAGGGAAAAAGGGGGGTTCTCACACGGGGCAGTGTATACTAACCCACACGAACCTCAATTTTCCGTATATCTGGCACAGGGGCTGGAGAACGTAACCTGACACCCAAGAAGTAGAAGGTAGGTAACAGTAGGGGAAACCTTCCCCAGGTTCAATCAAAACTACATAATATGTAGTTTTGATATTATAACATACATGATATTATCGTACATCACAAAAGTTTCAAGGTTAAAAATTATTTCCGCGACTACAGGATTCGAATCCAAGATAGTAAGCATTATCATAACCACTATACCTACCACATGTATTTTCTTTCCGACGAGTTAGATATTTGATTGAGCAGAGTAGACCCGCTAATTTGCTGTGTAGTTAAGCCTTAAATAAATTCGCAACTAAATATGGAATATCGACCCCAGGCAATAGGTACCGTTCACTGCATTGATATGGGCAACTCCCCCTTAATTTAACGTGTAAAGCGTGAAAATGATATAATATTGGCACTTGGAAAATTAATAATCAGCAAGATATCCTACGAACTATTATGTTACATATAAATAGTTTAAATAAATAGCCGATTAGTTTTGTGATTGAAACATTACAAATAATATAAAATAAACATGGTTAATGGAAAAATAGTGAGGTCTTTAACCAACCTTTCGAAAAATATTACTTTTGCGACGTGACATGGCGATTCATAGTGTGAACTACTATTTCTAGAGCTCTCCTATAATACAATGTTCTCAAACATGGGGAAAAGTGGCGACTGAAGAACTTACTAGTCTACCTTAAGGCAGCATGTGTTCATGATTGCAAATTGTTAAATTTTAATTATTATTTTTAAATAGAATGTTGGAACGCGGGCTCTTCAGTGGTTCAAAATTTACCTGTCAGCGAGAAAACAAATCGTTTCTGTCAGGTTCCAAATTGGTTTTGGAATGATTCCGAGAGAGTCATTGAGAGACACTGACTTCCGTTTTGTTCATGATTTACGGGGGTTGTGCCAAAAGTAAGTTTCCCCTATCTCATATCTCCGTTCAAAATGAAGAGGGAAGGATAAAACTTTGCGAGAACTTTTGTTCGGGTGTTGTGACCTCACTGTAAAAATTTCAACTTCATTCTTATCGAGACTTATCTGGAATGATACATACAAAAATATACTGGGTGTACCTACATAAAACAGTGTGACAAACGAAGAGGGCCGATTCTTCAACTAATTTGCAACAAAAAGTACCCCTTAGATTTTTTGTTTTAGAGGCTTCATTTCCGAGTTATTCACGATTTAAGATGTTTTTCGTGTTTTCGATCTTATCTCCTTGAAATGCTCGTTACTCCTTTATTTTTCAAGTAACCCCAATTCTGAGAATAGCGTTAGAAAGAGCATTAAATTTTTTAAACTATTTCAAAATTAAAATTTGAGTAGGTATCTTATTCCGTTCTAAACTGGAGCACTTTGAAGATGAGGAAACTTGGTTGTTACTTGAGATTTTCATCTGCTCTAATCTGACAACGGAGTGAAATATTGCAATTCTGACTTCGCTACCGTGTTCAGCGTTGAGATATTTATAAACTGAGGTACCTAATAATGGAGACATTTTACATAAAACCAGTGATGTCTTCGTAAATTCGCTCTTATAGCCATGCTGCATGACTGGATTTTTCATATTTAAAGGACTTTTCCAACTAGATACTCATTCCGTTCAAATGCTCCGTTCCACGTTAGCGGCCATTTACTAAGTATTTACGGTAGCACTCACCCACCACTCTCAAATCTTAAAGCCAGATCTGATCCAAATTTTGAGGTGATCTCTCTTCTCACTGGCCACTCGTTGCTTTTTAACCTCGTAACCGCTACACCAGGATCTTCATAGCAATTCCGAAGTTTGTCTAGAGTTCGTAGGATGGGACCTAAATCGAGCTGAATGAGGGCAATTTAGAATCTCTGGAACCCCAGTCCTGTTCGACCCCGTCGAAATTCCCTTCGGCAGGTCCTGATCATATTTCCATTCTCTCATCTCTTTCCTGTCGCCTCTTGGGAAACCGGTTCTTCGCTTCTTGTCAAACATTGAAGAGCGCGTTTCGAGATTCTGCAGTCTCGGAGAGATTTTCGGGAGTCGTGTCATGACCGGAACACGCCACCTGTCGGCCCCTGAGGTGCGTCACGTTCCCTCATCCAGAAATTGCTTCATCCCTCACATATTTCTTTCTCCGACGCCTGATTGTATCTGCACGGACTCGGGATAACTCGATCCGATAACTTTGCAGCCTTTTTGGTTTATTATTTTTATTGTATTGTTGTTATTGATTATTAATTCTATTTTATTGTGTTATTTTTTATTTAATTTTAACGCTTTGATAGGGTTGTTTTATGGCAGATTCAAAGGCTTCCAATTCAACGCTTCGAAGTTCTTTCCATCATTCGTCTTGTCTATCCGGGAGTCCATCAGGCTTCTTACAGCACCATTAGGGGCATTAAGGCGCCGTCACTTGAGACAGTGGCTTCGATCACTTGATGGCTAGGACCTGAGTGAATCGAGTAGATATGCGCGTAGTTTGGAAAACGAGGAGTTCGCCCAAAAGAACGAGTGGAGAAATCATCTTAGCAGCGTCGCCCCCCTTTAACCTCCTCGTTACATAGGTCAGATCGTTTCATTATTGAGGGATACTGCCAATTTTGAAGCTCCGTTGTGAGCTAGGCGACAAATCGTAGAACGAAATTTTTCCAAATTGAAAAATGGGGCTTTGAACAAATCCGATTTCAACTGCGACTTTCTTAACAAATCGGATAGCTCCGCAACTTCGGAGGTCGTCATTCAGAACGTAGGGGCAGTAAAGCCAGAAGCGACGGTTCTTTGTTTACAAGTGGCAGTCAAGGCCAGAAGCGACGATTTTGACTAGGTATCAGGCTGGCGGTGTAGCCAGGGACAGTTAAGGCCAGACGCGACGATTCTTTGTTTACAGGTGGCAGTTAAGGCCAGAAGCGACGATTCTTGGTTTACAGGTGACAGTTAAGGCCAGAAGCGATGATTTTTACTGTGTATCAGGCTGGCGGTGTAGCCAGGGGCAGTTATGGCCAGAAGCGACGATTTTGACTGTGGACGGTTTTGTTCACAGAAATTATGTATGTACCTAATTTATCGCGGGTTTAGTTCAATGTAGGGATGGCCATCGATAGTCGATAGTATCGAAATATCGATATTTTTATATTGATAGTGCATAGTCCGATAGTATCGGGTATCGATACTTGAGTAACCGATAGTTTCTGGCGATCTTTTTTTTCAATCCGATGTATCAAACATTTCCAAAATTCCTGAGACGAATGGAAAATCTGAGTTATTAGTGTTGTGGTTGAACTAGTAGAGCTTTCTACTAGTTCCCATCGATATGTATACACATGTGTGTATACATATCGATGCTAGTTCCATGGACGTTCTAACCTTCATGAGTAAATTTCACTGAATGTGTCCATCATTGAAAGAAGAAGAAGGAGAACCCTTTGTGTTGATTTTGATAAGGGTGAGTGTAGGTGTCTGTGTCGTAATTTATGTTTAATTTGTGTGTGTCGTAAACAAGTACTTATGTTTAAATAGGTATGAAAACTATACTTAGTCAAAAACTCTTTTTGCCAGAAAATAGGCACTACAGTTGGGCTTAGGTACCTATTTGCATAGTTTTTTAATTGAATGTATTTTTAAACCAATATTTTAGTGAACATAAAAGTAAATATATTTTTGATCGGTACTATCGATTGAAAAAAATATCGATACTGAGCTATACGATAAATATCAGTATGTAGGCTACCAATGGCCATCCCTAGTTCAATGTGTGGACCTTGATTAGATAGCTTGGACGATAGTTCACCAGTAGACCGCAATATGCTGCAGTCGTATTATACTCAGATGGTTGTGGAATATGAAATGTAGTCGAGTCCATCTATCGGAGCTGTGACTGAAGACATTTCAGAGCCAATTTGGGCAGGGCCAGGTGAGATAATTTGATCTGTAGAAAGGTTAAGGGGTCTCATAATGAAGCTGTTTGTTCTGGTTTGATGAGACTCTGGTTGTGTGGATGGTGCGGTCGAGTAGAGACGAAACCAGGCGTATGTGCCTCGAGCGATGGAAGTGGCCAAGTGACTCGTATCTAACTTTATTATCTCGGATACAGCGGCGGGGAATAGGGCGGTCGTGACGATGGGGCTACGCCCTCTCACAGACCCAGAGCTCTTTGGCCAATCGAATTCCAAGTTCAAGTGCCCGCGTCCGATCGGTGGAGACTTCGCTCGAACAGCGGCGAACTGGTTTGACGGGAGGCGGCTCGTGAGAATCGGATCTGCCTCTAATTGAGTGAGTCCTTCGGATGTCCTGTGTCACCGCTTCAAGTGTCAATCAGACGAACGGGTCGATCATTTTGCGAACGATTCGTTTAGTTATTTGGTCTCATACGGCCCAGAGCCTCTCATTTCGACGTTGATTACGCCATATTTCACACCATCACCTAGACTCACAAACACGATCGACGAACAGAGATCTTGATAACCTCATCTTGTACCAACATCCTCCACAATTCGCCTAACTGTTGAAACCTGGATTCCATCATTGTGTTTTAGCGAAATTTCGAAGAAAAAAATTCTGAAGCTATTGTTCTGGGTCCAAAATTTTTAAAACTCGATTTTTGGTCCAAATATGACAGTGGATTCAGGGTAGTCTGGAAATTGTAAAAATCATTCAAATAGCCAAGCTGCATGACTGTGGATTTTATTTCTTCGTTCATTCATCAACTGCAATTTGGCGTAATTAATTTTTCCGGTAATTTTTTGTCGCCGCTTCAACCTAACATATTCAAACATTATTATAAATAACTCATTTTAACTTCCAAAGCACACAATGTGTCATATTCGTAGGATTGAATTCGATCGAGGACACAAAAGTCGATCCATCGTCCAATGTGAGTAGTTCGTAGGCAGTGAGTATAGAAATAACTCTATACTCACTGGTCGTAGGTCCATTTCTACCATTACTTTTTGCGTCACCTACACAGACGACTTGCTCTCTATTGCTGATTTACCTACGACTTGGGTGTACGAAGTGCGAAGTGCTTTTCGTCCAACTTTTCCCTGGATATGACATCGATACACGTCAGGAAACGGTAGAAGAGCAGGTTTACTGACAAAAGACATCATAACAAAGTCATCTGTATCAGTGGTAGATTATCCAGTTCTCTCTTTTCGTGGTTATTACGCTAGTGATGAGAGCATCCAAGTAGTAGGTACATGAGACGAGTGTAAAAGTGGTAGTTTTGTCCATGAACAAAAAGTCGTGAACGATTCATCTCAAAATCGTGGACTTTTCGTTTTCTCCTTGTAAAAAGTCTGAAAAGGGGTCTAATTTTCCAAATCATGGATTAATCATGCTGCAAGCGTACCGACTGCTGAATTGCTAAGCTGCTGAGGCAAACCGGAGTGCCAAACCCTATAGATGCTCAGTTACCTTCGCCCCTAGAGTTGGACAGTAATTCCTGCCTGAAACCAGGACCAGAAATCTACCCTACGAGAAAATCAGATCAAAAATCAATGTTTGCTGAGCACAGCCAGGAGTTTGATACATAGGGGACATTCTCAGAATTATGTTCTGTGTCATATACGAGTCGATGAGAAAGGACGAAATCTCTAAGTGCTGATCTGCATACCTGGATACCATGAGTTCATCTGGACAAACAACGAGTGCTGCTATGCAAAATATCACTTTGCTGTTGCCTCCTCAGACTGGGTTCAGTGACATACCATAGCTAACAACTTTCTGACGTTCCATTAATGAAAATGTCGGTTCAATAATTCATTTGAACGCGCTCTAGTCTCGCGAGAACGGAGAATGTTTCTGCTCAACTTGAAAACGCTGCAGGGCACTAACGTGACCTGATGACCTTTTCGTCATCTTGTGCAACGAACTCAGTCCCTATCGCTACTCCGTCTCTCAAATCTCTCTCATTTTCCGATAACAGCCAATTTGCGTAAGTGCGCACACTGGATTGGTGCAGCTCCCTCATCATACTCCAATTACTTCTGATTAATTAATAGTTTCCCCCCACTCCACCGCCAATCGTTTCCAGTGTTTGTCCAAGATGTCCTCGTGATTTTCTTGAAGTCGATTCCGCTGTACCGCTGAAACCGTCCAAAGTGATTTTCTTTGACTCGTGATGGAAACTTTTCGTTAATTGAATCCACCAACAACCAACGGCGAAGGACTGCACCCCTTGTACAAATATATACTTAGATTTATATTCCTCTCGTCAGCACAGCGTTACCTTCAAGCAACGAGCGGGGAAACTTTTCACCCCGCTGCCCCAAATGTGTTTTCCCCCTACAGAGTTTTCAGTAAAAATTATTGAAATTCTCTCAATTTATATTCCTTAAGTTGGGGCCCATCTTTTCGGCGGATCTCAATTCACTCCGGAAGAATTTTTTTTCTAAAGATATTATGATGAACATCTCTTTTTCGGTATTTCAATCAGAGTTTTATATATCAGATAAATTATCGTTTTTCAATAAAATCAACCTCGTCAACTCGTTCATTTCCACTGTTCAAGTCCATACTCCATCGGAGGTCGAAATCTACGATTCTAGAGGTTGATTCCGACTCGTTGTCAGCTTATCGCCGTTTCCAAATGGTGGCGGTAGTAACCCTCTTGTGGCCGCGCGTGTCGTGAACTACCGCCTTCGACTTTAAACGCACGGTCATCTATACAAGGCGAATGCATCGTATAATCGGAATGCGCAAGTAGTTGATCGCTTCACCTAACATTGTTACATGTACATTCCTCGAATGTCAAGCCAAGCACACCGAAATAAGGGTTAATTACGGTGAATTCGGGGTTCCCTGAGCCTTTCGTTCGAAATTCAACTCAAAAGACCTATTTTGGCGGTTGGTAGTACAGAAGTTAAGGTAATCCAAGTGATTGTTGAAGCCTAAAAATTGTTCTTCTGCAGACAAAATATTGAAGGCTCATCTCCACACATTAGCTCTTTACACACCTTCTTCAATGTTTAAATTGAAATCACTTCGGCTGTAGAAATAACATGATGAATTTAACGTTGAAATACCGCTGCAATTTTTACATGGTCCTCTTGGATCCCTAAACTACAATCGGAAGTAATGTCATGAGAGGGTGGAGGAGAGGGAACACCACAAATTCACGACGTTTCAAAACTGAAGTTTGTTAACTGCCGAACATACTATGTAGAATAACCTATTTTTGGGGAGATTAAGTGGATATTGTGATTTCAACGTTGAACCTGAAGCTGAAGGCGTGACATAGGATGTACTTTATCCTATCGTTCGGAACGTTCAACCTCTTGACTATCGCTAAGTCCGACTTAAAAGACCACAACAGGAGCTGATGTAGACATTTCGGTACCGAGACACCTCAAATAGAAGAACGCTGCGGATTTATCCACAACCGTCAAGGCGTTCTATAACGGCTAAGATGATTCTGGCAATGTGTGGATTGAATTGATTCCGTCATTTTACTTAGATATAATTTCTTGAAAGATCCTACTAGAATTTTGCAGCTCATTTTGTAATACATCAAACCGACCTAATAAATATTGTAATTTTTTCCTGCTTATTGCACAAAAAATTGAACGTAATGAAGACATATTTTGAAAAAGGACTCATTTGAATGAAAATAAAATTGAGAAATGGGTTGAACGAATATGAAAATACGTGGTTGGCAGGGTTGGAAGGTCGAAAAATAGTATTTGTTCGGTGTATATACTGGTTTTTTAGTCATTCTTTAAAACGCCAGACTCCACACTTCAACAATTATAATATAATTACTAGTACATATAATTACGAGTACATATTATGTACTCGTATAGTAGATTTGGACGTTTTGAATGTTCGAGATTGGAGAACACCCATTGGCGTGTAAGTTTGAAAATTTGCCCATGATGTCATGCTGCATATCTAGACCACTTATTTAGATTTTTCATGACGCCGCCGTAACTTACTCGAGTGTATTTTCATTTTCGATATTTTACAATGGTTTTGTCTCCATCTTCGTTGCTTCGGGGCTTTACACTGTAAAGTCACTGAAACCCAACAAGTGTCAATACACTACAATCCCAACTGGCAATACATCGCCAGAATCCTAAAATCACTTTTATCCTTCCGAGAAGGACGGCGAAAGAAAATAGAAAAGCAAGAAGAAGAAGTTGTAGAAAGTAGAAAAGGAAACTGAGTCAACTGCCTTTCGACCTTCCCTCGCTCGCCCAGTTATAAACTTTTAACGACGCCCACTTATAAAACTTGAAACTCGGCTATGGAAAATCAAGAACTTGGCTTCATCTTTCAGAATCTTCGCCGGGAACATTTTCACCGAGATTCCAGTTCGAATGATGTTCCACTCGAAACTGGTCATCATTGACTTTGTTGTTTTCAACGCAAGGGGACTAGTAACAATAACTGCAAGTTACCATTTCACCTTCGTCTACCTGATCAACCCAAATCACAACAAAAATCAACCCAAAAAAACAGTTTTTAAGTTTTGTTTACAAATTAACCATGAATGTAGAACCACCCACTGTAACAATAAAACGTAATTCTACAGTCCTCAGTGTTTTTTTGTTAAATCAATTTGTTGATGCAAATATCATAATGCAACTTTTTCAACTTAAAATTCAGACTTGCGTTGTGCACTTGTAAAGTGCACTCAGGCGCTTTTGGGCTCTACACCTTGCATATTCGACTCCTTACAGTTATCTCGCTGATGCCCCTCTTACGTTACTTTTCATACTCCAAGCGTTATCAAGAAGGCATTGGTTTTCGACTGCGCTCAAGCCCTTTTCCAACCCTTCAATCCTTTTTTTTTCTTCTCCCATTCCAAAAAGGGCGCGATAGTGGAAGCAATTACGGGGTCCTCCTCCCTTCGGAATCCCTTTCGATTCAAGGGGAAAAAAGGGGCCAAGGGCCGCATCGCTTAGGCCCAATGAATCAAACTAACAGCTGATTTAGGGAAGGATGGATTGACACTTTCTCGGCAGTGGATCGATTGGATCCTTTTCACTTCCCGTCTGAGATTGGGTTCAATCCGTGGGCTTCATTTCAATCTCCCTCGGATCCCCGCGAAACCTTAATCAAACTGGCCTCACAAATAAGTCACATTGCACTGAGCGAAAGTTGTTGGAACTGATCGCCGATTATGCACCTATTGTTGGCCATCTGCATTACGTGTACGTAATATTATACTGCCAATGACCCAGTAGAGGCAGCATGATCATTTCTACACGCATTTTACTGCTCAGAAGACATTTTCAGCTCCCAATCCACAATAAAGTGCTGGATCAGCTACTGATCAAACCAGTTTGGACGGCGATTGAAGAGGACAGAGCCCAATTCTTAGTGATTTTTTGCTGAATGTAGGTGTATCAGTCACGGTACTGTCGTGGTGCCAGCAGTCTAGGTCGTGATGGTGAAGTTCTATCTTCGAGGTAAATGGCCTAGACTGCAGGCCTTGATGGCATATCTTCGAGGTATAGGACCTGGACTGCAGGCCTTGATGGCATATCTTCAAGGTATAGGGCCTGGACTGCAGGCCTTGATGGCAAGTCTATTAGGTATATGGCTTCAATAGTAGGCCTTCAGGACATAGAAGGTCTTCTAGGTTCGACATAGATGACATAACGCGGTTGGACACGTCTTCTAGGTGTCTTTGACATAGATGACTTCTATAGAACCTAGTAGACATAGGAGACATAGATGACTTCTTCTTCGCTCGAATCCTCATATTTCGCCGTCTCCTCTGATGACATAACGTGGGTTCCAATGTCAATGAACCATCAATCCGTTCTTTCGATTTGAACGAGCACTTTTCTCGCCCATTCTGTCGATATAATTCGTAACTAATTACAAGATCAGGGGTCCCAGGTTGCAGAAGGGATAATTTCCAGGGGCCGGGAGGAGAGGGAAAAGGGCGCGAAGGGACCATAAGCCCTTTGATTAATGAAGGAAAGGTATCATTAATAACACTTTAACGTCCCTGCCTTTCCCGATCCGCCCCCGCTCACCCTCTCCCTGGCGGGATTTGCACCTATTTAACCCTCTGAAGGGAAGAACGTCCCGTCGCCGGCGTTTCGCGTGCCCTCACCCCCGTCGGACCGCTTTTCAACTGAAATCTTCCCTCACCCTTTTCCTCACATCATTACTTGGGCGACCTCGTATCCCGTTTTCTCGCAGTTTTCTCCCTCCCGACGTTTTCTCTCGGTCGTCTCACTCTTCCGTCTCGAGACAACAAATGGTTGTCACAAGCTCGCTTTAAAGCTCTATCCGCTCAAGTAGAGATTGATGGAACCTCCAGAAGCGCCTATAAAGTACAATACCGGAGTTAATTTCCAAAGTTGATGTTACAATAGGTGGGTCGCTCTAAATAAGTCACTTATTTCGAAGTAAATTACACTAAATGACACATAAAAGACCAAGAAGTCAACTAAGTTTAAACGCTCACATTTTCGCCGTCGTTATAATAACGTGAATGAAATAACCTTTCACTGGCATCTATTAAGTGTTGTACCAAAAGTAATTTTGTTAGTCTATTTTTGAGATAATTGTGAGGATGAAAACTAAGTAAAACTGAAAAATAACTATTCTTAGTTATTGTAAATAAATAAAATACACAACATGTGTTCTATAGAAAACAGTCAGCTCAACCGAACGTTAGGTACGTATGAATAGATGTACAAAATAAAGGCAATCTGATTGAGATATGTGAAGTAGAGAGAAAAAAATTAGGAATGAGAGTGTTACAGCGTATGGCTAGATATCGGGAAACTCGTACAAAATGGCCATTCTGGTTTGGGGAAAATTGATCAAAAAATATTAATTGAAGCAGGCAGACTTCTTCCAATAACCAAGAAAACTTGGAACTGAGAATCCTCTTTGATGAGGGTGCAACGTTTGGTATTTGGCCGACAGCTTCCACGAAGTCTGAGAAAGTTTTCCAGTCAGGTATTTGGAACTGCTAAGAGCATACGGTTAGTTCCTTGTTATAAAAATCAGGGATTGGGCATCCCTATAAGCCTGTAGCAGTAAATGCAGAAAACTCTGCAAATTCTTGACACAACGGTTCATTATCTTCTTTGTACAGATCACCCTTCTGTCTAGATCACTAGGTCTAAATGTCTAGATCCTACATGTTAGATTAATTATTATTATCAATTATCACTAATTATTAACAATTTTATCAAGTACCTACTGAAAATTATTATAATTTATTGTTAGGTATTAATAATTCGTATTTATTAATAATAATAATAATTATTAATTATGATTAATTAATACGATATAATTCTGGGGTTTTTAATACTACGTCGGTAATAATTTTTCTATAAAAGAAGTACCTACCAACAAACATTCGAAATTACCTTCATTTCCGTAGCACGAAACGCACCTCAGAACAACAAACTCGACATCACTTAAGCCATATGATGTTCCAAAGAGCTTGTTAGTATGAAAATGGACCTGTATTTCAACAGTTTGATCCACGGTCGTGTTGTGAGGCACAATCTTTGAGCCGTCATTGTGAACGAACGGCTGGTCGTACAAAGCTGCGGATGGTCTTAAAAAATTCTACGGAACAAACTCTATCTAAATATGTAATAAAAAACATACCGTTCTATATGAATTTTTCGAGTTTTGGAATTTTCAAAATTTCAAAATTCGTTTTGAACCCCTTCCCCTTGACCTAGGGTTATGAAAAGTTTCGTGGATCATTGTGGGGCTGGTCCAAACCCAGAAACCAAATTTCCTAATTTTAACTCAACGCTAACTGGGCAAAGTGCCTCGGACGGCGGACGGCGTACGGCGGACGGACGGATTTTTTTTTATTCGATTTTCTGAATCTACGTATCTTGAAACGTAAACCAACAAATTTTGAGGGGGGGGTTAAAATTTTTTTTTCTTTGGGCGATTCCAATGGTTCATTATCGAAGATAATAAACCAAAATGATCGTGTACAGAAGAGAGGCTTTGACGGTTATGGAGGTTCATGGTAAAATAATCTGGCAGAACGATGTCTTCTCTATGTGAAGATGGACGATGAGATGGTGGATTTACTATACGTCAATGATAGCAGAGTATTTATGGCACAGTGTGCACCTGTAGATGTCACCACCTGCGTCCTGCCCGAATCATTTTCCCCCATTACTGATAGCATCAATGAAGGACCCTTCATAATGTCCAGTACCAATTGAACTCACGATGAACATTTCCGGTACCCAAAAAATACTTACCGAAAAAACCTGTTGGAACCCTGAAAAATCCCATTGCATGCTTATCAAACATCCTTAGATTTCATCACATCCGGTACCAACCTTCGCTGTTTACAGCATATTTTGTTGTTAAACGACACCTGAGATGGTGGAGTTTCATTGTATAACGTCAAATCAGGGCTTCATTTTTGAAGAAAAGGAAGTTAGGTAGGTATTGTTCCCAAATTGTTAAAACCCGAATTTCCGAAAAAAGTTCATACCAAAATCCATTTCAGACCATCCGGAATTCACATCCAAAAGACACTAAAAATCACACATACATTTCTTAATCGAAAGGGCAGAATCGGGCAACTCTAACGGGGAAGTTTTTTTCATTTGAAGTAAGTGAGAAGGAAGTTGAAGTGAGGGTTGCGAGTTGGATAACGCGTGTTCAGTGTAATTAAATGGCGGATTAGTAGAAGTGCTTCTCGATAGAATTCACTGAACTGAATAGCAATTCGCTTCATTCCAGATTAATAGATAAACGGAAATCAGTGATGCAGGGAGAGCGAGAGCCTAATTGGTACGCAAAGTATACGACTGCTTTGTTGGGACGTAAGATATGTTATGCGCCTGCGAGTTCGGCGGATGTTCTTCCTCGTATTTAGTTATTCCAAAGGGAGAATGAGCATGATCACCTTCCGCTCTACAGGAACGAATTATGGACTAGCTGGTTCTTAGCTCTGTGGCCTAGGTATGAACACGTATGTGTTACAGTAACTGGCCAAGTGTGAAATGAGCCATTGTGTATTATTTCATACGTCTCATACAATCTCATTTCATACAATCTCTGACTTGATTTTCGCCAAGTATGAAATGAAGCGTACCATGAAAATGATATTGTAGCCATGCTACATGACTGTGGATTTTTTTTTTTTTTTTTTAATGCATAGAGAAACATAATCATGTTCGTGACAAGCGCGCGTTGACGTCAGAACCGTGGAAGCATGTGATTGGTCGTTAAAATCAAACCTACCACCACACCAACACAAAAAAGTTCCAGTCATGCAGCATGGCTAAAAGAGCGAATTTTGAAGAAATAACCGCTTTTATGTAAAATTTGATGTTTGGAACATCTCATTCAAATATAGGCAATCTTGAACTTATTTTATTTTGTAATTATAGCTATTTGAGTATGAAGCTATTTGGTTAAAACGCAAATAAACACCGAATAAATATCGACTCGACGTGTTTGTTTGAAATCGAATGGACCTACAAGAAGAGCAATTGTCGACTCAAATACTTCGTGAAAACAAAAAAAAAGTTGACTTCATATCGACTCGAGGTGTTTATTTGAGTTCGAATGGACCTTCAAGAAGAGCTATTGTCGACTCAAATACTTCGTGAAAACGAAAAAAAGTTGACTTCATATCGACTCGAGGTGTTTATTTGAGTTCGAATGGACCTTCAAGAAGAGCTATTGTCGACTGAAATACTTCGTGAAAACGAAAAAAAGTTGACATCATATCGACTCGACGTGTTTATTTGAGTTCGAATGGACCTTCAAGAAGAGCAATTGTCGACTCAAATACTTCGTGAAAACGAAAAAAAGTTGACTTCATATCGACTCGAGGTGTTTATTTGAGTTCGAATGGACCTTTGAGAAGAGCAACTGTCGACTCAAATACTTCGTGAAAACGAAAATAAGTTGACTTCATATCGACTCGAGGTGTTTATTTGAGTTCGAATGGACCTTCAAGAAGAGCAATTGTCGACTCAAATACTTCGTGAAAACGAAAAAAAGTTGACTTCATATCGACTCGAGGTGTTTATTTGAGTTCGAATGGACCTTCAAGAAGAGCTATTGTCGACTCAAATACTTCGTGAAAACGAAAAAAAGTTGACTTCATATCGACTCGACGTGTTTATTTGAGTTCGAATGGACCTTCAAGAAGAGCAATTGTCGACTCAAATACTTCGTGAAAACGAAAAAAAATTGACTTCATATCGACTCGAGGTGTTTATTTGAGTTCGAATGGACCTTCAAGAAGAGCTATTGTCGACTCAAATACTTCGTGAAAACGAAAAAAAGTTGACTTCATATCGACGCGAGGTGTTTATTTGAGTTCGAATGGACCTTCAAGAAGAGCTATTGTCGACTCAAATACTTCGTGAAAACGAAAAAAAGTTGACTTCATATCGACTCGACGTGTTTATTTGAGTTCGAATGGACCTTCAAGAAGAGCAATTGTCGACTCAAATACTTCGTGAAAACGAAAAAAAGTTGACTTCATATCAACTCGAGGTGTTTATTTGAGTTCGAATGGACCTTCAAGAAGAGCTATTGTCGACTCAAATACTTCGTGAAAACGAAAAAAAGTTGACTTCATATCAACTCGAGGTGTTTATTTGAGTTCGAATGGACCTTCAAGAAGAGCTATTGTCGACTCAAATACTTCGTGAAAACGAAAAAAAGTTGACTTCATATCGACTCGACGTGTTTATTTGAGTTCGAATGGACCTTCAAGAAGAGCAATTGTCGACTCAAATACTTCGTGAAAACGAAAAAAAGTTGACTTCATATCGACTCGAGGTGTTTATTTGAGTTCGAATGGACCTTCAAGAAGAGCAATTGTCGACTCAAATACTTCGTGAAAACGAAAAAAAGTTGACTTCATATCGACTCGAGGTGTTTATTTGAGTTCGAATGGACCTTCAAGAAGAGCTATTGTCGACTCAAATACTTCGTGAAAACGAAAAAAAGGTGACTTCATATCGACTCGACGTGTTTATTTGAGTTCGAATGGACCTTCAAGAAGAGCAATTGTCGACTCAAATACTTCGTGAAAACGAAAAAAAGGTGACTTCATATCAACTCGAGGTGTTTATTTGAGTTCGAATGGACCTTCAAGAAGAGCAATTGTCGACTCAAATACTTCGTGAAAACGAAAAAAAGGAGACTTCATATCGACTAGACGTGTTTATTTGATTCCGAATGGACCTTCAAGAAGAGCGATTGTCGACTCTAGTACTTCGTGAAAACGGAAAAAAGTTGACTTCATATCGACTCGACGTGTTTATTTGAGTTCGAATGGACCTTCAAGAAGAGCAATTGTCGACTCAAATACTTCGTGAAAACGAATAAAAGTTGACTTCATATCGACTCGACGTGTTTATTTGAGTTCGAATGGACCTTCAAGAAGAGCAATTGTCGACTCAAATACTTCGTGAAAACGAGAAAAAGTTGACTTCATATCGACTCGACGTGTTTATTTGAGTTCGAATGGACCTTCAAGAAGAGCAATTGTCGACTCAAGTACTTCGTGAAAACGAAAAAAAGTTGACTTCATATCGACTCGACGTGTTTATTTGAGTTCGAATGGACCTTCAAGTAGAGCAATTGTCGACTCAAATACTTCGTGAAAACGAAAAAAAGTTGACTTCATATCGACTCGAGGTGTTTATTTGAGTTCGAATGGACCTTCAAGAAGAGCAATTGTCGACTCAAATACTTCGTGAAAACGAAAAAAAGTTGACTTCATATCGACTCGAGGTGTTTATTTGAGTTCGAATGGACCTTTAAGAAGAGCAACTGTCGACTCAAATACTTCGTGAAAACGAAAATAAGTTGACTTCATATCGACTCGAGGTGTTTATTTGAGTTCGAATGGACCTTCAAGAAGAGCAATTGTCGACTCAAATACTTCGTGAAAACGAAAAAAAGTTGACTTCATATCGACTCGAGGTGTTTATTTGAGTTCGAATGGACCTTCAAGAAGAGCTATTGTCGACTCAAATACTTCGTGAAAACGAAAAAAAGTTGACTTCATATCGACTCGACGTGTTTATTTGAGTTCGAATGGACCTTCAAGAAGAGCTATTGTCGACTCAAATACTTCGTGAAAACGAAAAAAAGTTGACTTCATATCGACTCGAGGTGTTTATTTGAGTTCGAATGGACCTTCAAGAAGAGCTATTGTCGACTCAAATACTTCGTGAAAACGAAAAAAAGTTGACTTCATATCGACGCGAGGTGTTTATTTGAGTTCGAATGGACCTTCAAGAAGAGCTATTGTCGACTCAAATACTTCGTGAAAACGAAAAAAAGTTGACTTCATATCGACTCGACGTGTTTATTTGAGTTCGAATGGACCTTCAAGAAAAGCAATTGTCGACTCAAATACTTCGTGAAAACGAAAAAAAGTTGACTTCATATCAACTCGAGGTGTTTATTTGAGTTCGAATGGACCTTCAAGAAGAGCAATTGTCGACTCAAATACTTCGTGAAAACGAAAAAAAGTTGACTTCATATCAACTCGAGGTGTTTATTTGAGTTCGAATGGACCTTCAAGAAGAGCTATTGTCGACTCAAATACTTCGTGAAAACGAATAAAAGTTGACTTCATATCGACTCGACAAGTTTATTTGAGTTCGAATGGACCTTCAAGAAGAGCAATTGTCGACTCAAATACTTCGTGAAAACGAGAAAAAGTTGACTTCATATCGACTTGACGTGTTTATTTGAGTTCGAATGGACCTTCAAGTAGAGCAATTGTCGACTCAAATACTTCGTGAAAACGAAAAAAAGTTGACTTCATATCGACTCGAGGTGTTTATTTGAGTTCGAATGGACCTTCAAGAAGAGCAATTGTCGACTCAAATACTTCGTGAAAACGAAAAAAAGTTGACTTCATATCGACTCGAGGTGTTTATTTGAGTTCGAATGGACCTTTAAGAAGAGCAACTGTCGACTCAAATACTTCGTGAAAACGAAAATAAGTTGACTTCATATCGACTCGAGGTGTTTATTTGAGTTCGAATGGACCTTCAAGAAGAGCAATTGTCGACTCAAATACTTCGTGAAAACGAAAAAAAGTTGACTTCATATCGACTCGAGGTGTTTATTTGAGTTCGAATGGACCTTCAAGAAGAGCTATTGTCGACTCAAATACTTCGTGAAAACGAAAAAAAGTTGACTTCATATCGACTCGACGTGTTTATTTGAGTTCGAATGGACCTTCAAGAAGAGCAATTGTCGACTCAAATACTTCGTGAAAACGAGAAAAAGTTGACTTCATATCGACTCGACGTGTTTATTTGAGTTCGAATGGACCTTCAAGAAGAGCAATTGTCGACTCAAATACTTCGTGAAAACGAAAAAAAGGTGACTTCATATCGACTCGACGTGTTTATTTGAGTTCGAATGGACCTTTAAGAAGAGCAACTGTCGACTCAAATACTTCGTGAAAACGAAAATAAGTTGACTTCATATCGACTCGAGGTGTTTATTTGAGTTCGAATGGACCTTCAAGAAGAGCAATTGTCGACTCAAATACTTCGTGAAAACGAAAAAAAGTTGACTTCATATCGACTCGACGTGTTTATGTGAGTTCGAATGGACCTTCAAGAAGAGCAATTGTCGACTCAAATACTTCGTGAAAACGAAAAAAAGTTGACTTCATATCGACTCGAGGTGTTTATTTGAGTTCGAATGGACCTTCAAGAAGAGCTATTGTCGACTCAAATACTTCGTGAAAACGAAAAAAAGTTGACTTCATATCGACGCGAGGTGTTTATTTGAGTTCGAATGGACCTTCAAGAAGAGCTATTGTCGACTCAAATACTTCGTGAAAACGAAAAAAAGTTGACTTCATATCGACTCGACGTGTTTATTTGAGTTCGAATGGACCTTCAAGAAGAGCAATTGTCGACTCAAATACTTCGTGAAAACGAAAAAAAGTTGACTTCATATCAACTCGAGGTGTTTATTTGAGTTCGAATGGACCTTCAAGAAGAGCAATTGTCGACTCAAATACTTCGTGAAAACGAAAAAAAGTTGACTTCATATCAACTCGAGGTGTTTATTTGAGTTCGAATGGACCTTCAAGAAGAGCTATTGTCGACTCAAATACTTCGTGAAAACGAAAAAAAGTTGACTTCATATCGACTCGACGTGTTTATTTGAGTTCGAATGGACCTTCAAGAAGAGCAATTGTCGACTCAAATACTTCGTGAAAACGAAAAAAAGTTGACTTCATATCGACTCGAGGTGTTTATTTGAGTTCGAATGGACCTTCAAGAAGAGCTATTGTCGACTCAAATACTTCGTGAAAACGAAAAAAAGTTGACTTCATATCGACTCGACGTGTTTATTTGAGTTCGAATGGACCTTCAAGAAGAGCAATTGTCGACTCAAATACTTCGTGAAAACGAAAAAAAGGTGACTTCATATCGACTCGACGTGTTTATTTGAGTTCGAATGGACCTTCAAGAAGAGCAATTGTCGACTCAAATACTTCGTGAACACGAGAAAAAGTTGACTTCATATCGACTCGACGTGTTTATTTGAGTTCGAATGGACCTTCAAGAAGAGCAATTGTCGACTCAAATACTTCGTGAACACGAAAAAAAGTTGACTTCATATCAACTCGAGGTGTTTATTTGAGTTCGAATGGACCTTCAAGAAGAGCAATTGTCGACTCAAATACTTCGTGAAAACGAAAAAAAGTTGACTTCATATCAACTCGAGGTGTTTATTTGAGTTCGAATGGACCTTCAAGAAGAGCTATTGTCGACTCAAATACTTCGTGAAAACGAGAAAAAGTTGACTTCATATCGACTCGACGTGTTTATTTGAGTTCGAATGGACCTTCAAGAAGAGCAATTGTCGACTCAAATACTTCGTGAAAACGAAAAAAAGTTGACTTCATATCGACTCGAGGTGTTTATTTGAGTTCGAATGGACCTTCAAGAAGAGCAATTGTCGACTCAAATACTTCGTGAAAACGAAAAAAAGTTGACTTCATATCGACTCGAGGTGTTTATTTGAGTTCGAATGGACCTTCAAGAAGAGCTATTGTCGACTCAAATACTTCGTGAAAACGAAAAAAAGTTGACTTCATATCGACTCGACGTGTTTATTTGAGTTCGAATGGACCTACAAGAAGAGCAATTGTCGACTCAAATACTTCGTGAAAACGAAAAAAAGGTGACTTCATATCGACTCGACGTGTTTATTTGAGTTCGAATGGACCTTCAAGAAGAGCAATTGTAGACTCAAATACTTCGTGAAAACGAGAAAAAGTTGACTTCATATCGACTCGACGTGTTTATTTGAGTTCGAATGGACCTTCAAGAAGAGCAATTGTCGACTCAAATACTTCGTGAAAACGAAAAAAAGGTGACTTCATATCGACTCGACGTGTTTATTTGAGTTCGAATGGACCTTTAAGAAGAGCAACTGTCGACTCAAATACTTCGTGAAAACGAAAATAAGTTGACTTCATATCGACTCGAGGTGTTTATTTGAGTTCGAATGGACCTTCAAGAAGAGCAATTGTCGACTCAAATACTTCGTGAACACGAAAAAAAGTTGACTTCATATCAACTCGAGGTGTTTATTTGAGTTCGAATGGACCTTCAAGAAGAGCAATTGTCGACTCAAATACTTCGTGAAAACGAAAAAAAGTTGACTTCATATCAACTCGAGGTGTTTATTTGAGTTCGAATGGACCTTCAAGAAGAGCTATTGTCGACTCAAATACTTCGTGAAAACGAGAAAAAGTTGACTTCATATCGACTCGACGTGTTTATTTGAGTTCGAATGGACCTTCAAGAAGAGCAATTGTCGACTCAAATACTTCGTGAAAACGAAAAAAAGTTGACTTCATATCGACTCGAGGTGTTTATTTGAGTTCGAATGGACCTTCAAGAAGAGCAATTGTCGACTCAAATACTTCGTGAAAACGAAAAAAAGTTGACTTCATATCGACTCGAGGTGTTTATTTGAGTTCGAATGGACCTTCAAGAAGAGCTATTGTCGACTCAAATACTTCGTGAAAACGAAAAAAAGTTGACTTCATATCGACTCGACGTGTTTATTTGAGTTCGAATGGACCTACAAGAAGAGCAATTGTCGACTCAAATACTTCGTGAAAACGAAAAAAAGGTGACTTCATATCGACTCGACGTGTTTATTTGAGTTCGAATGGACCTTCAAGAAGAGCAATTGTAGACTCAAATACTTCGTGAAAACGAGAAAAAGTTGACTTCATATCGACTCGACGTGTTTATTTGAGTTCGAATGGACCTTCAAGAAGAGCAATTGTCGACTCAAATACTTCGTGAAAACGAAAAAAAGGTGACTTCATATCGACTCGACGTGTTTATTTGAGTTCGAATGGACCTTTAAGAAGAGCAACTGTCGACTCAAATACTTCGTGAAAACGAAAATAAGTTGACTTCATATCGACTCGAGGTGTTTATTTGAGTTCGAATGGACCTTCAAGAAGAGCAATTGTCGACTCAAATACTTCGTGAAAACGAAAAAAAGTTGACTTCATATCGACTCGAGGTGTTCATTTGAGTTCGAATGGACCTTCAAGAAGAGCTATTGTCGACTCAAATACTTCGTGAAAACGAAAAAAAGTTGACTTCATATCGACTCGACGTGTTTATTTGAGTTCGAATGGACCTTCAAGAAGAGCAATTGTCGACTCAAATACTTCGTGAAAACGAAAAAAAGTTGACTTCATATCGACTCGAGGTGTTTATTTGAGTTCGAATGGACCTTCAAGAAGAGCTATTGTCGACTCAAATACTTCGTGAAAACGAAAAAAAGTTGACTTCATATCGACGCGAGGTGTTTATTTGAGTTCGAATGGACCTTCAAGAAGAGCTATTGTCGACTCAAATACTTCGTGAAAACGAAAAAAAGTTGACTTCATATCGACTCGACGTGTTTATTTGAGTTCGAATGGACCTTCAAGAAGAGCAATTGTCGACTCAAATACTTCGTGAAAACGAAAAAAAGTTGACTTCATATCAACTCGAGGTGTTTATTTGAGTTCGAATGGACCTTCAAGAAGAGCAATTGTCGACTCAAATACTTCGTGAAAACGAAAAAAAGTTGACTTCATATCAACTCGAGGTGTTTATTTGAGTTCGAATGGACCTTCAAGAAGAGCTATTGTCGACTCAAATACTTCGTGAAAACGAAAAAAAGTTGACTTCATATCGACTCGACGTGTTTATTTGAGTTCGAATGGACCTTCAAGAAGAGCAATTGTCGACTCAAATACTTCGTGAAAACGAAAAAAAGTTGACTTCATATCGACTCGAGGTGTTTATTTGAGTTCGAATGGACCTTCAAGAAGAGCAATTGTCGACTCAAATACTTCGTGAAAACGAAAAAAAGTTGACTTCATATCGACTCGAGGTGTTTATTTGAGTTCGAATGGACCTTCAAGAAGAGCTATTGTCGACTCAAATACTTCGTGAAAACGAAAAAAAGTTGACTTCATATCGACTCGACGTGTTTATTTGAGTTCGAATGGAACTTCAAGAAGAGCAATTGTCGACTCAAATACTTCGTGAAAACGAAAAAAAGTTGACTTCATATCGACTCGAGGTGTTTATTTGAGTTCGAATGGACCTTCAAGAAGAGCAATTGTCGACTCAAATACTTCGTGAAAACGAAAAAAAGGTGACTTCATATCGACTCGACGTGTTTATTTGAGTTCGAATGGACCTTCAAGAAGAGCAATTGTCGACTCAAATACTTCGTGAAAACGAAAAAAAGTTGACTTCATATCGACTCGAGGTGTTTATTTGAGTTCGAATGGACCTTCAAGAAGAGCAATTGTCGACTCAAATACTTCGTGAAAACGAAAAAAAGTTGACTTCATATCGACTCGACGTGTTTATTTGAGTTCGAATGGACCTTCAAGAAGAGCAATTGTCGACTCAAGTACTTCGTGAAAACGAAAAAAAGTTGACTTCATATCGACTCGACGTGTTTATTTGAGTTCGAATGGACCTTCAAGTAGAGCAATTGTAGACTCAAATACTTCGTGAAAACGAAAAAAAGTTGACTTCATATCGACTCGAGGTGTTTATTTGAGTTCGAATGGACCTTCAAGAAGAGCAATTGTCGACTCAAATACTTCGTGAAAACGAAAAAAAGTTGACTTCATATCGACTCGAGGTGTTTATTTGAGTTCGAATGGACCTTCAAGAAGAGCAATTGTCGACTCAAATACTTCGTGAAAACGAAAAAAAGTTGACTTCATATCGACTCGAGGTGTTTATTTGAGTTCGAATGGACCTTCAAGAAGAGCTATTGTCGACTCAAATACTTCGTGAAAACGAAAAAAAGTTGACTTCATATCGACTCGACGTGTTTATTTGAGTTCGAATGGACCTACAAGAAGAGCAATTGTCGACTCAAATACTTCGTGAAAACGAAAAAAAGGTGACTTCATATCGACTCGACGTGTTTATTTGAGTTCGAATGGACCTTCAAGAAGAGCAATTGTAGACTCAAATACTTCGTGAAAACGAGAAAAAGTTGACTTCATATCGACTCGACGTGTTTATTTGAGTTCGAATGGACCTTCAAGAAGAGCAATTGTCGACTCAAATACTTCGTGAAAACGAAAAAAAGGTGACTTCATATCGACTCGACGTGTTTATTTGAGTTCGAATGGACCTTTAAGAAGAGCAACTGTCGACTCAAATACTTCGTGAAAACGAAAATAAGTTGACTTCATATCGACTCGAGGTGTTTATTTGAGTTCGAATGGACCTTCAAGAAGAGCAATTGTCGACTCAAATACTTCGTGAACACGAAAAAAAGTTGACTTCATATCAACTCGAGGTGTTTATTTGAGTTCGAATGGACCTTCAAGAAGAGCAATTGTCGACTCAAATACTTCGTGAAAACGAAAAAAAGTTGACTTCATATCAACTCGAGGTGTTTATTTGAGTTCGAATGGACCTTCAAGAAGAGCTATTGTCGACTCAAATACTTCGTGAAAACGAGAAAAAGTTGACTTCATATCGACTCGACGTGTTTATTTGAGTTCGAATGGACCTTCAAGAAGAGCAATTGTCGACTCAAATACTTCGTGAAAACGAAAAAAAGTTGACTTCATATCGACTCGAGGTGTTTATTTGAGTTCGAATGGACCTTCAAGAAGAGCAATTGTCGACTCAAATACTTCGTGAAAACGAAAAAAAGTTGACTTCATATCGACTCGAGGTGTTTATTTGAGTTCGAATGGACCTTCAAGAAGAGCTATTGTCGACTCAAATACTTCGTGAAAACGAAAAAAAGTTGACTTCATATCGACTCGACGTGTTTATTTGAGTTCGAATGGACCTACAAGAAGAGCAATTGTCGACTCAAATACTTCGTGAAAACGAAAAAAAGGTGACTTCATATCGACTCGACGTGTTTATTTGAGTTCGAATGGACCTTCAAGAAGAGCAATTGTAGACTCAAATACTTCGTGAAAACGAGAAAAAGTTGACTTCATATCGACTCGACGTGTTTATTTGAGTTCGAATGGACCTTCAAGAAGAGCAATTGTCGACTCAAATACTTCGTGAAAACGAAAAAAAGGTGACTTCATATCGACTCGACGTGTTTATTTGAGTTCGAATGGACCTTTAAGAAGAGCAACTGTCGACTCAAATACTTCGTGAAAACGAAAATAAGTTGACTTCATATCGACTCGAGGTGATTATTTGAGTTCGAATGGACCTTCAAGAAGAGCAATTGTCGACTCAAATACTTCGTGAAAACGAAAAAAAGTTGACTTCATATCGACTCGAGGTGTTCATTTGAGTTCGAATGGACCTTCAAGAAGAGCTATTGTCGACTCAAATACTTCGTGAAAACGAAAAAAAGTTGACTTCATATCGACTCGACGTGTTTATTTGAGTTCGAATGGACCTTCAAGAAGAGCAATTGTCGACTCAAATACTTCGTGAAAACGAAAAAAAGTTGACTTCATATCGACTCGAGGTGTTTATTTGAGTTCGAATGGACCTTCAAGAAGAGCTATTGTCGACTCAAATACTTCGTGAAAACGAAAAAAAGTTGACTTCATATCGACGCGAGGTGTTTATTTGAGTTCGAATGGACCTTCAAGAAGAGCTATTGTCGACTCAAATACTTCGTGAAAACGAAAAAAAGTTGACTTCATATCGACTCGACGTGTTTATTTGAGTTCGAATGGACCTTCAAGAAGAGCAATTGTCGACTCAAATACTTCGTGAAAACGAAAAAAAGTTGACTTCATATCAACTCGAGGTGTTTATTTGAGTTCGAATGGACCTTCAAGAAGAGCAATTGTCGACTCAAATACTTCGTGAAAACGAAAAAAAGTTGACTTCATATCAACTCGAGGTGTTTATTTGAGTTCGAATGGACCTTCAAGAAGAGCTATTGTCGACTCAAATACTTCGTGAAAACGAAAAAAAGTTGACTTCATATCGACTCGACGTGTTTATTTGAGTTCGAATGGACCTTCAAGAAGAGCAATTGTCGACTCAAATACTTCGTGAAAACGAAAAAAAGTTGACTTCATATCGACTCGAGGTGTTTATTTGAGTTCGAATGGACCTTCAAGAAGAGCAATTGTCGACTCAAATACTTCGTGAAAACGAAAAAAAGTTGACTTCATATCGACTCGAGGTGTTTATTTGAGTTCGAATGGACCTTCAAGAAGAGCTATTGTCGACTCAAATACTTCGTGAAAACGAAAAAAAGTTGACTTCATATCGACTCGACGTGTTTATTTGAGTTCGAATGGACCTTCAAGAAGAGCAATTGTCGACTCAAATACTTCGTGAAAACGAAAAAAAGGTGACTTCATATCGACTCGACGTGTTTATTTGAGTTCGAATGGACCTTCAAGAAGAGCAATTGTCGACTCAAATACTTCGTGAACACGAGAAAAAGTTGACTTCATATCGACTCGACGTGTTTATTTGAGTTCGAATGGACCTTCAAGAAGAGCAATTGTCGACTCAAATACTTCGTGAAAACGAAAAAAAGTTGACTTCATATCGACTCGACGTGTTTATTTGAGTTCGAATGGACCTTCAAGTAGAGCAATTGTCGACTCAAATACTTCGTGAAAACGAAAAAAAGTTGACTTCATATCGACTCGAGGTGTTTATTTGAGTTCGAATGGACCTTCAAGAAGAGCAATTGTCGACTCAAATACTTCGTGAAAACGAAAAAAAGGTGACTTCATATCGACTCGACGTGTTTATTTGAGTTCGAATGGACCTTCAAGAAGAGCAATTGTCGACTCAAATACTTCGTGAAAACGAAAAAAAGTTGACTTCATATCGACTCGAGGTGTTTATTTGAGTTCGAATGGACCTTCAAGAAGAGCAATTGTCGACTCAAATACTTCGTGAAAACGAAAAAAAGTTGACTTCATATCGACTCGACGTGTTTATTTGAGTTCGAATGGACCTTCAAGAAGAGCAATTGTCGACTCAAGTACTTCGTGAAAACGAAAAAAAGTTGACTTCATATCGACTCGACGTGTTTATTTGAGTTCGAATGGACCTTCAAGTAGAGCAATTGTAGACTCAAATACTTCGTGAAAACGAAAAAAAGTTGACTTCATATCGACTCGAGGTGTTTATTTGAGTTCGAATGGACCTTCAAGAAGAGCAATTGTCGACTCAAATACTTCGTGAAAACGAAAAAAAGTTGACTTCATATCGACTCGACGTGTTTATTTGAGTTCGAATGGACCTTCAAGAAGAGTAATTGTCGACGTACTTCGTGAAAACGAGAAAATGTTGACTTCATATCGACTCGACGTGTTTATTTGAGTTCGAATGGACCTTCAAGAAGAGCAATTGTCGACTCAAATACTTCGTGAAAACGAAAAACTCTGCAAATTCTTGACACAACGGTTCATTATCTTCTTTGTACAGATCACCCTTCTGTCTAGATCACTAGGTCTAAATGTCTAGATCCTAAATGTTAGATTAATTATTATTATCAATTATCACTAATTATTAACAATTTTATCACGTACCTAGTGAAAATTATTATAATTTATTGTTAGGTATTAATAATTTGTATTTATTATTAATAATAATTATTATTAATTATGATTAATTAATACGATATAATTCTGGGGTTTTTAATACTACGTTGGTAATAAAGTTTCTATAAAAGAATTACCTACCAACAAACATTCGAAATTACCTTCATTTCCGTAGCACGAAACGCACCTCAGAACAACAAACTCGACATCACTTAAGCCATATGATGTTCCAAAGAGCTTGTTAGTATGAAAATGGACCTGTATTTCAACAGTTTGATCCACGGTCGTGTTGTGAGGCACAATCTTTGAGCCGTCATTGTGAACGAACGGCTGGTCGTACAAAGCTGCGGATGGTCTTAAAAAATTCTACGGAACAAACTCTATCTAAATATGAAATAAAAAACATACCGTTCTGTTGGAGGACGAACAATCCGACACCTTGTTATAATTAGTATTATCATGTTGGCAGCCATGTTATCACTGCTCAACTAGAGAACTCTCAATGTTTCCTCCTTCTTCCCGTGTCTTGCGACCTTGTTATACTGTGTGCTCTTTTGCTAAAATATAATCGGTGCCTGCCTATTTAATTCTGCGGAGTTATATTCCTCACTACCAATTTACGGAGTCTTTGGATCATTCGGTGAGTGTATTTGTTAAGATTATTTCAGGGGATTAACCCCGTGAACCTTCATGCTAGCAATGGTTGGGTTCGCGAAATCGTCGGAGCCTAATGGCGGACGGAATGAATCGATTGGCTTTGTTACGGTGTTCGGGCTATCTGAATAAAAGATCGTAGTCGGGGTTATTTTTCTTCATCTATTGCGTTGTGTTGTACTGAGCACTTACTACATGGAATGAACCCTAGGAATTTTCCAACTAGAACAACGGTGTTTCAATACGGGCAGAGTTAATATTGCGAACTACGTTGACGAACGAAGTTGATTTAACCTGCCGAGTGGGTGGTTGGAAAATTTAGCGATCGGTGTTCGGTGGCGGAGTCTAGGGGCGCCCCAAAGTAAATCCCACGACATATCCACCCTGTATTTTTTTTGCGCTTGCGGCTGGGGTTCAGATGAAGAAATAACCAATTTACGGAGTTAATTGACAAAGATGCGGTGTCAATTATGGGTCAGTACGTGGGCCGCTAGTTTTCTGCTGTCGTCCTTGGCGTTGCGGGATGGGATGGTTTCTGCGATGCCGACGACGACGCGAAAACGGCAAAGGGCCAAATTGGGTGGATTTTATTGATGAAAAGGACCCAGCCACGGGGAAACGGTGTTCGGGGAAGTCAACGGGTTGCGCTGCCTGTGACTTCCGTAAATAGGCCAACCAAATGATTTTTTCCCCGGGCTTATTTGTTGGTTGGCGATTTTCCCGATATGCAAAAGATTCTGAGGCGGATGAATCAAGTTGTCGGCAAATAACGGAGCCTGACAAACGCTTTTTTGTGACTGGGTTACCCTATGTGGCGCGATTTTATGCGATTTGCGGCGAGTATAAAATTCGGCCTGAGGGTTTAGCTTGACCTAACTGAACGTACTCTTGCGGAGGTCGGAGTCAATGTTCATGAACCTTGTCACTGGAGGTAAGAACGACGGATAACGCTGCGAAAATGCGTGTTCGAAGTTTACTGTAATTTTAGTAACTGATTGCGGTGCGGTGATAATTTGAGTGATAACTGATGGCGATACAGTTATTCATTCTGTTTACAGTATCAGGCTCTGTGCTGATAACACTTTGCGTTTCTCTGTCAAAGGGAGCCGTGTGTATCTGCAGGAAGGCGGTGAAGACTAATCACCGGTATAGGACAGAGAGGAGATCTTCCATCCAGATCTCGCGGAGACTCGATCTTTCAGATAGCAAACAAAGCGTATAGTAAAAATCCATTGGTTTACGTTTCGGGGTACTGCCATCGTCTCGGGAATGTTTGTTGTTGCGGTGTAAACAAACATTACATGGTATCACAGTGCTACGGTGTTAAGCACTGTTTTATCAAACGGTGTTATGATAACGGTGTCATTAAACAGGGTCGTGTAAATGGTGTTTTGCGGCAAAAGACGGGAAGAAGGTAAACGAGGTTACGCTAAATATAGTACCTTACTGGCAATTTGGGAATAGCGAACCTTATGCGGCCTGAGACGATGACCTGCCCCGACTGGACTGCCTGATTTTCAGCATGTGCATTATTGTTTTAGTGCTGGATACATGCTGATTGCGGAGAGTGCTCATATAAATTATGCGGCGAATGTAAAACGTCAGTTCCGGACGATCAGGCGGTTCAGTATCAGTTTCTTTTTAAGTCTGGAACAGTACCGGAAGTAGACAGTACGGTATGACATTCCTGGTTAACGGCTACGGGGGAAATTTGCGCAATCCCGGCCGAGCGTTATCCATGGTTTTTCGCGTTTTTCCATGTTTGCGAATGGAAAATTCGTACACACAGAAACCCGATATGGAGATCGGAGGTTGGTTCTGTGCGAAAACGTTCTTTTGTACAATGCGGGGTAAAGTGGAGTGTACAAAATGGAGTAAAACGTTATGTACGATAACGGAGTAAGACGTTTTGTACAATGCGGGGTAAAGTGGAGTGTACAAAACGGATGAAAATGAACGATGTAGGTGGAGTACATGTAAACGGTTTGAAAAGTTAAAGGGGGGAAAGCGGGTGGAGATCGTATACCCCAGATACCCTTAAGTTCCTTTTCAACGTTACATACCTACAAATAAGTGAAATAACACAGAATTCAGTGATAATATGTGGAATGGTTATTATCAAACGGTGAAGTAATAATTTTCCGATCATGTTACAGAAAAAGAAAAATAATTTTCCGATCATGTTACAGAAAAAGAAAAACATGGATACGGAAAGTCTGGCTCGTTTTGAGGAGAGGTTCATGGCCAAGGTCACCGAGCTAAACAGCAGATTTCTTAAAGAGGCGATAGAGGAGTTGACTCAACGCGGTGACGAGTTACTGGCGAGGGCTGAGGCCTTGGTGTCGATGCGGAGACACACGCCAGAGCGTATGGACTTCGCGGAGACTGGAGCGGTTGGCGGTGATTGCGGTGGCTCGGGGAATGGCGCGTCGTTGGATGAGGGGAGGTCGGACGCTAAGCCCCAAAGTGTCACTCAGTCCCGAAGGCGTTTCGCGGACATCACTCTTCCTCGCGCGCAGAATAGGTTATCCTCGGATTCCTATCCTGTGTGGAGGCGGAGGGTGACATTGGATCTGAAAGCATGCGGAGTCGACTTTCTGATAGATCCATCTCGGGCGCCCCCCTCTGATTGCGACGCGTCGGACCTTACCCGAATCAAGGCTGCGGTGATGGCCTACTTGATGTCCAATGTCGGAGGTGACTTGGAGAACGCGATCAAGAGTATCGATGAACCTTGCGAGGCTCTGGACATGATAGAGAACGTCATTGATCCACCGTCCTTAGCCAAGGAACATCGGCTCCAGATCGCGATTATTAACATCAAGTTTGATTCGCGGAGGGAATCTGTGATTGAATTCCAAAACCGCTTCAGATCTCTAGTGGAGAACATACGTAAATGTCCGGACGCTGATCTGTCAGAAAAAGCTGTTAGAAGGCACTTGGTGAACGCCATTGCGGAGGAGTGTCCCAAGATTTCAGCTGATGCGCTCGAGGATCCGTCTCTCACAGCGGAGAGGATTTTCGAGAAAATGCACGCCTGGCACGACTTGTCCTCTGAAAACTCGAGGAGAACCGAGGCAGCTCAGCCTGGCAAGGCCCTTGTCGGGGGCAGGCGAGCGGAGGGCAGGTCAAAGAAGCGAAAGGCTTCATGGCGTCCGGACTTCGAACGGTCGAATAAAAAGGGTCCTGGACTGTGCTACAATTGCGGCCTGCTGGGACATCCTAGGAGTCTCTGTCCCAATCGTCCCGGGGAGAAGGTCTGCTACAACTGCGGAGACAGCGGACACTTGTCCCGGGAGTGCGGGAGACCCTGGACTAATGAGTCCACAAGGGTTAGAGGAGACAAGGGACAGTCCGACAGAAAGCGGGGTAGCGACAGTCGACCCAAGTTCAGCGGTGACAACAGGACACGACCAGCCTCTGAACCGAAAAGGCGCAATAAACGCGGTTCAAGAAAGTCTGCTCGCGGTGGTGCCGGTGGCCGTGGAAATGAACTGGGTACTCGACGACCAGACCAACCCTCCCAACGCAGGTTGACCGAGTTCCAGGCCAAATTGGCCCAAAGAGCTGCCGATCGAGGGGAAAACGAGAAGCGGACTGCGGCGCCTTCTCAACCAATGCGGTCCCCCAATCGGAGCGACGAAAGGGCTCTATTGTCGAGCTCACAAGAGTCTCTGCTTTTGGGAGGTAAGCAATTTCCACAACTGAAGTTTATTGCTGATTCTGGTGCAACCGATCACATGGTAAATGATCGTGCGGTGTTTGCTAAATTAACATGTCTCCCTAGCCCTGTAAGAATTGCATGTGCAAATGATGATCAAAATGCGGACTTGATCATACAGGAAGCGGGTGACATTGTTTATTACTGCGGAGAAACTAAACGTTATGGTGTACTTAAAGATGTGCTATATGCCCCCCAGTTGGGGGAAAACCTGTTTTCTCTCAGAAAGCAGACGGTGAAAGGTTTTCAAGCCATCTTTGATAGAGAACGTCTGAGAATTGTTGACTCTAATACGGGGCAGACTTTGAAAACTGGGCGTTTTGAAGGCAAGTTCTGGTGGTTGACGTTTCATCTCCCATTATTGAATGCGGACGCGCAGGTGGTAGAGAATTTCCTGGCTAAGATGAGTAGGAAAGCTTTGGTCACCCAGACTGATAACCAGTTAGAAAATTTGTCATTCGGTGCTAGACAAAATGTGGCGGGCCCTTCTCACATTGAAGAAGTGAGACCAGAGTCAACATGGCCTTTGCCAAATAATTCTCAAACGGAACCGGGGGAAATAACTCTTAATGCGGAGTCAAATGAGTTAAGAAATAGCGGTGTAAAATCAATCTCTCTAAAAAGAACGCTCGCATTAAATGATACGGTGCCTCCCCCAAAAATATCAAAAATTGCGACTAATTTGAGAGATGATAAAGGTTTACTGTGGCATTTGCGGTTGAACCATGCCTCGAAAACCTATTTGGAACATGCGGCGAGATCCCTTCCCGAATTAAAGGCGGTGAAATTTGGGTCGAATATTTTGGACTGTCCAGCCTGTTTGCAGTCGAAAGCCAGAAGCAAGCCATGCAACTCGAAAAGAACCCGTGCAGTGGAAGCTTTCTTAAGGCTTCATAGTGACTTGCTTGGACCCATCAAACCCTCAGCACTTAGGTCACAAGCGCGGTATATTGTGACGTTTACGGACGACATGAGTCGGTATGCTTTCGCCTATGAAATTAACAATAAAACACAAGTGCATTTGGCGTTGAAAATGTGTTTGGCGGAAATTAGGAGTCTTACTGGGAAACACACCAAAGTTGCGGAGATAAGGGTTGATGGGGGGCTGGAGTTCAAAACTGAAGGGATGCGTCTAGTACTGGAAAGCGAACGAATTTCTCTCGCAGTCTGTGAGCCTTATACTCCTCAGTTAAATGGTACTGCGGAAAGGCTGAATCGTGAAATGCTTGAGAAAATTAGGGTCAATCTGTTGTCGTCTGGCATTCCTGCTCATTTTTGGGCCTATGCGATGAGACATGTGATCCATGTACACAATAGGACTCCTAACAAATCAATCGGCTTTAAGTCTCCTTTTGAAATGGCTACAGGTAGGCTACCCTCCTTAAAATTTCTGCGGCGTTTCGGTTGTGAAGCCTACATTCTAGACAAGAAACCTACTGCCAAATTGGATCCAAAAGCTGCGGTCGGATTCCTCTTGCAGTGCGGTGAATCAGGTTATCATGTCTTACACGCCAAAAATCAAGTAGTAATTCGGTCGAAAGACGTTGATTTTGTAGAGAGTAGAACATATGCGGACTCTCTTCCTTTGAATTCAAGAGACACTGCGGAGAAGCCGGACATTGATTTTGGGTTGGAGGAAGTACATGATGAAAATGTCACACATGCAATAGATAGCTCTTCACAGGCGGAGTCTATAAGGGAGCAATCTGAGAATGTTGAGATGAATGACGACATTGAGCGAGATTTGAACCCTAACACTTCGCAATCTAGGAACGACCATAAGCGAAATCTCATTCATGAGAATGATCGATTTCAATTTTTCGATGAATCAGCAGATAAAACACTCATTGATGAAAATGATGAGTGTAAATTTTATGAAACAAGCGAGGACAGCGGTCATGCATGTTTCTTTAGCGGAGACACGACGGGGGTATGCGGAGACCCTCAAACATATGCGGAGGCAATTAAATCTGCTGATTCAGAAAAATGGCAAGAGGCCATTAAAACCGAATTTCAAGCTCTGGAACGCTGTGAAACCTGGAAACTCATATCCAGGAGCGCGGTGCCAGAGGGGGTCAAACTTCTAAAAACGCGGTGGGTACATAGGCGTAAGGTTGAGGCTGATGGGTCAATTAGGTACCGAAGTAGGTTGGTCGTTAGGGGTTTTGCTGACAACCATAATTATGAACTTGCGGAGATTTATGCACCGGTGGCACGTTTACCAGACGTCAAACTTCTCCTTGCTATGGCGGTGAAATTTGATCTGGATCTTGTTCAGTATGACGTTAAGACGGCTTTTCTGAACGGGCATCTGGAAAAATTTGTTTATTTAGAACTTCCGGATGGATATGCGGAGTACCTTGGTTGCGGTCCGGACTTGAAGCGGGGGAAAGTTTGTGAAGTCCACCGAGCGCTTTATGGTTTAAAAGTTTCTCCAAAGCGGTGGTTTGAACGATTCAGGGCTGCGGTGGATAAGATTGGCTTCAAGCCCTACCCTTTTCAACCCTGTTTGTTCATTTGGAGATCTGGGGGCACAGTGGCAATCATGCTACTCTATGTGGATGACATTCTGGTGGCCTCTAACAGCAAACCCATGATAGAGCAAATAACGACCATGCTGAAAAGTGAATTTTCGATAACGGTGCTAGGTGACCCACAAAAATATTTGGGTTTAGAAATTAATAGAAAACGGTCTGAAAGAATAATTGAAATTACCCAAAAGTCTCATATCTTGCATATGCTTAGGAAGTTCGACCCCAATTCGAATAAAACGGCGTCCACCCCTATGCTATCAGATGGGGAAAGCGGTGAAAATGACGCGGAAGAAGGAGATTTAAATAAAATTCCTTATAGGCAAGCTGTTGGGTCTCTCCTTTACCTACAGAGTGGGACTAGACCCGATATTTCATATGCGGTGAACGTTCTTAGTAGAAAGCAATCAAATTCTACGTGGGCGGATTGGAAGGCCATCATAAGGGTGTTGCGCTACTTGCGGGGGACAATCAATTTGGGGTTGGTATTTGCGGATAAGTCCGATTCCATTGATTGTTATGTAGATGCATCACTAGGAATGTCTGCGGAGGAAGGCCTTTCAACCACGGGCTTCGTGGTTCGGGTTTTTGGTAATCCAGTTACTTGGAAAACCAAGCGGCAGAACCACGTAGCACTTTCGTCGGCTGAAAGTGAATTTGTTGCAATGTCTCAAGCTTGCAGGGAATTAGCCTCAATCCGAACCTTATGTTACTGGTTCACCGGAGTAAGGCTGGTTCCCACCATTTATGAGGATTCTAGACCTGCTATAAGATTAGCGGAAGTGGATGATTCTTCAACCCTGAAACACCTAGTAAGGCTGAGTTATCTATATGTGCGGAGAGAATTTCAGCAAGGAAATATCAGGATTGAGTGGATCTCCACTGAGAATCAAATAGCAGACAGTCTCACGAAACCTCTAATACGTGCGAAATTTGTAAAATTTCGTGATTTTCTCCTAAAAGAATGCTGATACGTTTTATATGTTGATTTCAGAACCACTGTTCAGTGAAATCTCCTAAGAGACTCGAAAAGGAGAAAGACTGCGGAGAACATTTGCGGAGACTGCGGAGAACAACTGCGGAGAACAATTGCGGAGAATAACTGCGGAGAACAAATGCGGCGAACTACAACGGTGAACATGAAGATAATGTTGCGGTGAAATACATGCGGAGAAATTCAGAGCTACGTGGAAATCGAACGCTCAAGAAAAGAAGACTTCGCTAGAAATCTTCTAAGCAAACAACTTCCACGACATACATCGAATCTCAAGCCAACCTCTGAAGAAGCTCTGAAGAGATATCTACTAAGAACATGAAGACCCTAAGATGGAAGAATTCGTGCGGTATCGTCTTGAAGGGGGGTGTTGGAGGACGAACAATCCGACACCTTGTTATAATTAGTATTATCATGTTGGCAGCCATGTTATCACTGCTCAACTAGAGAACTCTCAATGTTTCCTCCTTCTTCCCGTGTCTTGCGACCTTGTTATACTGTGTGCTCTTTTGCTAAAATATAATCGGTGCCTGCCTATTTAATTCTGCGGAGTTATATTCCTCACTACCAATTTACGGAGTCTTTGGATCATTCGGTGAGTGTATTTGTTAAGATTATTTCAGGGGATTAACCCCGTGAACCTTCACGTTCTATATGAACTTTTCGAGATATGAAATTTTCAAAATTTCAAAATTTGTTTTGAACCCCTTCCCCTTGACCTAGGGTTATGAAAAGTTTCGAGGACCATTGTGGGGTTGGTCGAAACCCATAAAAAAAATTTCGTAATTTTAACTCAACGCTAACTGGGCAAAGTGGCGCGGACGGCGTACGGCGGACGGACGGATTTTTTTTTATTCGATTTTCTGAATCTACGTGTCTTGAAACGTAAACCAACAAATTTTGAGGTGGGGTTAAAATTTTTTTTTCTTTGGGCGATTCCAATGGTTCATTATCGAAGATAATAAACCAAAAAAGTTGACTTCATATCGACTCGACGTGTTTATTTGAGTTCGAATGGACCGTCAAGAAGAGCAATTGTCGACTCAAATACTTCGTGAAAACGAAAAAATATTTTTCAGAAAACATAAGTTTACGCTTTATTCAACGCTCTTTCAACCCTGAATGAGCTACATCCTTATCCAAACTTACCATTTGCCAAGACCTTACAAATGCCACACAATTCCCATGTTTACCGAACATTTTGAATAAATGCCTTATTTCGTGCTTGTTTGAAAACCCTCAAGAACCTGATTTGTATATAGAGCAAATTCATATAATTTCACGAGTCAAAATAGAAATTTAGGAAATTTCCCAATGTCGCGGTTTTTGACCGTTTCGTCCCACTTTGCGACGGTGGGTGACGTCACAACTGCACGCCATTTTACATCGAAGTTTAAATTCAATCAGATTTCAATAATTGTTGTGATTAACCACCTATGGGAAGACATAGAAACTAGTGTTTACGTGCAATAGCCACTAAAATAACATGAATAATATGGGTTTTTCAATTTTTGTTTCTCATGCGCATACTCCATTATGGGAAAAGGTTGTAATTTGTCAAAATACGCCGTAAACTTGTTGAAATTCACATTGCATTACAATTTTACACAAGTACTTAACGAAAAAATTCACAACTTGTGCATCAAAATCGACTTGCAACTTGTACCTACTTGAGGCTGTTGCTATCGAAACCAGCTCATTCCATACTTTTCTGAAATTCACTTTTGACATTTTATGTCTTTACTCTGGCACATAACTCGAAAAACGTTACACAAAAGCGTTACACGAAATCGTCACGAAAATTTCTGATGATTTTCGCTTACAACCGATTCGGTGCTACGGAACTTTATCTTCGCCAGTTATCATCGTACAAAAATCGTTCACCACTCGTTTGATAGCTCTCGATTTACCTAACCATATTACGTTAACCACTGCGGAGTGCGTGGCCGACAAGCTGCGGTATGAGCGTGATTGTTTAAATAATTGTTTACACACAGGTGATCATTCTCAATAATTTATATTGTCTATACGAATGCAAGCTTCAAAATTTATGATGAACCCTACAATTAAGTATAACAACTACGCTACTGGGGTAGGTGATGTAGCATTGTTCGAAGGTTCTTGAATCACTTCTTTAGAGACATAAAATGTCCCAATGTGTTGCAGACTCGTATGCAAGCATTTAATTCTCGACTGGATCAACAACAGGATGGAGTTGACATTCTTTTGACATTTTCATGTCTTTGCTTTAGCACATAAACTGAAACGGGAAAAATTTGTTTCCTTGATTCGCCCTTTCCCTTAGATCACGTCAGAAAACAAGCGACAGGCGGGCCACTACGTCAGACGCACCTATGACGCACGAGCGTATGACGTCAGACGGCTGGCAGAAGGTCAACTAGTGCGTCATAGCCTATGCCGTAAGAGCCTATGACGTCAGACGGCTGGCCGGAGGCCAACTAGTACCTACGTCAGAGCCTATGACGCACGAGCGTATGACGTCAGAGGGCTGGCTGGCTCGGGTTTTAATAAGCCTCTGGAATTCCGCGCCTTCATTTTGCATTCATTTACATCTTCACGTTGAAAAATCCTCCATCTTGTCGCTTTTCCGTGTAACAATATTGCCTGGTGGAGGGAGTGTTTTGCATATTTTGGAAGTTTAGGGGGTCCGTCATAACCTGACGAAGGGATATAGCTCAAATCCAGCTCATTCCAACCCAAAACTAGATGAATAGGTTTGCCCTCTGGATAAAATCCAGCTCATTCCAAGATTTTGTCATATCCCACCAGGGATAGGTAATAAATTTTATTAGGTCCCGAGACGTCCGACTCGATCCAAGTTCTGCGTTTTCTCATCATTTTTAAAAAACCCTTCAGCTCAACAAGTCACGAGCATTTTCCACATACTCAAAGACCGGTGAAAAGTTCTTTCATCTAAGTCCGTCCTTGTGCCCGTTGTTCACCATCGTTCACCTAAGAATCCCCATAATCCTCTCGACCTAACCATAAGATTAAAACTCATCTCTTTTGCCCCCACCCCTCGATGAAGCGATAAGAGGACTTTCGGTCCAATATCTCTCTACTAGAGAGAGAAACAGGGACAACTAACGAAAATTCATATAAAAATAAAAGTCCAGACAAACTACCCACCGTTGCCCGACTTTTCTCGTATTATGTCATAACTTTTTCACTGTGCGAAATGAAGTTCTAAGCTGGGATGAAGCACCTTCGGTATTTCGAAGTGCTCCTCGATTGTTGGTTGTATATCAAAAGTTTTTCACTCGGGGTTTTGATAGGTTTTACCGCGAACTGGGTTCGAGAGTGAGCGAGCCAGTTAGCTCGGGAATCCGATATTTCCTTTCCACTCCCCCGCCGATCGCCATCGAGAAGGTTTCGTAAATGGAAAAGTTTCGATTCATACGCGTTTTTCGCGAGTTCGGCCCTTTTTTCGAAGAAACGACGGTGGTTGAGGAGGGGGAAGGGTCGCGATTTGAAATTTATTATTCATCTTCACTTTGACTAAGGGCGGAGAGAATGGTAATAGACGTTATACCAACTTTAAGGGCGAAGGTCTTATCAATTTCGTGACGTCAATCAAACACCTCTACGAATTAGCGAATTTTCGAAGAAAACGAAGCCATTGTTTTTGGTCCAAAATTTTTAAAACTCTAACTTTCGGAAAAATGCCATACCAAAATAAATAGGTAACTGTTTTACCTAAGTCAGTTCGTTCCAATTCGCATTATTGTGTTGTTTCAAATAAAGACTGTTGAAGAAAAGAATTCTAAATAAAGTTATGAACGTTTTTCAATGGCTTTTGTACCTACTTCATTTCTCCAATTATACATTGTGGCACTAGGCACAAGAGGGCGGCTCTAGGTTAAAACACTAGTGGCTCCAGGTACATGCTATGCTTGTACCTGGGGCAGATTTTGATTTTTTTAGAAAAACATTTCTCATAATTTGAATTTTCGTAGTAAAATAAAAAATCTTGTGGCGTTTTATTCCTGTATCAGAATTTGAAGTAAATTTGTAGATTTGAGATTGTTTTCACCCCATAAATCATCATTGAAAAACATGGTCCTACGTACACGACCTTACCCTACTTGCCAAAGAGCTCTCCTGTCAAGGGAAATTTTTCAACTACTGAAATGAAATGAACTCTTTTCTTTTTGCTCTTTAATTTCACTCCACAAGTTGAAACTTCGATTACACATTTTGACATTCGTTGAAAGAATGGCATATGCTGCGAGAAAGATACGGGAACACATTGAATCAGAATGTAGAGCTAAGTGAGTGGAAAACTCTGATCAGTGGGAGTATAGATATTAGAAAAAAATTCACTGTAGTTAGAATTTGTACAGAGGGCACTCGACTCGCAGACCCATCCTAAGTGTCGAGCGCTCCGACTATCAAGAGAAGTCATAAACTCACATGTTTTAGTAGTTTTCGGCAAGTAAGTGGTACTTTAAGATCAGGGGCGACCATTTAGCGCCTTTTGACATAGGCCTTATGACACGAGTCGACAGGCGTGCGAGTTGTGTAGTGGAGGACATGTGGAGAATGCATATCACTTTATTGGTACACGTACGGCGTTGATCGAGGTGAGGAGAAGATTCCTGGGCAAGACCAATATCAGTTGGGAGGATTATTTAAGAATGCTAAAATTTGGAAACCCCAGTTTAATCAAATACTGTTCAGTGGCTTGGAATCTCAGTTGAAAAGCGATGGTAGAATATGGACTTGCATAGAACCTTAATTGAGAATTGAAACAACATAATAATAATTGAAAAAAAAAACCCAATGTATGGAAATACGGCACATTTATTTGTTTATTCGATTCGTTCATTTTTGGTGTATGTAAGTAATTCAATTAAGGAATATCTTGATTAGTCTAAGGGAATAGGAATTAATTCGAACAGGCAAATTCATCGGACGGTCGCATGACCATGATTATTGCATACATGCAATCTTTGTAGGAAAATACAAAAGATACGTGTATCTTTGTAGGAAAAGAAGTGTAACCATAATAAAAACATGTTTTTCTTCTTCTTCTTCTTCTTCTTCTTCTTCTTCTTCTTCATTTTGACATTCTCAAATGGACAACCGAAATTCAGTCCCGCGTTGGATTTCACGTGTAAATCGCGTTTGCGTGTGAATCCGAGCGAACCGAACGAGGCTCATCGAGGGCTGAGGCAATTCCCAAAGCCCTCGGAGCCGGTTACACATTCATAAACGTAATTCGACCCGGATAAATTGCTCGGAGCTCGCGAAGACGCTGGAAACGGCGTTCTCGCGTTGCGCGGAGCGAAGTCAGAGAGCGGTTTGATGCCTAAAGGAATTGAGATGGAGCTTTAGCGAGCTAATTAGTAATTGAACTCCCTTCCAACTCATCCGCGGCCTCGCTCCTGAGATTCTTCACGTCCGACTCGGTGGAGCTCGAAACCCGAACAGACGCGAAACGACGGATAACGTCGACGACCTGTTAATTTACGTCAACCGAATAAATTCACGTAGAAGATGAAGAAATCATGCTCACTAGACTATTATTACACAATTATTGAACACATTGCCAATAATACCTAAATATTCGAAATTATCTTTTTTTTTTTAGACACTGAAAAAACCCACCTCCGAAAAAAAGTCCACCGTCATGCAGCATGGGTATAAGAGCGAATTTTCGAAGAAATGACTGGTTTTATGTGAAATGTCTCAATTTTACTGGCTGTATAACACATTTTGACTCCTTTCTTTGCCGAGTAACACCTTAGTTTATAGATTTTTCAAAGCTAAACACGATGGTGAAGTCAGATTGTCGAAAAAGTCGAAATAGTCAGAAAAGTCGAAATAGGACGTTTCGGAGATTCAACCATAGCCTATAACCTCAGGAACTTGCTCATGACAATGGAGCAATCTCTATCAAAATCGGTCGAGCGGTTTGGCCGTCTATAAAGGACATACGGACATACAAACATTCGATTACACAGGGTGTTATACAGTACCATCGGCCAGGGATCGATTCTACAACTAATTTCCGATGAAAAGTGTCCAGTGAAATTTTTATATTTATACCGGGAGAAATCCGACTTTTTTCACTTTTAAGATTTTTTTCGTGTTTTCGACCTTGAGTCACTAAAATGGCCATAAGTCCGCAATTTTTCAGTCAAACGTGATAACACCGTTGGAAAGAGCGTTAAATTCCCTACCTCCCAAGTGCTAAATGAAACTTTTAAAGAAGATTCGGATATTGAAAAATGAGCCTGAAGACGAAAGTCTCGAAAATGACGGAAGTGTACAGTTTCTTCAAACGTTTGTAAGCCTAACTGAATCTGCCGGTTACTTGCATACTGTAACCCTAAAAGTTGGCCCAACAAAATAACAGTTCATAAAACTGGGAGAAATCAATAACAAGATATCAGTGACTACTTATTCGAGAAGTCTTGTGTCATCATTTGACTCAGCGAGACAAAGATTGCGAACAAGATTGCTGCCTAATTCATTGTATGGTAAAAATGTCGATTTTGCAAAATATTTTACTTGTCGATTTTTACTGAAAGATGCACGGGTTTTGGCACGGGAACGAGGATTTTACACCAAGGCTCCAATGTAAACAATTTTTTGATCATACCGTTGGAAAGCTGAGCTTTTGGGCCAACAAGATAATGGCCCCACACCTCTCGCCTTACAAGAGAAAACCATCAGATTTGGATGGAATCGTGCTTCCCCCTCACCCGGCCTATAGTCCAGACCTAGCACTAGCAGACTACCACCTGTGCAGATCTATGGCTCATTCCCTTCGTGGAAAAACGCTCAACAAGGCAAATGAAGTTGAAAATGGGGTTCGTGAATCCCAAAGAGTGGTACCATCACGGAATTCTACAGCTGGCTTCAAATGGCGTCAAACCATAGAGCACTATGGTTTATATTTTGATTATTAAAAACCTTGTAAGTAAAAGAAAAATAAATTTTGATTTTTACCTCTAGAACGGTCATTTTTTCTGAACCATCTCATTAAAAGCAGTACTTTTAATTCATGTAGTCTGGTAGTTACGGAATAAAACAGTTTTTTTGTCTTTCCTGAAAAGTTGGACAAATGGGTTGGGCTGTGTTGCAGGAGTGTTCCAAATTAGATATTGTCCTTGGATATCCTGTGCGGCGCACGGGTCATTCCGCTGGTTGTTAGAGATGAATTCCCCGAGTAGAACGAAAGTAAGTGGACATTTTTAAGGACCGAAGTGGTTTTAAGGGCCAGAGCGAGGGATAACTAAAAGTCCTTAGAAACTCCTAATTACACACCTTACAACCTCTGTATCCGTCCCTATTCCGGACGTTGTATCCGAGTAATGTGATTTTTCGGAGGGTACAATAACATAGGGTGGACCCCCCTTTTACAAGGCCATTAGTATCCTTCATACGTTTTTTGGGTCTCGTTCCCTTCCGCTCCGGTCTTTTCTCTGTAGCCCCGACTCCCAATTCTCGGGTATATAACCTTTCGTTATCACCTTTAACCTCGTGCCACGTACTCGCAATAAGATGGGCCACCTCTGGACCACCGCCGGGCCACCTTCCAAGTGTCGGGCGATAAATTCGAGGGTTTACTTCGTTTCGTAACACCAGTCGAAGCCCTTTACCGCCGCCATGTGCTCGAGGATCCTCAATTTCACCTAAACACACGTCGACATCCTACAAATACAACCGAATACAAACCACTAACCTGAAAATCGTAGATTTTTCAAAATCCATTCATGTTTCGAGAGGTTTATCGAGGTAAACTGACCACACTTCTGGACTATCAAGTTGGAACGTATTTTATGAAGTTTAAAAATCGATAGAACTTCCAAAAATACAGGGGATTTGTTCATAAGTCGCTCGGAAGAATAAGAAGACGAATAGCTCTCATTGCTTCACACGATTCGCCACTTGATTTTTATAATTGGGGAAGGCTTAAATCGTAAGTGTACAGAGTACCCATTGAGGACATGAACCATCTGATCGCGAGAATTCACGAATCATGTGGAGCAAACAGAGCTGACCATGATCAGATTCTAAGGGCTACATCAGCGGTGTTACAGATGTCGCCAGTGTGTACTGCAAGAAGGAGGCCAGTTCCAGCAACTTTTGTAATTCTCAAAGCCATTTTCTTTACTATTTAACTTTCAAGCAACAATTAATTCAAGTTTTCTTTGTAATTTACATAAAAAATAAATTAAATTTATTGGAGATGAGATCCTACAGAATAAGTTCTTTTTTCCCCTTCCCATTCAAACAAATAGGTATTGTTTCAACAATTTTACAGTCAAGAAACCGAGTGAATATTGCATTGTCATCCATCTGCGGCCCATGTTTAAAATTTTACACCTCTAGCTCAACATCCAAATTTAATTTGTTTAAACAAATAGGTATTGTTAGTTATTAACCCATAGCGCGACATGTGAGTCCACGAAACTCACATCAATTTTTCTTATTGCCGTGGTGGCAGCACTGCTTCACCTACCGGAATGTGAAACCCATGTAAATTCTTATCAGTTATCAGTGAACATCTGCCAAGAAGGTGCCTGCAGGCCATCTGCTCAAAAGAAGGTAAGTCACCTTTGATCCAAAACATGGGGAGTTTGGTGAACTCACATGTCACGGTACGTCCCACTGATTGTGTGAATCCACCAAACTCACCTGTCACAAGGGGGGATTTCCCCACTTCAAAAAGCCAGTTTTTCTACAGAATGTGCATTTTACAGTACCAAATTCCATTCTCATTTGAAATGGCATTGTTTCTTTCCTAGATGGATTCTGGTACATCAAAAAAAATTCTGAGAACAGATGATCCTGACTTCGCATCCAAGGTTTCCAACTTGCTACAATTTGATCTGTCTGAAGAAGATGATAGCGAAGATAGTGCTGCCAGTGTTAGCAGACATCCCTCCCTCTCAGTACAACACATACCTCAGGGCGTACCACATTTGCATAGAACATCAAGCCCTGAATCGGAAGATGACGATTTTTCACCTACATTATCCGAACTGGAAAGAAATAGCAGTACCGAGGAATCTGTAAGTGAACCAGACTATGAAAATGATGAGTCAGTGCAGACTTCAACAAGCCGCACAGTTTTCACAGCTAAAAATGGCATGAAATGGACTTCAACACCCCCTGAACGAAGAGGCCGACCATTGGCACATAATATTTTGAAAATTGCGCTTCCAGGGCCGACAAGGAATGCAATGCAATGCTTGGGAGACTCCCCAACAGAGCTGCAAGTCTGGAATCAATTTTTTGATGCAAATATGACCAGTGAAATTCTCAGGTTCACCAATATTCACTTGGAACATACTAGGCAAAGGACAAGTGCCTCGAACGTAAATAACCTATATGAAATGTCCGAAAATGAGTTGAAAGCATTTATTGGTGTTCTGCTGTTGACATCCATATACAAGTCAAATAAGGAAAGCACGAAATCGCTTTTTTCATCTGGAGACAAGGGACGCCCTCTGTTTAGGGCCATCATGTCTTATCGCCGATTTACTGCTATCAAAGAAGCCTTGAGATTTGATGATGCTTCCACCAGGGCAGAAAGAAAGAAAACGGATCCTGCAGCTCCAATATCGGGTTTGTTTTCACAGCTGGTGATGAACTCACAACGTTTGTATAATGTGAGTGGTCATTGCACGATCGACGAGACTCTTCTTCCATTCAGAGGACGTGTCTCATTCAGGGTATACATGCCCAATAAACCAGCCAAATATGGAATCAAGTTGATGACTTTGTGTGATGCTCGAACTTCATATTTCTACAATTCGTACATATATACAGGGAAAGGCTCAGATGGACGTTCTCTCACATCAGATGAAAAGAAGCTATTGGTTCCTACACAAGCCCTCATCACACTAACGACGCCTATCCAAAAGAGCAACCGCAACATCACCGCGGACAACTGGTTTAGTTCGATGGAGGGTGTAACAGAATTGAGAAAAAGAGGCCTAACATACGTGGGAACTATGAAAAAGAACAAACGAGAACTACCTCCACAGTTCACCTCTCCCAAAGGAAGAGCCCTCAAAGACGCAATGTACGGGTTTTCTGCTGATGGAAAAACTACTCTATTCTCGTCAAAAGTCAAGAGTACCAAAGTTGTCAATATAATATCTTCTATGCATCATTCAGTAGAAACTAACCATGAAAGCGGACTTTCCGAGATCAACAGTTTTTATAACAAAACCAAGGGAGGTGTGGATGCACTTGATTACAAGTGCAGCCTGTATTCAACCCAACGGAAAGACTCAAGATGGCCAATGTGCGTTTTCAGTGGGATGCTAAACATGGCAATGGTAAATGCATTTATATTGCATAAGTGCTTTGCTAACAACATTTTCGAACCGAGATTCAACTTCGTCGAGAAATTGGGCCAGCAGCTAGCTGAACCGCATATGAGGGACAGAATACAAAATCCTCACATAAAGCAGGAAGTCAAGAACTTGACCAAGAGAGTTCTTGGAATTGCTCCTCAACCTTCTCAAAGACCTTCCGCACCAAGTTTTGATGACAGGCTGGAAAAGAAGAAATACTGCTCACTGTGTTCCTACAAAAACCACCGACAAACTGCCTATAAGTGCGTGAAATGTGCTAATCCTATATGTCTCGAATGTTCAAGAAAACTGTGTTTGGCTTGTCTTGGAGTGGACAAAAGACGTGAAACTGAGTGAGAGAAGTTATTTGTAGTCTGAGAAGTTATTTGTAATTTTTATTGGCGTTTTGTTTCTTTCTCATATTGTCGGGGAATTTTCTTTTCCATTGATGATAATAATTTATTATCTCAAGCAGTAAGAATTATTTTCCAACAATTTTTTCCTATGATTATCTAGCTCATTACGGGACTTACTGTGATGGAAATTTAATTTGTACTCCAGAGTTTATTTCGTTCATAAAGTTCGTTTATTCGTTTCGTTTATTATTACAAAAAGATTTTTCTGCATTGATTGTTTTCTTACTTATATATTATTTAAACTTAGTACCCTCGTATTACCTCAAACAATCATTAATTTAGCCCAACACAGTCCACCAAGACGAACTGAGAAGCGAGGAGTCTGACAGACTCACATGTCACCAGGGTGTGTGTTCAGCATGATGTCGCGCAGTGGGTTAATAATGTTTATGAATTATTTTTGCTAATTATTATAAATCAAATCGATGTTTGAAAACCACGTGCTATTAGAATCTAGACCTGACAGGCTGCCGCAAGATTCACCCTCATGTTGACGAAATTTGATTTGCTAGAACTTTGAACCCTCATTGTGAACGAACAGCTGGTAGTATAACGCTGCGGATGGTCTGACCCGGGTTTTTTGGTGTATAAATGTTTTGGAAATTCGCTGAAACATGGTAAGGGTTTTTTTCTTAAATTTTGCTCATATGGTCATGCTGCACTAGTGGAATTTTATTGTTGAGTAATTATTTGATTAAAACCAAATGAGGCTCATGAATGAAAATCTTGGTCCAGCGATTAAGTGGACGGTTTTGAGGAAACTCACTCTCTTTCCCTCCCTCACTCACTTTCTCTTACTCTTTCCCACCCTCACTCTCTTTTCCTTCCTCACTCTCTTCCTCACCCCCTCCCCCCCACCACCGCCATCACCAACTGTTTGCTCAGTTTCCTCCCTTTTTCCGCATTCTGCCGCTCTTTAGAGAAACAGTGATAGGTGAACGTGAGAAGGAGTGAGAGTGAGGGGGGAAGGGAGGGACAAAGAGAGGCAAACAACTGTGTGGAATTTAACCAAAGTCGGCACTTCACGGGGGGAGCGGCGGAGAAGGGAGGGGGCAACGCCGTATCGCCCCCCCGCTCCTCCCACGTAATAACAGCCTATTGGCCCCCCCCCTCCCTCTCGTCATCACCACGCGGTTTTAGAGCTGTTTGTGTTCGTGATGGACGTTGCTGTGGGTGAGTGGGTGGGGGAGGAGGAGTCAAACCGGAAGAAAAAAACTTTCGCCTTTTCACGGCCCGTTAGCGTCACTTTCTTGATGACTCCCCCCCCCCCTTGACACTCTCTTATTCGCGCCATTCGGTAGCACTTCCTCCTCCCTCCACCACTCACCAAAGACACCCCTTCACTCACGACTGTACAAGACTGGAGGAGGAGCGAATGTCTATATTAAAATATGTAGAGGAGGAGGAGGGCGAAGTGATGACGTCGGAAGAGGAGGAGATAAAGACGGAGGGAGAAGTGATGACGTCGGAGGGGGAAGTGATGGCGATGGAGGAAGTGATGGCGGAGAAGGTGATGCCGAAAGGGGAAGTCGTGCTACGGGCGAGTGATTTAGAGGAGGCTCCGCCGAAAAGGTGTTTGAATTGCGCCGTTTTGGTTTGTTATCTACGATAATGAACCTTTGGAATCGCCCAAGAAACAAATATATACCTACCTAGTATTTCCCAGTCAAATTCCAGGTTTTCTAATTCAAATTCAAGATTTTCGTATTTACTTAACGTCTTTTCAGCAAATTTTCGAAGAAAATGTAGCTATTGTTCTCAGTCCAAAATTTTTAAAAAATGAATTTTCGAAGGATTTTCAAATCAAAATCCGTTTCAGACCATCCTGAATCCACTGCCAAAAGACACCAAAAATTTTTTTGTATAATTATATTTATATACGATTGAATAAGTATATTAAGGAGGGGTTTTGGGGACTTTTAAGGGGGGAAAATTACCCATAAATTCCCAAAATGAGACATTCTGACAAGTGACACCTCATTTTAAAGTTTTTTTAATTTTATGCTGAACACGATGGTGACTTCCGAATTGCAATATCTCATTCCGTTCTCAAACTGGAGCACTTTGAAGATGAAGAAACGTGGTTGTTACTTGAGATGTTCTTCATCTTCAAGTACAGTTTTCTCTATTCAAGTCCGGGGCTCACCTCACGTGCAACGCCCGGGCGTTCCTTATTTGGGTTAAGAGACAGATTAGGATGAAAACATCGAACGAGGGATGAAAACAGAAGGTGAAGGTGCGTATTAGACTTAATTAACCCGTCGCCTGCCAGACGTAATGAAGATCCGCCAATCAAGAAAACGGGAGCTACGTGACCCGAAACGACAAGTGCCTTCATCAGGGCCGTTGGTATTTCACTCGGACGACGGCAAATTCGTAATATAAAAAGTTGAGAACGAGTTGTTTGTTTCACTCTTTCAATTATTGATTTTAATAATGAAATATCACGTTGCGCAATATCAATCAACGCAAACGAGATGATGTCGTTCGTTGTTACCCAACACTCCGTGATTGACGATATTGCGACAAAATACGTGAAATATGGGGGAGGGGAGTTCATTTTTCTATCGAAACAGCGATATTCTTGATTTTCAATGTCAAGAATTTGCAGAGTTTTTCCTTTTGCATTTTAACTTTGGTAGCCGTTCAGTGCCTCATTCCAGACGATAAAAAGTTAACATTTGCACAAAAAATCTGTCTTGGAATCGAAAGGCTAAGATCGTAGACGGTCAGAATCGGGACACTCTAAAGGGGGGGTTGGTTTAGGGGAGTTTTAGGGGGGAAAATACCCGTAAATTCCCAATATGTAACAGTCTGACAAGTGGTACCTCATTGTAAAGATTTTTTAACGCTGAACACGATGACGAAGTGAGAGTTGCGATATAATATTCCGTTCTCAAACTGGAGCACTTTGAAGGTGATAAAACGTTGTTGTTACTTCATAACGGGATGACATCATGCAATTCTGACTTGACCATCATGTTAGCGTTACAGAATCTATAAACTGATGAGGCCCACTTTCACCTAACATTTGAACCCCAAAGAGTTAGCATATTAACGGAGATTACAGCTTCCTGTCTTTCACCAGAGCGGCAAATGAGATTAATCTCCCGTCCACGCTGTTTGAGTTTAACCTGTTAAACGGTCAAAATCTCCACATCTCTTTGATGTCATATGACATCACTCGTACGCTGGGAAGGACGGAATGACGTCACTCACGTTGAACATGTTAAACGGTCAAAATCCGGCAAATTAACTTATAAATCTCCGTTATCTCCAATATGGCCGCCTAGTTCACAGCTAATTTTTGATCCGTCATGTCCTTCTCTGACTGGCTGCGTATTTTTTTATCAGCTCCACCAAATTATCAAATTAATTTTGTCGTGAAATTTGGAACCAGTCATAAATTAGAAAAGGTAGGATTCATATCACTTTCACATCAGAACATAGACCCTTCAATAATTGTCAACAGTAGGCATTTTCGGTTTCTTTGTCACACGGTTGTGAAAACGCGGTTTTTTTGCCTTTCGAGTTCAAATGGATTCGCGCGAGTTAAACACCGGCTGTCTGTTCAGGTTTGACCCTTGACGTCAACTTTAACGGATTGGATAACAGCCATTATTAATTTTTTGGTGAAAGTTACTCGGCTAATACTGGAGACGACATTTGTAGTAACGTCTTCGAAAATTGGCTCTTGTAGCCATGCTGCATGATTGGATTTTTCCTGTAAACTTCACTCAGAACTTGACTGTTATATCAGTAATGATATACAGTCTGTATATTAGTGATGATTTGCCGACGACTGAGGAGCACTTTCGCCTGATTTTGCAGTATGTCCCAATTCAGGAGGTCCTTTCCTAATTCTTGCAAAACGGTTTCTTTGAGGCTGTTGGTGACTACCCTGAGAACTGGATCCATTAATCGACCCTAACTTTCCGCATTCGTACCCTCATTCCCGGGGTTGTGTCTCCTTCTCCGGTGCTCGTCCTCGCAATTATTTCCACTGGACGAGCGGATCTTCTCCAGTCAGAAGTCGCCGGTTTCGCTTTGACCAATTAACACTTGAGTCGTCAGAAACACTGATTTCCAAGGGATCCGCCCTATGAACCGAAAACAGGGTTTCGTGAGGGGGTTTAGGTTGGGGTTTAAATCCGAGTGACCGCGGGAACGCGGCCGGTTACTCGAGAATATCCGGGTTAAATCCCCCGAAAGCTAAATCAGGATGGTACGTCGGAGGTGGCCGGTAGCAGTGGCGTGCGGAGGGTTGTACCGGGGATTATTGTCCACCTGAGCCACTGAAATCAATATGTGGCCAAGGGTAGGGAAAGTGAGAGACGACCGGGTCCGAAACGCTTGAGAACACTCGAACAGGGTTAAATATTTCGCGGTCATACGCTGCGACTTGACGTATCGCGACGTTATTGTCATACGAACGCATTGTCCCGTTAAATGGGAAATATTAGACCCAAACGGACACCGAAATTGGTCGTTGTGATCGTCTGATAAGACCTACAAATCCTACAACGCTCAATTGTGGATAATACATAGGTAATCAACCTGACAGAAAATGATATGAACAATGATATTAACGAAATATATGCTGTACATTAACCCTTGGTGACAATGGGGACTGCGCATGGTTTTTTAAAGAATTTTTACTTGTAAAGAATCACTTAAATAACGTTAAAATGGGAATCATTCGTCAAAATTAGTTTACCCTCATTTTTTTAGAAGAAACGTAATCATGTTCATAAAAAGCGCGCGATGACGTCAGAACCGCTGAAGCATCTGATTGGTAGGGGTGCACCTTGCGGCTAATAACCGAATCGCAGAACCGGAGCACGAAACAAAAATCCGTTCTATGTTTTCCGTTCTCAAACTTGAGCACTTAGAAGATGAAGAAACGTGGAACTTGAGATGCTCTTCACGGTTCATCTGCTCTAATTTGATAACTGAATGATATATTGCCATTCTGACGTCACCATCGTGTTCAGCGTTGAAAAATTTATAAACCCAGGTGTTACTCGGCAAAAAATCGAGACAAAATTTGTAATAAAACCAGTAAAATGGAAACGTTTTATATAAAACCAGTTGTTTCTTCGAAAATTCGCTCTTTTAGCTATGCTGCATGATTATGGATATTTTTTTGAATTTATGAGTACTTTTTTCCCCCTTAAAACTCCCCTAAACCCTCCTTAGAGTGGTCCGATTCAGCCCATCTACTGGTTATTGAACTGAGGATAACGTCGCTGATTTGTACCTTTCAAGAGAGTGAGCGTCCTGTAGCGATTTGTTCGGTAATAAATGTCATATTGTGAAACTTTCCTGATAATTCGGTCATTTCTCTCTCAACGAAATTTTTTTTTTTGCATGGAAAACCTGTTTTCATCTGCCTCGTCACCGCAACATTTCTCGTTATTTACCACGAAACGTGATGAGAGAGAAGGATAAGAATGAAAGTCCAGAGAGAAAAGGCGGTTTTCTCCTTGAGGAGGAGGCCCCCTGATAAATTCATTAAAATACAGGACAGGCTTCGCCCTAAGGGGTCGGATAGAGTGGTTTGACGGTACGGGAAAGAGGGTTAAGAGCGCGGCGGCGGCGGGGTGTCCGAATTAACCCAACGAACGAAAGTCCGAAAAACCCCCAAGCTTGATTATTTACATGCAAATTTAAAACTTGGGTTGAGTCGGTGGTGGGGGTTTTCAAATGAATATTTGCTCTAAGCCCTGAAGGTGGGCAGTTGAGGGGGGATAACCATTGAAGACGGGAGTCTGAAAGACTCGTGAATTGGAAAGGGTTAAAATAGTCGGGGGCATCCTCCTTCCAACCACTTTGCAAACATGTTTATCAAACAGTTGCCGTGGCGCTCTCTTCATAGGAAATATTAACATTCATGATTCGGAAAACCGCTTTTTTGGGGGGTCTTGTGTTATAATAAAAACGTATTTTAACGGCGAACGTGCAGAAGAATTTTCAAAACAAGACGCTTTCATGAAAACGTATTTTATTCAGGTAATTACAACATATTGAGATCCGAATCCGCTATTGCGAAAGTACTCTGTACTGTACAATTCTGTACAATACTAGCTTGGGTAAGGTTCGAACAGGGAATGGGGACTCTGAAATGTTCAGGACCTTCACTGGAGTAAGGCAAGGGTGCTGCCTCAGGAAATGGAAGAGTGGAAGGAGGAATCGGAGAAACTGAACATGACAATTGGCATCCAACAGTCGAAAACCGTGTTTATTTCAACAGAAGAAGTGTCAAGAAGTTGGAACAGGTTGAGACGTTCAAGTACCAGAGTTGGCATCTGAGCCAGAACAGCATGAACAAGCCTGTGCAAGTAGGGTGTTAAATGGAATTAATAGGGGTCTACTCAGCCAGACGACAGAGCAGTATGCGTATGAGAATTAGCTTTCGCGGACGACATTGTCATCTCTGGGTCAGCTAAGGACCTCCAATTCACACTGGAACCAAGCTAAAATTTGGAATTCGGAACCCAAATTTGATTTCACGTCAGTCGAAAACTGCTGGGCTTCCCATTCATTTTACTTTATTTGGCATCAGGTTCCTTTATTTGTACCTCGGGCCTATTCAACTACTGATTTTCCATAACCCATCTACATTTGATATGCTGAATGTTAAACGGGCATATCTCCAAAATTTACAGTTTTAAAATGTTCAGTTTGTTTTGTATGCAAAAACCTGTTCTCAAACTCAATGCGCATCTTTCTACGTTTAAAGGGTGTTTCGCCAATTGACAGTACCGGCTTCGGGAAGGTCATATTTCCCAACGTATCACCCTCTGCATGTTGAAAGGGCGGTAGTACTCAGGAGTTTCGTCTCTTGTGGATACTGGTCGGTTCCAGAAAATTCGTAATTTCTTCCAAATTTCGATTCACCAGCAGCAGCGACGCCTGTATATTTGGAGTTTTTTGAAATGGGTGGTAGAACAAAGGCTACTACCTCAGTTTGGTGGTCCCAATACTACAAAAAGAGAGCCTGCTCTTTCGAAACATCGAGTCAACCAAAAAAAGAAACGTTGTTTCAAAATTCTCCCGATTATTTTGTGATGCTCAACAGCCTGAGATAATAACGGCCATTTCAACCCAACATGGAGAAAAGCACAGTTTTCTTATGGCAACGCATTCAAGAGCTCAAGTTGAATTTCCGAACAAGTGATTGCCTACCCATGTAAAATGTAGGTTTAATGCACGTGAAGATCCTACCTATGCAGTGTTTGTGATTTCCAATAAAAACATTCATTTAGTTATTTAAATATTTTCAATATTACAACTAGTTCACTGTTTTCTCTCAGTTCTTCCCTTGTAGCGTCAAATTTGATATTTCTGCGGAGAAAAACAACCGCAAATCTCGTTGTTTTTTAACTTAATAATCCTTGCAGCCTTGTTGTTGTTTACCCACCGATTTATATATATTTGATTGTTTCCCCATCTTGTTTACCAGAAACCCACTTCTTCCTTTTCGCCCCAAACCTTATTTCCTTCACTTTCCTCCTCAGGTGTTCCCAGTCAGAAGTAATTTCGCGTCTACATAGGACGTCCCTGTAACGTGATTTTCCCCCTTTTGTTTATCATTTCTAAGGAAGTAGCTTTTTCTCTTTTCCCTCAGTCCCTTTCCCTTAATATTTTTGTTCTCTTCCATGTCTCGCAATCATGATAATGTCCCTTTCTCCTTCAAAACGAATTCAATTTTGATGTTTTCTCATTAAATTAGCCGTTTGCCGGCGCCTTCGTGATAAAATTGGTAATGAACTCCGTTATTGTGTCTTTTCATTATTGCGAGTTGGAAAAACTGCCCTTGTAACTCTCCTTTACGACTGGCCTCGTTTAGGGACGTACCTTCAGAAGGTTCGTTTCAAGTAGATCAGCGTCCCTCATGAGATCCATTTCGGGAGATGAGTTATTGATTATTGAGTTATTGTCAACTATTTGAATTCTTCATATCGTAAAATCTTCTTGTGAAATTTCCCTTTCACTCCTATAATAATTTAATAATAAATATTTACGTTATCTTAGTCCTCCATAGGGGTGAGAAATATTTTACGTAACCGCTTTAAATAACCTAATACTGTATAGAGTTGGTTTCGAGTAACGGCGACTTTCTGCCAGACTGCGTCTGGTAATAGGTTGTGGTATTTGGTTATTTTGGTAATAGGTTACCGGCGATTCGGGAACCTTTCAAACGCTCAACTGGAAACCCAGTCCGCAGTGGGCGCTGGAGAGGTTCTCGAATGGCCGGTAACCTATTATCAAAATAATCTAATAACACAACCTATTACCAGACGGATAACCGTAACCATGACAAGTCCTCTAAATCACGACACAACGCTCATTAGTCTGCGAGCAGTCAAAACTCCAAATTTCGTCAGAAAAAATCAAACTGAGAATCATTCACCAATGTTTGCGAATAATGTATTTGAAGAAGACCATAGAATCAGTTACGAAATCCCACCAGTTGAGATAGCCCACATTTGTAGTTAGGACCCAAAACTGGATGCATTTGAGTCTTTGAAAATCCAGAGGATTCACCATTTGGGCGTCTCTGTAAGTGATATGTAAAACCAGGAATTTCCCCTATGATTGACCTATTCTTGTAACTGATCCTTTCCTCTTTAGCCAATCCAAAAGTCAATCATAATGCTTCAACAGTCATTGTAATTTTTGTTCATTAATCTCTTGTATGAACTCATGGGTACTACTACAAGGTTGAAGATGAAGATTATCACTGGTGGTTTGAAGCCTTCACTAACTAGAAGATTCGGGTGTGACTTACACGATGAAGTGACTTATTCGTTGTTGGAATGGATGTACAATTGTAATGAAGCATTCAAGTACAAAAGCATCAACCATTGATGAATAGTGTCGTTTCTGAAAAAGTATGGAGCTCTAATTCTAACTTCTGAATTGCGATTTTGAGCACATTCCCCATATGGGAGGGGCGTACGGCCTTCCCATATGGGGAATGTGCTCAAAATCGTTGTTTGATATGGATACATTAAATTTTGCTCACTAATGTTGTGCTTTGAACAGCTTGAACTTTTTCAACAGTTACCTAATACCAATCCTGAGTATTTATGCGATTTAGCATTTGGGATATCATAGCCGATACAATTTAATTGTGACTCGGTGGAATTTCTTCTGTATACGAAGGTCACTGTCGCAGATTTGGAGGCGTTTACTTCTAGTCACTTTGAGCAGCATTGGCCCAAAGCTTCGAGTTAAGTTTGCAGTCGTCCGCTTGCCTTTCCGTAGTCTTCAGTCCAGGAAAATTAGGGAGTGGTTGGTATATCTGATTAAAACATGGATTTACCCTTTACTTTGTCCTTAGACTAATCAGAATGCACCTTTATCCAATGTGTATGAACTGATGATGATATAACAGCCAAAACCGGGCTAAAGGGAATTATTTATTATTTATGTGTAAATAAAATTGTTCGTCTTCAAAAATGGTATTTTTTCCGTACGACATTAAATGTTATGCTGCGTATTCTCACAATACAATTAAACTATGCCCTAAGAACATTCTGATGGTAACAAAGTTGGAAGAGCCCTTCTGTATAATGCACCCTCAAAGTAACCAAGGGGGTGAACCCTTTCACGTCATTTGCACTCCGAGGTCTTCAATTACTCAAGATTCCGCTGTTGCGACTTCTCGCCTCTCCCCTTCATCGGATAACGAGGGAACGACGATTTTCAGTGAGTCGTCGACAAAAAAATATATATTAAAGCCGGGTGATGCTCTACACGCTCCCGCCATTTGGTGGTTAATGTTACAGCAGCAACTGTGGTGGGGGTCGGTGAGCCCCTCAGGGGTCGACTGAAGACGTCATCTGTTTCAATGAAGACGACAGCAGAAGGGCGGCTCGTGTAATTATTCTTCACCCTCCTCAGAGGCGGATGGCTGTAACCGCTAAAAATTGCTTCTGGCGGCAGTACGGGGACGTGAAACAATGGATTCAGTGTAGAATTCATGGTGGAACTACAATGATACCCCCTGCAGTTATAACTGTCCTTTCAACGCTACCAGTAATCAAGAATGACCGCCAAATAGGCGCAGTCGGTAGCCGAATTGTCTAATCCCACAAGGGGTCCCGCGTCGATTCCCGGTCCTGGGCCTTTCAAAGCATGAGACACCGAACTGATTATTCCAGTAACTTCGCTGAAAATTAAATAATGAATGCCATAAACCATAATGAGGGTAAGCAATCGTATTATATTACGTTTGAGGAATGAAGACTAATATTTGAGATTTAACCAAGAACCTTATTTAGTCCTTAGAAGGTATGGCTCAAGAAATTACTGAGGGGACTTTGAAGAACGAAAATTAAAGCGATTGCACCGCTACGGTAAAGGACAGGTGGTGGATTACTCGTACAGTGATATTCAATTAACTCGCCGTTGAAAGGCTTGAGGCCAAACTGGCTCTACTTGGAGGTTTAGAAGCCAAGGAAACTGAACTCTTTTGATTTTCAAAGATTCTAAAGGAGTATATTTTACATGTTTCATTGTACAATTTACAAGTTATGATGTCTTACGTGAGACACGTTAATGTTTGCATCGTAAGCCCACAGATGAGCCTGGAAAATTGGAACATCGATTGATTAATGCGGGTCACACGTCATCATGTGGTCATATTTTGGAATTATCCGCACTGTATTCATAAGACCTTTCTTGACATTTCCTGTTGTTTGTTAACATCATTTTAATCGCCGTATACTCCATCGTTTTATACCTTTTCCAATGTCGTTTTGGGTGAGGTTGAATAAATCATGCTGCCAGTAAAACTTTCGTTCCAAAGCGTGGAAGCAATGGAGATTTAGTATTGCAAAGCATGGGAACGGTGGAGATTGAGATTCAGGATTCAAATTCTAGTATGCATAGCTTGAAAGCATCAGAGATTTTGCATTATGAGCATGGAATCAGTGGAGATCAAGATTAAGTATTCAAATTCTAGAAGAAACGAAGATTTACTATTCCAATCATGGGATCAATAAAGGACTCAAATTTTAGTATGCCCATCGTGAAAGCAACGGAGATTCAGAATTCTAAGCTTGGGATCAGTGGAGATCGATATTTAGAATTCAAATTCCAGTATACCAAGCGTGAAATCTACGACGATTTAGCATTCCAAGAATGGGAGCTGCACAGTAAGAGATTTAGGATTCAAATTCCAGTATTCCAAGCGTGAAAGCAACGGAGATTTAGTATTCAAACGATGGAAGCAGTGGAGATCGAGATTTAGAATTCAAATTCCAGTATTCCAAGCGTGAAAGCTACGACGATTTAGCTCTCCAAGAATGGATCGATATTTATGATTCAAATTCTAGTATGCCAAGCTGGAAAGCAACAGAGATTTAAATGCTAATTAGCATTTTGAGCATGGGATCAGTGAAGAACGAGATTAAGGATTCAAAAACGTATAATCTTTATAAGTTGGGAAACGTTCAGCAAATCCCTCTCACAAGCACTGGGTTGATCATTTGATTGTTTCAAGTCTTTTTTCCATCTAACCCTGAAACGAGCAGGTGAAACCACTTCCGAAGATAGAAAAAGAAACCCATTCGACGGACCTTAACAAGATAGTTGATTTCAAATAGGGGACCCTCCTCCACACCGTCGCCTGTACCGTTTAGGTCTTTATCCCTTGCAGAGGCGACGGGATTGGTTAGGTCTGCTCAATACTGTTGAAGAAGCAGAAGAAGAAGACGACGACGAAAAAAGGATCGCCTTAGAAGAGAAACCATTGAAGGGTCGGTTTCAGTAAGAGACAACTAGGCTGTAAATAAAGATGGAAAATGTCCTTTTTCCCGACACACCGTCTGCAGGTTTGTTTTACTCTGCAGGTAACTCCCGCCCTCATCTTTTCCCTTTTTTCTCTCTCCCTTCAGGAGAAAATTCTTTTTTCTCCTGATTGGTTGACAAGCGAGGGCTGACCCGCCTGTTATTCACCGCTAGAATGCGCTGATCTGCTTGGACAGCCTCGTAAGTTTAATTCCCACTGACCTTCTCCAACCTGTCACCTCCGTTTCCATTCACTGGACCTCATTTTTATTTTATTGTATTTCTCTTCGCAACGCTCTCAACAAACAAGACAAGTCCTCTTTCCAAACCGCCCTTCGAAAATCGAACACAAATCCGTAAAGAGCAGTATAGTTAAAAATAAAGTAGGCATAAATATATCAATTGACTTATTACGAGTACCTGTAGTTTAAAAATATTGAAAACATCGGAAATATTGAAATATTATTCTTTGTGTCGTTTACAAGCTACTTCCACGAGGTTGCTTCCGTTATCCTAGTTTTCTAGTTATTCTTTTAATAAATGCAATAATAATTTTAAAAAATGGCCAAAATCCGAGACCATCTTTGATCCAACCATTATCATGATTGGTGTATCATGTGATGCCATCGATCTCAAGATCTCAATGCCTCCGGTTATTCTTATGATCCGATCCTTTATCACTTCTCTCCACACTATCATCGAGTCGGATAATCGAAATTCATGTATTTATACTCCACTTTGCTGCGTACCACTTTGTACTGAGCCCCATAACCGGTACCTACAAACCCAGCAAAAATATGTGATCGACTCGAGTATCCGGTTCTCTCCTCCGGTCGAAGTGAAAGAACCGAAGCAATAGAGAAAACTCCGAGAAACGAATTGAGAGAACGGGAAATCCTTCGGACCAACACTTTCAGAGGGTAATAACGCTTAAATGCATCTGGGACCGCTGGAGGAAACGCGAGTTCTTCATATTTTTTCGTTTCTCCTTCCCTTGCACAATATCTGGTTCCTTCGGATAAATTCACGATTTTTTTTTTCATTTTTCGTCAGGGGGTATTCGCTGGGAAGCGTTTCGCTGTTGACTGCGTTAATTAAGAGCATTCCTCCAAGAAATGCTTGTGTGCATGTTAGGCACTAACACAGTATGAGATGTTATGTGTTTAATGTGTAATATGATGTGCGAATGGTGGGGTTCAATCAATTGCTGAGAAAGTGATGGGTAATGAAGACCGCCAGTTGGTGTTGTGACATACGTTTTATAATGATTAATAAAATAATAATAACAATTATTGTTTTCTCCTTCCCTTTTTGTTTGCTCTTTATTAGGATGAAGGTAACTTCTCAAACAGCGAATACACGACTCGCACCCTCACTCCGAAATCATCTCTTCTGTGTACGTACGATGAAAGTGGAATAAAAGCGTGGAAAGGGGGGAAAAGGAAAGTGAGAAGAAAGAAGAGATTGATGTTGAAAGGCTCCTGGAGCTTCAATAGCATCATCCGCCATCGTTTCTTATCCACTGTCCACCTCACAGTGCCCTCTACAACACGACGGCAACAACGGTATAATGGCACAAAGGAGAAAAATGATGTATAGATCTATTATTTACTTAGTGGGTTCAACCCTCTCACACCGCCTCAGCTCCACACAATAGTTTCGTTTCGACCCTTCAGGGGGCGCTTTTTTCCCCTCTTACTGTTGTAGTGGCAATGCAGACGCTAAATGTACTCGTTTTGGATGCTCGGGTCTCAATAGACGTGAAAAATGTGTGAAATGGGATGTTTTAAACGACTTGATAAATGATTTTAAGCTTTATAAGTAAAAACCCTATTTACAGATGACAAACAACGAAGGGTCCCAAATTTTATTTTTAGGCTGCCTTTGGCCTCATCATTCACTTAGAGGCTTGATGGGCTCCATTATGGAGCCTCCATATGAATCTAACCGAAATTTCTCAGCCATCTTCAACTGGAGCCAAAACTAAGGAAACTAAGGAAGGGAAACGTATCACCTGGGGGGTGTGTCAAGGCTCTACAGTATGCTCTGACGAAGACGTGCAGCAGAACATGCCACACTGTGGAGCAAAAGGAAATTCCAAGAAGCTACTGGAAGGTGATGTGGATTCTCACATCATTATATTCGTATATAACCTTCCATTAAATACCACTACAGGGAATCTTGTGTCATCAGAACGCCCAATTATCAAGTGTTACTATGATCAACGCAATGGTATCGCTATACGCAATGCCCACAGCATTGCAAAGAGCAAACTTCTGGATTAATACATGCTCTGGTCGGTATGACAAAAAGCTCTGAAGACAAACCACAATTGAAACATAGAAATACTCATTCACTCTGGCATTTCAACAAGCTCTATAGAAATGCAAAGAGTTGTCCCAGTGCTTTGTTTTTATGCAACCTGTTTATCAGTGAGACCTGTTTAACTCTTATCCTGTTTAAAACATGTTTATCTCTTAGGATTAGCTATCCCACAGTCTAGTTTTGCAAGTAACCGTTTTCTATTATTTCAACCGGGTACACCGGGTAACACTGGAAAAATCCACATTCTTATTGCTGCTCAAAAAACCATCTCCCATTGCAACAATCCAATCCTCAGGTAACATACCGTATAACCAAGGAACGAGGAGCAAATTTCAGTGGATAGTGTCCCAGATTTATTCGAATTTTGCTGTGGTGTAAAATCATTGACGTATCTCAGGCTGGTGAGAAAGTTTGGGTTTTAAAAGGACGCTATCTACAGGGAAACAAAAGTTCAGATCACTTTCCACATGTTTCATTGAGAGCATATCTGAATCGGAAATTTGAATTGTTAATGCTAAACCAGGATGTTCTGATGAACGAAGTGGTAAATAGTATATCATTCATAACGTTTGCCGGAAGTGTCTAGCTATGACGAATCCAATCATTCTAAGCATACTTGCAGACTGAGGCGAGCTCTAGTATTATTATGCACCTTGATGATTACGCTGAGTTCAGCCATCCGAGGCACCCAAAGCCGCCTCCCGCCGCTCATATGCAGACTGTGTCAATTCATAAACAGAATGGAACCGAAGCCAACAAACACCGCTGGTCGAGAGGGACGACGCGGATCGCAGCTTCGAGTATTTGCCGAGTCAATAGGAGTCTGGCGAGAGTCACAAACCGCGGTCGTGAGCCTCCAGTCACGGGACGATTTGAGTTACAGAGCGACTTTTATGGTGGTATTATGAAGCCACCTTCAGTTAATGCGAGAGCGTAAAGATCAAACATCCATGAAGGCAGAATTACAATTATTATTATTTGATTTAGAAGAGCAAAGATTAATATCAAGCTTCCGCTAGTTATTAAATATTTGTGGTGCACTGTATTGATTTAACTGTGATAGGAAGTAGATTCCTTCGCATACAATGGAAACTGCTTGGGTTAGATATCCTGCAAGGGACACAAGCCGCCAAATTAATGCGATCTCAGAACACAAACGAATTTGGAGATTGATAAGTTATGTCTAATTGTAATTGCATGGTAGTATCACCATAAGGATAAGCCATTCTCGGTAGCATAACTGTCAGGAGTACTAATACTCCTTACCCCAACAGCATAACTGTCGGAGGTACCAATATTCCTTACTCACACTCGGTCAAGTACCTGCGGGTCCACCTTGACAAACGACTGACTTTCAGAAACCACATCAAAACAACAAACATGAAAGCCCAATCCAAATTTGGTAGGTACTACAATCTATTCAAATCACATGCCCACAGCCTTAAATTAAACCTGTTAATATACACATCCATCATTCCACACTCACATATGGACCACCAATATGGCACACCACCGCCCAAACACACCTCCACAAATTCCAAATCACCCAAAACAAATGTCTCCGAATCGCTACCGGAAGTCCCTTCAGAACCAACCTCGACATCCTACACACCCAACACGGTATAGAAACCCTTTCTGACCACATACAGGAATTACCAGATAAATTCAACACCAAACTGCCTACACACCCCAACTCGACACTCAATAATTTGAATTCACTCACAAAACCCAAATGGGGGACTCGTTCGCTGAGGCGGACTTGAGGTCACAACCTCCCAAGTCGACCACGTATATATTGTAGATACTGTAAATATTATTAGTTAAGTTCCTTAGGTTAAGAAATACATCCCGACTTGTGTATTTTCTACTTTTCCCGCGGCACAACCCTTATTGTATATAATAGTTATAACTCCCGTCGTTTTAAAACGCTATGTCATTACTTATATCTAGACTCAACACTTGTATTGTTTGTGAATTATACCAATAAACGTTCTGATTCTGTATTCTAGGTAGCTCTTACAGATTTTCTCTTACATGTATCATCCCTCCACTAACCTCACTCTCATGCCTTTACTATCCGTCACCTCTCATTTTTAATAAACTTTTTAAATCTAAGTCACTCTGTACAATTTACTTATTGTATGCTATATACATGTCAATAAAGTTACCTATTCTTATTCTTATTCTTTCTCATTTTTATTTGGTACCTCAACGACTAAAAACCCAGGGAAGATCACTTAGGCTTCAGACGAGTCCGGGTTCGACTCCCAGCTAAGTAAAGACATTTTTTCAGTGATCTTTACTCAGTGATGATTTAATACATTTGTACTAATACAGACTTGAAGTTTTAAATTCTCAGGGTATCAACACAGTTCAAACAACGATAAAATTAATAGATAGAAACGTTAAGACCACATCACTCCTGGTTATTCAACTAATCTCTGGTACTCGTAGTAGTCCACCTCCTTGCTTGTAATAACACCGGACGTAACCTATATTTATAACAAGATCCCGCCCTGTCATTGACTAGTGATGAGAGCTATAAAGATAAATCCCTATGAATTGTACCGCCTATAAAAGCCTCCTTAAAAGGATATTTTATAGCTTGGCAACGAGAAATAAAAAAGACGTCCCGAACTCGATTTCTAAAAAAGTATTGCGCTATACGGGAGAGCAAGGAAGAAAGCAAAAGGAGAAATAAAGTTTGACAAAAGCTGTTGTCTCTTTTCAAATTAGATATATCACTCGTTTCTTTTAATATAACTGTCAGAATTGTTGAAGTATAAGCTCGTAGGTTTTTCGGATTGCAGCTTCAGCGAAAGGAGTGGTAGTGTAACATGCAGAAGGGAGAAGAAGAAACAGGTAACGTCGTATTTTGGTCTTTCACCGTCAGAAGTAGAACAAGGACACATGACAACTCGTGGTCTTGATAGGGATCGAAAATGGCTGAAATTTTGTGAGGTGGAAGAGAAGGATTACCTCCCAAAATTTCAGCTCTTTTTGAGTCCTTTTAACCCCTCGAGTTGGCATAATGCCTTTATTCGAGTACTATGGTCGGTAGAACTAAGAAATCAAACGCGAACTTGCGCGTGAGGAATTTTTTTTTTTTTTTTTTTTTTTTTTTAAATTTATTGGCTTCGAATCAACATACAGCCTGATAGTACATGTTTATACACTGTTAAGTATTTTACAATGGAAGATATCGTCAATAATGTCAGTATTTTACAAATAATATCATTATTTGATCACTTTTATATAGGTCATAGCGTAATTTCAGTTTGTAGTAGGTAATCGTATAGGACGCAGTAAATTTCTGAGGAATTGGATTTTCAAACGAAATGATGAAGTGAATGACCATTCGATTCGGAATGGTTTTGAGAGGAATCTGTTGGCTACACGGGAGGCCTGTTCCTGATTTATGCGATGGGATTTTGAGGATGTGGCAAGTTTGGGGCCCATCTGAGCCCCCTCCCCACCGCCGAACTCCCTTTTCCCTTATAATAAATGTCAGGCGGAGGAAAATGATAAGTATAGTCGGAGGATTAGACGGGACCCCCAAACACAATCCGGGGCGGAAAACCTTTGGGAAACCTCCCTTTTCTCCCCTTCCTTTCTACGGAGGAAAAGCCGTGCCTTTCCCCTTGAGTTATTAAACAGGAGCTAATCAAATAAACTAAGACGGATATGAGGCCGTAGATCTAACCCTCCGTTCCTTCCTCGGCATCCCGCTTGGGATCGCTGGCGGCGGAGGGGAACCCGTGATTCACAGCCTGCCATATCCTCTCCCCGCCCTCTGACGTCATCTCACAGACAGCCTACAGCAGACTTAATTGTGAACCTTGCCGTGTTATTAATAGTACAGGATTTATCATGCCCCCTCCACTTCTCTAGCCCTTCAACCAACTCACCAGTTTCCCCCGCCTTTGCACTAACTTTATCAACCCCCACTCCCGTGTCCCATCCCTTCTCTACGTCATTCGCTTTATCCTCATCCTCCGCCAGACTTCCAGATTCCGTTCCCATCGTGGAACTACGATTTCCCCGCCTAGTTCGGTAAACTCCTAAACCCGGATCAGGTTTTACTCTCATCTTGCCAATTTACTCCAATCAGACTGCTTTAGTCTGAGGATTTCACGTAACAAATCGATGTAGTCGACATCAATCATGGAAACAATCCAAAGTGGGCTTTGAGAGTTTCAGTTTTCGAATTCTGAGGCCTTAAAAGTTTGGATTCGTTACTCCCAGAAGGGACAAGTTGTATTCACACAAGAACCAAACAAATTCATTCGAAAAACTCACATCCCTGCAATTGCATCATTATCATCGTCATCATTATTAACGACTGTTTTTTTTTTCTGTTCTTGTTAGGATGTCCTCGCTACAAGGAAAAGAGCTAAGAAGAACTGGTAACTTCTCTGTGGTCGGTATCAAATCTGAAATCCTCGAGCTCAAAGGACAAAGTACACTAAAAAATAAGAAATGAACTTACGAGGTTTAATATTCACTGTCAAATCGAGAAGTGTGTTTGTTGGGCAATTCTAGTGTCGTAAGAACGATCAATACAACTAAGTGGTTGAACGTGAAAACCACCGATGTAGCTGAATAAGTCAGGAGCCAAACAACCTCGCCGTTAAACCTTAAAAATCTTTAAAATGAAGTGCCGCTTATCAGCTGTATCATTTTTGGAATTTATGCGTAATCCCCCACTTCCTAAAATTCCCCTAAACCTCCCCTAGGAATGGTCCGAATCTGCCCATCTACGAACTTAGCCTTTCGATTGCTAAGGCAGATTTTTCGTGCAAATTTGACCTTTTTAAATGACAAATCCATATATAAACGTATTCATATGATTTTTGGTGTCTTTTGGCAGTGAATTCAGAATGGTCTGAAACGGATTCTGATATAAAAATAGCTTCCTTTTATTCAAAAATTCGCTAAAAAACTTGAAAATTTGATTGAAAGGCTCTAGTGTTCAACACGTTGACTGCCAATTAATCCAAAAAGGGTCTAGCAAAACTCTCACGTGAGGCCATAATACCCAATGTGGGTATAGGATGTTACCTACATCTTTATGAGGTTTTAGCGCTTTTAGCGGCCTTTTTTGGGCAAAAACGAAATGTATCTCAGTTCTATAGTATTTATAGCATCCATTACAACTCAGCGTCGAAAAATATGTTGGGAGTTTATTCACAGTCATGGAAGAAGTGGAACCACTTATTCCATGTTCACGACTTCGAATTGCAAGTTGCTCTGTTTACTACAAGGAGGCTGGTTTGTTTGATTATTCTTCTACTTTTTATGTCACAGGTGATATTAATTCGACTTTCTTGTGATGATAGTTTACTGTACATAATATTATTATTATTAGATTGTAGGAGATAATGGGTCTAACCGAAAAACTGTTTTTGTGTCACATTTTGACTAATAAATTCAAATCAAGATAGTTATTTAAGAGTTTTAGAGGAAACCGAAATTTTGGCTTGAGGCTAAGGTTCCCTGTATAGCTTGGCAGTTAAGAAGTTAAGGACCTACTAAAATATTGTCGTCATTATTACTTCCGATATTTATACAACAATAATTACAACCCTTAATCCCAAGTTAACCTTTACCCAAGACCTCCCCACGTGAAACGACCTGAAATATTATTTATTCGATTCAGCGGTCCTGAGGCCGGCGATGCTGACCACAGCACCATAAGCCCCTCAAACCCCCACTAACTTCGTTCACTTTATGATTACCGCCACTCACCCCAGACATACGCTGTCTTGTGTTCTTCTTTTTATTACGAGTATATATATATATATCATATTATGTAATATATATATATTTTGTCTTCTTTCTCTTTTGCCAAGTTCCCGAAGAAAGTGTCCTAATTTATAAGTTGAGTGTGGCCTCCATCTTTCCGACTTCTCAGATCAAGTTCAAACTTCCGCTCAAGTTTTTTTTTCTTCGTTCAAACTTTCTTTGTGCCACGTCCCGCTCCCACTTCTCCGAGTTTTTATTGGGGATAACTCGATTGAAACAACAGATTGATGTGACTCTTTCTATCTATCGTTACCCAGTTTTTTTGTCACCGTCCTCCGACCGTCTACCGCTTCAAGTTTCACCGACTACGATTATATTCTCTTATTCAAATCATCTTACGTGTCTTCCGTCCCAATCTTCCTCCAGGTTTTGTGGTTTCTGCCGTTCGAATTTGCGATGTCCCAAACTCGTTCCAAATGCCGATTTTTATCGACCAAAGACATAGAACAAACAGTCAGTCAGTCAGGTTGTGCATACTTCAGGAAAACGGCCAAAATAGGGGGGGTTCCGTAAAAACCCCATTTTCGTAAATATTGGACTTTAGGCGTTTTTATTTAACAGGCCAGAGAAGTAGGAATGACCTATAATAATCTCTAACTTCTTGCTCCAAGAACCTACGGGGTACCGATCCATACGAATCAGAACGAAGCTAGATAAGTACCTCGAAGGTTCTTGGAAGGTTCTTCTGTTACGATCTCGCATCGTTCCGATCCGCGTGGATCGGCAAAAATAGGAGCGGGTACCAATCCGTTACGATCTCACTGCGGATCCGATCCTTGTATCGTTATGACCAGAACGGTCCATCCCTAGTCATACTATGTGTCTTAACATGTCATAAACGGAATAAATTCTTTTTCAATTTCATTTCAGTTGGTATGGTCAATATTATTCAGGTAACCGATCTGTTCCACGTTGTGTTGGAATTATGGAGGATGCTCCAGTCCTGTCCTTCAATTCATTACTTGATAAACAGCAATAGTGTTGCAGGTTGGAACTGAAATTTCACCGGTCTAATTCAGTGGATTGGAGAATTTTGATAATCATGTACAGTGTACATTGTACACTGTACGGTATACCCTTTTTCTTCAAGAATATACATATTCTTGAAGAAAAAGGGTCATTATCATATGAATCGGTTCATGCAGAAAGGGGCTTAAGTCCAACTCCTGGACCAAATAAGAAATGGCTTGTTTTGGGGTATATGGACGTCGTTTCATCGTTTTATGCAGAAAGAAACGTTCTACGGGCACTATCTGAATGAGAAAACGGCAAGCAATGTTTTCGTTTCGTGCAAGAAGGGACCCAAGTCTTGCACGAACGCAGGGAAACACTCGCCATATAATTTTTTCAACTCTCTTTTAAAGTGGCCGACTCGAGTCGAAGATGACCAAGAAAATGATGAGTGATATTGTTTACTGCATTTTCAATTTGTTAATAAATCATTTTGAATAATATTGTTTTTTTTTTTGTGTGGCACCTCTTCACTGCTTCATGCAAAAAGGGACCTAAGTCCACCGCATTTTTTGATTTTTACCGAAAAAAGGGCATAACTTTTTGCTGAAATTAATACGGTTTGTGATAAGGGATAGAGAGTTGAGTATTTACTGAATGTTTCATTCGGTAGTTCCGTTTTCTCTGAAGGTTATTCAGTTTTTTCGTTTTTCTCGAAACAGCTGTTAGTGGACTTAAGTCCCTTTCTGCATGAACCGATTCATATAGTTGTCTGAATTCTAAATTGTTTTGAAGCTATAAAGAATGGAAATGTTTTCCAGGCGTTCTCTCGAATGAATTTGCCGCTAGATTGCGGGCTAAAGGAGAAAATTATTGAAATGCTCGCAGACTCCCTCGATGTAAACGTCGGTCGGAAATCGCTGGTCCGCGGCCTTTCGCGCCGCTTGAATGCTATGCAAAACGTATTATATATGCAACACTGTGATGGTGGGGGAAGGAAGATAGTGCGCCAGGAAGGAGGTTCGCCCTCCGCTCGAGGAAATGACGTGAAGTTCGCTTTGGTCCTGGAGGGTAACCCGACGAACCGGCAAACTTAGTTATCAACCTTCCTTTGCCGTCGTCCCGCGGTTCGTCGGTGAGGCGGGAGTGGTGGCTCTAAACAAGTTTGCCCGTATCTATGGGAACACAGTGGTGGCCGTGACAGTGGATATCGAAGGAAATCAAAGTTTTGCTCGTGAGCTATTGAAGTGTACATTGAAAAAGTGAATTTCGGTCGAAATACGGACGTTACTTTTGTGTCATGGGATGGACGAGGCAATTTCGGGTGCGGTTATTCGAAGACACCTTTCGGCAATCAAAACCTCGTACGTATCCGCCTGGGTCTACTACGTGTCCACCTACTCCCGTTGTTTTGAACAAGACGCCGTTGATGAGATGAATTTATCATTAGTATCGAGACTCACAAGCACTAAAGCGGAATTCATGACAAACTCGCAACTCCTTGATTACTAAACCTATTTTGATGACATCTTCGAGTATCATACAAGTTCGATTTCTTAGAGAATCCCAGGACCTCAAAAACTCGACATTCGGAACCTCAGATCTGTAACCCTTAAAAAAGGTAGTAATTCAATCACTGCAGTGATACTAGTGATCATTTGGTGGATCACTGCCATGATTGAGTCATTTGTGGGGAATCATTCGTAATAATCACTTGGACTCGTTAAAAAATGTAGTGATTGGATCATTAGTCCATCAATTCCCCTGCAGTGATTCAATAGCGATTTCATTAATGCGTTAATGATTAGTTAGGATTACGTGATGTACAACACAGCATAGCTTAATTAAATTAATACGTGTAATACTTGTAACTGTAAACTCTGTAAAATACGTGTAAAACTTGCATATTGAAAAGAATATAGACCCAGAACTCTGGAGCTCCAGCACTACCACCTGCAGATGCACTTTTCTCCGGTTCGGATACTACTGTCAAGCCAGTAATACATGTAGGTAAATGATTAGTCACTGATGACTTACGTGATTCAGCAGTGATTCTTACCAATGATGCATCACTGATCGTCTATTGATTTAGTGATTAGCAGTGATGACACTCCAGTGATCGTATGATAAAATACTAGTGATTAAACTAGTATTACTGGAAATGATTTTAATTTTTACTGATGAAATCATTAAATCGCCGATGATGCATTTCTGTAAGGGACCCTGCTGGGGGTGTAATAACCGAATTAAAGAAGGAGGATCTGAAGGCTCTGTAGAGTTCAATCCACAAATGCACCACGACTTCCACAAAGGGATCTGGCACTTTCAGTCCCAAGAGAGGAAGAGGAGAAAAACGCTAACTGAACACTGAATCTCTACATTTCGGCGATTCGGGGTTGATATTTCCTCGTTGATCATGTTACTCATTCCTAATTAAATGCTTCAGCTATGACTTCCTTAGATCTGTGCCAGTTTCAGCATCGCAAATGGACGTACGACTCAAATACGTCGAAATAACGCGAAAACGGTTGATTTCGAATCGAATCGAGGTATTCATTTGGGATAGAATGGACCTTCGAATAGGGCGGTATGCCATTCGAAAAAAGTATTTCTTGAATCGAATTGAGGCATCCATTTGGGATGAAACCGACCTTCTCCAAGACTGTTCGACTCAAAAACATCGAAAATACCCGAAAAAAGAAGATTTCTAATCTAAACGAGATATTCAATTGGAATGAAATGGACGTACGACTCGATAACGTCAAAATAACGTGAAAACAGTTGATTTTTAATCGAATTGAGGTATTCACACTCATTAAATAACACGTAAATTCCAACAATGAAACAGTCCGACATGTGACACCTTATTTTGACAGAATTGCTATATTTTATCACGTTCTTAAACTGGAGCACTTTGACGATGAAGAAACCTACTTGTTACTTGAGATGTTCTTCACGAATCATCTGCTCTAATCTGATAATCTGCTCTAACTCCACCATCGTGTTTAGCGGGGAAAATCTATAAACTGAGGAGATAAAATTTGTTATAAAACTAGTAAAATAGAAAAAACATTTTACATAAAACCAGTTGTTTCTTCAAAAATGCGCTCATATTGCCATGCTGCATAGCTGTGTTTTTTATCATATCTACCGGGTCATCGCCTGAACAAACGGATTAAATGTACAAAACTGCTTGGGAAACCCTTATCACCGACAAGGTCGCGATAGAGCTGTAGGACGAAGTTGACAACAGATTAACAATGAAGCCCCGATGTTTACGTTAGTGAATAAAATGTGGTGGAGCACATAGAAGTGAGCGTGATGGTGAAACACGCTCGATACAAGCTGATTGAAAGTTGAGTAGCAATATGCTGCTCAAACATCGACCAAATTCAGTTTGAAAGTTACTTAATAGAAAAGAAAATTACGTTGGACAAGCGGTAAAAGCCGAAGAGTGGGAGAGAATTGAATAACGTAATTGAATGAATAGGTGGATCAATGGCCGTTTGTGAAGATGATAGAGCTGAAGTATGCTCTATAGAAGCCGCAGGTTCCAAAACTCTTACAAAACAGCGATTCTACGCGCCTGCGAGACCGACTGTCTTCTGGAGAAATCACTCTGCAAGGATGTAAATCATGGATTTGGTGGAATTTTAGTGCGGACTTACTTTCATAAACAGTCAGAGTGGCTTCAGCAGACACGGCGTCGCCGACGCCGTTCTCCGCGACGCACTCGTACGTCGCGTCGTCCCTCCCCGAGCGCACGGGTTCAATCCTCAGCATCGACCCTCCACCAGGATATTCCTGGACGAGATAGCGGCTCTGAGTCGTCGAGACCTTTTTCCCGTTTTTTCTCCAGGCTATCGTCGGCAACGGGTCCCCTTTGGCTTCGCAGAAAAAGGCCGCGATGACGCCCGCTCGCACCGCCTGGTTTCTGGGCCTTTCCGTGATCTTGGGTGGATCTGTCAACAGAAATGAGGAATATTCATTATAGAAACCTGTTGAATTTAATACAGAACTGACAAATATACTGATATCACACTATAAATGTACTGAACTCATGATCGCTCCTAAAGTCAACCCCCGCACTTTGTATACGAGTAGGACTGGGTACTTGGTACAGTAAATCAGACATTTGGTGCATCTATCGAGAATATTTGAAAGCACATGGTGCCTTGGCACAGTTTGACATCACTAGCTTCAAGGCTACGACTCCATGGACCCAGCTCATCGATATAAGTGATCCATTTACCGCTGGGACTGTTTCCATGTCATCAAGCAAGAGCATTGACGACAGTGCTGTCCAACTGCCTGTCCAACTTTACCGTAATCTTCACCGGAGTTTGGTACATAACCGAATTGCACCTGAATACTTGGTTGAATTGTAGGGAATGACGTAGGTGGGTTGGCAATACAGTAGAAATTATTGCATTTTCTGCAAGAATATCACATTTGTTTTTACGTTATTGTAACTACTTTCCGGGAATGTACCTAATACAGTATGAAATTGCAGTATTGACCAATACTTTTCCTCGAATATTGTTAAAACTCACCATCCAAGTCGAACTTTCAACCTTCAAGTCAGGTCCATTCCACGATATGGAATCCCTCGAAGGCACTTGAGAGTATTTGCTTAAACTGGAAGATATGAGACCGGGAGTCGAAAGTTTCTAAGGAAAAGAGGAAGGTTCCAGGGACCAGAAAGCGGTAAAGCCCTACGGTAAACCTTCTTCATCCTCAGGAAACCTTTACTACGGGGCCTCGACACCCTCTAGAGGTCCTGGAGACAGTTTTCTGACCCTTTGGATTACTAAAATGAATGAGACCACTTTAGTGCTAGAGCGTTTGGCCCTTTATCGCGCCTTGCTCCCTTTTTGGAAGGTCCCTCGTTACGTTTCAAGTTCCTCGACTGGTAATTAACTAGATATACTCAAGTAGTTACGAGTAATAAAGTGTAATCTTCACGCACGTTCCGAGTCGCAGCCTATTTTTTGTACTTACGGAAACTGTGTTATTAACCCGTTTGGTTTGAAACAAATTTCAACGAGCGGAAGACACCCGGAAACGAGCTCTCTGTTCACATTACAGGATGTGGGAAACAGGAATCAGTGGATATGCCGTGTAGTGAGCCTTCTATTTTTCACCGGAGAAAACCGCGGGATTCCCCGGCGAGAGAAAACTTTTTCTCGGATGTTCCCCGTTCAGCACACATTTTCTACTAGAAGACACGGTGAATTATAGAGTGGTTCTCTCAAGCACTTTCGAATCGGTTTCGAAATCCTTGAAGGAGGATAAAAAAAAAGCTATCCGACAGAGATAATTATCTGGAACAGTGGTAGACGGTGTAGTTGGAAACGATTGAATTTATTAATGAGAGCACGCTGGGGGAAGGGGAATTCTCTCTGAAGGAATATTTACATTCATAAGTTAGTCACAATTCTCTTTTGGAGTATAGAGAATCCTGTTTCACCCATGACGGTTTATTAATGAATGTGTTGTGATCAGCTGTCGGTTTGGATGGAGCTTAAGCGTAGTAAAAAGCTTAAGAGTAGGACATTTTAATGGAATGATAGACATGGAAATGAGTGAGCGTGTATTTGAAATAAATTTGTGAAAACTTGATTGAAACACCAAATCACAGAACAAAATAAGGCAGAATGAATTTTTCTTGCTTGCTACATTATTATGGCATAACTCGATGAAGAAACAACACAAGTGCCACAGGCAGGCCCATTTGGTGCTGCTTTTAAACTGAAATTCGCCGCAGCAGTAAGTTTTTCTGTGGTTTATTATGATAATGACCAAGTAGTAGTACCCAGATTTTATTACTATTTACGTTAGCACAATTTATTTGATTGTGTTGATTATTGGTTAGCGCTTGCAGCACGATGGCACGAATATGTGTAGAACTATCTGAGGGGGAAACACGAGAGGAGATGGAGACAGCTGGCGTTAGTACACATCTTCAGGACCTACACATGTTGGGGAAATCTTCGTGTCTCAGCCGAGAATCGAACCCAGGCCCTCAGAGCCGTTTAAACAGGAGATATAACCCCATAGATTGATTGATTGATTGATAAGATTTTATTGGCATAACGGTACATACATTGGGTTAAATTTAAGTGTCTTAAGGAACATATATGAACAATATCGGCCTGCCGGCCTTAAATGTCTAATCGTCTTAAATAGTATTGTATTTTGTGTCTTAGCGTAAGAGGGTAGGGAGAGTGAATTTTCGCAAGAGAAAAGGGAAACAATTTAAAATTCTTTGGGTGATAGTGGGGTCCTAAAAACTAAAGCTAATTACATATTTACAGCATTTAAAGAATATTTGCATATTTACAGGTTTTACAAAATATATACAGAGATGGCTTAGGGGTAGACTGGTATGGGATAACTCAAATCCGCACCCGTGTGTTTTGTCCCCATGGGGGTTTGTGATTTATGTTAATGTGGTGGAGGTGGAAGTTTGGGTGTGTTCGTAGTTTGGCTGTGAATTTGAGTTTCTGTTTGGTGATGAAAGCTTCAAGTGTATCTATTCCAAATTTCTTGTGTAATTTGTTTTATTTTGTATAATTTGTAACTTGTGTAATGATGTGGTTGCTGTTGTGTGCCATATTTGGGAAGCGTATGTGATGGATGAGCGAATTAGTGATTTGTACATTCATAGAAACAGGAAACTCTCATAGCAAGGACTCCATATAAAGGACGCCATATAAACTAGAGATTTCCATCTCGAAACTCTACATAAACAAGAGATTCTCGTTCCAAGGACTCCATATAAACAAGAAATTTCCGTTTCGTAGACTCCAAGTGAACGTGAGATTCCAGTTTCAAGGACTCCATATAAACAAGAGATTCCTGTTTGTATGTAGGACTCCAATTGAATGCACGAGCACATTCGTCATAGCGTCCCTTGTGCATTGCTCTGTCTTTCTGACTATCCGATTGGAAACAATCTCAGCATCGCGATTATTTCGCAGGCTCATGAGCACCAGGCCTGATGCGGAAATTTAAATCCGGCGCAAGCTCTAGGATTTTGATGAAGGTCGGAAACGAGGAAAGGGGCGAAGGGACAATGGTGAATAACGACACAGACTCCCAACCGGCATCCGTAATGTGGCTTATAGGGACCTCGAGATACAGGCGGGAGATGCGACGTAATGGCAGACGAGATACATAATGCATTCCAGACTTACGGAGCGGTAGTCGACCTCCTCAACGCAAACAGAATCGATTGCCGTTATTCATTCGAAGCAACGTCAATCTCATATTACTGCGGTCTAACCGGGTTGTCTCGGTCCGGAACAGTGCGCTTTAACCGGTTACTTGGGAACGGATGTTACGTTATCGTCTCAAACGTACCCTGAACCTATTAACCCTCATTCTCTCACGACCACAAAATTCGTGAATTTGAGAGACTCCAAACAGAAACAGGAAACTAGGAAACTTTCAGCAATCATGTTGCGAATAATATAATATAATAGAACAGAATATTTTCATTCAGAACACGTTGTAATGTAAATACAGCATAGAAAAAGTGTAGTCTCCTCATTTCTATCAGCTCAATCATCAATATGGAATTTTTGCTTCAAAAACAGTTTATTGATATTAGAGTTGTAGGTAGGTACCGCTCTAGACCAAAATTCCACAAACATACACACGCTGTAGCTGACCAATTTTCCTTGGATTGTAAAAAATGTATGTGAACTTTTTGTGAGATGACTAAGATGACTGAATACTCTATATTTGTTTAAATACTTGATTTTATCCTGAGAGTTCATCCCCACCGCTAGTCTAGTCTCGCCTATCGACCAATCAGCACAGTTTGAAACGGTGGCAGCATCTGTAGAGGTTTTTTTTTACGAAGGTTCGGAATGTTGATGCGCTGAAATCCCAATCGATCCAGTTATAAAAACTAAGATAATTGGAATTTATTCGGATTTTTTGGATCAGGGGTCCCACAACGCACTTGTAGTTACGCCCTTTGGACCTATCCACTTTACATGTTTTGCTTTCAAACCACAGGTTTTTCTTTAAAATTTCATCGTGGTCACACTTATAAATGGATTTGTACACAATGTACGAAAATAAAATCTTCTCGATTCATCTCAGGGGGAACATCACATAACACTGAAGAGTAAAGAATCCTCACCCAGTTGTACATTTTCCCAGGCATCAAAGAGTGCACAGAACGCAGATGGGTATCAAAGAGATAGGGCAGAAAACAATCTCAGCGTCCCGATTATTTTGCAGCTCTAGCAGAATTCCGTCAGTAGTTGTCATTCTGGTGACCAAGACCGTGTAAATTCTTTCATACTTCGTACAGATGAGGGTCTTGCTTTGTTTGCATGATTTCACCATTTTTCCATTTTTATTCCGAAAAGGGATAATCGAAGAAGCAGGAAAGGGGTTCAAGCTAGAAAGCGGACTGGCAACATTGAGGGGATGTTCAGTCTCTCGTCTAGGGATATCCACGGAGAAAAGGTCCGTAGATCGGGACATCTGAAGCCTTTAAAAATACACAAATAAAATAAATAATAGCAGGGTATTATGTACATTTTACGGTTTTTGGTTTTTTAAGAAGGTTCAACAACGGTAGGTACATTATCTGGAGCGATCGTATAATGCTGCATAATCTAGGTATTTATATCAAATTAAATTGAGGGCTAAGTTAACGATTGCGAGTCATTCAATGAATTCAAATGGGCGCAGAGTGAGACCAACTAACTGGAACCGACACTAGTCAGGCGATAGTGGGGACGTGCGTGGCTTCGACGCTTGTATTAATACCAATTATACTCCTCGAGGTTAAATGAACCTACTCAAGTGCTTAGTACGAAAAATGAATCCAACGTGGACCTACTCCAAATTTGATTTCACTTCGCCAACTGAAACACCCACCAGTGCACTTTGAATGCACTTCTCCATAAATGGTGATTTGATGGAGGTTCATAATTAACGGGGTGGGTTCCGTTCGGTGAGCCGCTAAGTGCCCCGAATAATAATTCACGAGAGGGATCTCCCACCAGGGGCTTAAAGCGCATATGGGGACAGTTTCGGTTCAATGTCAGAACGAACACTTCCCACCTGACGCGTTTCCAGTTTCGAAACGACGTTTTGCCCCCGGCGGTTGGATTTGATTATTTTCTCCCAGTTGAAAATGTCAAACCTGCCTCCCGCGGAAAAACGGTCACACCAGTTTGTGTAGTGACGTGACATAATAAGCTCACAACGATTGATGAAACGAATACATTTTGATAATGATGGTCTAACAAGCCTCCACAATTTTCCGGAAATACATATTGGATTTCCAAGACCCGTGGAAAATGGTCGATAATGTACTAGGTTAAGGGGTACTTCAAGTGAGTAGGTACGTTACATCAAAAATTCGCATGTATTGGTAGGTAGGTAGCTGCTTTACTCGATCTATTCTTTTCCAATATGATATTTCTCTTTTCCAGGAAACAATTGATACGGATCAGGCGGAACTATCAGTGGAAATCCCCTAACTATCAGCTTGTTTCAGCCGATATTGTCATCAAGACATTCCCGTTTCAAGGACTCCGTGTAAACAAGAGATTCCTGTCTCAGGACACCATGTAAACAAAAGATTTTTGTTTTAAAGACTCCATATGAACAAGAGATTCCTGTTTCAAGGACTCAATTAAAATGCACGAGCATATTTGACTAGCTACCTACATAGTTGACATTTACACGATTCTTGAACGATACATTAGTGAAATATCAGTCCATGATTGAACCCGTTACAAACAGTTCTGAGCGACCTACATATTACTCAGAAAGATAGCAATCATTTTTGCATCTACCTCAATATATTCCATCGGAGTTTGGTGGAATCCGAGTTTCGGCGTTTCCGCACTCCCTTCGGAGGATATTGAGATAGTTAGAGGATGATTTACGTGATTTACGGACCCCCTCACCATGAAACTGAAGGTGAGATTTCAGGACACTGTTGAAGGGGGGGGGGGGGGGGGGGGTTCTAATCAGTTCAACCGTTCGTTTCCCTTCCCAACTGATAACGGTGACTTTCCCCAAAGATTAATTATGGATTCGCGAGGGAGGGTTAAATTACCCTTCGATTAATTAACAGTTGGTTTAATAGTTGGACAAATTGAATAGATAATTCAGTTATCACACCGATTATTGGCAAGAAAAAGTGGGTTGGTCGGTTGCTCCAATCCTTACTTGATTTGTGTGTCTTTAAGGTCACTATGCGGTGATTCTGGTGATTGAAAATGAGGACTACTAATAAGCCTCCTATCGTAAAGAAATACAGACAGCCAGGTCCTTTCACTTCCCTTTCAATCATACCCCCCCCCCCCTCACTTACCTTTCCGTCGGCTATACTACCCACTGCTTATTTTATATGGCATCACTGATAGGTATTGATTACCTTTTAAAATATCGCTCTTCTAGACATACGGATTTGTTCTTTGGTTTAGTTTACATGTAGCTCACTATAATAGTCGTGGTTTATTATTGTTATTGATTTGGTTCACTACTCCAACATAGACCATTTTTCTACACCTAAAACCCAATTTATTTCATGTGTACCAATTCGATGGATGCATAATGAAATTATTAGATACAAGGCCGATATAAATAAAGTCGAACCTGTAGATGATATTTATAGCTATATTTCATGTGGATGCGATGAATAAAATATAGTTCTTTTCAAAGTGGAGCGACCATGAAAGATGTGGACATCATAACTGACATGGATTATTCACAACATACACACGTACGTACAATTTATTCAAAATAAAATATGACATTCCCTCGGGATACTTACGTGTCAAATACTGAATGTAAGGGAATGATAAGGAGTTTGTGGATCCTGTAATCAGTAAAAATAAGATCTTGTAGATCCGCCGAGCGCACCTTCCAGATTTGTTGTGAGTTCACGAGATGAGGCTGTGCTCCCTGTAAGAAATTCTCAAGGGAAATAATACGTATGAATTTTCACCTCTTGTGTGGACTGATTGATTGGATTGTGATTGTTAGAAAAAACACGGTAATGTTAAGTGAGTAGGTAATAATGTTCGAATTTACATTAATTGGATGCAGTGGTTGTTCTTTCGACTGAAGTGTAAATGTGTCTCATCTAAAGTATAAACGAAGATAAACACAATCAAACTTATAAACTAATGATAAACTTATAAAAGGAATAAAGCTTATGTGTTCCAAACCATGTGTTCCAAACCTCTTAATTTGCCGAAGAAATCTAATCAATTGCCAAATTGTATACTCTGTATGGAGCAACCACTCAACTTGCGAACCGGGTTTCCAGAGCTGACTTCTTGACATTTTTTTTCTGTATAGTTAAAAGGACCAATTTAATGTCCACAAATTAAGATAATGGATGACACCAGTATGGTGGGTTTAAGGGCAAACTAGGAGCAATTTGATGCCTGATATTAAATTAATTAAGCTGATGGTTTACATCTGTGTAGTGTGTTCAAGGACGAACTAGCAGCAGTTTGATGCTTACGAATTTAATTAGGCTGATGGTTGACAGCTGCTTGGTGGGTTCAAGGACAAACTATGAACAATTTACTTAATAAAATTTATTAAGTAAATTGTTCATAGTTTGTCCTTAAATACGTTTAAATACGTTTAAATTTAGTTTATTGAGTAGTATTTTCGGAGATGCCTGTTTATTTGATTGAGAAATTTATTTTATTTTATTTTTCTCCAGGTTTATCCTTTTCTCGTTTTGTGTGTTTGTCCCCAACTTAACAGGAGGCTTGAATAAGGTTTTCACTCCTTTTTATAACCATATCCACGAATCCGAGGTTGCAAGAGTTACGATCAACCCTCCTTCCCTCGATCAACCTTCCTTCGATCATCCCATCATCCGAACCGCCTCTGGGCGGATCACGTAACGCGAACAGGTGGAAATAGTCGAGAAACTTTCTTTTCTCTCCTTTTTCCCCTCCCTCCACTAGACTTCTGGATTCTACTCACGGGGACTCGCCAAGCTTGGAGAAAAAAGGAGAAAAAGGTAAAAACGTGTGTGTGGTTAGCTCAAGGCGGGGAATATGAAGGTAAAAAAGGTGAAAAAAAGGAGGTGTGTGGGGGCTCTAGGACGATCCGTGGAAAAAAGTAAAAGAACCAACCAATAAATAGATGGAAAGGCGAGAGGGGCGAGCTGCGGGAAGGTTGTAAATAATTCACGTTGCGAAGGCTCGACTGCAACCGCGCTCGGGAGGTTATATATCTGGGGTGTTTCAGTGAGCTGAGGGCAGGTATGGGTTGAAGGATGAGATGAATAAGTAACCTAGAACTCTCCAACCCGCCTAACCTTCTCCCTCGTCCACCCCCCCCCCCCACCTACTACAGTGAGGTTACATAGAGAGAAGGTTTGATGTTAACTTTGATCAGCCAATCAGGAATGCGGTTGCGGCCATCTTATTAGCCCCTGATGTGGTGATGGAGGGGTTTCCTATCGCTCTGACCATTTGACCGGCAGTTTACGTCACTTCCTTTAACCGTTCGAATAACTATGGGATCGGTTGCAGGTCATGATTTGTTTAAATCAAATTACTGTCATATCAATTAATTTTAATGAACGACTAATTAATTCATTTGCAATTGTAGTTAATTTCACGAAATCATGGTTGATAACATCCGATTTTGTTTGCTTTTCTTCAGTACGATCAGCTGCTGCTTAGGAACACTTTCAATTAGCTAATATAATATTATAGACGAAATTCTCAAATATTATATTAGTCTTATTTTAAGACTAATATAATATTTGAGAATTTCGTCAAAAATAGGCTTATCTTACTTGAAAGCGTATTATGTTATTGGCCCCTGCAATTATATTAATCTACATTAAATTGAGTTGGATTTAATCCAGCGAAATATATGTATATTCATGATACTCAATATATATACATGATATTCAAGACGGAGAGGCTACGTGTAGCCAACAGCGAAATGATCGCGGTAATTTCTAGGACGCTGGCAACCAAATGTGAAATGACGTTTACTTCACTTTAATGTGCAAAAGTGGGTAGTTTACGATCGAGATGGCAGTGGTTCCTTGGCGTTATTGGCGTTCTTTCAAACACAAAAGTCAGATTTGGGTAGAACACCTTTAACATATAAAAATATGATGTTTAGAGGCAAAACTTTATGTTGTATTACGTTCCATGATATTGAGTAATGTGTATAAAATCAACAGTTCACGAACATCATGCAGTAGTGATATATTTTCATTTTTTCTAGCCATCTAGCGGTGTTAATCACTACGATAGACATTTACATCACCGTGTAACAAGCGTGTCAGCGTCGAAATCCCTCGTAATAATATTATATACGAAGGTGACACCGGTACAATGTACTCGTATATGCGAAACACAGAATCTCATTCGAGAGGAATCATCGTTCGGTCGGGCTCAATGGCGGCCCATAAGAGTAGGCCACTGGGAAGGAATACACGGTGAAGAAGTGGTGGAAGAAGTTATTGAAACAAACGACTCCCCAAGGCCGCCCCTCCCTGCGGGGTCCCTCACTAAATCTATTTAACCCTCTCGCTACTACCTCGAGCTCCTGACTTTCTAATTGATATATGGCTGTAACTCCCTTCTCATCCCACCGTGCCCCACAGAAGTCACCCCCTTGTGGCCATATACCCAGTCGTCCCATCATATCCTCAGAGGTTTTTTCCTCTTCTTTTTTTAACCCTCTTTTCATTCCGACTTTACTTTTCATCGCGTTTATTTTCCCCCCCACTGTTTTCCGTATTTTTTCTTTCTAATTGAGGATCATTCTTTCCGGCCGTGGTTCGTGATGAGGAGGGTTAAATGAAGAGGCGCTGTGAATTCAGAACGAGAGGCGAAATGATAAATAATGGTTTAGGTACTTCACAGCTCGATTTCATCCCGCGTTTGTATTTTGTTTTTTTCTTTCATTTTGATTCTCCCTCGAAACACATTTTTTCCTCAAAATCAAGAATAATTAAGAACGTAGAGTATCCAAGTGCCACCACAACCTGTGGTTAATAACCACTAATTAAAATTCTCAAAATGGAGTGAACCCACAATGCATGGATGCTTCAAAATTAAAAAGTATTAAAAATCTTGTTCTGTGAGTTATACAGAAAGGGATTGAAGCGATCAACCTAAACCTGTACATAACAGATATCACAGGTCAACAACGATTTCGTGACACGAAAGAGGAACACCATTTGTCAGGTTATTGAGCGCATTCATCCAAAATTGGCATTGATTTCACTCCTTCAACTCTAGTTTTAAGATTTTGATATATAAGACTCGAAACATTTTGGTTTCGACCAAACTTTTCATAACCATGAGTCAACGGAAAGGGGCTCAAAACAAATTTTGAAATTTTGAAAAATTCAGTTTGAACGGTAATGTTTTCAGTTCATATTTGAATAGAGTTTAATTTTTAGAATTATCTAAGACCGTCCGGAGCTTTGTACGACCAGCCGTTGGTTCACAATGTGGGCTCAAAGTTGGAGCATATCAAAAGTCGTCAACATGACGGTGAAGCAGGCGGCATCCTGTCGGATCAATGTTTATACTGGCCCAGCTTATTTGAATAGCACATAGGTTTCAGATATCGAGTTATTAAATAATAACTATTGATAAATAATGATAGTTCATAATAATAATTGTTCAATCATTTAGTGATCTGCACAAAAATACAATGAACCGTTGTGTCAGTAATATGCAGAGTTTTTTGCTAGTGGTTAAGTTGAATCAAAAACATGATTGCCAGTAACATAATCATGATTGTTGATAGTTGTTGGGGTGAAATTGAGGTTTTGGCGGATTTTGGAGTCAAAAGTTGGCTATTTCGATTTTAATTTTCACAACAAATCCAAATTGAGATCGACCAATTTCGTGCGTCGAAACTTGGTCTCCTCGAAAATCGATCTCATCGTAAATGAACAGCTCGTTTCGATTCAAGATCGGCACCTATAAATTTTAATGAAGACTATCATTCAACGGGGTAAGATTAGTGCATCTTTAAATAGCTCATTTCCCCGTTTTAATTGACATAGCCAAACCCCTCTGTAGACATTTTGAAACAGACACGTGTACTTTTTGTTTGGTGGAAAATACATGACAATCATGGAAAATGCTTCATTTGTGCCACAGCACCGAAAATTCAATGAAAATTGGTCAGGTTTATGTAGACTTATACCCATGTAGATTTTGAATGTTGTTGTGAGTTGATATTTAGATGCCAGTTATTACTTTTGATGTATAAATATTGTAAGTTTCCCATTGGAAAATTAGTCGATTGTGGTTTCATTGGATGGACATAGTCGTTGAACAGAGGCCAAATAAAATGATATTCTGCCTCCACAACCACTTGGAAAAAAATGAGACTCAAAGGCTTATAGACGCCAAGGCAACTTGTTGAACGCCTCAAACGTTTTCTTATTATTTTTTCTCTCCTCATCGTTATTTCATTTTTTTTAACGCCAATTTTTATTTTCAACAGGAGCTGGACTTACTTCCTGCTGGTTTAGTAATTGCTTTGGAAAAGAATATAACTGCGTTAAAGTCCTATAAAACTAGTTGTCCAAGGCGTGCGGTAGATCTACAGTTCGGTAACAATATTTAGCGTGTGACGCCCTACAGGTGTCAGTGGGAAAGTTTTATTTCGGAGTTAGTTTTCACTTATGTGGAACAAGTCGCGATGGGAGGGCTGCCGGGAAATGGAGGTCAGCGAGTTTCAACTCGCGGCTAGTTCCTAACTGATTTTGTATTCCCACTGTGGTTTTCTACGTGTTCTCACGACTCAAAGTATCACCGAATGAGATTAGAGACAATTCCGTCAGGTACGTCGTCTTCGGTAGATCACATTCGTAACGAGAGTGTGAAGAATTTCATGTAGCATAGGCGTATGAGCGAATTTTCGAGACAAGGTCTCGTGGAAACAAAAGAGAATCGCTGTCAGGTGCGCCAAATTTTACTGTGACTGCCGTTCTTTTCCGTATTTTTCAATGCTCGACTAAATCACGACTAAAGGCTGACCAAGTTAAATCTCTGACTTGCACCCTCATACCCGTTTATCAATTCAATATATCTGCTCAGTTATCCCAAATCGACGATTATCTTCATCCGAGCGTTCAGGGCTCGGTTACGTAGTATAACAGCTAAGTTAGAAGTCAGCCATCATGAAAGTTCTGTTTGTGCGGTGGTCTCGATTCCAAGTTGATCATTTCTGTAACTTTTTTCCATATTATGTTCGATAAAAGTAATAAGGACACAAAATCCGGTGGATCGCCAGTATGGCGTTGGGAAAAAGGTTTCCTGAGTTATTCACTCTCAAGATGAAATTGGACACATCCCAGGCAGTGATAATAGCAACTGCGGTGCTACAAACCTGGCACTGTATATTTGGTTAATGTAGTGGTAGCACTGTTTTCCTCGTGTTAAATGCCGAGTCATGGATACTGAACTCTGACTAGTTAGCCAGCAGTCATCCGTTTTAACCACTGACTAACATAAATCAGTGGTTAGTTAGTGAGAGATTTGACGAAGCATTGGGCTTCATGCGGTCTGAATCACGAATCTCCGCGATCTAAAATAGTTGACGCTAAACCTTGAAACTTTTATTATTTCAATTATTCGATTCAACCCTCACTCGTATTTCATGGAAGAGAAATTACCCCTCACATCGAGCTGACGACCGATCACATCTAAAACGGTCCTGCTCCGCTCCCCTCTCCCATAACCCATACACGACTAAGTGCTCTGATATATTATTTACTTTTCCCAAGAGTTTAATCATCGGGTTTTCTACTGCCCTCTGTTATGTCCGAGTCAGCAATTAACCTTCTAATATTATGTTTGTTATCGGATACCCCTCCTGTTACTGCCCCTGCTCGCCCCCTCCGCCCCAACAATGCCCACCAATAATGATCGGTTTACCGAGCGATGGCCGAATGGCATGATTCACGCTTTTTCTTCGGAGCTGGAACTCAACCACGCGACATTTACCTCTGGAAGTTATTCAATTACACTTTATAGGATCGAGCACCCCTATTTATGATGTCGGGTTTGAATTACGTATAAAACTCACTCAATTCGGTTCATTTCCGCTTTGTTACTGTGTGAACACGAAATTGCTCCACATTCAATCACACTGAACTGAGAAAATGATACACAACTTGGAGTTACGCACTCTCTACGAGTTATAAATACGTGGAATAAATAGGACTGGGAAACTCAAACCTGTTGTTGATGAGTAGGTAACTTTATGTACATAGTAGAGGTTTGGCTTAGTAGGGGAAATATGATACGTTAATAGCCATAACAATGAAATACAAATTAAAAAATTTCTCGTGATTCGAACAATTTCCCCATTTAGTCCCTACTCCATTAACCCCAAAAACATTGGTAAATGAATATTTATAAGTAGATTGTGTATTCACTTTGTGTTCGTATTATTATTTGGTGCAAATGAAAATTTTTTTTTTTTTAAATCGGGCAAAAATCGCCTTATCCCAAATTGTAAAGGGGTTTTCTCGTTTGATTCCAGTTGTCTATTATTGAATGCAATCAACCCAAAATACAGATGTTTCGCATGCTTGCCGGTCCTGTACTATATTTGAAAGGCCATTGAAGGAGACATCGGAAAATGCTCCCAACAGCCCCTGGTGTGTCTGGACCGTCTGTACTTATGGCTACCTGTGACTGTTCTTCGTATGGACACCAACTGCCTTAATCGCAGCTCTCGAATTCAAAATCAACAATAACCGCCTGTTAACTGAATTGGACAATCAGTAGATTACCTCGACATTACCATACAAAAGCCTTTTTCGTACAACTTGGGAAGAAGAAAAAAATATCCGAAAAGGAAATCCAAGTTCCTCAATCCTCGAAGCCCTTTTATCCGAGAAGTAGCCATTTCCAACCAGGTCCCGACCTCTTTCTATTACCCCCCGTACTATTGGGCCCTACACACTGTTTTCCTTCCGGTTTGAAAATCCCCTTTGGCCCCCCTTGTGAAAAGAACTTTTTTCCAGTCCTCGAACCGACCTGGGTCTTATTTCTGTTACATTGTCGTCGAACGGGGCGGTTAATTAATTCCTCTTTGTTTTTCCCTCGATCCGCTCGGGGGTTAACGGGAGGGTTTGATGGTTCAAAGCCTTTTCGGTTGTACACGAAGGGAAACTCTTGAGTTTATAAAACCACACCGGTGGGTCTCATTGAGATTTTCCTTTCGTTTTCGTTGCCTTTCGACTATTTCAAGACAATCCCGGGCGGTACAATGGGCAATTGAGAATAACAAGATTTCTACCTCGAGAGGAATTGGCTCGATTTAGCGGACTTACAGCGTAAATTGACTTCATACGTCCCATTGCAATAACTACTCGATGGCAGAACTATTGGAGCAGTCGATTTGCTGTAACGTTTTGACGAGATTGAGTAATTCTAGTGATTTCAGTAAAGATGTGTGCATAATATGCAATTATTAACTAAATTCAAAGACGATTTTCGTGTTCTTTGGGTATTTCCGAAAAAATTCACTACAGTTATTCGTTTCGCGTGAAATGGAGTCGAACCATGTCGATTTTGAATTTGGTGTCTGTCTGTTTCTCTGTTTGTTTGGCTGTTTGTCTGTCCTTCAATCACGCGAAAACGGCTCAATGGATCGAACCCTTCTTTCGTAATTAAATGTTTCCATGATCGGGGAAGGACATAGGGGGGTTCACTTCCGGATCCGATGCATGAAATTTTCTTCTTAAGTCAACAGGTTGAGTGATGAAAATCAGTGTGCCCTATAGTTGGGTTCAAATCGAACTAAGTTGCGATATAGGAGGCACAGGAAAGATCCTGCCACGACGATGTGTTGGATTTCGTGCAAGAAGGGACCTTATTCCCGGAATAGAGCCCCTTCTTGCGTGAAACGAAAAATTCGCCCTTTATTTTGCATGAATCGGTGGAACCGAAGGTAAAGACGTTAACCACCATCATCTCGATTTGGCCAAATGTGGCGATAAGGACCCTTTTTGCATGAGACCAGTCAAATAGTTCAAACGCATTGTCCTATTTTTCGAACATTGTCACCATTATGTGTATTATTTAGTATGGAAACACCTACAAGCTGTAGATAGTGGGATTGTTGTTAGCTTTGAATTCCGTTTAGGGGCCGGAGAACCTGTTTATCATGTACGCCTCTATACCCGGTTGTGAGCCGCCAAATGATGATTAGGTAATGGGGATTCGGCGCAAACGCAGACACAACATCAGATTCGGGAAACTGTCCGTCACATCGGTCGAATATTCATGAAGATGATTCCCACAGACGCCCCTGAGAGTCTTGATTGCTTATTACTTAGTTACGTATTTATATTGGTATTATACCAATGGTATAGGTACGATGTATGTGTTATGCGGTGTAATTGTATGATTGGGATTTGGGGTCGTCGGGGAGTGGATGGACAACTGGACGATAGGCCCAATTCCGCATACACGGGCCAAAATTCTTAAGACTGCACGAACGCACTCACTATTAGGTTTCTTGAGAGTTTTCAGAGCTGAGGAACAAGAATATGAAGTCAGAATGGACGAATTCTAACGGAAAATGAGAAATATTGTAGGAAGTGCTGAACGAGTGGTGATGAAACGCAACACTGAATTTCACTGATATTTGTTAATATAAATGAACAGTAATGCAGAAATGCACATTTTAGGATAATAGCCGTAATCATTGAATCGGTATACGGAGGTATCGAAACGTCTCTAGTCCCCAATTCTGCAATCAGGTTGTGACCGCGTTCAGGTTGAATCTTCCGCGTTGAGATGGCGTGAGATGAATTGATACGACGGACGAGGCTCGGCAAAACATCAACTCGTTCGGTTTGCCGAAGACTTTCGATACACGGTAACCGTGCGTGGTGTTGAACAAAGGCGCACGGTTAAACTAGTAAAGTTGGTTCAGGGGCGGTATTAGAAAATAGGAAGTCCTGCCCTCCCGTCCGTTCACCGAGCCGCAGTCTTCATCAAGGTTTTCCCTCGCAGCACGCGATCTTGCGGTCACATGTTGTACTACTCGTATACAGCGATCCAATCACCAAGTAGGTCACGCTCATTACAAACTACTCATACACTTCTATGACGACGAGCGATCATTACGCTGACGACCTGGCAACGATAGGGTCTTAATACCACCAGAAACACCGCTTCACGGAATGATTCATCAGGTGTTCGGCTGATTTCTGATGCAATGATCACTTGATACAATTTTATCGAAATAATCATCGGCAGTTTTCTACATTACACGAAACTTGATTCTATTCAAGTGCGCCATTTGTAGTCTCCTTAATAAAAATCTAGATATCGTATGACCACATCACACTGAATAAAAATGGTCTGGAAATCACACAGGATTTCGTTCAGCAGACATGATATGAGCGTTGTGAATAGTGCGGCCTTTCCCTACAAAATGCAAAATTCAAGATTCGGTTTCTACCACCAACAACCGGAAAAGTAACATCCGAAAACGCGAAGAAATACTGTGCGCCTCCTGGTGCAAACCCTGCAAGAATATCCCAGTTGGTACGTGGGAATCTATTATAGGCTGCTATAATAGCAGTCTTCATCCAGTTCCAAAACTCACCATAATACTGAGCTCCTCCTGGTGCGAACCCGGCCAGAATATCTCTAGTTGGTACGTGGGAATCTATAAGCAGTGTGAGAATCTTAGCAGTCTTCATCAGGTCCCGAAACCCACCAAAATACTGAGCTCCTCCTGGGGCAAACCCTACAAGAATATCCCAGTTGGTACGGGGGAATCAATAGCTGTCGTCATTCGGTTCCAAAACTGACCAAAATATTGAGCTCCTCCTTGTGCGAACCCCGCAAGAATATCTGAATATCAACTGACACTCACGTCAGAATCTATATCCGTCTTCGTCCAGTTCAAAACAGCGCATTTTGTCTAGCGACCCATTTCTACTACGCTTTTTCTTCAGTTTTTTTGAAACTTGATTAGATTAACCATGTTGGCAAAACGTTAACCTGCTCCTCGGAGTAGACAAGTGCACCTGGTTCATATGAACAAATCAACAGCTGTCACTTTAATAAGTGATTATGTTTAACGGACAATTGGTTGATTCTTGAAGGAGTACCAATTCTTTGACATTATTGTGAGGGTACAAAGAAGCGATGCTCTGCCTCGCCTGGTCTTCAGCTATCAGTTTTTCATCCTTTTGAAAACAGACGACTCAAATTACAACGGTCTCAATGCCATAAAGTCGGTTACCTACCTGTAAGGCAAAACAGTTTCATAATGTACCTCATAACAGATTCATCTCCCCTCACCGAGTGAATTAGCGATTCCCCTCGCCGACATTGCGGACAATGGAAACCTCACCGCCTTCGCCGAGGTGGCATTTAAACGAGGTCCGCCAGGCAGGGGAGGGTCATCGCAGGAATTCGAGCCTCTAGAAATGCCATAACTCTAATTCCAAACCTCCCGAAGGCCCGGTCGAGGCTCTCAGTGCCCAACGTGAAGTCGGTATGCTGTTTTCGAGGTTGGTTTCTCTCTTTCTATCAACTGCTGCTAACGGCTTTTGATCGATTGGAGATCAGATGCTCCATACAGATCAGCCCAAAAGGGGGTCCCTCGAACCGTTAGCAATTTCCAAACACTCCAAAGCGAATGTACACGCTCCTTGAGCAGTTTCGGCAGAAAATATTGAGGAGCAAAGCTGGAACTAAAGTTTTCCAATAAATAAAGCATTCAATAATCATAACACAGATGAGTACCTTTCGATATCGACGTTGTTCGGGTTGAATCTTGGTCTTGTAGAAGACCCTTATCATCAGAAATATATAACTGTATTCGGATCAAATCGACGGAATGTCGCGTTTTTTCGTATTTTTCGAATCCAATCTTGGCTTTGTTGAAGGCCAATGTTGGAGCTCCAAAAAAGAAAAAGAATCAGCCCCAACACTTGTGGAATTTGTTATCAATTTCGTATTTTTTCTGAAACCCACCTTCAAAGTCCCCAATTTTCATTATCGTGTTCTCATAGCTTGTAATATTTGTACAACTATTTATTCCCATTTGATCTTCATTATTGATTATTGTACATTAACACCAGGTGTCACTGATGATGCGCCATACAGGGAGATTATTGTAAATCCACTCCAACCTTTCTCATACAGCCATCAGCCACATGTTGTTCTTCCTATCACCACATTGGAAGGCAGCAGTGGGAGCTCTGGCATGGAGCTGCAGATGCAACATCAAATTCAGCAGGTTCCTACTTATGCATTTCTAGAGTTCTATTGCACGTTATCTTGCACTCGATTTTTGTCTGCCCATAACCGGATCGCGTTTGCAAATATGTATAGGTAGTAGGCACCAACTAGCCTGTAAAAACCTGCCCTATAAGTCCTCAAGAGAGTTTTTGAGTCAGTGATGCTGAGGAGTTATTCTGATGAAAAGGGCGAACAAGAGGATGAAGGAACTATATGTTGAGACGGACATTTTGAAATGCAGAAAGACAGGAGTCAGGTTATGTGGAGGCTCAAGTTCTTTAAAAACGCTATAGTTTGCGGTATATCGATAGGATGATGTCTAACAAGTACCCTGCAGCCAAGATATTGGGGATTGAAGTTAGTCGCCATTGGACCACGGTGATGGAGATCAGTGTCCAGGTCAGCCGTTCGGTAAACAACTCTGATGAATTCATGGAGAATTTCCCACGATTACGTTTACCACAGGTTTTTCGAAGGATCCGCAGTACTGAAGTCACATGTCGTCAATAGCGCATCGGCACCAAGTGAAGGATGAGAAATAATACCGTGGAAAGATATTCTTTCAATGCAGCACTCAAAGATATTCGCTACAGTATTGATGGAGAGGGTGAGACAGAGGGGAGAAAAAAAAGCATGAAATAAGAGGCGAAAAGGCGAGAGTTGATTCCTGAGGCGGAAAGCTCTCTTGCAATGGGACGGGCAGGCAGCGCGGGGGGTGTCAGGACAGGAAGCAATAGCTTTTACTCGTTTTCACCGGTGTCAAAAACCTTGGAGACCTTTTCAACAAACCTGCACAGCTCTTCCCTCGACGAAACTAATATCGCCATTTCTCATTTCCTCGGATCAGGAGGTTCTTCGAACAGTTCGTAGGATCCCTTCCATCACCGCAGCCAGCCGGGAAATCTCCGGGAAATAAAAGAACGATGCGGAGTGTGACCCAGATGGATGATTACCGAAAACTGTCGAGTGATGAACGTTTAGAGGAACCCGCAGATACTCCATCACGTTCCCAATGGGGAATTCACGAGGTTAAATTGTTTGTTTCACACTCCCCTTTCATACCCGAATATACACTATGTTGATTCTAAGTGTACAATTTGAATAAGTACAGGAAAGCGTATGAGTGGATAAGAAAATGATTTAGACAGTTTCTGCCGTTTCAAGGAAAAACCACTCAAATAAAAAAAATGACTCCAAGTTTTTCAGCTGACCCCTTTATTGCTCGACTCCAGTTTGGAGTTACGAATCCGTATTTCCGCTCAATGTTAACGTCAAGTCCTATCGATCATGCTGATATCGATTAAATATGAAAACATCGATTCGCGTCGATTAATCGTAGTGAAGTTGTTCTTCCCCTCCAATAATGTAAACTCAAGCACTCAGTTTGGAATCAAAACCACTTGAGCTGTTTTGCCTGCAAACACCCGTCATTTCTGACCCATCGTTTTCTGGATAAACCACTTGAGCCGAACTGGATATCATTGAGTCAAAGTCTGTTTAAAAAACAACTGGTCATGAGTTTCGAGTTATGTAATTTTCAGGAGAAACCACTTGGGTGTGAAGCGAAAAATCACTTGATATGGAAAAACACTTATGCGATTCGAGGCAAAACCAGTTGTCACCAGATTTCGGTTGAAAGTGGTTTTGCCTGCAAATTGGATGGCGTATAAGTGGCTGAAATTGACAAAAACAAGTGGTTTTGCTTGAAAAGTACCAGATAAGTTGTTCTGCCTCCATTTTATATAGAAACCCCACACGATAAGTGGTTTGTAGGATTTTCACACATTTTGACGAATTAAGAGATGAGTGGTTTTTGATGGGTCTCAGGGGTGTATTGACAGCGACTAGCTCCGCTTTGTCACGTCCGAATGTTGTCAAAACCAAAATTATTACCTTTTCGAACTTTACTGGATTCTGGTACCTTTAGAGGCGTTGCACACCTGCAGCGAACTGTGATGTTGAATCTCTATAAAAAGTGGACTGCGCTTTTGTAAATTCCCACCACTTGCAAAATATCCGCTCCTTTCTGGGAGGACATTTCTGGGTTACATGCCACACTTTGGTACAATCGGTTCTTCAGTATGACATCAGTTTAGGGAGTGAAAACGTTGATTTTCACCTAAAAACCCACGTTTTTCAGAACTCAAACATCATTTTCTCCACCAATTTTACTGTGAACACATAATAATATTATAACACACATTTTCAAAGAAAAAATAATATTATTATTTTTTCTTTGAAAATGTGTGTTCATAGTAACACAGGTTTTTTCAGCGTGCTCTTTTCGGGAAAAACTTGGCCAGCATTTCAGCTTTCCAACGGTATAAAAAAAATTTTCAGAAATTGGTGGAGGAATTTCAGAGTCCTGAAAAACGTGGGTTTTTAGGTGAAAATAAACGTTTTTACCTAAAGCCAACAAACTTGAAAATAGTCTCTTAACAAAATTCATCTTAGCAATTCATGTCGTCAACTAAGTACCTACCATCAAGCCCACTATAATTTTGAGGCCGTCAGGTCTGTATTGTAAAAAGCTTAAGACGTAATTATGTGTACACTGCATTCGAGTCAAATAAAATCATGAATTTAAGGTACCGGAATTCATGTTGAATCTTCTTGATTCGACCTTGTGTAATGGTTAGTTTCATCAACTTACGCGATGTATTCGCTGTCATGTCACCAGGTTCGATTCCACTTAAGAGCTCTTATTACTACGACAAGCGAATAAGCGTGAAAAGACTTAGTGTAAAATTGTGACAGGTAAAGCCAAGGAAGTGCGATTCTATCGACTTTTTAAACGACCAAACGGTAATTTTGGAGTGAATCAAATTGGTGCTACAATATAATTCTTGGGAGTGGAAGCTTACAGTTTGCACAAGCGAACTTGGAAATGCAATTAAAAACTGTATTTACCCGAATAAAATAGAAACGGACGTTGAACTTGAACAAGGAAACAATGCACGTAATCTTAACAAATAATGTTAACATGGTATTCCATTGTAGTCGAATAATGGCTTCCCGCAGAGAGAGTAAATACGCGCCTCAGCCATTGAAATAACACCGTTTGGTAACCGGTCGTAATTTCCTGTAAAGGAGCTCTTTAATAATAATTAAGTCCGTGAAATAATAACCCATAATAAATTAACCAAGCCGATTTTAAAGGATCAGCAGACCGGAACGACGGAGAATGAGAAGCGGAGCGGGGGAGTGGGATTCAACGAAATAAAACGAAATACTGATGAGGGACGAGGTCCTGATGAAGAAGCGGAGGGGCAGGACAATTAAAAGAAATCCAACCCATTCTTTTTCACTCAAAGAAAAAAATTTTGACCCGATTTTTTTTCTTTTAACAATTTTTTCTTTTTCTTTATGACGCTGTCATTTTTCGGAGGTTGTCACTGGAGAGTGAGCGGTTGGAGGAAACTTTTTAGCTTGGCCTTATCGATCGTGGAAGACGAAGGAGAGCATCCTTCAATGGCCAAATATGTACGATGTCGAACGGGGTTCGGCGGTGTCAATGTGGGCGGCCCGTTGTCGGCGGACACGATATTGCGAAATATCTGGATTTGTGCGTTCTGTAGCATTTTTGAGTCAAATTTGCGGACTTCCGAGGAAAAATCAAGGTTTTTCGAGTCATAAAGATGACTCGAAAAACCTTGATTTCTCCTCGGAAATCTATATTATAGATCAAGTGGACGGGGTTGCGGAATAAAAACATCCCCCAAACCATAGATTAGTACCATATAGATTAGTTGGACATATAGATCAAGTGGGCGGGGTTGCGGAATAAAACCCCCAAGCAACAGATTGGTATCATATAGATTGGACATAATATGCCCAATCTATATTATAGATCAAGTGGACGGGGTTGCGGAATAAAAACATCCCCCAAACCATAGATTAGTACACCGGAATATGTCAACCGTTATTCTCGGCCTGGTCGGAGCCCGCCGTATTTCAAATTCGTTCGGAATATTGCGATAAGGACAGCAAAAAAAAAACTCTGCAAATTCTTGACACAACGGTTCATTATCTTCTTTGTACAGATCACCCTTCTGTCTAGATCACTAGGTCTAAATGTCTAGATCCTAAATGTTAGATTAATTATTATTATCAATTATCACTAATTATTAACAATTTTATCAAGTACCTAGTGAGAATTATTATAATTTATTGTTAGGTATTAATAATTCGTATTTATTATTAATAATAATTATTATTAATTATGATCAATTAATACGATATAATTCTGGGGTTTTTAATACTACGTCGGTAATAATTTTTCTATAAAAGAAGTACCTACCAACAAACATTCAAAATTACCTTCATTTCCGTAGCACGAAACGCACCTCAGAACAACAAACTCACTTAAGCCATATGATGTTCCAAAGAGCTTGTTAGTATGAAAATGGACCTGTATTTCAACAGTTTGATACACGATCGTGTTGTGAGGCACAATCTTTGAGCCCTCATTGTGAACGAACGGCTGGTCGTACAAAGCTGCGGATGGTCTTAAAAAATTCTACGGAACAAACTCTATCTAAATATGAAATAAAAAACATACCGTTCTATATGAATTTTTCGAGATATGAGATTTTCAAATTTTCAAAATTCGTTTTGAACCCCTTCCCCTTGACCTAGGGTTATGAAAAGTTTCGAGGACCATTGTGGGGTTGGTCGAAACCTATAAAAAAAATTTCGTAATTTTAACTCAACGCTAACTGGGCAAAGTGGCGCGGACGGCGGACGGCGTACGGCGTACGGCGGACGGCGTACGGCGGACGGCGTACGGCGGACGGACGGATTTTTTTTTATTCGATTTTCTGAATCTACGTATCTTGAAACGTAAACCAACAAATTTTGAGGGGGGGTTAAAAAAATGTTTTCTTTGGGCGATTCCAATGGTTCATTATCGAAGATAATAAACCAATAGATTTCCTTAAAATATAAATCTCGATAGCTCACTTCATTTTCCTACTGATTCGATCCAAGGATTCCGGCCGTCAATTTTCTTAACGGTCAAAAATCGGTCAAACCCAGTAATCATCGCTTTAACCTGAAAATCATTCGTTTCCCGCCGGAAAATCGCGATTTGGAAAAAGCGCTCGTTACGTACCTACCAACTTTAAATTTGAATTCGCCTATTTTGAGAATTTTTCTCCCATAATCCAGCACAGTATCGGCCGACGGCTGAATGAATATTTCATTCGAATAATAAACCGTCGGAAGAATCTTCATAGTTGTTTGATCGCACAAAATCTTATTGAGGTTAACTTACAAGGATTATCAGAGTTAGAAAAGCGTGTACAAAGAGGCGGGTGCATGATCTGTAGCAGATAGCGAAGGGGTTTCTTTCATTCTATTTTTCTCTCGGAGATATTCATTCAAATATACCGAGATTACAAAGAAAGAAGACGTATTGGTAGCCGGCTCCATGGGAAAAACGCCTTCGTGCTACGAGGCGCCCTTTATTTTCATTTTGAATCGGATATATATTTTTTTCTCTCTTCTCAAACCTAACCCTTTTTATCATACCCTCGCAATCTACTTCCCAGAGAGCTTCATCAGATTTAATTAAGAAAGGGGTTAAATTAATTAGGACCCCTACCACTCACCTTCCCAGCCTTCACTGTATTACCTTACCTGCCTTACTATACTACCTTACCTCTTATTACGCTTTTTATTTTATCTCTCCTCCTACGAAAAACAAAACAAAACTGGATGAAGATGAAGTGACTTTATTTCCTTTTTTTAAATTTCTAAATTTTTAATTTCTCTTTTTCCACGAATAAGCACTCAGGACTTTGTGGTACGAGGCGGTAAGGTAACGTGGTACGAAGCGGTACGGTATGAAAACAACCACCTCGGACGAAAACTCTTCCCTTTACTCCATTTTCCAGCCTACTTCAACACAAATCTTAAAATTCACACCCTCCCCCACAGAACACCCCTATTAAACACCCTAACAATCTTGATAAATTCCTTTTTTTTTAAACCTACTAATTAAAAACGATCTCTTGATGCAGGTGATAACGTCACCCTGGAACGGTCGTATTCAGCTAACGAGCAATAAAAAAACCCCGAAGGAAGGAAAAAGCTTGAAAACTCATTTTCCCTTCTTAATTAGCATTCATAAATTACGGGAAGGAGCGAAGGGGAATGTCCCCAAAACCTATAATTAGCTGTAGGGTGGTCTGACTTTCAACGTGACTCTCATTGATTTCTGTGATGACATCACGAGTAAGTCGTATTGATCAGAATTGGCTGTAAATTGTGGACTTGAAAAGACGTAGATCGAGGATATAAATAATTTATTTATGATATAATAATAAATTATAATAATTAATATAATAATTATTTATGATATAATAAATTATTTATTATGATATAATGAATCGTTCATATATGAGAACACCCGAAGCGAGGCACAGCACACAGGGTAGCTATGTGAAATTCACATAGTGAATACGTTTTTGTATAGTCACGATTTGATCAAAAAACTGGTTTTGATGTATTTGTTTGTTTATATTAAAAACTAGCCGTTACCCGTGCTTTGCACGGGTCCACGTGCACTATCGCTCTCTCGGCTGATGGGACTTCCTCCTTATCACTCCCTGTGGTCTCATGAGGCTGTGTACCAAATTTCAGCACTCTAAACAGGATGTAAGTTATTTAGTATGTAGTATGCAGTATGTAGTTATGTAGGATGTAAGTTATTTAGTATGTAGTATGCAGTATGTAGTTAAGAGGCTGTGTATTTAATTTCAGCTCCCTACGGTGTACAGGAGAAAATTCAGCTGTATCATTCACGAAGCTGACCTTACATCCTCCCAATCACTCCCAGTAGTCTTATGATGCTGCGTACCAAATTTCAGCACTCTAAGATGAACAGGATACATCTTACATTACATGTAAGTATGTTTAGAACCTTGGCCAAATTTGCTTGACAGTGCTAGGGTACATGAGTAGACGCACAACGGATAGAAGTTAGATGTATCGCCACTAAGGAAAGCCTCGTTCACGACGTACGAAGCGGGTATGTGAAATCTAATATCGACAAAAACCATCCCTGCAACTTGCTGATCACAATGGAGCGTCTATAGAGCACAAACAAACAGGAAAACTTTTTATGTAATAAGAGTTTTATGTAATAGATACTTGTTGACATGTTATGTCTTTACTCTGGCACATAACTCGAAAAACGTTACACAAAAGCGTTACACGAAATCGTCACAAAAATTTCTGATGATTTTCGCTTACAACCGATTCGTTGCTACGGAACTTTATCTTCGCCAGTTATCATCGTACAAAAATCGTTCACCACTCGTTGGATAGCTCTCGATTTACCTAACCACATTACGTTAACCACTGCGGAGTGCGTGGCCGACAAGCTGCGGTATGAGCGTGATTGTTTAAATAATTGTTTACACACAGGTGATCATTCTCAATAATTTATATTGTCTATACGAATGCAAGCTTCATAATTTATGATGAACCCTACAATTGAGTATAACAACTACGCTACTGGGGTAGGTGATGTAGCATTGTTCGAAGGTTCTTGAATCACTTCTTTAAAGACATAAAATGTCCCAATGTGTTGCAGACTCGTATGCAAGCATTTAATTCTCGACTGTATCAACAACAGGATGGAGTTGACATTCTTTTGACATTTTCATGTCTTTGCTTTGGCACATAAACTGAAACGGGAAAAATTTGTTTCCTTGATTCACCCTTTCCCTCAGATCACGTCAGAACACAAGCGACAGGCGGGCCACTACGTCAGACGCACCTATGACGCACAAGCGTATGACGTCAGACGGCTGGCAGGAGGCCAACTAGTACGTCAAAGCCTATGCCGTAAGAGCCTATGACGTCAGACGGCTGGCCGGATGCCAACTAGTACGTCACAGCCTATGACGTAAGAACCTATGACGTCAGACGGCTGGCAGGAGGCCAACTAGTACGTCAGATCCTATGACGCACGAGCGTATGACGTCAGACGGCTGGCAGGAGGCCAACTAGTACGTCACAGCCTATACCGTAAGAGCCTATGACGTCAGAGGGCAGGCTGTTTGTCCAAATTTGAACGTTCAATCTCCATTCTATCGAGAGTTGAACCCATCAAAAAAAGCATCACCCTTATTTACCCAGAAGCGTTCAAGTTTTTCAAGCAGTATTCAACAATGATCATCAGGTCAGTCCGGAATTCAGTATGAAAACTGAAGAGAGGGTTTTGTTATCTCAACAAAGTCAGTAACTCACCTACCTACCGGATCTCTCTTTATGTTGTCAACTGTACGGCAACATTCGTTGGCAGAGGTGAGTTTGATAAGTTCAGTTTAATTTACAAAATTATTAAAGGGTAAATTGAATTTTCGTTTTGATTCAAGTTATTATAAAGGGCAGGTAATTCACAAATGAGTTATGTAAGTCAAAAACTCTTTATAGTTAGCGGTATAATGTTCAGAAAATTCCGCTTTTAATACGGAAGAAGCTGTATGAGATGAATCCGGCTGGAACAAAGTCAAAAGAACCCTTCAGAGGGTTAATTTCCTAATCGGTTCACGGTCAAAGGCCCTCAACCCTTTCCGGCTACCTCAAGGACCTCCTTCTCGCCCTCCTTTTTTCCTTTTTTGATTTTTAACATTTTAACCCTCTCCCCGTCGTCCGTCACCAGTTGGGAAGTTGAAAGTTCACAAAAAATGAAGAGAAAAGAGCGGAGAGTGCTCTGAGTGCGTCAAGGAGAGCGGATAAGTCGATTAGAGGGCGAGTGAATGAGTGCGAAGTGGGCGCAGGGGTCGGCAACGTCGGAAATTACGCTTTCAAAGGCGTTGCGGTAGTCAAAGTGGGGTCGAGTCTGAGGGTGAAGGTGAGTGGAGTGGGGACAGGACCGGTGGAGAGGGTTACGAGATCTAATAAGTGCCTCAAAATCTTCACAGGACTCTTTCGAGTGTTTGATGGGAGGAATTGGACACATGGAAGTTGATCAGTTCGATCTCTCATTCGGTTCAAATTAATTTACACCAACAAAAATCAGCATTTGATTTTTTTTTTTCAATCCCACTATCAAGAGATTTGAAACGTTTATTGGACAAACTCACATAAATAACTACAGAAATAACCTCATGTTTCAATTTTGGGATTTTCCGAATGAAAAACTCGTAGTCTATCAAATTTCAGCGAGAAATTAATTTTTTGCCCTCTAGGGGCCTGAATGAATAACTTCGTTTTTGAGCACCTGTGATTACCTCGTGTCTCACTTTTTCACCATCTTTTTCTGTGGCTTTTCTGAATGGAAACCTTGTATTCTGTCGACTGGCCGTTAAAATTTAAGCTGGAAATTTTCTCCCCTCCAGTCCAGGCCAAAGTCGGTCAAATTTGTAAAAGGTTGAAATAAATCAGTAAAAGGATGAATTAAATCGGTAAATGCCTATATTCAGCTTTTTACAAATTTAACTCGTCCCAAACCTTTAACAGATCTCATAAGAAAAAACATCTGGTGCGAGGTTGCACACGAAGTACTTTCCTTACCAGTAGTATATTCAGTTGACACGGATGCTATTCTAATAAAAACAGCACGTTTAGCTCACCTAGCTAATGTAACGGTTGCCCTGTAGCTGCGGCAGATAAAACACGGAACAAGTCCATCACGTAAACAGAGAGAGATTTTCGGCATTGCAAACATTTGATAGTAAAAGTGGCACAAAACCGAAGACGTATCGACAGAACGTATCCCATGGATCTGTCTTCGCTGTAACGTCGACGCATCGCTGTAACGTCCAACGTAACTCTCCTAGAAGTAACGTTGAAATTCACGTCAACCCAATCTCCAGCAGTTTATGTATTTGTCTTACGATTTTTGCTCACCTTTTTCGGCGCGATAAAAGGAGAGTATTAATTGTAAACCGATAATAACCTATTGTACCATTTTTTCAAACTTAAGCCTTCATCCCCTTCTATTGAACTCGCTTGCTCGGACATCTTTCGATCGGAAATATCTTAAAAAAATTTCTTTTTCAAGAAAAACGCGGTGCCATCACACATCAAGAAAAAACACTTCACAAACAGTAGCTTCCTCCAGTTCTTATGAGATGAGGTTATGGAACCTTTCCACTCCGCTGTCGGAGCGAAATCAGTAGAGCGCTAAACAGGGCTGTGATTCGTGGCGGATTTAGATACGTCGCTGGGTTACGTTTTCGGCGGCGGGATACGGATGCGCTTGTCGATACGTCTTCGGTTTTGTGCCACTTTAACTCTCTATTTTATAGTAGAAATTGAATTGGCAAGGCGCTGAGTACATACCTACCTACTTGCCCACCTACGTGTAGCCTTCTAATTATAACATTCCTCTTAATCAATCAGCTACCTATTTTCCACATCCACCCCCACCGAAGAGTTGAATAGAATTTGTAAAAGGTTGGAATAAATCTGTAAAAGGACGAATTAAATCTGTGAATGTTATAAAACCAGTAAAATGGAGACATGTTACATAAAACCAGTTGTTTCTTCGAAAATTCGCTGGGGATTTAAAATTCGTTAACGTAGTTATTAAATTATATTGTTAAGATTTCATCAAATGTAATGAAAGGATTCTCAATACAGAAGGAATACTGAGGCAGTGTTGTGAAAGAAATCGCTTCGTATTTCGATTTGTATCGATCAAGTTCGAGTGAATTGATTCAAGCGGCTACCACAAACAGAGAACGAGTTAGGGGCTCATAATTTATTAAAGTGGTTTCGATGAGAGGAGTCGATCGGTTAATCAATTACAATAATACGATAAGGAACGATCGGGAAGTTGGCCGTGCTCGTCCTTCTGGAAGTCTCGGCAGATAATTGCAAGTCGATCGGTCGACTGGTCGTGGAATGGGGCAGAGAAAACCCGTTTCCTATCAAAAGGAGACAAAACCCCCTTCAGCGGTGGATGCGGAGAGTTGGGAGCGCAACAAGTGCCTCTTGCGGAATTTTCCGAGCTGCCTCTCCGATATACCTCGTTATAACCGTCTGACCGCAACGCGAGTTTTCGTGGTTAATCGGCGGTTTGAGCTGATTCATCTTGAAAAACGCTGATCATTTCCCCACGACGGTTTACCCATTATTTTCCGTATAGGTCACCGCTCTGGGCAGACGTTAGTTAGCTGAACACCATAACAGTACCACTCAACTACCCCCTAATTCGCCCGACTAGCAGCAACTACCAAAAGCCCAAAATACATACTGTACATAGTGCATAAAACGGTAAGTGATCTCCTCAAAAACCCTGCGAACTGTTCAAAGGGAACGTACCGGAAGGCTGTGTTGTCGTGGGTCATTGATTTGAATGTTCAGGGGGCAGAATCTGTTATACATAGTGTATATAGTTGAAAAATTCTTGAAACATAATACATTAGGTAAGTTAGATTATAAATAATAGGCAATAACAATATAATTATGTAATATGAAATAAGTTAATAATATATGATGAAATTTATAGGAAGCCGAGTTGCGTGGTACGTTGGGTCCACCTGAAAGAAATATTTATGTATGTGTATATAACCAAGAGAGCGAACAATAATAAGTCAAGCAATATGTCATATGTATAATAATATGTAAGTGATAAGTCTAATGCATAATATTAACGGTTTGACAGCAACTCTTGTCTCGTCGCTACGGGCCACTGGCCTTCAGACGAGCAATACATTGATTTCACTGTATCCAATTCGATTGTAAATCTGTTATTATTTTTTCTCAATAAATGTCTCTCTCTCTCTGCGTATTACATTTTAGCGAATTTTCGAAGACAAAAAAGGCATTGTTCTTGGTCCAAAATTTTGAAACTCAAATTTCCTGAAACTTTTAATACCGAAATCCGTTCCAGACAATCCTGGCTGGATTCCCTCCCTAAAGTCACCAAAAATCATATGTATACAGGGTGTCAGGTTCAAGGTCGTACCACCGGCCAGGGATCGATTCCACAACTAATGTCTGATGAAAACTGTCCCATAACTTTTTTTTTCGTGCCGCTTAAAATCCGAATTTTTTCACTTATACAATTTTTTTTCGTATTTGCAACCTAAAATGGCACTAAAAGTCACTAAAATGGCCATAAGTCCTTAAATTGTCAGTCAAAATCCAAATGTGATTATACCGTTGGGAAGAGGGTAAACCCCCCCCCCTCCCCCCACCACCAACGACCTTCGTTTTTAAAGCAGATCCAGATGTTGAAAAGTGCTCGAAAATGTCGGGAATGTACAGTTTTTTCAAACGATTGTAATCCTAACTGAATCTGCCGGTTACTTCCATACTGTAACCCCAAAAGCTCAGCTTTCCACCGGTATGATCAAAAAATTGGACTCATGGTGTAAAATCCTAGTTCCCGTGCCAAAAACCGTGGGTCTTTCAGTAAAAATCGACAAGTATAATTTTTCGCGTTTTACTGTGAAAATGTCGATTTTTACTGAAAGATCCACGGTTTTTGGCAAGAGAACGAGGATTTAACGCCATGAGTCCACTGTAAACAATTGTTTGATGATGTGAGATTAGAAACAAAGCGTTACTACCTCATCTCAACTGAGATTTCAAACAACTTGGGCCTACCTCAACCAATAATTGAAGGTAACGTAGTTTTAGCATAATTTTGGTCTTAGATGACACTTGTAACATATTAATAGTTAGTCATTACAGCAATCAAAGTGCCTTTGATTAGATTTATACGGCGAGGCATAAGCTTTTGGTGTCTCCTGTAACATCAGGGTTCATGTTGCTACTTCACCCTATTTGTGATATCTGTAACATAAACACTGATTTTCGTCAAGTTAAGCCCATCAAGTTAATTTCCTACAATATTATTTCAACTGTTTGTAGTTTTTGGTAGTCCAGTGGCTGTAACTTAAAAGAACACTCAACCACTACACTTGTAACATTATCACATTGTGACATCACAAGAACAAGACGTTTCTTTGCTGACGTCTAGGATTCAGAGTTTCCCCTCAACTTCCCTCTTGGGCCCAAAACGGCCCTTTACTTGTTCTGTCCAAGAAACACGCTTTGAAAGATCCTATCAAAACTAATAAGTGGTATTATATCCACAATAGTTGCTTTACAACTATAATATTGTCGTAGGTACTAAGCCAAAAAGCAAACAGTTGAATTCTCACGATATTTGACTCTTTGTAACCGTTGGATTCGTCTAACCAACGAGTTACATTTTAAATGACTAAAACCATTGCATTATTTGAATTATTCAAAGAGGAGGGGAAAATGTGTGAAGTTTGACGTTTCATAGTGCTTCACACAGTAAAACTCATTTTCTCAAACTTAAGTTCAGCCCTTTTACCTTGATGTAGTTCAGCAGAATATGTGTCTTGAAAAGTCCCGAAGAATTGACAATACTGACATCGGTCAGCAGTTTCATTAGTTTTACTCATCATAGCTCTCATCATGTTTCAGATATTCGTCCTAGTAGTCTCTGCTGATAAATCGTCTAGAATCGACGTATTTCGGATTGAATCATTTTTACTTTTAAACAAACAAAGAAAACAGCCGGTAAATTTTATCCGTTCAAAGACTCCGATCCCGTTTGCTTCGTCGTCCCGTTTCGTAGTTTTCATGCGTTGGCGGAATGTTGTTTAGAAGCAGCCGAGTGAGCGGAAAACCACCAGAGCATTTTGACCGATAACAAGAACGACTCCCAATTACATCGACCGCCCCCGCTCACGCTTTTGCGTGTCTTTTTTTTCACCCCCGCCGCTAACAACGCATTCCATCAAGTCCGTAATTAATATAGTTTATACCTTGAAAACGCCTCTATGTGGATCAACGACGAGCGGGTGACGGCATCGACTTGAAACAGCCCCAAGGCCTTTTTTTTTTTAATTGAAAAAAAGAGGTAGGAGCAAAAAACGGGAGGAGGGGGGCGTTCCATTTATGCAGGGAATGAGCGAATTTTCATCAATTTGACCTACAAATTACCGGGTCGATACGGGACGACTGTCACTTTGAAATGTATGAACTGGATGTGATTTAAACTATTTGAATGTTGATTCAGCATTGAAAGCAACACCAGGAAACAGAAAAAAATTTGAAAATTAGTTTTTCTGACGTTTTTGAGTTTTCGGCGGATCGGCCCCATCTCTAGATCCCCACTTACGGCTGGCGGGAGTAAATGGCGACATTCTACGTTGAATGGTACAGAAAGGGATGTGATTTCGGCTACACCCCCACCATCACGCTAAGAGTTTCAAGTTGTTCCCTTTTCTCTTACGAAAATTCACCCCCCCTCCCCCTAACCTAAGACACTCTGTTGATAATCCATTTACGAGTACAAACCCTTATGCCAATGAAATATTTATGAATTTGAATTTCGGCTACTCAGGTAAAGAAGAGTATAATACGAGTATAAATCCTCTACCCTTCCCATGACAGTCCCATGGGGGTCCTAATGCAACTTCGACCAATTTTTGTTTGCATTTAGGAACTTCAATAATTGGACTTTATCAAGTGTTCCAAACAACTTCCTTCGGTACCTACACGACAAGCACCGGGCAAATCGCAAGGAAATTGGTGCACAATGCACAACTATACTGTCGGCCAGCTCTATTTGGAGTAGTGTTTAAATAAAACAGTTCCCAACTGGCTTTAATAAAATTCTATATCACCTAGTTGTTAGCTTTACAGGTAAATCTATTCTGACATACAAACAGTGATGCTGGGATCTCCTTGATTCGTCCCTAATATTTTTTGGGTGAAAACACTTGATGATGCTACAGTAGTATTTCGCTGTACGATTTCGATGGTACAAGTAAACGAAGAGTAGGCTGTAAAATTTTATTTAGGTACTGAGTTACCGAACAATTTAATCAATGGTCGAGCCGCCGAAATATTGGTAGTTATCGTTCCTCAACTCAAATTCCACTGGATTTATTTTTTTCGTACCTACCTCATCAGTTTGCCATTGTCGAAACGAAGACTCCTCATTCAGATATCGGATTCGACACGGAGGGAATAGAGACGAATATCCGTTAACAGAGGAATTAGGTATTGCTCTTGTTAATTAACCAGGACGAGGGGGCCGAGACTTTATATGGGCGCGATGCGATGACCGGAACGATTTAATTGAGCCGGTCTGCTTCCCTCGCGGAATATTTCGGTAGCGCATCGGCGTCAATGGAGCGAATGGTGTTGTAATGAATTCCGCAGTATACAGAATCAGCTTTCCGCCAATTAAATGCGAAACATCGGGCTGCGTTGTGCGTTTCCCCGCTAAGTCGGTCGTAAAATTAGTAGAAACATCAATTGAAAAAAAATACTGGAAAAAGTCGAAAAGGTTCCGTAGATTGCTGTTGAATCTATGGTTGTAGAAAATACTGTTTTGTGCAACTCTTAAAGCTTTTTTTCGCCAACTTTTTGCATAATTTATAACATTCTATTCGGATTGAGATTTTGATTTTTCAGTCGAAAAATGATGTCATTTTATTACTCGTATTATAAAAGGTTTGAGTTATGCATTTTTGACATATTGAAATTTCTTATTTGACGCTTTAAAATTAACGAACGAGGACGTCGAGAAAATTGAGCAATCCATGTAGGATTTCAAAGAAAAAACTGGTTTCATGTCAAATTTACCCCATTTTACAGGTTTTATAACAAATGTTGTCTCCATTTTCACCGAGCAGACCTCAGTTTGGATTTTTCAACGTCGAAGACGATGGTGAAGTCAGAATTGCGATATCTCATTCCGTCATGAGATTAGAGCAGATGAACCGTGAAGAACATCTCAAGTAAGAACCACTTTTCTTCACCTTCAAAGTGCTCCAGTTTGAGAGCGGATTGAGATATCGCAATTTTGACTCCACCATCGAGTTTAGCATTGAAAAAAAGCTTTAGAATGAGGTGTCACTTGTCAGAATTTCCCCCCCATAAAACTCCCCAAAACCCTCCTTTAGAGTGGACCGATTCTACCCATCTACGAACTTAGCGTTTCGATTGCCAGGACGGACTTTTGTGGTGCCAATTTGAAATTTTTATCTCAATTCTATCGACATTTGTCTGGAATGACACATACATAAATATGGTTGGTCTGGAACGGATTTTGGCATAAAAGGTTTTTGGAAATCAAGGTTTGAAAATTTTCTTCGAAAATTTGCTGAAACAGTCGGGTAACATGCTGCCATCATGATAATAGCTGGTATGAAAGGTCTTATGATGGATAAAATAACGCAATAAATAAGCATTGTGGAACCGTTGAAAAATCACCTTTATTTTATTACACAAATTTCTGAGTTAAGAATTTGCGTTGTATTAAAATTCTGTTTTTTGTGCCTTAGAATTGGACCAACTGGGACGTGAAGAAAATTAGATTCGTCGTATTCTCGTAGGGATATCATGGAGTTATCCTTGAAACGCTTGTATCGGGGCCGTGATTTGCTGATTTGTTCTAAAATATTCCAAGACAAAGTTCGTCAATTATCAACGTCATTACGCCGAATTCATTTTCGAACGTTATGTACACATGTTCGTTGAGGAAATAATATTATATATTATAATATTATTAGTGATGGTCGTACGCAACTGTCATCTGAAGCCAATGAATGGATTGCATAATCCGCATGGTTTTTCATATGCTGTACCTCATCCCTGGTACTTCATACGCTGTACGAACATCCCTCAAGAGGAGTGTTCTTTATCAGTTGGACAATTCGACTGAAACTACGGGTCCTGACTATTATCAAATTACGTTGGGTGGACGTCAGTCGGTTAATGGGCAAAACGGTTTCTTCAGGCCGAAACAACTCCCAAACCTCCTTTCAGGTCGACAAGAACGGAGGACCGCGTAATCTCAATCCCCCCAAAAACAACTCCGTTGTAAAAACTGGCCCGCCAAAAAACCTCAGCCGCAAAAAGGAATGATATCCATTTTGCCCGCCAGCCACATATATAGGATGCTCAGTGCTTCGCACCTCGCTGTTGAGTGTGCATATAGAAACCTGATCCTCCTACCCCTAACCTCCACCGTCAATGTTTTCCTGTTCCCTGTCACCTTCCCACAACCCCCTCTCACCCTTAGTCACCCTCGGTTTCACCTAATATGTTTCCTCTGTTACACCAGCAGGGAGCTTTACGCTTCTTTCAATGCTGTTGGCGGGAGCTTTTTGCCAGATGAACAAGCTAACATAAGTATTACTGGTGGTCACGAGTAATCAGCGGTGGTACAACTGTAATGAAGTAATGCTTCAATTCAGGCTTGTTCATCTGGCAAAAAGCTCCCGCCAACAGCATTGAAAGAAGCGTAAAGCTCCCTGCTGGTGTAACAGAGGAAACATATTAGGTGAAACCGAGGGTGACTAAGGGTGAGAGGGGGTTGTGGGAAGGTGACAGGGAACAGGAAAACATTGACGGTGGAGGTTAGGGGTAGGAGGATCAGGTTTCTATATGCACACTCAACAGCGAGGTGCGAAGCACTGAGCATCCTATATATGTGGCTGGCGGGCAAAATGGATATCATTCCTTTTTGCGGCTGAGGTTTTTTGGCGGGCCAGTTTTTACAACGGAGTTGTTTTTGGGGGGATATCACATCTTTTTGCATGGCTAGTTTTCGAGTGGTACTTATACAATACGGTTCAACAACTTATACAATACAAAAGTACCTACGAGGTAACTAGTAAATGTTTTCCTAAATGAAGTGTTATCCTAGTCAAAATTTAGTAAAACTCGGCGCTTCGCGCCTCGCCAGGGGGGCAAGCTCCCCTGGACCCCCCTGATTTTTCTCTTCTATACTTTGTATAGAACGAGGTATTTGCTATGCAAAACATGAATAATGTTTTTGCGTCCCGTTTCCCCTTTTCCTTATCCCTTTTCTTTGTCTGTATGGAAAATATTAAGAGATGTGCGGAAAATTTATTAGTTTTTTTATTTACTCAGGGCTGTATCTCAGCTTCTTCGATATTTACAGTGGTTTTGGCAGTATATAATTTATGCATAAATTAAAGGCTTTCCAACGAATGGAGAACGATTTTTGTCCGTTGAAAACTAAAGAAGTTTCATTTCCCTAGAAACGGCTCGGTTGTACGTGAAAATCATTAAAAATCTTCGTGACATAATTTCGTGACTTAAACTTCGTTACGCTTTTCAACTCTGGTAGGCCACCGCAAAAACATTATTCATGTTAAAATTAGTACGCCTACTAATTTGCCTTTTTGTTTCTTGTTTTTGTGACAAGAATGATTATTTTTTGGAAATTATTGTTTGTTATCTGAAATGTGTTTGAAAAATAAGTAGTTTTAAAATTTTTGCGAATTGGTTAAATATTAGTTTTAAAATTTTCGATTAATTAAAACAATCAACAATTTAAAAACAATTATTAAAATTTAATACAATTATTCTTATTATTAAATTTAAAAAAATAGAAAGAATTAGAAATTTGAATAAATTTGAATTAGAAATTTTTTGAAAATTGGTTGCATTTTTTCTTGGGGATTGTGCAAATTTTTGTTGTTGAGAATCATTACAATAATTGTAATTATTGGTGTCGAAGAGAAAGAGGAAAGAGAAAGTTTGCAACTGGTAAAACGCACGTTTTTATACCAAAAATCGCGAATAACTCGAGAACCGTTGGGAAAAGTGCCAAAGTGCGCTACCCTCATTCGAAAGCCCATTAAATTTCCTATCAATCCTTAAACAGGCGCCACTCTACGACAATTTTTCTGACCACCGTTCAACTTTGATGTTTTCGGAAATTAGCCAAATCAGTAGATGTGGAATTTATTCACGTATTTTTGGCTGTGGATTAGTCAAATCGATTGAGATTTAGTTCAAAATTATTGAGCATATTCTAGACAACCTAGCGGACATTTTAAGACCAACCGCACCAATTTTCATCAATATTTGCGGCAGTTGTTGTTGAAAATAGAAAAATCACCATAACTCCTTTATTTTTCCTTTTAGGAAGCATTTTTTGATCTCAAATTAAACAGTTTGAAAAGCTGAACACAACTAAAAAAGAAAATCTGAAAAAGCTTCAATTTTGAAGGAGTTATGACCATTTGAAATTCCTAAAAAACACTATTTCCCCCCTAATTTGGGGTGAAATGGGGGGAGAGAGAAAAAATGGTCAAAAGGCACTCCCTTGGAGCATAACAAACGTGTGTGCAAAATTTCAGCTCGATCCGATTTGTCTGCTGGGCTGTAGCCCCGTCAATGAACAACAACAACAACAACAACGAGAAGAAGAAGAAGAACACGAAAAACGTGAAAAATAGTGGTTTTAAAATTGTTATACCCCCGACACCTGATGTTCCCGAGAGCTGAATTTTGGTTTACGTCCTCACGTGCCCCTGGAGAGTTGGTGTACAAAAAATCAACTCTCGAGACACTCAGGGGACCGAGCTATGGTAGGGTGAAAACCCCAACTAGTTCCGTCGCGTAATCAGTGTCTCAGTCGCTTCGGTTTTCAGGGCTTCGGTTTTCTTGGCGGGCGGGACGCTCCCGCGTCCCTAGATAAGGACCGCAATGTCCGCCCTCCCACCAGGAACGATTTCACCTTTTCCCGGAGCAGACCGCAAAACGGAGAGGATGAAAACGAGATCTCTCTTCGAGGTTAACCGCGTTAGTTGACCGAGGTTTAATCAGTACAAACCCGGCGTTTTTCAGTCGCAAAACCCGTTTCCCCAGACCCTTCAATGAAAGGGATGAGACGCCTGGACCATGCGCAGAGGGGAAACGTCCTGTGATTACTCGGGGTTTTCATAATTGTTTTGTGTTTAAGGGGTTGGCGATACTGAAGGGGGACAAACCCACACAAACCAACGCATTGCTATCAACTTTTACTGGGGGAAACGGAGTTACAGTCGAGGATTTTCCGGAGGGTGTTTCCCCTACCCTCGTTATCCGGAGGCGGACATAAGTACAGGGACATAAACATCATACCAGCGTTTCCACTGAATATCCCTCATCTCGAATTCTACTCCTCCTCCCTGGACTATTCCTTCCTCATCACGAAAGCATTTTGAGCGTTACTCGCAGAACTTGTATATGTGCAGACTTAATTTGTAAACCAATTATTTATGAATATCCTACGATTTTTAGGGATTTAACCGTCGATCTTCTTACTCTAAATTTCATCTCATTGCGACCATTTTTCGCTAGGAAAACTTGTGCATTCTCGGTCCAAAATCTTTAAAACTCGAATTTCCGAGAAAAAATTTGTTATACCAAAATCCGTTTAGGCCGCCCTGAAAGACACCAAAAATCATATGTATAAGTGTCACCTCATTTTGAAGATTGTTTAACCCTGAACACCATGGTGAAGTCGGAATTTTGATATCTCATTCCGTTCTCAAACTGTAGCACTTTGAAGATGAAGAAAGGTGGTTGTTACTTGAGATGTTCTTCACGGTTCAACTGCTCTAATCCTATGACAAAATAATATATCGCAATTCTGACTTCACCGTCGTGTTCTGCGTTGAAAAATCTATGAACGTGAGGTGTTACTCGGCAAAATGTGCCATAAAACCAGAAAAATCGAGACATTTTCATAAAACCAGTTATTTTTACAGTTTTCATGTTCCTACAATCACCTGCCTATAGGGGTAGAAAAATTAGTGCATCTTTTTCGTCAAAAAACAAGGTCCAGAGTCAAAATCCGTAAAAAATTCAAGTGCTCCCACGTTTGTGTCCATTGTCTCTATGAAAGGGCCAATAATCTTTGCCAATATTCCATCGTTCGATATTCCTTAAATGTCTGTTTGGAGCTATTGCTGCTAAGAAAAGCTTAGAGATCATTTTTCCCTGTGTAAAGATGGATGGGCTGCACCCTGCGTTGTCTGCGATACTGATCATAATCAATGTCTTCGATATCAGACTCTGAACTCGACCGACTTACCAAAAACCGAGTAATTTCATGCACTGCGCGAATAGAAAACACCAACTTCCACAATCAGTATTGTCCGTGAGCAACAGAAGTTGCATTTTACTTGTTAAGGGGAAAGTGGACGACAAGTGTGCGAGAGAGAGAGAAGACACCAAAAGTTTATGCAAAATATTTCAACAGCCGGTTGAGCGATTTTCAATCTGAAAAAAGTTATGTTCATAGTTTTCCTAAACAAAATGCTGCATCAAAAAAAAATTTGAAAAAAATTTCAAATTCAAATTTTAGAAAAAGAATTTTGGACAATTTTAAATTTAAAAAAAAAACTTGGTTCCAGCCCCATTTTTGAGAATTTCCTGATTTCAAATTGCCAAGAACCAAAATTCTGCGATGAATAGCACGATCGTAAAACGAAAAATAAGAGTCAGTGATAGCAGCTTTCATCTCCCCTTTTAGACTGTGAATCTGCTGCGTCAATCATTCATAGGAAAGGTGATGAGTCCGAGATTTGACAGGTAGCACTTCTGACTGTAATGAAGGTGAGTGAGCTGAATCTATTCCCATTCGTCCAACATTGCAGACATTTACAATGGAACCTTTGAGGTAGAGGAGACTGTTATTAGAACAGTCAAATCTTACACAAAAGAGGCACCATACCATATTCTCACCGTACTCATACCATATCATACGAATTTCTTTCCTATCATACCATATTGTACTATACCAAATCATACATACAATAATATACCATACCATATTCATACCATGTCATACAAACCGAGTGAATATTGAAATGTCATCCATTTCTGACCTATATTTAAAATTTCAAGTATCTAGCTCATCATCAAAATTTAATTTGTTTAAACAAATAGGTATTATTTAAACAATTTTACAGACAAGAAACCGAGTGAATATTGCATTGTGATCCAGTTCTGAACTATTTTTAAAATTTCAAGTCAATAGCTCATCATCAAAATTTAATTTGTATTATTACAAAAAGGTATTATTTAAACAATTTTACAGATGAGAAACCGAGTGAATATTGCAATGTGGTCTATCCCCGACTCACGGTTAAAATTTCTAGACTGTAGTTTACCGGGAAGATGAAAAAAGGTAGTTTTATTCTGGGCGTCTGGCGGTTGACCCACATGACGACCGTTTTCGACGCGAAAGTTTAGTGTTTTTCCTAGACCTTTGCGCGCTGACTGTGAACGAACGGCTGGTCGCACAAAAATCCAATTGGTCTTAAAAGATTCGTAATTTTTCAGGTCATTCAAAAGTGAACTAAAAATTACACGGTTCAGTTGAATATTTTGAGATATGACATCGTCGAAATTTTAAATTTCGTTTTGAACCCCTTCCCCTTGACCTAGGGTTATGAAAAGTTTCGAGGATCATTGTGGGGCTGGTCCAAACCCAGAAACCAAATTTCGTAATTTTAACTCAACGCTAACTGGGCAAAGTGGCACGGACGGCGGACGGACGGATTTTTTTTCATTCGATTTTCTGAATCTACGTATCTTGAAACGTAAACCAACAAATTTTGAGGGGGGGGGGGTTAAAAAATTTTTTTCTTTGGGCGATTCCAATGGTTCATTATCGAAGATAATAAACCAAAAATAGAATGTAGAAAGCGAATAATAATAATAATAAACGAATGTAGAAATAAAAAATTTTTTTCTTTGGGCGATTCCAATGGTTCATTATCGAAGATAATAAACCAAAAATGAGGCGCTAGTACGAGCGATGCAAGCTGAAATGAATGTATGAGCAAGCCTACCGAAGATCGGAGATAAGAGGTTCGAGACCGCGAAGGGTGGGGGGCGACTTAATGTACATACGCGAGGACTTTGCCCATTTGATGCTATTGTAGGGTTATCGTTTCCACGAAGAGAGACGGATGGAGAGAGGAGTGGTTCAAGAGAACTGATTGACACAATGGCTACCGAGGAAAGCGAGCGTGGTGACCTTGAGCGCCGAATTGGGGTCTGCAGCCATTCTTTTTTCCTTCAAAACCAACATTACCATTTTTCGTTTTACGTCTTGTATATTTACGCAATCATTGAAATGATGCTCTCAAAACCCATCCAGCCATATTGGGAAGGGGGCTTGCACCGGCTTTTTCCAAATTTCAACCTCTAAACCTCAAAATTTTCAAATTTTCCAATTTTAAATTTGTATAAAAATTAAATGAATTGATGCAGCAACTTGTAGGGGCGTATGAAGGCAAACTGCGTTTCCCAAACTGTTATAAATTGGATGGTTCCAAAATGAGATTGCAAAAACTTTTGATGCGTCAGTAACGCCATCTCTTATCCCAGAATCATACTAAGGGCCCGTCCACTTCCCCCTTAACTGGATGTAGAGTGAAACTGGTTTTGAATAATGGGTTTGGAACGGCTCCAGAAACCTCCGCAGTGAGATTTGGCTTCAGAACTAGTAGTAGATTCAGACTAACATTTCTATGTTTTATTTCGAAAATCCTGTCAGAACCACCTGGGGCTGTTTAAATAATGTTTGCATTCAAGTTCGCCAACGCAGTCGGAGATAATTGTTCCAGTTATGTATTATATGGATGGCAAAACAGCTATTGAGACTAACGCATCGGGGACTAATGGATGCGGAAAGTTGAGGATCGGTCTTGCGTTTAGTTTAATATACTCGTACTTCCTCGCCCAGTACGAACAAACGGATTCCACCCCTGGACACCGTATCGCTCTAACGATTTGAAGGTCTGAAAGTTCGCTCGGCAACACCCATTAGGAATTCGCCAGCCAGCACAGGTAACCCTTATTAACCTGGATAACCTCGGTAAGTGGATGGGGGAGTAATCCTGCACCATAATTCACTTTATCGGTTGCGGAAGAGGACATTCAAGATGCGAGGTCTCACAGAGATAATTCGGACCCGTAATTGGGGGCGGGTTTAATTGGCCGACCAGGGGTGCCCCATTGGGGGGGTCAAGTGCCTCCGTTTTGGTAGTTAAACCTGGAGAGATGAGCCAAATGACTATGAGAGGGTTTCGAGGAGTGAAATTCATTCGATTGCCGATCGGTATCATCAGAACTATCGGACATATTTGCCGCAATATCCTGCATCATTTTTCCATGATTTCGGAGAGTTGATCATTGATCAAATTCTGGAGACAAATCCTGGAATTCCTTCTAGAAAGACCGATTCAGTAACGTTGGAACAACCAAAATTACGCCCGCTGGCGGTTCTAAGCCAGAAATCGCCGGTCTCCTGCACATCCAGCACTACTGTCACGTGTAACAACATGAAAACATAGAAACGCCGAGTAAACCAAGTAACGAGGACACAATATAGTCCAGACAGAGAAAAAATGGACAATAGGATGTACATAAAACCATCTAACGAATCTTTCATTGGGTGAACCAAGATGGAAAAAAATGTGATATGAGGGTGTATAAGGACACATTTAATGGCTCAATAGTATGTTTTTGATGACGGTCGTAGCCGTGAAGGCGAGAATGATGTGGCGGGAGGCGGTAAAAACTTCGGCCCCTTCTACTAGGAGGCCTGTAACAGTTGTGTCCGTAGCTTAATATTAGGACCGTAAAAACGCTGACCGTAAAAGCCGCTGGGAAGACATTAAAGAATCTATATTAGAGCCGACCACAGTACATATTGACCCCCGTGTTGTTACGGTGCGGAGTGTCCGTCAATTTCGTCTTTCTCGGTCGGCCGCAGAAGAGATTGAGGTGCGAAAGCCGCAGGTGGGATATTCAATAGAAACCACGTTACAGAATCAGTTGTTGATCCCAATAATTCACGTTGTTTGGATTGGTGGTGGTGGAGTGTATTCTAATACTCTGAAGTCAAAAGCCAAAAATATGGAGGTGTTAGTACAACAAATATAATATAGAGATACAATTAACAAATTTATAAAGATAGAACCAATCATTTATAACGCGTGAATCAGAACACCTTGATGTGTACTAATAGATTGATGAATATATCGAAATCAGTCATTTTGGGTAAATAATAATATTACCACCAAACCACCAATCTGTGCAAAAGGCTAGTACATATTATGCACTAGTATTATGCACAGATTGGTGGTTTGGAGAACGTCAAGGGTAACTACCTGAATACTCGTAGTATCAATTCTCTGTAACTATGACATCATGAACTGGAACTGCTCAATTCACCAGTGCTCAATGACCTTCCGTGAAGGAAGGATTCAAACTGCTATGCACAGTTTGGATAAGGCACACCAGTAATTCTTGTATAAATAATATGTAGAAGGAAGTAAATAACGCCTTTTTGCATAGATTGGAGGTTTGAAGTATTTCAAAGATAAGTTCCTAAATACTCGTAGTATCAATTCTCTGTACCTATGACATCATGAACTAGAACTACTCAATTCACCTGTGGCATTGAGGGTGCTCAGTTCACCAGTGCTCAATGACCTTCCATTAAGGGAGGATTCAACCTACTATGCACAGTTTGGATTAGGCACACCACAAGATTGCAGAATTTTAAGCAAACTTCAATAAAACTACATACAAACAAAATGGGCTGATGATTCTGCACAGAAGGCAAAAATACCAATGCAGTGAATTTCTTAGATAGATTTCGTCTTCGAAGTTGAATAGTTCATTTTTGCGAATTGGACGAAAAACCAAACAGCTGATAAGTCCTTCACGTTGAATATCATTGATTCAGTACTGAGCGAAATTCTGACCAAAAACCCTTTATTCGTAGGAGAGCCAATGTTATGTGCGTGTGTTGCATAAGGTATTTTGAGGGTTGATGGAATTGGAATGGGGAAATGGGCAATATATGGGAAGGGTGAGTTTCGAAAGGAGGCTCGAGGGTAACACGGAAGTAAGTATGATTGATGCGCCCGTGACCCGGTAGACGTCGCTCGGATCGCCGCATTAATTCGCATTATCCCTCTTCAAACCTATAACACCGCCATCGATCCCTCATTCTCTTTGGTATATCAATCCATTAGGCGGTACAAGCTTTCTGTACATTGCCGCATCGAAGATCTCCGCTTCTCCTCTAATTTGGTGCTGTCTTTCATAGAACTTCCGGGTATGAGTGCGGTTTACAGCCGAGTTTCAACAAGGAACAGACAACCAACCATCACCAAGTGTCAAATTACTTACAGCTTGATGATTCATGCTGCACTGTTCAGTAAATGCAAGCAGCATCCACAAACCCTGGTCCCTCAAGATCTGCAGACATGTAATTATTACCATAAAGGTTAACTTTGAAGCTTCAAAAATCTGGTGAAATAGATTTGGTAATAGGTTACCGGGGATTCGGGAACCTTTCCAGTTTCCAACGCTGACTGGAAACCCAGTACCTAACCTATCACCTCTCGCCGGTAGCTTATTACCTAAATAAACTAATACCACAACCTATTGCCAGATGGTCGCTGTTACTCGATAACCTATTACCAAGTTATAGTCGTATTAGCCATGCCTATCGGAAAGTCACCTGTACCTTGTTGCGGCGGTATGAATTGTACTAATCGTAATAGGACATGGGGTCATCAATCACGAGAGAGGCTGAAGATTCAGTCAGGCTCTGGAATTGACTATTGTACTGCAATAACCACAAGTTGGAATGTTTCGTTGTCTTTCGTAACTTCTGCTACTGGTGGGAAGGATTGAGGTCAGGCACGTGGCTTCAAGGTACTGACAGGGTATTGCTGAGCTTGAAGATGACGAAATGACTTATTTCAATTTCTAACTTGGTAGGTTCTAGGTATCTGTACCTGCATCCCTGCGCGATTGGCTGGACTCCGTCAGAGGCATGAAACTGCACCGAAATTTCGTTTATGTCAATAGAACCCCATAGAAATGAATGTTATTCACTTAGTAGGCTGATGGATACCTAATCGTTCAATATGTATGAAAGTTCCGTTTAAACTCAACGAGAGCGTCAATAACCGCAAATCTTTTCCCTCGCTCTCAGTCCTCCCCATCTGCAACTCGTCTCTTCCTGACGCTCACCGCACCCTCTGGATTCGTCGGCGAGGACTAGTATCAAAGTAAATCACTAATTCAAGAGCGCCGTCTGTCTTTCCTACCATGCGAGGCGAAACGGTGGGCCTCCCTGGTTTTGGAACAATGAAATATTCAAAGAGCTTTCAAGTGAAAGGGTGAGGAGACGGCTGATTGATGTCATTCGAGGTTTCCATCCTTGATCCCCACGTAGCACACTCGTCCCTTCAAATTCTCATTCAGTGTGTTTACTTCCAGACATCACCTACGGCTTTTGCGACTGACAGAACGCGGTAAATGTTTAGCACGGGACTTTTCATGGTGGAGTCATTTCAGGAAACGCTTCTGGTTTATTTTGGTGTGGACTCATTTATTTTCTGCCTCGATTTCAATGTATAATCCACGGATTTTTACCACTAGTAGATGGAGATCAAATGAGACAACAAAGTAAGGCAGCAAACACGGAACTTACCTGACAGCCATTGGAAGCTAATGTGTTTTCTGGCGTATGAGTCATAAAGCCATCGATTTCGGTCCAATTTGAAGACTGAATAAGGAAAACTGCATCAATTGGACGGCCGTTGCACTGGGAGCCATTGCAAGCTAATGTGTTTTCTGGCGTGAGAGTCGTAAAGCCTTCACGTTTGGTCTAATTTGACTACTGAATGCGGAAAACTGCATCAATTGGGAGGACTTTGCACTGGCAGCCATTGCAAGCTAATGTGTTTTCTGGCATGTGAGTCGTAGAGCCTTCGATTTGGGTCTAGTTTGAAGACTGAATGTGGAAAACTCGTTCAATTGGACGGTGTTGTTGAATTCAGTAGACCAGAGGCTCTGCAAGGAGAAAGATCCAAGAACCAACTGAATTCCACAGGAATATAATATTGAGTAAAGATCCTAACTGGCCAAGCACTCGTCTCGTTAGGTACTCTCAATTGGAATGACCCCAGCTCCACGTGAATCGCCGTCGAGTCCCGAAAATAGGTCACAAATCGTGTTGAAATCATGACAACGCAAAGGGCCGACGGCCACGGTAGTCCATCGAGTTGGCATCTCATATTATCACACCTTGATAACGTCAGCTGGCCGGCGGATCCGTCAGTGCTGCCATCGCCGAGGCAGTGATATCCTTACACTCTCGGCAGCTTGATCCCCAATACGGGTCGGTACACTGTCTAACTAAATCCAGTTACAGGTGCATGGATCAAAATTGCCCCAATCAGTAATCTTTGTGTACCTAGGCCAGATTCACGTACGTAAGAAGACTGATGGCATCATCCATATTGTCGTCCATGTACGTGTGAATGCTCTCTGTACAAAAATACAATTTGGCCTTCGATCTTGCCATTTGCTGACGTAGATTAAGTTATCAATGATAATCAATGCTAAAAACCAATTTTGTATTTAAATAGTTGCGAGTATCATAATATAATGAACCACAATGAACCGTATTTGACAATAATAATGAATCGAATATTTTGTAAGGAATATTTCTTTTAAAAATGTATTCTGTTCTGTACATCATATTATGTGAATAAACGAAGTTTTACATAGCGTAATGAGGACATTCTTTGGGCCTGCAGTAAAGCCAGAGCTGAAGTAAAGTTAAATATTGTGAAACGTCCAAACTTGATCTAATGACAAATATTGCCTGAAAAGATAGCAGAAGGAGATAAAGCCGAGTTCTGAAGGCGTATGGGTCGTCGCGCTAAATTTTAAACTTATCCGTAGGTCCTTTTTAACGTCCGCCATTTCCTCAAGAATAATAAATTTGTCTTTTATGCGGCGGAAGCACAGTTTGTGACAGATTGGGCTAGTTTCTAGAGGAGGGAATGGTTATATTTTTTAACTTGAAGGAAAAACGTTTGAGGTGTTAGGTAAGGGGCGCGAGTTTTAAGGGTTTTTGTAAGGGCCGGGGGGCGGTTGGGGTAGGGGAATATAATCAGAAACTTTTTCATAAGGAGTTGAAAAAGCTCTCGCCTCGAAAGCGGAACACAATGGCATAAGTGCTACCAAAGTTCCTCCTAAACCATGTTCATGTTTAACTTTGAAAAAAAAAAGGCACTCGCTAAAAAGCTTGGTGTTCTTGCGAATTTACGACCCAAACCCATCCTACACGCTTTTCTTAAAGGCGGGTTAGGTTCTAGGGCGGTTTTCACGGTGGAGGACCTTTGTGAATAGTTAAGTCCCCCGTCTGAAGGAGCAAATAGCCTTGTGGGGAGGGGATAGAAAGCAAAAAGGCCAATTACGGTCTTCACACGACCGCACTTTTCTTATAAGGATACACTCAGATAGAGCACAATACTCACTCGACTGGGAGAGTGTGGGAAGTTGAAAAAGGGTTGTGAAATATCTCTCTCGAGACGTATATTAACAACTTCAAGGAGTCCGAGGAAAGGTACAAGGGCGTGTTGAAGGGCGAGGTGATTCGTTTTAGTCGGGACTCCCCTCGTTCAAGTGCCTTGTTGAGATTTATATCACTTCGAATGCTTTGCGAATTTCACGTAATGAAACAACCTTAACGATTATGTCCGAGTACTTTCAATCGTTCGCATAAGTGGGAGGCCGCGAGGTTCATAATGTACAGACCTTCCGATTGTGCAATTGAATGGGTGCCCGGAAGAAGGGCCTATGTCACGATTTCTAAATTTGGGATATTGCTAATGACCACTAATAAAAGTGACCTTTAGTGACAGGCCCTTCTTCCATAGGGGAAATTAGCAGAAAACTCATCTATTACAAAAAGGCAATGTTTTATTTTGCTCTGAATATTAACATTAAATTTTTCGCTGAATATTAACATTGACTTATTACATTTTAGTTCCCTCGGAATATTTACATTGAAGGCAGTGACTTGTGAAATAGCAAAAGTTGACAAATACAACTGAAACTCAATGAAATCTTGACTATTGTAAAATCACACAAACGCAGGAAAAGATCGGGTAGCATTCTTAAATGTTGAAATATCAAATTGTCGTTGAGAAAATGATTGATTTATCGTTCCACACGTGTTTAAACTTGATCATTTAAACCGATCCAACAATCAGACTTCATATTCGTCGGTGAACGTCAAGAAACCCTTTTTCCATCTTATTTCCCACCAAAGTCTTTTTCCAGTTACGAGGTGACCGTTCCATCTTCATTGCACCTATCGCTGTTGGCCAAACATTCCCTTTTTCTCTCCTTCGACTCTTTTTCTTTTTCTCTCGTCCCTTTTTCTCACTTCGAACCACAAGAATTCCCGACTGTTGACACATGAAGGGACAGAGTTTACACAGACGAACGTATCCGGAGGAAACTTCTTTCTGTTGAACCGCCGAAGACGGATGAACTCCTACAGGTCCGTGCTCTACGGGAATCGGGAGCGTTCAATTCCAGTTGTAGAATTCAGTTAGTTCGAACATTTGCCATATGTTCAAACACCACGTGAATATTGCATAGTCATCCAGTTCTGATATATATTTAAAATTATCAAAATTTAATTTGTTTAAACATACAGATATTGTTTAAAGACAAGAAACCGACTGAATACTGCATTGTCATCCTTCTGCGACCCATGTTTAAAATTTCAAGTCTCTAGCTCATCATCCAAACATAATTTGTTTAACCTACTTCATTTGTTGAACCTACTTCATTTTCGATTTTTCAAGTTATTCTTCTGCCTATCGCTAGCCTCATTTGGACTCAAACGTAGCGGTATAAATATGTACCTTCTGCGTATTTCTATTTTCTCCTCCTTCAATTTCAGAAAACGACACCCTACTTTTTCTCGTTATTCAATTCGCTAACACCAGAAACACCACACAACTTTTATGGTGTCAAATGAATACGAGTACGAGTAGATAAGGCTGGTACACACGAAATTAAATGCAACATTTCTAGCTCACAGGTCCAGATTAGCATACTTCCCGCCTATCAGGTCCGGCCCTCCGGAAATTTCAGTCAGGATTTCTCATTAGAGTGCAATGTAAACTGACTTCACCCCTGAAAGGGCCTTTTGACCCTTCCACATAACATTGCATCACTTGCGTATACGCTCCCTTTGATCTAGCGGGGGCACTGCCGCGTTTTTCTTTCATATCATACACAATTTTTTCAGACTCCTGGCGTCGTCCCCCGGTTATTGGAGCCCCTTTTTTTTGGCACAGTGCGAAAATCGCCACCGATATTCGCCATATTCTCACCTCACACCGGCGCGACCTCTCATACATATTAAAAGCCTAATCATTCCATCACTTTTTCAGTCAAAATTTATTCCAGCCCTCATTTTACTCTCCGGATATCGGAATAACCGTTTTATAACCGTCATGCCAGACGGTATCTCCGTTTTTCTAACTACCGTTTCAACAGGTCCATCTGATAAATATAACGCTTGCAATTCGTATGGTCGCGAGACCAGTGGTTGTATAGTTTTTACATATTGTTAAAAAAACGACAGACAAAAAACACTCTTAGAAACATACCTTTTGAACCTTTCCTTTCCCCGTTTTTCCCATCGTTTTGGTTTATTAATTTAATTAAGATAAATTTAACTCCCCCTCTAAATTTGATGGTTCACGTTTAAGACACGTAGATTCAGAATATTGAATAGTTTAAAACGTGCGTCCGCCATACGCGCCCTTTTGCACAGTTAACTTTGTCCTAAAAAAATGAAATTCGGGATACGGGTTTGGACCAGCCACACATAGATCCTTGAAAGTTTTCATAATCGTAGGTCAAAGTGAAGGGGTTGAAAATAAATTTTGAAACTTTGAAATCGTCATGTCTCAAAAAATTTGAATGGAACGGTGTAAGTTTTCGTAAATATTTAGGTACGAGTAGATAGAGTTTAATTCGGAGAATTTTTCAAAACCGTAAGTAGCTTTCTGCAAGGTGTGCCTACAAGGTTGAGCCAATTATTTGGTTTAACGCGAAATAAATCGTTCCCTTCGTACAGGAAACCCGATTCAGCAGACAACGACGTATGAGCCCGCCGCTCGTATGGTCAAATTCGAACGGGATTTTGAAGCGAAAACGGGCGTTTAGGAACGCGTAAGGCCACAATAAAACGAAGAAACAAATTACATTATGTAGATATGTTTTGCACTTTTATATCTGCTAGAGCGTCCGGTCGTATCATCAACGTGAAAAGACTCGAAGCGTTTTGGTTCGAGATGGTTTTTCCGATTCAATTTTCTCCACCTCCCGAAGAGATGGCGACGGCGGACGGGGAGAAAAATGGGAGAAAACCGACAAAGGGACGTCGGGAGATCGTAAAAAGTCCGGGCGTCGTAAAACGTGATGACGTCATACCTGGCTCGGTCAAATATTCCCGTTCCCCGAGCCATTCCCTCCGGAGTACTGTCACTGAAAGGTTTTCGTATTTTCGGTTTTCTTTTTCTTTTTGGTTCTAGGCAACAACAACAAAACGGAAAAAACGACTATTTCAAAGGGAATAGAAAGTCATCAAACGCCCGAGGGCGATAACTTGGAATTTTACGGAAAAGAGCGCAGTAGCTAAGGTGGGTACCATTCAAATTTACTAGACAGAGCCAGACATTATTTATAATTGAATTGGATCGTGTTCATAAATACGAGTACATTACAGAATCCTGTTCAATACAAAACCCACTTA